>JASDFA010000006.1:25977500-28477500 GCA_035772735.1 Datura wrightii
CCTAACTTCCTTACTAGGCGTCTTGAGGATATATGATTCATCTTACTGATCATTTACTTACTTAACTTGTTCACTATCACAAGTATTACCATTTCAAGTTGAAATCCTTTAGTTCTAGTTATCTTACTCAACTTGACTTCCTTTCTAATTATAATACATTATTTTATGCTCGAACCTTTACTCTCTTGTTAACTGTTTCATTAAACTCTATATGCACTTACTGTATTACTGGTCATCAACTTTATACCTTATGTCGTATATTATTTATCCTAAACATCATTTGAAGTCCATAGAAATCATTTATGGATCCAAAGTACGTGATTTACGTGTCACCTTAAAAGGTATGATATTCACTTTATCTTTCTTTTATTACTAATGCCTCGACTTCTACACTTGGATTAGCTCCATACATATATACAAATTTCAAGGAACGTGTAAAATGACTACTTAATGACTTAGATATTCTCGAGAAGTTCAGATAGCACAAGAGTTCTAGTAAACTTGCAGTGACCTTCTAAAGGCAATTCTTGTTGCCATAGTGTGTAACTTGAACATAAGTATAAACGTATATATATTCTTGTTTTTGGATAACTTGCTAACATTATGATACTCTGTATAACCTTCTCATAAGTACAGTCTCATAGGCATATCGGTAGTTAACACATTCGAGTTCTACTTTTCAAGTTGTACGTATTGATTGGTTTGAAAACTCGTTAACTAATCGGGTGACTTAAGGGATAGGGATCGTGAATTTTCATTTGGCCTTATTTACATTAAAACATGTATGTCAGGGGTGGATGACAATTGTAAGGCTCAAAACCATTTTCTAGTTAAGTTTGTTCATGCATCATCGTCTTTCCATTTTTACCAATTTCACTTAAAAACCAGTATTTTAAATACATGTGATACCACATGTATGACATAATATAAAGAACCAGCTCACAGTGCCCGCGTATAGGGGATTTCAGACTCAATTTACAACTACGACCATAATCGTAAATAATTCGCCCTCTTTACCTTACATTCATTCACTTCCAACACCTTCAACTCTTCAAGATCATTATCTAGTATTTTGAAATGTTGGGTAGAATCATATATTCCTCAATAGGAGTTTAAAAATATAGAGACATTGGCCCTTTCAACAACAAGATTTTGTGCTTGAAAAACAAGAAAAGATGCGCCTTTACATACCTTGCTTCGTCAGGTCTCTTTTAGCTAATTTCTTCCACTTGCTAGTAACTCCGACACCTTAAACTTCCTTTCTTAAAACTCATGAAATTGAGTCTAGTTTATAACAAGTTTCCAATCAAAATTCATGTCCCAAAACGTATAACAAAACAGCCATACCACAAAATAATTTTCAGCAATTCTACATACTTTAGATGCCTTAAACTCGAGGGAATCCAAGAGAGTTTTGCTTACCTTATTTTTTTTGTTTAACTTCCACAAAGGTGAGGTGTATTGCTTCCAAATTATGGCTAAATTAAAGCATCTATATGGCTAGCAACTTCCCAAAAATGGGAACCAACCTCACTCAAATATCACACAAAACACATATCAATCTTCACTTCATTTTCGTACTTTATCTTGCAAATTTGAGAGGATAAAACAAGTGGAAACAATTACCTTCTTCTTGTGTTTAAATCCTATCAATGTGGAGTTTTTCTTCAGCCAGCTACTGTTCCAAGAACGCAGCAACCATTCTGCCAAATGCAGCAACAACACATACACAAGCAACACATACCTTACTACTTCACCTTCTAACTTAGCTTGTGAATTCATGAGAATTTATGGAGTGGAAACACTTACCATTTCCTTGAACTTAAGATTTACTAATTTGGGAGTATAACTTCACCCTTCTACTGCCCAGGGACGCCACAACTGGCAGCTCAACAACTATTACAAGTGACGACAAGTTTCCTCATAGCTTCACTTTCAAACACATAAAATTCAAGGAGGAAATTGCTTACCTTTTATTGCAGATAACTTATCCAATATAGGAGTAAGTCCCTCCTCTTTCTTCTGTCTATAATGAGCTCCAACACAGCAACTTCAGCAAACAGTTTGAGGAATCGGTCCTTAGTAACTTCCACCGTCATGGGTCAACTTTTCCTTGCATTTAGTGAAGGATTGTTTCCATGATTTATCTTATTTATTGGCTGGAAAATACATAGAGAAGTGTCCTCCAAGCAGGAAGCTCAAATTTGGATAGGGAAATTCTTGGATAGTGTAAGATACATTGGAGCCATGGGATAATTATAAGTGATAGGCTTGAATGATATGATGATGTATACATGGATCATAGTATGGTGTGACTAGTGAATCCTTAATTAGAGCTTGAGGTTGGGTATTTTCATGATAAGGGGAAGTAATATTCTTGGAGGATAACTCTAGATGTAAGATATTTAGTCAAGTTAGGCTTAAACGTGGTGGAAGCCTGTTGTTGGACACAAACTTTAGTATCGAGAGGAGAACATGTGAAAAGTATAAGTTGTAATGATAAGTATAGCACTCTGAGAAGTTGGTACAGTTAAAAAGGTATTTTTGAAAGTTCCACCCATGAAAGGGGGATGAGATTTGAAAAGGAAGGGAAACCGAGTCCCCGATACATTGGTCCTTACATGATCTTGAGGCGCAGTGGCGATGTGGCCTAGGAATTGGAGCTTCTTGCAGAGTTAGTAGTGGTGCATACGGTCTTTCATGAATTCAGTTATGTTTTACTCCCAATTAGATCACCTAACATGTTAGCTATTTAGATGCAAGAAATCAGTTTCGGGATTAGTAACTCTTTTTCCTTTTCAGCTCAGTTCGAACATGAGGTAATGGATTCCTCCCTATTATTCTACTCAAATCATGCGCCTTATTACTCTCGTGTCTTAACATTCATTCATGTTATATGAAATCAACTCAGCTATGTATCTCAGTTTGGAGTCACTCACTCCATCAGTATGTAGTCTATAACATTCAATATTGGGATTTCATTAGTCTGCTGCAGGGCCAATTGCCCAATCTGTCTCTCTTGCAAATGCATGGACTTCAGAATCTCATTCACCACCTGGGTCTACTGTACCATTCATTGCTTTATAGTTTCTTCAAGTGAACTACTCAGTTGTTGGCCCTAATGTCATGGGTAGGTGCTCTGGGGCCTTTGGAAGTCCTGTTTCCCTCCCCATGAGGGATTGGCTGCATTCATGTACCCCTGATTATAGCTGTTACCTGCAAAACCTTTATCATGATCTTGTTATCCCACAAAAAATACAAATTCGGGGTTAAGTGGACAATCTGAGTAATTGTGGCCTTCTTCACACACCTAAAACACGATGGTGGTGGAGTCTCGACCTGATGAGCCTGCTAAACCAGACTTCCTGCTGGTGTGGTTACAAGCTTGATAATCACATTCACCAGCTAACTTATATATGCTCTAATTGCCGCCGTACCATCTACTTCAAGCTTTCCAGGCACCTTGGCTGTTGTGAATCCTCTACCTGAGTACTGATAGTATTGACTCTTTGCTGACATAAGGTTCAAAAGAGCGTCCATTTCATCATATCTCTTAGACAAAAAATTTCACTATACAATAGTGTCAAGCAAGATTTTGGACTCTGGCTTCAGCGCTTCTATAAAATTATTCCCGATAATCTCCTTTGGCCGCATGTGGTGGGGAAATCTCTCAAGTAGCCCTTGTATCATTCGAATGCCTGAGCCAAGGTCTCACTATCTCTCTGCACAAAATCAGAGATCTTCCCTCTCAACTCTTTCATTCTATTTGAAGAGAAGAACTTGTTGATGAACTTGTTGGAAAGAACCTCCCAAGTAGTGATAGATCCTTCTAGCTTATTTTCAAGCCACTACTTAGCCTTGCCAATCAACGAGAACGGAAATAAGATGAGCTTTATATATTCATCTGACACGTTCTGATAGTGAAAGTTCTCACTCATCTTCCACGAGCATCATCAGATGCCTGTGAGGATCCTCGTGCAGCTTGCCCTAATATTAGCAGGTGGTTTGGACCAACCCCACGGTCCCCTCCTACAACTCAAAGTTCCTAGTGATTGTCGGCTTAAGATTGCCTTAGAAGTGTTCTCCTAGTTATTTCTAGCAAAATTCAACACTGGAACCTCTCCTGGTTATTGCCCTGTGCCTGCTCGTTATTCTCCATAATTAACCTTCAAATGGTTCTCTCAATTTCAGGATCAAGAGAAGCCAAAAGTGCTTCTTGACTTCTCGTATTTGGAATACACTGAGCACCCAACACCTGTAACTACACAAACTAACAAACAAAAGCATAAAGTATAGAATAGCAGAGTAAAGATACTAATCTACAAATGATCAATCAATCTTAAAGTCTCTGAAAATGGCGCCAAAAATTTAATGTCACCCAAGCGCACGCAAGCAGACATGGTGGTCAAGTAATATTGTTATACCCCAGGAACCCAAGGATTAGACCGGGGAGTCAAACTAGGAAAAATCTGGAAAATATTACAGTAGTGTAGGACGAATCGTTAAACGACTCGTGAGGAGACCCCACGAGTCATTAGGTGGCTCGTGGGAAGGTTGGACTGAGCTGAGGAGTTGAGGTCCCCACGAGCATGGGAATGACTTGTGGTCAGCTACCACGAGCCGTCATGTCCATCGTGGGGTAAGGTTGAGCATTTAATAAGAGGTCTGGTAGAATACCTAACGAATGGCACCCCACGAGTCGTGGTCTGTCCCAACGACTCGTGAGGTGGGTCGTGAGAAAGCCAAGGAATTTAATTAAGGATGAGGCAGTGTGCTTCACTGAAGCTGGTAACGAGTTGTTACCTCGAGGGACAAGTCTCCATGTCCTCCATAAGGAGCCCAGGTGAAACATATCAATAGACTTCATGAAACAACCCAACGACTCATTGTCCCTGGTAACAAGTCGTTAGGTCGCCCGTTGGGGTCTCCCGACAGTTATTTCCTGCGAATTAGTAAGGGCCTTCTCATAATTTCCTACGCTCCTAAGACCTAAACTATGTGGTTTTGAGGTCAGACATGGTCTTTTAAGGGGAAATCATTCATGATAAACCTCGTTTGATGCATTTAAGAGTAGAAAGGAAAGATGAAAGGGATTCAAGTGTTCTTCTTCAAGTTCTTCAAGTTTCCATCTAGGGCTTTTCAAGGGAGTTAAGAATCGAGATATTCTAGGTATGTGGGATTTTGAATGGGTGGTTTAGTCCCTATCCATGCCCAATTTCTTCCTAATTCTATGTCTAAGTTACCAATTCTTGATGGGTCATAACCCAAATGCATGTTTCCTCAAAAATCGATATGAGCTTGTTGTAGCATGTCTAAAATCATAGGCTTTGAATTATTGGGTTGTTGTCACTTGTTTTATTCAATATTGGATGATTTAAATCTCTCAAATCATATGTGCCCAAATCATGAAGATTTTTAGTGAAACTCATGGCTATGGTGATTTTCCCAAGCATGATATGACCCTTTGAATTTTAAGCATGTTTAATTACTCATGTTATTATGATTATGTTTCCTATAAATTTAAGCACTTTAAGTATGATTTAAATTATGGGCAATGCCCATATATCGCTTATTTTATGAACTATGATTTTGGTCGATCCACGGCCCCAATTCCACGGCTAGTGTTATGAATTCTCAAGTGTGTTATGATTATCACAATTTAACAAGCCATGCATGTCATGTATGAATTTTCTATGAGCACGTTGCATGTTTAGGTAGTAGTACTTAACACCGAGTAGGTTCAGAGCCTAGGTTACGCCCCGAATCTTCGAACTACATGCCACCGTAGGTTATGTTGGGACCTCCTTAGTGACTGTCCCTTTTTGCCCTACGGGGCCTTCATGAGTGATATCACACCTTTCATGATTCATACCCTTGGCAAGGTATGAATGGCCTCCCGACTAGGCTTACAGGTCAGGACCCGTGAGTGCTCATGTGGGATATGTCAGTTATAAAAATCTCCCACTATCCCTCATTGTTTTAATGCATGCATGATTATGCCTTTTTAGCTCAAGTTATGTTTTATGAAATGTTTTTCCCTTAGGTTATGACTATGACAGGTTTACGAATATTTTGGAAATCTTAAGCCTTACGATATGCTTATGATTTCAGTCCTTATGATCATGATTTCTCCACTCCGATAACTTTTATGTTTTAAGTATTGTCTTGCATACCTCGCATACTTAGTACATTCCAAGTCTTACCCGCAAATTTTTATGTTGTATCATTTTATGATATAGGATCCGATCGCAGGTTCAGCATCGCTCTTAGCTTGCTCTCAGTTCTGCTCTCAATTCTCAGTGGTGAGTCCTCATGATTTGGGTGCTTCATGTTCGGATTTTATTTTTGTTTGTCTTTTAGTTTTCAGAATGTTGGGGTTAGTTGGGGTCTTGTCCCTTCAACCCGTCTATTATGCTTAGAGGCTTTCAGACCTATTTTATAATAGTCAGCTATTTACGCTTAGATCATGTACTATTGTTTCTTATACCTCATGTCATGATTTTATTTAGTTCATGACTGGTAAGCTAATTCTTCCGCCTTATGTGAATGGTTTAGTTATATGCTTATGCCATGGGTTGACTTGGGGTCCCTCGGGGCTCCTTGTCCCGTCTCTACGATTTGGGTGTACTTTCGGGTCATGACAAACATGGTATCATAGCCAAGTTCGGACGTGTCCTAGGGAGTCTGAAAGCCGCGTTAGGTAGAGTCATTTTTATGGGTGTGAAGTGCGCCACACTTACGACGAAGAGGCTACTAAAAGTTTCAGAAAATGTTCCCTTCTTTCATGATCTATGTTGTTCGATAAAAAGTCTCTCCATCCTTCTAATTCATGCTATTCTTGATTGCAGAAAATTATGGCTCACAGAAAAATAAATGGAAGGATGAAAAGAAATGATGAAGGCCACGGAGGTGGCAATAATCATGGGCGTCAGCAAGCCCCACCTATTCAGGAGCCCCAGGCACCAGAGCTAGTTGCCCACGCTGAGTTTTGAGAGGCTATTCAGATGTTGGCGCAGGCCTTGACCGCTCGGGTCAACCAGAAGGTTGTTGCACATGTCCCACAAAATGGCAACGCACCAGCGGCTCGAGTTAGAGACTTTTTGAGAATGAACCCTCCCGAGTTCACGGGGTCAAAGGTGGACAAGGATTGCACGAGTTCATTGAAGGAATCTTGAAGGTCACTCAAGTCATGGGGGTGACAAATGAGGAGTGTGTTGATTTTGCCTCTTATCAGCTAAAGGAGGTCGTTTATATTTGGTACAAGAAATGGAAGGACAGCAGGGCAGTAGGAGTGGGTCCTACCAGCTGGAATGAGTTCCACATGGCCTTTCTCGACAGGTTCTTCCCTCGGGAGATAAGGGAATTGAAAGCAGCTGAGGTCGTTAACCTCAAATAGGGAAAGATGACAGTGTTAGAATATTCACTTTAGTTCACTCGCCTGTCAAAGTATGCCCCAGAGTTAGTGATGGACCAGAGGGTTTGGGTGAGCAGATTCGTGTAGGGAGTAGCCGAGTATCTGGATAAGGACTGCAGAACAACCATGCTTCATCAGGATATGGACTACCCACGGATAGTCCTTTATGCCCAGCAGATGGAGGAAGCTCATATGAGGAAGAGAGATGCCAAGAGGGCCAGAACTGATAGCCACAGGTTTTCCCAGTGGAGGCCAGGAGGTGGGCCCCATCAGCAATCCCAGCATAAGTCTATTACACCAGCACTATCTTCAGTCAGTACCCCAACCAGGCCTCAAGACGATCAGAGGAGCAGGGCCTCAAGTTTGAGGGGTTAGAGTAGCATATGCACAGAGCACACATTCCCATCTTCCTATTGTGGCAAGAACCACCCAGGAAGGTGTTTGGTGGGCTCAAATGCTTGTTTTGGGTGTGTCAAACCCGGACACAAGCTCAAGAATTGCCCCGCAGCCAAGTCAGGGGGTGGTGGAGCCCACACTCCAACAGCTAGTTTAGCAGCTCCAGTGGCATGTCCTACTCAGCAGGATGCTTTGGCTTGTCCATCTGGCAGTCTGCGCCAGAACCAGTTTTATGCACTTGGCTCTCGACAGGAGCAGAAGACTTCTCCTGATGTGGTTACGAGTATGTTGCGAGTCTTTCATATTGATGCTTATTCTTTGTTAGATCCGGGAGCTTCACTGTCTTTTGTGACACCTTAGATTGCTACTAATTTTGGAGTTAGTCCTGAAATTTTGTCAGCACTGTTTTATGTGTCTACTCCGATTGGGGATTCAGTTGTAGCGAGGCGGGTATATAGAGGTTTCCCCATTACAGTATTGCATAAGGTTACCTCCACAGACTTAGTAGAATTGGCTAAGACTGATGTTGACATCATTTTGGGCATGGATTAGTTGTTTCCATGTTATGCTTCTGTTAACTGTAGAACCCGAGTGGTGGAGTTCCAATTTTCAGGTGAACCAGTTTTAGAATGGAGGGGTAGTTCATCGGTACCTGTAGGCCACTTTATCTCCTATCTCAAGGCATGGAAAATGATTTCCAAGGGTTGTATTTACCATTTGGTTAGGGTTAAGGATATCACATTCGAGACCCCAACCATTCAGTCAGTCCCCGTGGTATTTGAGTATCCCGAGGTATTTCCAGATGTCCTACCAGGTGTTCCTCCTAGGAGGGAGATTGATTTTGAGATTGATCTTTTACCCGACACATAGCCCATATTGATTCCTCCTTACCGAATGGCCCCATCCGAGCTAAAAGAGTTAAAGGAGAAGTTGAAGGATTTGATAGATGAGGTTTCATTAGAATGAGTAAGTCTCCATGGGGTGCCCCAGTGTTGTTCATCCGAAAGGAAGATGGTTCTCTTCGGATGTGTATTGACTATAGGTACTTGAAAAAGGTTACCATGAAGAATAGGTACCCTTTACCCAGGATTTATGACCTATTTGATTAGCTCCGGGGGGCCAAATGTTTCTCCAAGATAGATCTCAGGTCCAGGTATCACCAGCTCAGGGTTCAGGAGAACAACATCCCAAAGATTGCTTTCAGGACTCGGTATAGCCATTATGAATTTGTTGTTACGTCTTTTGAACTAACCAATGGCCCTGTAGCTTTTATGGACCTGATGAACAGGGTATTCAAGGAATATCTGGATATGTTCGTAATCGTGGTCATTGAAGACATATTAATATACTCCAGGAGCAAGGAGGAGCATGCCGCACACCTGAGGGTAGGACTCCAGACCATCAAGGATAACCAGCTATACACCAAGTTCAGCAAATGTGAATTTTGGCTGAATTCATTTGCTTAGGACTTGTAGTGTCAAGCGAAGGTATAAGGGTGGAGTCCCATAAAATAGAGGCAGTGAAGAACTGGCCCAGACCGGTAAACCCTTTGGAGATCAGGAGCTTTTTTGGCTTAGCGGGTTACTATCGGAGGTTCGTAGAAGATTTCTCATCCATTGCAACCCCATTGACTAGATTAACTCATAAAAAGGCAAAGTTCCAATGGTCGGAGGCTTGTGAGAAGAGCTTCCAGGAATTGAAGGCCCTACTCACTTTAGCACCGGTACTAACTTTACTGGAGGGCACCAATGTCTTTGTTGTATATTCTGATGCTTCGCGAGTCATACTGGGATGTGTATTGATGCAGCACGGGAAAGTCATAGCATATGCTTCTAGACAGCTGAAAATTCACGAGAAGAATTACCCAACCCATGATCTTGAGTTGGCTGCGGTGGTGTTTGCTTTGAAGATATGGTGACACTACTTGTATATAGTTAACATAGATGTATTCACGAACCACAAGAGCTTAAAATATGTGTTCACACAGAAGGATCTCAATCTTCGGCAACGGAGGTGGTTGGAGCTACTTAAGGACTATGACATGAATGTCCTTTACCACTCGGGTAAGGCCAACGTGGTAGTGGATGCCCTTAGTAGACTCTCTATGAAGAGTGTGTCGCACGTGAGTGAAGATAAGAAGGAACTGGTGAAGGAGGTGCATCGACTTGCACGGTTGGCGGTTAGGTTAGTTGGCTCGACCGATGGTGGTGTAGTTGTCCAGAACAGATTAGAGTTGTCTTGGTAATGGAGGTGAAGGCTAAGCAAGAAGAAGATCCAACATTGGTAAAGTTGAAAGAAGCTGTTCAAAATTAGAAGGTAGAAGTCTTCTCCAAAGGGGGAGATGTGGTACTTCGGTACCAGGGTCACTTATGTTTTTTAAAATGTGGGTGATTTAAGGAGACGGATGTTGCATGAGGCTCATGTATCAAGATATTCTATCCATCCAGGTGTCACCAAGATGTATCATGCTTTGCGGAAAATCTACTGGTGGAATGGCATAAAGAGGGACATTGTAGAATTTGTAGCCAAGTGTCCTAACTGCCAACAAGTGAAAGTGGAGCATCAGAGGCCAGGAGGTGTACTTCAGGATATCAGCTTTCTTACTTGGAAGTGGGAAGAAATCAACATGGACTTCATAATATGTTTTCCCCGCACTCGTAGACAATATGACTTCATTTGAGTTGTGGTGGACAGGTTGACCAAGGTTTCTCATTTTCTACCAATCAAAACCACCGATTCAGCGGAAGATTATTCCAAATTATACATTGGAGATTTGTTTATATTTCATGGAGTGCCCTTGTCCATCATATCGCATAGAGGTAGTCAGTGCACCACTCAATTTTGGAGATCTTTCCAAGAGGTACTTGGTACCCAGGTCAAGCTTAGCATGGCATTTCATCTGCAAACAGATGGTCAGGCAGAGCAAACTATCCAAACTCTTGAGGACAGAGGGCTTGTGTTATTGACTTCAAGGGTAGTTGGGATGAGAATTTACCTCTTATTGAGTTTGCCTACAACAATAGTTATCACTCTAGCATCTAAATGGCACCGTTCGAGGCTCTTTACGGGCGAAGGTGTAGATCACCCATTGGTTGGTTTGAGGATGGTGAGGCTTCGTTAGTGAGTCCAGATTCAGTCCACGAGGCTATGGAGAAAGTTCAGTTGATAAGAGAAAGGCTGAAAATGGCTCAAAGTCATCAAAAGTCTTACCCGGATATGAGAAGAAGAGAAATTGAGTTCGAGACCGATGATTGGGTGTTTTTGAAGGTATCTCCCATGAAGGGAGTAATGAGATTTGGAAAGAAAGGAAAACTCAACCCCCGCTACATTGGTCCATATCAGATTGTAAGACGAGTAGGTAAAGTAGCTTATGAGTTAGAGTTACCTTCAGAGTTATCTTCAGTTCATCCCGTATTTCATGTATCACTCTTGAAAAGGTGCTTGGGAGATCCAACCTTAGTGGTTCCGGTGGAAAGTGTTGGTGTGAAGGATAGCCTCAATTATGAGGAAATTCCCGTTGCAATCTTGGATCGTCAGGTTCGGAGGCTGAGGAACAAGGAATTAGCTTTAGTAAAGGTGTTATGGAGAAATCAGCATGTTGAAGGAGCTAAGTGGGAAGCCGAAGCGAATATGATATCTAAATACCCCCATTTTTTCCCTACCAACTCAGTTTCAGTTTGAGGTATCATTTTTTGCCCTAAACCTCTAATCAGTTTTTCCTATTCCGTTCATGTGTGCAAGTTTGTTTTATGATATGATATATGTATGTGATGTTTGAATTCAGTCCATCTATATAGTTCTTTTCGAGGGTAGTTATTCCATCAGTTTTCAGCTTAAATGATCAGTATTTGCATATGGTGATTTGTTCTCCCTGGGTTTTCTACAAGTTCCTAACGTTAGATGATGAATATTCCCAAGGGGGAGATATTTTTATACCCTGGGAACCCAAGGATCAGACCCGGGAGTGAAATGGGGAAAAATCTGGAAAATGTTTCATCAATGCAGGACGAGTCGTTAGACGACTCGTGAGGAGACCCCACGAGTCGTCAGGTGGCTCGTGGGAAGGTTGGCCTGAGCTGAGGAGTTGAGGTCTCCAAGGGTGTGGAAATGACTCGTAGTCAGCTACCACGAGTCTCATGTCCCTCGTGGGGTAAGGTTGAGGATTTAATAGGAGTTCTTTCAGTGTACTTAACGGATGGCACCCCACGAGTCATGGTTTGTCCCAACGACTCATGAGGTGGGTTGTGAAAAAGACAGGGAATATAATTAAGGATGAGGCAGTGTGCTTGAAAGAAGTTGGTAACAAGTTGTTACCTCGAGGAAAGAGTCGTCATGTCCTCCGTGAGGAGCCCAGGTGAAAAATTCCAGTATACTTGATGAAACGACCCAACAACTCGTTGTCCCTGGTAACAAGTCATCAGGTAGCTAGTTGGGATGTCCCGACAGTTATTTTCTGCGAATTATAAGGGCCTTCTCATAATTTCCTACGCTCCTAAGACCTAAACTACGTCGTTTTGAGGTCGGGACAGGGTCTTTTAAGGGGAAATCATTCATGATAAACCTCATTTGATGCATTTAAGAGTAGAAAGGAAAGAGGAAAGGGATTCAAGTGCTCTTCTTCAAGTTCTTCAAGTTTCCATCAAGGTCTTTTCAAGGGAGTTAAGAATTGAGAAATTCCAGGTATGTGGGGTTTTTAATGGGTTGTTTAGTCCCTACCCATGCCAATTTCTTCCTAATTCTATGTCTAAGTTACCAATTCTTGATGGGTCATAACCCAAATGCATGTTTTGTCAAAAATCGATATGAGCTTATTGTAGCATGTCTAAAATCATGGGCTTCGAATTATGGGGTTGTTGCCACTTGTTTTATTCAATATTGGATGATTTAAATATCTCAAAGCATGTATGCCCAAATCATGAGGATTTTTAGTGAAACTCATGGCTATGGTGATTTTCCCAAGCATGATATGAACCTTTGAATCTTAAGCATGTTTTCAATTACTCATGCTATTATGATCATGTTTCTTATAAATTTAAGCACTTTAAGTATGATTGAAATTATGGGCAATGCCCATATGTTGCTTATGATTTATGAACTATGATTTTGGCTGATCTACGGGCCTAATTCCATGGCTAGTAGTACGAATTCTCAAGCATGTTATGATTATCACGATTTAACTAGCCATGCATGTCATGTATGAATTTTCTATGAGCACGTTGCATGTTTTGGGAGTAGTACTTAACACTGAATAGGTTCACGGCCTAGGTTACGCCCCAAATCTCAAAAATATATGCCACTGTAGGTTATGTTGGGACCTCCTCAGTGACTGTCCCTTTTTGCCCTACGGGACCTTCATGAGTGATATCACGCCTTTCATGGTTCATACCCTTGGCAAGGTATGAACGGCCTCCCAACTAGGCTTACAAGTCGGGCTCCATGAGTGCTCATGTGGGATATATCAGTTATAGAAATCTCCCACTGTCCCTCATTTTTTTAATGCATGTATGATTATGCCCTTTTGGATCAAGTTATGTTTTATGAAATATTTTTATCACATGTTATGACTATGACAGGTTTACGAATATTTTGAAAATCTTGAGTCGTACGATATACTTATGATTTCAGTCCTTATGATCATGATGTCCCCACTCCTATAACTTTTATGTTTTAAGTAATGTCTTGCATACCTCGCATAATCAGTACATTCCAAGTACTGACCCACATATTTCTATGTTGTATCATTTTATGATATAGGATCAGGTTCGTAGGTTCAGCATCGCTCTTAGCTTACTCTCAGTTCTGCTCTCAATTCTCAGTGGTGAGTCCTCATGATTTGGGGGCTTCATGTTCAGATTTTATTTTTGTCTATCTTTTAGTTTACAGAATGTTGGGGTTAGTTGGGGTATTGTCCCTTCAACCGGTCTATTATGCTTAGAGGCTTTTAGACCTATTTTGTAGTAGTCAATTATTTACGCTTAGATCATGTGTTGTTGTTTCTTATACCTCATGTCACGGTTTTATTTAGTTCACGACTGTTAAGTTAATTCTTCCGCTTATGAATGGTTTAGTTATATGCTCATGCCATAGGTTGACTTAGGGTCCCTCGGAGCTCCTTGTCCCGTGTCTACAATTTAAGAGTACTCTCGAGTCGTGACAAATATAGGACTGGAAGTTCCGATTATCGATCCCTCATAGACTTGTCAGATCAATTATTATAAGGTTGTTACTTTATTTTGCTATTCTAACAAAATAGTTAAAATGGAGAATGGTTTGGAGAATTACACTAATAAACTTGAAACGTAAAATTAATTAAAACTAAGATTTTTACAGACTTGTTTGTACCTTAAATGATGATGAAAATCTGGGGAATTGCAACTTCCATATCAGGTTGAGTTCTCAAGACATGATTACGCTAGATTGATTCCTCCTAGGGTTTCTAGTTGCAACTTACTATCCCATTTCTTACCACTCTCTCCTGAGCATCCAATATCTCATGAACCCTAACATCTATATCCCTATGATCACAGGATAAACATGAAACAATGGGGATGCCTACTTTTATTTCAACTAAACAGGGTTGAAGGGTATATCTCAATCCTTAACAACAACTTCTAACCTCCAACCAATGGGCCAAAGGATCTTCGAATTCCTATTTTATATTTACTTTTAACCCTTTCAGTTCCCTTTCTTAAGTTCAATCAAAAGCCAGCAGCTTTACTCACATGTTGATAAGGCTCATGAATAAGCAATTATAACAAGTAAATATAAACAATCTTTATGAAAGAATCAAAATTAGCAATCAGCAGTCTTTCATACTTCAACCATCAACTATGTTAAAAACCCTAGAATGGGTGTTTAGCCACTCATAGACAAGCAGAAAAACAAAGATAACTTCATTATTCTCAGTAAAACAAGAAAGAAAAGAAGAAACCTAGGTAGAACTTGTCTCTCCTCTCAAAAGTTGCATTTGAAACCTTTATAATGATGAACGATATGATAATCGATATGCTAGAAATGCCCTTGATGTTATATATATAGGTGATCCTTCGAATGACACTTTTTCCCTCAATTAAGTAACTTAAAAATCAGCAAAATCTCATCCAGGAGGGTTTGGCGCACCGCCACATGTGTAGAACCACAAAGTTAGTCAAATTTTCTCTGAGGAATGGCTACGGGCGCCCCACTCTCACCATAGAACCAAGGACTTAGCCAAATTTCTGCACTTCTAACACCTCTGGCACCCCACTCTGACCATAGCACAAGAGTATTATTCAAATTTGTGAGCTTCAAGACACTTCTAGCGCTCCACTCTCATCATAGCACCGGAATGTTAGAAAAATTTACCAAGTCTCGAATGCTTCTTGGGCTCCACGCCATCCATCTCGTCAAGGTGTTAGTCAAATTCTCATCTCTGAAGCTAAGGTACCTGGCGCCCCACGCCATCGATAGCACCAACTTTAGTGCATTTTCTCTGAAACACAAGAGTTGGGCGCACCACTCCATCCATAGTCCCAGGGCGACTTTCGCTAACTCTTCTTCATCATACCTTGAGTCATTATTAGGTCCTTTTTTCTTAGTTTCCTGCTCAAAATATCTAGAAAATTGATTATCTCACAAGACACACCAAAACATGAATTTGTATATTTCATAAGGATTATGAACTTAAAACAAGGGAAAATATGGGTAAACAAATGGCAAATGGGCATAAGAATATGCCCAACATCAAAGAACTTACATGAAGACTTAATCAGTAGGAATGTTCTCAATTCAACTTTATGCTAGAGGTACGTATAACCTTAATTTACATCCAATGCACTTCTTACACTTAATAATTGATCTTAACACCTTGTTTCCATAAAATTCATTAGGTTCGGGTCAATCCACATACCTAGAACGATTTCAAACTTAGCCTGAAAGTCTAAGGCGTTATAATATCTCAACTCACAACTTAAACAACAATTCGTACCATCATACCATGCACCATTTTATGAACTCCATATCACAAGTCTTGGTACGACTCATACCACCTTATTAGGAGTCGTATTGAGACTCTTACTGAGGAAAAGTTTTAGTTTTTCTGTTGGCTCATGCTCCAGATATAGGGTCTAGTTTTAGGGACTTTTAGGTTGTTACAGTAGACCTTACCTTTACCTTTATGGGGTAGAGAAGTTATTTTCGGTAGATGAATTAAATCCGAAAGAGTTTACTATAAACAAATCAATGAAGATAAAAGGGTAATTAATTAGTAAAACACAAGGGGAATCTCTAGATAGCTTGTAACAAAGGCTAGGCATAAGAGAAGGGGAGAAAAAAAATTTAAACTAGCAAGAAAGAGAATAAAGGTAAGGATTTAAACTAGGTAAAGTTTATTAAAGATGATTTTCAACAAGTATAGACATGAGATAATGAGATTAAGGAAAGATAGCAAAGCTATTTGGATTAATTGTTCAATCGAACCACAAGAATAATATTTTGGATCTCTTCAAGTATGTGTACGATAGAAACTTTAACTATATTAATAGAATTAAGATAACAGTGGTAAAGTACACCATGAAAGATGTGAGAATTATTAAGCACATAGTCCATATGGTATACCCTGAAAGGTTTTGAAGTTTCCTGAAGAGGGTGGAGTAGAATGACTTATTAAGTTATTCAATGTTATACTAAGAATTGGATGATGCATGACGAGTGGGTTAAAAGGGTATCTTAGGTCCAATTTACAAGAACAAATGAGATATTCAAACACTACTAAAAACAGGGCCAAAATCGATCAAAAAATTTGATCGACGTTTGATCAACCAAAATAACTGACTCAGATCGACTGGTTCCATCCTAGTTTTTTTAAATATAAAATCGACCAAGCTTGGTCAATTTTTTTTGTGCCAAAAATTGAAAAAAATGAGAAACCGATCGAGCTCGATCATTAAAAAATATCACAAAATTATTTTTAGAAACCTAACATCGGTTAGTTTTTTGCAAAAAATAAAATTTTGAAAAAAACCGACCGAATTCAATCGGCTTTTGCAAATATTAAAATATAAAATCAACATAATTCGGTCGGTTATTTTCGCAAAAAGATGAGCTTGAAGAGTATACATAAAATATAAAAGTCTTAAACCAACCAGCACCAATAGTCTAGTGGTAGAAAAGTATCATACCAATGTAAAGACATGGGTTCAATCCCCTAATGGTGCATTTTCAAATTGTTTAACTCAAAGAAACGATCGAATTTGGTCATTATTTTCCAACAAAAAAATTATTTTTTAAAAAAAAACGATTGAAGGTCGGTATTTTCCAACAAAAAAAATTCAAAAATCAATCAAAATCAGTCGGTATTTTGTAGTACCCAATTATAAACCGAGCAATGATTTTTTAATAGGTTTTCTCAAGAGTTGAATAGCTATGATTGATTTTGGTGGTCGAGTTCTGCTCCTTTTTTAGTAGTGAAAGTTGTTTGACCTATTGTGGTATTAAACTTAACAATCATATGATGAAATTATACTAAAGGGTGATAGAGTGCAGACTTAGGAAGATGATATGAGTGACATAAAACCAATTTAGATTTATGCATAGTAGATCTCTATAATGGAGGTTATATATTCTTGTTGAAAAAAATTGATGGAAATTTATCAAAAATGGAAGAAAGATCTAAATACGGTATTCATTTACCTAGGGAAAAAGCGTATGATATAGTACCATGAAAGGTCCTTAGATGGGAGATGGAGAAGCAAGAAATCTATATTAAATATATAAATAGTATAAAAGACAAGTATGAAGGAATCATCGCTGGTCTGAGAAAAGTATTAGGAGATACAAATGATTGTTTTCATAATAGTGAGTTTACACGAGAGATCAATATTGAACCCATACATGTGTACCCTAGTTATAAATGAGATAATTGTCACGCCTCGAGTCTACACCCTGGACGGACCATGGTACTTGGAGTTACAAGTAACCCCAAGTCAACCCTTGGTCTATCATACACTGGTATTCTGAGTAAAACATGCATAGAGGAAGCTTTGAAATAATACATAATAGCATTTATGATAAATTAAAAAATGAACATAGAGATTTGAAATATCGGAGAATCTGAATCAAGTATGTGTATGAAAGCCGTTTAACTGAGGAGTTGCTGGGACAAACCCCAAGCTAACTCTAAGTCTAACTGAAAATAGTGAAGAAAATTGAAATGAAGGAAATAACGCCCTCGGAATATGAGGACTCAAACTTCTATTGCTGATAGAGAGATCCAGATTAAATTGGCTAACGGCGCTGGGTCTGAGAACTTGCGGCTTTATCATGAAATGATACAGCATAAAAGTATGCGTCAGTATTTTGAATGTACTGAGAAAGTGAGAGAAGCATAATGATAAATATATAGATGACTAAATTGAAATGACATGCAGCGACCAACTGATAAACTGAACTAAATAATCTGAAGTAAACTGAGATGGTCAAGATGACCCTGTCTGATGGTCAAAGACATGCCCTAAGTCTGAAAGTTCTGAGTCTGAGATACTGTACTAAACTGAACTGAGCTGCTAGTGTTGGAATTGAACTGAGCTGCTTATTCTGAAACTGGACTGGATTGAATAGTGGGAAAGTCTCTAACCGACATATAACCATGTGAGCTAAACGTCGAGTCCGATGTATACACCCCACCAGTAGGACCCAATATACCTTGCCAGGGTATAAAGGCATGAACTGGATAATCACAAAAGTCTGAGGCCAATCAGGCCAAGTAATACTGTAACCTACATTGGCAACGTAGTTTTGGGAACCTGGGTGCGTTGGAACCCCGGCCCGCTCGATGCTAAGTCCTACTCCCACTAGAAAACCTAAACTGAACTACTAGGTTTATAGATCGAAACTGGGGTCCAAGACTAGTCAGGGACATATAACTGAAAGTACCCTGAGAGGCTTACCATACCAGATTATGAAACTGAGTATTAGACTGGTCAGAGCTGCTTACTAGAAGAGCGTAACCGTCTAAGAACAACTGCAAACTGAACTGGGGTCCTGGGGATGGTCAGAGCTATATATATATATATATATATATATATATATATATATACATACATACATCTAAAAGTCATGACCGCTTAATGGACCAATATACTAGATTCTGAGTCTGATTCTGATAACTGGGAGGCACCACTGACACCTTGGGAAAAGACTGAAGTCAAACTGATCAGTTGACACTTTCTGTATAGTTCTAAAGAGGTTCTACATTCTAACTGAACTAAACTACTAAGCAGCTAATAGACAACCTAACTCATTCCAACAACACGGGAATTTCATAATATAGCGAAATTCCAACAGGGCTAAAATCATTCTCGTCAATGGAATAATCGCTCAACATATATATTTAATAAGTACTAGGAAATTCAGCCCAAAACATACTTCACAAACTAGACGAAATTTAATACGCAACAACATTTACTCAAGAGTTTAGGGTTGTAAATCACTTTGGCAAGAACAACAACCATTTACTTAGGAACTGATCAAGATCATATAAATAATAAACATGGACATTAACCTTGGTGAAATTACTGAAAATTACACGAAATTCATTCATATTCGAAAAACTCATGGCTAAACTGATAGGGAAATTATGGGAGGATTTTGGGGGACACAAAGGAAGGGCAATTCCCTTGTTGAATTCCTACATACCTGGCTAAGAATTCCCCGAAGAAAAAGAAGACCTGAACTACTGCGATGAAGGAAGACCCTAAGCCTGGTTAAGAGTTTCTTGAGAGAACTTTTAATAAATTTCTGAGAGTAAACGTGAGAATTAGGGGAGGAATCGTCCAAACCCTCTAATAAGTCTAAATTTACATCCAAACGACGTATTTTAAAGCTTAGAAGAATAGAAAATTACTAAATAGCCCTTAGAAAATCCTGGGAAAAATAGCCAGGTGACGCTAACGGGTGACCTGACGGGTCATGGTGAATGACCACGACTCGTGGTTACTCTCATCCGGTACATTGCCCAAGTTCCTCAGTAGGTCACCACGAGGGACCTAACGAGTCATGATCACCAGTCATAGACCATATTGTCTCACCTAAAGATTCAATACTAGGCTTGGTAACAAGTAACTTAATGAGTCATTTCCACTTATGACGACTCATGGTGACACTCGTTAGGTACACTGCCTATAAACTGACTAAGGTTGGTAACGGGGGACATGACGAGTCGTTACAGGTGACCACGACTCGTTGTCCCCACCCATCAAGTACACTGCTTCCCACTTCACACATCCAATTCCTCCTTCCCACGACCGACCTAATGAGTCATTAGGTCTCACAACGACTCGTCAGGTGGGTCGTCCTGAGACATTTTCTGGATTTTCTAATTTAAGTCCCGGATCTAGTCTTTTAGTTTTCGGGGCATTACAATATCTCCTCCTTGGAAAAATTCATCCTCGAATGTTAGAAAACACACAAGAAAGCAGAGAATAACAATCAAAGTTCCAGATACTACTCATTTAACTCCGAAACTAATGGAATGACTACCTCCCTTTCAAAATACATAATTGAACTAAATTCTCTTTTCATGCATACGTTTAAAAACATAAAAGAGAATTGAACACCAGAATTGAGTCGTGAAAACTAAATTGAGTTTTAGGGTAAAAACTAATATCTCAAGCTGTGCTAGAGCCGGTAGGGAACAAATACGAGTATTTGGCCATCATATTAGCTTCGACCTTCCACATAGCTCCCTCAACCTGCTGATTTCTCCATAAAACCTTGACTGAAGCTATCTCCTTGTTTCTTAGCTTACGAACCTGACGGTCAAGGATCTGGACTGGTACTTCCTCATATAAGAGACTATCTTTTATTCCTACACTGTCCAATGGCACAACTTAAGTTGGATCTCCGATGCACTTCTTCAAAAGTGACACATGAAAAAATGGGTGTACAACTGCTAGTTTTGAAGGTAACTCTAGCTCATAGGCTACATTGTCGATACGCCTCAAAATTCTATAAGGTCCCACATATCTAGGACTGAGCTTTCCTTTCTTGCCAAACCTCATCACCCCTTTCATGAGCAAAATCTTCAAGTATACCCAGTCATCAACTGTAAACTCCAACTCTCTTCTCTCCACATTAGCATAAGATTTCTGATGGCTCTGAGTTGTTTTCAACCTTTCTCGGATGAGATGAACTTGCTGCGTTGCCTCATGTACTGAGTCTGGCCCTATCAGGGTAGCTTCACAAACCTTGAACCACCCTATAGGAGATCTACACCTTTAGGACGTTCATACCTTAGAGTCAGCGGCGTGGCAGCCCCCTAGTGCAATGGCCAGCGTGAGGCGCCTCCCTGCCAACCGACTCACACATATAAATATAAGTCAAGTTCAAGTTTAAAGCATAACAAACATTTCCCTAAGTCAAAACTCGAGGCTCACGAAGCGTTTCTCTATTTTTCTTTCATTTTTCTGTTGCACCCCAGCGCACGTGCAAGTGTACGCGGTTGTACAAATAATACAGTGACTCTTTTAAGATTCGGATGTCAAACCCACAAAGATGGACTATTTTAGCGAATATTCAAGTTCTAGTGCTACATTCACTTTCACAAGTGTTGATTGTAAAGATTTTGGAGAATTGTATTTAAATCTAAGTGTGATCACAAAATAGTCGGGAAACAATAACAAGAAGCATCTAAAGTGAAGGAATGAAAATCATGCAATGCTACCATTCACGATGGTTCAAGTACATAAATTTTAGTTGTTGTGTCACAAAGTTAAAATGCAGTGTTCATGGTTTTTCAAACCTCTAAACACAACAAACTAGTCTCACACCTACATCGTTGAGCGGGGATGTGACGTCCTAATTCATGAGAAATTTAACACTATGGATGTGGTTTACGGGTTTTATTTCCTTGATTATGGACTTTTGTACCTCTAAATATTTAACCTAGCTTAGCTTCACAACTACTTCTACGAGAAGTGATGTGACAATCTATGTTAATGTCTAGCTATCATCCCGTTTTACTAACCAAGAAGGCACATTAGGTATAATTTCTATCCTAATCGGGAATCCTATCGTAAAGACAAAAACTTGCTCCCCGCATTCTTTCGTTCTAACCTAGGGTAACTCTTTTGAGCTCTTGCCTATAAGCTTAACAAGTTTGTTTTCATGGTGATCAAGCATTAAAACAACAATAATTAAGAATACAAGACAAAACAACAGCCAAATCTCAAACCAAATATGAAAATCAAGCAATTACCTTTATATCATGTGCCCTCAACCATAGAGGAAGGGTTTTAGCCACTCATGTTCATATAATTACTCAAAAACATGATTAAAGTAATTTACTTACAAGAATGGTAAAAAAGAATGAAAAGTTATGTGTCACACCCCGCCTTAGGGGGTATGACTGGCACCTGGTGCCCTACTGGGACCTGAACTGCTAGACTGCTAAGTCTGGGCACCTCTAGTGCCTGGATGCCTCTAACTCATATTTCTGGAAACAAAGGGCTATATAATGGCTGTAAACACACCCTCGGCCCATTGGCCTATAGCCACATGTACCTGTACTAACAGCTGACCAAAAACACATCAATTCAGGGAAACCTATGCGGGCCGACAAGGCCACCATGCTGTCTAGTTATCTGCAAATCAATCATAAGGCACTAAAAAGCTACGTGACCGACAAGGTCACCACTACTGGTAAACTATGGCCCCACACGGCCATCATAAAATAAAGAAAGAGTACTAACAGCTATACAACTGCACAGCCTCACACGACCGGCTCATCTGACCACAGGGAATATATACAGACTGCAAGCCTCTAGGAATAGCAATAGAACTGATCGGGACAGGGCCCCGACCTACCCATACTATACAAAAAAAAGGAACTGAAATACACCTCTGAAGTTTAGCCTCCGGAGGACAGGAGCTGAATACCCGATCGCTGACAGGAATCACGTAGTCTCGCCTGCTCGTCTATGAGTACCTGCAGGCAAGTAATGCAGCACCTCATCGGGCATCAGTACCGCTGGTACTGAGTATGTAAAGCAATAACTGAAAGAGATATCTGAAATCAATAGCATAACTGACGAAACTGAAATAGGAAGAACTAGATTAACTGTCTGATGGTGTAAGTCGTACCTGTTCTTAATCATACTAGAGGGAGTAGGAGTCATACCTGGAGACGTATCATTCTACTACTAATCTACTCATGTCTAATGTAATATGGCATAACATACATAACATAACATGGCATACACAAACCTTACCCGGCCCCCATAAGCCGGGAGGTACAACCAGCACAGAATCTACACCCCTACCCCGATCATCCCATCTCCTATAATGGCTATAAGCATCCTGCCGGTCCCCTGGGTTTGCACTTGGGCTCGCTGAGCCCCTGACTATAACTGTACCTGAGTCCGAAGGACTCCTGAATCAACACCCCGGGCGTACCCGCTCGACGGGGGTGTATAAGGGCCGACCAAGGCACAATACGAGGAAAACTGGCATCCCATCTTCGTCCCCTTGCGGGATGGCATACCACTCCATAGAGTGATGTATCCTCATCCTCTGGCGGACGAGTCGATATAGCTATTAACCCTGGGGCGGTCATGGATGCTAGGTAGTTCAACCCCAAACAATACAACGATCTCAACTAGTAATGCTGTTTGCGTATCGCACATGCTGAGGCTAATAGGGGTAGGGTATCGTATATATTACATGCTGAGCTAATGATAGTAATCTGTACGTATTTAATACGTGCTGAGGCAGGTAAATATATATAAATATGAATATATTCTCCTGCCAGGCTGTATTGGGGCAAATGCTATACACGATAGTGTTTCTGCTGAAAACTATGCTATCTACTGAGTTTCTGTATTAACATGATTTCCTATTCCTAGCATGCTTCCTAAACTTCACTTTAGCCTGCTATTCTGTTTCTGAGGTGCTTTACGGATACCGTATTGCTTTGCAGGGTTTCAACTGAATACAACAACATCTTAACATTTCGTATTACATCACATACTGAGCATGCTGAGCAGTTTCTAACACTTGAGTTGGAATCTATGTCATACTAGTAAGTTTCACGCAAGTTACAACTTGAGGCTTATGATATTGTATCAACATTTACAATAACGCAATACTTAACTTCTGAACATTCTACTGGCCTGTGAATTACTATACTGTGTCAATATTACTTAACTTGCCAAGGGAACGAGCTTTACGTACCTTATTCTTGAACTATTCGTCCGTCGGACGAGGCTCGGCCGGTACTTCAGCTATTTTCTCCCAACTGCATTCATAAGCATGTCAATTAATACTAAATACAGCTTTATTGTAAAGAGCAACGTCACTTTCGATATAGTTTATAGCCTAAACTTAGGCTTATCGAAAGACAGTCGAAAACTCGCTATTTTTCAGCGGGCCGGAAGGGAGAAATATTCACTTCACAGCTAGGAACACATAGACACTAATTTAGAGCAATTCCACTTACCTTAGCTCGGTGGCTCGACGATTCATTGGCCGTATTTTACGAAACTGAATCCGTAGGAATGCTCTCTGCTGCTAAATACTTCGGTATCTGGGATTAATTTGAGTTTGGGCAGCGTTTAGCAGCGTAATCGGACGAAAATTATTTAATTTTCTTCGTTCCTTTTCTCCCTCTGCCGGTTTGCTCTGTTCTATGGAAATTGTAACATGTTTTTACCATTTAAAACTGAAGTGGGGCTTTATATACTTGGGCCTGGACAAGGCCAACGTGTCACGGATCCAACGCAGAGGCCCCTCCTCCGCGGCACGCTGCCATCGCGGAGGGGCTCTGCCTCGGCTCCTTCCGCGATGGTTCGATAGGTTTCTCGTCAGATCTTTTCCCGGACCTTTCTCCAGAACGTATGGCCTTCAAATATGCTTAACCAACGTGCGAATAGGTCGTCTAGGTGCCGGGAATTCTACGGGGTATAACATTCTCCCCCCTTAAGAACATTCGTGCTCGAATGTACACTGTTATCTAGAGGACTACTTACTTTACTTTCTAAAAAAATTTCGGCAGAGTTTCCCCTGTAATATGGACTATAGCAAAAACCTGAAATGCAGAAAAGTCCAACACAGGCACCGCACATAATATTCTAGGATCCACTGGATAACTAGATATCAATCTTTCTTTATCATTTACAAACATACAACCATAAGGTACTGCATAAGTAATAATACGGACATACCTGTCGCCTAACTAGGCCTGAAATAGGTGAGGGTATCTGGTTTTCATATCTTCTTCAGCCTCCCACGTCATTTCCTCACGATTTCTGTTACGCCACAATACTTTGACAGATGCAACATCTTTAGTTCTCAGCCTGCGAATCTGTCTGTCTAAGATAGCTATGGGAATCTCTTCATATGCTAATTCTACTATGACCTGGACATCCTGAACTGGAGCTACTGTAGAAGGGTCCCCTACGAACTTCCTTAACATAGAAACATGGAATACTGGGTGAACAGATGCTAACTCTGGAGGCAAGTTCAACTCGTATGTAACTCGGCCTATTCTTCGCCGAATTTGATATGGCCCAATGAATCTTGGGCTAAGCTTGCCTTTCTTGCCAAACCTCATTACCCCTTTCATCGGGGACACCTTCAGATATACCCAGTCATTTACCGCAAATTCTAGATTTCTGTGTCGCATATCTGCATAAGACTTCTGGCGGCTCTGAGCAGTCAGTAAACGTTCTCGGATAAGCTTTATCTTTTCCTCGGACTACCGAACAATGTCTGGGCCAACTAATGCTGAGTCTCCTATTTCAACCAGCCCACCGATGATTTACATTTTCGCCCGTATAATGCCTCGAAAGGCGCCATCTGGATAGCTTAATGATAGTTGTTATTATAAGCAAATTCAATTAACGAAAGATGCTCATCCCAGCTACCCCCAAAATCTAGCAAACACGCTCGTAGCATATCTTCGAGCGTCTGAATTGTACGTTCAGCCTGCCCATCTGTCTGAGGATGGAATGTTGTGCTCAAGTTAATCTGCGTTCCCAAACCTTTCTGAAACGACTGCCAAAATCTAGCTGTGAATTGCGCTCCTCTATCTGAAATGATGGATACCGGCACTCCATGCAATCTAACTATTTCTCTGATATATAATTCGGCACAATCCTCAGCTGAGAAGGTAGCCCTCACTGGCAGGAAATGAGCTGATTTTGTCAGTCTGTCAACTATTACCCAAATGGAATCATTTCTGCGTCTAGTACGGGGTAACCCTGTTACAAAATCCATGTTTATCGCTTCCCATTTCCACATAGGCACCGTTATCTCTTGCGTCAAACCACCCGGTTTCTGGTGCTCGGCTTTCACCTGCTGACAATTAGAACATCTAGATACAAATTCAGCTATCTCAGCTTTCATACCTTGCCACCAGTAGGTGTCTCTGATATCGTGGTACATTTTCGTCGCCCATGGATGAAGGGAATAGCGAGCGTAGTGTACCTCATGCATGATCTGCCCACGAAGTCCTGAGACATTCGGGACATAGAGGCGGCCCTTACAGCGTCGCACATCATCCTCGGTTATCTGAAAATCCGGCTCCTTACCTTTCTGAATTCTATCTCTGAGTTGGACTAAATCTGGATCCTCGTACTGTCGTTCTTTTACCTCTGTAACTAATGATGACATAGCCGAATTCTGAATTACTGCTCTATTATTTTCTGTTTCCATTACTCGAACGGCTAGACCAGCTAACTGATGAATTTCTTTAGCTAACTTCTGTTTCTCAGGTCGCAAATACGCCAAACTCCCCATTGACTTACGGCTCAGGGCATCTGCTACAACATTAGCTTTTCCGGGGTGGTATAGAATATTCACATCATAATCTTTTAACAGCTCTAACCAGCGGCGTTGCCACAGATTCAACTCCCTCTGAGTGAAAATGTACTATAAGCTCTTATGATCTGTGTAAATATCAACATGGACGCCGTACAGGTAATGCCTCCACATCTTCAAGGCATGAATTACTGCGGCCAATTCCAGGTCATGGGTAGGGTAATTCTTTTTGTGCTTCCTCAACTGTCTGGAAGCATATGCAATTACTCTACTATGCTGCATCAACACACAACCTAACCCGACACCTGACGCGTCACAATAAACTGAATAACCTTCTGTGCCTTCCGGTAATGCCAACACTGGAGCAGAGGTTAGTCTGTCTTTCAATTCCTGGAAGCTTTGCTCACATGTCTCTGTCCATTGAAACTTTGCTGCTTTCTGTGTCAATTTAGTTAGTGGTGTTGCAATGGTCGAGAACCCCTCAACGAACCTCCTATAATATCCTGCCAACCCCAGAAAGCTACGAACTTCCGTCGGAGTGGTAGGCCTAGGCCATGACTTAACTGCTTCTATCTTCTGCTTGTCTACCTGTATACCAGCGTCTGAGATGATATGCCCTAAAAAGGCCACTGAGTTAAGCCAGAATTCACACTTAGAAAATTTAGCATACAACTGGCGGTCCCTGAGAATCTGGAGCACTGCCCGTAAATGAGTCCGGTGATCTGCTTCAGAGCGAGAATACACCAGAATATCATCAATGAATACTATCACAAACAAGTCCAGGAAAGGTCTGAAAATACTATTCATCAGGTCCATAAAGACTACTGGGGCATTCGTTAACCCGAAGGACATAACTAGAAATTCAAAATGTCCATATCGGGTCCTGAACGCTGTCTTAGGAATATCTCTGTCACGTACTCGGACCTGGTGATATCCGGACCGCAAGTCAATCTTAGAAAAGTATCTGGCTCCCTGCAACTGATCAAATAAGTCATCAATTATGGGAAGCGGGTACTTGTTCTTTACTGTAACTTTGTTTAGCTGCCGATAATCTATGCACATTCGGAGCGAGCCATCTTTCTTTCTCACGAATAAAACTGGCGCACCCCACGGTGAAGTACTCAGCCTGATAAAACCTTTATCTAACAAATCTTTCAGCTGCTCCTTTAATTCTCTGAGTTCTGCAGGAGCGATACGATAGGGAGGTATTGATATTGGCTGAGTGCCTGGTAACAAGTCGATAGCAAAGTCTATTTCCCTTTCTGGGGGAATACCAGGCAACTCATCAGGAAATACATCTGGGAATTCATTCACCACTGGGACAGACTGTAGTGTCGGAGATTCTGTTTGGACATCTTGAACTCTGACCAGATGGTAAATACACCCTTTGGATATCAACTTTCTCGCCTGAAGGTAGGAAATAAACCTACCTTTTGGCGTAGCGGTACTACCCTTCCACTCCCGTACTGCTTCTCCTGGGAAGTGGAATCAGACTGTCTTGGTCCAACATTCAACGTTGGCAAAGCATGGTACTAACCAATCCATACCCATTATGGCATCGAAGTCTATAATTTCTAACTCAACCAGATCTACTGTGGTCTGACGATCAGCAACCTCTACTGTACACCCGCGGTAGATTCGGCTAGCTGTGATAGAGTCACCGACGGGCGTGGATACGAAGAAAGGCTGCTGTAATGATTCTGGTACAATACTAAACTTTCGTGCCACAAATGGAGTAATGTAGGACAAAGTAGACCCTGGATCAATCAACACGTAAGCAGGGTGTGAGCAGATGGTTAACATACCTGTCACAACATCAGGCGACGCTTTTGAATCCTGCCTCCCTGGTAAGGCATATGTGGGACTTGGACCCGCACCTGTACTAGAGGCCCTTGATCTGCCCCGACCCCTGCCTGCTAAAACTGAGGGCATGCGCCCAGTCGAGGATACTGTGGCTCGTGATCCTGCCGATGCCCTATCCTGTCTATCCCGGTCCTCTCGACCTCTGGCTGGGCAATCTCTCATCAAATGGCCTTCTTGGCCACAAATATAACATACGGTAGAACCATATCTGCATGCTCCAGAATGGCGTCGACTGCATATAGGGCAAAGTGGTAGGGTATACCTACTCTGCTCCGCACTCCTCTGTAACGGTGAGTCTGCCATCTGCGAGCCTCTACCAGTCTCTGACTGCCCCCTGCGGCTGAATCTACCCCCCTGCGACTGTGGCAGAGGTGGGGGCCTAGGCGGTCTGTCTGACAATCGTGGCCTGGGTCCTCCCTGGGCCTCTCTCTGTAACTCAACTGGCCTGTCCCGACGACGCTGTTCCTGATTGACCCTTCTGATCTCCCGATGTCGCTGTCTGATGCCCTCAATATTCTGGGCAAATGCCTGAATTCGAGAAATGTCCATGTCCTCCGCAGTGTGGCCGTAATACAAGTCTCGACATATTCTGGGTTCAACCCCATAATAAAACGGTGCACCCTGGATGCCATGGTATCAACAAAGGTCGGTGCATATTGAGCCAAAGAATCAAACCGCAGGAATATTCCCGAACACTCATGGCCCCCTGCTTTAGATGCAGAAACTGGTCTACCCGGGCTGTCGAATCTCCCACGGCAAATAGTGATCCAGAAAGGCTCCTGAAAAGCTGGACCAGGTGGGAGGGGAAACATCTCTCCCTAGGGACCTCTCCCAGCTTTCATACCATAACACCGCAATATCCCGTAACCGGAATGCTGCCAATTCAACTGATTCAGTAGGCGTGGCATGCATAACCCTGAAGATTCTCTGCATTTGATCCAGAAAATCCTGAGGGTCCTTTGTCCGATCCGTACATGTAAACTGTGGGGGATTCAGGGCTAAGAACTCTCGGACCCTCAAACTACCGAGCCCTCCTGATGATTCTCCAACTGTAAACGGCATTGGCTGACGCTGAGCAGCCATCATCTGTGCGAACATAACTACAACACTCCTAACCTCCTGGTCGGAAGGTGTCGGTATAGGGACTGCTAAAGGTAATGTCGCCCCAAGTGGCTCCTGACGTGGTGGAGACTGCTGAGAAGGCTGGGACAATGCCTCTGTAGTGCCCTCTGATCGGGCTGTCTCTAAACGAGGGGGAGGCATCCTGCTGGTGCCTTCCCCTGCTGCAATATCTAAATTCCGACCTGTGATAGGATGTTGCTGGTCTGACATTATCGGTAACCAAAGAATATAGTAAGCTTTTAGGTACTCAACCCTATGTTACACCGCTCTATAGCACGACTGAATAAGAACAAAATACAACCATCCTATCATGCCTTGCAGCCTCCTATCCATAGTATGTGGTGCACAACACATCCATGGATAGGACTCTACTTAGCACGGCTTGCAGACTCCCTGGGATACGACATGCTCAGATACCAAGTTTGTCACACCCCGCCTTGGGGGGTATGACTGGCACCTGGTGCCCTACTGGGACCTGAACTGCTAGACTGCTAAGCATGGGCACCTCTGGTGCCTAGCTGGCTCTAACTCATATTTCTGGAAACAAAGGTCTATTTAACGGCTGTAAACACAGCCCCCGGCCCATTGGCCTATAGCCTCCTGTACCTGTACTAACAGCTGACCAGAAACACATCAATTCAAGGAAACCTATGCGGGCCGACAAGGCCACCATGCTGTCTAGTTATCTGCAACTCAATCATGAAGCACTTAAAAGCTACGTGACCGGCAAGGTCACCACTACTGGTAAACTATGGCCCCACACGGCCATCATAAAAGAAAGAAAGAGTACTAACAGCTATACAACTGCACGGCCTCACACGACTGGCTCATCTGACCACAGGAAATATATATAGACTGCAAGCCTCTAGGAATAGCAATAGAACTGATCGGGACAAGGCCCCGACCTACCCGTACTATACAACAAAAAGGAACTGAAATACACCTCTGAAATTCAGCCTCTGGAGGACAGGAGCTGAATACCCGATCGCTGATAGGAATCACGTAGTCTCGCCTGCTCGTCTATGAGTACCTGCAGGCAAGTAATGCAGCACCCCACCGGGCGTCAGTACCGCTGGTATTGAGTATGTAAAGCAATAACTGAAAGAGATATCTGAAATCAATAGCATAACTGACGAAACTGAAATAGGAAGAAATATTCACTTCACAGCTAGGAACACATAGACACTAATTTAGAACAATTCCACTTACCTTAGCTCGGTGGCTCGACGATTCGTTGGCCGTATTTTACGAAACTGAATCCGTAGGAATGCTCTCTGCTGCTAAATACTTCGGTATCTGGGATTAATTTGAGTTTGGGCAGCGTTTAGCAGCGTAATCGGACGAAAATTATTTAATTTCCTTCGTTCCTTTTCTCCCTCTGCCGGTTTGCTCTGTTCTCTGGAAATTATAACATGTTTTTACCATTTAAAACAGAAGTGGGGCTTTATATACTTGGGCCTGGACAAGGCCAACGTGTCACAGAGCCAACGCGGAGGCCCCTCCTCCGTGGCACGCTGCCATCGCGGAGGGGCTCTGCCTCGGCTCCTTCCGCGATGGTTCGATAGGTTTCTCGTTAGATCTTTTCCCAGACCTTTCTCCAGCATGTATGGCCTTCAAATATGCTTAACCAACGTGCGAATAGGTCGTCTAGGTGCCGGGAATTCTACGGGGTATAACATTATGAACCCTAAGTAGAGTTTCCTTCCTTCTCCCTTCGTTTCTTCTGTTTCCCCCAAATATATTTCATGAAAAATGATTTTAGGAGCTAAGTGTTTAATTTATAGTACTAGGAATTTTTACAAAAATTGGACGAGGATGGGCCAGCTCCGTGCCACGCTACCCATCGCGTAGCATCAGCTCCGTGGCATGAACTGCTCGCGCAGGGTCATTGGATCTCAGCTTTGGTATGTCATGGAGATAGGCATCAGGCGTGGAACGGAGGCCATCGCGCCTTGCGCACACCGTGGCACGACTTGGACACAGAGAAGGCAGGGCGTGGCACGGCCCTATCGCGCAGCATCACTGGACGGGCAGGTCTCTCGCGCACAGGCGTTGGGCGTGGCATGATTCTTAGTGTGCCTCTACCTTGCTGTGGCACCTTGTTGAGCGCGCTCCTGGGGCTGCATGGCACGTTGGGTGGGTCGGCATGTGCATACACATAGGCAATGTCATGCAATTCTTTTGCCTTTTATTCCGAGCTTCTTCCTCAAACCTTAACCATTATATTTAGTCCCTCCTAAGCATTTTACACCTACAAAATAAAGACTAATCATGTTGGTTAGATCATGCACAAAAATATTCAAAATCACATGAGAATGTAATTAATTAAATTGAAAAACATGACTAAACTAAGTTATAAAATAGCACTTTGGCAAGTAATTATGCCCTAGATCATTTTTGCCAAATTACGCCGCTAAACTCCATCCAAATGCAAATTCATCTTGGATAACGAGTTCTAGGCCTACGAGGAACATCTATGTAGAGTTATTTCTTGAAAATTCGCTCAGAGTACAGGAACCCTGCTGAGTAAAGGTTGTCAGAATTACTTCAAATTGGGGTGAACAACATTCAACATTCAAGGTATGTTAAGGCTTATCTCTTCGGCAAGTTATTCTCGTCGTACAGTGATACGACCTATGCCTTCGAAAGTAGACAATTTTTGTGATTAGCTGCTGTTGGTAGATAATGAGCTTATATATTGTAATTCGCTACTACTAGTAGATAAGGATCATGTATGTTGTGATTAGCTACTGCCAGTAGATTAGGATTCTATATGTTGTAGTTAGCTGCTGGAAAATGTATTGAGAGTACATTGTAGCATCCCTTGTCGAGAAAGAGTATGTTAAGTGTGACTCACGCTAGGAGCGTCATAGAAACTCCTTTGTTCTTATGTTCACTGTATTAGTAGAATTCTAATATTTTTCTATCATGCCAAGGCCTTAGAAGTTTATGGTTAGGTATTTGGCCCAATTTGGTGAGTTGGACAGCATTGGGCGCAATTAGGCAATATAACTTTTAGTTTGATGCCTGTGTTGTTAGTAAAGCTTTTCCAGAGGTCGTTGGCGTACCTTAATGCCTCCAAGGCCAGAAATTTGGATAGGACGGTCATACCTTAGAGTCAGTGGCACCAGGGTTGCCTAGTGAACTAAGTGACAGCCTGCCATCTTGTTAGCTACTGCAAGTGACTTTAGTTTCAGTTGACGTAGTGCTTGTCATATAGGTCGCCCAAGAAGTCTTCCCAGTTGTACAAGTTAGATAGACACCTGGGTATCCTAAGGAGGGAACCTTAACAGTAGTTGAATATAGCGCCAAAGCCCCAGCCTACTCTTATAAGGTACTCAGGTATAGGTTGACGTGAGTGGCTAAGTCTAGATAAACTTACCTACGAGATTAGGAATCGCCCAGAGAAGACATATGAAATCTGAATAGACAAAGTTAAGGTCTAAAGGACTAGAACCATGTTAGTACAATATTATCTTTAGGCTGAGAATTATAGTAAGTTTCTTGTGGAAGATTAGGGGCTGACTGCTCTGGAGCATGCCTGATCAGTAGCAGCCCTACTGTTGTACTAAGAAAAGGAACTAAGTAGTTGGTCATCTGTGACCTTAAAATTCACGTATGAGCTATCGTTGTCCTAGCATGACATTCATAGTATCATTTAAGCCACTCCAGATCTTGCCCTATCCAGTCTAGAACATTAGAATTATGATCACTGCCAGAATCCTCTAATCAGATGTAGGCACATGGGGTGTGCTTATTAGGAACTATGCAGACTATTCTAGGGGTGAGTAGCAGTCGCGTTAAGCCTTAAGAGCCAGACATGCTTTCTGATTGGCTAGAGTGAGATTTAATTATAGTAAATCAATTGTGATTGACCCCGCCTAGGAGAGCCTTCTGTTGACCAACTTTAGAGTTGCTAACTGTGTCATCGCCTACAGGGCTATATGATGTTGCTCAGAGGAGCTATATGATGTTTCTCCAAGGAGCTATGTGATGTCCCAAGGGACTATATTCAGGCCTAAGGGTCATATTATAGTTCGTCCAAGAATGAGCTTCTACTTTTATGTCATATCAACATCACTGACCCTCTGTCGAGCCTTGTGTGCTCAAGGTGCAGCTATAGGAGCCCAACGGGCGCAGACACAATTACAAGAGTCCAGCAGGCTGATGTGGACCCAGAAGCTAGGTGGGTTGGCTATATCAGCAGTAGAATCATAAGAACCTAGATAGGGGTATATATATTGTTGTACTTACCAGGGCTTATGGGGGCCTAGATAGGTTGTTTATGTGTTTCTTGAACCTTCCAGACTTATGGGGGCTAGGTTAGGTTCTTGTTTGTATACTTTCTTGTTAGCTATAGTCTACGAATTTATAGTCGTACAGTTTCAACTCATATACGTGCAATGTTTTACTAGATGCAGGTTATGGATAAGAAAGCTTACAGGTTAAATTCTGCCCCTTCTTGCTATTCACTTTCAGTTCTTTATCAGTTTCTATTTAGTCTTATTTACTGCCTTATATATTCGTTACATATTGTACTGACTCCCAACTATGGGGCACTGCATACTTGCCTGCAGGTTCAGATAGACAGATTGTGGGGTCTCCTAGCAGCTATTCAGAGTCAGCTGTTTGGCCAACTCTTTTTGTTCATTGTTTCCAAGTTGTAGAGGTTTATCTTACTTTTACTTTTATAGCATTTAGGTAGGCCGGGACCCTTTTCCGACCAATATTTTCACTCCTAGAGGCTTGTAGACTACAGTCTTCAATTAGTTGGTTATTGTTGGCCGTGTGGGTCCTATGTAGGTCTTATTTGGCGTGTTGGCCGTGCGGGGTAAGCTAGTTAGTTGGCAACCTTGTCGGATATAGTACGAATATTACTACCTGTTATTACTCTGTTATAACTAGACAGCATGGTGGTCTTGTCGGGCCGCATAGGATTCCTTTACTATTGTGTTGCTGGGTTAGTTGTTTCTGTTACAAGTGATGCATGGATTTTTTGTCCAGTGGCTATGTTTACAGCTGAGATATAGCAGTTTTTTTTCTTGATTTTGAGTCGCTGGTAGGCACCACAGGTGCATATGCCCAGCCAGCTCAGCCCAGATCCCAATTTGACATTGGGTGCCAGTCATGCCTCCCAAGGTGGGGCGTGATAGGACTAAGAGTACTTGATAGGTTAATAAATAAGTTTTATGAGGTATTTAACTTACTCTATGATCATATTTAAGATTGGACGTCGATCATGTCGTAGAACAAAATTCGGCAAAAGTTGTCGCGAATTTCCTTTTTGAAATTTCCTGAAATTTGGGTCAAATGTCTCAAAGATTTTCTTCAAATATATGAGGATATTGGGGGACTACAACCTATCAAATTAAATGTCTATGAGTCTAGTTTCCATCACATTAAACCATTCGCCAACCTGACTTCGGAGTAGAGAGATATTCGCATTTTCGCAAGACCGTGCAAGAAAGCACGTCAAAAATGGGTAAGGCGGTGGAGGACTATTTAAGTCCCTTTGGTCGGTGGATTGCTATCATATTTTGATTTCTGGAAATTTTCATGAATTAAAACTCTCTGAAGGCCTTTCCATGGCATCCTAAGGGTTTTGAGGGTAGGAAGCTCAGCCCAAGTGAGTTTTGGTGTCGGGAAGTCTAGAATTCACCGTAGAACTCATGTAGCGGCGTGGTTTTCAAGTTTCTTGTGGCTGTTTCATGAAGTTACTTGGTAATATTTCTAACAGGATTAATTATTAGTGTTTTAAGGCTATTTTTGAAGTTGTTACTGATGGTAGGTTGTCACCTTAGTCTTCTAACTGTCGAATTTTTAAGAACTAGTCGGTAAATGCTATTTCGTATTGTTTCTTTTGTCGATTTCTTAAAGAAGCTTGTTGTTGGTTGTTTAATCTTATCTTAGGCAGTATCTTGGTGATTTTAAGGAGTTGGAGTTTGGTTTCCTTGTAGTTTTTGAATTCCAAGGTACGTTTAGGCCATTTCTCTCTTTTTTCGGCATGATTTCCATAAGGTTCGAGCTAGTATTGTTGTCATATGTATTGGCTTTTTTGTGATGTTTTAAGAATGTATTGGTTTACTCTTGGTTAGATATTGGTTTCATATTAATATGTGTATGTATATTGTCATAAAATTATATTACACTCGTGTGTCGATTGGCACGTCGTTGAGTAGAACAACCCTTAGAAAAGGTTTGTGTCAAGTGTCGGTTGATGTTATTTTTAAGTCTGTTTTGGGATTCCTAAGACTTTTATATGTGAATGATTATGAATATTGTGATTGTGATCGGGTGCATGTGTGTGTGTTGAAGCCCTTGGCACTCATGGACACCCAACGCTGAGAGTAGGTTCGGACGCAAGGCTGAGTCTAAAGAATAGAAGAATTGGCTTATGGTAGAGTTGATTTTTCCTCCGATAGGGCCGTTCTAAGACATGAAAGACCTATGGGAAGGTAAATTCCTCTATAGTGTCATATATGTCTATTTTGTGCCTTCATGGGATCGCGATTGGCTCTCCCAAATGGATCGAGCTCTGCTAACTGTGTGCAACCGAGAGAGGGTATACAGTGCTTGATTATTGTTATTGTTTTATGTGATTATCTATGTATTGTTGATTGATATTATGTGATGGTTTGAGGTAGATCATATGCCCCAGGTATGTGGGTTGTTAGGTGGTTCCTGAGGTTATCATTCTATCTTCTATTAGTTGTCATTGACTCTGAACACTTGTTTCGTCTCTCCTTCCATACTCGATACATTGAGTGATGATGCCCTAGTCGGGGTTCTACATTTATACTTAGAGGTCTTCATCGTCAGGTTGATTGTGGACCCCATTCTTGAGTTGAGCTACATTTGACATCGGTACACCCCAGTTTGTTCGAAGATGCCCATTTTGATTTTGGGTACATATTTGATAGGTCGTGGACCTGTACCAACTAGTATGAACTTGTTAACTCACTAGAGGCTCGTAGAGATAACCTGTTGGGTTGAACGATGGTGGTTACCCTTGTATATTCAATTTGGTTAGTTAGCGGCCTAATTGGCCAATGTATATTATCGTTATTGCTTATGTTATTATGCTTCTCTTGTGGGGTGTCGAGTCACTAAGCCCTGACTATTTTGATTTATGTTCTATATTTGGTTCGTCCGTCTGCTCGTATCAGGAGTGGCACCAGGTGCTAGTCACGCCTCCTCGAGTTAGAGTTTGACACTAAGTCTAAGTCAGAACTACTCAATCTGAAAGTGTCTTGAGAGTCTAAAGAACAATGAAAATGCTTAGCTCAAAACCGGTGTTTCAAGACTAAGTCAGAACTGCTTTATCTCTGAGTGTCCTAACAGTCTAAAGAACCATGAAAATACTGATCATACTGAAATCATGAGAGAATTGTACGTTCAAGTCATACTGTAAAACATGCATGCCGAAATCATGAGAGAGTCATTAGTTCAAAACGGACCAAGTCTTTTGAAAACAATGCAAAATCATAGGGGCTGAACCTTTGAACTCATGCCAGTGTCAAATCATGAAAATACATTATGAAATTGAGTGTAAAATCATGGGCATCATATACTATTCGTCATAAGAGCCTTGAAAACATGGAGAAAATAAGGGAAATCATACATTGAATGAAAATCCTAAAACATGATTTCTAGAGAATTGAATTTACTAGGCTTTGTGAAACTAATTAGGACACAAGGGTGAAAGGAAACCCTTGTCAAAGTCCCATATACATGGCTTGAAGAATTCTTGACACTATCTTGAGACCCAAGAGAAATTGAGAAGAGGAGCCCTAGTTTTCCTTGAGAGTTCTTGAGAAGTTGATCTCCAGTCTACGGCGTTTTAGAATAGAATGGGAGATTAGGATAAGTGTAGCCCTTAAATACCCCTCTTAGGAAACACAAAATGACCTGGTTTAGGAGTTAAAAGCATAGGAAGTTATGAAAACACCCTTGGAAACTCGTATTAAAATTTGCCCGTCTAGCCACCATAGGTCACATCGCGAGTCGTTGGTTGTCACCATCGCGAGTCATTGGTTGTCACCACAACTCGTGGTGACCAGTCATTACTTCTGGACCTAATTTTCACTTCACCGATATTCTTACAATGGGTGATCATAACGACTCATCATTATACACCACGAGTCATCGTATGACTCTTGGTCAATGTCCATCTTGCACATTCTCTAAAATCCATCTCACGGTTCTTCATGATGGGTCATCACTTGACATAATGAGTCCTTACATCCTTTTGTGGTTATTTAAATCATGTTTCTTACTCTTTGAGTATTATCCCAGGACTCGTCACTTGGTCCTATGAGTCATTCTATCACTCGTTAAGTCTGAACCCTATCTGTTGATGGAAATAACAACTCACAAACAAGAGTCATACCATTACACCATGAATCGTGGTAGGAAATTATGGTATAGAGGATGAAACTTCTTAGCCTTACCATGACTCACATAATGGGTCATTGGTGCATACCACTACTCGTCACATGAGTCGTTCTGAGAAACATTGTAGATTTTTCTGTTGGTTTCTTCCCCAAGTCTAGGGTCTGATCTTAGGAACTTTTGGGGTGTTATAAAAATAAAGCTGCAAAAAAACATGTGTATACAGGGTCCATTAAGGCCATCAAACTATTGATATAAAAAATCAAGGCCAACATGGCCAAAAGTATACTTCTATACAATCCTATAGTCTGCAAACCTTTAAGAGTAGATACTTAGTTGGGATAAGGCCCTAACCTACTAATACGCCCAAATTACACCAATGCAATGAAGTTTGCAGTGGTCACTATCAAATATATAACCCTACTAGATTGAGGTCGAATCCCACAAGGAATATGGTGAGAAATTAGTCAAACGTGAATATTCAACTAGTAGTCACTATTTCTAATCGGGGGTTTGTAATAAATAAAAGAAGTAATTTAAATTGTAATGTTTGTGAAATTGTTGATTGTGATTAATATATGAGAATAAACTAGGACTGTGTTCCCCATGATTTCATAACGTAGTAGGATTATTTAACTAGTGATCTATCCTAGTGAATTTCATGTAAAACTGACGATTAAGTTCATCTAACGTCTCTCGACCTACATAGATGAATATCACTCCAAATTATCTCAGACTTTAGGTATTTATGTTTTGCCTTTGTCATTAGTCTTGGACTGACTATCCTCGGGAGAGCTCAAGTGAACTAGATGAGGGTTGATAGATTCAAATTTCCATTGTTATTATCTTTTTCTGACCTCAACCTCTTTGGTCAAGTAAGTTGATGATACATGCAAGTTTTAACATTTGCAACTACTAAAAGCAAACTAAATCGAAGAGAATAACAATACAATACCATGTTTACCATTAAAGAATTACTATTTTATCTTATTGACTTTTGTTAATCTATTATGGTTTCCACAACCATTGTTATATACTTTAGGTACTCATATTTGAAGAAACAATAACAAGATATGAATAAGAAGTCATAATTATTATGTCACGACCCGAACATAGGCCCGAAACAAGACACAGGACAAGGAACCCTAAGAGGCTCCAAGTCGACCCATGGCATAATCATAGCATAACACTATCAGAATAACAACTAACAGAAAACATAATTGAACGGAAGCTGACTGAAAGAGTCTAAGATCTCACAAGAATATAATCTAATAAAACTCTGATACAAAAGTTTAATTTGTTTATACAATTTTGAAAGCCTCTACTACACTAATGAGTTACTGGGACAAGCCCCCAGCTAACTCCTAATGTTTGAAAACTGAAATATAACTGAAATAAGAAACATAGATAGAGTCCTCGAGAGATGATGACTAACCACAAGTAGCTGAGATGGAAATGGAGCGTATCTAACCACGTGGCTGAGTTTGGAAACCTAAATTTATATCATGAAATGATTTAGCATATAAAGTATGCGGTTAGTACTTGAAATGTACTGTAGTATACGGGAAGCGTAAATAAACAAAAACATGCAAGTATACAAGAAGAAAGTAAATTGAATACATCACTATACATATAAATTAACTAGAATATAACAACCCTGTCTGAGATACATAAATATTGACATGAAGATTTTATTTGAAAACATTTACTGAAGCATAGTCAAACTGATGCATAAGGGTCATGAACTCCACATATATTGAAAACTGAAGTTGTAACTGATATCAAACACTGTACTAACTATCTGCAGATAACTAAGATTGAATTCTGGAAAATCTGATTTAAACTGAAGTCTGAAACTATATAGAGTTGAGCTGACTGATATCATGGACTGATCTAAGGGAGACATTCTCTACTATGAAGTGTCCCTGGCTGATTGAAGGAGACATTCTCTACTATGGAGATTCCCTAACTGAATTAAGGGAAGTATTATTGGCTATTTAGAATCCCTGGCTGAGCTAAGGGAGACATTCTCTGCTATTGAGAATCCCTAACTGAGCTAAGGGAGACATTCTCTACTATTGAGAATCCCGATAAAACGTTTACATGAAGGTACCAATCTGACAATCATTCATATAGTCTAAGCTCCTTCGGCTAATCATAGACTTGAGTGTTCAACTAATTACATCACACTGAATTCATTTAAAATCTTATCAGGGCTACTTTCTACTATTAACAAGCTCAAAAGTATGAAAGATCATAATCATGCTTTTTCCTCGAAACTCATAACATTTTAAATCCACAATTCATAGCATAAGACATATATTCTACATTCATGAAGGCTCCATAAGTTCAAGTCATACTCTAAACATATACACCAAAGTCATACTGAAAACATGTACATACTTCACATTCATCCAAGCTTATAAGTTCTAATCATGCTTCAACACATATACTGAAACATATATCCTAGATTTATGGAAACCCATATGATTGACTCATGCCATAAACATATACAATGATATCATGGTAAGAGCATGTGAATATTTCATGAAACCCATTTCGAAATTTACACTAAATCATGATGAAAAATTTATAATCATGCTATTTCCATATCATGAACATAATTCGAGAACTTGAAACTAATTTAGTAAGCATACATGGCAATTATTCAAGATGGGTATTAGAATTCATAGATGGCATATGATAATTCATCCATAAATTGAAACCCTAGAATATGTTTTTCTATAAATCTAGGGATTTGGGTTTTAGTATAAAACTTGGCACACGAGGATGGAAGGAGATCCTTGTTGAAGTCCCACATACCTAGCTAAAAGGGCTCCCTTACAGATCTAGAAACTTGCAGCTCTAGAAAGAAACCCTAGATGATCCTTGAGCTTGAGAGAAGAAGAAGAAGAAAACCTTCTAGATTATTTTCAGACTGAGGGGCTTAGGCTTGTGAAAACCCCTATATTTCGGCCCCTTTCAACACCCAACATGACACCATTTAAGAACTGGTCCCTCACCATGAGCGTTGGTCCATACCACAGCTCGTGGTGACCATCATTGCTACTAAGGAAAAAATTTCCTAGCTTCTGCTTCTTCAACCAACGACCAATAGGACAAGTCATTACCTGATCTAACGACTCGTCATTACCTTCAGTCTTCACCACTGGTCCAACCCTTGAATTCCTTCCAACACCGACATGACGGGTCATTACTTAACCTAATAGTTCGTGGTCTCCGTCCGTTGTCACTGAACCAGAAACCAACTCCTTTTTCGAGCTCAACTAATGACTCCTCAAGATGACCCATCACAGCATCCAATGGGTCGTCGCTTGGCTCGCTGTTTCTAGAAGGTCTGGTCTACTAGGTCACTACAATTACATCCAACTGGTCATTGCTTCCCATGATGACTCATTCTATCCTCCCGTGGTATTAAACATACATAGCACCTTTTTCTTAAAACCCTTCCAATAACTCATCTAACGGACCATTAGAGCTACCCACGACTCGTTAGATGAGTCATTCTGAGAAATTTCTACTGGTTTTCCTGCTAAACTTCATCTAACTCTGGGGTCAGATCTGAGAAACTCTTGGGGTGTTACAATATCTCCCCCCTGAGAACATTTGTCCTCAAATGTTGGCTAAACATGCTAAAAAACTAGGGAAAGAAATGATATCCCAAAACCTGAACATTTGCAACTGAAACTGATGGAGTATCTGACTTCTGGTTGGTTTACATATCTAAACTAAATATGTAAATCATACATGCATTATAAGGCATGAGAGGGATGAAATTGACATGGAACTAGATAGAACACTGAGAAGGATTCTTTTCCTCTAACTGGCATTGAGCTGATATAGACTGAGCCATCATTCTCAAATCGCTTTCCGATACTGAACTAGAATTCATGATATCTGGTCTAATAGCAATTAAGGGACTCATGAGCACGAATCATTCATGACGTCTACAACTAAAAACATTCATGAGGTACCCTTACCTATTGAGCTACCAAATTAACTTTTAAAGACTAAGTTCGAGCTGATCATACTGGAAGACATGATTTAACACAGACAACTAGTTTCTAACATGAAGACGAGCCTTAAGGATTCATAGAGTAAGACTGGCATCACTTTCTGAAGCGGCTATCTAGAAATTCTAGAAGTCTGCATATGGGAATGGATAAACTGTAGCTTCAACTGAAACTCAAGAGGGATTATCTAAACCTGAAGGTATTGGCATACCATAACTGTTATAGCTGGAACTCCCCAACTAGCATACTCAAGATTCGACTTGTCTCACAGACTTACCATCTCCCGCATAAATTTAAGCCATCATCTAAGGCTCCTGAATCTTTCTTAAGGTTGGGGCTAAACCACTAACTCTTGACTTCTCCTCCACCTCTAACATTCACTACAAACCTCATACTCACAGCTATTTCACTCTATACATCGACAACTTCTTTTCAACAAACATCACAAGAGCTTCTATTCAATTATGGGGTTCTGGGGCTAGCAACATGCAAGGAGTAAGACAAGAAATTTACAATATTTCTGTGACTACTTCTGGTGACTTGCCTTTATCCTGATGTGCTGCCAGGGCATAGGAGCAGTTTTGATGTTGTCCACCACCTGCGCTAGATGATGCACCCTACTAAAATGGGCGGTTTACATGAGCTACTGAAGAGGTGGCTGGGGCTCTACTATTGCTCCGCATAGCTGCTATGCAATCTCGGTGCTTATAACAAAAAATAAACATCTAAGCTAGCATTCATTCTCCCAAATGGTGCTTCCCACAGCTCTTACAAGCTGGATAGAAAATCTCCCTTACCCTAGGTCTGGAACACTGGCTGTCAAATGTGTTGGGGCTGATGATCAGTGCTGGGGCTGATGATCTCTGCTGGTAGCATGAGCAGTGTCCACCACTCGGTGTCTGAGGGGAAAACTCTGAATCTCCTATCCTAGCCCTCTTTGGCTCTCTCTCTTTTTCCTTCACCTGTTCTTCTTCTATTTGTTACGCAAATATCACCAAATGTAGAAATTCTATGTCCTTGAGCAACATGGCGGTCCTACACTCTTTGATCATGAAGTCTAATACTCCGTTCACGAACCTTCTCACACGAGCCCTCTGGTCGGCTACCATCTCTGGTGCATACTTGGACAATTGGGTAAACTCCAACACATACTCCTGGACATCCATGTTGTTCTACCTGAAGTGGATGAACTCTGCCGCCTTTACCTCCCTCAACTCTCTAGGGAAAAACCTGTCCGGGAATGCAGTCATAAACTCATCCCAACTTACGGGGACTGCTCCAACTCCCCGACTATCTTTCCACTGAAAAAACCATATGTGAGCGACTCCTTTCAGCTGGTAGGAGGCTAAGTTTGTGCTCTCCATTCCCATCAGCCCCATAATTTGGGGGATCTTCTGGATCTCCTCTAAGAACTCATATAGGTCCTCATCCACCTTTGACCTAAGAATTCGAGTGGATTCATCCTAAGGAAGTCTCTCACCCTAGCCGCCGCTACGTTCCCGTTCTGGTGAACATGAGCCATCATCTGCTGCTTAATTTGGGCAGTCATGTCCTGTGCCATCATGTGAAAGGCTACCCTAAACTCGGTATGAGTAATATATTCGTCCATTGGGTTCGTTGGGACTGGTGGGGCTTGCTGGCGCCCATTACCATTTCTTCTTCCATTCGCTCATCCCCATACATTATCTACGAGCGCCTAAAGCACGAGTTAGGAGAGGAACTGTTAGAGTTTCATACTCTACGCACCATAACAATCATGAATAAAAGGAAAAATTCCAAAAATGTCTCGTAGTCTCTTCATCATAAGCATGGCGCGCTTCACACCCATGAAAAAAACTTTACTTAATGCGGCTTTTAGACACCCTAGGACACTCTAATTCTTGGCTCTAATACCAAGTTTTTCACAACCCTAATGTAAGCCTGAATCGAGACACATGACAAGGAACCCCAAGATGCCCCAAGTCGACCTATGACATAATCATAGCATAGCACTTTCAGAATAACAACTAACAAAAAACATAACTAAGCGGAAGCTTACTGAAAGAGTCTAATTTAAATCAGATAAGAACACAATCTAATAAAACTCTAATACAAAAGATGAATCTATTTATAAAAGTTTGAAAGCCTCTAATGCACTGATGGGCTGCTGGGAGAAGCCCCCAGCGAACTCCTAAAGCCTAATAACTAAAATACAACTGAAATAGGAAACATATGTTGCGTCCTCGAGAGATGAGGACACACCACAAGTAGCTAAGATGGAAATGGAGCATATCTAACCTTGTGGCGGAGTTTGAAAACCTTAATCTATATCATGAAATGATATAGAACATAAAGTATGCGGTCAGTACTTGAAATATACTGAGTATGTGAGAAGCGTAAATAAACAAAAACATGCAAGTATATAAGAAGGAAGTAAGCTAAATACATTACTGGACATATAACTGAACTGGAATATAACAACCACATCTAAGATACATAAATATTGACATGAAGCTTTTATCTGAAAACATTTACTGAAGCATAGTCAAACTGATGCATAAAGGTCATGTACTGCACATATATTGAGAACTAAAATGGTAACTGATATCATACACTGTAATGATTATCTACAGATAACTGACATTGAATTCTTCTAAATCTGATTTAATTTGAAGTCTGAAACTATACTGAGCTGAGCTGACTGATATCATGGACTGAGCTAAGGGGGACATTCTCTGTTATGGAGTGTCCCTGGCTGATTGAGGGAGACATTCTCTACTATGGAGACTCTCTAACTGAACTAAGGGAAACATTCTCAAATATTATGAATCCCTGACTGAGCTAAGGGAGACATTCTTTACTATTGAGAATCCCTGACTAAGCTAAAGGAGACATTCTTTGCTATTGAGAATCCCTGACTGATCTAAGGGAGATATTCTCTATTATTGAGAATCCCTGACTGACCTAAAGGAGGCATTCTCTACTATTGAGAATTCCGATAAAACTTTTACATGAAGGTACCAATCTGACAATCATTCATATAGTCTAAGATACTTTAGCTAATCAAAGACTTGAGTGTTCAACTAATTACATCATATTGAATTCATTTAAAATCTTATCAGGGCTACTTTATACTATCAACAAGCCCGAAAGTCTGAAAGATCATAATCATGCTTTGTCCTCAAAACTCATAACATTTTAAATCCCGAATTCATAGCATAATCCATATATTCTAGATTCATAAAGGCTCCATAGGTTCAAGTCATACTCTAAACATATACACCGAAATCATAGAGAAAACATGTACATACTTCACATTCATCCAAGCCCATAAGTTCAAATCATGCTTCAACACATATACAGAAACATATATCTTAAATTTACGGAAACCCATATGATCGACTCATGCCTTTATACAATGAGATCATGGTAAGAGCATGTGAATATTTCATGTAACTGCATTTCAAAATTTACACTAAATCATGATGAAAATTCTATAATCATGTTATTTCCATATCATGAATATAATTCGAGAACTTGAAAGTAATTTCATAAGCATTCATGGCTATTATTCATGATGGGTATTAGAATTCATTGAAGGCATATGAGAATTCATCCATAAATTGAAACCCTAGAATATGCTTTTCTAGAAATCTAGGGATTTGGGTTTTAGTATAAAAATTGGGACACGAGGATGGAAGGAGATCCTTGTTGAAGTCCCACATACCTAGCTAAAAGGTCTCCCTTATAGATCTTAAAGCTTGCAGCTCTAGAAAGAAACCCTAGATGATCCTTAAGCTTGAGAGAAGAAGAAGAAGAAGAAGAAGAAGAAAACCTTAGGGATTATTTTTAGAATGAGGGGCTTAGGCTTGTGAAAACCCCTATATTTTGACCCCTTTCAACACCCAAAACAACTCCATTTAAGAACTGGGAGCTTAGGACTTTACCGAAGTACCCCTGAGTTAAAATAAAAAAACCTGCCCGATCAGTGACCATGACCCTCACCACGAGTCGTTGGTCCATACCAAGGCTCGTGGTGACCATCCATTGCCATTGGGGAAAAAATTTCCCAACATTAGATTCTTCAACGAATGACCAGTAGGATGAGTCGTTACCTGATCCAACAACTCGTCATTACCTTCAGTCGTCACCAGTGGATCAACCCTTGAATTCCTTCCAACAACTGACATAATGGCTCGTTACTTCACCTAACGGTTTATGGTATCCGTTCATCATCACTGAACCAGAAACCAACTCCTTTTTCGAGCTCCAACTAACGACTCCTCAGGATGACCCGTCACAGCATCCAATGGGTCATTTCTTAGCTCGTTATTTCTGAGAGGTCTAGTCTACTAGCTCTCCACGGCTACATCTAATGGGCCATTGCTTCCCACAACGACGGCTCGTTCTATCCTCCCGTGGTATCAAACTTACTTAGCACCTTTTTTCTTAAAACCCTTCCAACGACTCATTTAACGGACCGTTAGAGCAACCCACGACTCGTTGGGCGAGTCATTCTGAGAAATTTTTGTTGGTTTTCCTGCTGAACTTCATCTAACTCTAGGGTCTGATCTGAGAAACTCTTAGGGTGTTACAGATTACTTATAATAATATTAAATTATTTTTCAAATATTGAAAAAATAAATAGAATCACAAAAACTTGATGTTTTTCTCAATAATGCTATGTAATAATACGTTACACCACTTTAAATAATGTGTGAACTCCTAACAAAAATGATCTAGAGGGTATTTAGAGCAGTAGGATTAGTTTGCCTCTCTCCTGCTTTGTCTAGGATTTGACTTTGAATTAGCTTGGCCAGATGAAACCTCCTGCATGGATGTAATATCCAATATGGAGACACTGCTCCATGATGTGAGGCTCCTTGCAGAGTTTTGGCTCCACAACACAAAGCTTAGCGCACAGAACCTGCTAATTTTCATTCCTCTGAAGTTCAGCCAAGTGCGCAATGCGGAACTCCCTGTAGAGGCTTGGCTCCATGATGCCAACCCCCTTTTTTCTCCAAAACTTATCCCTTTTGAGTCTCAAATTGTCAACACTTGCTTTTCAATGCCAAATGGGCCAAATCTCAGTACTTTTCAGCCTGAAAATATTTAATCATGTGTGTTAGCTCTTTTCATAAATTTCATATAAAATCAAGACAACATACAACATTAGTTCTCGAAACATAGCTAAGTATGGGTAAAATATGATAATTAAGTGCGTAAATACACCAAAGATCATCACCCCACACTTCAATTATTGTTCTTCTTTGAATAATTCACTATTCCCTAACTATTGGTTCAACCCCAAAATTCACTTCACGAATAGGTCTACTTACACTCAGGTCCATTAGGCACTTTAATCATGCTTAACAATCCACTCACTATGCACATAAAATCATCATATAAAGGTCATATGTAGAAACCACTCAGCATCTAGGACTAACTCAACTAGATAGATTCATGCCAACACGAACATATATAATCTAGCAATCACAAATACATCAAAGTCTCAGCACTATGTGCCCTCACCATTTAGAGAGATGCCTCTTTCACTCACATTATGCACAGATAGTCAATTTAGGAGTAGAAATATCGAAATATCGCTCATTATCACAATGAACTTCTTATGCATGCAATTGATGAAACATAAGCTTTCCCTTAGTCTAAATACTCCACTAATATAAGAACATCGAATCGAGAATCAATTAGGACTTTGATTGGTTGTACTGTAGTGTAGGAGATAGGTATAACCCTAAGCACTTTAATACATTACAACTTTTCTTAATTTTAGCACACTCTTTGATTTTAGTACTTTACTCCTTATTCCTCCTCTTTATTAAATTTTTAGCAACATGGACGACTAGTATGGAATACTAAATAACATTTTTTTCACTTATTCACTTTTTTCCTGGTTTTTCCAATCTTTTTCTTCTCTTCCTACTAACATCACCTACTTTGTTTACATTTTTCACTTTTTATCTGTTCTTTCAACTTCAACACTTTTGGTTCCTCCTTTTCTTCACATGTACTTCTTTCATAATGAAATTTCTCTTTTTCAATTTTAAAGTGTCTTAGGAGTCATTTGGATTAAATAAAGGTCAATATAATAAAAGGGGTTTAGCTTTTAACATGGCTACCAAAGTATAACGACCCAAACATACACCCGGATCGTAGATACGGAACAAGGAGCCCCGAGAGACCCGAAGTCAACCCATGACATGAGAATACATCTAATTCAATCACATGAGTGGAAAACTTAGCATAGAGAATGTAATCATAACATAACATGAGGGAAAATAGTATAATACTGATACAATACGGCAGAATACAACTTTTAGTCTGATAAGCCTCTAAACATGAAAGGCGGATTGATGGAACAACTCCCCAACTAATCCTACATCCAGAAGCTGAAGGAATAACATAGAGTGTGAATACGTAGCCCTCAGAACATGAGCAATCACCCAATACGAAGAGAGCAAGTCCAAGTCTATCTACGGGTGAGGATGCGCCTGAGAACTAGGACCTGTATCATGAGACCATACACCATTGAAAGTATGCGGTCAGTACGTGGAATGTACTAAGTTATCTAAGGTAAGTACAATGGACATTTAAAACATATATAAAACTCGTAAGTGATCATAAGAGTAGGACAACATGCTCATAGCATAATTATCGTAATATAACATAAGGCTCAAGGTTTTCAAAACATTCGTAATCTAAACATAGTCATAATCATAATAGAAGAGCCTTACCTAACATAAACTAAGCCAACATTCATAATCATAAACATGCATAAATCATGAAGAACAGTGGGAGATTCTCTTAACCAACATACCCCATATGAGCACACATGAAGCCCGACTTGTAACCCTAGTTGGGAGGGTGTTCGTAACTTGCCAAGGATAGGAACCATGAAGGGCGTGATCACACATGAAAAGGGCCAATTGGGCCAGGAACAAGCATGAAAGGCTCCCACCATACCTACGGTGGCACATAGTTCATGAGATCCAAGGCTTAACATGGGCCCTGAACCTACTCGGTGTTTGATACTACTCCCAAAATATATATAGTGCTCATAATCATACATGCATGAATTCATGAGCTAGTCAAATCATGATAATCGTAAACATGCTTGAAAATACGTGAACTAGCCATGACTTGAGGCACGTGGGTCAGCTAAAAACATAATTCATGATTAATAAAATTCATGCATACTTGTAGATCATGCATGTAGCTTGAAATTCATAAGTTCATAATAGATACCAAAATAAATTCATAAATAAATTCATAATTCATGTTGGGCTTATAAAAACACCAATGGATCAATGGATCATAAATCAATTCATCATGGGGCATGCATAATCAAGCTTAATTGTTTAGAACTTCAAAATCAACAATATTATACTCAATTTAAATCTCAAAGGTGATCAAAATCAGTATATTATGATAAGATTTCAAAATCACAAGACCTATAATTAAATTATTTAATTTTATACAAATCAAATACAAAACCCCATGAGTTACTGATAATTTATAAGTAAAATCATTGAGTAGGGTATAGAAGAATCCACCCATTGAGGACCTTACATACCTGGGATTATCAACTCCTAACCCTCCTTAAAATATGAAATTGAAGGAATTGAGGTGAAAAGCTTGAAATCTCCCCTTGAATCCCATCTCAAAGTTCTTGCATGGATGATGGGAGTTTAGAATAGGCCATCCTCTTAAAACCCATCTTTTCCCAAGAGAAAACTACGTAGTTTAGGGCCTTATATCATGAAAAAGTCAAAAATACCTTTAATGAACCTGCCTTGAAAACTGGCCGGATGGAACCCATGAGTGGTACCAACGGGTCGTGGGAACCACCAATGACCCGTCGTGTCCCTCATTGAATGGGTTTCTTAATGACCTAGTCTCGGATCCAAACAATGGGTCAATAGGATGACCCGTGCCCTCAACCCACGACTTGTTGTACCTTCCATTGTTTGCTCATCACAAAAATTGAACCCCCCTACCACGAGCTTCACCACGACTGGTGGTTCCATCCAACGAGTCGTCGTCTCAACCCCTCACCCCTACTGGAAGTTCTTACCCTCCAACAACGACCACCACCAACGACCCATGGCTTCTCCTAACAAGTCATTGAGTCTCCCGTTGGTTCCACTGCTGCCCAGCCTAGCCCTAACCACGACCGCAAAGGATGGCCTGTTGTATCCTACAACGGGTCGTCATACCTCTCGTTGTCTCCACTGCCACCATCCTTTCCCCAACTAACGACAGCATACAATGACTCGTGGTTTGTCTTGTGATGTTTTTCCAGTTTTCTGCACTTTTCAAATTCAACTCTCGGGTCTATTCTCAAGCCTTACCATGGTATTACACAAAGGAATATGTTCAGACTCAAAATGGCTAATAAAGACAATTACATCAGGGTAGGTAAGACTAGTATAAAAAAGGCTACCAAAAATGTCTATATCACTTTCAAGATTCAATATTTTTATTTCTCTTAGCACACACACCGAGAAAGTTCTAGACATTATTATGCAAGTATGGAATATATGCAAAAAAAACTCACACACGCATGGCACAAATGATTCAGTAGTGGCAGTCAAGATTACATAAACACAACATACTATATTGAATATTTCATACTATTAAGTCAATTTTCCAAACATAAGAGTTACATCCAAGAGCCTAAGTGTCTCTAAACAAATGTTTTTACCTCTTTATGCATCATTTTGAGTGAATTATTATAAAGTCTGAATGTTTTCCTGAATGAAGCACCTAGCATTCGGAAAGTTCACAATTCTTGTTATCCTACTGATGACTAATTTATCATTAAGAAGGTCATCATCCATTCATCATCGGGATATGTTATGACTATGGCTAAACTGACTCAATCCTTAAAAAAATTAAAACACTTCTAGTCGGTTTTAAGGGACTATCCACCAGAAAAGTATCAAAAATAAAATTTGGAGGAACCTAAACACAAAAACATACTACGTACTACAAGAACACGTCACAATATATAAAAAATCACAGGAAAAAATTTTGAGGACCATAGTTAGTTATCACAATTTTAGCATACACAAAAATTCGACTAACCTCACACCAAACTAAAGCAATAGCACTGTTCCTAATGCTTAAATAGTGAAGTACAAGTAAGAGTGAAAGAATGAACCCTTAGTCCTAATCCTCATCGTCAGTACATAGCATCATTTGACTCCAACTATGAGTCAGTATGAGATTGCTTATCATCAGTGGGATCAGCATCATTAAGGGGCTCCTCAAATGCTAGACCAACTCTACACAGGCTCGAGAGTGCTCTCTCAAAGGGTAATCCAGTCTAACTGCTTCATCTACTCCTAAGTCACTCCACTCATCCTGAGCTGGAGAATTTACATCCCATACAAATGGTTCAAGACATTATCACTTCGAGCATTTTCTTGGCAATAGACAGCACCGGATCGTGCTGACCCTCGGATCCTTTATCTTTGTTACATATATCCCCCTTGGATCAAACATTAGTCTATAGTCAACATCTTCCTTCTCAATCTATTGTGCCTTCAGAATTGGGTAAAAAGACCCCAAAGCTAAACCACTTCCCCTTTTTAATCCTTTCCCTTCTAGTAACATTCCTCAAGATCACCCCTATATTGACTGACATCCCAATCATTAATGCATACACCAAACAAACTCTCTCACCTATGTCATGTGTCACATGCATCCCTGAAATCAAGCAACAACAAATAATTTTGAGCCATATTCTGGCTTCTCTACTCATATGCGCATACGAGAATGTCATACGGTACCCGTACTACTGGTGACAGGTCCATCTAGAGACAGAAGTGGGGCCACTGAGTGTAGACGAATCTATTTGTATGGGGGATTCAAAAGTAAAGCTAGAGTTGGTTGAGGGTCAAAATGTGGTGTGTGAAGCAATTGGTTTAGTGGAGAGGCAGTGAAGTTCACTAATTGCCTCCAAATTTTCACTTGATTACTCTAACCAAATTACATTCTTCCTCTGTAATCCAACAGAGTCCAAATCGCCTAGCTTGTGGCACTATGGTAGCTTCTTATTAGGATTGAGAGCCTTTCCCCATCCTAGACCTCTTATTTCCTCAGTTTAATGATACCACATCCTTCCCTTGGCTGGATTTTGGAGCCATGTTTAGTGGGTTTTGTGAGAAGAGGGTGGACTTTTGAGTTTGGTGGAAGAGTTTGATGTTATTTGGAGAGATGGGTGGAAGAATTGGATGTTATTTGGAGAGAAGATGAAATTTGAGAACTTTTTGGTAGAGAAAATAGGGTGTGCAGCGTGGATCTAATGTAGAATAAGGAGGATTTTATGTTTCTAAGTTATATAATATCCCCATGGGTCAGGTTTTACCCATGGATTTTAAATAAAAATTTCCAGGGTACCTTGTTCCGCGTCGCAGACCTCATTGGGAAGGTATTTTCCCGCATCACAGAACTCCATGTGGTGTTATAGGTGCACGTTGGGCAACTTGCTGCGCTAGTCTGCCTCCATACCGCGCAGCTCCTTGCCGAGCACTAGCAGTATGCTCAATTCGTCTTCCCACAGTGCAAAGCTTCTATTATACCTGTGATTTTCTTCCTGCACACTTGAACACACACATTAAATCTAAAAAAATTACAAAATTTAAAAAAATAAATTACCTTGGGTTGCCTAACAAGCAGCGCCCAATTTAACATCGTGAAACGACATGGGTAAATTAATTACTGAAACTTCATTAAGATACCCTTTATCACTTGGGTTTAACATATCTTGAACCCTAAAATATCATCTAACATGATAGCTATTCACCTTGAATCGCCTATCATTTGATGTCTCAAACTTAATCATCCTGTTCGGGAACATATGTACCACTTTAAATGGGCCCGACCATATTTTGGTTTTAAACAGAACATATTGAGCCTGAACTTGAATACTTGCACCAAATCGCCCAGGTTGAACTCGGTCTACTCTACTTTCTCGTCAACAGTGTTGATCACAGAACTCATATCTCTTGGCCGCTTAGAATATTTACAGACCTTGAGCAGGAGTTCCGCACCATTCAGTAGCTCGTGTCTCTCCACATCAACTAGTGCCATTCCGGTGGCTAAAAATGATCTTCCCATAATGATAGGGACGTCAAAGTCAGCCTCACAATCCAGGATGACAAAGTCTGCTTGAAAAATAAAGTTGTCCACCTTCACAAGGACATCACTTAATGTGCCAACTAGTATCTTTACAGTGCGATCGTCCATCAGTAGCCACATTGTCGTCTGTTTAGGCAGTCCCAAGCCCAACTGTTTGTAGATTTCCTGCGACATTAAGTTTACTCGCACCCAAGTAATATAGTTCCTTAGCCAATTTAAAGGCCCCTACCATGCATGGAATAATAAAAGCTCTGGGGTCCTTCTTTTTATAAACTAAGGTGTATGAGGTTATGGCACTAAAATGTCCAAATTATTTGCTAGCTCGTAACTCAGAACCCTCTTCTTTGTCACTAGGTCCTTCATATATTTCGCATACCCTAATATCAGCACGAGTGCCTCAACCAATGGAATACTCACTAAAGCTGCTTCAAAATAGTCATGAATTCTTGGAACTTACCTTTTTTGGCCTTCTTCTTAAGCCATTGAGGAAAAAGGAGGAGGTGGCCTTAGAATCGGAGTGAATAGCTTTGATGTGTTGTGAATTTACAACACTATTGACACTCAAAACTAAGAAAATAGCATGGAATTAGGTGTATTTATGTGAATATGAGGCACTTTTCCTTTGATTTCATGATAAATGGGTGTTGGAACAATAAATTGCTAAAGGAAGATAAAAATGCAGACCACAGTACGATCCATAGGATGGAACTATGAGTCGTACTGAGGGCCTTGATCAAAAGCTGAAACTTTAACCTGGAAGACTGAACTTATGAGACTTGTCACGGATCGCACCATGGTGGTACGGGTCATGGTAAGCCAGTCCTGATGAAATCCAAAAGAATTGCATAGAAGGTTGATTCTCAATATGAGAGCACCCTACGACTCGTGAGATGAAGGTATGAGTCGTATCATACCGGTCATGGTGAAGTTCAGAAAAAGTTCAAAAGATCAGGATTAAGCCACGGGTCTCAATGTGCCATAGCATGTTGGTACAAATCGTACCTTGGCCCAACACTTAGCTAAAATTCAGCCAACACTCCAAGCCACGAGTGGATGTCACGGTCCGTGAGAAGCCCCTACGAGTCGTAGGTGGACCTGTGACGAGGTCGGCTACAGATATGGAAAGCAGTCCTATTAGTTTAGGAAACGGATTCTTGTGTTTTTATAAATACTTTTTATGTTTTATTTTTAATAGAGGACGACGAATAAACTTAATTCTAGTAGGAAAACATTGAATTCATCTTTTATTTTGAAAGAGAGAATTGAGTTGGTTTAACCTTCTGATCAACCTTTTCTTGAATTCATCTTGTTGTTGCTACTTGTTATTCAAGATTTCATGGTTTAATTGAAGGGATTGTTTTTCTCAATCATCTTTGTAAGTATTTTTTTATGTCTTCAAAATCATGAACACAAATCACAACCTTGAAACTATGAGAGGCTAAAACCTCCTTAGCTAGGGTTGTGGGAACCATGGTGGATTAACTAGTTAGGGTTGCACAAAGTGAGTCTAAAACCAATACTAAATACTTATATTGTATTCTCTTCATCTTTAATGATTCTTAGCAATGTACAACATTAGAAAGTGCCTGAATTCTTTACTTGCTTTGGTTGAAGAGGTAGAGATTAGGAAAAGAGAATTATAACGGAGCCTTGATCTTGATGATCATTGTATTAACTTGAGTTGTGGTCGCAGGATAGTTATATCTGAAACTTATTGATAATGGTTAGTTTGAAATACTCATGAGACTTGGTTGAATAATTGAGGATAGTCATTCAATAGGGATTGGTTGATCATTTGAATGAATCTAAGTTATCAGTTTTGTAAGTAAGTATTGGTAAAGATCATGAGTCTATATCCAAAGTTGTTATGAACCCATGGGGAACACAAACCTTAATTATCCTTTAAATATTGATTCACCAATACAATCTTGACTGCTGTTTATTTTTATTATTGCTTTTTATTAGAATCCCCCTATTGTGAAGTAATTACCATACAAGTTCATCTACCGGCTATAATCTTGATCTTTCATATTCCCTGTGGGTTCGACCTCAACCTCTTAGTTGGGTTCTTTATTGACAACGTCCGTTTCATACTTCAGTTGGAAGTGTGGTTTGAGCATTATCAAAAAGTGGCGTCGTTGCCAGGGAATATGGCTAAGACTGGGTTATTTTCTTGTATTTGACTTTTTGGTAATTATTTCCTTAATTACGTTTATTTTTGTGTTTTCTTTGATACCCACAGGCTGTCGTCCGGTGAATGCCAAGAACTCAGAGTAGAGGAGACACATTTGTTCCACTAAATCCCGAAATCGAACGAGCACTGCATAGAATGGAAAACCCTGAACAAAGAGAAGACAGCTTAGCTGAAGAAGCTAGGAAATCCGAGCTAGCTCGGTTAGCTGCACTTCAGCAGACGAGTGATGATAGAGATTAGGTGGTAAACGCTGGTCAACACGGGAGGGGAAACCGAGCTCAGAGATTTACCCCTCAATTCTTTGATGACTATGACCCAGATATTGATGAGGTTGTGTCAGCTGGAGAAATTGTACCACCACCACTGCCTGTTGGGGCCAAATTTGACATTACGAGCACCATGATTCAATTGTTAAACATGAAGGGGTGTTCAGTGGTAACGCAGCAGATGATGCCAACCTGCACTTGATGAATTTTGTAGGAATATGCAAGGCATACAGGTTGCCCGGAGTAAGCCAGGATGTAATAAGACTCCGACTCTTTCCTTTCTCTCTATCAGGGGAAGCTACTTTGTGGTTATTAGAGTTGCCTAATGACTCCATAACCAATTGGAGGGAGCTTAAACAAGCCTTCTTGGAGAGATTCTTTCCCCCATCAGGATGTTACAGTTGAAAGATGAGATCTATAATTTCCGGTAGATTAAGACGGAGGCACTTCATGAAAGTTGGTTGAGGTTCAAAAAAAAGTTGACTAAGTGCCCGAACTATAAAATCCCAGATGATAGTTTTTTGAAAATCTTTTATTGGTCTCTTAATAATAGCACTAAGGCTGTAGCAGACACGGTGGCGGGTGGAGCATTGATGAGTCACACCTGGGAGGAAGCAGCAAGGGTCTTAGCTTAGAAAAAGGAATACCCAGGTGCCTTCACGATACCTTGCACCACTGGTAATGTCGAGTTCGCAAGGGCACTCTGTGATCTGGGAGCTAGCATAAATCTAATGCCCTTGACGGTCTTCAAGAAGCTAAGTTTGGGAGCGCCCACACCAACCAACATGCGGCTACTGATGGCCGATAGAATAGTAAAGAGGCCAGTGGGCATCGTAGTTGATGTGCTCGTGAAGGTTGATAAGTTTATATTCCCAGCGAACTTCGTGAACTTGGATTGCGAGGTCGGTTATGAGGTTCCAATCATTCTGGGGCGACCATTCCTCGCTACTGGGAGAGCTCTAGTAGATGTGGAAGCTGGCATGTTGATGTTCAGGCTAAACAAAGAAGAGGTCACTTTCAACATTTGTTGAACCATGAAGCAACTAAAGGAATTTAGTGTGATCTCAGCACTTGAGGATGAGTATGAGTCACTTGACGAATTCTGAGTAGACAAGAGACTTGTGTTGTGCTGCGACGTTAAATCAGGCACTTCTTGGGAGGCAATCCATGTGGTGGTCTGGTGAAATCTAAGTAACCAGACCACCTGCATTGTGCCGTGACGTTAAATCAAGCGTTTCTTAGGAGGCAATCCAAGTTATTGAGACTAATGTGTGCTCAGTGTGCAAGGAAATAAAAATAGGTGGCTGAAAAATCTGCTGCTACAGGATCTCAATATGACTCGTGGTGAGTTCATATGAGTCGTGGTAGTAGTGGTGGTGAAAAGAAGAGAAATTTCTAAGCAAAGTCTGACCTATGACTCATCCTATGATTCGTACCTCAATGGTATGAGTCATAGTATGCACTCATAGGTCACCAGGTAAGTTCTCTGTGGCTAAAGTCATTATGGGTCAGGGACGAGTTGTAGGTTGCTCCTACGACTCGTGGTACGAGTCGTGATGGGTCAAATTTTACCCAATTCGGCCCAGATTTTTAAATTGTCCCTCACCTACTTAAACTCCAAAATCAACCATCTTCCCATGCGAACACCCCAAACCCACGACCCGCGACTTGAGAACCCTCTTCCCAACCCCCGTAGCTTCCCATCATCAAGACATTAAGCTCAAAATTCTTGCTTCAACTGAGTGTGCAAAGCCCTAGAAGTTGATTTCTAGTCTATGAATCGACAATCAAGTAAGTGACTTACATTCTAAGTTTTTAATTCTTGAAAGTGAACTTAAGGGAATCGAAAACCCATAAGAATCACTGGGTATGCTTGAACATCAATAGGTATGTGCGAAAACTCCAACTCGATCGAAAACCCACTAGAAATTGATTGAATTTTGAACCAAGAACACCTAAAGGGAGTTACGAGTAGGGGAGAATTAAGTGGTGTAAAAAGGGAGTTTACCAAATGCTAGACTTGGGGGAAATCTGAGTACCCAGAAATGTGAAAAACAAACACCTACACACTAATCAAAAATCATAAAAATAGGCTAAAAAAGGGTATGCAGCACAGTACGGGTCGTAGGTTGACACTATGAGTCGTACAGAGTGCTTGTACCACTTATCTTGAAAAAATCAATCTGGGAAGCCCACCCTATGACTCGTGAAATCGACCTATGGGTCGTACCACAAGTTGTGGTGAAAAACAGAATTTCTGCAAAATAGGACTTCATCAGATGACTCAAGGTACGGATGTATCTGCAAGTCGTGGTGCACCATCAGAGCTTCTCATGAGTCGTACCTTTGAGGTACAACTCGTTCTAAGGACCCATGATGAGATACTGAACTTTTTTTATCTAATTTTTATTTTTCAAAATTGGAATGCTAACCTCTTTCTCACCAGGTACGATGAAATACAAACGCAGGGAAGACAAAGCATAAGCTCGCACGACATTGATAGATGACACAACGGACTCAGAGTCTGATCAAGCTAGAGATTCACCTGGTGGTTCACTTGAGGATTATCAAGTAGAAACCTTAGACACAGATGGGACAAGAACTACTAGGGAAAGAGAAAAGGCCCAAGATGAACCAACCACGGCCACATCCGCTCAAATTCCCTAGTCTGAAGAGGGAGCTAGAGAGAAACAAAAAAGGCCGAGAACCGACTCCAACACTGAGGAAGGGTCAGAAGGGACCCAGAATGATGCAGAAAGCAGTGAGGAAGAAGTGGAGGAGGAGAACCTTGCCAGAGAAAATAGAAAAATACGGTGGAGAGTGTTGGGTGCTAAAGAGATATATGAACAAGGCATCGTTCTCGCCGCCAAAAACAAACCAAAGAGAAGCATCCAAGAAGAACCGTGGATTCTCACTAATTCCTTGAATGAAGTTGAGGAGATGAATTGTATTTTTAGCTTCTATAGGTTAGATTGGATGGCCAAGACCCCTACACAGTACATAGAGGAGATTGTTAGGGAGTTCTACGCCAACTACATGGCCATAATGGAAGAGAAGACAATGGAGGGGAAAAAGATAAAGGAGCAACCTTGCTTGGAGAGTGTTCTAGTTCGAGGGAGATTAGTAGATGTATCTGATCGGACTATTGCACGGATGTTGTATGGACCTCAGTTAAAACCAACTAGGATAACCCCAGAGTATGACTACAGGGTTGAGGCAATGAAGCAAATTAGGAGTCTGAGCAGGGTTGAGCGACAGAGGCAGTTGCAATGGCTAGCACAGGTGATAGCTGAGAGCAAGGACAAGGCTGAGTGGGTTACAGGTGGCAAGAAGGTGACAATAATTCATTGAACTTCATCGTAAAGGCCTGCTGGACATTGGTGAGACATCGATTAGCGCCCACAATCAATGATAACACGTTGAGTGCAGATAGAGCAGCGTTGATGGCATGCCTCATGTCCCGCTACCCTCTTGACATCCCAAGGATCATAGCTACCGAGATACGAGAAAGGGAAGTGGAAGTAAGCACTACTATTCCATTGCCGAGCCTTGTATACAGTTTGTGCAGGGAGGCGAGAGTACAGCGGGGTGATGAGAGATTGATCGGAGGCCAAAGAATTGCAGATATAGGCCTTATCCGGGATGAGATGAACCCAGTACGCAGATCTAGAATACCCACAGCCATCCCAGCAGCTCAGCCAGTAGGGGACGTACAGGTGAATATCCCCAGTACTCAGGAGCAGAGCGAGACACCGGCTACAGATGCCGGTCATTCAAAGTCAGCTCCGAGCACCTCAGCTATACCACTGCCTAGTGTACAGACTCAGACTCCAGTCTTGGTACCGCAGGATTTCCTCCAAAAGTTGGCAAAGAGATTGACCATGGCCGAGCACAAAATTCAGGCAATAATGGAGAATGTAAAGCCATAGGTCAAAACTAAGATAGATGAAGCAGCTCAGGTCCCTTCATGCCCACCTGGATAGTTTTAAGAGCAGATTTAACTTGAGGATGGCAGAGCAGTCAAACACCGGCAGTCTTTATGCAGAGTTAGGGGCTCTTCAAAGCAAAATGGTTGAGTTGTCTTTACGGAAACCAACTGTTATAGTAGCCCCCACTCTTCCGGACCTAGATGCAGAGCTTGAGGAGGATATTGGCTTGGCAGCATACTGCGGGCCAACTACAGCCGGTGATAAAAGCAAGAAGAGAGCTGCTGAAGATGCTAGTGAGGAGAGTTTAAAAAAGAAGAGAAAGAAGGAGAAGAAAGAGCGCAAGTGAGCTAGAGCAGAGAGTATGCGAGATCATGAGGAGCATATGACTGAGCTGCATGAGAGAGTTAGAGAAGTGGGAAGCTCCACCACAACTCAGCCCGAGCTTGCTAGTAGCCATGACCCTTCGGGTAAGCCACATTCAGCCCCAGTTTCCACAGAGGCCGTTCAAGCGGCTACAATCACTGAGGAGGGGACCACTACCCCCATTATTACACAATTGAGTACGCCGGCCACCGCTAGCGCCACTACTACTGCGGAGGTACCACCTTCGCGACATGACAGAGGCGAAGTCTGAGTAGCCACAAGTATGTCCTTCTCCCTTGTTTGATTATATTTTATGCTTTGGGGACGAAGCTCACTTTTTAAAAAAGTGGGGTGTACTTGTATTTTTTGGATATTTTTTTTCTCCTGAGGGTTTTTCTTGCCGTATTTCTTTTTCCTGAGACATGTGATCTAGTAGAATCGACATGTGTTAGAATTTTTTATTTTTAGTTTTGATTTTTGTTTGATTAGAAAATAACTTAGGAATACTGAGCTAATGAATATGCACTACTTTTGTTGTTTTTGAAAAATTGACCCTATTTGAAATTTTTTTGCCATGTATTTTTGACAACAATGCATGATTTCTGTAGATCATTTTATGTCATTTAGTTATTAATAGTGCTAGTCTTGTTAAGCCATGTATGAACCAGACAGGTAAAGTGAAAATAGTTCATGTACCATGTGTGAGTGAGGTCTTAGCATTTGTTGCGCTATGTTGTTGAAGATCTAGAACTTGACTGGTTGGTCTCTGCATATGTTGAGGATGGTTGGTTAGGAGATGATCATAGGACATTTTTGTATTAGCTTACTTTTAGCCTATATTTCCCTAACAAAGTGTCATGAATCCCTTGATCCTAAGTTTGAGCCTTAATTGACCATATTTCTTTGATTTACTTGCTAATCGTACCCATTTGTTTATAATGAATCTGTTTGGCTCTTGTCCTTCCTTAGATATTGTGAACCTCAACATAAGCAAAATGTTTAAGTTGAGGGTGGCTAAAATAGGGGTGTATAAATGATGGGAATGGGAGAAAAGGAAATAAAAGAAAAATAAAAAAATGGTGAAAAATAAGGTGTGCTGAGGTGAAAAAGTCAAAAGATGAAAGCTTGAGAATACTAAAAAAGAAAGAAATTCAAAAAAGCTTGAAATTGTTGAAAAATATGAAAAATCACCTCACCCATTCAAATATTCTTAAAATGGGAAAAAGGGAAGCAAAGGAGACAAAAAGAATGAAGGGTGAAATAGGAGGATGGTGTAGCCAATGAATGTAATGCAAAGGAAGGGATAGTCACTCATAAAATCTTTCATCTTTATCATGTCCATCCCTAAGCCTACATTACAAGCCATATCAAGTCCTGTAGTGATCTTAATTTGACCATATAACAAACCAAAGCAGAGAAAATAAGGGCAAGCCTATGGTATCTGATGCATAATACTTGCAGTTCTTTGAGAGAGTGAGTGCTTCATTTGCCTAGTCCCATGTTTCATTTGATACTTCATACTAGAGTGGGGACTTCATTTTTTGTGAGGGTACATGGATTATGTTTGTTTTTACCATTGGTCTGTTTGAAACACATAGGTGATAACTTGATTTCTTATTGATAGCTAAATGACATGTCTTGATCCATGAATATGATGTTTTGATGTTGCTTGCAATACATTAGCTTATGATGTTTCAAGAGAAAGGGTCAATAGAGTTTGTACATAAAGTGCACAAATTTGTTTGAGTTTTGGCTGTAGTATCTTAAGTTTATTTTCTAGTTGAGCGTCGTGTTTAGTTTTTCTTTTTCTTTGCCTGAGGACATGCAAAAGTCTTAAGTTGAGGGTGTTGATGTGCTGTGAATTTATAGCACTATTGACACTCAAAACTAAACAAATAGCATGGACTTAGGTGTATTTATTTGGATATGATGCAGTTTTCCTTTGATTTCAGGATAAATGGGTGTTGGAGCAATAAATTGCAAAAGGAAGCTAAAAGTGTGCGAAAACGGGCAAAAAGTGTTGATCACAATATTATCTGCAGGATGGACCTACGAGTCATACTGAGGGCCTTGATCAAAAGATGAAAGTTTAACCTAGAAGACTGAACTTATGAGACTTGTCACGGATTGTACCATGGTTGTACGAGTCATGGTAAGCCAGTCGTGATGAAATTCAAAATAATTGCACAGAAGGCTGATTCTTAGTAAGAGAGCAACCTACGACTCATGAGATGAATGTACAAGTCATACCATACCAATCGTGGTGAAGTTCAGAAAAAATTCAAAAGATCATGATCAAGCCATGGGTGTCAATGTATGAGTTGTAGCATGTTGGTGCAAAACGTACCTTTTCCCAACACTTAGCCAACACTCCAAGCCACAAGTGGATGTCACAATCCGTGAGAAGCCCCTACGAGTCGTAGGTGGACCCATGACGAGGTCAGCTACAGATATGGAAAGCAGTCATGTTAGTTTAGGAAAAGGATTCTTGTGTCTCTATAAATACTTTTTATGTTTTATTTTTAATAGAGGACGACGAATAGACTTAATTCTAGTAGGAAAACATTGTAGTAAGCAATTTTACATCATTGGAAGAGAGAATTAAGTTGGTTTAACCTTGTGATCAACCTTTTCTTGAATTCATCCAGTTATTGTTACTTGTTATTCAAGATTTCATGGTTTAATTGAAGGGATTGTTTTTCTCAATCATCTTTGTAAGTATTGTTTTATGTCTTCAATCATGAACACAAATCACAACCTTGAAACTATGAGAGGCTAAAACCTCCATAGCTAGGGTTGTGGGAACCATGGTGGAATAACTAGTTAGGGTTGCACAAAGTGAGTCTAAAACCAATACTAAATACTTATATTGTACTCTTCATCTTTAATGATTCTTAGCGGTGTACAATGTTAGGAAGTTCCTGATTCTTTACTTTCTTTGGTCGAAGAGGTAGAGATTAGGAAAAGAGAATTACAACGGAGCCTCGATCTTGATGATCATTGTATTAACTTGAGCTATGGTCGCAGGAAAGTTATATCTAGAACTTAGTGATAACGGCTAGTTTGCACAACTCATGAGACTTGGTCGAGTATTTGAGGATAGTCATTCAATAGGGATTGGTCGATCATTTGAATGAATCTAAGTTATCAGTTATGTAAGTAAGTATTGGTAAAGATCATGAGTGTATATCCAAAGCTGTTATGAACCCATGGGGAACACAAACCCTAGTTATCCTTTAATTATTGATTCACTAATATAATCTTTACTTCTGTTTATTTTTATTATTGCTTTTTATTAGAATTCCCCCATTGTGAAGTGATTACCATACAAGTTCATCTACCGGCTGTAATCTGGATCTTCCGTATTCCCTGTGGGTTCGGCCACAACATCTTAGTTGGGTTCTTTATTGACAATGTCCACTTCATACATCAGTTGGAAGTGTAGTTTGAGCATTATCAAGCTTCTGGCCTTCCTTCTCGCTTCCCTTATAAGCGATGGTGGACTGCATCTCGGAGTCAATTAATTTCTAGGCATCATCAAGTAACTTTGTTAACTATGGAACAGCCTCCATTCCTATATCTTTAAAAACCACTCTAGGCTCTTCATCCACAATCTTCCCACTCCCAATAGTAATATTCATGCAATGACCCTCATTCCTCAGGTTCGAGACTGTGTCACCAGGAAAAGTGCACTTTTGTCTCTGATTTGCCGCTATAGAGACCTGCCTTTTCTGTTGTTCAAGCTTCTTGATGGATGTGGAGTGTGAGTATACTAGATGATTCAGACCTGATAATTCTCAACAAATTTTCTTGATACCTAAATCTGTGGATTCCACCTTTTTCAGCACCCGAGTAAGCATGTTCTCCGCTTTGGAACAAGAAGCATCATTACCAACTTTTTCTCTGGCCCTTGGTGGCACCTAAGCACCATTTCTATCATTTCTTTGCCCATCTCTATTTCTTCACACTCCCTGGTCTCTGTCTCCATTCCCTGAACATTCATAATTATTATTTCCATAGTAGTTCCAACCTTTATTCCCCTAACCTTAACGCCAAGAGTCTTGATTAGACCCTTGGGTCTTGGCCTAGGAACCCCCCATCTGTTGTTGACAAAGTTGGCCTCTTCCTCGAATTCTAGGTAATAGTCATGATACCTGGGTGCCTTATCCTGTGAAACAACTACTTGACTTTTCTAAGAGGATAATCCTGTCAAGTGTTTAGTGATAAGCTCCAGTAGAGTCTTCAAGTGGGCCACGTCCTGATCACACTTCTAATGTTTTCTTCTCTACTTTGCAATTATTTCTTTAGAATAGTTCACGGTTGCAACTTTTGACTCCATAGTGCCAGGTTCTGTTAGTTTTGGTCATCTTGTCCATTATCTCACTGGCCATTTCAAAAGTTTGCACCATTATAGAACCACCACCAATGTTGTCTGCTATAGCCTTGTTGGTCACACTTGATGACCTATAAAATGCTTTTAGAAGAACTTCCTTTGGTAACCTGTGGTTAGGGAACTACTTTAACTTCTTCTTAAATCTGAGCAATGCTTCATGCAAGGCCTCTCCTGCTAACTGCCTAAAGTTATTTATCTCATCCATTAGTTGGATCATCTGGAATGGTGAGAAAAACCTCTCCAGGAATGTTGTAGTTTTAACACCCCAAAAGTCCCTAAGATTAGAGCCTAGGCATGAAGCAAGAAACCAGCAGAAGTGGAATTTTTTTCCACAGAACAGCCCACACCACAAGTCGTGGTGAGAGACAACGAGTCGTGATATGGCTTGTGGTAAACCTTTAAGGTCCTATGATATCCATATACCACGAGTCAAGGGATGACTCTTGGTATGATAGCATGAACCATATTATAACTCGTGGAAAGAGGTTCCAAAAATGCTCAATTCTTGCCCCAGGAACCACGGACGAAAGCCATAAGTCATGGTCACATCAGATGACTCATCTTGACCACCATGGTGTGAGCTTCAGAAACTGGTCAAATTAGCCTCACTAACTACGAATGGATACCATAAGTCGTGGTAGGACACCACGTTGTGGTACGAACCATCAGGATTGGACTAAAATTTCTCAGTCCATTTTTAAAGGGCATCCTAATAATTTCCTATGTTTTTAACTCCTAACTAGGTCATTTTGGGTTTTTTAAGGGGGATATTAGAGGATTCTTCCTAGTATAACCTCCTATTCTTCTCAAAACACCTTACATTCCAAATTCTCCTAACTTTCAAAACTCTCAAGAACATCTAGTGTTCCTCTCCAAAAGCTTCAAGGTTCAAGTGTTAGCAAGGGTTCTCCAAGTCCAGGTATAGGGGATTTTAACAAAAGGAATCCTTCCATTCTCGTGTCCCTAATGATTTTATAAAACTTAGAACTTTTAGCCTTGTATAAATATCATGTCTTAGGGTTTTGAAGTAATTATGAATTTTTTTATCATCCCAATGTTATAAGATTACCATGATTGTTATTAAGTGAAATTCATGATTTTATTTTTAACTATATATTATACTCTCATGACCATGATTTTAGCATGATTTTAAGTCAGTTTATATGATTAGTATTACTTCATAAAAGTGTCTTATTGTGAGAATATGGTCTTGTCATGATTTCAGTATGAATGTTTTTCACAGTATGATTAGTATTATCAGGTCCTGTAGACTCTCAGAGCACTTTTCAAATAAAGTAGTTCTGACTTAGTCTTAAGACATCAGTTTCTCGAGCCATCAGTATATATGTTCCATTGGGAGTAGTACTTAGCATCGAGTAGGCCAAGGTTTAGTGCATCCAGGTCTCATAAATACGTGCCACCATAGGTTATTAGCCTGAATGGGCATCAGTTTGTGAGCACATCATCCATGCTTTTTATACTCTAAAAAGGTATATTGGGTCCTATCAAAGGGGCATATACATCAAACTCCATGTTTAGCTCACGTGGTTATATGTCAGTTAATAGACTCTCCCATGATACTATTTAATTTAGTTAGAGTCACAGATACAAACTCAGCTTTTTGTGCATCTACATGACCCTCAATTTAGTTTTACCTGTAATTTCATTATGTATTTTCAGAATACCATATTATACCAACAGTTATGCATCTCGAGTAGGGTCATTGTACTTCAGGAAGTTATGCATTATTATAGTTTTTTAGATTATTAGCATGTTTTATACTTCAGTTGCATATCTCATATACTCAGTACATTTAAAGTACTAACCGCATACTTCTTATGCTATATCACTTTATGATATAGATTTATGTATTCTGACTCAGCCACACGGGTTGACACGTTCCTAAACTTGATCAGCGATCAGTGGTGAATCCTCATCATTTGAGGGCTGGAGTTTGGTTCTTTTCAGTTGTTTTATTCTTATTATCAGTTTCAGACTAGTAGAGTTAGCTGGGGACTTGTCCCAGCAACTCATCAGTTAGTAGAGGCTTTCAGACAGTTAGTGTTTTTAGCTTTATGACTCAATATTTATCTATGTATTTAAACCCAATCTATTTCATTACTTATAAATGATTGTCTTACAAACTCAGTTAGCTTCTGCTCAGTTTTTGTTTATTCATATTATGTTAGTGATACGATATGCCAAGGGTTAGCTTGGGGTCACTTGTGGCTTTAGGCACCGTATCGCGTCCAGGATGTAGACCCGGATCGTGACAATAGTCAACTCTAACCAGGTTGTAATTGACTCATCCAATAGATCATTTAACCATAAAGTCTTCTCTTCAGTAAGGGAGAAGGTAAATAATTTGAGCCTGATGGCCTCCTGAGTTACCCTTGGCAGCCTGTAAGCTTTTTAGATCCCTGTGAAATTTTTTTAAGTGTTGGTTTTGGTCTTCTCCTGCCAGACCACTGAACAACCCATTCATGCTCAATAATTGCATCATTGTGTTTGTTATATCAAACTTAGCATTTGCTTCCAGTAGGAGTGGAACAATGACATCTATAAAGCCAACCTCTTCCAAATCAAATTCCTCCTTATAGAGAATATTTCGCATATCTTATTTCCCATGAATATACGGAGAATTATTCCTATTTATCACTGCTACAGTTGTAGCTGCTTCTCTCCGAGCAGCGTCATCTTACTGAGCTCGCTGAGTTTTTTTAGCTAGTTGCAAAGATTCAGCTGACTGTTCCTCTGTTAAATCTTTCTAAGGGGGAAGATTAAGTTGTCCGATATATACTCCTGCAACAAACTAAAAGCAACAAACCAAAATAAATTTTTAAACAAAGACTACAAGAAGAAGTTAAATACTAATAAATTAACTCTAAAACATATTCCCTAGCAATGGCGCCAAAGTTTGATAGGCCTAAATTACACCATGCAATAAGGTATAAATCGATTGCTGTGAAATATAGAACCCAACTAGGCTGGGGTCAAATCTTACAAGGAATATGGCGAGAAATTAGTCAAACATGAGTAGTCAACCAGTAGTCAATATTTTTAAGGGGGAGGGGTTTGTAATAAATAAAAGAATTTATTTTAAACTATGATGTTTGTGAAATTATTGATTGTGATCAATAACTGAGAATAAACTAGGACTATGTTCCTCATGATTTCATAGTATAGCAAGATTATTTAACTAGTGATATATCCCACTGAATTTCATGCAAAATTGACGATTAAGTTCATCTAACGTCTCTCGACATGCATAGATGAATATCACTCTAAATCCTCTCAGACTTTAGCTGTTTATATTTGGCCCTTGTAATTAGTCTTGGACTGACTATCCTCGGTTAGAGCTCAAGTCAATTAAATGAAGGTTGGTAGCCTCAAATTTTTATTGATATTATCTTTTCCTAACCTCAACCTTTTTGGTCAAGCAAGTTGATGATACCGGCGAGTTTTAATATCATCAACCGATAAAAAGCAAATCAAATCGAAGAGAATAACAATACAATCATGTTCACCGTTTAAGAATCACTATTTGATTTTACCTATGTTTGTTAACCCATCATGGTTTCCACAACCCTAGCTATATAGTTTAACTACTCATGTTTGAAGAAACAATAATAAAATATGAATAAAAAGTCATAATGATTACTTACAATAAGATAAAATTGTTTGACAAATCTTGGAAAGCTAAATAGAATCACAAGAAATTAATAGTTTTCTCTAAGAAATGCTATGGAATAATACGTTACACCACTTGGAATAATGTGCAAACTCCTAAAACAACCTAGGGGGTATTTATAGTAGTAGGATTAGTTTTCCTCTCTCCTGCTTTGACTAGGACTTGAATTTCAATTAGCTTGGCCAAATGAAACCTCCTGCGTGATGTGGGCTCCAACGCAAAGACACTGCTCTGTGACACAGAGCTTGTTGCATAGACCCTGCTAATTTCCACTCCTCTAAGGTTTTGCCAAGTGTGTGATGTGAAGCTCCTTGCGGAGGCTTGGCTCTGCGATGCCAACCCTTTTTTTGCTCCAAAGCTTGTCCCTTTTGAGTCCTAGATCGTTAACACTTGCTTTTTAATGCCAAATAGGAGAAACCTTAGCAGTTTTCAATCTTCAAATATCTAATCATGTGTATATCTCTTTTTCACAAATATCATATAAAATCAAGGCAACATAAGATATTAGTTCTCAAAATATAACTAAGTATGGGAAAAATATGGTGATTAAGTACATAAAATACGCCCAAGATCATCTACCCATAAGTCGTACAATAAAATACAGGCAAACCTCTTAAATATGGCAACTCTGGAAGAAAGGAGCTGACCACTCTGCTGATTCTGAACTGCTATTGAGAAAGTCTCTAACTTGTCTGTCAGAAAATGTAGGCAAGAGTGCAACGCCGCAAGGCATGCGGCATCAGTACAATAATATACCGAGTATGTAAGGCAATAATAATAAGCTGGTACTAAAGCTGATAGAAGAAACTAAAAGTAATCAACTATAAGAGTTAGAGGATAAACCTGTAAAATCTCATTGCTCTAAATTGTAAGTTAAACAAGCAATAATCAAATAATAACCTAACTTGACCCCCATAAGCCTGATAGGTACAAAAAATAAATAATAACCTACCAGAGTTTCCATAAGCCCTGATAGGTACACGTCAATCTATATACCCCTATTAGTAATACCATAGCCTCGTAGGTGTCATAGCCCGAGTCTAGACCCTGAACGCGACACAGGACTTAGAATCACAAGTGAACCCAAGCTAACTCATGGCACTAGTATAACACAATCATAAACTGAAATAATTGAGGGAACTAAGTGGAAACTAAACTGAAAATATATCACGTAATTGAAATAATCTAAATTCATAAGTAAATATTTATGAAATGAAACAAATTTAAGAACTGACAAGTCAATCATCTAACAGTGTGTGAAAGCCTCTAAATTGATGAGTTGAAGGGATAGGTTCCCAACTAGCTCTTAATAAAACTGTAACTAAGAAAAATAAAGAACAAACATAATAATCTCTTATCCTCAAATAATGAGGACTCACCAACACTAAGTTGATCACTTGAGCGTGTCTAGCTGCAGGGTCTGAGTTTGAGTGCCTGAACCTATATCATGAGATGATATCGCACAAAAAGTATGTGATCAGTACTTTCAAAATATTAAGTATATGGGCTAAGTAAAACATGTGACAAAAGGGAATCATGTTGAAAATTTTAATAATCTTGTAGTAGTCAAATGTCTGGGAATAACATACTAAAGTGCAATGACCGAAAGTTTAAATCATAGATATGGAGTTGAACATGTCTGAAGTCATAATATAAGTTTATACACTGAAACAATGGTCCATGTACAAATACGATAAGGAATATACATAGTAAAACCCATGACTACGGGAGATTCTCATAACCGACATACTCCAAGTGAGCATCATGGAGCCCAACCTGTAACCCAAGTTGGGAGGGTGTCCACACCTTGCCAAGGATAAGGACCATGAAGGCATGAATTCACTCATGAACTCATTCAGGCAAGGGAGACACTTTCAACTGGTGAGACCCCTTTAACCTATGGTGGCATGTAGTTCTAAAACTTGGGTTATCTGAATCCGCATCGGCTCATTGTTAAATACTCCTCCGCAGAAAAAACATGCATAGGTTCTTATAAGTATATCTTAAATATGATAGGTTTTTCATAGACAAGTTTAAATCGTTCCAAATATTAAGTTTTCTTGAAGTACTAAACTAGTCATGCAAATTGAGCTAATTCTGAAACCATGATATCATAATACTGAAAATCATTTGAAAATATACTTACTTTGAGAAAATCATGCTAAGTTTTGAGTATAGAGATACATAGGAGTTCTTCAATGAATTCAACCCATACATACACACATATAAGAATCATGAAGAAACATATCACACGAAAATTTAGAGTTTTTGCATGAAAGAATTTTATCCCTAGAAATCATGAAGTCATATAATAATACTAAAATTATATTTTAAGACTTGAGTTTATGGGAATAAAGGTGAAAGGAAATCCTTATTGATAGTCTTATATTCTTGAAAAGAAGAGTTTCTTCCTGTTGCTTAAGGACCCAAGAGGTTGGAAAAGAAGAATCCTAGTTTCTTGAGAGCTTGAAAATCTACTAAGTTTTGGAGTCCTTCACTGTTAGGAGATGAATGAGGGGTTACTCTACTAATAACCCCTTTAATGTCACTCAAACAGAACCTAAAACGATCTAGTTTAGGAGTTAAAATCATACAAAGTTATGAAACTGCCCCTGAAAAATTATATTAAAATACTGTCGTCCAGTCCTCACAAGTCGTGCTACAAGTCATTGTGTCATACCACAACTCGCAGTATGAACTCATGGTCACTGAAGCAACTTGATCACTTTTTGAGCTTCATCCCACAATTGGACAGGAAAATATTTCCTTTGGTACTACGACTTGTGGTTCCTGTTCGTGATCATTAAAATAATTTTGAACACTTTCTGAACCTCACATAATAACCAGACAGGACGAGTCATCCCATGATACCACAACTTGTGGTCTGATCTCCTGGTACCTAGGAGGAAAAATGCGAAGTTGCGGAACTTTGGGTAGATTGCTCAGGATGAGCCGCTTAATGAGTCGTCACTTCATCCAACGATTCTTCACTTGAGTCATTGTGATTGGGACTCTGGAAAAACTTTGTTACTACCTACCAAGATTCATCCCACAACTCGTGGTGTGAGTCGTTCTATAAGAAATTTCAACTTTTCTGTTGGTTTCCTACTTCAAGTCTAGGATCTGATCGTTGAAAATTTTGGGGTTTTACATCCATAAGCAAGCTATAATTGTATCTTAAGCACGTTTGGCTCCTGTGTTAGTATCTTGAACCTTTTGGGCTCCTGTAATTGTATCTAAGCCTTCTGGGATCATGTAACCGTATCTAATCCTTCTGGGATCTTGTGATTATATTCGAGCCGTTTGGGCTCCTATAACTACACCCCGAGCATACAAGGCTCTATTGAAGGTCAGTAATGCCAACCTAGGCATAAAGGAAGTCCATAAGTGAATAAACTTCAACATGGCTCTGCATACCTTAATATAGTCTTTATAGACATTTTATAGCTTTTATAAGAAAAATATAGCCCCATAGGCAAGGCAACCTGTATATGGTAAACTGCACATGTATATCTTCAAGGCATAGGCCCAAATACTAACAACTAACAAGATAGACAATAAGGGGATTAAACCATATTCTAATCTATCAGCAAGTAAGGAGGTAGCTTTCAAGCGACCTACACGACAATTCGTACGTCATCTTGGACTATAAGGTTGCTAACAAAAAGGTGGGACACCTAGTAACTCACCACCACAACTAGATAGGCGGCCATAACATGATTAACATGAAGGTTGAATGACAACACTAATACTTTAGCTACATATGTGCCAAGATACGCTAAAGGCCCGTATGCAAGCTTTATAAACTTTAGAAATCACAATTGTGAGATTTCTACGCCAAACTAATTGTTATGCTGCAAATAACAATGAGAAATTTTAAACAACTAACCACAAGGCTCTTAAGGCTCCAATAAGGCAACCAATTATCAATATCTCAATAAGTGATGACAGTTTACATAAAGAGATTCTTACGTCGCTTTTAACCAAAGCAATAGCTAAAAAAGGTAAATCCCGGTAGGAGGAGCTTACACTAATCAATATATTCAACTCCAGCAGCTAACCAACCACAATTAACCTGGCCATGAATAATACAATGGTAGATAAGTAGTCGTATCAATTATACAATGAAGAAAACTTATCAAAGAACGTTTAGCCTTAACATACTTCATCATCAAGTCGATTCAACACAACCAACAACATCTTGTAACACGCGCAAAAGCTTCCTCAATTCCATCCAACACAATATTAAGCAACCTCGTGTGATACTTCTAATTCTCGAACCAAAATAAGAACAACAAGATTTAATATTACAATTTCTGAATAGGACGTAAAACTATGAGTTACTTATGAAGAAGAAAGTAGAAATGCTTACCTTAACTCTTGGAAGTGTTTATTAATAGAGGACTTGTTTTCCACATTTTCTTCCTCAAATTCATGCCTTAATCCGCACCAAATTCAATGAACTAACTTTGCAATGTTCTCCATGATCCTAGCAACTTAATCCTAATCTTTGATTGATGTATAATAGATATTTTGATCTTGATTCCTTGATTTTACTTGTAAAACCTTAGGAAAAAGGGGGAGGGATGAGCTTCTTAGGCTTTTGGAGATTTTAGTGAGCAACATGATGAAATTTGGGCAAAAATTGGCTTAAACAAGCTGCCCAAAAAACCAACTCGACCCAACTGGGCCCCTGACCCTTTCTTCCCAGATAATTCATGGTAAAATGCTTATAATTTTTTACAGTAATGTCAGATTGATGAGCAGTTTAATATTCTGAAAACTAGACTAAAAACCTTTAACATAATAGGTAATAGACCTCCTAACTTCTTATAGATTGAGATAAAAATTTCAAGACATATTAACCAAAATTTAGAGAATTTTTGAAAATAATTTGCAATAACTTTTGTTGATTTTTGTTTTTATAATTTACTTGACTTCAAATATTAATGTACAATTATTAAGTAATTTGAATACCTCACAACACAATTTTCTTATGGTATTAAGAATTCTTGGCTATATCTCTGTAACGCCCCACCTTGGGAGGCATAACTGGCACCTGGTGCCTTACTAGGACCTGAACTGCTGAACTGACTAAGCCTAAGCACTTCTGGTGCAGGACTGACTCTAACTCTAGAATCAACAAAACAATGGGCTATATAGGGGCTGTAAATACAACCCCCCAGCCGACAAGGCCTATAGCCACCTGTGAAAAATAAACAGCTAACCAAAGACAAACAAACATAGGGAGTCCTATGCGGGCCGACAAGGCCACCATGATATCTAGTTATAATCGGAAAGTAAAAGTCGATGCTAAACTGAGATATGAACGATAAGGCCACCAATCAATAGCTAAATAGGGCCCCACACGGCCAACACACATAGTCTAAAACACATATGGGCCCCACACGACCGATATCACTAACCACAGGGAAGTAATGCAATCTGCAAGCCTCTAGGAGTAATAAGATGGAAGGGACAGGGCCCCGACCTACCCATATTGTACAAACAAAAGAAGTAAACCTCTATCACACAAGCTCCGGAAGAAAGGAGTTGATGGCTCATACGGCTGACTAGAACTACAAGGGACCTTCTCCTCGTCTATCTGCACCTACAGGCAAGTAATGCAGCGCCCCAGAAGCGGGCGTCAATACCACAAGTACTGAGTATATAAAGCAGTAACTTTAAATAACTGAAAGTAAGAATAGAACTAACAGTGACTGAAGTAAAGGAAACAAACTGAAGATGACTGAGGTAGTGAAATCAGGACTAAACATAATTGTAATAAGGAGGGTAGGGGTCATACCTTACAAATGAGGAGTCTTACTGTCTAACTATCCGTAACTAAAGCAAACATAAACCTTACCTGGCCCTCATAGGCCGAAAGGTACAATCAGAATAGAATAACCCACCCAGGCCTCCATTTGCCCTAGTGAGTACACCTCAATCTACATACCCCTATCCAGGTCATGCTGAGTCAACTACCAGCTATAAGCGTCTTGCCGATCTCTGGGGTCTACAACTGGGCCCGCTCGGCCCCTGACTGTAGCTGTGTTTGAGTCCGGAGGACTCCTGATATCTACACCTCGGGCGTAAGCGCTCGGCGGGGGTGTGTATAAGGCCAACCACGGCAATATAAAGATCTGGATCCCCATCTTCATCCCTTGCGGATGGCATGCCGCTCCGTAGAGCGACGTATCCTCTCCCCTGGAAGGCGGCGACACAGCTATTAACCCTAGGGTCGTCACGGAACCTATACAGGTTTAATCCAGCCCAAAACAATACAATTTATGAGTCTCAACTAACAACAACAACTAGACATGATAACAAACTCCTGACATGCTTTACTGGGATTCATATTGGACTACTATGCTGAAGGAACTAACTTGTCGAAAGAAAATACCTTAACATACCTCGATTGTCAGTTTTTGATTAATTGATATGTTCCAATTAGTATTCAATAGCTCTTCCCAACTGAAATCGTGTTACTGGAAAGATACGACTAGTTTTAACACTAAATTCGACAAAAAGGAAAACTTCATATATAAATATTAACTATATTCCAACTTTATAGAACACGGTCGAAACCTCGTTATTTCTCAAAAGTCTAGAAGGGAGAAATATTTACTTTAAGTCTGGGATCGTATTAACACTAGTTTGGAGCAATTCCAACAACTTTGGCTCGGCGGGACGACGATTCGCCGGGTGAATTTCACGAAACTAACTCCATAGAAATGCTCCCTGCAGCCTTAAACTTCGATACCCAAAGTTAATTCGGATTTGGACGGTGTTTAGCAGTGTAATCGGATGAAAATTAAATGTTTTCCTGCGTCCCTATTATCTGCTGGCCGAAGATATATGAATTATGATCTCATTTCTAAGTGTGAGACCCTTATATACTTGAGGCTACAGACAAGGCAATATGGAACGTTTCCCAATGCACTGATTCTGCTCCGTGCCACATTGGCTAACATGGAGGAGCAGCTCCGTGCCCACTTTGCCCCTCTAAGCAGCTTGGTTCGGCCTCCTCTCGCGAAATCCCGACTTGGCACTCGTTTGGCCTTTCCTCGGGCCCTTTCCTCGTATGTATGGCACTCTAAAACTCTCAACCAACATGCGAATAGGCCGAGTAAATGATATAAACTTACGGGGTGTAACATCCTCCCCCCTTAAGAACATTCGTCCTCGAATGTTAACTTCTACTTGCAAGAACCTAAACCTTGCAAATACTTATTCTGGAAAAATTTCTATCAGAGTCTCTCCTGTAATATGGACTATCCAAAAGTCTAAAATGCAGAAAAGTCCAATACAGGTATTCCACACAAGACTATGGCATTCATTTAACAATAGACTGAAGTCAACTACTCCACATATACATGTATATAACGCAGCTTATGAAACAACAATAACAACTTACCTCTGGCTGCACAATCTAACTAAGTCTAAAATAACTGAGGATATTTGGTTTTTATATCATCTTCTGCTTCCCAGGTCATCTCCTCTCGGTTCATATTTCGCCATAACACTTTAATAAAAGTAACATCTTTAGTTCTTAGTCTGCGGATCTGCCGATCTAGTATGGCTACTGGAGCTTCTTCATAGGCTAACTCCTCGGTGATTTGGATGTCTTTGACTGGGACAATCCGGGAGGGATCTCCTATACACTTCCTCAGCATTGATACATGAAAAACTGGGTGAACGGATTCTAATTCTGGGGGTAAATCCAATTCATAAGCCACCTGGCCTATCCTTCGGCGAATCTGATAAGGCCCAATAAACCTCGGGCTAAGCTTGCCTTTCTTACCAAATCTCATCACACCCTTCATTGGTGAAACTTTTAGGAATACCCAGTCACCCATATTAAAATTCTAGGTTTCTCCATCGTATATCAGCATAAGATTTCTGGCGGCTCTGAGCAGTCAGCAGACATTCCCTGATAAGTTTTACTTTCTCTTCTGATTGATGAATAATATCTGGCCCAATCAATGCCGATTCTCCTACTTCAAACCAACCAGCTGGCGATCTGCAGGCGCCATCTGAATTGTTGAATGATAATTGTTATTATAGGCAAATTAAATAAGTGGTATATGTTCATCCCAACCAACCAGCTGGCGATCTGCAGGCGCCATCTGAATTGTTGAATGATAATTGTTATTATAGGCAAATTAAATAAGTGGTATATGTTCATCCCAACTGCCTCCAAAATCTAAGACATACGCCCGTAATATATCCTCGAGCCTCTAGATGGTACATTCTGCCTGCCCGTCTATTTGAGGATGGAAGGTTGTGCTCAGGTTAACCTGCGTCCCCAGGCCCCTTCTGAAAAGCTTGCGAAAACTTAGCTGTAAACTGCGCCCCTCTGTCAGAGATAATTGACAGCGGAACACCATGCAATCAGACTATTTCTCTAATATACAGCTCAGCATAATCTTCAGCTGAAAAGGTATCCCTTACTGGCAGAAAGTGAGCTGATTTTGTCAACCTGTCAATAATTACCCAGATAGAATCATATTTACGACTGGTACGAGGTAGCCCTACTACAAAATCCTTATTAATTGCCTCCCATTTCCATAAAGGCACGGCTATATCCTGTGTCAGTCCACCTGGTTTCTGATGTTCAGCTTTCACCTGTTGGCAATTGGGACATTGGGCTACGAATTCTGCTATCCCTTTTTTCATTCTCGGCCATCAGTAAATATCTTTTATGGTACATCTTTATTGAACCTGGATGGAGAGAGTAATGGGCATAGTGTACCTTGCCCATAATTTGCTGGTGAAGCCTTGCCACGTCTGGAACGCAGAGGCGATCCCTATATGTCAAAACTCCATCCTCAGTTACCTGGAAATCTGTCACTTCCCCTCGCTGGACCCTATTTCTGAGCTGAACCAGGATAGGATCTTCACACTACCGTTTTTTCACTTCCACAACCAATGATGACACTGCGGTAATCTGGTTTACCGCTCCATTGTCTCCTGATTCTACTATACGAATGACTAAACTTGCTAGCTGATGCAATTCTTGGGCCAATTCCTGCCGCTCGGGCTGTAAATATGACAGGCTTCCCATGGATTTGCGGCTAAGGGCATCCGTTACAACATTGGCCCTTCCTAGGTGATACAAAATATTTATATCATAATCCTTTAACAACTCCAACCAGTGACGCTGCCGCAGATTCAACTCTTTCCGGGTGAAAATATACTGCAGGCTTTTATGATCAGTGAAAATATCTACGTGGATGCCATACAGGTAGTGTCTCCATATTTTCAAGGCATGATTCACTGTGTCTAACTCCAGATCATGGGTAGGGTAGTTCTTCTTATGCTTCCTCAGATGCCTGGAAGCATAGGCAATCACCTTACCATGCTGCCTCAAGACACATCCTAACCCAACACCCGAAGAGTCACAATAGACTGCATAGCCCTCTGTTCCTTCTGGAAATGCTAGCACCGGTGTTGATGTCAATCTGTCTTTCAGTTCCTGAAAGCTCTGCTCACATGCCTCAGTCCAACAGAATTTTACTACCTTCTGCGTCAGTTTGGTTAAAGGTGTTGCTAAAGTGGAAAATCCTTCCACGAATCTTCTGTAATACCCGCGGCTAACCCCAGGAAACTACGTACCTCAGTCGGAGTGATAGGTCTAGGCCATGTTTTCACTGCCTCTATCTTCTGGGTATCTACCTGTATACTAGCATCTAACATAATATGGCCCAAGAAGGCTACTAAATTCAGCCAAAATTCACATTTAGAAAATTTTGCATATAGCTGGCGATCTCTGAGAATTTGGAGCACTGTCCGTAGATGATCCTGATGATCTGCCTCTGAGCGGGAATACACCAGAATATCATCGATAACTACTATCATGAACAAGTCCGGGTATGGTCTAAAAATGTTGTTCATCAGGTCCATAAACACTACTGGAGCATTTGTCAATCCGAAGGATATGACTAGAAATTCAAAGTGGCCATATCTGGTCCTGAAGGCAGTCTTTGGAATATCTCTTTCACGAACCCAGACCTGATGATATCCGGACCTTAAGTCAATCTTTGAAAAATACCTCACTCCCTATAACTGATCAAATTGGTCGTCTATTTTGGGAAGCGGGTACTTATTCTTGATAGTGACTTTATTCAATTGCCGATAGTCTATACACATACGGAGGGAGCCGTCCTTCTTCCTCACAAACAGAACTGGCGCACCCCATGGTGAGGTACTCGTCCTGATAAATCCCTTGTCTATAAAATCCTTCAATTGTTCCTTTAGTTCTCTGAGTTTAGCAGGAGCCATCCAATATGGAGGAATAGATATAGGTTGAGTGTCTGGTAATAGATCGATTGCAAAATCAATCCCTTTCTGGGGGAATACCAGGAAGCTCATTTGGAAATACATCGAGAAATTCATTAACCACTGGAATAGACTGAAGGGTCGAAGGCTCTTTTTGAACATCCTGAACTCTGTATGATAAATGCACCCTTTTGCTATCAATTTTCTCGCCTGAAGATAGGAAATAAACCTACCTTTTGGCGTGGCTATACTACCTTTCCACTCCTGTATTGTCTCCCCTGGAAAGTGGAATCAGACAATCTTGGTCCAACATTCGACATGGGCATAGCATGGAGCTAGCCAATCCATACCATTAATAGCATCAAAATCAACCATTTCTAGTTCTATCTAGTCTGCTGTAGTTTGACGACTGGCAACCTCTACTGTACATCCTCGATAGACCCTTCTAACTATAATAGAGTCACCAATGGGTTTAGACACTACTAAAGGTCGCCGAAGAAATTCCGGCATAATACTAAACTTCCGAGCCACTAATGGTGTAACATAGGACAAGGTGGATCCTGGATCTATCAACATATAGGCAGGATGAGAGAAAATGTTCAGCATACCTGTCACAACATCTGGTGACAACTTTGACTCATGTTGCCCCGGTAGTGCATAAGTACGATCTGGGCCGGCACCTGAACTGGAGGCACCTGATCTGCCTCGGCCTTTGTCGGCTGAAACTGAGGGCCTACGCCCTGCCGAGGATGCTGTTGCTCGTGAACCTGCTGAGGACCTATCCTATCCATCCCGGTCACCCTGACCCCTAGCTTGATAATTCCTCATCTGGTGACCCTCTTATCCACAAATGTCGCAGGCTGTGGAACCATACCTGCTTGCTCCAGAGTGGTGTCGACTGCAAATAGGACAAAGTGGTATTGTAAACCCACTCTCCTCTGCTGCTGTGAACCTACTGGTCGTGAACCTTCTTTGGGCTCTAGCTGCCCTCGACAACTAAACCTTCTCCTTTGCCGCTGCGGTGGAGGTGGGGGTCTAGGCGACCTATCTAATAACCGTGCCTAGGTCCTCCCCAAGACTCCTCCTGTAATTCATCTAATCTGTCACTACAGCGTTGCTCCTGACTTGTCCTCCTAATCTGTCGTTGTCGCTGTCTGATACCCTCAATATTCTGAGCAAAAGCCTGCACACGGGCGATATCGATATCCTCTCGCAGTGTGGTTGTGATATAGGTCTCAACATATTCTGGGTTTAACCACATAATAAAGAAGTGTACCCTGGCCGGCATTGTGTCCACAAAGGCTGGTGCATATTGAGCCAAGGAATCAAACTGCATGGCATATTCCCGAACACTCATCGACCCCTGCTCCAAGTGTAGGAACTGATCAACCCGGGCCTGTCGAATCTCCCGAGGTAGGTAATGATCCAAGAAAGCCTCTAAGAAGTTGGGCCAGGCTTGAGAGGAAACATCTCTCCCTCGGGACCTCTCCCAACTCTCATACCATAGTACAACGATGTCTGTAGCCAAAATACCGCCAACTCAACTAACTCTGTGGGTGTAGCATGTATCACCCTGAAAATCCTCTTCATCTGGTCTAAGAAGTCCTGAGGGTCCTCCATCTGATCTGTCCTTGTGAATTACGGGGAACTTAGTGCTAGGAACTCTTGGACCCACAAACTACTAGGCCCTCCTAAAGATTCTGCAACTATAGGTGACACTGGTTGGTGTTGAGCAGCCATCATCTGTGCTAGATAACCACCGTGCTCCTGACCTCCTAGCCAGATGGTACGGGTATAGAAACTTTCAGAGGCGGTGTCGTCACACCGGTCATCCCAAGCGGCTCCTGACGTGGTGGAGACTGCTGGGGAGGTCAAGATGATACCTCCGTATCGTCCTCAGATCGGGCCGATTCTAACTGAGGCTGAGGCACCCTACTGGTGCCTTCTCCTGTTGCTACATCTAACCTCCTGCCTCTCATAGGGTGTCGCTGGTCTAGCAGCGTAATCGGATTTGAACGACGTTTAGCAGTGTAATCGGATGAAAATTAAATGTTTTCCTGCGTCCCTATTCTCTGCTGTTCGAAGATATATGAATTATGATCTCATTTCTAAGTGTAGACCCTTATAAGAGGCTGTAGACAAGGCAACGTGGCACATTGCCCAATGCGCTGATTCTGCTCCGTGCCACATTGGCTAACGCGGAGGAGAAGCTCCGTTCCACTTTGCCCCTCTAGGCAGCTTAGTTCAGCCTCCTCTCACGAAATCCTGACTTGGCACTCGTTCGGCCTTTCCACGGGCCCTTTCCTCGTACGTATGGCACTCTAAAACTCTCAACCAACATGCGAATAGGCCGAATAAACGCTAGAAACTTACGGGGTGTAATAATCTCTAAAGTAATAATTTATTACTTAAATTATACTTAGTGTTACAATCTAATTCATCTAAGACATTATATATATACTATCCCATCAAATGCACTATTGTGATATCTAGATGATGTGGCCCCCATCATAGTAGGCTTGCTGCCCAGGCTTTTAGGAAATTTGCCTTTTTCGCGACATTCATTCACAACTCCAACTTCTGACCTTTCCCCAACGTACGACGTATAGTAATAGTACTTGACTCATACATCTATACCTCATGGAAAAGTCGCTTAAATTACATGGACTATTAAAGATATAAATCCTCTAAGGGAATTCGTTTCCACCTCGCAGTGGTTAGTGGCTACTCGTGTGGATAAATCAGAAGGATGATTCTCCAAGTTAGAAAAAAGCTCTGGCATTACTAAGGAGGCTAATTTGAGGTCGGAGCTGAATCAGACAAAAGATACTATGAGAGATCTCCAGGAACAAGAGTTGACCTTATTAGCTACCCAGATTTGCCTTAGATTGTGGATATTTCGGCAGACATCTCTATAGTTAGTATAGTAAATGACACCACTCTTACCTAAGACATAGGAAAAGCACCATGCGAGGAGGATGAGGAGACCGACGAGAAAGGTCCAAGGAAAGACACTGACCTAGTGACTAGTCTATCATTAGATAAAGCCACACAGATACAGTTAGCCATCTAGAGATCCTTGTATGGTATGCACTTTTAGCCGCACACTTATCCCGAGGCAGGTACATGTTTGACCTCACTAGCAGTAGTGTAAGCACCCGTAATAGATCCTACCACCACCTAGGCACACACCATAGCTCCTGAGGCCACAACCTAGACTACTAAGGCCCATGCATCATAAACAATCTAGTGCGCCTTGAGCACCGTAGGGAGTTCTAAATTCTTTCTCTATATAGCTCTATGCGCTGAGGACTTTACATATTTTTTGGTTGGGGGTGGGCTAGTTCATTTTTGATATAACCTGTGTTGTCTAATTTTTTGGGGGTATCTGATAATGATTGATGTTTCTACCTGGGTGTAAATGTACCTCCCGATTTTTCTTAGTCATGGTTCCTTTTTAGGAGTGTTTAGTTCTGTTGAACTACACATGTTTAGGTAGTAGAGTCAGAGTCGTAGTGATAGGTCTTGATGATAGATTTCCAGGCGACATTTCTAAGGAAACCAGTCTGGTGTGCCATTTAGGTAACATAGAGTACTAATTGACTTATTTGGTAGTGATAGAATATCTTATGGTATATACAATATTTTTATGAATGATGGACCCACCTCCAAATTTTTGAAATTATATAATCCCTAATTGGATAAGTAGTGATGTATTGGCTGATTCTCTAATATTATAAATGTGAAGTGTTGCCTAGAGTACGTGTTTGGGAGTCAAATTAAGCTAAAAAATATTCATGTGCCAATGTATTGTGCGTCTTTAGTATGTGTTCATGTGATGTGCTTGCAATCTAGAACTTGTTTGGTTAATCATGTTGCTGGCTAAGAATGATTTGGTTGTAGAGATGAACTTAGGCCTTTTTGTACAGTAAAGCCTTTTTGCCTATATGAGCCTACCAATGTGTGAAATAATTTTCTAGTCTCCCATTTTGAGCTTTTGGACTTTTCTTGAATAGCCATAGTGAAACCTTAAACCTTGAATTGAAATAATCTTATTTTTGAAACCTTCCCTCCTTAACACTAGTGATGAAGATGAGGCATAAAAAGAGTCTAAGTTGGGATTAGTTGCGAATTCAAAGACAATTAAGGGAATGGCCTATGTTGGGTTGGAAAGTGGATGTGTTTAGACCATGACTTGGTGTAAGTATTTGTAAACTGCAATTATAGTGTCTTTGTTTGTTTGTGTGTGTGTGTGTATAAAGAAAATAGAGAAAAGAGTACGAAAATGGGATGAAAATACCACACCAAGGTCATGGGAAGCCAAAAAAGAGAAGAAAAATCAATAAAATAAAGGCATAGGAGAGTATGATGTAGTGCTCAAGGAGGGTAGTCACTATTTGCCCAAATATGTATCCTATCCATCCCCAAACCTATATTACAACATTAGAAAGTCCTTTGCATGATATTATTCAAGCATTTTGAAGATAGTAGCATTGAAAAATAATGGCAAGCCTATTGTATTTGTATGTATAGCATATGAATTTTTTTGTGATTGTCGAGTGTTTGTCCTCTCTCTAGTCCCTTGTCCCATTTATTATTATTATTATTATATATATATATATATATATATATATATATATATATATTATATGAGTAGGACTAGTTAAACTTGAAGTGATATTCTTTAAAGACGCATTACCATATGAATGGGTCATTAACTTGAAATTTGACTTTGTTTTTTAACACTATTTTTTAAATTAATTTATGACTTTAAAATATCCCTATTATGGAAAATAATTTGACCATTAAAGTATTTCGGCTATTATATTATGATTTCTATAATTTATGTTTAACCTTGCTATTCAAGAGGAAGAATAGTTTTTATGGATCCTAATAAGGTTTGTCTTGCTATTCAGGAGGAAAAGTAGCCTTAGTGGGTTGGTAGCGTGGATGAGGTGTATTTAGGTTATTTAGGGACCCTAAAGTGTGACTTCCCTCTATTTCTAATGATTTGGGCTTGTACTGGGGTTGTTTGGATGATTTGTGCATTGATTGAACTAGGATGAGTTTTCAAACACAATGAACTGAAATTTCTACTTATTCATTGATGATTTCACTGAGGTTTCGTGTTATACTCTGTTAATGGATTTGAACTATCTAACTTACATTACTTTACATATGTCATGATCCGAACATAGGCCCGGATTGAGATGCGGGACAAAAAACTCTGAGAGACTCCAAGTCGACCCATGGCATGAACATGACATATAAACTCAACACAATAATGTGGAAGTCTAACATATATAAAATAGAGAAAGTCTGAAAATCCGATAACATCGAATATCTGAATACATAACAATGGTCTAAAACTGAAAACATACTATGTCTGATAAGCCTCTACATACTAACGAGTTAATGGGGCATCATAATTATAAGACTTTGAGAACATGAATTTGTAATTGAAAATATTATAAAACATGCCAATGAATCATAATTCAATATTAGAAACATGAATAGATTATTCCCACAATAGATATAGAAATTTCACAAGTTGGGTTAAAACCCCATAGATTGATCAACTAGAATTTTTATGAATTTTGAGAAGGAATTGGGCATGGCAGTTGATGGATACACCCATTTCATAACCCTACTATCACGCCCCACCTTGGGGGGTATGACTGGCACCTGGTGCCCTACTAGGACCTGAACTGCTAGACTACTGAGCCTGAGCACATCTTGTGCCTGGCTGGCTCTAACTCTGATTTATGGAACCAAAGGGCTATATAACGGTTGTAAACACAGCCTTCAACCAACTGGGCCTATAACCACCTGTACCTGAAATAATAGCTAACCAGAAACATCTCAATATAAGGGAGCCTATATGGGCCGACGAGGCCACCATGCTGTCTAGCTATCTGTAACTCAACACAAGACTACTGTAAGGCTACGTGACCGGCAAGGTCACCACTACTGTCAAACTAAGGCCTCACACGGCTAACATAAACTAAAATGCCAAAAAGCTATAACAAACTGCACGGCCTCACACTACCGGCTCAACTGACCACAGGGAAAGATATACAGACTGCAAACCTCTAAGAATACTGATAAGATGGTCGGGACAGGGCCCCGACCTACCCGTACTGTACAACAAAATAAAGTGATATAAACCTCTGAAATATCAAGCTCCGGATGACAGGAGCTAATGACTCTGTGCTGGCTAGAATCACGAGGGATCGCCTTCTCGTCTATGAGTACCTGCAGGCAAGTAATGCAGCGCCCCACTGGGCGTCAGTACCACTGGTACCGAGTATGCAAAGCAACTGAAATAATTCAACTGAATACAGATAACATAACTAACAAGTCTGTGAGCAGAAGATAACTAAATCTGAGGAGCTAATAGGAACTAGATCAAACCTTTCTGTACTGATAGGCAGGAGCGTTTCTGTAGTCACGGCGGCCTGCTGTATATTAACTAATATATATAAAGCACATAAATACATATACATTTAGCAAGTAAGAGCCAATACCAACTCCCATAAGCCGGATGGCGCCAAACAAGCAAACAATCTATATACCTCTACCCGGGTCAAAACCAGCCAAAAATAAGTCACTCCACTCATCTGCTCACTTCGGAGCTCCTCTACCGGCCCCCTGGGTCTCCGGCTCGGGCCATGGCCTCAGATATAAGCAATTGTGTCTGGGTCCGGAGGACTCCTGTGTAGACAGTAACAAATAAAGTCTGGATCCCCGGACACAACTCAATGGGGCTACCTGAAACTGGAGCTACACCTATAATAACTGAATGTGCAGACAGTAACAGATAGGGTCTGGTTCCCTGGACACAAAACTCAACAAGGCTATCTGAAACCGGAGCTGCACCTGTAATGCTGATCAGACTACTATGGGGAAAGCTTCATCCCATCTTCGTCCAAGCTGGGGACGGCATGCCACTACTGGGAGTGACGTAAAACCCACCCGCTCAGTGGGCGACACGATTCCCAATCCAGGGGCGGCAAGGACGCTCAATAAGGTGCCCTTACGCCACATCAAGTCTCAACAAACAAATAGCACATATAGATAGCAAGAATGTATAACTGAAAAAGACTATCTGAAATCTGATTTCTTATTCTGATCTATTTCTGTACTAAACTGATTCTTTACTGATTATACTGATTCTAAGATCTTTCTTTAACTGTTTGGCTAATCTATAGCCGGGATACTATCTGCTTGAATGGCTAATCTGTAGCCATAAAACTGTCTGTCTATCTGATTTTACTTTATTAGCCTTTATTCTGAAAATCTGTATCTTTTTATTCTACAACATGTTTGCTAATCATACAATAAGCTTATACTGAATCTGGAATGCTAACTCACCCTCTGGCGTATGCTTTACTAACTTTCGGACTGAATACGATACGGCAACACAACTCAAAACCTATTAGACTTACTTAATTCTCAACATTCAACTCCGAGAGTTTCAAATACGGAGTTTACTATGATTTACCCAGCTAAGGCTTACTAACTTGCCGAAGAATGACTTCACATACCTTAACCTCGAGTTATCCGACTGTCGGACGGGGCTCGGTCAGTACTCCAGCTATTTCTCCCAACTGCATTCATATATACATCAATTAATACTAAATACAGCTTTATTCTGAAGAACGACGTCACTTTCGATATAATTATAGCCTAAACTTAGGCTTATCAAAAGACGGTCGAAAACTTGCTATTTTTCAGAAGTCCAGAAGGCAGAAGTGTTCACTTTACAGCTAGGAGCACATAGACACTAGTTTGGAGCAATTCTGCTTACCTTAGTCCGGTAGCTCGACGATTCGTCGACTGTATTTCACGAAACAAAATTCGTAGGAATGCTCCCTGCTGCTAAATACCTCGGTAGCTGGAATTAATTTAAGTTTGGACTACGTTTAGAAGCATAATCGGACGATAATATATAACCCTCTTCATCTCTCTCTCTATTTGCTGCGTTTTCTCTGGAAATTATAATGAATAATTTGATTTAAAACCGAAGTGGGGCTTTATATACTTGGGCCTGGACAGGCCCAACGTGTCATGGAGCCAACGTGGAGGCTCCACGTCCGTGACACGTTGCCATCGCGGAGGGGCTCTGCCCGGGCTCCTTCCGCAATGGTTCGACCGGCTACTTGTCCGATCCTTTCCCGGGCCTTTCCCTAGCACGTATGACTTTTGAATATGCTTAACCAATGAGCGAATAGGCCATCTAGGTGCCGGGAATCGTACGGGGTATAACATTCTCCCCCCTTTAAGATCATTCGTCCTCGAATGTAGACTTCTATCTAGAGGACTTCTCAACTTACTACTTAGAAAAATTTTGGCAAAGTTTCCCCTGTAATAGGGACTATAGCAAAAATCTAAAACGCAGAAAAGTCCGATACAGGTACTGCACACAATACTTTAAGATTCACTGGATAGCTAAGCATCAATCTTTCTCCTTTATACATACACAACCACAAGGTACTGCATAAGTAATAATACGGACATACATGTCGCCTGACTAGGCCTGGAATAGGTGAGGATATCTAGCTTTCATATCTTCCTCAGCCTCCCACGTCATCTCCTCTCGGTTCCTGTTATGCTACAATACCTGGACAGACGCAATATCTTTAGTTCTTAATCTACGAATCTTTCTATCTAAGATGGCTACTGGAACCTCTTCATAGGCCAGTTCCTCCGTAACCTGGATATCCTGGAATGGGACTGCTCTAGACGGGTCTCCTATGCATTTCCTCAGCATAGATACATGAAAGACCGGATGAACGGATTCTAGCTCTGGAGACAAGTTCAACTCATATGCTACTCGGCCTATCCTTCGATGAATCTGATAAGGCCCAACAAACCTCGGACTGAGCTTACCCTTCTTGCCGAATCTTATCACCCCTTTCATCGGAGACACTTTCAGAAATACCCAGTCATTCACATCAAATTCTAGGTCTCTGCGCCGCACATAAGCATATGATTTTTGGCGGCTCTATGCGGTTAGTAAGCATTCTCTGATAAGCTTTATCTTCTCCTCTGACTGTTGAATAATGTCTGGCCCAATTAACGCTGATTCTTCTATTTTAAACCAACCAATCGGCAATCTGCATTTTCGCCCGTATAATCCCTCGAAAGGCGCCATCTGGATGGCTGAGTGATAGCTATTATTATAAGCAAATTCAATTAACGGAAAATGCTCGTCCTAGCTACTACCAAAATCTAACACACACGCTCGCAGCATGTCCTCGAGCATCTGAATAGTGCGCTCAGCCTGTCCATCTATCTGAGGGTGGAATGTTGTGCTTAAATTAATCTGCGTTCCTAGACCCCTCTGAAACGATTGCCAAAATCTAGCCGTAAACTGTGTTCCTCTGTCTGAAATAATGGATACTGGTACTCCATGCAACCTGACTATTTCTCGGATATACAACTCCGCATAATCTTCGGCCGGGAAAGTAGTTCTCACTGGTAGGAAATAAGCTGATTTTGTCAATCTGTCAACTATCACCCATATAGAATCATGTCTGTGTCTAGTACGGAGTAATCCTGCTACAAAATCCATATTTACTACTTCCCATTTCCAGAGAGGCACAGTTATGTCCTGAGTCAACCCGCCTGGTTTCTGATGTTCCGCTTTCACCTGTTGGCAGTTAGGACACTGGGCTACAAATTCGGCAATTTCTCTTTTCATACCTGGCCACCAGTAGTTTTCTTTGATATCATGGTACATTTTTGTCGCGCCAGGGTGGAGAGAATAGCGGGCGTAATGTACCTCATTCATAATCTGTCGGCGGAGTCCTGAAACATCTGGAACACAGAGGCGGCCTTTACATAATAGCACTTCTTCCTCAGTTATCTGAAAATCTGGCGCCTTACCCTGCTGGATTCTACCTTTAAGGTGGATCAGGTCAGGATCCTCATATTGCCATTCTTTCACTTCCACCACTAATGATGACACGGCGGTGTTCTGAATTACCGCTCTGCTGTCCTCTGTTTCTGCTACACGAACGGCTAGGCTAGCTAACTGATGTATCTCCCTGACCAATTCCCGCCGCTCGAGCTGCAAATACGCCAAACTCCCCATGGACTTACGACTGAGAGCATCTGCTACAACATTGGCTCTTCCCGAGTGGTACAAAATATTCATGTCATAATCCTTTAATAGCTCCAACCAGCGACGTTGCCGCAGATTCAACTCCCTCTGAGTGAAGATATACTGTAGGCTCTTATGATCTATAAAAATATCAACATGAACGCCATACAGGTAATGTCTCCACATTTTCAAGGCATGGATTACTGCGGCTAACTCCAGGTCATGGGTAGGGTAATTCTTTTCGTGTTTCCTTAGCTGTCTGGAAGCATATTCAATCACTTTACCATGCTGCATCAACACACAACCTAACCCGACGGTTGATGTATCGCAATACACCGAATAACCTTCTGTACCTTCTAGCAATGCTAACACTGGGGCGGAGGTTAATCTGTCTTTCAGTTCCTGGAAGCTCTGCTCACATGCCTCTGTCCACTGAAACTTTGCTGCTTTCTGTGTCAGTTTGGTCAGAGGTGCCGCTATAGTAGAGAATCCCTCAATAAATCTCCTATAATATCCCGTTAATCCCAGAAAGCTACGGACCTCAGTCGGAGTGGTAGGCCTAGGCCATGATTTGACTGCTTCTATTTTCTGCTTGTCAACCTGTATACCAGCATCCGACACAATATGCCCTAGGAAGGCTACTGAGTTAAGCCAGAATTCGCACTTGGAGAACTTAGCATATAACTGGCGGTCCCTGAGGATCTGGAGTACTGTCCGTAGATGAGTCCGGTGATCTTCTTCAGATCGAGAATACACCAGAATATCATCAATAAACACGATCACGAAAAGGTCCAGGTATGGTCTGAAAATACTATTTGTCAGGTCCATAAATACTGATGGGGCATTCGTCAACCCAAAGGACATAACTAGAAATTCAAAGTGTCCGAATCGGCTCCTAAATGCCGTTTTAGGAATATCTCTTTCACGTACCCGAACCTGATGATATCCGGACCGCAAGTCAATCTTGGAGAAGTATCTGGCTCCTTGTAACTGATCAAATAAATCATCTATTCTGGGGAGCGAGTACTTGTTTTTTACTGTAACTTTGTTCAACTGCCGATAATCTATCCACATACGGAGCGAGCCATCTTTCTTCCTCACAAATAGAACCGGCACACCCCATGGCGAAGTACTCGGCCTGATGAAACCTTTATCTAGCAAATCTTTCAACTGCTCCTTCAACTCTCTGAGTTCTGCAGGAGCCATATGATAGGGAGGAATTGATATAGGCTGAGTGCCTGGTAATAAATTAATTGCAAAATCTATTTCCCTTTCTGGGGGAATACCAGGTAACTCATCTGGAAACATATCAGGGAACACGTTTACCACCGGAATAGACTGGAGTGTCGGAGATTCTGCCCAAACATCCTGAACTCTGACTAGGTGGTAAATAAATCCCTTAGATATCAATTTCCTCGCCTGAAGGTAGGAAATAAACCTACCTTTTGGCGTAGCTGTGCTGCCCTTCCACTCCCACACTGCTTCTCCTGGAAAGTGGAATCGGACCGTCTTGGTCCAACATTCAACATTGGCGTAGCACGGCACTAGCCAATTCATACCCATTATGGCATCGAAGTCTATCATTTCTAGCTCTACCAGATCTACTATAGTTTGGCGGTCAGCAACGTCCACTGTACACCCTCGGTAAATTCTGCTAGCTAAATAGAGTCACCGACGGGCGTGGATACTGAAAAGGGCTGCTGTAATAATTCTGGTGCAATATTGAACTTTCGTGCCACAAATGGGGTAACATATGACAAGGTGGATCCTGGATCAATCAATACATAAGTAGGGCATGAACAGATAGTCAGCATACCTGTCACTACATCTGGAGACGCCTCTGAATCATGCCTCCCTGGTAGTGCATAAGTACGGCTTGAACCCGTACCTGAACTGGAAGCTCCTGATCTACCTCGGCCTCTGCCTATTGAACCTGAAGGCCCACGCCCCGCTGAGGCTACTGGGGCTCGTGGCCCTGCGGATCCCCTGTCCTGACTGTCTCTACTCCCCTGACCTCTAGTCGGATAATATCTCATCCGATGCCCCTCCTGTCCGCAAATATAACACCCAGTGGAGCCATATCTACAAGCTCCGGCGTGAGGTCGGCCGCAATTAGGGTAGGGTGGGGGTGCAAACCTGCTCTGCTCTCCCCTTCTCTGCTGCGGGGACTCTACTGTTCTGGAACTGCCACTGGGCTCTGACTGCCTTCTATGAACATATCTACCTCGCTGTTGCTGCTGCTGTGGAGGAGGTGGGGGTCTAGGGGGTCTATCTGATAGTCTTGGCCTAGGTCCTCTCTGAACTTCCCTTTGCATCTCGTCTGATCTGTCTCTGTGGCGCTGTTCTTGACTGGTCTATCTACTACTCTATTGCCACTGTCTAAGGCCCTCTATGGTCTGAGCAAAAGCCTGTACTCAGGCAATGTCCATATCCTCTCGCAATGTCGCCGTCATACATGCCTCAGTATACTCCGGATTCAGACCCATGATAAATCTGTGAACTCTCGCTGGCATGGTATCAACAAATGCTGGAGCATAACGGGCTAAGGAGTCAAACTGTGAAGCATACTAGCGCACGCTCCTCGCCCCCTGCTCTAGATGCAGAAACTGGTCCATCCGAGCCTGTCGGATCTCTCATGGTAAGTAACGGTCCAGGAAGGCCTCTGAGAAGCTGGTCCAAGTCGGAGGGGTAACATCTCTCCCTTGGGACCTTTCCCAACTCTCGTACCACAATATAGCTATATCCCGTAACTGGAACACTGCCAGCTCAACAGACTCTGAAGGGGTCACATGCATAACTCGGAATATCCTCTGCATCTGATCTAGAAAGTCCTGGGGGTCCTCTGCCTGATCTGACCCTGTAAACTGTGGGGGACCCAGTGCCAAAAATTCCCAGACTCTGGAACTACCTGACCCACCTAAAGGCCCTGCTGCTACAGGTGGCACCGACTGGCGCTCTATGGCTATCATTTGTGCCAACATAACTACAGCGCTACGAACCTCCTGATCTGATGGCGAAGGCACAGGAGCTATCGGGGGCGTTGTAGTGCCTAACGGCTCCTGATGTGAGGGGGACTGCTGAGAGGGCTGTGATGAAGCCTCTATATCGCCCTCAGATCGGACTGACTCTGACTGAGGCTGAGGCATCCTGCTGGAGCCCTTTCTTGCTGTTGTGTCTAATCTCCTGCCTGTGGCAGGGTGTCGCTGATCTGCCATTCTTATCTGTAGACAAAGGATATGATAAGTTTTAGGAACTCGATCCTATATTGTACTGTGCTATGGCACGACTGAGTATGAAAGAAGAGTAACCATCCTATCATGCCTCGCAGCCTCCTGCCTATATTATGTGGTGCACAACACATCCATAGATAAGACTCTACTCAGCACGGTTTGAAGACTCCCTGGGGCACGACCTGCTCTGATACCAAGTTTGTCATGCCCCGCCTTGGGGGGTATGACTGACACCTGGTGCCCTACTAGAATCTGAACTGCTAGACTACTGAGCCTGAGCACATCTGGTGCCTGGCTGGCTCTAACTCCGATTTCTGGAATCAAAGGACTATATAACGGTTGTAAACACAGCCTTCGGCCAACTGGGCCTATAGCCACCTGTACCTGAAATAACAGCTAACCAGAAATATCTCAACATAAAGGAGCCTATGCGGGCCGACGAGGCCACCATGCTGTCTAGTTATCTGTCACTCAACACAAGACTATTGTAAGGCTACGTGACCGGAAAGGTCACCACTACTGTCAAACTAAGGCCCCACACGGCCAACATAAACTAAAATGCCAAACAGCTATAACAAACTGCACGGCCTCACACGACCGGCTCAACTGACCATAGGGAAATATATACAGACTACAAGCCTCTAAGAATACTGATAAGATGGTCGGGACAGGGCCCCGACCTACCCGTACTTTACAACAAAAGAAAGTGATATAAACCTCTGAAATATCAAGCTCCGGATGACAGGAGCTGATGACTCTGTGCTGGCTAGAATCACGAGGGATCGCCTCCTCGTCTATGAGTACCTGTAGGCAAGTAATGCAGCGCCCTACTGGGCGTCAGTACCACTGGTACCGAGTATGCAAAGCAACTGAAATAATTCAACTGAATACAGATAACATAACTAACAAGTCTGTGAGCAGAAGATAACTGAATCTGAGGAGCTGATAGGAACTAGATCAAACCTTTCTGTACTGATAGGCAGGAGCGTGTCTGTAGTCACGGCGGCCTGCTGTATATTAACTAATATATATAAAGCACATAAATACATATACATTTAGCAAGCAAGAGCCAATACCAAACCCCATAAGCCGGATGGCGCCAAATAAGAAAATAATGTATATACCCCTACCCGAGTCAAAACCAGCCAAAAATAAGTCACTCCAAACATCTGCTCACTTCGGAGCTCCTCTACCGGCCCCCTGGGTCTTCGACTCGGGCCATGGCCTCCGATATAAGCAATCGTGTCTGGGTCCGGAGGACTGCTGTGTAGACAGTAACAAATAAGGTCTGGATCCCCGGACACAACTCAATGGGGCTACCTGAAACCGGAGCTACACCTATAATAACTGAATGTACAGACAGTAACAGATAGGGTCTGGTTCCCTGGACACAAAACTCAACAGGGCTATCTGAAACCGGAGCTGCACCTGTAATGCTGATCAGACTGCTATGGGGAAAGCTTCATCCCATCTTCGTCCAAGTTGGGGATGGCATGCCACTACTGGGAGTGACGTAAAACCCACCCGCTCAGTGGGCGACACGATTACCAATCCAGGGGCGGCAAGGACGCTCAATAAGGTGCCCTTACGCCACATCAAGTCTCAACAAACAAATAGCACATATAGATAGCAAGCATGTATAACTGAAAAAGACTATCTGAAATCTGATTTCTTATTCTGATCTGTTTCTGTACTAAACTGACTCTTTACTGATTATACTGATTCTGAGATCTTTCTTTAACTGCTTGGCTCTAATCTGTAGCCGGGATACTATCTGTCTGAATGGCTAATCTGTAGCCATAAAACTGTCTGTCTATCTGATTTTACTTTATTAGCCTTTATTCTGAAAATCTGTATCTTTTTATTCTACAACATGCTTGCTAATCATACAATAAGGTTATACTGAATCTGGAATGCTAACTCGCCCTCTGGCGCATGCTTTACTAACTTTCGGACTAAATATGATACGGCAACACAACTCAGAACCTATTAGACTTACTTAATTCTCAACATTCAACTCCGAGAGTTTCAAATACGGAGTTTACTATGATTTACCCAGCTAAGGCTTACTAACTTGCCGAAGAACAACTTCACATACCTTAACCTCGAGTTATCCGACTGTCGGACGGGGCTCGGTCAGTACTCCAGCTATTTCTCCCAACTGCATTCATATATACGTCAACTAATACTAAATACAACTTCATTCTGAAGAACGACATCACTTTCGATATAATTATAGCCTAAACTTAGGCTTGTCGAAAAACGGTCGAAAACTTGCTATTTTTCAGAAGTCCAGATGGGAGAAGTGTTCACTTTACAGCTAGGAGCACATAGACACTAGTTTGGAGCAATTCTACTTACCTTAGTCCGGTAGCTCGACGATTCGTCGGACGTATTTCGCGAAACAAAATTCGTAGGAATGCTTCCTGCTGCTAAATACCTCGGTATCTGGAGTTAATTTAAGTTTGGACTATGTTTAGCAGCGTAATCGGATGATAATATATAACCCTCTTCGTCTCTCTCTCTGTTTGATGCGTTTTCTCTGGAAATTATAATGAATAATTTGATTTAAAACCGAAGTGGGGCTTTATATACTTGGGCCTGGACAGGCCCAATGTGTCACGGAGCCAACGCGGAGGCTCCACCTTCGTGACACGTTGCCATCGCGGAGGGGCTCTGCCCGGGCTCCTTCCGTGATGGTTCGATCGGCTACTCGTCCGATCCTTTCCCGGGCCTTTTCCTAGCACGTATGGCTTTCGAATATGCTTAACCAACGTGCGAATAGGCCATCTAGGTGCCGAAAATCTTACGGGGTATAACACCTACATAACTAGGTAAATCTAATTATACTCCCTCTTGAAAGCCCAAAGGAAATTGGAGAGAAATTGAAAAAAAATTTCAAGCTTGATATCCAAGGAAGAGTTCTATTTTGCATGCATGGAATGGTAAGGCTTAGGATAGGTTTAATACCCTTAAAATCCTTCTAACTAAGCTTAAAATGACATATCTTAGGACCTCAGTGTTTAGGAATTACGAAAACACCCTTAATGAAAAGTTTGGAATTTCTGCACTGCCAATGACAACAAGTGATACAACGGATCGTTCTTTGATACCATGACTCGTGGTATCTGTCTGTTACTTCTTCCATCACTTTTTAACTTCTTTAATTCTGATACAACGACTAGACAAAATGGGTCATTACTCCAAACGTCGACCCGTTACTGCCTCCCGTTACCTCGCTGGATTCCAACTCAGGTCTCGAACAATGACTGGTCAGGACGAGTCGTTACTAGTCCCAATGACTCATTGTTTCTAGCCGTTACCACCATTGCTCATCCTCTGGAAGTCCCCCTAATGGAAAGCTACCAGGACTCATTGTCCTAAACAACGTATCATTCCATGACTCGTGCCAGCCACCCTAGAAAAGGACCATCCTCACAACGACCCCTTACCACGATCCATTACATCAACAACCGGGTCATCCTTAGACTCGTTACCACAGAACCTCCTACTGTAGAATCTGACAACGAGTGTCTCCAATGAGTCGTTAGACCCTTGAACGACTCTTTCCATGAGTCGTTCTGAGTAAAATCTCTGGGTTTTCTGCTGCTTTTCATTTCAAATTCCGAGTCTAGTCTTAGGCACTTCTGGGGTCTTACAACTTACTTAATTCATTTGTACTATTATTACTTTGTTTATATTAACTCTTGCCCTAAGACACTTACTGAGTACCCAGTACTCAGGCATATCATTATTACTTTTTATGGTGTGTCTCAAGTAACGAGGGAGAGCAAGTTTCAGAGGATTATATCGCTTAGGAGGGAATTTCTATTCATATAGATTTTTTTTGAGCCCACATTCTTGCTCCCGGGGCTCTGTCAACTTATTTATTGCTCTATTAGATTTTTGAGCTACATTTCAAGTTAGTTATTCTTTTTATAGAGGATCCATAAATAGATATTGTGTCGTGGATACTACAGAAAATATTTTTATGACTTATGGGACACACTACTATATTTACTGCTAGATAAATATCACATCATTTATATTATCCTTTATTTCATTAGTTAATCATCTTGATTTAAATATACGAGGATTAAATAGTAATGATGGGGCAGTTATGTGAACTATCATATTTATAGAATACTTTTGGTGCGATTCTTTAGCATCGAATGCATATTTGTTGGCTATAATCGAGTTTAGGGTATGACAGCTTTCCGTTCTTCATTCCTAGTGTTATATATAACTATATCCTCCATGTTCTTGATCAAAACCATCATTATCTTTACTTACATGCCCATTTAGATCTTTCAATATAGAGTTGTTGGTTTCCTGGATTCCCTAGAACCAATAGCTCCAAATTCACCAAAAAATTAGTTAGCTTCTGCATCTAGTCCTATTTGTGAAGCATAAGTAGTAGTGATATTGATTGTCTCCTTTCCCAAAACAAGACATAATGCAATAAACCTATCCCCAACTCAGTTTTGCTCTAAATCATATCCTCAAGTCTTGGTTCTACAATAATTCTCATCCCATGTTTATTTTTATCTATTCCCTAATATCATAATTTATAATTTGTATTGCTTATCTCTCTAACTTTTTTCCCTGTCCATTTAATTTCGTGTAGGCATGCAATATTCATTTTTCTTCCTTGTAGAATATCCACCAATTCTATCAACTTATAATGTCAAAGCCCCTGCACCTACCATAAGCTCCTTTTAAATGTGCCATCATTCTTTTCATCTCTGTCTTGTGCAGATTAACAAGATTATTGTGTGGCTCGAACTTGGAAGTGTCACACCAGCAATGTCAACTCCTTAGAGGCACAAGAAAACACAAACAGTACGTACCTTGGCCCGTCACATTGGTCATTAATCTTGTCAACCCCTTAATTAGTTTCATATATTTACTACTCATACTTCTATATAATTAGTACTATTACTTTTATAAATTAAATCAAAACTTCATGACTTCACCTCCAAAGCTGAATAGTGCTACTACAACTTCTGATTAATGGCTTGTCCCTTATAGGACAAATATGACCCACCATAACCACCATCTGAGATGTACATAGTCGATACTCATAATCTCCAATGTCTCATCAAATGTTACTTCATGCCACTTTATCATGTAAAACTCAAAATTTTGTAGCAAGTTGTGAATTTAAGTTCTAGAAAGCTTATAATGAATCATCTGTAATGAGGTAGGTATTTGGATAATGGTTTTTGGTAAGTAGAAATTAAAAGTTTTTATTTTTTGGCCCAAAAAAAAAACAACTGCTCAGGAGAGTCCTGAGTAGGAATATTATACCTAAGAAAAAAGACAGAAGAGGACAAGGCCTTACCTTCAAGATACAATTGATGGATTGTATGGTTTAATCTGTCCTGCAAAAAAAAAGAGATTACAATGGGAAAGAATCCTATAAATTTATTTAACCTCTGATCGAAATTCCTAATACAAAAGGTTAGCTTACATAGAAGTTAGCCTTGTCATATCTAAACCTTAAGTTAGGCATTTGTGTTTTGTCTAGTTGAAAGGCTCCTTTGATTTGTGGTGAAATCCTCTGATAGTCTTGGCACACTGATGCCACAAGAAAATAAAAGTATTTGAAGTTAAAATTGTAGAATAGTATTTGAAAGTTGAATTGGGTTTGAAAATGAACTTTCCTTGAAAAAAATAAGTTTGTGCAAGTTGAAACTTTGTGTGTGAAAATCAATATTATATTTGAAATACAGCTCGAAGAGATCATTTCAGCCAACAGAAGCAAAGAGAATACAAAGCAAATAAAGAAAGTTAGAGAAATAAATATAACATCCACAAAGTAATATTGGTTTGAGCAGCATTCCATTTAAACCAATATTTCCTTTAGACATGTATGTAGTGCCTTTTAGGTCTAGGGAATATTTTAGTAATATTGGTTTTAACTTGTAAGTGGAGTGTAGTTCTCTTGTTCCACCCGGCCCAATGAAGCATAGTCCAACCCAATGCCAACCATAACTACCTCTTCTAACAATTGAAAATCTTACCCAACAACATATTCTATTAAATGAACTCCTAATAAGGATATATTTTCTATTAAACAAAACCCAATGACTTCTTAACTCATCCAAAAATCAAGATTGTTATAGGATTTTGCTAAAGAGATCAACTCCTTCAAGGATTTAAGTATTAATCAAACATCCAATAAGCCCCCATATTTCACTAGTATGATACATATAGTGACGTGTATAATATTTGGCAGAAGATTTTAATTATTCTAGATCTTTTTCTTCTTCTTTTACTTAGTCAAATCCAAATAAATTACCATCAAAATAAATAGAATTTCTGCATCCTCAAGTAGAAATTTCGAATTCAACTTTTAGTAATGAAAAAAAAACCTTCTTTAATAGACCAATCAAAAAATACAAATATATCACTACTCATTATTAAAAATATATACAAAATCAAAATAGAATTAATTCTTTTATTTTTTTATTTTCCCTTAACTTATTCTTTTCGAAAGTATGAATATTGTAAATTTTTAAAAAGTGTTCACCTATTTCTAATCTTGATGTTGATGGATAAAATATATAAATAGAATATATTTTTTTTAAAATAAAAAATAAATTAATAAATAAACTATCTTTATTTATAATTTCTTAAGAAGCATATAAAGAGAAAAGTGAACAAGTAACATATATGCTAGAGGGAGTAATGTTTTATTATTCTCCACACACACCAAGTATATAACGATACACACACATACACTATATATATCTATGTGTCCCACTTCCATTAATATTGCTCAAGCTTTCATTATGTCCGGTATATATAGAGTGAATTCTCTTGAATTCAATTCAATTCATTCATTCATTTATTGATCATCCATCTCCTCCCTTCTTCTCCTTTTCCTATGAACAAAAGGAACGTGTAGACAAATATAACACCACATCTATATTTACATACCCCCCTCCCCCCCGCCCCCCCCCCCTCTTTGTTTGTGTGTATTTGATTGAATGAATGCTGATTTTAGCCCCGCAGCCTCCGGCCGGTTGTAGGTTTCGTTTAACGTTAGATTCAATCTCAGAAAAGTGGATAAGAAGGATCTCTTAATTCGCTCCACTTCTTTAGGGGCTTATCAGTCTCCTATTTCTTCTGGATAATACTTGTGACTTAGTCTCTCTAAGTGTTTTTAGCTCTCAAACTCCCTTTTTCATTCAGTACAATATTGACCAATGAGTTTCCTCAATTTTAGCTCTTTACCGTATATTCCACAATTCTTGAAATAGATAAAAAAGAAGAAACAGTTAAAGATATAGTTACTCATTCAAAATCCATCACCCCTCCCACCCCCTTTTTTTCCTTTAGTTAAATTAACTACTATCCTCCCCTAGTGTTTGATGGACTACTTGAAAGAAATAGAAGGCAAAAGATCTCATGATCCTTATTTCAACAACAAGATGATGATGAAGAGATGTGTTTACGTTAACGGGCCTGTGATCGTTGGAGCCGGGCCATCAGGGCTAGCGGCTGCAGCATGTTTGAAAGAAAAAGGAGTCGCAAGTTTGGTATTAGAGAGATCCAATTGCATAGCTTCTTTATGGCAACTCAAGACTTATGATCGTCTCCGCCTTCATTTGCCTAAGCAATTCTGTGAACTCCCACTCATGTCATTCCCCGATGATTTCCCGACTTACCCTACCAAGCAGCAGTTTATTAAGTATTTGGAGTTATATGCCATGACGTTTGATATCCGGCCCCTTTTCAATCAAACTGTCGTATGTGCTAATTACGACCAGAATCTCGGGTTCTGGAGGGTCAGAACGGAGACAACAACAACAACAATAGAGTATGTTAGCCGGTGGCTGATCGTGGCGACCGGGGAGAATGCGGAGGCTGTGGTACCGGGAATAGAAGGAATGGGGGAATTTGGTGGAAGCATAATGCATACAAGCTTGTATAAAAGTGGGGAAATTTTTAGAGGGAAAAAAGTGTTGGTAGTTGGATGTGGGAATTCTGGAATGGAGGTGTGTTTGGATCTGTGTAATCATGATGCAAGCCCTTCACTCGTGGTCAGAGATACTGTAAGAACACACACTCATGTCCCTCTTACTATTAATCTTTATTTTTCTTTTTCCTTTACTAATCTCTAAAAGGGAATAACAAAAAGATAAAAAAAGAAAAAGAGAAACAACAAAGCCTACCCTTTTTTCCTTTTTTTTTTTCTTGGGACATTTTAAAGCAAATCGATTACAAATGTTTGTTTATGTCTTTTTTTTGTCTCATCAACTCTTTGAAAATTTTTGATGCAAAATAAGGGGAAACATGGTTTTCCATTTCTCAACTTTCTGTCAATTTCATTTGAGGAAAAAAGCTAAACTGGAGGGATTTTATTTAATTTTTTTTCAGAATCCTTTCCTTTTGAATTTTCTCCAATTTAGACAGACACATGGAAAAAAGTCTAGGGTACTACTTCTACATGTTTTAAGTTTTTATCTTCTATTTCCTGAAAAACTTCCTATTTCTGTGGAAACAATGAGAAACCCTAGTTTAGTAGTATTTTCCTGGAGTTCAATTTCCCGTCCAAAGTGATCCCCTTTTTTAACCAAAAAAAAAAAAAGAAAAGACAATTCTCATCTTTTGCCAGTTTTGAAAGTTTAAAAGTAGGAAGTGAGTTCAAGTTCCAACAAAATTGATTTGTAAAGTCTGTAATTGAACTAAAAAGAATCCGGCTAATTAAAAGACTTGGTTGTGTATTTTCACTTTCTTGGAACTGCCAAGCATGCGCAGTATTGGTGGAAGCATGGAGGAATTTTGTTTTCATTAATAATAATAATAATTGATTCCAGTAAATTCATTACTGGCACAATAAGCTTTTCTTAGCAACCTAAAAGTGGAAGTCCAGATATTGGCCATTCATCCAGAATGGCAATGGCACTAGCAAGTTGAGGTTCCCATCAATTCATTCATCTTTTAGTTAACCTTTTTTTCTTCTGTTTTCAACTTTATTACAACAAATTAGTTTTGACTTTGAATTTTGTTTATTTTTTAGGTGCACGTCCTACCACGAGAGATGCTGGGGAAATCAACTTTTGGGCTATCCATGTGGTTACTAAAGTGGTTGCCCATGCGACTTGTCGATCGATTTCTGTTGATTACTTCTCGGTTATTGCTTGGTGACACGGCTCGACTCGGCTTGGATCGTCCTGAGATTGGCCCCCTAGAGCTTAAAAACTTGTCCGGAAAAACCCCAGTGCTCGATGTTGGGACGCTTGCTAAGATTAAAAGTGGCGACATTAAGGTACGTTACCTTATTAGTACTATTTGCTAAAGAAAAAAAATATCATGGACTATGTATCAAATCACCTTTCTTGATATCTTTCTTTCACTTTGTGTTGTTACCTAGCTAGCTTTTTAAATGTTTGTCGGGATCCATCCCATGACCTTTCCTCATCCTCAATCATTGCAAATATTCCATAAACAGTGTGACAAAATCTCTTCAGCTTAATTTGTCCCAACATTCACCGATTCTACTAGCATCATTTAAAAGTTGAAAACCACTTAAACCTTTATCAATGAATTAGGTTGTAATGCTCTTTTTCTTGGCGCAAATGAATAATTTTATTTGTCATATTATTTATAGGTGTGTCCTGGAATTAAGAGATTACTAAAGCATCACACGGTGGAGTTTGTGAATGGGCAAACGGAAGAATTCGATGCAATAATCTTGGCAACTGGTTACAAAAGCAATGTGCCCTCGTGGTTAAAGGTACTCACTTTTCCCCCTTTAGTTAGTTTCTTGATTCTTAAGGATGTGTCAAAGAACTTGATTGATTGGAAAAAAGAAAAGAGAAGAAGAAGAGAAGGGATATATGTATAATTTTAGGTTTTTGTTTGGTTTCCAGGAAAGAGAGATGTTCTCAGAGAAAGATGGTCTACCAAAAAGGCCATTTCCCAATGGCTGGAAAGGAGAGTGTGGGCTTTATGCAGTGGGGTTCACTAAACGTGGCTTGCTTGGTGCTTCCATGGATGCCAAGAAAATTGCAGACCACATTCATCAATATTTTCAATGAAATATCGAAATGTTTTGATGGTATCATTAAACCCCACAAAAAAAAAGTTGAAAAAAAGATTGTTGGTACCAAAAGAAGTTTTGATCCTACAAATGAAGAAAGAGCTGGAAGAAACAACAAAAAGGGTGAAAGAGAAAAAGAAGATCAAGAATATCTTCTTACAACATGCAATTGAAAAAGAAGAAACAGCCAGATTTTTGTGGGGATTCATCATCATCAAAATCTAACTAGTGTATACACACCTTGTACATTTTTTTTTTGGGCCAATTTTCAATTATTATTATTATTAGGTATGACATTCTTAGGGGGGGAAAAAGGAGAGTTAGGCTTTTTTTTTTCTTATGAGTTTGGTTATATGAGTGTTAGATTACTAATATTCATATGTTTTTTTTTGGGTTTATGACAACACAACAAAAAAAGATCATTTTTCTTTATTTCGTTTAAATTTTGTTTTGTTTTATATTTTTTTTTAAAAAATAGTAAATCATTTTCCCCCTTTTATTGTTATTGGTAGAGTTGTGAGGTTGGTGATTTTCCAAGTAGGATTTTGGTGTTTGTATGGAGAGGACTGCATGTCGAGGGAGTATATTATTAAATATGATGGCGAAATTTACGTACCAAAATTCCCAATGATCAGAGACCTGGTGCACCATCTTTATGAGTTTCTGCCAATTCCTGCTGTGCTGATATGTGATTTTAATACTCCAAGTAGTATTTAGGACCACTTGATTTAATTGATTGACCTGCTTCTACAAAATCATTCAAAAAATACAAAAAAAGATAAATTAAAAAAAAAGGATTGAAATGAATGTATCTTTTTCTGTGAATAGAGTAATGCTCCATAATCATGAAAAACCAATTATATTTTCCTTTTCTCTCCCTGTTTTTTTTTCTTGTTGAAATTTTCTAAACATTCTTACAAGTCACATGTATTTTCTTTTGAGATATACTAATAAACAATATAACGGACCATTTGAAATCCTCAAATCAAATCAAAATGGTCCCCCATTCTTAAGTAAAGACCTTTTGATAAAGAATAGAGAACAAAGCAACATATAATTGCCAATTAGTTGCTTTCAGAACATGCCTTAACCTTTTATTGATTGGTAAAACAATCACACTATAATTCAAATTCAAATTTGGCAATTTTGTCACGGTCATAGTGTAGGGCTAAGGGTTTGTGCCCACGATCTTTGCAAATTTAATTACGATTATATTGGTATATATTATTAATAATGAAAAGAACTAAATACAAAAGGAGGTAGCTAAATATGCAAAAACAATTCATGGAAGGAAAAAAAAAAGGAAAAGAGAACAAATAAAGAATCTGCATAAGTGGCAAACAGAAATACACGATTTTGAGCCCATTTGGATTAAATGATTAAAAGTAATTAAAAAATATTAAGTGTTCAAAGATATTTTCAGGTGTTGATACTAATTTTATAAATAAATAGTTATGTGTTTGGATGTAATTGTTCAAAGTGATAAAAACTGAATTAGGCTTCTCTCCATTTTCCCCAAGTTCTTGCTTGGATTGACGGCACATGGCATAAGTTATATTTAATGGCTAAAATCTATTTGACTCAAATAAATTTCTAACCATGGTAAAGATAATAAATAGATTATATATTTAGTTTCAAAAATTATTGTAAATTCCACAATTTTGGCAACATATCAATATATATGTAAAGGAGACTTAGAGGCATGCTGATGTGGCATGCCTCTAAGGTCTCCATTCTTATTTTTCTTTTTGCTTGTTTTTTTGAATTATTTTTCTATCTTAAAATTATTTTTTATTTCATTTATTTAATTAATGTCATTTAATGTTATGTCATTAAACAAGCTCCACTAAATAAAATAAATAAATAATAAAAAAATAAACTAAATTAAAATATAATAAAAGTAAAAATTTTCTAACTTCAAAGTTGCATTACCATTTTAACCCTCTACTAAATAAAATAAATAAATCAAATAAAAATAAATATAATATGTAAATATCATCATCACATCAAATTATTATATAAGTGGGAAGCCAAAAAGTAAAAAGTTAGATTAACATTTTGCCCCTTCACTGAATTAAAATTTAATTAAATACATAATAAAATATAAGTATTTTACCATATCATATCATAATTGTATATTTATTTCTATATAAGTGAGAAGCCAAAAAGTGAAAAGTTATAATTATAATAATAATAATAATAATAATAATAATAATAATAATAATAATAATAATAATAATAATAATAAGGCGAAAATAAAACAAAAGGAATCTATGAATAGTAAAACGGGTCCCATGTGGGTCTGTTAACAGTAAATTTACTGTGGAGCAACAGTATTTATACTGTTGTGAGGTCACGGGAGCATATCCCCATTTTTTCCTTTGAATGTTTAACTTTCGTCTTGTCTTGTAAGGCCGTCTCATTTTTTGGCTGGCCTTTTTCCCTGAAAGATTATCATCCTTCGTGCGAATTCTTCATCTTCTTGATTCGCTTTATTTCTTTCTTCTTGTATAATTTTTTCGGCCGCTGCTAAAATTAACTCGGCGCTGGAGCTTTCTTCCTTTTGGGAGTCCTTGTATAGGGACTGACTGTTATGACTGTCCATAGAGGCATTAGTTTTATCTGATTTCCCAGAAATTTGTTCCATAAGATTCTGTCTGACTTGTTGTAGATATTCTTCGATTTTACCAAGCTTTACTTCTGCATTATCAGACTGATACATTATCTTTCTGGCAATATGTTTTAACGGGGCATCCCCCATGTTGCTATTATTCTTTTGAGAGGAATATTCCTTTAATCGTTTTTTATCATATCCAGTGTTTCTTGACCAAATAGTTGATCTGTTTCAGGATTTATCCTTATCATTTTGTCCCAAAAATTATTATGGTATATCCTGTAAACACATGGAATGTGCTCATCGGTGAACCCGCACTCCGGGATCAATTTATGAATCCAAGGAATGGAAAATTCTATAAAAAATAGATCTGCCCAATTTTTTCGGGCCAGCTGACTTGCGACTTTTGATAAAATGAGTCTAAGTCTGGAGAAATATTCATCCATTGGTCATATAAAACCTTGAATTGTTTTGGTAGAATGGCTACAGTCGGCCCGTGATAGGACCACCAGGTTATAAACCAGTTAGGAATATGATTCCCAAATACCTTTGAACACACTTTGATGAACCAGGTGTGTTTATGCTTGTCATTCTTATGATAAAGAGTATATTTGAAGGCCTGGATATAATCCCAGTAGATGGCCATTATATTAGCCCCATTTTCTAACTCGATGGGTCTTTCCCTCATAGAGGAGAGCCCCCAATTTTCTCCGGATATAATCCGTTTAATGATAAATTTTGAGAAATTTATAATTCTCTTGTCTTTAGCGTCTCGGAAGTGAGATATCTCTACGCTTCCTGTTTCAGTTAAAATCCTTTCATAATAAGTTCGGGTCTTGTATGACTGCCCGGGAAAATATAAGTTGTCAGAGAGATATCTCTGGAGGAGTTTCCATGGGTCTGGTCCAATATCAACATTTTCGATAAGGAGTATAACTTCCTTTTTTGGACATCTTTCACAATGTTTGCTATCATCAGCATTTTCCATTGTAACACTTGCATATGTATTACTTTGCAAGTTTGGAGGGACTTGAGTTTGCATGTATAACTGCAAAGCCTCATATAATGGGCTGTCCATTGAAATATTTTCCATATTTATTGATCCGGATGATACTCCAGATGAGGATGCTTGAGAGCTTTTCTCATTTATGAGAGTTTTACTACCCATTCTTATAACAGGGTTGGTATAACTGTCTCTCCCTCTTCCAGAATTTTGTCCTCTTCCTCTTCCTCCTCCTCTGTGGGAGGATGGGAGTGGCCAATTTGGCCTCATCCTGCAAACATAACAATCGTTAGTTCTTTTAAGGAGAATCTTCATTTAAATATTCTCTAGTGAGAAAATCGGGTAAGGAATTTTCAACTCCCTTTTTATACTCGATTTCGAAATCAAATGGAGCCAGTTGGGCTTGCCATCTTGCAAATATTAATTTTGAAGCGTCATGCTTGAAATCTTTATTAAACATAAATTTCACTGCTTGAGCGTCTGTTCTGATTAAAAACTTTTGATTATATAAATCATCGTGAAATTTCAGAACACATTTAACAATAGTGAGCATTTCATGGGCTACAGTAGCATATTTTTGTTGGGCTGTAGTCCATTTTCCTGAATAATATCTTATAAGATACTCTCGATTATCATTGGGATTAATTTGCTTAAGAATACCACCGAAACCAATATTAGAGGCATCAGTCTCTATAATTTTCTTCCAAGATGGATTAGCGAGGGTTAGACAAGGTAAAGTGATAACCCTTTTCTTAACCTGTTTAACAACATGAGTATGGATATCATTCCAAGGCTCTTTATAGCCCTTTTTTAGCCTTTCATATAACGGGGCTAAGTCTTTAGATAAATCCTTTATAAAAGGTGATATATAATTAAGACTTCCCAGAAATCGCTGTAATTGAGTTCTATCAGATATTACATCTGGAAATTTAGAAGCGAATTCTATAGCTCTTTGAATAGGAGTTATTTTCCCTTGGCAAATATAATGTCCAAGAAATCTGATATTAGTCTAGAACAAACTCATTTTTGGTTTGGAAATAACTAATCCGTTTTGTATAACAACCTTTTTAAAGATATCAAGATGCTGATAATGCAATTCTAGAGTTTTTGAATATATTAAAATATCATCAATGTAAACGATTATAAAATCCATATAAGGATTAAAAATGTCATTCATAATTTTTTGAAATTCAGAAGGAGTGTTCTTTAGGCCAAAAGGCATAACGTTCCATTCATACTGACCAAAAGGTACATTAAAAGCAGTTCTATAAGTATGTTCTTTAAATAATTGAATCTGCCAATATCCTGATTTTAAATCGAATTTCGAAAATATATTTGCATCATATAAACGGGTCAGTAAATCCCTTTTATTTGGGATTGGGTATCTAATCCACTTTAATACTTTATTAAGAGGCTTATAATTGATTACTAACCTTGGCGTTCCTCTCTCCTTTTCTGCAGCATTATTGACATAAAAAGCTGTGCAAGACCAAGGTGACTTAGATGGTTTAATGAGACCCTTTTGTAAAAGATTATCAATTTCTTGTTTACAAAATTCTACCAGTTGAGCATTCATCTGGCAAGGCCGGGACTTAGTAGGAATATTTTTCTCATTAAAGGCTTCTTCATATGGAAGAGAAACAATATGCTTCTTTCGATCCCAAAAGGCACTGGGATGATCAGCACAAATAGAAACAGCAAATTGTTCAGAAATTACTTTTATTTTTTCTTGAACTTTCGCTGATAATAGAGCGTCATTAATGGTCATGCTATAAATCTCATGTTGTAAAGAATTCATATGAAAAATCTTTTTATCAATTAAAGCATTAATATTACGCTCTAAAGGTTCAGTTATAAACTAAAACGAAATTGTTTTTCCCATATAGGTACCTTTAAAACCCGTATTATCGACTCTAGTAAGAGGATATATAGCTTGAATAAACGGGGTTCCTAATATAATAGGAGGAAACATTTTATCTTTTACCAAAATGAAGAAATAAGGAATACACACTTTCTGTTTACAAATATATGCATTTGGTAATTTATAATCAATTTTCATCCTATTTCCACTAGCTGAGCTAACTTTATGAGATGTTTTTTAAAAATACCTGGAGGGAATTATCCCTTCTTGAATGCAGCTAACGTCTGCCCCACTATCAATAAGCACAGTTTCAGTAATTGAAAAATTATTATCAATCAAAATAGTGCACTTAACATACCATTTATGAGAGGTCACTATTTGCATCATTCCTATAAACAAATCATCATTAGGGGAAGAAATAGCCCCTTTTGTGAAATCAGAGATTTCATTTAAATCATTTGTTTCATTTAATAAAACTCCTTTTCCTTTATCATTAATAGTAATTTTTTCAATTTGGTTCATTCGATGGTCTAAAATCATTTGATTTTGTTTAAGAGATTTAATCTCATTTTTTAATTTTTCAACTTCATATTTTAAATCATCCATTGAAGAAGTATAACCGGGAAGATTCATATTTTGTGGCGAGTTCTTTTGTAAAAGTCTTTTTTGAACTTCTGCCATAGAATATGGAACTTCCTCCAAAATGTCTCTTTTTTGAATAGGCTTATCTGCCGATTTTGAAATAGAGGCCATACTGATAATTTTTTCTCTTAAATTATTATCAGTGACTTCTTTTAATAATTCTAAAATATTATCAGAAGTGATAGGTTTAAGTTCAAAATTATTTTGAAATTGAGATTGTAATTTATAAAAATTCGGGTTGTCACAAGAACAATTTCCTGTACCTGTATCACATTTATCACAACCATTATCATCAGGTAAATCAAATAATTTAATAGAAGCTTCAGACTCAGAGGAAAAAGTATAATCACTCTCATTTTCACTGACCGAAGTTTCATTCATGATTTTCATAATCTATTCTTTGGATTTATCGTCCAATCCATGGCTAGAGCCTTGATTCGCTCTTTCTTGCAATTTGGGGCAATATGACCAAATTGACCGCATCTATAACACTTAACATCATTTAAATCTCTTCCAGATCTGTCTTTAACAAATCTCTTTTCCTTGCGATGTTTTCTTCGGAAATATCTTTCCTCTTTTGATCGACGATGTCGTCTTTTACCTTTCCTTTGGTAAAATTCATCTTTATCATTTTTCCTATTCTTCTTTTTTAATGAAGAGGTTGCGGTAGCACCTGCCATTCCGAACTGTTGACAGAAATCTCCTAACTGGTTCTTTTCAGTTAGTCCCTGTCTTTTAAGCTGCGCATTCAGCTTTAATTCATTACACAAGTTTAATCCTTCTTGTGTGCATACTCCAATAAGACGTCCATAAGTATAAGTATTATACGTAATTTGGACATTATTTCCACGAAGAGTTTTTCTTACTCTTTCTGCAAATAAATGTGGTAAACCATCAATAAATTTATCCTTCCAATGATCACTATTACTTTCGGGCAGGTCCATAACCCGACTGAGAAAGGTGTCTTTATACCACCTAAATTCGCCCAGATGCTTGCATCTAAGTCCGTTCAATAAAGTACGAATATTTTTGTACATATTGGTGAATCTGCCACTAAAGTGCTCGATAATAGTAAGTACTAGGGTGTAGACACAATCTTGTCTGCCTGCTACTAAGGCTCTTCCTAGATTATCAACTCCAGGTTCAGACTTAACAGCGTTATAGATCGCTGCTCTATCCTCGGATGTCATAAAGTTATCCCACCAACCTCTTAATTGACCAGTGAATCCTGCTACTATCATTCTGCAAATTACTGTTTCAGTATTTTTATCAGAAGTAGCTTTGTAGATCGTAGAATACATCAGCATACGATGCACCAGAATACTAATCTGTCTATCCGTTAAACCATCTAAATTCCATTCGTAGATGGCATCACCGTTATAACTGGTGTTGGTCTGGTTCCAATCCCTTTCTTCCACCAAAACATCTTGAGGTGTCGGTCTAGGATAATAATAAGTATCCATTCTAGGCATATCTCCATATCTTTTTCCCAACTTTCTGAGCTTATTAAGTTCAGACCTGGTTCCCTCTTTATAATCTTTTGACGGATCTAAAATATTCTCCGCAAATTCAGAAGCGAGTTCCAAAGGTTTAAGATTAAAACCTGCTAGTTTTTCATTGACTAACTTTTCCAATTCTTCCCTAGATTTAATCTTGAATCTAGTAATCTCTGGAGGTCTCTGAATAGAAGGTTCTAGCCTTGTAGAGGTTTCAGGCTGACTCGGTATAACGTGAGTAGAATGAACCACCATAGACATGTCAGACGAAGAAGGAATACCAATCTTCTTTACCAGCTCAGTTAAATAATCAAGCTTAGAATCAAGAGAACTAATATGTTCCCCCAAAACTTTAACATATAAAGACAAATAATTATTTTGAGAAATCAAATTATTAATTTCCTTTATACTTTTGCTAGCAACATCGTCATTAATAAATTTTTGAAAAGCAGCAAAAGTAATACCAGTATTATTTGGTAAAATAAAAGGATTTTGTGGAGGATAAATACTCGTTATAAGATTGTCATTATTTTCTTGATAGGTTCTTTCAAGAACTTTAATGTATAAAGGCATGTAAGTGGTTATAAACCAAGGAGCAAAATATACAATTTGATTATGTAAAACACAAGTTTCATAAAACTCTTGGGAAATATTCCTTTTGTCATCAATGCTATAAAATTTAGTATACCAGTTTTTAAAACTTTTCCACTTATCTTGACAAAATTCATTTAAAATATGTTTTCTTGCCGGTGATCCCGGACTAAAATCAATTTGGAACTTACTCATTTAAGTTTTATTAAAATCAAAATCCATATCGGATAAAGTAGGAATATCTTTGTCAGAATTATCATCCTTAACAATATTATTAGAAACCTTTATATGTTCAACACGCTTATTATCATCAGCCGTATTTATCGTATGGAGAGAGGCAGCACGATTTAATCTTGCCGGACCATAGATCGGTTCTAAAGGATCAATATATGAATGTCCTGCAGATATAGATAATCTTCTACTACCAGTATAAGAACGCCTGTAAGGTGTTAAAGACTTATTGTCTTCAAACTGAATACATATTCTACCTTCAGGAGTTTGACTAACATGCAAATATTCATGATTAGTAACTTCATCAAATTGTTGACTCGGAGATATAACAGAGTCTAAAATCCAAGTAGAAGGAAAATTAATTTCATCCCATCCAATAAGTCTCCTAGTGGTGACTTTGGACTTAGCAAAATTTGTTTCAAAAATCATAGTCTCATTTGACATATCTGTCAATTTACATCGAGGAGTAAGAGTGGATAAAAACTTATAATAAATCCTATAAGATAAACATATAAGTTCTGATCCAGGAGCATAGTTATAACCATGAGTCTTAACATTTAATGTTAAAGCATCAAGAATATTGACATCAGATAAAGATAGTTGCAAATTTGGCTGAGTATTGAAATATACGGGACCATATGCCACCGTAGATTCAATAGAACCCATAAGAGACTGTCTAAAATTTAAATTTCTAGCATCTCTTAAAGCAGCCATAAAAGATTCAGGTAACCCTTTAAGGGTTAATGGCTTAAAAGCAATTTGAACTAAGCCTATATGCATAAAGCTATATTTCTTTTTATAAAGCATAATATCACGTTCATTCAATAAACGAACAGTTTGTTCAGAAGAATTTAAAGCAAGAGACTGCTCAGTAGTTTTTATCAACTGTTTAGAAGATAATCTATCAAAGAAACCATAATCATAGATTGTATGAATAGGAACTTGTGGAATAGTCCACTTGTTTAATAAATCAAGATTTTGAGGTATATCTACCTCTTCAAGTCTCGTATTTTTAATACTATTTTCTCCAATATTCATAACAATAATATATCTATGTTGAATCCCATCATACTTTAATAATAATAATAATAATAATAATAATAATAATAATAATAATAATATAGAAGTGGGAAGGCAAAAAATGAAAAGTTAAAATACTAAAATAACCTCCAAATATTGAGAGACTGATATACCCTTCAAATAATAAATAGGTTTACTCCTTCATCATCATCTAAATAATTCATTGTGAAATATTTAATGGTCTAATAATATTTATTTTTATGCAATTTTAGCTTTTAGTATATATAATATTATAGGAATAGTTTTAATTGAAGGGTAAAATAGTCATTCAATATTTCACGAACACTTGTTTATATATCATATATCTTTAATTTACTTTTAAAGGTAATCTGACTTTTCACTTTTTGACTTTTCACTTATATAATAATATGATTATACTAAAAGTGGGAAGCGCCTAAGTCTAAAGTTAAAATACCAAAATTTTCATAAAATTGAACGACCATATTTATCCTTTACTTCAAATATATTCATCTACTAAAATATAAATTTACATTTTAAAAAATAATAAACTGATAGTACATAATAGATGTAAAAGATGAATAATATGAAGATGGTTCATGTTTCTAAAATTAATGTCATTTATTGTAATCAATTAAATTTAGAATTACTTCAATCTTCCCTATCTATTACAAAAGTCCGTTAATATCAATCTTTAATATGTCTGTTCAATATTTAGTTCCTTCATCTTTCAACTTCCTAATGGAAAGTATATTTATTCATTCATTACTTAAAGAAAAATCCCAATGACATATTTCGTGTTCAAAGTGTGACCCTATTGGTGATGATTAGTCTTCTCTTTCGTTATTTTAATTGGTGACATTTTGTTTAGATGATGCAATGGATGTCTGTTGATGTTGTGATGTAATCAACTCATTGATCCTGAGCCTGTGAAGTCTTCTAAGCTGTGTTTTAATTACTTTTTTTATTTAATTATTTCTCAATTGTCTTCATTTATTTGCTAAACAATATTTATTTTTCCCTGTTACACCATATTTATTTTATCGCGACTAAAACGATTATTATTATCGAAAAATATTTGTTTCATAATTAATATATTTTTATTAACTTAATATGTTCTTTGATTTACATTTTAGTATATCCAGGTTTAGGGCACAAAGACAGAAATGCATGTCAAGAAAGAGCCAGCATATGAAAGAAAGTCAATTGAATAAATGGGGTGATGCAAAATTAAAATTTTGAGATGTACAAACTGTACATTTTTTAGAATTTTTTTTTGAGGAATTTAGTAAGGTCGACAACTTTTCATCTGTTTCTTTTATAAATTTGATTTGCGTTTATTCTATTCAATCACATATGTATACTGTTTTGCTTTTACTAAGTCAATGAACAACTCTATTTTTTGTTTTCAAATAAAAAGAATAAAATTACTAACTCGAACACAAATTTAGTATTCATAATATTTATATGATTTAATAAAATTTTATATTTATATTTGATACAGAATACACGCGCAACGCGCGTACCCAAATACTAGTTATCATGTCCATAAATAAAGTAAAAAAAAAATCTGTCTTCCTATGTTTTTCTTATGCAGTATCTGTCTTTCAAATTTATTTATTTAATTATTTATAAATTTTATATTTTAATTTTTTCAAAGTTTCAAGTGTAGTTGTTATCCCTTTTAGCAATATATTATGGTTATTGCATCTTAACTTTTAAATCAAAAATTATATTTGCAAATATTTATCCTACTTCAATTTGAAAAAAATTAAGAAACAACAATACTTCCTATTTTATTAGAAACTTTTTTTATTGTTATTTAAATGAAAATTAATGATGAGGCTAGTATGATACACACACACGCACGCGCGCGCACACACACATATATATATGAAAAAACCTATATTATATATTAAAAAATTGCATGAGGTTATTCTATTTTAATTGATAACGAAATTAAAAAGCAAAAAAGAAGATCACTTACCATTTTTTATTTGTTAAAGAAATTTTAAAAGAATTTTAAAATAAAATTATTCTTAAAATAATATTTTTATCAGAAAAAGAAATATTGAAAAATAAAATAAATTATATTTTTATTAGGAAAAAGCCATTTTTGACTCATTAAAAAGAATTTTTAATCAGAAATAATGAGATTTTTTAAAGTGATAATAACTCCACTTCAAACTTTAAAAAATTAAAATATAGAATTTACAAATAATTAGTTAAATAAATTTGAAAGATAGATACTGCATAAGAAAAAAAGTAGGAAGAAAGATTTTTTTTAACTCTATCTATAGATAAGATAATATATTGATAAAATTATGAAATTTACAATAATTTTTGAAATCAAATATATAATGTATTTATTATCTTTACCACGGTTAGAAATTTATTTGAGTCAACTAAATCTTAACCATTAAATATAACCTATGCCATGTGTCGTCAATCCAAACAAGAACTTGGGAAAAATGGAGAGAAGGGAAATGGAGAGGAGTCCAATTCATAAAAAATAGTCAGTATATTTGATTTAAAAAAAAGGATTAAAAATATGTCTGGACTATTTAAAATAGGTCAAATTTACCTCTCCTTATATTTTTGAGTCAAAATATCCTTGCAGTTATATTTTTGGATAAAAGATAACCTTCAACTATTCAAATGGACCAAAAATGTTCTTCCTTTTGACCGTTGTTCCAAAACAAAGAAAAAGGGGCCAATTTATCCTTGTTCTTTTAAATACTCTTTTTGGGAGGGAGGAGGATGCTTGAACGTGAGAAATATAATAAAATAAAAAAATAATTAATTAGTATAAATACATTTCACTTTAAAAAATAAAAAAGTTGGCATAATTTTTTTTAAAAGTTCTGTCCATATTAGGTATAAATTATTATTTTTGAACATGATATTTTGTACCTTTATTTACTAATTCTAAGGATGATGTGATAAAAGAAATCAATTTCAATTATACCTTTATACGCTTTATTACTTTATTAACCTTTAAGTCATCCTAGAAGACTAAGGGCCAATATAATAGTTTTGATAAGAAACAATAAAATAAATGTTTAGTTGAAATTGAAAAATTAATATGGATAAATAAACTTTATATTTCATAAAATTGGCATTGTTTTAAAAATTGCATTTAAAGTAGTTGAATTAATCTCCTAATTTTCAAATAATTTTTATTCAAATCATTAAAATTAAGAGCACTTGTCCTGAATTTTAAATGGATGACAAAAATATTTTAATTTAAATAGCTCAAGGGCAAACTTGTTTGATTTTTTCTTATTTTGGAATGGTTGTCATAAAGAAAGGTATTTTTGATCCATTTGAATAGTTGGAGGGTAGTTTTGAATAAGAAATGTAATAGCGAAGCCATTTTTTTTATCCAAACACATAACAAGGGACAAATTTGATCTATTTTAAATAGTTTAGAAGTATTTTGATCCTTTTGCATTTAAGAAAATGCTTCTTTTTTATTAAAATGACTAAAATATTCTTAACTCTATTATTTTGAAATTATAATTTTAAAAGTTCTTTGTACATAAATATGACTAATTGTGAAAATGGAAAAGAGAGATAGCTCAAAGTTTTATTCCGAAGAGTATTTTGAAGATTACAAAAGATATTAGGTATAAAATAGTAAAGGTTTGGTCAAATAAAATGAAACCAACTTATATCTGTTGATTAATTTTAACTTGTAAGACTTTCATTATTTACCAAACGTGTAGTATCGAAAGTGTTTAAGCTTATTTAACCAACTATAAGTTTTACCAAACTTCCTCTATAAAGAATTTTTTTAGGATCAAAGTAATTTGGAGTTTGAAAAACAAAACACTATCTTTGTTTGTCACAATCCAAGTTTATATATGTTGTAATAACCACCCAATGTAATACCTCAAAAACCCTAATATTAGACTCGAGAGTTGAAACGAAGAAAACAAATTTTTCTGCACCAGGTCATAAGACGAGTCGTCCAGTAACCAATGGAGTGCACCACAAGTTGTTAAATGACTCGTGGGGAGAATGTTGGACATGGATGAGGTTTTGAAGTTTGAGGCTTACCACTGGTGGGACCATGAGTCGTGGACACCACCACGAGTTGTCTAGTGGGTCTGATCAGAGATTGGTTTAAAGAATGAATGTTCTGGTAGAGCTCCTAATGACCAGTCACCACGAGTCATCAGGTACACCACGAGTCGTGGTGTCCCTCGTGGTGACCAGTGAAGATGGAATTCCAGTGCAGCTGACGAGAGGTGACCACGAGTCGTGGTCAGGGACGATGGGTCATCCAGTCCCTCATCGGGACCGGCAGTGTGTTTTTTCCTGCGAATTTACGAAGGGCTTTTCCATAATTTCTAAGCTGCTAAGGCCTAAACTACGTCGTTTTAAGCTCAGAATAGAGTGTTTTAAGAGGGGTAAGTCCATTATAGGCTTATTCACTTTCATGCATGCAAGTCTAGAAGTTCCTAAGGGTGATCAAGCCTAAATCTCTCAAGTTCTTTCCCAAATTCTCATTGGGAAATCATGGAAGTTGAAATCAGATTTCTACAGGTATGTAGGGTTATAAATGGGTGTAATTGTCCACACCCATGCCCAATCCCCTCTCAATTCATGAAATTCTAATTGAAGAATCTATGAGGTTTTTACCCAACATGTGAATCCTCTATGTTTCAATCATGGGTATGATCTAAGCATGTTTCTAATATTGAATTATGATTAATGGACATATTTTACAATATTTTCAATTATAAATTATGTTTTGAATCTTTATAAATTATGATGTACATCCATGAAAGTTTATGAAAGTTGAGATCTATGAAATATGTATTCAAGTATGATGAGATGTATATGAAGAAGGTATGATTTCGAATTACCCATGTCTATGTTCATGTTTCCGAATGATCAAGTCTATGTCAAGTATGTTTAAGTATTGAGAAAGCCCATATAATCAAGTATGTGTCATGAATTTATCTAAAACTTCATTTATTAGCTTACCACATGGATTTTGGATTCTAGACTCTCACTATTTTCAACTTGTGGTATGGTTTGAACCAAGGCTCCTCATATTATGATTTCAGATTTATGTACATATGTTATGAGTCAGCTTCATCACTAAACGATGGTTCAAATTCATTGAAAAACGATGGAGAGTATATGCATGTTATTAGGAGTAGTGTCTAGTAGTGAGTAGGCTAAGGGTCAGTCAACCCTATGCCTCAGAACTACGTGCCAACATAGGTATGTTCAGATTATCTAGGGCCTCCCTTATGAGCTTCCCTTGCCCCCAAGGGGCCTTCAGCTTTATATCGATATCATGGTAGCATCCTTAGCTCTGACAAAGCTTTGGACGGCTCTATCCACTTGAGTGTGATAGTTGGAACCACGTAAGCTCTATCGTGGTAGTATGGGTTATATAACAACTCTCCCATTGTTCCTCATAATTTTAGTTATGCATGTTCATCAGTCATGATATTATATTTTCAGTAGGTTTGACCCAATATTCAATTTTACTTATGATTATCAGTTTTCAGCTTTAGGTCATTCGGTTCAGTTATGATATTCAGATATGTTCATATCATGATTTCAGAAAATAGCATGCAAGCCCTACTCTCAATATCTTATCTTGATTATATATTTATAATATGCATGATTTATGATTTTACTTACTTAGTTGTTTTACTTACCTAGCATACTCAGTACATTCCATGTACTAACCACATACTCTTTTCTATATCGTTTCATGATACATACTCGAATATTCATGCTCAGTCCCTTCCTTAGCCAGACCTGCAACTTTAGCACTTATTGATCTCGGGCAAAAATATATGCCCGAGATACACTTTATGACTTAAATTAGTCTTGTTTATCTAAGATTATTGTATACATTTTCATGTAATTGTAGATAAAGTAAAGATATGTGCTAACCAACATTATTAGCCTTTGTTTTGTAGGTTTTGATGACTTTTGAGAAACTAATCCATGAGTTGGTGAAGTAGAGGCTTGGAAACGGAATCAACACGCGAACTTTGGCAAAGAGGAGGCATAAAACAGCCCACCTGCGCGTTGGCAACGTGCCACGGCAGGTGGCCTCCGCGACCAAGGGCTGCCAACGCGCTGCCCAAGCAGCGTGACACGCTGCCAACGCGGCAGGGTGCTGCCCGGGCCGATTTTGGGTGATTTCCAGAGGGCCTCCGCGTCCGTAGCATGTCACGGAGGCCGTGCTCCGTGATGCACTCCGTGACACGTTGCTTGTTATTCCGGGAAAGAGTCCTACTACTATAAATAGCACACTTAGGTTTATTTTTCATAATTCAGACTTGGTGGAGCAAGGACGTGGGTTACACGCAGTTGAGGGACGAAAAAGCTCAGGGTTTTTCTCTCCTTCTTTCTTTTTTCAATCAATTGTTTGTATGATTAACACTTGTTTTAGGATGATTAATCCACAAATGAGTGGCTAATTCCCTTCCTTGCTGAGGTTATGAACATTTGTGATGAATTTTGATTATTGAATTATATGGTTTTTCATCTTCTTCTTCCATGTTGTTCTATTAATTCTTGTTTCTACTGCATTGGTGTGTGGCCGACATTAATGTACATCTAAAAAGTCCGATTTCACTCGAGAGAGCACGAAATTGGAAAGTTGTGAATTAATAGGGTATTATTCTTAACTTGATTTGGGAAAATTGGGTTTTGATGTGCTTTCCTGATAGAAATATACTTGAAAGCTGTATTAGTCAATTTAGGAACCGGAATTGTATTGCTAGGTCATGAATTGCATTTGATCACAGAAATGTAGACAGATGGTTTATGATTCTTAAGTGAGATTAAATACGAGAGTTTTAATCTCTTGGCTGATGTTCTTGGCTAGCAACTGGAAGAGAAAGATTAACCAATTTATGATTATAATCACGTTCATTACATGTTCTTAACCTTGGCATGATCATAACCATAGTTTAAATTCAAAGTAAATAATTGTCAGTAGTTTTAGTACATACTTTATAAAACAAACTTTTCAATTGTTGGTTACGTTGTTGTCAGCATATATAGAAGTGAGATAGAATATAGTATACTTAAGCAATTTTTACTTATCCAGAGTCTCCTTGGATCGATACTTGGCTTACTTAAGCCAGTTACTACTTGTTTGACCACGTGCACTTGCGTGTCGGTTTTATAACCCCAACCAAAGCACCGAACAGGTTTTTGGCACCGTTGCCGGGGAGACTTTGCAATAGGTGAATTTGTTTTAAGTGTAATTTACTGTATTTTTTTTTCTCGAGTGCTGACAACTTAGTCTTAGTGTTTGTTTTAATTCTTTTGCATTCTACTTTTTCTTTTTCGAATACCCTTATTGACATGACATCGTGGGATATAAATGGTTTCAATGGTGGATACTCATATTTTGGCGAATCTTGTCTGAATTGCTGAGGACACCACTCGTGGCAACACTGTAACACGTGCAATATATGTGGTGGTCAAGATGGCCATTGGGATGGCCGTCCGAATGCATATTCCCCTCCCCCAAGCCCCTACTATGATCCTTCTGTTGTTTTTTTGAATATAGGCATGCTGAAAATGAGGACTTGGGACGCCAAGCTCAAATAGAAGACATGCTGAAACAACTCTTGGAGCAATCAGAAGCAATGAAGGAGGCGATGGCAGTATTGAGAATTTAGCAAGAAGAGAATGCAGAGGCTCTAGAAAGGATGAGCGTTAGAGTCATGGAGATGATTGCTGAGGCTGAAGCTTGTGATAAATTGCAGGTAATAGTTTTAGCCGATATTCAAGAGGAACTACAAGAGGAAGACAAGGGTGAATTTTTTGATGAAGCCCAACAATTAGAATCTCTTGAGTATCCTTGTGATGGGCTCACACTTATAGAAAATCCATTAATGGAAGAAGAGATAGAGTATCCCCCATTTGACATTAATGGAGAGATAGATGTCGATACTGAGAAGGTGTTTACAAGTAAGGAGGTCAGGCAAAATGCATTTTCAGAGTTGAGGTGTATTGGACCACACTCGATGCATTTTTCAACATTAAGTTTGGTTTACAACATAGAAGTAGAGTCTTCCAAGCTTATAGAGAAATGTCTAGAGGAGGACCAAGGCCCGTATATTTTGAAATTTGCTAACTCAGAGAGCCAAAATGACTTCGCTTACTTAAGGACCAATAAATGCAAACGGCAACATCTACTGCTTGGTCCTTACAATTTTTCACCACCACCCCTGGAGCATAAGAGGAAATTAGAAAAGAAATTAGGGGTGAGATTCATATCCTCAAGGTGGAGGAAAAAGTGGTGAAACTTTGTACGTCGTGCCGCGACGTAAAATTAGGCGCTGCTTGGGAGGCAACCCAAGGGTACCACAGGTACCATTTTAATTTCTTGCAATTGAGTTAATTTTTGTTTATTTTCATCTTGTGGTGTTTTGGTGGAAAGTTAAGCGCAGATGGAGGGGAAGTCTGAGTACCCGTGGAAGAGGAAGCTAACAAGCATGGAAGAGAAAAAGTGTGGGGTTGAACACCCACTTGTGCAAAGTTGATGAAAGGCATGCTATTAGCTAGGCCTAAAGGCCTCTGGGAGTATTTCTCACCCTTTTTAATTTTTAATTTGATGTTATGAGGACATAGCATGATTTAAGTGTGGGGTGAGGGAAATTTCAAAATTTTTTTGTTGTGCTTAACAATTTTTGGTGAATGTAATGCTTGTGAGAAATTTGAAAAATTTGAAATTTTTTTGTGAATTAAGCATGACTTCATGACCCGTTGGTTTTTCTTTTCGGTTCTTTTCCGACAAGGGGTATTTGAACCGAGGAATAAAATTTTTCTTTTTCTTTCCTTGGTCTGTATATAAAGTTTTTAGTCATAGCTAGGGACTGTTTCCGACGATGGATAGATGACGACCGTCTTGAGGAAAATTAGTCGATAGGTTTTGGGTTTTTGAAACCCGTAGCTAATTGATGGCTTGATATTCTTGTTATGTGCTATACATGGTTGTAAGAGGCAAGTATGTTCAGTGTGAAGCATTCAAGTGTATAACTTTGTTTGAGACACTTAGGCTCTTGTATTCGACTCAATATGATTGAAGCTTAATTCTGAATTCTTGTGATTAGCTGAGTAAGAGTCTACTGATTGTGTCTTGATTTGAGCATGTGCAATGAGTGTAAGGTTTTTGAGTATTCTGTGCTATTATGAAATGACTAGAACTTGCCTGGTGTGTATATAAAACGAAATGAAGGATGTGAATTGTAGGAGATGATTTAGGCATTTCTTTGAATGAACCAAACTTTTATCCCTCATTATACCTACCTTGAAAAATTAATCCTAGTTAACCCCATTGAGCCTTGAACCTATTCTTTGACAGCTGCAACATAAGCTTAATCCTTTTTCTTTCATTAGCCTTGAAATTGAACCAAAACTCCTAAGCGCTTAAAGGAAAAATCCGAAAGAGTAAAGGAGTGAGAAGAATGAAAAAGAAGGGAAAGTAGCAAGTTGTAGAAGTGAGAAAAGGACAAAGGTGCACTTGTTGGAATACGAGTGAGTACTAGTAGGGAGTAAGAAACTAAATAAAATGAAAAGTTACTTATAGAACTCCTTACTAATAAGCTAAAAGTGCCTAAAGAAAGGGGGGAACAAAAGAGGAAAAAGAAAGATGAAAAGAGAAAAACGTGAAGTGAGGGAAGGGAAGTTTGTAATGAAGGCGTGATGTATTAAAAGCGCTTAGGAAAGATAGTCACTATTACTGATCATAATAGTACTTACCCGCACCTGAGTTACATTACAACCTAAAAAGTCCTACTTGATCTTACATTCATACATCCTTAAATTAGTGGAATAAAACACTAAGGGCAAGCTTATGGGTCATTATATGATGCATGTGAATTCTTTGTGAGAGTGAGTGTAATTCTATGCATGTACCCACACATGTTGTGATATAAAAATTATTTTTGCGTGTGAAATTGGGTAACTCTCTTCCCGTGAGGGGCACATGTTGAATGAAGGATATAATTCATGTGAGATTTCATAATCAGTTGATTTGCATGAGTTTGCTAAGATTGAGAGTCGATTCTTGAGGTGAAGAAGTCTTAACATAGTTGTACTTCATTTCAATGATCAAATCAGGCATGCTCTATTTTTAGCTTGTATCTTACGTAATCATTATAGCCGTAACTTGAATTCTCTTGCTAAATTAGTTATGTGGTAGTCTCCATATGCATGATATGTAGAAGGTTGTTCGAGGACGAACAAGGCTTTAACTGTGGGGTTGTGATCACGGGCAAAAAATATATGCCCGAGATACGCTTTACGACTTAAATTAGTCTTGTTTATCTAAGATTATTGTATACATTTTCATGTAATTGTAGATAAAGTAAAGATATGTGCTAACCAACATGATTAGCCTTTGTTTTGTAGGTTTTGATGACTTTTGAGCAACTAATCCATGAGTTGGTGAAGTAGAGGCTTGGAAACGGAATCAACACGCGAACGTCGGCAAAGAGGAGGCACAAAACAGCCCACCTGCGCGTTGGCAATGTGCCACGGTAGGTGGCCTCCGCGACCAAGGGCTGCCAATGCGCTGCCCAAGCAGCGTGACATGCTGCCAACGTGGCAGGGTGTTGCTTGGGCCGATTTCGAGTGATTTCCAGAGGGCCTCCACGTCCGTAGCGTGTCACGGAGGCCGTGCTCCGCGATGCACTCCGTGACGCGTTGCTTGTTATTCCGGGAAAGAGTCCTAATACTATAAATAGCACACTTAGGTTTATTTTTCATAATTCAGACTTGGTGGAGCAAGGACGTGGGTTACAGGCAGTTGAGGGTCAAAAAAGCTCAGGGTTTTTCTCTCCTTCTTTCTTCTTTCAATCAATTGTTTGTATGATTAACACTTGTTTTAGGATGATTAATCCACAAATGAGTGGCTAATTCCCTTCCTTGCTGAGGTTATGAACATTTGTGATGAATTTTGATTATTGAATTATATGGTTTTTCATCTTCTTCTTCCATGTTCTATTAATTCTTGTTTCTACTGCATTGGTGTGTGGCCGACATTAATGTACATCTAAAAAGTCCGATTCCACTCGAGAGAGCACGAAATTGGAAAGTTGTGAATTAATACGGTATTGTTCTTACTTGATTTGGGAAAATTGGGTTTTGATGTGCTTTCCTGATATAAATATACTTGAAAGCCGTATTAGTCAATTTAGGAACCGGAATTGTATTGCTAGGTCATGAATTGCATTTGATCACAGAAATGTAGACGGATGGTTTATGATTCTTAAGTGAGATTAAATACGAGAGTTTTAATCTTTTGGCTGATGTTCTTGGCTAGCAACTGGAAGAGAAAGATTAACTAATTTATGATTATAATCACGTTCATTACATGTTCTTAACCTTGGCATGATCATAACCATAGTTTAAATTCAAAGTAAATAATTGTCAGTAGTTTTAGTACATACTTTATAAAACAAACTTTTCAATTGTTGGTTACGTTGTTGTCAGCATATATAGAAGTGAGATAGAATATAGTATACTTAAGCAATTTTTACTTATCCAGAGTCTCCTTGGATCAATACTTGGCTTACTTAAGCCACTTACTGCTTGTTTGACCACGTGCACTTGCGTGTCGGTTTTATAACCCCAACCAAAGCACCGAACACTTATCAGCCAGAGTTGGTGAGTCCTCATATTTCGAGGGCCCTTCTTTTCAGTTGTATCTAGTATTTTAAGTTTCATACTTTAGTGAGTTAGTAGGGGCCTTGTCCCATCAACTCGCCAGTAGTAGAGGCTTTTCAGAAATAGAATGTAATCAGCTTCGGTTTGAGTTTTATATTCAGATGTTATGAGACCATCAGACTTTCGCTATATTAATTATGTTGATCTTCCACTTATCTATGATTGAGTTAGATGTTATGTTCATGCCATTGGTCGACTTGGAGCCTCTGAAGGTTCTTTGTCCCGTGTCTCGATTTGGGCCTATGTTTGGGTTGTGACAAACTTGGTATTAAAGCATTAGGTTTTGAAGTGTCCTAGGGTGTCTAAAAGTCACATTAAGTAGAGTCTTTTTCATGGGTGTGAAGCACGCCACACTTATGATGAAGAGGCTATGAAACATTTAGAAAATGTCCCTTTCTTTCATGATCTATGTCGTGCGGTGAAATGTCTCTCTATCCTTCTAGATCGTGCTATACGCGTTTGCAGAATCATGCCTTCTTGCCGAGTTAATGGAAGAAGAAACAGGAAAGGAAATAGCCATGATAATAGCAATGGAGATGGGCACCAACAGGCCCCACCAACCCATGAGGAGCATGTACCTGAGCCAGTTGCCCACACTGTCAGGGTAGCCATACAGATGTTAGCTCAGGCCTTGATCGCCCAGGTCAATCAACAGGAGGTAGTGCATATCCCACAGAACGGGAATGCGGCAGTGACAAGAGTTAGAGATTTTTTGAGGATGAACCCTTCGGAGTTTCTTGGATCAAAGGTGGAGAAGGATCCACATGAGTTTATTGATGAGGTTCTGAAGATCACCCAGATCATGGGGCGACCGAAGAGGAGTGCGCTGATCTAGCCTCGTATTAGTTGAAAGGGGTTGCACACATCTAGTTCAAGCAATGGAAGGACAGTAGGGTAGTTAGAGCAGACCCTATTGGTTGGGATGAGTTTCATGCCGCATTTCTAGATCGGTTCTTTCCTCGTGAGATGAGGGAGATCAAAGCAGTCGTGTTTTTGAACCTAAAGCAAAGGAAGATGATAATTCAGGAGTATGCCTTGGAGTTCACTCGTCTGTCCAAGTATACACCGGAGATGGTGGTGGTTCAGAGAGCCCAAGTGAGCCAGTTTGTTCATGGGGTAGCAGACAACCTAGTCAAGGATTGCCAGATCGTGATGCTTCATCAGGACATTGACTTTTCTTGGATAGTCCTGTACGCCCAACAAATGGAGGTGATGCAGATAAGCGATCGAGAGAGAGATGATAAGAGGGTCAGGACTGATAACTTTAGATTCTCCCAGTAGAGACCTAGTGGGCACCATCAGCAGTCCCACTGGAGATCTTTAGCCCCAGTACCTTCGTCTATGAGTGTGCCATCTGGATCCAGGCGCGATCAAAGGGGACGAGCATCAGGCTCTAGAGGTCAGAGTAGCAGATCCAAAGAGATTAGTCCTCTAGAATGTAGCAGATGTGGCCAGAGACACGTGGGTTAGTGCTTAGCAGGTTCAGGTGCTTGCTTCGGGTGTGGGAATCCTGAACATATGCTTAGATATTGCCCAGCAGCCAGACAGGGTCATGATAGGGGCTAAGGCCTAGCCTTTAGTTTAGTAGTTCCACCAGCACGCGCAGCTCGACAGGGGCCATCTACTAGTGCAGGTGGTGGTCAACATCAAAACAGATTTTATGCCCTAGCATTCCGTCAGGAGCAGGAGGTCTCCCTAGATGTAGTCACTGGTATATTATGAGTATTCCACCTTGATGTATATGCATTGTTAGATCTAGGGTCTACTTTGTCTTTTGTGATGCCCTATGTTGCTAGTAGTTTCGGAGTCAGTCCCGATTTTATCAGAACCCTTCTCAGTCTCTACTCCAATCAGTGATTCAGTTATAGCTCGACGGGTATATAGAAATTGCCCTATTGCAGTTCTTCAGAAAGTTACCGCAACAGATTTAATAGAGTTAGCCATGATCGATTTTAATGTTATCCTCGACATAGATTGGTTATATGCGTGTTATGCCTCGGTCAATTGTAGAAACTGTGCAGTAGAGTTCAAATTTCTGGGTGAACCAGTCTCAGAGTGGAAGGGTAGTTTAGCTGTGCCTGTGGGTTGCTTCATTTCCTACCTTAAGGCCAGAAAGAGGATTTCTAAGGGTTGCGTGTACCATCTAATTAGAGTTAAGGATGCTACATCCTAAACCCTGATTATCTAGTTAGTTCCTATAGTGTGTGAGTATCCAGAGGTGTTTCTAGATGATTTATCGAGAATTCCTCTCGAGGGAGAAATCTATTTTGGTATTGACCTTCTTCATCATACGCTTCCTATATCTATTCTTCCTTACAGAATGGCTCCGGCTGAGCTAAAAGAGTTGAAGGAGAAGGTGAAGGATCTAAATGGTTCTCTTTGTCCGCAAGATGGATGGTTCTCTTTGTATGTGCATTGATTATTGAACAAAGTTACCCTCAAGAACAGGTATCCTCTCCCCAGGATTGATGATTTATTTAATCGGCTTCAGGGTGCTAAGTGCTTTTCTAAGATAGGCCTTAAAACCAGATAGCATCAGCTTAGAGTTTAGGAGAGTGACATCTCGAAGACAGCCTTCAGGACTCGGTATGGTCACTATGAGTTTGTGGTTATGTATTTTGGACTAAAGAATGCTCCTGAAACTTTTATGGATTTCATGAACATGGTTGATGAAAGGCGTATTTACACACTTCATAGACGTATTTTGCCCACACTTTACTATGTTTTGAGAACAAATTACATGTGTTTTCATGTGTTTATGTTACATATTTGTGAAAATGGCTAACACACATGACGAGATGTTTTTAGGGATTAAAATGATGAATTTGAAGTTATTTAAGGCTTATTGATCAAATGTGAAGAAGTGGGATCAAAAGATGAAAAAGTTGAAGTTTGCACGATGTTGGCACTGCCATGCGTGAGGCAGCTGCACACTGGCACAAGGCCAGGCACGACGCGACCCTCCTTCAGCGCAACAACATGTGCGAGGCAACAACATTTCTGGGCATCCAACCGTGTGACATGCCCCAATTTCAGCGCATGTATAGGCGCGAGGCACCACTATTTTGGCGCAAGGGGACTGGCGACGCGGCAAAGGTGTCCCAATGGCCAAGAGTGGTTTCCAAACTAAGAAATGGAAATTTACAAATCCCAAGACAAATTAATCAAGGAACAAGGAAGACATCAAACTACTATAAATACCCTTCTATTTTCATGTAATAGCGAAGTCTACACACAATTGAAAAGTTTTTAGAGAGAAGTCTTACAATCTAGTTTTGAGAGTTAGTTTTATTTTGAGATACAATTGTAAAGTTGTTCTCTCGAATTTTGGATTAAACAAGTGAAGGTTCTTTCGATCATTTTTGTAAGTATTATTTTAAGCTTTTGTCTATGAATGCTATTAAATTAATTATGAACATGATAGGCTAAAACTACTACAACTAGGGTTATAGGAACCATGGTGAATTAACAACTAGGGTTAGCACGAAGTGATTATAAAACCAATACTAAATGCTTATATTGTATTCTCTTCATCTTTAATGATTCTTAACGGTGTACAACATTAGGAAGTGCTGGAATTCTTTACTTGCTTTGGTGGAAGAGGTAGATATTAGGAAAAGAGAATTACAACGGAGCCTTGATGTTGATGATGATTGTATTAACATGAGTTGTGATCGCAGGATAGTTATATCTGGAACTTATTGGTAACGGTTAGTTTGGAACACTCATGAGACTTGGTCGAGTAATTGAGTATAGTCATTCAATAGGGATTGGTCAATCATTTTAATGAACCTAAGTTATCAGTTCTATAAGTAAAGTATTGGAATAGATCACTAGTGTAAAACCTAAAGTAGTTAAGCATCCATGGGAAACACTTACCCTAGTTAATTGTATAAATTTGGAAACAACCACCAACTTCTCAACATTGTTACTTATTTTTACAAATCCCCCCCTCTTAGGTAATAATCGACTAAAAAGCTTAAGCACTGGTGTTTTTATACATCCTTCCATATTCCCTATGAGATTGACTCCAACCTCTAGTTGGATTCTTTATTGACAACGTCCGATTCATACTTCAGTTAGAAGTGTGGTTTGAGAGTTATAAAGTGTGTTCAAGACATACTTGGATATGTCCGTGATTATGTTCATAGATAACATCCTTATATACTTTCAGAGCATGCCACTTATCTGAGGGTGGTGCTACATACTCTTAAGAATCGTTAGTTATATGCTAAGTTCAACAAATGCGAGTTCTGGTTAAACTCAGTGGCATTTTTGGGCCATGTGGTGTCGAGCGAGGGTGTTCAGGTGGACTCTTAAAAGATAGAAACAATGAAGAATTGGCCTAGACCAGTGAATCCTTCGGACATCAAGAGTCTCTTGGGTTTAGTTGGTTATTATCGAAGATTTGTTGAGGGATTTTCATCTATTGTAACACCGTTAACTAAATTAATCCAAAAGAAAGTGAAGTTTCAATGGTCGGAGGCTTATGAGAAGAGCTTCCAATAGTTAAAGACTCGACTCACCTCAGAAGCGGTGCTGACCCTACTAAGGGTACCGATGAGTTTGTGGTATATTGTGATGCCACAAGGATTGGCCTTAGTTGTGCAGTTATGCAACATGCTAAAGTTATAACCTATGCTTCCAGACAGTTGAAGGCTCATGAAAAGAATTATTTGACTCACGATCTCGAATTTGCGGCGATAGTATTTGCCTTGAAGATTTGGAGACACTATCTGTACGGGGTCCATGTAGATGTGTTTACAGACCAAAAGAGCCTATTGTATGTGTTTACCCAAAAGGATTTGAATCAACGCTGGAGAAGGTGGTTGGAGCTTTTGAAGGATTATGATATGAGTGTACTCTACCATCTGGGCAAGGCCAATGTGGTGGTAGATGCTCTTAGCAGGCTTTCCATGGAAAGTGTGTCCCATGTAGATGAGTAGAAGAAGGAGTTAGTGAAGGATGTACATCGGCTTGCATGGCTAGGAGTCCGTCTTATTGACTCAAAAGATGGTGGTGCCATTGTTCAGAATGGGTTAGAATCATCCTTAGTGACTGAAGTTAAAGCTAGACAAGACGAGGATCTTATTTTGGTAAAGTTGAAGGAAGTCTTTCAGAATCAGAAGGTATAAGTCTTCTCCAAAGAGGGAGATAGGGTGCTTCGGTATCAGGGTCACTTGTGTGTTTCGGGTTTTGATGATTTGAGAGATCGGATGTTGCACGGGGCTCATGGTTCTAGATACTCTATACATCTAGGTTCCACCAAGATGTACCGTGACCTATAGGAAGTCTATTGGTGGGGTGGCATGAAGCAGGACATAGCAGAATTTGTGGCTAAGTGCCCGAATTGTCAACAAGTGAAGGTTGAGCATCAAAGACCTGGAGGTGTGCTTCAAGACATTTGTATCCCTACTTGGAAGTGGGAGGAGATCAATATGGACTTCATTATAGGTTTTCCTCGTACTCGTCAATGGTATGACTCTATTTGGGTGGTTGTAGACAGGTTGACTAAAGCAACTCATTTTTTACTAGTCAAAACTACTGATTCAGCAAAGGATTATGCTAAGTTGTACATGCGGGAGTTAGTTCGGTTGCATGGAGTCATCATATCAGATAGAGCTACTTAGTTTACCTCCCAGTTTTGGAGATCGTTTCAAAAGGGACTTGGTAATCAGGTCAAGCTTAGCATAACATTTCACCTGGAATAGATGGTCAGGCCGAGCAGACCATTCAACCCTCGAGGATATGTTGAGAGAGTGTATGATTGATTTCAAGGGTAGTTGGGATAATCATTTTCCTCTCATCGAGTTTGCATATAACAACAGCTATCATTCCAACATTCAGATTTCTCTGTTTGAGGCTCTTTATAGGCGGAGGTGTAGATTTCCTATTAATTGGTTTGAAGTCGGTGAAGCTGCAATGATAAGACCGGATTCAGTCCATGAGGCTATGGAGAAAGTTCATCTTATAAGGGACAGGTTAAAAATAGCTCAGATTCGCCAAAAGTCCTATACTGATGTGAAAAGGAGAGAACTTGAGTTTGAAGTCAATGATTTCGTGTTTCTAAAGGTGTCTCCCATGAAGGGAGTGATGAGATTCGGAAAGAAAGGAAAATTTAATCCTCGTTATGTTGGACCATATCGGATTGTGAAATAGGTTGGCAAGGTAGCATATGAGTTGGAGTTGCCCTTGGAATTTGCTTTAGCTCATCCAGTTTTCCATGTATCACTCTTAAAGAAGTGTTTTGGTGATTTAGCTCTAGCTGGTCCGATGGATAGTGTCGGTGTGAAAGATAGCCTCAATTATGAGGAGGTTCCAGTATAGAAACTCGATCGTCAGATTCGTAAGCTAAAAAAAAGAAGTAGCCTCAGTCAAGGTCTTGTGGAGGAATCAACATGTTGAGGTAGCTACTTGGGAAGCCAAAGTAGATATGATGGTTAAACACCCACATCTATTTCCTTCTGTCTCAATTTTAGCTTGAGGTATTAGTTTCCTCTTTAGTACTCTATTTAGTTTCATGTTTAGCTCATGTGCCCTAGTTTCTTTCATGTCAATTAATTTATGTGTGATTCAGGAATTCAGTTCAGTCATGTAGTTCAATTCGAAGCTAGTCACTCCGTCAGTTTTCAACATATATGTTCAGTATTTGAGTATGATAATTGTACTTCTCTACTTTTAAGTATGTTTTTCCACATTCGAGGATGGATGTTCCCAAGGGGGAGATATTGTAATACCCCAGAAAATCCTAAGATCAGACCCGGGAGTTGAAATGGAGAAAATAAGGATTTTTTGCACCAGGTCACAGGACGAGTTGTCTAGTGACCCGAGGGGTGCACCACGAGTCGTTGAATGACTCGTGGGGAGAATGTTAGACATAGCTGAGGTTTTTGGAGTTTGAGGCTGACCACGGGTAGGACCACGAGTCAGGGTCACCACCACGAGTTGTGGTCACCACCACGAGTAATCTAGTGGGTCGTGGTCAGAGATTGGTTTGACGAATGAATGTTCTGGCAATGCACCTAATGACCAGTCACCACTAGTCGTCAGGTACACCATGATTTGTGGTGTCCGTCGTGGTGACTAGTGAAGATGGAATTCCAGTGCAAGCAATGAGAGGTGACCACGAGTCGTGGTCAGGGACGATGGGTCGTCCAGTCTCTCATTGGGACTAACATCGTATTTTTCCCTGCAAATTTATTAATGGCTTTTCCATAATTCATAAGTTCCTAAGGCCTAAATTACGTCGTTTTAAGCTCAGAATAGAATGTTTTAAGAGGGGTAAGTTCATTCTAGGCTTATTCATTTCCACGCATGCAAGTCTACAAGTTCCTAAGGGTGATCAAGCCTATATCTCTCAAGTTCTTTCCCAAATTCTCACTGGCCAATCAAGGAAGTTGTGAAATCAGAATTCTACATGTATGTAGGGTTATGAATAGGTTTAGTTGTCCATGCCCATGTCCAATCCCCTCTCAATTTATGAAATTCTAATTGATGAATCTATGGAGCTTTTTCTCAACATGTGAATTCTCTAAGTTTCTATCATGGGTATGATCTAAGCACGTTTCTAATGTTGAATTATGATTAATGGACATATTTTACAATGTTTTCAATTATAAATTATGTTTTTAATCTTTTTATAAATTATGATTCCCATCCATGAAAGTTCATGAAAGTTGAGATCTATGAAATATGTTTTCAAGTATGATGGGATGTATATGAAGAAAGTATGACTTCGAATTGCCCATGTCTATGTTCATGTTTTCGAATGATCAAGTCTGTGTCAAACATGTTTAAGTATTGGGCAAGCCCATATGATCAAGTATGTTCAATGAATTTGTCTAAACTTCATGTATTAGCTTACCACATAGATTTTGGAGTCTAGAGCTTACCACATGGATTTTGGAGTCTAGACTCCCACTATTTTCAACCTGTGGTATGGTTTGAGCCAAGGCTCCTTATATTATGATTTCAGATTTATGTATGTATGTTATGAGTCAACTTTGTCACTAGACGATGGTTCAGCTTTGTTGAAAAATGATGGAGAGCATATGCATGCTTTTAGGAGTAGTGTCTAGCACCGAGTAGGCTAAGGGTTAGTCAACCCTATGCCTCAGAACTACGCGCGAACATAGGTGTGTTAATATTATCTGGGACCTCACTTTTGAGCTTCCCCTGCCCCCAAGGGGCCTTCAACTTGATATCGATATCATGGTAGCATCCTTAGCCCTGAAAAAGCTTTGGATGAATTTGCCTACTTGAGTGTGATAGGCGGGACCACGTAAGCTTTATCATGGTAATGTCGGTTATGTGATGAGTCTCCCATTGTTCCTCCTGATTTCAATTATGCATGTTCATTAGTCATGATATTATGTTTTTAGCAGGTTTGACTCAATGTTTAGTTTTACTTATGATTATCGGTTTTCAGCTTTGGGTCATTCAATTCTGTTATGATATTCAAATATGTTCAGATCATGATTTTAGAAAATAGCATGCAAGCCCTACTCTCAGAATCTTATCTTGATTATGTTTTTATAATATGCATGATTTATGATTTTACTTACTTAGTGGTTTTAATTGCCCTGCATACTCGGTACATTCCACGTACTGACCGCATACTCTTTGCTATATCATTTCATGATACAGGCTCGGCCACTCAGGCTCAGTCCCGTCATTAGCCAGACCTGCAGCTTTAGCACTTATCAGCCAGAGTTGGTGAGTCCTCATCTTTCGAGGGCCCTTCTATTCAGTTGTATCTAGTATTTTTCAATTTCAGACTTTAGTGAGTTACTTGGGGTCTTGTCCTATCAACTCGTTAGTAATAGAGGCTTTTCAAAAATAGAATGTAATCAACTTTGGTTTGAGTTTTTTATTATGATGTTATGATACTATCAGACTTCCGCTATATTAATTATGTTGATCTTCCTCTTATCTATGATTGAGTTAGATGTTATGTTCATGCCATGGGTCGACTTGGAGCCTCTCGGGATTCTTTGTCCCGTGTCTTGATCTAGTCCTATGTTCAGGTAATGACACCTAAAGAGCTGCTATTCAATAGGAAAACCTGATACAACTCACTTAGTATAGTTCAAAATTTAAAATCATACCATTTGAATGTATAGAAGTCTTCAAAATATTATATCTAGTCACGGAAGAAAACGTACAATGTTCCCAAAATAGGTCTAAATCACAAGTACCAAGTCAAGGAGCATCTAATGAAATTCGAATATAACTTGTAAAAAGTTCTCTCTCTAAAAATATTCTCTATAAAATTTCATCAATGTTCTTCTCAATGGTAGATTTTTCCCTTTGGGTGGTCAGTGTTTCTGCACCTCCCTATGCAGATAATATTTAGGCATTCTCCGATGACTCATCTGGTCAAGATAGGCCCTTTGAAATTATAAATTCAAACCACAAGAGACCATCAGTCTACCCTAAATTACCTAGTAGCTCTAAAAGCTGAGATTAGCTAATGCCCTAACAGTTCCCGGCTTGGTAATACGGAGGTCAAAGTTAGAATTTTCACTCACAATGGAATGTCAACAGTTATATTCAAGGAAAATGACTACTATGAAGTGATGGTGGATGAATGCAAGTTTACTCTAGTTGGTAAGTTTCTAAAAGTTTGACAACAAATTGAGAAAATCTGCTCTAAGTTAGCTGAAAAGTATCACTCAAAGGGAGTGTGAAAATTGTTTTATGTGACTAGTACACTCTTCCTTTATTTCTCTGGTGAGGATGACTTTAAAATATTTTGTTTTAGACAATTGATTGAAATTGGAGGCCAAATAATGTGGTTTGAAAATAATTTTCCAATTTCAAACATGCACGAGGATTAACCTATTGTTTCAGTGAGGATACTTCTCACGAAATTATATTATAATTGTTATAATTGAAATTACATTGTATAAGTTATTAACCTTATTGGCATGTATCTATCTATGGATGTTTCTACTGATTATAAAATGAAATCAAGTATGATCGAAGACATGATCGCGATCGACCTTACAAAGTCAAAATTGAATTTTGTGTGGGTTGGAGAGATAATGATTCTTTTCCTTTGAAAGAATTTACTATAAGATTGAAATATTAAAATATCACAAAGTTTTCTAGATACTATAAAATCTTGGGACAATATGTATCATAACATATGAGAGCTAAAAAGAAGAGTTTCGAAGAAAAAAAAGAGGTTGAATAAAATAATGTGGATGTTCCTAAAAACATTAAGGCTGACCAATCTAAAGAACAATAAATGACAATTTAAACAAAAAGATTGAGAACAAGGTTTCTTTTGTGGTTAAAAGAAACAACACGAACAAGAAGAAAAGAAAGAAAAAGATGATGAGATTCAAACCTATTGTAACACCCGAAAACTTTCCTAGGTCAAATTCAGACGTTGCATGAAAAACCATAGGAAGTCAGAAAATTTTCTGCCTCAGACGACCCCCATGACGGACCGTTGGTGGAACCAACAAATCATTGTAATGGGTCATGGGTTGCAGCAGGGTTTTCTAGGGGGAAACAATGAGTCATGGGATGACTTGTTGCTTCTAACAACGGGCCGTCCTGTCGCCCGTTGAACCCCGAGTCCAGAGATCTATCAGACTCTTCCCTGAGACAACGAGAGGTAACCACAGCCCTTCATTCCTATGAACGAGCCATTGCTACCGACCGCTGTTCAATTCCAAACCTTAGTAGGGTGAACCACGGGAGGATACAACGGCCCGTTGATTCGATCAATGAGCCGTTGTTATCACCCTTTGTCCTCGTGCCCTATTTTCTTACCAATTCCAATGGAAGGTATCAATGTCCCGTTGTTGCTTCCAACGGACCGTTGTACCTAACCGTGGGTCACCAGTGTGAATCTAGTTTCTGAACCTAGAAATCACGGGTAGATTCAACGGGCCATCATTTCTACCAACGACCCATTTTGAGGCCCATTGGATCCTTCCGGCCAAATTTCAATTTAAGTTTCCAGGGTTACTTTTGTAATTTTTCACCTTTTGAATCCCTAAACCGTGTCGTTTTAAGGTTATTTAGGAGGAACAAAAGGGGATAGAATGGAAATTCCCCTTCACTTTCACTCATCCTCTCAAAAATCAGACCGTAGAAATAGTCAGGGAGTTCAGAGCAGAAGCTAGGGAAAATGTTAGTTTTCTCTGGGATTTTCACTAGGGTTCCTTCTACAGGTATGTGGGAATTCAGCAAGGAGATTGTTCGCCCCTAGCGTCCCCCAAAACTCTCTCACTGTTAAGTTTCAGTCCTAGCCCTAAACTTATGAAATTGAAGATATTGTTATTGTTCTTGATTAATTCTTGTAGAATCCTAACCCTATGTTAATCGTAGCTATTTTCCATTAGCTTGTAATCAAATGATACTTGTTCCATCAATTTAGAAATTCATCCCCAACTTTTGAAAAGTTAGAAATTAGAATCATGCTTAAGCTTTAAATTCTTGAAAATTGTTAGCATCTTTCAGAGTTGGGGCTTCTATGATACTTGTATGTGTTAAAAACCATTTACTTGTATGATATTCAGATTCAATCAAAAAGCCTATATGCTTTGTATTTTCTCAGAATTGTTAGTTCAGCTTCAGTCAAGTACTAGAATATTCAGTGTTAGTCAAAAATGTCAGCAGATCAGTTTGACTATAATCTTTTTCCGAGGTGTTAGTGGTGCCTCTCAGTTATTAGACTCAGGCTTAGATTTCAGTTATTTGATCCATTAGGTGGTCATGACATTCCAGTTATTGCTCTGAACATCCCCCGGACCCCAGTTCAGTTATCAGTTTGTTCTCTAGACGGTTATAATGATTCCAGATAAGCAGCTCTAACCAGTCTTAGCTCTCAGTTTCCAAATCTGGTCCTATAAGACGCTTAGGGAACTCTCTAACAGTATCCTTGGGTCAGTATAGTCTTGGACCCCAGTATCGAGCTATCCATTTGTCAGTAGTAGCAGTAATAGGATTATCTAGTGGGAGTAGGACTTAACAGTGAAAGGGTTGGGGTTCCATCCCACCTAGGTTCCAGAACTACGTTGCCACCATAGGTTTTATTTACTGGCCTAGCGGCCCCCTTTTGATAGTTATTTCCACAGTCCATGCCTTTATACCCTGGAAAGGTATATTGGGTCCTACCGATGGGGTGTGTACATCGAACTCCACGTTTAGCTCACATGGTTATATGTCGGTTATAGCCTCTCCCACTAGTCAATACAGTTGTCCTCAGATTCTTTAGTCCAGATCAGTTTAGTGTAGTATTTCCAACTCAGTTTCTCAGACTTGGGACATGTTTATGACCATCAGTCAGGGTCATATTTGACGATATCAGTTTATTACCAGTTGTACCAATTTTCAGCATTTTAGTTGGTCATTTTATGTTGTATCAATTTGGTTATTTATTCTATGATATTAGTCATGTTTCTCTCACTTACTCAATACATTCAAAGTACTGACGCATACTTTTATGTTGTACTGTTTCATGATACAGTCGGAGGTTCTAAGAATAGTACCGTTAGCCGATTACGTTCAGGTCTCTCTATCAGCAGCAGTAGTGTGAGTCCTCATATTCTGAGGGTACATTTTATTCATTTCAGTTTCTTTATTGTTTTTAGTTAGACTTAGAGTTAGCTGGGGGTTTGTTCCAGTAACTCTTCAGTTAGATAGCTTTCATACAGACATGATTTTTAGATTTATCAGTACTACTCGAGTGTTTTGAACTTTATATTTTCAGACTTGTCTTTCATAAATGTCTTTATAATCTTATTTAAAAGTTTCGATGTGCATGTTTTCTCAGAATGCTAGTGAATGATAGACTAGGGGTTGACTTGGGGTCACTCGTGGCTTCAAGTACCGTGTTACGTCCAGGGTGTAGACTCAGGGCGTGACAAACTTGGTATCAGAGCGCTAGGTTTAGAGTATCCAGTGAATGTCTGAAAGTTGCATCGAGTAGAGTCCTTTTCATGGGTTTGAAGCGCGCCACACTTATGATGAGGAGGCTACGAGATGTTATTAGGAAAATTCCCTTTGTTCATATTCTTTATCGTGCGTCCAAGTTCAATTATAGAAACTTCCTTCTAATTCATGCTCTACTTCATTTCAGTGAACCATGCCAGACGCGGTAACGGAAGGAGGGCAGGAAATGCCAACAAACCTACCCCACCAGCCCCGGAAGCTCCTCAAGATGATTTGGTTTCTACAGCAGAGTTTAGAGAGGCTATTCTGTTACTGGCCCAAACCGTGACCAACCAGGTGAATCAGCAGGTTATGCCGGTGAACACGAACGGGTCTGCACTAGCGGCAAGGGTGCGGGATTTCACCCGTATGAACCTTCCATTATTCTAGGGGTCTAAAGCGGGGGAGGACCCCCAAGAGTTTATAGATGAGGTTAGGAAGATTACCCGCATTATGGGTGCCAGCTCATCTGAGAGTGCTGACCTGGCTGCCTATCAGCTTAAAGGGGTAGGCCAGGTTTGGTATGAGCAGTGAAAGGAGGGGTGGTCGGTGGAAGCAGGACCAGTGGAGTGGGAGGAGTTCCACAAAGCTTTCCTGGACAGGTTTTTCCTTCGGGAGCTGAGGTAGGCTAAGATGGCAAAGTTTATGAACTTGCGACAGGGCAACAGGACAGTGGAGGAGAATGCTCTGGAGTTTACCAGGTTAACTAAGTATGCTCCAGAGATGGTGGCCGAGCCGAGGGCTCACATGCTGAAGTTCGTTAACGGAGTGTCTAATCTGGTCCTTAATGAGTGTAGGACCGCGATGCTTATCAAGGACATGGACCTCTCTAGCCTAATTGTTTATGCCCAGCAGATTGAGGCAGAGAAGTTGAAAGATATGGAACGTAAGAACAAGCGGGCAAGAACTGGTTAATCAAATTTAGGCCACCAGAGACTGGTGGTGGTAGCTGCCCATAGCAATAGTAATAGCAGAGGGCCCCAACACCTTGCTCAGCCAGCGCCCAACCTTTCGGTCCACCAGGATCGGAGGGGTGGGTCATCTGACACGCAGTCTCAGGCCCACAATACAGGGAATAGGTATCCAGTTTGCCCCAAGTGCGACAAGAATCATCCTGGAGAGTGTCTACAGGGCAGAGAGGGCTGTTTTGGATGTGGACAGCTTGGGCACCAACTCAGAGAGTGCCCATCAACAGGGCGAGGGAGATCGCAATCCACTACCTCAGCAACTCCAGCAGGTCAACCAGCTCAGCAAGCCAACTTATCAGGTACAGATTGTGGTTAGCGCCATAATCGTTTCTATGCTCTATCTTCTCGTCAGGATCAGGAAAGATCACCTGATGTAGTTACTGGTATGTTATGTCTCTTCCATCTAGACATATATGCGCTCTTAGATCTAGGAGCTACTCTTTTGTTCGTGACTCCATATATAGTAGTTTAGTTCAATATAAGTACAGAGGTCCTCTCAGAACCATTCTCAGTCTCCACCCCCGTTGGCGAGTCAGTTAGAGTCAGCTTGGTGCATGAAATTGCCCAGTCTCAGTCTTGAAAAAAGTAATTCCAGCTGATCTCGTAGAGCTAGACATAGTAGACTTCGACCTTATTCTTCGTATGGATTGGTTACACTCCTGCTATGCGTTAGTTGATTGCAAAACTAGAGTTGTCAAGTTCCAGTTTTTGAATGAACTAGTGTTAGAATGGTCGGGCAGCAATTCAACGCCTAAGGGTAGGTTTATTTCCTTCCTTAAGGCCCAGAAACTCATTTCCAAAGGATTTCTATATCATCTGGTTCAGGTCAAGGATTCTAACTTTGAGACCCTAGCCATAGAGTCAGTTCTAGTTTTCATTGAGTTCCCAGATGTATTTCCTGAAGATCTTCCTGGAGTTCCCCCTGAACGGGAGATAGACTTCGGAATAGATCTCCTCCTAGACACTCAGCCCATCTTCATCCCTCCTTAAAGAATGGTTCCAACTAAGCTTAAGGAGTTGAAGGAGCAGTTAAAGGATCTTCTTGATAACGGTTTTATCAGACTCATCATCTCTCCCTGGGGTGATCCAGTGCTATCGTGCGTAAGAAAGACGGTACCCTCAAAATGTGCATAGATTACCGTCAGCTGAACAAAGTCACAGTCTAGAACAGATATCCCCTACCTAGAATTGATTACCTGTTCGACCAACTTCAGGGAGCTAGTTGTTTCTCCAAGATCTATCTCAGGTCAGGGTACCATCAGCTAAGGGTTAGGGAGTGTGACATATCGAAAACAACATTTAGAACTCGGTATGGTCTACGAGTTTGTGGTGATGTCCTTTCAGTTAAAGAACACCCCAGTAGCCTTCATGGGTTTAATGAATAAGGTCTTTAAGCAGTACCTAGATATGTTCGTCATCATATTTATCGACGACATTCTGGTATACTCTAGAAATAAGGAAGAGCATGTAGATCACCTGAGGATAGTGCTACAAACACTCAGGGACCACCAGTTGTTTTCCAAGTTCAGCAAGTGGGAATTCTAGTTGAAGGCTATGACGTTCTTGGGTCATGTGGTCTCAGACGAAGGGATACAAGTAGATCCTCACAAGATAGCAGTAGTGAAGGATTGGCCTAGACCTATCTCTCCTACTAATATCAGGAGTTTTCTGGGCTTAGCAGGTTATTATTGACGGTTTATGGAAGGTTTCTCCTTCATAGCCTCTCCTCTGACCAAGTTAACTCAGAAGAAGGTGAAATTCTAGTGGTCGGACGAGTGTGAGAAGAGTTTCCAGGAGTTGAAGACTCAACTCACTACCGCTCCAGTGTTAGGATCAGATGGGTTCGTTGTGTATTGTGATGCCTCCAGAGTTGGACTTGGTTGTGTTTTCATGCAGCGGTGCAAAGTGATAGCCTATGCCTCCAAACAGCTCAAAGTCCATGAGAGGAATATCCAGCTCATGACTTGGAGTTGGCAGCGGTGGTATTCACGTTAAAAATACGGAGACACTACTTGTACAGGGCTCACGTGGATATGTTCACAGATCACAAGAGCCTTCAGTATGTGTTCAGCTAGAAGGACTTAAATCTGTGTCAGAGACAGTGGTTGGAACTGCTAAAGGATTATGAAATGAGTGTGCTATACCACCTGGCCAAGGCCAATGTGGTGCTGACGCCCTAAGCAGGCGGTCTATGGGAAGTGTAGCTCACATTGAGGAAGGCAAGAGGGAGCTAGCAAAAGAAGTTCACAGGCTAGCCCGGTTAGGGGTGCAGTTGGTGGATTCATTTGAAGATGGCATGGTAATGCAAAGCGGATCGAATTCATCCTTGGTAGTAGAAGTTAATTCCAGACAAGATGAAGATCCAGTCCTACTTAAACTTAAAGAAGCAGTCCTCAGAAAGGAGGTTAAGGCTTTCTCCCAAGAAGGAGATGGGGTGCTTTGCTACCAGGGCAGATTGTGCGTGTCGGATGTTGGTGAGTTGAGATATCAGATACTGGCTAAGGTACACAGCTCGAGATACACCATTCACCCCGGTGCTACCAAAATGCACCGCGATTTGCGGGATATTTACTGGTGGAATGTCATGAAGAGAAACATTGCTGAATTTTTAGCTAAGTGCTAGAACTGCCAGCAGGTCAAGGTAGAACACCAAAGACCAGGAGGTATTACCCAGGATATCAGTATACCCATATGGAAGTGGGAAGAAATAAACATGGACTTCATTACAGGTCTACCTCGGACTCGTCGACAACATGATTCTATCTGGGTGGTAGTAGACCAGATGACTAAGTTAGCACATTTCCTCCCAGTCAAAACTACAGATTCAGCTGAGGACTATGCTAGACTTTATATTCGGGAGCTAGTTAGACTGAATGGGGTGCCCTTGTCCATTATTTCAGATAGAGGTACCCAATTCACCTCTCACTTCTGGAAGTATTTTAAAAAAGGACTAGGTACCCAGGTCAAGCTCAGTAAAACTTTTCACCCGCAGACAGATAGACAAGCAGAGCGGACCATTCAGACCATAAAGGATATGCTAAGAGCGTGTGCAATCGATTTTAAGGGTAATTGGGATGACAATTTGCCTCTTATCGAGTTTGCATACAATAATAACTATCACTCTAGCATTCAGATGGCCCCATTTGAGCCATTATATGGTAGGTAGTGTAGATCCCCTATAGGGTGGTTTAAGGTTGGAGAAGCTACCTTGTAGGGCCAGACTCGGTTCATGAAGCAATACAGAAAGTTCAGCTCATCCGAGGAAGGTTGAAAACATCTCAGAGCCGTTAGAAATCTTATGTCGATGTGAGGAGAAGAGAATTGGAGTTTGAAGTTGATGACTGGGTATACCTGAAAATTTCTCCCATGAAAGGGGTGATTAGATTTGGGAAAAAGGGAAAGCTAAGTCCACGATATGTGGGACCTTATAAGATTCTGAGGTGGATTGGTAAAGTGGCCTACGACCTAGAGTTACCTTCAGAACTAGCAGCAGTACACCCAATTTTCCATGTGTCACTTTTGAAGAAGTGCATTAGTGATCCAACTTCAGTAGTGCCATTGGACAGTGTGGAGATAAAAGATAGTCTCACATATGAGGAGGAGCCAGTCCACATCCTTGACCATAAGGTTTTGTAAGCTGAGGAATAAGGAGATAGCTTCAGTCAAGGTACTATGGAGAAATCAGCAAGTTGAGGGAGCCACATGGGAAGCAGAAGCACACATGATGGCCAGATACCCTTACTTTTTCCTTCCCAGTTCAGACCCAGAATCAGGTACTAAATTCCTTCTCAATACTCTACTCAGTTCCTTACTTATCAGCCTTATTTAGATTTTTTGCGTGCATTCCAGTTGCATCAGCTCAGGTAGCACGAATAACTTAGTTCAGAGTCAGTTAATCCTTCAGAAATCAGTCATAGCCTAAATTTTAGAAATCTCAGCATTTTTTTCCTAATTTTGGTCTTTATTCGGGGACGAATGATCCCAAGGAGGAGATATTGTAACACCCCAAAACTTTCCTAGGCCAAATTCAGACGTTGCATGAAAAACCATAGGAAACTAGAAAATTTTCTGCCTCAGACGACCCCCACGATGGACCATTGGTGGAACCAACGGACCGTTGTAATGGGTCATGGAACGCAACAGGGTTTTCTAAGGGGAACAACAAGTCATGGGACGACCCATTGCTTCTAACAATGGGCCGTCCTGGCGCCCGTTGATCCCCGAGTCCAGAGATCTACCGGACCCTTCCCTGAGACAACGATAGGTAACCACGACCCTTTGTTCCTATCAATGAGCCGTTGCTACCAACCGTCGTTCAATTCCAGACCTCAGCAGGGTGAACCATAGGAGGATACAATGGCCCGTTGATTCGATCAACGAGCCGTTGTTATCACCCGTTGTCCCCGTGCCCTGTTTTCTTACCAATTCCAATAGGAGGTATCAATGTCCCGTTGTTTCTTCCAATGGACTATTGTACATAACTGTGGGTCACCAGTGTGAATCTAGTTTCTGAACCTAGAAACCACGGCCAAATTCAACGGGCCATCGGTTCTACCAACGACCCATTCTGAGGCCCGTTGGTTCTTGTTGGCCAGATTTCAGTTTAAATTCTCAGGGTTACTTTTGTAATTTCTCACCTTTTTAATCCCTAAACCATGTCATTTTATGGTCATTTAGGAGGAACAAAAGGGGATATAACAGCAATTCCCCTTAACTTTCACTCATCCTCTCAAAAATCAGTGCGTAGAAATAGTCAGGGAGTTCAGAGTAGAATCTAGGGCAGACATCAGTCTTCTCAGGGATTTTCACCAAGGTTCCTTCTACAGGTATGTCAGAATTCAGCAAGGAGATTGTTCTCCCCTTGCGTCCCTCAAAACTCTCTCTGTTAACTTTCAGTCGTAGCCCTGAATTTACGAAATTGAAGACATTGTTATTGTTCTTGATTAATTCTTGTAGAATCCTATCCCTATGTTATTTTTAAATATTTTCCATCAGCTTGTAATCAAATGATGCTTGTTCCATCAATTTAGAACTTCAGCCCTAACTTTTGAAAAGTCAAAAATTAGAATCCTGCTTAAGCTTTGAATTCTTGAAAATTGTTAGCATCTTTCAGAGTTAGGGGCTTCTATGATACTTGTATGTGTTAAAAACCCAGTTACTTGTATGATATTCAGATTCAGTCAAAAATCCTATATGCTTTGTATTTTCTCATAATTGTTAGTTTAGCTTCAGTCAAGTACTAGAATATTCAGTGTTAGTTAGAAATGTCAGTTGATCAATTTGACTATAATCTTTTTCCGAGGTGTTAGTGGTGCCTCTCAGTTATCAAACTCAGACTCAGATTTCAATTATTTGGTCCATTATGCGATCATGACATTCTATTTATAGCTCTGACTAGCCCCCGGACCCCAACTCAGTTTTTAGTTTGTTCTCCAGACAGTTATGACGCTTCCAATAAGTAGCTCTGACCAGTCTTAGAACTCAATTTCCAAATATGGTCTTATAAGACACTCAGGGAACTCTCTGATAGTATCCCTGAGTCAGTATAGTCTTGGACCCCAGTATCGAGCTATCTTCTTGTCAGTAGTAGCAGTAATAGGATTATCCGGTGAGAGTAGGACTTAGCACCGAAAGGGCCGGGGTTCCAGTGCACCCAGGTTCCAGAACTACGTTGCCACCGTAGGTTTTATTTAGGTTTAGTACAGTATTTCAGACTCCGTATATCAGATTTAGGACATGTTTATGACCATCAATCAAGGTCATTTTTGACCATATCAGTTTATTACCAGTTGTACCAGTTTTCAGCATTTCAGTTGGTCATTTCATGTCGTATCAGTTCAGTTATTGATTCTATCATATTAGTCATGTTTCTTTCACTTACTCAGTACATTTAAAGTACCGATGCATACTTTTATGCTGTATCATTTCATGATACAGCCGCAGGTTCTCAAACCCAACACCGTTAGCCGATTACATCGGGTCTCTCTATCAGCAGCAGAAGTGTGAGTCCTCATATTTCGAGGGCACATTTTATTCATTTCAGTTTCTTTATTGTTTTCAGTTAGACTTAGAGTTAGCTGGGGGCTTGTCCCAGCAACTCTTCAGTTAGACGACTTTTAGACATACACGATTTTTAGATTTATTAATACTACTCGAGTGTTTTGAACTTTATGTTTTTAGACTTGTCTTTCATAAATGTCTTTATGATCTTATTTAAAAGTTTCGGCATGTTTGCTCAGAATGCTAGTGAATGATAGACCAGGGGTTGACTTGGGGTCACCTGTGTCTTCAAGTATCGTGTTACGTCCAGGGTGTAGACTCGGGGCGTGACACCTGTAGTTACTTTGAGTAGTAGCAAGAAAAGTTCTAAAAAATAGGTAAGCAAGGTGAAGAAAATTCCAAAAACTTCGAGGATATCAATCCGATTGAATATAACCAAGAGAAATAAGATGACTTTTAAAACTAGAGGACTCCTTTAGTGTTAATGGTAAAGGAGAGTGTTGTTCAAAAAAATAAACAGTCAAAGTATTGCCAATGAACAATATCAATAACACCCTCTAAAAGAATAGAAAAGTCTCAAGATGACAAGAATAATACTATTATCAGTACTCAACAGACTGATTTAAATTGTTAATATCACAGTGAAGGAAATTTTAACAACAAAAGAATTAGTTCTTACTCTTCTAGCATACTTTCACACATAATCAACTAACAAGGATTGAATTTGGTTATTTATCTAAACCAACAACACCATAACCTAGGTATATGAAGTTATGAATGAGAGTCCCTTTCGCTCTCATGCCCTAAACACTTCTCAAATTTCATGAATTCCAATTCTAAAGGTCAAGTTTCAGGATCCATGAAGTTTATGTCAATTCTTATGAAGTTTGATATGATCTAATAGTGGGTCAATCTCCTTCATATATTAAATCATATTTTATGATCTATGGGAAAATTTTATGACTATTTTGAATATAAATTGATAGGTTTGAGTTTAAATCCAACTATGCCCAATTATGTATATTTTTTATGGAAAGTCAAGTTACGATTTCGCTATGATCTTGATCTAAATTAGCCAAACTATGATATATGCTTTATGATATGATTTATCTCAAGCACTTATCATGTATTTATGAGATATCAAGTGTATCTTCCAGTTGCTAGCCAATAACATTAGCCAAGAGATTAAAACTCTCGTATTTAATCTCACTTAAGAATCATAAACCATCCGTCTACATTTCTGTGATCAAATGCAATTCATGACCTAGCAATACAATTCCAGTTCCTAAATTGACTAATACGGCTTTCAAGTATATTTCTATCAGGAAAGCACATCAAAACCCAATTTTCCCAAATCAAGTTAAGAACAATACCCTATTAATTCACAACTTTCCAATTTCGTGCTCTCTCGAGTGAAATCGGACTTTTTAGATGTACATTAATTTCGGCCACACACCAATGCAGTAGAAACAAGAATTAATAGAACAACATGGAAGAAGAAGATGAAAAACCATATAATTCAATAATCAAAATTCATCACAAATGTTCATAACCGCAGCAAGGAAGGGAATTAGCCACTCATTTGTGGATTAATCATCCTAAAACAAGTGTTAATCATACAAACAATTGATAGAAAGAAGAAAGAAGGAGAGAAAAACCCAGAGCTTTTTCGTCCCTCAACTGCCTGTAACCCACTTCCTTGCTCCACCAAGTCTGAATTTTTTTCAAATAAGCCTAAGTGTTCTATTTATACTAGTGGGAATTTTTCCCGGAATAACAAGCAACGTGTCACGAAGTGCATCGCGTAGCACTGCCTCTGTGACACGGCGTGGACGCGCACCCTCTCTGGAAATTTGAGGTCCGGGAATAAAGCATGAACATGGCACGGCATGCAACGCGGAGCTTGCCACCGTGCCACGGAGCTGTCGCGAGGCTCCACTGGAATTTGACTAATATTTCACCCTCCAGGCAGAGTGCCTCCGCGATGGTAGCGTGACACAGCTCCATCGCGGAGCCCCTTTAATTGGTGCAGTCCACTGCCTTTTTCATGCTCGAATCCAAGTCCAACTCCGATATTGTTCCAACATGCATTTTAACTCCTCAAAATCACATTTCACCTACAAAACAATGCTAATCATGTTGGTTAGTATAAATTCACATTTTATTACCAATTACATGAAAATGTATACATATTGCTAGATAAACAAGGCGAAAATGATACGTTTGAGTATCACTTGGGCATATAAATCTGCCCAAGATCACTTACCCCACACTTAAATCCTTGTTCATCCTCGAACAACAAACACACAATTCATGCAAATTACATCCCAACCTTAGCCACTATGGTGCGACAATTTAAGCTACGGTCATACCGATCATTCAATATTGCAAATCATCAAGAAAACATGCATGGTCTTAACAATGCAATGACCTTTAATACATTAAGATTTCCTAGACTTTAAGAATCGACTCTCGACATCGGCAACCTCATGCAAATCAGTTAATCAAGATATCCAACGCGAAAATCAATCTTTCATCAAGCATGTGCCCTAACAACTCAAGAGAATCTTCCCCTTTATGCTCATGTGACACACAAACCTTCAAGTAGGGGCATGTGGACATTAATTTCACTCTCTCTCCCAAAAGAATTCACATGCATCATGTCATGACCCATAAGCTTGCCCTTAGTATATTACTCCACTAATATAAAGAAATGCAATGTAAGATCACGTAGGACTTTAATGGGTTGTAATGGAAGCTATGGAACTAGTACATACTGGATTAGCCAATAATAGCCACTAGCATCATTAAGCTCCTTTTCAACACATTCCCATCAACGTATGGACATTGTTTCTCTCTTTTCTTTTTTTTTTCATCATCCCATTCATGATGGTTTACTTTCATATGGCCCATTTCATCAAGCACACTTGACACAAAAATAGAGGTTTTTCATGCACCTTCATTTTTCTCTAATTATAACAAGTGCACCCTCAACCTTTTTCTTTTCTTTCCTCACTCTGCTTTTCTTTTTCTTTTCTCAACATATTTGCAAAATTGCATGCTTTCATACGAATCACCTTTGCATTTTGAATATCAGGTATAACACGCAACCAACATTTCACAACCATATAGTAACTACAGGTTCCGTGATGCAATCCACCAAAGAAAAAATTGAAAATAAATTAAAATCACTATCCTACCGACTACATTTCCCTTAAGACGGTCGTCATCCATCCATCATAGGGAACGGTCACTAACTGTGACGTCGGTTCAATGGGACTATTCTTGGTAAAAGAACCGAAAACAAAATCCGAGAAACCCAAAAATAAAAATTGAAAAATTTTGCAAAAAATCGATCATTTCGATGGAACAATATTTACAAAATATTTTAATATGTACAAAATATTTTCGCAAAATTTTAAAAATATCGATCATTTCGATAGAGAGAAAAAACAATTTAAATTAAGAAAATATTTACACAATTAGACTTAGCTGGCAACAACAACATTCCACAACACACATCAATACCACAAATATGTACAGATACAGACCAGTTTGCAATTCACAAACACAGGGAAACATAAACATACAAAACAGAGGAAAGCATACAAGCAAACCAGCCCAGCCCCAGCACCTAACTACTCCCCACCCCACACTTAAATCGAACACTGTCCCCAGTGTTCACAAAAATTAAAAATCACAAAATTGGGTGGTGGAACTCCCTGATTAGTCAAAATATTCAACTTCTTCATCAGGTGCTGCTGCCTCATCGCCCATGTCCGAGTCACCTCCATCATCGTCCTCGGACTCCACATCGGAGTCCTCCCGACGTGTCTCCTCGTCCGTGGGGACATCATCGTCAGTGGGCTCTACAAAGGCTTGCCCCACTCGGCATAGAGCCCTGGCGTTTTCGCCAAATGGGTAATCCAGCTCGAGCTGCCATAACTCCTCCTCCATGGCTGGTCTCCCACCGATCCGAAGCTGGAGCATTTGCATACCAAACATCTGTGCCATGTACTGGTCGTCACGAGCATGTCGCTCGCCAAGCGTCAGCACTGGCCCGTGTGTGGTGTCGGGGGCCTTAGTTTTGGTCACGTCAAGGGCCCTCCACTCCAACTGCGGGATGTAATCCAAAGCCTCTTCCTCAACGTCGAGGCCCCGGAGAAAGGTGGTGATTAGTCCCCCGAACCCATACCTGTGGCCCTGGTGTAGTCGGGCTCTCTTCATGGCAGATATGATGACCGCCCCAACATTAATCTCCAGCCCTTTCATCAGGGCATACACCAGGCAAACCCGATCCCGGGTCACATCAGTCATGTGCACCCCTGGGATTAGGCACGAGCAGACTATCTTCAGCCATATTCTGGCCTTCGTGTTCATTTGAGAATACGGCAGAGTCTGGTGGTAACCCCTCTCTTTATGTCTGCTCCATCTGGCTGTGGATCGAGCCCCACACAATGTGCGTCTGATATCGGCATATGGTGGGGTGATGTTCAGCTGGCGGAGAACGTGGGCGTCTGTGTCCCGCACTCCGATGATGGCATTTAATTGTTGGGGTTCCAGAGTGACTATCTGCCCTCTGATCTTGATTGTGTGGCTTCTGATTGCCGGGTTCCAATTTGCATAGAACTCCCGGACTAGATGTAGGTTTCATTCCTTGGGCTCCTAAAATGTGAAGCTGAGCCCACCTGCCTCGATCCTTTGCACTATCCGGGGGAACTCCTGTGCTAGTGGTTCCCGTGCAATATGCTCCTCGGGGAAGTATTTATTCTCCTTGTGTTTGGCATACCACTTCTTCCCCTCGTCGGTTACCCACCTAGTTCCGTATTGGCGGCGCTGGCCGCGCGGAACTGCTGGTGCAGCTGGGACTGCTGTGCCCAACCTAAGTCTTTTTCCCCCGGTGCCTGAAGTTGATGCACCTTTACCCTTATCCTGCCTACTTGCCATTTTACATGTCAACACAAATAAACAGGCGCAATGTCAAGCTAAATGCATATTAACTTCGGCTAAGGTCGGGTTAACTAAGTTTACCCCACACTTAGTCCTTAGTTATGGTTACGATACTACGACAAGAATAACTTTATTTACACCAAAAACTAACAACTATACCATTCATGCTTAGTGCGTTCGCAAAGAAAAATTCGACGATATAACTTTAGCGTACTACTCAGACTTCATACAGCTAATCCCAATCACTACCATCTTTAGCAATTCAACCATCGCACTTAGCAAAGAAAAACAACAAAACAAAAACAACAAAAAAATTCTATATACATACGAACCTATATAATCAACCCAATTTGAACAATTTTCAGCCTTTTCCCAAAAACCCGAGAATTCGTCGTCTATTACATTCAAAAAATATTCTACAAGGACTTATCTCATTCAATACATACAATCCGGCACAAAATTCCCAAATTTAACAAGTTACCAATTTCGATTCCAACAATCAAGCCCTAGAATTGAATTTCGCAATCAAATTCGAATCATTCACGCAATCGACATGTTCAAATGCTCATTACAACATTCCGAACATTTATCAATCAAGGATTAACTCAATTTCATGCTTAATTTCGACTTGGGGTGATTTAGTTCACCTCCCATGTTTAAATTCGAATAAAGTCGACAAAAACTTGAGAGATAATCGGAAAACATACCTCGTAGTTGAAGAACCGAAGAAAACTTGACAATTCTTTGCTTTATACCATGGCACGTTGATGGGCAAGGGAATTTTGGGTGTTTTGTCGCGGAGAAGTGTAAAAAATTGGGGAAAAGGGGCAAAATCGGGGGTTTAAAATGAAGAAAACACGTGGGTCACCCGGCAACCCGGTGTGACCTGTCACAATTTATATGGCAACGTGTCACGGAGTGCATTGCGGTGCACTGCCTCCGTGACACGGAGCCATCACGACAGCTTACTGGAATTTTTGAAAATTCCTGATTACACCTCAACGTGTCACGGAGGGTAACGCGGAGGTCCTCCTCCGTGACACGGAGCTATCCCCCCAGCTCACTGTCTCTGCATTTTATTAATTTTTTCATACCTTGCCTTTTCCTTCACGATTCCGTGCACATTTTTCTCCGTTTCACCTGAAAATTATCTCACTAAACAAAATTGGTTAGATTAATAGGCTTCAACTAACTAAAATACAAAAATACTAACTAAAACAAAACATTTTGTACTAAATCAAAAAAAAAAGAAAAAAAAAATAAAATCTATTTACACTTTACAAGATGAAAAGAAATTTTTTTTTTCACGTGTTGCCTCCCATGCAGCGCCTGGTTTACCATCGCGGCTCGACGTCCTTTATGCTGAATTGTCCGCTAGGGTGATGGACGATTTCTCACGATCATTGTCCTCCCCACAGTAGTGCTCACCCTTATCCGGTGGTCTTCCCATCAACTCTCGGGAATCATCCAATTGTTTAGCATTCCCATGATCAATAACATAGATCACTGAGAGTTCTTCATTCACCATCGGGAGCTTGGGTGGTTTGTACACATCGAACACCTCTACCTTGTCATGTGCTCGCATTGTAAGTTGACCCGAAGCTACGTCGATTAATGCTTTCCCGGTTGCCAAGAAGGGTCGTCCCAAAATAAATGGGACTTCCACGTCTGGTTCAAAATCCAGAACAATAAAATCTACCGGGAAAATTAGGGAGCCTACTTGCACAAGCACATCCTCAACAATGCCATCCGGCCTAGCTAAGGATCTGTCTGCCAACTGCAAGATTACGGTTGTAGGTCTAGGACTCCCTAGACCCAACTTTCTGAATACCGAAGATGGCATCAGATTTATGCTAGCCCCCAAGTCACACAATCCACGAGCTCGGATGCTCTGCCCAATAGTAAGCTGGATAGTAAAACTTCCAGGGTCTTTTAGCTTCGTGGGCAGTCTATTTTGGATCCGGGAAGTGCATTCCTCCGTCAAAGCCACCGTGGCATACTCGGTCAAACGACTTTTGTTGGCCATGATGTCTTTAATGTATTTGGCATATTTAGGCACTCCCTGCAAGACATCAACAAGAGGTAAGTTAACATGTACCTGTTTAAGCACCTCCATGAATTTCTTGAAACACGCCTCTTCTTTGTGTTTCTTTAGTCGTTGAGGGAACGGGGGTGGAGGTCTTTCTGATTCAGCTTCTTTGGTCTTCCCCCTTTCTGAACTTTGTTCTCCCTCAACTTCTGCTGCTCCTGACTTTTGAGGTGGTCTTTCTGGTTCCACCTCCTTCAACTGCAAACCACTCCTTGTGGTCACTGCATTGACCTGCTTCGGATTAGGATCCGTGTCGCTAGGCAGTCCTCCTGTGTACCTTGTGTTTTGGGCACTAGCAACTTGCCCAAATTGATACTCAAGAGCCTTGGTCGCTAATTGATTATTTTTTACTTCGGCTGCCAATTTAACATAGTCAGCCTGCAATTGCGCTTGATTAGCGATCATGGTCTTGAACATTTCCTCAATGCTAGGTGATGGTGGTGGAGGAGGGGCATTGTGATTTCTGAATTGAGATTGCTAGTTCTGTTGCCCTCCTTGATTCCTTTGCATACCCTGACCCGAACTTTGGCCTTGTTGGTTGTTGCTACCCCATGAAAAATTTGGATGGTTCCTCCAATTTGAGTTGTAGCCGCTACCAAACTACTGCTGATTTCTTTGTGCATTGCCCACAAAGTTAACATAATCAGGATTTGCTCCACAACACTCAGCTGAGTGCTCACTGCTACCACACACTTCACACCACATTTGCTGGACCGTATTGACTGAAGCTGAAGGCTGGTTCAAATTCATGTTGCTGAAGTGGTTGTTCAACTGATTCTGCAAGGCAGCTATCTGTGCAGCGATAACTGTAAATCCATCCACTTCAAGCACTCCTGCTGCTTTCCTTGCTCCTCCTCGTGATGAATCAGCATTCCATTCTGGATTGCCCTGTGAAATCTGGTTTAGCAAAGTGTACAACTCCTCATAAGTCTTTTCCAGCGCTTGCCCTCCAGCTGCTGAATCTAGCAAAATTTTAGTATGGGGTTCCAAACCCTCAATAAATGTGTGTACCAACACCTCATTGGACTGATGATGATGAGGACAGTCCCGCAACACGGATTTAAATCTTTCCCAGGCTTGATACAAATTTTCCCCCTCCCTCTGTTTGAAACTTAGAATTTGACTTCTAAGTCTGGCTGTTTTACCAGAGGGGAAAAATCTTATCAAGAACTTTCGTGCAAGATCATCCCACGTTGAAATAGAATTTGGTTGCTCAGCTTTTAACCACCTCTTGGCTTCACCAAGTAATGAGAACGGAAATAGTGTGAGCCGAACATAATCAGGTGACACTCCAACGGGTATATAAGTGTCACTTATCTCCAAAAAGTTTTGGAGATGTTGTTGTGGGTCTTCATGAGGGAGACCGGTAAATTGCCCGCTTGTGTGCAATAGTTGCATCATGTTCTGCTTGAGTTCAAATCTCCCTCCAGGCTCTGGTTTTCGGATACTTGATGTTACATTATTGGCATGTAGGATTGCCACCTCGCGAACCAGCCTTGCTGCTGCTTCTTCGGGCACTAACACTGCCCTCACAACCGGTGGATTTTGTTGCTCCATAATAGTCTGTTTGAGCAACTGCAACTTCTTTTGTAGAGCTTCTCTCCGTTTACTATGAAATATACGTTCAGGCTCTATATAAGATTCCACCAGCTCTTTGTCTCTTGCCAGTGTTCACAGAAATCAAGTCTGCAAAATACAGGCTAAGACCAAGTTGTCAACACTTAAAAAAAATAAAATAAAAATACAGTAAATTTACACTTAATACAATTTCACCAATTGCCTAGTCTCCCCGGCAACGGCGCCAAAAACTTGTTCGGTGCTTTGGTAGGGTGTTAAAAATCGACACACAAGTGCACGTGGTCAAACAAGTAGTAAGTGGCTTAAGTAAGCCAAGTATCGATCCAAGGAGACTCTGGATAAGTAAAAATTGCTTAAGTATACTATATTCTATCTCACTTCTATATATGCTGACAAAAATGTAACTAACAATTGTAAAGTTTGTTTTATAAATTATATACTAAAACTACTAACAATTATCTACTTTGAATTTAAACTATGGATATGATCTATGGGAAAATTTTATGACTATTTTGAATATAAATTGATAGGTTTGAGTTTAAATCCAACTATGCCCAATTATGTATATTTTTTATGGAAAGTCAAGTTACGATTTCGCTATGATCTTGATCTAAATTAGCCCAACTATGATATACGCTTTATGATATGATTTATCTCAAGCACTTATCATGTATTTATGAGATATCAAGTGTATCTTCCAGTTGCTAGACAAGAACATTAGCCAAGAGATTAATACTCTCGTATTTAATCTCACTTAAGAATCATAAACCATCCATCTACATTTCTGTGATCAAATGCAATTCATGACCTAGCAATATAATTCCGGTTCCTAAATTGACTAATACGGCTTTCAAGTATATTTCTATCAGGAAAGCACATCAAAACCCAATTTTCCCAAATCAAGTTAAGAATAATACCCTATTAATTCACAACTTTCCAATTTCGTGCTCTCTCGAGTGAAATCGGACTTTTTAGATGTACATTAATGTCGGCCACACACCAATGCAGTAAAACAAGAATTAATAGAACAATGTGGAAGAAGAAGATGAAAAACCATATAATTCAATAATCAAAATTCATCACAAATGTTCATAACCTCAGCAAGGAAGGGAATTAGCCACTCATTTGTGGATTAATCATCCTAAAACAAGTGTTAATCATACAAACAATTGATAGAAAGAAGAAAGAAGGAGAGAAAAACCCAGAGCTTTTTCGTCCCTCAACTGCCTGTAACCCACGTCCTTGCTCCACCAAGTCTGAATTTTTTTCAAATAAGCCTAAGTGTTCTATTTATACTAGTGGGAATTTTTCCTGGAATAACAAGCAACGTGTCACGGAGTGCATCGCGGAGCACTGCCTCTGTGACACGGCGTGGACGCGGACCCTCTCTGGAAATTTGAGTTCTGGGAATAAAGCATCAACATGGCATGACATGCAACGCGGAGGCTTGCCACCGTGCCATGGAGCTGTCGCGAGGCTCCACTGGAATTTGACTAATATTTTACCCTCTAGGCAGAGTGCCTCCGTGATGGTAGCGTGACACGGCTCCATCGCGGAGCCCCTTTAATTGGTGCAGTCCACTGCCTTTTTCGTGCTCGAATCCAAGTCCAACTCCGATATTGTTCCAACATGCATTTTAGCTCCTCAAAATCACATTTCACCTACAAAACAATGCTAATCATGTTGGTTAGTATAAATTCACATTTTATTACCAATTACATGAAAATGTATACATATTGCTAGATAAACAAGGCGAAAATGATACGTTTGAGTATCACTTGGGCATATAAATCTTCCCAAGATCAGACGTCATTCAGCTCAGTCATCTTCTAGGGTGACGGACGTTTTCTCTCAACCACCGTCCTCACCCCAGTAGTGCTTACATCGCTCTGGTGGTTTTCCCAATAACTTTCGTGAATCACTTATCTGCGCATCCTCACCTCGATGAATCACGTTGATCACCGAGAATTCCTCGTACATAGTCAGGAGCTTGGGGGCCTTATATACGTTGAACACTTCCACCTTGTTATGTGCCTGCATGGTTAGCTGCCCTGCAGATACATCAATCAGCGCTTTCCCGGTCGCCAAGAAAGGACGTCCCAAAATAAATGGGACTTCCGCGTTTGGCTGAAATCTAGCACGACAAAATCTACCAGGAAGATAAGGGAGCTCACTTGCACCAGCACATCCTCCACAATGCCATCAGGTCTGGCTAAGGACCGATCCTCTAGTTGCAAGATCACTGTTGTTGGTCTAGGACTCCCTAGACCCAACTTTTTGAATACCGATAACGGCATCAAATTAATGCTCGCTCCCAAGTCACATAATCCGCGAGCTCGGATACTCTGCCCAATTGTAATTTGTATAGTAAAGTTCCCAGGATCTTTGAGCTTTGTGGGCAAACGGTTTTGCATCCGGGAAGTGCACTCCTCCGTGAGAGCTACCGTAGCATACTCAGTCAACTGACTTTTGTTTGCCACGATGTCCTTGTACTTTGCATATTTCGGCACTCTCTGCAAAACATCAACAAGATGTAAGTTAATATGTACCTGTTTTAGCACCTCCATGAATTTCTTGAAACACGCCTCCTCTTTGTGTTTCTTTAATCTTTGAGGGAACGGGGGTGGTGGTCTTTCTAATTCAGCTTCCTTTTTCTTCCCCCTCTTATCACTTTGCTCCCTCTCAACTTCTACTGCTCCCGATTGTTGAGGTGGTCTTTCTGGTTCCACCTCTTTAACCTGCAAACCACTCCTTGTGGTCACCGCATTCACCTGCTTGGGGTTGGGATCTGTGTCGCTCGGAAGTCCTCCTCTAGGCCTGGTGTTTTGGGCTCCAGCAAATTGCCCAAATTGATATTCAAGTGCCTTAGTAGATAACTGGTTATTCTTCACCCCGACTGCCAATTTCACATAGTCATCCTGCAATTGAGCTTGGTTAGCTATCATTGTCTTGAACATCTGCTCAATGCTGGGTGATGGTGGAGGAGGAGGTGCATTGTTGTTTCTATATTGTGCCTAATAGTTCTGCTGCCCTCCTTGATTCCTCTGCGCCCCCTGACTCGAACTTTGCCCTTCATGGTTGTTGCTACCCCAAGAGAAATTCGGATGATTCCTCAAGTTGGAATTGTAGTTGTTGCCATACTGTTGATGGTTGTTCCTCTGTACATTTCCCACAAAGTTCACCGAGTCAGGATTTGCTCCACAACACTCAGCTGAGTGCTCACTACTCCCGCACACTTCACACCAAATCTGCTGCACTACATTCACTGGGGCTTGAGTCTGGTTCATTGTCATATTATTGAAGTGGGTGTTGAGTTGATTATGTAAAGCAGCTATCTGTGCAACAATAGCTGTAAAACCATCCACTTCTAGAACTCCTGCGGCTTTCCTTGTTCCTCCTCTTGACGAATCAACATTCCACTCTGGATTTCCCTGTGAAATATGACTTAACAAGGTATACAGCTCCTCATAAGTTTTCTCCAATGCTTGTCCCCCAGCTGCTGAGTCTAGCAAGATTTTTGTGTTGGGTTCCAAACCCTCTATAAAAGTGTGCACCAGCACATCATTGGATTGATGATGATGAGGACAATCCCGCAACATGGACTTGAATCTCTCCTAAGCCTGATATAGATTCTCTCCCTCTCTCTGTTTGAAACTTAGAATTTGACTTCTAAGTCTTGCTGTTTTACCGGATGGAAAAAATCGTATCAGGAATTTCCTTGCAAGATCATCCCACGTAATAATAGAATTAGGTGGTTCAGCTTTCAACCACCTCTTGGCTTCTCCCAATAGTGAAAAAGGGAACAATGTAAGCCTGACATAATCTGATGACACTCCAGCGGGGATGTAAGTGTCACTTATCTCCAAAAAATTTTGGAGATGCTGCTGTGGATCCTCATGAGGGAGACCTGTGAACTGCCCGCTGGTGTGCAGCAATTGCACCATGTTTTGTTTAAGCTCGAACCTCCCTCCTGGCTCAGGTTTGCGGATGCTAGATGTGACATTGCTAGCTTGTGGGATTGACACCTCGCGAACCGGCCTAGCTGCCATCTCCTCGGGCACTAACATTGCCCTTACTGCTGATGGATTCTGTTGTTGCTCCATGATTGTTTGTCTGAGCAACAGCAGCTTTCTCTGTAGAGCTTCTCTCCGCTGACGATGAAATTGTCTTTCAGGCTCTAAATATGAGTCCACCAGCTCCTTGTCTCTTGCCAGTGTTCAACAGAGAGTATATCTGCGAAATACAGGCCAAGACCAAGTTGTCAACACTAAGAAAAAAATATAGTAAATTTACACTTAAGAAAAATTTCACCAATTGCCAGTCCCCGGCAACGGCGCCAAAAACTTGTTCGGCTTGTTAATTGGGTGTACAACTACACACAAGTGCACGTGGTCAAACAAGTAGTAAAGTGACTCAAGTAAGCCAAGTATCGATCACACAGGGACTGGGATAAGGTAACAATATACTTAAGTGTTACTATATTTACTCTAAAAATGAAGACAACAATGCAAAGAAGAGTTTGATATTTTGATTTCTAATTTTATCCTAAGTCTACAAAGATTATATAATTTGAGTCTGAACTATGAAGATGAGCATGCTGAGGTTAAATGAACATGTAAGGAAATAAATTATCGATATAATTTGGTTAACTTTTCCTCCGATTGCTAGTCAAGAATTATTGCCAATGGGTTAAAACTCTCGTATTTAACCCAACTTAAGAATCATGAACCGTCCACCTACATTTCTGTGATTAAACGAAATTCATGTTCTACACATACAAAACCGATTCCTTAATTGACTAATACGACTTTCAGGTATATTTCTATCCTGAAGGTAAATCAATTCTCAGTTTTCCCAAACTAAGAAAAGATCATATCCTATTGATTCACAACATTCCAATTTCTTGCTCTCTCTAGTGAAACCGGACTTTTTAGATATACATTAACATAGGCCACACATTAATTCAGCAAGAACAAGAATCAATAGAACAACCATGGAAGAAAAGATGAAAAACCAAATTGATCAACAATCACATTTCAATACAATTGTTCTTAACCTCAGCGAGAAGAGGAATTAGCCACTCATTTGTGGATTAAACATCGTTAAATGAGTGTTAATCATACAAGCAATTGAATTAAATAAGAAGGAGATAGAGAAAAACCCTGATAATTTCATCCCCTCAACTGCCTGTAACCCACGTTCATGCTCCACCAAGTCAGAATATTGAAAAATGAACCTAAGTGTTCTATTTATACTAGTGGGAATTTTTCCCGAAATAACAAGCAATGTGTCACGGAGTGCATCGCGGAGCACTGCCTCCGTGACACGCCGCTGACGCGAACCCTTACTGGAAAGTGATTATCCAGGTAATAAGGCCCAACGTGGCACGACGTGCAACGCGGGGCTAGGCCAATGTGCCATGGGCCCAACGCGCACCCTCACTGGAATTTGGCCAAAAATTCCCCATCCAGGCAGAAGGCCTCCACGATGGCAGCGTGACACGGCTCCATCACGGAGCCCCTTTAATTTATTCCTTCCAATGCTTTGTCCTTTGCTAACATCCGAGTCCAACCCCGATCTCTCCCAACACACATTTTAGCTTCCCAAAATTATATTTCACCTGCAAAACAACGCTAATCATGTTGGTTAGTATAAATTCACATTTTATTACAAATCACATGAGAATGTATCAACCTCGATAGATAAACAAGGCAAAAATGACACAATTGAGTATCCCTTGGGCATATAAATTTGCCCAAGATCACATTTAATGAGAGATTGTCCAGCCAGAGGACAGGGTAGCCGGGATAGTCTGGATAGAGCATCAGCGGGGCCACGAGCTCCAGCAGCCTCAGCAGGGCGCAGACCCTTAGGTTCAGCAAATAGGGGCCGAGGTAGATCAGGAGCCTCTGGCTCAGGTGCAGGCCCTAGCCGTACCTATGCAGTACCAAGGAGGCAGGATTCAAAGGCATTTCCCGACGTGGTCACAGGTACATTGATTATCTGCTCATACCCTGTTTATGTATTGATTGATCCAGGTCTACCTTGTCATATATTACACCATTTGTGGCCCGGAAGTTGGGTATCGAACCAAAATTGCTTTAGCAGCCCTTTTCAGTGCTTACACTGGTCGGTGACTCGATTATAACTAAAAGAGTTTACCGAGGGTGTACGATAGAGGTTGCTGATCGCCAGACCACAGTAGACTTAATAGAACTTGAGATGGTCAACTTCGATGCCATTATGGGTATGGAATGGTTAGTGCCATGCCATGCCAATTTAGAATGCTGGACCAAGATGGTCCGATTTCACTTTCCGGGGGAAGCAGTGCGAGAGTGGAAAGGGAGCACAGCTACGCCAAAAGGTAGGTTTATTTCCTACCTTCAGGCGAGAAAATTAATAGCAAAGGGATGTGTCTACCACCTAGTTAGAGTCCAGGACGTCCGGGTGGATCCTCCGACTCTTCAGTCTGTTCCAGTGGTCAATGAATTCCCTGACGTATTTCCAGATAAGTTGCCTGGTATCCCTCCCGAAAGGGAGATAGATTTTGCAATTGACTTGTTGCCAGGGACTCAACCTATATCCATTCCCCCGTATCGCATGACACCAGTTGAGCTTAGAGAGTTGAAAGAGAAGTTAAAAGATTTGCTCGACAAAGGCTTTATCAGGCCTAGTACTTCCCCGTGGGTTGCGCTAGTTCTATTTGTGAAAAAGAAAGATGGCTCGCTCCGCATGTGTATAGATTACCGGCAACTGAACAAAGTTACAGTAAAGAATAAGTATCCGCTTCCCAGGATAGATGATTTGTTTGGCCAGTTGCAGGGGGCCAAATGTTTCTCTAAGATAGATCTAAGGTCCCGATACCACCAGGTCCGAGTTCGTGAGAGGGACATTCTAAAGACTGCTTTCAGGACCAGATATGGTCACTTTGAATTTCTAGTCATGTCTTTTGGGCTGATGAATGCTCCTGTAGTGTTTATGGACCTGATGAACAACATATTCAAACCATATTTGGACCTGTTCGTGATAGTATTTATCGATGACATTCTGGTATATTCTCATTCAGAGATAGATCACCAGAACCATTTACGAACAGTACTCTAGATCCTTAGAGACTGTCAGCTGTACGCCAAGTTTTCCAAGTGTGAGTTCTGGCTGAACTTAGTTGCCTTTTTGGGGCATATCGTGTCGGATGCTGGTATACAGATGGACCCACATAAAATAGAGGCGGTCAAGACATGGCCCAGACCTACCACTCCGATCGAGGTTCGTAGTTTCCTGGGTTTAGCAGGGTATTACCGGAGATTTGTTGAAGGATTCTCCATTATAGCAGCACCTCTGACAAAGCTGACACAGAAAGCAGTGAAATTTCAGTGGACGGAGGCATGTGACCAGAGTTTTCAAGAGTTGAAAGATAGGTTGACCTCCGCCCCAGTATTAGCATTGCCAGAGGGAACAGATGGGTATGCGGTGTATTGTGATGCTTCAGGCATTGGAATGGGTTGTGTGCTGATGCAGCATAGAAAGGTAATTGCTTATGCTTCCAGACAGCTGAGGAAGCACAAAAAGAACTATCCGACCCATGACTTGGAACTGGCCGTAGTGATCCACGCTCTGAAAATCTAGAGGCATTACCTATATGGCGTTCATGTAGACATTTTTATAGATCATAAAGGCCTGCAGTATATTTTCACACAGAGGGAGTTAAATCTGCGGCAGCGTTATTGGTTAGAATTGCTGAAAGATTTTGATGTAAATATTCTCTACCACCCAGGGAGAGCTAATGTAGTAGCAGATGCCCTCCGCCGTAAGTCAATGGGGAGTTTAGCGTATTTGCGACCCGAGAAGCGGGAGTTAGACAAGGAAATTCATCAGCTAGCTGGTTTAGTCGTTCGAGTAGTAGAAACAGAAAATAACAGAGCGGTGATTCAGAACTCTGCTGTGTCATCGTTAGTTACAGAGGTAAAAGAACGGCAGTACGAGGACCCTGACTTAGTCCAGCTTAGAGATAGAGTTTAGAAAGGTAAGGAGCCAGATTTCCAAGTGACTGAGGATGAAGTGCTGCGTTGTAAGGGCCGCCTATATGTCCTGAATGTTTTAGGGCTTCGCCAGCAGATCATGCATGAGGTACATTACACTCTCTATTCTCTCCATCCAGGAGCAACGAAAATGTACCACGACGTCAGAGACATCTACTGGTGGCCAGGTATGAAAGCTGAAATAGCTGAATTTGTATCTAGATGTCCTAACTGCCAGCAGGTGAAAGCAGTACACCAGAAACCGGGCGGTCTAACGCAGGATATAGTCGTGCCTTATGTAAATGGGAAGCGATAAATATGGATTTTGTAACAGGGTTACCCTGTACCAAATGCAAAAATGATTCTATTTGGGTAATCATTGACAGATTAACAAAATCAGCCCATTTCCTACCAGTACGAACTACATTCTCTGCTGAGGATTATGCTAAACTGTATATCAGAGAGATAATCAGATTGCACGGTGTTCCGGTGTCTATTATCTCAGATAGAGGAGCACAATTTACAGCGAGATTCTGGCAGTTGTTCCAGAGAGGCCTGGGGACACAAATTAACTTAAGTACAACCTTTCATCCTCAGACAGACGGGCAAGCAGAATGAACTATCTAGACGCTCGAAGATATGCTATGAGCGTGTGTACTAGATTTTGGGGGTAGCTGGGATGAGCATCTGCCGTTGATTGAATTTGCCTATAATAACAGTTATCATTCATCTATCCAGATGGCGCCCTTTGCAGTATTACACGGGCGAAAATGTAGATCACCCGTTGGCTGGTTTGAAGCGGGGGAGACAGCGCTGATTAGGCCGAATATTATTCGTCAGTCAGAAGAGGCGGTGAAGCTTATCAGAGAATGCCTACTAACTGCTCAGAGCTGCCAGAAGTCTTATGCAGATATGCGGCGCAGAGAGCTGGAATTTGATGTGAATGACTGGGTATTTCTGAAAGTATCTCTGATGAAAGGGGTGATGAGATTCGGCATGAAGGGTAAGCTTAGTCCGAGATTTGTCGGGCCTTATCAGATTCGTCGAAGGATAGGCCGAGTAGCATATGAGTTGAACTTGCCTCCAAAATTGGAATCCGTTCATCGGGTCTTTCATGTATCTATGCTGAGGAAATGCATACGAGACCCATCCAGAGCAGTCCAGGATATCCAGGTTACGGAAGAGCTGGCCTATGAAGAGGTCCTAGTAGCCATCTTAGACAGACAGATTCATAGACTGAGAACTAAAGATATTGTGTCTGTCAAGGTATTGTGGTGTAACAAGAACCGAGAGGAGATGACTTGGGAGGAGGAGGAAGATATGAAAACCAGATACCCTCATTTATTTCAAGCCTAGTCAGGTGACAGGTATGTTAGTATTATTATCTTCTATAGTGCCTTATAGTATACATATAAATGAGAGGGTCTATTTTAATTTGTCATTTAAATACTATAGTATTGTGTGAAATACCTGTATGGTACTTTTCTGCATTTCAGATTTTTGGGATAGTGCATATTACAGGGGAAACTCTGCCAAAATTTTTCCAGAAACAAGTTGAGTAAGTTGAGAAGTCCTCTAGATAGAAGTTTACATTCGAGGACGAATGTTCTTAAGGGGGGGGGGGAGAATGTTACACCCTGTAAAACTCCCAACACATAGATGGCCTATTCACGTGTTGGTTAAGGATATTTGAAAGCCATACATGCTAGAAAAAGGCCCAGGAAAGGACTGGACGAGAAATCTGTCGAATCATCGCGGAAGGAGCCGGGGCAGAGCCTCTCCGCGATGGCAACGTGTCATGGAGGTGGAGCCTCCGCGTTGGCTCCGTGACACGTTGGCCCTGTCCAGGCCCAAGTATATAAAGCCTCCACATTGGTTTTTAACTTCATTTTCATCATTTAATTTCTAGAACACGAAGAGAAACAGAGGGTGCGAAGGTTTCTTGATAATTTCTTTCCGATTACGCCGTCAAACACGGTCCAAACTCAAATTAACTCAAGATACCGAGGAATTTAGCAACAAGGAGCATTGCTATGGATTTAGTTTCATGAAATTCGACTGGCAAATCGTCGTGCTACCGAACTAAGGTAAGTGGAATTGCTCCAAACTGGTGTCAACATACTCCTAGCCTTAAAGTGAATATTTCTCCCTTCTGGACTTTCGAGAAATAGCAAGTTTTTGACCGTCTTTCGATAAGCCAAAGTTTAGACTATAAATATATCGAAAGTGACATTTTCTTTCAGAATATTGGTGTATTAGTTCTAATTGACACATATGTAAATGCAGTTGGGAGAAATAGCTGGAGTACTGACCGAGCTTCGTCCGTTAGTTAGATAAACCGAGGTTAAGGTATGTAAAGCTATTCTTTCGGCAAGCCAGGAAGTACAGTCTAGAAAATAAATATAATAAAGGCTATTAACAGATACCCAGCGTACAAAAATGATTTCAGTACAATTTCTAGCAAGCATGCTAGTATATCATTACGTATCATGCGATAATCAGAATAACGGATAGTCAGATGATTTCAGATAGTAATGTGGTATCCGCTAGTAGCTCAGCATGTTCTTACGTAATACCCAGAATGGAAGTTGTAAAAGCAGTATAATGAATTAGCAAGATTACAGATAGTATGTATTACATTTATTGAGACTGTATCTGGTAATAGATGGCACATTCTATATTATTCAGCTATATCTAGTTATAGATGGCATGTTCGATGTTATTGAGTTATATCCAGATATAATCAGATCAGTAATCAGATATAGGAATAGCTCCAGGCACCGATATAGCTCCAGATACAAATATAGCTCCAGAAACAGATATGGCTCTAGAAATTGATATAGCTTCAGATCACGGATAACAATAATCAGATAAACAGATAAAGGCCAGATAGCAGTTAGCCCAACAATCAAAAATAGTGTAAAACAGAATATAGCATTAGTTGTTTAATACGGACTGGCCTTGAAATAAAAGAAGAGAATATGATTAGTATTTTTCATTTGAGCATGCTTTCTGTGTATGTGTTTTGCATGTTGAGACTTGTTATGGCAAGTGGGCATCCTTTAGCATCCCCGCCGCCCCTGGGTTATAGCTGTGTCGATACCAGATTCAGATACCGCCCCCAGCCGGGCAATGTCGTCTGCCTAGAGGACGATGATGGCTGACCACCATAATAATATGGTCCAGATTACCCTGGTTGCAGGGGCAGTTCAGTTCACTCTGCGCAGAGCCAAATTACCCTGTTTACAGGGGCAGACTACTCTGTGTGCGCTTGTGGCCGGGGGCAGTTTCAGATATAGATTTTTATAAATTACCCTGTTGCGTGTTTGCACCCAGGGGCAGTTTCAGTCACAGATACAACAGCAGATAACCCCGTTGATTGCTTGCGCCCAGAGGCAGGAGTCTTCAGACTTAGACACAGTTCATTGTTAGAGGCCAAGGCCTGAGCTACGTACCTAAGGGGGCCGGTAGGAGGAGCTCACGGTTATCAGATGAGTGGAGTGACTTATATTTGGTTGGTTTAGACCCGGGTAGGGGTAAATAGATTGTTCTGTTGATTGGCACCTTCCAGCTTATGGGGGTCGATCAGGTATTGTGTGTATTTATATGTATATCTATATGTGCTATTAGATACTAATAGACAGTAGGATGACACGTCATCAGGTACGCCCAGTTTAGTTACAGAATAGGTAAACTCTCCCCAGTTATCCCTACCCAGATAGACTCAGCTACTTCCTGCTTATATGTCATGTTATTGTTGTTACCCATTTCAGTTGCATATTTCAGTTTTCTTACATGCTTAGTACCTGTGGTACTGACGCCCGTGGGGGCGCTGCATTGCTTGCCTGCAGATACACATAGATGAGGAGTCGATCCCTCGTGATCCAGTTAGCAGAGTTATCAGCTCCTATCCTCCGGAGCTAGACAGTTGGAGGTAGTTCCTACTTCCTTTTTTATTACGGTTTGGGGAGGTCGGGGCCCTGTCCCGATCATTCTATTATTACTCCCTAGAGGCTTACAATCTGATGTTTCCCTATGGTAGTGCGCCGGTCGTCTGGGGCTGTGCATGTATATATGTGTTTAGTTGTTGATGTTGGCCGCGTGGGGCCTTCTTCTGGTTATAGTTAGTGACCTTTTCGGTCACAAATGTGAATAACAGTAGCTTAGGATTATAGTGACATTGTTCTGGTTAGCTGTTGTGCATTGCAGGTGGCTATAGGCCTAACGACCGGGGGCTGTATTTACAGCCACAATATAGCCGGTTCGTTTCTTGAAATAGAGCCAGAGTTAGACAAAGCACCAGATGTGCTCAGGCTGGACCGTTTAGCAGCCCAGAGTCTAGCAGGCACCAGGTGCCCATCATACCCCCCAAGGTGGGGTGTGACAGAATATGACTGATTTACAAATGTTTTGAAAACCTTGAGTCCTTATGTTTACATTATAATATTTACTTTATGATCATGTTGTCCCAGTCTTATGAACTTTTATGTATTTTAACTATCCGTTCTATATACCTTGCATACTCGGTACATTCCAAGTACTGACCGCGTACTTTATGCTATATCATGTTGTGGTATAGGCTTCGATATCCAGGTTCAGTCCCTCCGATAGTTAGATTCACGGAGTTAGCTTTCCTTAGCCTCAGTTGGTGAGTCCTCATCTTGCGAGGGCCCTTTCTTATTAGTTGTATTACGTCTTTTCAGTTTCAAATTCTAGTGAGTTAGTTGGGGTCTTGTCCCATCAACTCGTCAGTGTTAGAGGCTTTTTCAAACATAGTTGTATTCAGTTGTGCATGTAATAAGATGTTATGTTTGTTAGGATTCCGCTATGTTATTTATGATGATCTTCCTCTTAAGTATGATCGAGTTAGATGTATGTTCATGTCATGGATCGACTTGGAGCCTCTCGGGGTTTCTTGTCCCATGTATCAATCCGGGCCTATGTTTGGGTTGTGACAAACTTTGTATTAGAGAATTAGGTTTTGAAGTGTCCTAAGGTGTCCGAAATCCGCATTAAGTTGAGTCTTTTTCATGTGTGTGAAGCGCGCCACACTTATGACGAAGAGGCTATGAGACATTTAGGAAATGCTCTCTTCTTTCTTGGTCTATGTCGTGCGATGAAATATTTCTCTATCCTTCTAAATCGTGCTATATACATTTGCAAAATCATGCTTCCATAGAGTTAACGAAAGGAGAAATGAAAACGGAAATGGCCATGATCGTGTCAATGGAGACGGGCATCAACAGGCCCCACTAGTCCATGAGGAGCATATGCTCAAGCTAGTTGCTCATGTGGAGTTCAAGGCAACCATCCAGATGTTAGCCCAGGTCTTGACCTCCCAGGTCAATCAGTAGGCAGTAGCGCATGTCCCTCAGAACGTGAATGTGGTGGCGGTGAGAGTTAGAGACTTTCTGAGGATGAACCCTCCCGAGTTCCTTGGATCGAAGGTGGACGAGGATTCGCATAAGTTCATTGAGAAGATTTTGAAGATCACCTATATTATGGGGGTGATTGGGGAGGAGTGCGCCAATCTGGCATCATATTAGTTGAAGGGGGTCGCGCACATCTAGTTCAAGCAGTGGAAGGATAGGCAAACAGTGGGAGTAGGTCCCATCGGTTGGGAGGAGTTTCATACCAAAATTCTAGAGCGGTTCTTCCCTCGTGAGATGAGAGAGATTAAAGTGGCGGAGTTCGTGAACCTAAAGTAGGGTAACATGATAGTCCAAAGGTATACTTTGGAGTTCACTTGTTTGTCTAAGTATGCCCTAGAGCTAGTGGCCGATCAGAGAGATCAGGTGAGCAGGTTTGTCCATGGAGTGGCGGACTACCTGGACAAAGGTTGTAGGATTACCATGCTTCATCAGGATATTGATTTTGTCACGCCCCAAAATTGGGGTAGGGTGCAACTGGCACTTGATTCATGATTTATGGAGAAGCCGGCTATATGACATCTGTAACTGTAACATTTAAGCCATCCAGGTCACTTGTCACAATCAACTGAAATATAAACTGGACCCATAAGGTCTCAACAATACGGGGTAAACAATTGAAATTCAACCAAGGCAATTATTGTTCTAAACAATGAAACAATGAGCCGTTGAGGCCACAAACTGAATAACACTGTACACACAAAGTCCAAAAAGCCTCTAAAGAGTAAACTGACTGATGGTCGAAACAGGGCTCCGACCTACCAAAAACTGCATCTCAAAAATCAAGCTAAAATAACTAAGCCCTAGCTCCAGGAAGAAAGGAGCATACCAATACATCCGTTGATCTCACGAATCGCTACTCAACTGGCAATCCTGACCTCTACCTGCACTTGCGGCACGAGCATAGGTCCCCAAGCAAAGGGATGTCAGTACGAATGAAATGTACTCGTATGTAAGGCTTAAACTATAAACATCAGATAACAATCTTGTAATAACTAACTCAACAATTAAACATATAAAGGATAGTTATAACCTGGAACTCTGCAACCTGTAATTGATAACAACTTACTATAATATAAGTAAACTCAAGATAACTAAACCAGGAATAAGTAATAGGAAAAACCTGGAATCCGAAACCTGATAATAACTCTATAATGAGATGAAAATGCAATTAAGAAATGCACAAGAAATAAACTATAACTGTAATGCCATCGACCAGCCAACCATAAATACATGTATAAAATTCTTCCAACCGGTGTACCATACCGGGGAAAAATAAAAATATCTCCAGCCAATGTACCACATCGAGGTAGAATAAAAATATCTATAGCCGATATACCACACCGAGGTAAAATAAAAATATCTCCAGCTGATGTACCACACTGGGGTAAAATAAAAATATCTCCAGCCGGTGTGCTATACTGGGGTAAAATAAAAATATCTCCAGCCGGTGTGTCACACCGGGGTAAAATAAAAAATAATTCTCAATCATAATCATAAATGGAGCTGATATGGCTTATAATGAGTCAATTTAACACGTACCAAATATAAATGACAAATGTTAAACTGTGGCCGAAATAGGCCTCTTTCATATCACATAAATTCAAGTGAGCAAACATATCATGTAAAGCTAAAAAAATATGCATATATATCACATAAAATTTTCAACTTATATATATACACATGTCGACTCAATTACTCGATGGACCTTCAAGAGGTTTAGACAACATAAGAACTTTTGTAGGCTTACAAATAATGTCCTACAAATAATCCTACCAATTTAACATATTTCTTGGATATAAACGCATAGAGCTCATTTCTGTACAATTCTTTAACATCTGGGAACTGCAAATACATACTGCCCACCAGGTGATTCCTTTACCTATATCGACTACTATACGTTGGAATTTCATTGCCAAACTTATCACGTAGATGAGCACATATACTTCTTAATTCATTTGATTTATTTGCAGGGAAACATGTAAATTGTAACTAGGAACATGGAGTTATTTGTCATAACGCTTAACATATACATAGAGCTGAGAGCTGAACTTTAAACATACAACATATAAGACTTCTATATAACGTATAACTCATATTTAGTTAATTGGGTGACCTCCAGGAGACTTCCTGGTATTCAAAGTTCTGAGCTTAACTGATCATTATCATAGTCTGCGCTTATACTTACTTAGACATTAGGAACATTAGTACATGAGAAAATCTCTCCTCTAAATTTAGGAAAATTCAAATGATAACTCCAACAAGAGCTAAATATATAGATGCATGACTTTAATATAACTTAAAGAATTCAACTGTATGTTATAACATGAAAATCATATATATTAAGACTCCTTAGATTAGCTAGCACATTGCAACATAAATTAGAGACGTGAAGACATAACTTAAGGATCTAATACTTGGATCTCTGTAACTTAGGAACTCGTGAGTAACTCTCTAAGTGATGCCTTATTGGCAAATAAAGATATATAGCCGTAATTCAGGAAATGCTGGATTTGACTTACATAACTTTTGCAATTATCTGAGGAGATAAAGAAAGTTTTGATCATTATAAGCGACTTAGAAGATCTTAGGATTACCCTTCTCATACATGGTAGATAACTGCAACACTTAGAATAGATAACTCAACATAATCGTTTAGGGGTATAGCAGAGAGCTTCTCAACTTAACGTACTATTTTACAGATGTTCAACTCTAATTATTTCGTAGAAGGTTAACACTTTACCGGCTATTCATCAATGTAACACATACTGAACATAAACAATTTAATTTTTAACTCTTTTACTAAACGTCTTTAGAATAGGGTTAATCTTCCTAGCTGTTTGCCTAACTCGTTCACAATCGTAACCCATATCGTCTGATTTAACAACATTTAGCTCTACTTTCCTTATTCATCTTAACTTCCTTGCCAAACATTATTCACTCTACACTCAAGTATTTACCCCAATGTTCACTATTCCATCAATTCCTATACGCACTTACCTCTTTACCTAATTGACAACTTTATCTATTAAATCTCGTCTTTCTTATATTTTAATATCGTTCAATGGTTCTAGAAAGCAATTACGGGCAGAGTGCATATTACTCACATATTACCTTAAAAGGGCTAACATTTACTCTTATCTTCCCTTTTTATAACGTCACAAAAAGATTAACAACTTAGCCACGCGTTCCCCGTTAACATCTATCGACTTAGCTTATTCGCTATGTGCCACTTGCTTAGCTTTAACGAGGGAAAACATAAAATATACTTTTTACCTTAATCACTTTAAAGCATAAAGATATAGGAGGGATTAACAATATTATTAAAATGTCATTTCCATAAGCTCATTTACCCTCAATCGGCTTAGCGTCATCTACTTAGCTTAAGTTCAATTACATGTCATCGTCTTAGCATTTCCTACCAATTTCACTAAGTGACCAGATCTTAACATATATTCAACATCACATATATAGTATACTGCAAAGGACCAGCTCAGGGTTCCCATGTTAAAGGGACTTCAAACTCGATTTACAACTACGACAACAATCGTATAAAAATTACACCTTTCGCTTCACATTTGTTCTCTTCAACCATTCTGAATGATTCAAGATTTATGCCAAGTATTTCCAACCCTTTGTACAGGATTATAGATGTCTCAATATAATTTTAAAAACATAGGAATATCGTTCCTTTCAATGACTTAGTTTCGTGCTTGAAAAACAAGGAAAGGGAAGCCTTTACATACCTTGGCACGTCGACTCTAATTTTGCCAAAAATCTTCCTTTCAAGATTACTCCTTAAGGCTCCTTCCAAGTCCAATTTACAAACACAACAAGCAGAAACTTCACTTAACCAAAGTTCTGGAAAAATTGGGCAACAACATGCCACAAGAACACACAAAGAAACAACAAGACAATACTACAACATTCTCCAATTTATAGCCTGATAATCTCAAAGAAATCAAAAAGGGAATTACTTACCCTTTCTTGGATATGTTATTAGCTATAGTAGGAGTAAACTCATACTCTTTACTCTGTCTAGAATCATCTAAAAACGCAGTAACACCACAATCAACCACAAAACAATAACAATCCACGACTTTCTTTCAATGTTCTCTTTTCAAAGCCCAAAAGAGACAAGAGTGAAGTTTCTTACCTGGGATATCTTTTCACTAGGTGATAGGGCTTTGAATTCTCTAAATTCTGAAAAAAAATCAACTAAAACTCAGTAGAAATGAGCTTTATAGATCAATTTTACTTCATATAGGCAGGCTGGCTCAGGTCTGGGCGGTGCCCGAACGACATGCCCTCGCACGCACCTGTTGCCTACCTGTCTCGGCGCCCGCGCGCCTGGGCGCTTTCCCAGCCGACAGTGCTATCTTCAAACGAGCATAACTTTTTACTTTAAACTCCGATTAATGAGTAGTTTTTTTCATTGTAAACTAGACTCAAATACCTTTCATTTAATATGTTATGAGACTTCTGAATCATTATCTGTTTAGAGATATATCTATTTAAATGTGACCCTTATTTACAAACTTCACATACTCTTCTCTTTTCCCTTTGCACATGTTTCCCTCCTCACCTACGGACAACATACAACCCATAATTCCCTTAATATGATATATAACCATCAAATAATTATCAATTTTATTTCGAGATATTAGACTGGGTATCAGAGCGAAGTAGTATCCTAGGGAGTCCACAAGCCATGTCTAGTAGAGTCTTGCTTATGGGTATGTTTTGCACCATACTTATAATCAGGAGGCTACAGGGCATTTAGGGGTTGTTTCACTTTGTTCCTTAATAGATTGTGCTATAGAGAAAAGATGTAAGGGCTGTTTGAGATCTGATTGTGCTTATGCTTTAGAATTCAACTGGAGTAAGGAAGATGACTACGAGATTTATCAACACTAATGCTTGAAAGGGTCCTAGTCTCCCTCTTGTCGATCCGAGAAATATATTATATGTTTGAAGTGAGTTTTGTTTTATTTCCCGTGTTACATTTCCTCTGGTTCTAGTCAGAGCTACTGTGGGAAGGGATTCAGCCTTCATGTTGTCCCAGTTTCAGTAGATCCAGGAGGAGGTAGAGTTTTTTATCCTCCGGCACCTTCAGCTATATCAATGGGATGAGATTTTGAGAAAGCATTTCAGATGTTAAATCGAATAGCGACGTTTCAAAAATCAGCTGTTGAAATTAATGGCAGGGTCTAGGAGAATACTTTTGAGAGCCTTAGTGCTTGAGGGTTTTGAGTCTAAATCCCCTAGCCTTCACGAATCAATACTTACCATGGGAACTTTGACTGGTTCGAGCTAATAAGGTTTTGTACCTAGAGCAAGGCAGCATGAGTATTCGCGAATATAGTATCAGGTTTAATTCTTTGGCCCGATATTCTTTAGATAGGATGCAGAATACGAGGGATATAGTATATTAATTATATTAGGTTTGATAGAGGATCTGATTCACCGTCATCAAGTACCAACATAAAAGTAGAATAGAGTGGGGGAGACCAGGTCAACAGGATTATTTAAGGCCCCTTGTTTCAAGGCACTGGGTAGCCAGACATTTAGTTTCTCATGAAGACTTAGTCCCTTTTTTTCCCTAGATCACGCTTTAGTTTCAGTTATTAGGACTGCCAATAATAGGTCATGGTAAAAGAAGGGGTATAAACGCGTCTTCATATTTAACAATTGATCCTATGTCTTATGTAGTGAACAAAAAGTGGTATTGGAGTTAATCAACCGCCATGGTAGTGTATAAATTTGCTTACGGTTAGAAAAATTCATCGATTATGTGGTGTTAAGGCATGTCTGTGTTATGTTAGATACATAGATTGAGTTGAATAAGTATAGTTTGATATGAGATAGCGAAAGGAAAGGATATGTTTACGAATAAATGGAATGTATGCTAATGGCACAAGGCAAGGAAAAGTTAAAGATGTTATGGCTAAACTTACGACTACCGAGGTATAACCCTCATTATCATTGACATGGATTGGCTATATGCATGTTATGCTTTAGTAAATTGTAGAACCCGTGAGGTAGAGTTTCAATTTTCGGGTGAGCCAGTCCTAGAGTGGAAGGATAGTTCGACTATGCCTGTAGTTCGTTTCATTTCCTACCTTAATGCCAAAAAGATGATCTCTAAAGGTTGTATGTACCATTTAGTTAGTGTTAATGATGCTACACTCGAGACCCCGACTATCCAGTCAATTCCGATAGTGAGTATCCAGAAGTCTTCCCAAATGATCTACCGGGAATTCGTCTCGTGCGGGAGATTGATTTTGGTATTGACCTTCTTCCTGATACGCAACCTATATCTATCCCTCCTTAAAGAATTTCCCCAACCGAGTTAGAGGAATTGAAGGAGCAGTTGAAGGACCTTTTAGATAAGGGTTTCATTAGACCGAGAAAATTCCCATAGGGTGCACCAGTTCTCTTTGTCCAAAAGAAATATGGTTCTCTTCATATGTACATTGATTATCGACAATTGATCAAGGTCACTATCAAGAACAGGTATCCTCTCCCCAGGATTGATGATTTGTTTGACCAGCTTCAGGGTGCTAAGTGCTTTTCAAAGATAGATCTCAATTCCGGGTACCATCAGCTCAGGGTTCAGGGGAGCGATATTCCAAAGACAGCCTTTGGGACTCGGTATGGTCAGCACAAGTTCGTAGTTATGTATTTTGGACTAACGAATGCTCCTGCAGCTTCTATGGATTTGATGAATAGGGTGTTCAAGCCATACTTGGATATGTTCGTGATTGTGTTCATAGATGATATCCTAATATACTCTCGGAGAAAGGAAGAGCATGCCGCTCATTTGAGGGTGGTGTTACAGACCTTGAAGGATCGTTAACTTTATACTAAATACAGTAAATGTGAGTTTTGGTTGAACTCAGTGGCATTTTTGGGTCATGTGGTGTCAAGTGAGGGTGTTTAGGTAGACTCTCAAAAGATAGAAGCGGTGAAAAATTAGACTAGTCCGGTGAATCCTTCGGATATCAAGAGTTTCTTGGGCTTAATTGGTTGTTATCGGAGATTTGTTGAGGGGTTTTCATCTGTTGCAGCACCATTAACCAAATTTACTCAAAAGAAAGTGAAATTCCAATGGTCCGAGGCTTGTGAGAGGAGCTTCTAAGAGTTGAAGATTTGACTTACCTCAACGCCGGTGTTAACCTTACCTGAGGGTACCGATGGGTTTTTGGTATATTGTGATACTTCAAGGATCGACCTTGGTTGTGTATTGATGCAGCATGGTAGGTTATAACATATGCTTCCAGGTAGCTGAAAGTCCATTAAAGGAATTACTCGACTCATGATCTTGAATTGGTGGCGGTAGTATTTTCCTTGAATATTTGAGGATACTATTTATATGGGGTCCATGTAGATGTGTTTATGGACCACAAGAGCCTACTATATATGTTTACCTAGAAGGATCTAAATCTACACCAAAGGAGGTGGTTGGAGTTACTCAAGGATTATGACATAAGTGTCCTTTACCATTCGGGTAAGGCTAATGTGGTGGCAGACGCTCTTAGTAGGCTTTCCATGGAGAGTGTGTCCCATGTAGATGAGGGAGGAAGGAGCTGGCGAGAGATGTGCATCGACTTACACGGTTGGAAGTTCGTTTGGTTAGCTCAACTGATGGTGGTGTTACTATTCAGAACAAATCAGAATCATCCTTGGTGATTGATGTAAAAGCTCGAGAAGCCGAGGACCCTATTTTGGTAAAGTTAAAGGAATCTGTTTAGAATCAAAGGGTAGGGGTCTTCTCCAAAGGGGGAGATGGTGTACTTTGATACTAGGGTCATTTGTGTGTTCCAGAAGTTGATGTTTGAGAGATCAGATGTTGCATGAGGCTCATGGTTCCAGTTACTCTATACATCCCGGTGCCACCAAGATGTACTGTGATCTACGGGAAGTCTATTGGTGGAATAGCATGAAGAAGGACATTGAAGAATTTGTTGCTAAGTTTTCAAATTGTCAACAAGTGAAGGTTGAGCACCAGAGACCGGGAGGCGTACTTCAAGACATCAATATTCCTACTTGGAAGTGGTAGGAAATCAATATGGACTTCATCACAGGGTTGCCTCGCACTTGTCGGTAGTATGACTCCATTTGGGTGGTTGTGGATAGGTTTACCAAAGCAGCTCATTTCCTACCGGTCAAAACCTACCAATTCAGCGGAGGATTACACTAAGTTGTACATTCGGGAGTTAGTTCATTTTCATGGAGTGCCATTGTCCATCATATCAGATAGAGGTACTCAGTTTACCTTCTAGTTTTGGAGATCATTTCAAAAGGGACTTGGTACTCAGGTCAAGCTTAGCACATTGTTTCATCTGCAAATAGATGGTCAGGTAGAGCGGACTATTCAGACTCTCGAGGACATGCTAAGTGCATGTGTGATTGACTTCAAGGGTAGTTGGGATGACCATTTGCCTCTCATTGAGTTCGTATATAACAACAATTACCATTCCAACATTCAGATGGCTCCGTTTGAGGCTCTCTATGGGCAGAGATATAGATCACCTATTGGTTGGTTTGAAGTCGGTAAAGCTGCGATGATAGGACCAGATTTAGTTCATGCGGCTATGGTGAAAGTTCAGCTAATTAGGGACAGGTTGAAAATAGCTCAGAGTCGCCAAAAGTCCTATGCAGATGTGAGAAGGAGAGAACTTGAGTTTGAAGTCGATAATTGGGTGTTCCTGAAGATATCTCCCATGAAGGGAGTGATGAGGTTAAAAAATAAAGGAAAACTCAGTCCTCGTTATGTTGGCCCGTATCGAATTGTGAAATGGGTTGGCAAGGTAGCATATAAATATGAGTTGCCCTTAGAATTAGTTTCAGTCCATCCAGTTTTCCATGTATCCCTTTTAAAGAAGTGTTTGGGTGATCCATCTCTGGTTGTTCCGGTGGACAGTGTCGGTGTGAAAGACAACCTTAGTTATGAAAAGGTTCCAATGGAGATATTGGATCGACAAGTTCATAAGCTAAGGAACAAAGAAGTAGCTCCAGTTAAGGTTTTCTGGAGGAATCAAAATGTTGAGGGAGCTACGTGGGAAGCTGAAGAAGATATGATGGCTAAATACCCGCATTTATTCCCTTCCGGCTCAGTTTCTGCTTGAGGTATTAGTTTCCTCTTTAGTACTCTATTCAGTTTCATGTTCAGCTCTTGTTTTTATACCCTGTAGAATTCTCGGCACCTAGACGACCTATTCGCACGTTGGTTAAGCATATTTGAAGGCCATACGTGCTAGAGAAAGGTCGGGAAAAAGATCGGACGAGAAACCCGTCGAACCATCGCGGGAGGAGCCGAGGCAGAGCCCCTCCGCGATGGCAGCGTGTCACGGAGGTGAGGCCTCCGCGATGGCTCCGTGACACGTTGCCCAGGTCCAGGTTCAAGAATATAACCCCCACTTCGGTTTAATTTCATTTAAATCAAAGGAATTTCAGAAAAAAACAGAGGCTACGGCAGAGAGAAGTAAGAACGAAGGAAATTATATAATTTTCGTCCGATTACGCTGCTAAACGCTGCCCAAATTCAAATTAACTCCAGATACTGAGGTATTTAGTAGCAGAGAGCATTCCTACAGATTTCAGTTTCGTGAAATACGGCCGACGGATCGTCGAGCCACCGAACCAAGGTAAGTGGAATTGCTCTAAATTAGTGTCTATGTGTTCCTAGCTGTGAAGTGAATATTTCTCCCTTCTGGACAGCTGAAAAATAGTGAGTTTTCGACCATCTTTCGATAAGCCTAAGTTTAGGCTATAAACTATATTGAAAGTGACGTTGCTCTTTACTATAAAGATGTATTTTGTATTAATTGACATGCTTATGAATGCAGTTGGGAGAAAATAGTTGAAGTACCGGCCGAGCTTCGTCCGACGGACGAATAGTTCAAGGATAAGGTATGTAAAGCTAGTTCCCTCGGCAAGTTAAGCAATATTGATACAATATAGTAATTTACAGGCCAGTAGAATGTTCAGAAGTTAAGTATTGCATTTATTGTAAATGTTGATACGATACTAGAAGCCTCAAGTTGTAACTTGCGTGAAACTTACTAGTATGACATAGATTCTATCACAATTGTTAGAAACTGCTCAACATGCTCAGTATGTGATGTAATACGAAATGTTAAGATATTGTTGTATTCAGTTGAAACCCCTCAAAGCAATGCAGTACCCGTAAAGCACTTCAGAAACAGAATAGCAGGCTAAAATGAAGTTTAGACAGCATGTTAGGAATAGGAAATCATGTTAATACAGACACTTAGTAAACAACATAGTTTTCAGCAGAAACACTATCTTGTATAGCATGTGCCCCAGTACAGTCTGGCAGGAGACTATATTTATATATTTACCTGCCTCAGCACGTATTAAATACGTATAGATTACTATCATTAGTTCAGCATGTAATATATGTGATACCTTACCCCGTTAGCCTCAGCATGTGAGATATGCAGACCGTATTACTAGTTGAGACCATTGTATTGTTGGGGTTGGATTACCTAGTATCCATGACCGCCCAGGGTTAATAGCTGTATCGACTCTTCCGCCAGAGGACGAGGATACGTCGCTCCACGGAGTGGCATGCCGTCCCACAGGGGACGAAGATGGGATGCCAGTTTTCCCCATATTTTTGCCTTGATCGGCCCTTACACACCCCAGTCGAGCGGATACACCCGGGTGTAGATTTAGGAGTCCTCCGGACTTAGATGCAGTTATAGTCAGGTGCTCAGCGAGCCCAAGTGCATACCCAGGGGACCGGCAGGATGCTTACAGGATTTATAGGAGATGGGATGACCGGGGTAGGGGTATAGATTCTGTGCTGGTTGTACCTCCCGGCTTATGGGGGCCGGGTAAGGTTTGTGTGTGCCATGTTATACTATTTCATATTATGCCATGTTACGTTAGATACGAGTAGATCAACATTAGAGGGATATGTCTCCAGGTATGACTCCTATTTTCTTCTAGTATAAATGAGAAAAGGTACGACTTACAGTATCAGGCAGTTAATCTAATTTTTCTTACTTCAGTTTCATCAGTTGTATTATATTTTTCAAATATTTGTTTCAGTTATCACTTTACATACTCAGTACCAGCGGTACTGACGCCCGGTGGGGCGCTGCATTACTTGCCTGTAGGTACTCATAGACGAGCAGGCGATACTACGTGATTCCTGTCAGCGATCGAGTATTCAGCTCCTGTCATCCGGAGACTGAATATCAGAGGTGTATTTCAGTTCCTTTTTGTTATATAGTACGGGTTGGTCGGGGCCTTGTCCCGATCATTCTATTGCTATTCCTAGAGGCTTGCAGTCTGTATATATCTCCCTGTGGTCAGATGAGCCGGTCGTGTGAGGCTGTGCAGTTGTATAGCTGTTAGTACTCTTTCTTTTTTTATGATGGCCGTGTGGGGCCATAGTTTACCAGTAGTGGTGACCTTGCTGGTCACGTAGCTTTTTAGTACTTCATGATTGAGTTGCAGATAACTAGACAGCATGGTGGCCTTGTCGGCCCGCATAGGTTTCCGTGAATTGATGTGTTTCTGGTCAGCTGTTAGTACAGGTATAGGAGGCTATAGGCCAATGGGCCGGGGGCTGTGTTTACAGCCATTATATAGCCCTTTGCTTCCAGAAATATGAGTTAGAGCCAGCCAGGCACCAGATGTGCCTAGGCTTAGCAGTCTAGCAGTTCAGGTCCCAGTAGGGCACCAGGTTCCAGTCATAACACCCCCCCCAAGGCGGGGTGTGACAAACTTGGTATCAGAGCAGGTCGTATCCCAGGGAGTCTGCAAGCCGTGCTAAGCAGAGTCCAGTCCATGGATGTGTTGTGCACCACATACTATGGATAGGAGGCTGCAAGGCATGATAGGATTGTTGTCTTTTATTCTTATTCAGTCGTGCTATAGAGCGGTGCAACATAGGGTTGAGTCCCTAAAAGCTTACCATATTCTTTGGTTACAGATAATGTCAGACCAGCAACATCCTATCACAGGTCGGAGCTTAGATATTGCAGCTGGGGAAGGCACCAGCAGGATGCCTCCCTCTCGTTTAGAAACAGCTCGATCAGAGGGCACTACAGAGGTATCGTCCCAGCCTCCTCAACAGTCTCCACCACGTCAGGAGCCACTTGGGGCAACACTACCTTCAGCAGTCCCTATACCGACACCTTCCGACCAAGAGGTTAGGAGTGCTGTAGTTATGTTAGCACAGATGATGGCTGCTCAGCGTCAGCCAATGCCGTCTACAGTTGCAGAATCATTAGGAGGACCCGGTAGTTCGAGAGTCCGAGAGTTCTTAGCCCTGAATCCCCCACAGTTTAGTGGCACGGACCGAACAGAGGACCCCCAGGATTTTTTGGATCAAATGCAGAGAATCTTCAGGGTTATGCATGCCACGCCTACCGAATCAGTTGAATTGGCAGCATTCCGGTTACAGGATATTGCGGTGTTCTGGTATGAAAGCTGGGAAAGGTCCCGAGGGAGAGATGTTTCCCCTCCCACCTGGTCCAACTTTTCAGCAGCTTTCCTGGATCACTATTTGCCACGGGAAATTCGACAGGCTCGGGTAGACCAGTTTCTGCATCTGGAGCAGGGGTCCATGAGTGTTTGGGAATATTCCTTACAGTTTGATTCCTTAGCCCGATATGCATCGGCCTTTGTTGATATCATGGCATCTAGAGTGCACCGTTTTATAATGGGGTTGAATCCAGAATATGTTGAGATTTGCATTCCAGCCACACTGCGAGAGGACATGGACATTGCTCGAGTTCAAGCATTTGCCCAGAATATTGAGGGCATCAGACAGCGACAACGGGAGATCAGAAGGGTTAATCAGGAATAGCGTCGCCGGGACAGGCCAGTTGAGTTATAGAGGGAGGCCCGGGGAGGACCCAGGCCACGATTGTCAGACAGGCCACCCAGGCCCCCACCTCCGCCACAGTCACAAGGGGGTAGATTCAGCGGCAGGGGGCAGCAAGAGACTGGTAGAGGCTCGCAGGTGGCAGATTCATCATTACAGAGGAGGGCGGAGCAGAGCAGGTATACCCTACCACTTTGCCCCATATGTAGTCGACGCCATCCTGGAGCATGCAGATAAGGCTCCACTGTATGTTATATTTGTGTCCAAGAAGGCCATTTGATGAAAGATTGCCCAGCCAGAGGTTGAGAGGACCGAGATAGATAGGATAGGACATCTACAGGGTCACGAGTCACGGCATCCTCGGTAGGGTGCAGGCCCTCAGCTTCAGCAGGCAGGGGTCGCGGCAGATCAGCAACTTCCAGTATAGGTGCGGGTCCAAGACGCACATATGCCTTACCAGGGAGGCAAGATTCAGAAGCGTCGTCTGATGTTGTGACAGGTATGCTAACTATCTGCTCACACCCTGCTTATGTGTTGATTGATCCAGGGTCCACTTTGTCGTATATTACTCCATTTGTGGCACAAAAGTTTAGTATTACACCAGAATCATTGCAGCAGCCCTTCTTAGTATCCACGCCCGTCGGTGACTCTATCACAGCTAGCCGAATCTACCGCGGGTGCACAGTAGAGGTTGCTGACCGTCAGACCACAGTAGATCTGGTCGAGTTAGAAATGATAGATTTCGATGCCATAATGGGTATGGACTGGTTAGTACCATGTTTTGCCAATGTTGAATGTTGGACCAAGACAGTCCGATTCCACTTCCCAGGAGAAGCAGTGCGGGAGTGGAAGGGCAGCACCGCTACGCCAAAAGGTAGGTTTATTTCCTACCTTCAGGCGAGAAAGTTGATATCTAAAGGGTGTATTTACCATCTGGTCAGAGTTCAGGATATCCAAGCAGAATCTCCGACACTCCAGTCTGTCCCAGTGGTGAATGAATTCCCAGATGTATTTCCTGATGAGTTACCTGGTATTCCCCCAGAAAGGGAAATAGACTATGCTATCGACTTGTTACCAAACACTCAGCCAATATCAATACCTCCCTATCGTATGGCTCCTGCAGAACTTAGAGAATTAAAGGAGCAGTTGAAAGATTTATTGGATAAAGGTTTTATCAGGCCGAGTACTTCACCGTGGGGTGCGCCAGTTTTATTCGTGAGAAAGAAAGATGGCTCGCTCCGAATGTGCATAGATTATCGGCAGCTAAATAAAGTTACAGTAAAGAACAAGTACTCGCTCCCCAGAATTGATGACTTATTTGATCAGTTACAGGGAGCCAGATACTTTTCTAAGATTGACTTGCGGTCCGGATATCACCAGGTCTGGGTACGTGAGAGGGATATTCCTAAGACAACGTTCAGGACCCGATATGGACACTTTGAATTTTTAGTTATGTCCTTCAGGTTAACGAATGCCCCAGCAGTCTTCATGGACCTGATGAACAGTATTTTCAGACCTTTCCTGGACTTGTTCGTGATAGTATTCATTGATGATATTCTGGTGTATTCACGCTCTGAAGCAGATCACCGGACTCATTTGTGGACAGTGCTCCAGATTCTCAGGGACTGCCAGTTGTATGCTAAATTTTCTAAATGTGAATTCTGGCTTAAGTCAGTGGCCTTTTTAGGGCATATTGTCTCAGATACTGGTATACAGGTAGACAAGCAGAAAATAGAAGCAGTTAAGTCATGGCCTAGGCCTACCACCCCGACTGAAGTTCGTAGCTTTCTGGGGTTGGCAGGATATTACATGAGGTTCGTTGAGGGGTTCTCGACCATTGCAGCACCTCTAACCAAATTGACACAGAAAGCAGCAAAGTTTCAATGGACAGAGGCATGTGAGTAGAGCTTCCAGAAATTGAAAGACAGATTAACCTCCGCCCCAGTGTTGGCATTACCGGAAGGCACAGAAGGTTATTCAGTCTATTGTGACACGTCAGGTGTTGGGTTAGGTTGTGTGTTGATGCAGCATGGTAGAGTAATTGCATATGCTTCCAGACAGCTGAGGAAACACGAAAAGAATTACCCCACCCACGACCTGGAATTGGCCGCAGTAATCCACGCCTTAAAGATGTGGAGGCATTACCTGTACGCTGTTCATGTTGATATTTACACAGATCATAAGAGCTTACAGTACATTTTCACTCAGAGGGAGTTGAATCTACGGCAACGCCGCTGGTTGGAGCTGTTAAAAGATTATGATGTGAATATTCTATATCACCCCGGAAAAGCTAATGTTGTAGCAGATGCCCTGAGCCGAAAGTCAATGGGGAGTTTGGCGTATTTGCGACCTGAGAAACAGAAGTTAGCTAAAGAACTTCATCAGTTAGCTGGTCTAGCCGTTTGAGTAATGGAAATAGAAAATAATAGAGCAGTAATTCAGAATTCTGCTGTGTCATCATTAGTTACAGAGGTGAAAGAACGACAGTACGAGGATCCCGATTTAGTCCAGCTCAGAGATAGAATTCCGAAAGGTACGGAGCCAGATTTTCAGATAATCGAGGATGATGTGCTACGCTGTAAGGACCACCTCTGTGTCCCGGATGTTTCAGGGCTTCGTGGGCGGAACATGCACGAGGTACACTATGCTCGCTATTCCCTTCATCTAGGGGCGACGAAAATGTACCACGACATCAGAGACATCTACTGGTGGCCAGGTATGAAAGCTGAGATAGCTGAATTTGTATCTAGATGTTCTAATTATTAGTAGGTGAAAGCCGAGCACCAGAAACCGGGTGGTTTTACGCAAGAGATAACGGTGCCTATGTGGAAATGGGAAGCGATAAACATGAATTTTGTAACAGGGTTACCCCGTACTAGACGCAGAAATTATTCCATTTGGGTAATAGGTGACAGGCTGACAAAATCAGCTCATTTCCTGCCAGTGAGGGCTACCTTCTCAGCTGCGGATTATGCCGAATTATATATCAGAGAAATAGTTAGATTGCATGGAGTGCCGGTATCCATCATTTCAGATAGAGGAGCCCAGTTCACAGCTAGATTCTGGCAGTCGTTTCAGAAAGGTTTGGGGATGCAGATTAACTTGAGCACAACATTCCATCCTCAAACAGACGGGAAGGCTGAACGTACAATTCAGACGCTCGAAGATATGCTACGAGCGTGTGTGCTAGATTTTAGGGGTAGCTGGGATGAACATCTTTCGTTAATTGAATTTGCTTATAACAACAGCTACCATTCAGCTATTCAAATGGCGCCTTTCAAGGCATTATACGGGCGAAAATGTAGATCGCTGGTGGGCTGGTTTGAAATAGGAGAATCAGCATTAGTTGGCCCAGACATTGTTCGGCAGTCCGTGGAAAAGATAAAGCTTATCCGAGAACATTTACTGACTGCCCAGAGCCGCCAGAAGTCTTATGCAGATATGCGACGCAGAAATCTAGAATTTGCGGTAAATGATTGGGTATATCTGAAAGTGTCCCAGATGAAAGGGGTAATGAGGTTTGGCAAGAAGGGCAAGCTTAGCCCAAGATTCATTGGGCCATATCAGATTCGGTGAAGAATAGGCTGAGTTGCATACGAGTTGAACTTGCCTCCAGAGTTAGCATCTGTTCACCCAGTGTTCCATGTTTCTATGTTAAGGAAGTTCGTAGGGGACCCTTCTATGGTAGTTCCAGTCCAAGATGTCCAGGTCACAGAAGAGTTAGCATATGAAGAGGTTCCCGTAGCTATCTTAGATAGACAGATTCGCAGGCTGAGGACTAAAGATGTTGCATCTATCAAAGTATTGTGGTGTAAAAGGAATCGTGATGAAATGACGTGGGAAGCTAAAGAAGATATGAAAGTCAGATACCCTCACCTATTTCAGGCCTAGTCAGGCGACAGGTATGTCCGTATTATTACTTATGCAGTACCTTATGGTTGTATGTCGGTAAATGAGAGAGATTGATATTTAGTTATCTAGTGGATCCTAGAATATTATGTGCAGTGCCTGTGTTGGACTTTTCTGCATTTCAGGTTTTTGCTATAGTCCATATTACAGGGGAAACTCTGCCGAAATTTTTCTAGAAAGTAAAGTAAGTAGTCCTCTAGATAACAGTGTACATTCGAGGACGAATGTTCTTAAGGGGGGGAGAATGTTATACCCCGTAGAATTCCCGGCACCTAGATGACCTATTCGCACGTTGGTTAAGCGTATTTGAAGGCCATACGTGCTAGAGAAAGGCCGGGAAAAAGATCGGACGAGAAACCCGTCGAACCATCGCGGGAGGAGCCGAGGTAGAGCCCCTCCGCGATGGCAGCGTGTCACGGAGGTGAGGCCTCTGCGATGGCTCCGTGACACGTTGCCCAGGTCCAGGTTCAAGTATATAAGCCCCACTTCAGTTTAATTTCATTTAAATCAAAGGAATTTCAGAAAAAAACAGAGGCTACGGCAGAGAGAAGTAAGAACGAAGGAAATTATATAATTTTCATCCGATTACGCTGCTAAACGCTGCCCAAATTCAAATTAACTCCAGATACTGAGGTATTTAGCAGCAGAGAGCATTCCTACGGATTCAGTTTCGTAAAATACGGCTGACGGATCGTCGAGCCACCGAACCAAGGTAAGTGGAATTACTCTAAATTAGTGTCTATGTGTTCCTAGCTGTGAAGTAAATATTTCTCCCTTCTGGACCGCTGAAAAATAGCGAGTTTTCGACCATCTTTCGATAAGCCTAAGTTTAGGCTATAAACTATATCGAAATTGATGTTGCTCTTTACAATAAAGCTGTATTTAGTATTAATTGACATGCTTATGAATGCAGGTTGGAGAAAATAGTTGATGTACCAGACGAGCTTCGTCCGACGGACGAATAGTTCAAGGATAAGTTATGTAAAGCTAGTTCCCTCGGCAAGTTAAGTAATATTGATACAGTATAGTAATTTACAGGCCAGTAGAATGTTCAGAAGTTAAGTATTGCATTTATTGTAAATGTTGATACGATACTAGAAGCCTCAAGTTGTAACTTGCGTGAAACTTACTAGTATGACATAGATTCTATCACAAGTGTTAGAAACTGCTCACCATGATCAGTATGTGATGTAATACGAAATGTTAAGATATTGTTGTATTCAGTTGAAACCCCTCAAAGCAATGCATTACCTATAAAGCACTTCAGAAACAGAATAGCAGGCTAAAATGAAGTTTAGAAAGCATGTTAGGAATAGGAAATCATGTTAATACAGAAACTTAGTAAACATCATAGTTTTTAGCAGAAACACTATCGTGTATAGCATGTGCCCCAGTACAGTCTGGCAGGAGACTATATTTATATATTTACCTGCCTCAGCACATATTAAATACGTACAGATTACTATCATTAGTTCAGCATGTAATATATGTCATACCTTACCCCGTTAGCCTCAGCATGTGAAATATGCAGACCGTATTACTAGTTGAGACCGTTGTATTGTTGGGGTTGGATTACCTAGCATCCATGACCGCCCAGGGCTAATAGCTGTATAGACTCGTCCGCCAGAGGACGAGGATACGTCGCTCCACGGAGTGGCATGCCGTCCCACAGGGGATGAAGATGGGATGCCAGTTTTCTCCATATTTGTGCCTTGATCGGCCCTTACACAACCCAGTCGAGCGAATACGCCCGGGTGTAGATTCAGGAGTCCTCCGGACTCAGATGCAGTTATAGTCAGGGGCTCAGCTAGCCCAAGTGCATACCCAGGGGACCGACAGGATGCTTACGGGATTTATAGGAGATGGGATGACCGGGGTAGGGTATAGATTCTGTGCTGGTTGTACCTCCCGGCTTATGGGGGCCGGGTAAGGTTTGTGTGTGCCATGTTATGCTATTTCATATTATGCCATGTTACGTTAGATACGAGTAGATCAGCATTAGAGGGATATGTCTCCAGGTATGACTCCTATTTTCTTCCAGTATAAATGAGAAAAGGTACGACTTACAGTATCAGGCAGTTAATCTAATTCTTCTTACTTTAGTTTCATCAGTTGTATTATATTTTTCAGATATTTCTTTCAGTTATTGCTTTACATACTCAGTACCAGCGGTACTGACGCCTGGTGGGGCGCTGCATTACTTGCCTGCAGGTACTCATAGATGAGCAGGCGATACTACGTGATTCTTGTCAGCGATCGAGTATTCAGCTCCTGTCATCTGGAGACTGAATATCAGAGGTGTATTTCAGTTCCTTTTTGTTATATAGTACGAGTAGGTCAGGGCCCTGTCCCGATCATTCTATTGCTATTCCTAGAGGCTTGCAGTCTGTATATATCTCCCTGTGGTCAGATGAGCCGGTCGTGTGAGGCCGTGCAGTTGTATAGCTGTTAGTACTGTTTCTTTTTTTATGATGGCTGTGTGGGGCCATAGTTTACCAGTAGTGGTGACCTTGCCGGTCACGTAGCTTTTTAGTACTTCATGATTGAGTTGCAGATAACTAGACAACATGGTGGCCTTGTCGGCCCGCATAGGTTTCCCTGAATTGATGTGTTTCTGGTCAGCTGTTAGTACAGGTACAGGAGGCTATAGGCCAATGGGACGGGGGCTGTGTTTACAGCTGTTATATAGCCCTTTGCTTCCAGAAATATGAGTTAGAGCCAACCAGGCACCAGATGTTCCCAGGCTTAGCACTCCAGCAGTTCAGGTCCCAGTAGGGCACCAGGTGCCAGTCATACCCCCCCAGGGTGGGGTGTGACACTTGTATCCCAATTTCTTTCATATAAATGGATATATGTGTGGTTTGGGAATTCAGTTCAGTCATGTAGTTCAAATCAGAGTCAGTCACTCTGTCAGTTTTCAGTATGTATGTTTAGTATTTGAGTAAGATGATTGCATTTCTCTACTTTTCTGTATGATTTTCAACATTCGAGGAAGAATGCTCCGAAGGGGGAGATATTATTATACCTTGATAGACCTAAGGTCAGACCTGGGAGTTGAAATAGAAAAATAGGAATTTCTACACCAGGTCACAGGATGAGTCATCTAGTGACCCGTCAGGAACCCCACGCATCGTTAAGTGACTCGTGGGAAGTGGATGGGACTTGTTAAAATATTTTGTCCATGGATGTGACCACGAGTCGTGGTCAGCATCATGAATCATCAAGTCAGCCGTGGGAAAGGGTTGTTGAAGGATGAAGGAATTTGTGCAGTGCACCTAACGGGTCATCACCAGGACTCATCGGGTACACCACGAGTTAAGGTGTCTCCCATGGTGACCCCCAGGTGATGTTTGGCAGTGAGGAGGATGAGAGGTGACCACAAGTTGTGGTCACCAGCAACGACCTGTTAAGTCTCTCGTGGTGACCCCAGAGGAAGATGGGCAGTGTTCATGATGAATCCAAACCACGAGTCGTGGCCAGTGACAACGACTCATCCAGTCCCTTGTTGGGATTGACAGTCTATTTTTTTCTGCGAGTTTACTAAGGGCTTTTTCATAATTCGTATGTTCCTATTTAAGTCCAAAATAGAGTGTATTAAGATGGGTTGAGTCATTCGAGCCTATTCAAAACTTATTCATGCAAGTTTAACGATTTAGAGAGTGATCAAGCATAGTTCATCAAGGTTCTCCCTCAATTCTTCTTTAATTTCCTTTGGGTGTTCAAGGAAAAGGGTAGAATCAACTTACCCAGGTATGTGAGGCTATGAATGAGAGTCCCTTTCACTCTCATGCCCTAAACTCTTCAAAAATTTCATGAATTCCAATTCTAAAGGTCAAGTTTCATGACCCATGAAGTTTATGTCAATTCTTGTGAAATTCGATATGATATAACGATGGGTCAATCCCCCTCATGTATTAAATCATATTTTATGATCTATTGGCAAATTTTATGTCTACTTTGAATATAAATTGATAGATTTGAGCTTAAATCCAACTATGCCCAATTATGTATGTTTTATGAAAAGTTAAGTTATGATTTCGCTATAATCTTGATCTAAATTAGCCCAACTATGATGTATGCTTTATGATATGATTTCTCTCAAACACTTATCAAGGATTTATGAGGTATCAAGTATATACATATTTTACAAGTATGCATGAATTTCATGATTTATGGATTTACGATTATGGCTGACTCACGGGCCTTATTTCATGGCTAGTTCACATATTTCAAGCATGCTTATGATTATGATGATTTAACTAGACCAAGAATCTCATGTATGTTTTCCCTATTATCCTACGAGCACTATATATATTTTGGGAGTAGTATTTAACACCGAGTAGACCCAGGGTCCAAGTATACCCCGAGTCTCAAAACTACGCGCCAATGTAGCCATGATGGGACCTCCTTTGCGACTGTCCCTTTTTCCCCAATGGGCCTTCATGAGTGATATCACGCCTCTTTTCATGGTTCTACCCTTGGCAAGGTACGAACACCCTCCCGACTAGGGGTTTACAAGTGGGGCTCCATGTGTGCTCATATGGAGTATGTTGGTTATAAGAATCTCCCACTGTTTCTCATGATTTATGCATGGTTATGATTATGTACTTTGGCTCAAGTCATGTTTAATAAAGCTCTTCTCTTATGATAATGTATATGAATGATTTACATATATTTTGAAAACCTTGAGTCCTTATGTTTACATTATGATATTTACTTTATGATCATGTTGTCCACTCTTATGTATTTTAACTATCCGTTTTATTTACCTTGCATAATCGGTTTATTTCAAGTATTGATCGCATATTTTATGCTGTATCATCTTATGATACAGACTCTGATATCTAGGCTCAATCCCGCTGATAGTCAGATTCCCTGAGTTAGCTTTCCACAGCCTCAGTTGGTGAGTCCTCATCTTGCGATGGCCATTTCTTATTAGTTGTATTACGTCTTTTCAATTTCAGATTCTAGTGAGTTAGTTGGGGTCTTGTCCTATAAACTCGTCAGTGTTAGAGGCTTTTTCAAACATAGTTGTATTCAGCTTTAGACTTGTGCATGTAATAAGATGTTATGTTTGTTAGGCTTCTGCTATGTTGTTTATGATGATCTTCCGCTTAAATATGATCGAGTTAGATGTATGTTCATGCCATGGGTCGACTTGGAGTCTCTCAAGATTTCTTATCCCGTGTCTCGATCCGGGCTTATGTTTGGGTCGTGACAATCGTATTTACATTAGTAGAATAAAAGTGAACTTTGATTGCATGATCAACAAAGCTATTAAAAATGTAATAATTTGCAAGGTAATATACTTTTCTATGGAGGTAAAACTATCTTGTGAAAAATGTAACACCTCGAATTCTAAACCGGTGTATTGACAGCACTTAGAAATGTGTAGAACTAATTTTAGGATTCATGGATCATCGTTCTAGAGAACAACCTGTAGATCGTGCTCTAGTTGTGTCCTTCGACTTATTTTCTTCCTAGATTTTCTACAGAAGACATGACGGTTTGTTATTTATGAGAACGATCCATCCTTTCAACTGTAGCAAATTCTTCAGAGAGGTGTCAAATTCTCATAGTAAAAGAACAGACTATAAAGTCAACTGATCACGGGCAAAAATATATGCCCGAGATACTCTTTATTACTTAAATTAGTCTTGTTTATCTAAGTTATCGTATACATTTTCATGTAATTTTAGATAAAATAAAGATATGTGCTAACCAACATGATTAGCCTTTGTTTTGTAGGTTTTGATGATGTTTGAGTAACTAATCCATGAGTTGGTAAAGTAGAAGCTTGGAAACGGAATTAACACGCGAACGTCGGCAAGGAAGAGGCACAAAACAGCCCACCGGCGCGTCGACAAGGTGCCACGGCAGGCAGGCCGCTCAAAACAGCCCACCTGCGCATTGGCAATGTGCCACGGCAGGTGGACTCCGCGACCATGGGGCTGCAACGCGCTGCCCAGGCAGCGTGACACGTTGCCAACGCGGCAAGGTGCTGCCTGGGCCGATTTCGGGTGATTTTCCAGAAAGCCATCGCGTCCGTAGCGTGTCACGGAGGCCGTGCTCCACGATGCACTCCGTGACACGTTGCTTGTTAATCCGGGAAAGATTCCTACTAATATAAATAGCACACTTAGGTTTATTTTTCATAATTCAGACTTGGTGGAGCAAGGACGTGGGTTAGCAGCAGTTGAGGGACGAAAAAGCTAAGGGTTTTTCTCTCTTTCTTTCTTCTTTCAATCAATTGTACGTATGATTTACACTCGTTTGAGGATGATCAATCCACAAATGAGTGGCTAATTCTCTTCCTCGCTAAGGTTTTGAACATGTGTAGTGAATTTTGATTGTGAATTATATGGTTTTTCATCTTCTTCTTTCATGTTGTTCTATTAATTCTTGTTCTTACTGCATTAGTGTGTGGCCAACATTAATGTATATCTAAAAAGTCCAATTTCACTCGAAAGAGCAAGAAATTGGAAAGTTGTGAATTAATAGGGTATTGTTCTTAACTTGATTTGGGAAAATTGGGTTTTGATGTGCTTTCCTGATAGAAATATACTTGAAAGCCGTATTAGTCAATTTAGGAACCGGAATTGTAGTGCTAGGTCATAAATTGCATTTGATCACAAAAATGTAGACGAATGGTTTATGATTCTAAAGTGAGATTAAATACGAGAGTTTTAATCTCTAGGCTAATGTTCTTGGCTAGCAACATGAAGAGAAGAATAACCGAATTATGATTACTATCGAATTCATTACTTGTTCTTAACCTTGGCATGCTCATATCCATAGTTTCAATTCAACGTAGATATTTGTTAATAGTTTTAGTATATAATTTATAAACAAAAAAAATTATTTAACTTTTGGTTACGTTGTTGTCAGCATAATTAGAAGTAAACTAGAATATAGTGTACTTAAGCAATTTTACTTATCCAGAGTCTCCTTGGATCGATACTTGGCTTACTTAGCCACTTTATTACTTGTTTGACCACGTGCACTTGCGTGTCGGTTTTTACCCCATACCAAAGCACCGAGCAAGTTTTTGGCGCCGTTGCCGGGGAGACTTGGCAATCGGTGAAATTGTTTTAAGTATAAATTTACTGTATTTTTCTTTTATTTTCTTAAGTGTTGACAACTTGGTCTAGTGTTTGTTTTAATTCTTCTTTATTTTATTTTATTTTTCTGCTTGTTCGTATACCCTTATTGACATGACATCGTGGAATATAAATGGTTTCAGTGGTGGATACTCATATTTTAGTGAATCTTGTCTGAACTGTGGAGGACCCCACTTGTGGCAAAACTGTAACACGTGCAATATATGCGGGTGTCAATATGGCCATTGGGGTGATTGTCCAAAGGCATATTCCCCTCCCCCAAGCCCCTACTATGATCCTTCTGTTGTTTTTTCTGAATATAGGCATGCTGAAAATGAGGACTTGGGACGCCAAGCTCGAATAGAAGACAAGTTGAAACAACTCTTGGAGCAATCAGAAGCAATGAAGGAGGCGATGGCAGTATTGAGAAATCAACAAGAAGAGAATACAGAGGCTCTAGAAAGGATGAGCATCAAATTCACGGAGATGATCGCTGAAGCTGAAGCGTGTGATAAATCACAGACAACAGTTTTAGCCGATATTCAAGAGGAAGTACAAGAGGACGACAAGGGTGAATTTTTGGATGAAGCCCAACAATTCGAATCTCTTGAGTGTCCCCGTGATGGGCTCACACTTATGGAAAATCCATTCTTGGAAGAAGAGTTAGCGTATCCCCCAGTTGACTTTAATGGTGAGATAGATGTCGATGTCGAGAAGGTATATACAAGTAAGGAGGTCAAGCAAAATGCAGTTTCAGAGTTGAGGTGTATTGGACCACACTCTACGCATTTTTCAACATTAAATTTTGTTGACAACATAGAAATAGAGTCTTCCAAGTTTGTAGAGAAATGTCTAGAGGAGGACCAAGCACCATATATTTTGAAATTTGCTAACTCAGAAAGACAAAATGACTTCGCTTACTTAAGGACCAATAAATGCAAAAGGCAACATCTACTGTTTGGTCCTTACAATTTTTCACCACCACCCCTGGAGCATAAGAGGAAATTAGAGAAGAAATTAGGGGTGAGATTCATATCCTCAAGGTAGAGGAAAAAGTGGTGAAACTTGGTACGTCGTGCCGCGACGTAAAATTAGGCGCTGCTTGGGAGGCAACCCAAGGGTACCACAGGTACCATTTTAATTTCATGCAATTGAGTTGATTTTTGTTTATTTTCATCTTGTGTTGTTTTGGTGGAAAGTTAAGCGCAGCTGGAGGGGAAGTCTGAGTACCCGTGGAGGAGGAAGCTAACAAGCATGGAAGAGAAAAAGTGTGGGGTTGACCACCCACTTGTCCATAGTTGAAGAAAAACATGCTGTCAACTAGGCCAAAAGGCCTCAGGGAGTATTTCTCACCCTTTTTAAATTTTAATTTGATGCTATGAGGACATAGCATGATTTAAGTGTTGGGGTGAGGGAAATTTCAAGGGAAATTTCAAAATTTTCTGTGCTTAATGATTTTGGTGAATGTAATGCTTGTGCAAAAGTTGGTGAGAAATTTGAAAAATTTGAAATTTTTTTCTGAATTAAGCATGACTTCATCACCCGTTGGTTTTTCTTTTCGGTTCTTTTCCGACGGGGGGTATTTGAACCGAAGAATAAAATTTTTTTTTCTTTCCTTGGTCTGTATATAAAGTTTTTTTAGTCATAGCTAGGGACTGTTTCCGACGATGGATGGATGACGACCGTCTTGAGGAAAATTAGTCGATAGGTTTTGGGTTTTGAAACCATAACTAATTGGTGATGGATGTTCTTGTTATGTGCTATAAATGTTTGTAAGATGCAAGTATGTTCAGTGTGAAGCATGCAAGTGTATAACTTTGTTTGAGACACTTAGGCTCTTGAATTTGACTCAATATGTTTGAAGCTTAATTCTGAATTCTTGTGATTAACTGAGTAAGAGTCTACTGATTGTGTCTTGATTTGAGCATGTGCCATGAGTGTAAGGTTTTTGAGTATTCCGTGCTATTGTGATTGTCTAGAACTTGCCTGGTGTGTTTATAAAATGAAATGAAGGATGTGAATTGGAGGAAATGATATAGTCATTTCTTTGAATGAACCAAACTTTTATCCCTCCTTATACCTACCTTGAAAAATTAATCCTAGTTAACCCCATGGAGCCTTGAGCCTATTCTTTGACAGTTGCAACATAAGCTTAATCCTTTTTCTTTCATTAGCCTTGAATTTGATCCAAAACTCCGAAGCGCTTAAAGAAAAAAATCCGAAAGAGTAAAGGAGTGAGAAGAATGAAAAAGAAGGAAAAATAGCAAGTTGTAAATAGTTGAGAAAAGGAAAAAGGTGCATTTGTGTGAAAATGGTTGGTTATTAGTAGGGAGTAAGAAAAGGAATGAATGAAACATATTGCTTAAGTACTCCTTACTAATAAGCTAAAAGTGTCGAAAGAAATGGGGGAACAAAAAAGGAAAAAGAAAGATGAAAAGAGAAAAAGGTGAAGTGAGGGAAGGGAAGTTTGTAATGAAGGCGTGATGTATTAAAAGCGCTTAGGAAAGATAGTCACTATTACTGATCATAATAGTACCTACCCGCACCTGAGTTACATTACAACCTAAAAAGTCCTACTTGATCTTACATTCATACATCCTTAAATTAGTGGAATAAAACACTAAGGGCAAGCTTATGGGTCATTACATGATGCATGTGAATTCTTTGTGAGAGTGAGCGTAATTCTATTCATGTACCCACACATGTTGTGATGTAAAAAATTGTTTTTGCATGTGATTGGGTAACTCTCTTTCCGTGAGGGGCACATGTTGAATGAAGGATATAAATCATGTGGGATTTCTTAGTCAGTTGATTGGCATGAGTTTGCTAAAATTGAGAGTTGATTCTTGAGGTTAAGAAGTCTTAACTTAGTTGTACTTCATTTCAATGATCAAATCAGGCATGCTCTATTTTTAGCTTGTATCTTACGTAATCATTATAGCCGTAACCTGAATTATCTTGCTAAATTAGTTATGTGGGAGTCTCCATATGCATGATATGTAAAAGGTTGTTCGAGGACGAACAAGGCTTTAAGTGTGGGGTTGTGATCACGGGCAAAAATATATGCCCGAGATACTCTTTATTACTTAAATTAGTCTTGTTTATCTAAGTTATCGTATACATTTTCATGTAATTTTAGATAAAATAAAGATATGTGCTAACCAACATGATTAGCCTTTGTTTTGTAGGTTTTGAAGATGTTTGAGTAACTAATCCATGAGTTGGTGAAGTAGAAGCTTGGAAACGGAATTAACACGCGAACGTCGGCAAGGAAGAGGCACAAACCAGCCCACCGGCGCGACGACAAGGTGCCACGGCAGGCAGGCCGCTCAAAACAGCCCACCTGCGCGTTGGCAACGTGCCACGACAGGTGGACTCCGCGACCATGGGGCTGCAACGCGCTGCCCAGGCAGGGTGACACGTTGCCAACGCGACAAGGTGCTGCCTGGGCCGATTTCGGGTGATTTTCCAGAAAGACTCCGCGTCCGTAGCGTGTCACGGAGGCCGTGCTCCGCGATGCACTTCGTGACACGTTGCTTGTTAATCCGGGAAAGATTCCTACTAATATAAATAGCACACTTAGGTTTATTTTTCATAATTCAGACTTGGTGGAGCAAGGACGTGGGTTAGCAGCAGTTGAGGGACGAAAAAGCTAAGGGTTTTTATCTCTTTCTTTCTTCTTTCAATCAATTGTACGTATGATTTACACTCATTTGAGGATGATCAATCCACAAATGAGTGGCTAATTCTCTTCCTTGCTAAGGTTTTGAACATGTGTAGTGAATTTTGATTGTGAATTATATGGTTTTTCATCTTCTTCTTTCATGTTGTTCTATTAATTCTTGTTCTTACTGCATTAGTGTGTGGCCAACATTAATGTATATCTAAAAAGTTCAATTTCACTCGAAAGAGCAAGAAATTGGAAAGTTGTGAATTAATAGGGTATTGTTCTTAACTTGATTTGGGAAAATTGGGTTTTGATGTGCTTTCCTGATAGAAATATACTTGAAAGCCGTATTAGTCAATTTAGGAACCGGAATTGTAGTGCTAGGTCATAAATTGCATTTGATCACAGAAATGTAGACGAATGGTTTATGATTCTAAAGTGAGATTAAATACGAGAGTTTTAATCTCTAGGCTAATGTTCTTGGCTAGCAACATGAAGAGAAGAATAACCGAATTATGATTACTATCGAATTCATTACTTGTTCTTAACCTTGGCATGCTCATATCCATAGTTTCATTTCAACGTAGATATTTGTTAATAGTTTTAGTATATAATTTATAAACAAAAAAAATTATTTAACTTTTGGTTACGTTGTTGTCAGCATAATTAGAAGTAAACTAGAATATAGTGTACTTAAGCAATTTTACTTATCCATAGTCTCCTTGGATTGATACTTGGCTTACTTAGCCACTTTATTACTTGTTTGACCACGTGCACTTGCGTGTCGGTTTTTACCCCATACCAAAGCACCGAGCATCAACCATGGTTTTTAATTTCCAAATGACTATAAATAGAACCCCTAGTCATCTTCTGATTATTTTTCAAGTCTAGACATTTTCTCTCAACCTTAAGTGATGTGAAACATTCTCCAAATGCTAGGTAAGTCTTCTCCTTCATTTCTAAGGAGAGATTAATGATTCCTAACCGTAACCTATGGGTTTTAATGCGTTTCTTGATATGAAACCCTAGGAATCATTGAAGGAACCAATTATTAGGGTCTCAAAGTCAGTTTTCCCATCTTCTCTATTGAAGATTTGAGCGTTTGAGGTATGTAAGACCATTCATAGTGAGGAACTCTATTCTTCCTCATGCCCTATAATTTCAATTTCAATTTTAGAAAAATGTAATACCCTGGGAACCCAAGGATAAGACTCTGGGGTCAAATGGGAAAAATCTGGGAAATGATGCTGCAGTCGCAAGATGAGTCGTTGGACGACTCGTGAGGAGACCCCACAAGTCGTCAGCTGGCTTGTGGAAAGGCTTGGATGAAGTTGAGGTCGTCACGGGGGGAACGACCCATGGTCATCCACCACGAGTCATCAGATTAACTGTGGGGTGAATTTATGGGAGAATTGACCAGTGTACCTAACGGAAGGGACCCCACGAGTCGTGGTCTGTCCCAATGACTCGTGAGGTGAGTCGTGATCAATCAAGGTGAGTCCCATTTGGTGCCAAGGCAGTGTATGTGACGGGAGGTGGCAACAGGTCGTGACTAGTGGCAATGGGTCGTTAAGTCATCCGTTGTGAGCCCTAAATGATCAGTTATCCAGTACACTCGACGAGCGACATAACGAGTCGTTTGGGCTAGTCACGATCCATCAGGTCGTCCATTAGGATCACTTGGTAGTTATTTTTTGCAAATTAGTAAGCACTTTCTCATAATTTTCTAAGTTCCTAAGACCTATACTACGTCGTTTAAGGCTCGTTTTAGTGGGTTTTACGTAGGGTAAAACCTATCCTAAGCCATTATTCTCCTGCATGCAAGTTTGAAGGATTAAAGAGGATATTCAAGGCAAAATCTCAAGGTTTCCATTGGAATCTCCGCTTGGGCTATTAGAGAAGTGTTAAAATCATCCGTTCCAGGTATGTAAGGTTATGAGTGGGTGTCTCCTTCTGCATCCATACCCAATTTCTATCAAATCATGATAAATTGCCTATGACAAAGTATGGGTTTTTTACTCAATTATGTAATTCTTCAATTTTCTTACATGGGCATGAAGTGCTTTTGATTTTAATATCAAATTCTGAATCATGGGATGATTTACAATGATTTCAATTAAATACATGTTTTTAGTTTTATGAATGTTGAAGCCCATTGGTGATCCCATCATGAAAGGTGAAAATTTCAAAATAACTATTTTATTGATGAGAGATTTTGAGGAGAAACATGAATTTGAGCTACCCATTTCTATAATTACAATTCCAATGAGAGTTGAGGATCTCTTAATATAGTAAAGCTTTGTGCAATGCCCACATGTTGACTTCAAATGATGAATTTCCCAAGACAAGCTTACCACATTGTTTGAAGAAAATTCTCCCAACTTCTACACTTTAGCTTGTGGTATGTTTTGAAATAAAGCATCGCATGTGCATGATTTTATTATTGAGATTTGTCAAGGGACAATGTTGAGCTTTATTTTTACATGATGTCAAGTCTATGCATGATTTCATTACTGAGCTTTGTCAAGGGACAATGTTGAGCTTCATTTTTACATGATGTCGAGTCTATGCATGATTTCATTATTGAGATTTGTCAAGGGACAATGTTTAGCTTCATTTTTACATGATGTAGAGTCTATGCAAAATTTCATCTTGAACTTCATCAATAGACGATGTTGAGATTTATTATATACGATGTAGAGCACTGCATATGTTTGAGAAAAGAGTCTAGCACTGAGCGGGTTAAGGTTCGATCACCCTACGGCCTAGAAATACGCACCAACATAGGTTGAAATTATTATATTATTTTGGGACCTATCTTGTGAGCTATCCCCTACCTCGATTGGGCACTGATCTTCATATCGATATCATGGTACCATCCATAACCCTGGCAAGGTTATGGACGACTCTACCCACTTGAGTGTGATAGTCGAGATCACGTAAGCTCTATCGTGTTATGTCGGTTCAGTGACAAGTCTCCCACCATCTTATATAATTCTGGATTCGCTTACTCATTGCTCATGGTTTCAATTGCATACATGCATGTTCTAAAAGTAAGATTTGACTCATGTTCAGCTTCTCCATAAATGTTCTGCTTCATCTTTGAGTCATTCGATACAGTTGGGGTTTTCGAGTTAAATTCGTTATGTTGTGAAAAGATCATGATTTCTAAAGCAAGAACTATCATTAGCATATTGATAACATGTTTAATTTATGCATTGTATTTAAATAATTTATTTTACTTACATAAGCGGTTTTACTTGCCTTGCATACTCGCTACATTCCACGTACTGACCGCATACTTTTGATGTTGTATCGTTTCATGATACAAGACCCGGTTCACAACTGTAGTCAGATCTTAGGCAGCTTTCCATAGTCTTTATCAGTCTAGGATTGGTGAGTCCTCATCTTTCGAGACTAGATTCTCAGTTTCACGTGGCATTTCACTTTCAGTGTTATTAAGTTAGTTGAGGTCTTGTCCCATCAACTCGTTCAGAGTAGAGGCTTTCATACTTATGTATATATATAACTTTGGATATTATCCTTTTGTGCTATTGCATGAGACTTCCATTAAGTTTATATTTATGTTTATTAAATGTGTTAGTTGAATTCTTATGCCATGGGTCGACTTGGGGTTCCTCGGGGTCTCTTGTCCCGTGTCTACAATCTGGGCCTCCATTCGGGTCATGAAAAAAAAGTTAAAAGCTAGGGATTTTGCACAAAGCCTATGAGCTCGATTTTTCATATAATTCGGGTTACTTATTGTTATTTTATTGTTACACATGTTGATATCCCTATATCTTATGATTGTTGGTTGATTGTTCATGTCATCCTATCCAATAAATCCTTTTTTTAGCAAAAAAGTGATATTTTTGAAAGCATTGTGATATTAGCCAAGTATTATTTTTTTCATATTTATAGAAGCTTAAGATTGTAGAGAAGTATTTCAGAAAGAGGTTTATCTTAGTTTGTCTTAGCTTCAACACATGATATTCAAAAAGATTGTAATAGCAGTTTTGAGCATAGAAGCTCATCAACAGTAATCTGAGTCAGTTGAGCACCAGGCTCACTATTACTAGCATGTACATTGTTTTTGAGTTAGAAAGCTCTATAACGGACATTTCATTTGCCTTAGACATTTTTTACTTTGTAAGCCTTATCTTCGGAGGTTTATTTAGCACTGAAATGGGTAAAGTTTCAGATTCTTCATAACTACATTATTAGCGTAGGATAAGATTGTATTGTTGATTCGGGTGACTTCTCATATAGATACTAGTAAGTGATGAGTATGGGTCCATTTTTTAGTATTGTTTCTTAACCCTGCAAGTTTTGAAATAGCTTTCTTAACTGGGCTAGAGGTTGGACATCATGTGCTCATGTGACGTTTTTCGGTTAAGAGAAACTCCCAAGTAAACTAAAGTGTTTTCATGACTTATCTTTGATGAATAATTTTCAGCTTGCATAATAGTTTTACACATCTTTTATACTTGTGTCTTATTTAATCATTTATTACGTTCAACATTTTTTTAGTTTACTCTTTTAACTCAGTATTTCAGTTTTGCTTGCTGTCAAATTCAGTTGCTTCGCATACCGTACATTCACACGTACTATTGTCATTTGGTGCTGCATCTTCATATAATGCAGACTCAGGTGTTCAGGATCAGCAACAGGCGCATCAATAGAATCTCTTTCATTCAATATTGGTGAGACCTCCTACCTGTTGGAGGGCTCCAGTCTATCTCTTATTTGTTAGTAGTAATTGATAGTTCATTCAGGTAGCTGGAGGTCTTGTCATAGTACCTTATTTTCAGTATTAGAGGCTTCATAGGCTAGTCAGTTGAGTTAGTTTTTTAAGTTGTCTGGCAAACACTTACACATTTAGATTTTAGTTACAAAGTTGATTTAGTTTTGCTTATCTAAAAGTTATTGAATTTGATGTTTAAGAAAGAGTATTGTATGTCCATTACACTTACAGCTTCCCCATAGCTATTTCAGTATTCGATCTAGTAGTAAGTCAGGACAAGGGTCCACTCGAGCCATTAGTGATTTCGAGTGCCGGCCACACCCAGGGTGTAGGCTTGGGGCCTAACAAACTTGGTGTCGGAGCATTAAGTTTAAGAGTCCCAGAGTGTCTATGAAGCCACGTCTAGTAGAGTCCTTTTTATGGGTGTAAAGCGTGCCACACTTATAATAGGGAGGCTACAAGAAGTTAGGAAATATCACCCTTCTTTCACACACTAGTTCGTGTGACTAAATTTTACTCTATAAATTTCCTCCTAACTCATGCATTCACGTGTTTCAGATCATGACTCCAAAGTGTATCGCATATCAATGGAATACTACAAGTGCTAAGGTTTCTGCTGGAACCAATATAGCCAATCTTCCTCCATAGACTAGGATGCAGGCTAGGAATAGAGCTTGCTCGACAGATACAGATGCAAGAGTCAAAGCTCAAACTGTCCCTTCTAACATGGTGAGAGTTCCATAGACGCGTGCTCCTCAGCCTTCCTGTGCTTCCACTTTCAGAGGTAGAATTTAGAAAAGCTATATAGATGCTCATGCAGTTAGTTGCTGCTCAATCAGGCCATCAAGCTTAGCACCAACTAACTTAAGTTCTCATGATTCGTCAGGAAAGTCAAGGATAAGAGAGTTTCTTAGAATAAACCCGCTTGTGTTTACAGGGTCTAAGGTTGATAAAGACCCCCAGAACTTCATTGATGAAACATAAAAAATCCTAAAAGTGATGCGCACAACAAAAAATGAGGGAGTTGAACTTTATTCTTATCAGCTCAAAGATATCACAAATGTGTGGTATGATCAGTAGGGAGCAAGGTCATGGTGAGAATGCAGCTTTAACAGTCTCGAATAGCTTCGAGGATGCATTTTTGAACTATTCTTTCCCTTAGGAGTTGAGAGAGGCTAAGGTAGAAGAGTTTGTGAACTTAAAGCAATACCCCATGAGTGTAAAGAAGTATGGTCTCAAGTTCAATTCACCCATTTTTCTCGGTATGCTCCAGAGATGGTGCCAGACATGAGAGCTAGAATGAGGAACTTTGTGTCTAGTCTAGGTAAGCATGTGAAGAAAATGTGTAAGGGTACACTATTAATCAGCGGCAAGGATATTTCCAGACTTATGGTGTATGCCTAGTAGCTGGAGGAGGATAAATAAAAAGATAGAGAGGAGCATCAAAGTAAGAGGTCAAAGTTAGTAGGCCTTGAAACCAATCAGCAGAAGAATGGGAATAGTAACAAGTCCTTCTTTCAAAGGAGGTCCTGTAGACCTGCACCATCAGCCGCTAGTGCACTAGTGCCGAGAAATAGAAATGAATAGAAGTTTCAGAACAATCAGAATTTCAAGGCATAGAGTTCTCAGACATAGGGTAGTGTGGCTTAGGGAGCTACTCGGTACCCATCTTGCGGCAAGTATGGAAAGGACCACTTAGGGGAGTGTTATTCAAGTAGAGATGAATGTTCTGGGTGTAGCCAACAAGGCCACTTCTTAAGTGTTTGTTTGTCTGCAAGGTAGGGTAATGGAGGCAACAGAGCCCATCTACTACTGCAATAATTTTAGTAGGCTGAGTTGCCTAAAAGGGCACTACTTTAGTGATAGGAGGAGGCAGAACCGTCTGTAGCCATGTCTAATCGCCAAGATCAAGAGAACTCATCATACATCATCACCAATATGTTAAAAGTCTTTGCTATTAATGTTTATGCCTTACTTGATCCAGGCACTACTTTATCCTTTGTGACCCTTTATGTCACTGTAAATCTTGGGATTTGCCCCAGATAACTTTTAGAGCCTTTTAGTGTTTCTACTCCTATTAGTGAGTCATCTATGACAAAGAGAGTGTATAGGAATTGCACTATTTCAGGCCATTGTAAAGACACCATAACTGACTTCATTGAGTTAGACATGGCGGATTTTGATAATATTCTCGGCATAGACTGGTTATACTACTATTATGCCTCAGTCGATTGTAGGATTCGAGTAGTAAAATTCTAGTTTCTAGATGAGCCAGTCTTAGTTTGGGAAAGTAGTCCTCTTGTGCCTAATGGTCATTTCATTTCATACCTTATTTTCAAAGTTAGTGTCTAAGGGGTGTATCTATCACTTAGCAAGAGTTAGAGACTCTAATGCTGAGACACCACCTCTCCAGTCAATTCCAGTTGTGAATGAATTCCGAGAAGTCTTTCCCAATGATCTTTCTAAAGTCCCTCCCAATAAGGAAATAGACTTCGAAATAGATGTCCTTCCTAACACCTAGTATATCTCTATTCTGCTATATAGAAAGGCTCCAATTGAGTTATAAGATTTAAATGAGAAGTTAAGACATCTCCTTGATAAGGTCTTATTCACCCTGGCCACCTCAGAATAGTTCTTCAGACTTTAAAGGACCGTAAGTTATTCGCAAAGTTTTCTAAGTGTGAATTTTGGTTGAAGTACGTTCTATTCCTAGACTACATTGTCTCCAACAAGGGTATTTAGGTTGACTCCCAGAAGACTGAGGCATTAAAAAGTTGGCCTAAACCTATAACCCCGACCAATATTAGGAATTTCTTGAGTTTGGATGACTATTATAGAAGGTTCAAAGAAGGGTTTTAATCCATTACTTCCCCATTGACTAAGTTGACTCAAAAAAGGCTAAGATTCAATGGTCTGAAGCTTGTGAGAAAAGCTTTCAGGAACTGAAAACTAGTTTGACTACTGCTCTAATGTTGACCCTACCTGAGGGTACAAAGGGTTATGTTATGTATTGCGATGCGTACAGATGGGAATTGGTTGTATGTTGATGAAAAATGTAAAATTTATAACTTTTGCTTCTCGACAACTTAAGGTCCATGAGAAGAACTATCTGATTCATGACCTTGAGTTGTCCATGATAGTGTTTTCATTAAACATTTTGCGTCATTATCTTTATGGTGTGCATATTGACGTATTCATAGATCACAAGAGTGTTTAGTATGTTTTCTGCCATGAGGAGTTAAATCTCAGAAAGCGGAGATGGCTCAAATTGCTTAAAGATTCCTACTGTCCGAGCAAAGCCAATATGGCTGCTGATGCTCTTAGTAGGTTATGGATCGAAAGTACAAATCATGTAAAGGAAGGAAAGAAAGAGTTGGCTAAGAATGTGCATATACTCACATGCTTGGGAGTTATTATTTTAGACTCTGATGAAGGTGGTGTGCAGGTCCAGAATAGGGCTAAATGTACCGGCCCGCCAGTAAATCCATTAAATTTACCGCATTTTCCAACTCAACAGACGAGCCACGCCCAAGTATTCAGACCAACAAGCTGCCCATAGCAAGAGCCAAAGGCAAGGCAACACAGCACCTTGAAACTGCCCAAAACGCATGCCTGACACGCCTGCAAAAGCATGCCTGCGTGCCTGACATGGTCTACCTGCACGCCTGACGCAGCATGCCTGACTCTGCCTGCAGGACTGACAAAGCGTGCCTGACATTGCCTGCCACAGCCGCCTGACACTTCCTGCCACAACAAGCATGCCTGACTGCCTTCCACAGCAATCATGCCAGCATGCCTGATTTGCCTGTCACAGCCACATTAACACAGCCATTTGGCACGTAGTGTAGGGACTTGTGTATAGTATAAATAGGCCTCAAGGGGCAACCATTGTAATCAGCTTCCAATCTTCATACTTTCAGATTTATTGAAGTAAAGAGGGCTCTTTGGCCTCAACATCTTGTCTTCCTTGCTTTACTTCTTGCCTTTAACTTGCCATCCGATCCTTAGCACATTTTGTGCCTCATAAGCAACAAGTGAACTGAAGCTTGAGTAGAAGTTAGCCAACTTAAGCTGTCCCCATGGCCTTTGAAAAACTAAGCCCGTGACAAAGTGGTATCAGAGCATCGCTAATGGCAAACCGCGAAGAAGAAGTAGCTTCATTTCTAGGAGACAACCAGGGCATTGAGCCCCAAAAGAAGTCCAAGTCGAGCAAGAGGGACAAGAGCCGAGGAAGGGACTCCTCCGTTGCACCAACCAGTGAAGGACTTACAGTTCTCTTCTCTTGAAAAAATAGCCCTTGAGGGGCTAGATGAAGTTAAAGACAACATCTTGGAGCAGGCAGAGAAGCATAGGGAGGGGCTGACAAGCCTAGAGCAGAGGCTCATGGAGGCTCTGGCCGTGCTGCATGGGCAAGTTGACACCCTTAGGCAGCAAGTAGAGGCGGCCAGAGGAGTCGGTGGAGGCGCCGGACCAGCCACAGTGCGGGAGACCCGCATAGACGCTCCTAAGCCCAAGGAGTTCAAAGGTGAACGCAGTGCTCAAGACATTGAAAACTTCATTTTGCAACTGGAAAGCTACTTCGAGAATGTTGGCATTGAAAGCGAATCTGCCAAGGTCCGGACAGCGGCCATGTAGCTGGCCGATACTGCCATGTTATGGTGGCGGCGAAAGAAGGCAGACATAGACCGAGGGATGTGTGTTATAGCCGACTGGGCACAGTTCACGGAGGAGCTCAAGCAGCAGTTTTACCCACAAAATGTTGTGCATGAGGCCCGTCGGAAATTGAGGGAACTCAAGCAAACTTCTACCATCCGTGAATATGTGAAAGAATTCACCAAGCTCACCCTCCAAATACCGAATTTGACCAGTGAGGATTTGTTTTTCTATTTCTTGGATGGCCTCCAAAATTGGGCCAAACAAGAGTTGCACCGGTGACAGGTTAAAGACGTAGATGAGGCCATTGCAGCTGCTGAGTCTTTGATAGATTAACGCTCGGAAAGCACCAGGGCTAAAGAGGGCCCCCGACGGTAGGTTGCTGCCAAAACAGAATGAGGAGAGAGGGACAAAGGCAAGTCTGTCGCAAATTGGGGTCGTGACGGCAAAGGCAACCACAATCGATCATCTCAGTTCCGCAAAGACTATGAAGAGCGGAAGAAGGGAGTCAACCAACGTGACGGGTGCTATTTGTGCGGTGACTCCTCTCACATGTACAGAAACTGCCCGAAGTTAGGGAGACTTGGGGCCACGACAGCAGCAGACAAGCAACCAGCTCACACATGTCCACCAGCCACGGCCGAGACCAGCGGACGGAAGGAACAAGGGGGCGGAGCTGCCCAAGGAAAAGACAAGGCATTGGGCTTGTTCAATCACATGACCTTGTTCAATCACATGGCCCTTGCAGCTCTATCAACCCAGCCGCCTCGTGTGAGGCCACGGGAATCATTGTTCATAGACGCTTGGGTGAACAACAAGCCTGTCCGCATCATGGTGGAGACCGGAGCAACTCATAACTTCGTGACAGAAGCAAAGGCTATGGAGCTGGCGCTCACTTCCATCTCCAGTGACACGCTGCTGAAAACGGTCAATGCCCTCCCCACTTAGGTAAACAGATTTGCTCCCAACATTCCCATTTCTCTGGGAGCTTGGCATGGCAGGACCAACTTCACTGTGGCACCCATGGACGTATTCGACATTGAGCTGGGGTTAGATTTCTGGTATGAAATAAATGCCTTCATTTCACCCCATCTCAACCAGCTGCACATCAATGACAAAGGAGGCTCCTGTATAGTGCCGCTAGTCCGTGTGCCCCAAAAATGCATGCAATTGTCAGCCATGCAATTGTGCAAGGGATTCAAGAAAGGAGAGCCAACCTTCCTTGCCACTGTTGTGGAGGTACTAGCAAGCCCTGAAGCAGAACCTATCCCGGCATGCATTCAACATGTCCTAACAGAGCACGAGGACATCATGCCGACAGAACTCCCAAAGAAACTGCCTCCCCGCCGGGAGGTTGACCACCAGATCGAGCTTATTCCAGGAGCCAAGCCACCTGCCATGTCCCCCTACCGCATGGAACCCCCGGAGCTGGAAGAACTGAGGAGGCAGCTAACTGAACTTCTGGAGGCAGGGCATATTCGCCCCTCCAAAGCACCTTTTGGCGCCCCGGTATTGTTCCAGAAAACGAAAAAAGGGACACTGAGGCTGTGCATCGACTACCAGGCTCTCAATAAGGTGATGGTGAAAAACAAGTATCCAATACCCTTGATTGCAGACTTATTTGATCGCTTGGGGCAGGCCAAGGTCTTCTCAAAAATGGACCTGAGGAAGGGCTACTATCAGGTCCACATCGCCGAGGGAGACGAGCCAAAGACAACCTACGTCACTCGATATGGGGTCTTCGAATGGATTGTCATGCCGTTCGCACTCACTAATACCCCTGCCACTTTTTGCACTCTCATGAATCGGATATTCCATCCCTTCTTAGATAGGTTTGTGGTCATTTATCTTGACGACATTATGGTTTACAGCAACAGCATGGAGGAGCATGTGGAACACCTCCGGCAGGTCTTCCAAGTATTGAGGGAGAACGAACTATACGTCAAGAGGGACAAGTGTACATTCGCTCAGCCCTGCGTGCAATTTCATGGACACACCATCTCACAGGGAGAAATTAGAATGGACCACGACAAGGTGGATGCAATAAGGGACTGGGAGGCACCAAGCCGAGTAGCCAAACTTCGATCATTTCTTGGTCTCACCAACTATTACCGGCGGTTCATTACAGGCTACTCAAAGATAGCTGCACCTCTCACCGACCTATTAAAAAAGGGCCGGGAATGGAAATGGGGCAGTTCATGCCAAGAGGCTTTTGAGGAGCTAAAAGCTGCCATCACGGAGGAACCAGTCCTTTCTATGCCCGACTTCAGCAGAGCTTTTGAGGTCTATGCAGACGCTTCAGATTATGCTGGCATCCTGATGCAAGAGGGCCACCCTATTGCTTTCGAGAGTCGAAAGCTGAACGAAGTAGAGTGGCGGTACACTGTCCATGAGAAGGAGATGACTGCAATAGTCCATTGTCTAAGGACTTGGCATCACTATTTGCTGGGCTCCCACTTCACCGTCAAGACTGATAATGTGGCCACAAGCTATTTTCAGTCACAACCAAAGCTGACCCCCAAGCAAGCCCGTTGGCAAGACTTTCTGGCTGAATTTGATTTCACCTTGGAATATAAGCCAGGCTGGACTAATGTTGTTGCAGATGCCCTAAGCCGAAAGACCGTCTTGGCACCCCTTGCTAGCACAAGCAGCAGCAACATTTCAGACAATATTAAGGAAGGGATGCAGCACGACCCGGTTGCAAAATAACTCCTTGCCTTAGCCAGCCAGGGCAAAACGAAGAAGTTTTGAGAGGAAGATGGATTGCTATATACTACTGGCAGGCGAGTTTAGGTGCCGAAGTAGGCAAATTTGAGGCGTCTCCTAATCAAGGAGGGACATGATACTACCTGGGTAGGACATCCGGGACAAAAGAGAACTTTGGTGCTGCTGGAGGCAGCCTACTACTAGCCGCACATGCGGGAAGATGTTGAAAGTTATGTCCGCACCTGCCTCATATGCCAGCTAGATAAAATTGAAAGCAAAGTGCCGGGTGGCTTACTAGAGCCACTACCTGTAGCAGACAGACCATGGGATAGCGTCACAATGGACTTCATCACATGCTTGCCGAATTTTGAGGGGTTTGGCACAATCATGGTCGTGGTGGACAGATTTTCCCAATACACTACCTTCACGACAGCCACGGCCAGTTGTAAAGCCAGATAGGCAGCAAGGCTATTCTTGCGGGATGTAGTCAAGTATTGGGGAGTGTCGAAGCACATCATCAGCGACCTAGACCCCCGATTCACAGGAGCTTTCTGCAAAGAGCTGTTCAAATTATTGGGGTCTGAATTGCACTTCTCCACCAACTTTCACCCGCAGACTGATGGGCAGACGGAGAGGGTCAACTGCCTTCTCGAATGCTATTTGAGGCACTTTTTCAGTGCAAACCAGAAAGACTGGGCAAAGCTGCTTGATACAACCCAGTTCTCATATAATTTGCAGAGGAGTGAAGCCACAGGTAAGAGCCCATTCGAACTTGCAACAAGATAGTAGCCTAATACTCCACAGTCCCTGCCTGTCAATGCCAGATTGAGGAAACCCGGCGCCTATCACTTGGCCAAGGCGTGGGAAGAACAGGTAGATATGGCAAGGTCCTACTTGGACAAGGCAGCCCAAAAAATGAAAAAGTTCGCCGATAGAAAGCGTCGGCCAGTGCACTACCAGATCGGGGATAAGGTGATGGTCAAGCTCAACCCGCGGCAGTTTAAGTCCCAGCGCAGTGTCAACCAAAATCTTATTAGGTGCTATGAGGGACCGCTCGAGATCGTTGCCAAGGTGGGCAAGATTTCTTACAAGCTAAAGATGCCGCCTCACTTGAAAATATATCCAGTCTTCCATGCCAGTCAACTAAAACCATATCATGATGACAAGGAAGACGTGGAACGGGGCCGGACGGGTCGTCAGCAGATTTTTATCACTCCAGTAGCCACTGAAAAATAGATTGAGGCCATTCTTGACCACCAGTTGATTCGGGGCAAAGGTTGGGGCAACTCAAGTGCCCAATTTCTTGTGCACTGGAAGGGACAATCACCGAAAGAGGCATCATGGGAAAAATTCGAAGACTTGTGGCAGTTTAAGGACGAGGTCCACAAGTACTTGCAGATGTATGGCGCTGCGGTCATCGCCAACTCAGGTGGGGGAGAGTGTACAGCCCCGCCAATAAATCCATTAAATTTGCCGCATTTTTCCAACTCAACAGACGAGCCAAGCCCAAGTATTCAGACCAACAAGCTGCCCATAGCAAAATCCAAAGGCAAGGCAACACAAAACCTTAGAGCTGCCCAAAACGCATGCCTAACACGCCTGCAAAAGCATGCCTGCGCACCTGACATGGCCTGCTTGCACGCCTGACGTAGCATGCCTGACTCTGCCTGCAGGACTGACAAAGCATGTCTGACATTGCCTGCCACAGCCGCCTAACACTGTCTGCCACAACAAGCATGCCTGACTTCCTGCCACAGCAATCATGCCAGCATGCCTGACTTGCCTGTCACAGCCACATTAACACAGCAATTTGGCACGTAGTGTAGGGACTTCTGTATAGTATAAATATGGCTGCCCCTTTTTAGAAATAGGGGAAGCCATAGTGGCTCAAGATTTAGAAATAGAAATCATATGATTTGTCATATCTAAAATCGTAAGTAAAATCTCATAAACTGATCATTGGGTTAAATCTACTATAAAACATAATATCATAAGACATGAACATGAGTGATTGAAATCATGAGGAATAATGGGAGACTCGCCATAACATATACCATCATGATAAAGCTTATGTGATTCCCCAACTATCACACTCAAGCTTATGTGATTCATAAGACATGAACATGAGTGATTGAAATCATGAGGAATAATGGGAGACTCGCCATAACATATACCATCATGATAAAGCTTATGTGATTCCCCAACTATCACACTCAAGTAGGCAGAGTTGTCCAAAACCTTGCCAGGGCAAAGGTCACTAAACCCTGAAAGCAATATCAAGCTGAGCCCCTTTGGGCAGAGGAAAACTTTCTTGAGAGGTCCCAAACATATATACATATACCTACGCTGGCACATAGTTCTAAGATCGGGGAAAATCAAAACCCCAAGCCTACTTGATGCAAGACACTACTCCCAAAAACATGCATAATGCTTACATCATTTTTCAACAATGCTGAAATCGTAATCTCATAAATAGCTTGAACCTAAACATTGGGAGTCTTGTCTTCATATCATATCATAAGAGGTGTTGGGAATCTTGACTACAAATCATATGATAAGCTGATCGTATTAGCCTTGGCTAAATCATAAATAATATATTTAACTTGCATGGGCTTGCCCAAATAATAAAATCATGCATACTTGAAATAGACTTCATAGGTCAAAATCATGGATTCATAAGTTGAGAGTTCAAAAACACTCATGCATATTAGATATCTCATCCTACTTGAAATCATGGATCATAAGCTTGACTTTTCATAAAATTTGCATAATAGGACATAATTTCTTAATAACTTGAAATCATGAATTTGTAATCAAATTGAGGATAAAATCTACCCAGTAAACGTAAAACATACTTTAGAGCATGAGGGGATTAGACCCATAAACATAGCATAGGTAGTTTCATAAAAAATGGGTTAAAACCCTATGAATCAATACACTTGATTAAGAACTTGCATTCATGAATTTGAGAAGAAACTTGGGCATGAGGGTGGAACAAATCCCCTATTCATAACCCTACATATCTGGGTAAACTGATTTCCAAACTATCCTTGAAAGCCCAAGAGAATTGGGGAAGAAATTGAGAAGAATTCTAGTTTGATCTTGGAAGGGAATGTCAATTCAATGCATGCATGGGATTTTAATGACTTAGGATAGGTTAAACCTCTTAAAACACTCATTTAGGGCTTAAAATAACGTCATTAGGAAGTTAGGATCTTAGGAATTGCGAAAATTCCCTTAATGATTCATTTGGAAAAAAGTCACTGCCAGTCACCACGACTCATACCATGAGTCGTACCTCCAAACCATGACTCGTGATGTCCTTCCCTCGTCAGTCAGTCTAAATTTCCAATTCTCTGATTCTAACCATGGACAACTTCCACGACTTGTTGTTTCCTACAATAAGTCATACCTTTACTTGTGACATTGTTTCTCCACTCTGCAGTTCTGAACCATGACTGCATCCCACGACTTGTTGTTTCCTACAGTGAGTCATACCATGACCCCTTACAGCCTCCTACGACTCGTACCATGAGCCATCGCCAGTGGCCAGAAGACTCTACTGTTAACCATGACTCATCACACCTAACAACAAGTCGCATCTTGACTTGTTAGCATAACTCGATCTATGACCCGTACCATGGTACAATGACTCGTAGCACGAGTCGTCCTAAGAGAAAAATGCATATTTTTCTACTGAATTTGCTTACATGTCTAGGGCATGATCATAGGGACTTTTGGGGTTTTACATTATCTCCCCCTTGGAAACATTTGTCCTCAAAAGTGGAATTAGCACACTGAAAGGCTGGGAAAGGAACTACAATCCGAAAACTGAACAACTGAAGTTGAAAATTGACGGAGTGACTGACTCTGGACTGATATATATGACATAACTAAATTGATGAAACATACATACATTCCATGACATGAAAGAAATATAAAGACATGAACTTGACATGAAACTAAATAGAGTACTAAAGAGGAAACTGATACCATATGCTGGAACTGAGCTGAAAGGAAAAAGATGCAAGTATCTAGCCATCATATATGCTTCGGCTTTCAATGTAGCTCCCTTACCAAGCTGATTTCTCCACTACACCTTCACTGAAGCTACTTCTTTATTTCTTAACTTCTGAACCCCACGATCAAAGATCTCAAATGGAACCTCCTTATAGGTAAGGTTAACCTTCACACCTCTGTTCTCCACCAAAACAACTAAGGCTGGGTCACCAATGCATTTCTTCAACAAGGATACACGAAAAACTGGATGCATTGAAGGTAACTCCGCTGGTAGCTCCAACTCATATACCACCTTGCCAGCTCACCTCAAAATCTTGTAAGGACCAACATATTAGGGACTAAGCTTCTCTTTCTATTGGAAACTCATTAGTCCCTTCCTTTTGGAACCTTATCAGCCCCTTCATGAGAGACATCTTCAAAAATACCCAATCATCAACCTCAAACTCAAGTTCTGTATGCCTCATATCCGCATAAGATTGCTAATGACTTTGAGCTATTTTCAGCCTTTATTGAATAAGCTAAACCTTCTCCATGGCCTCATGAATTGAATCTGGACCTATCAATGAAGGCTTTCCTACCTAAAACCATCCAATAGGTGATCTACACCTCCGCCCGTAAAGAGCGTTAAATGGAGCCATCTGAATGCTGGAGTGATAACTGTTACTATAGGAAAACTCGATGAGAGGCAAGTGTTCATCCTAAATACCCTTGAAATCAATCATACATGCTCTCAACATGTACTCAAGATTTTGAATAGTCCACTCATCTGACCATCTGTCTGCGGGTGAAAAGTTGTGCTAAGACTTATCTGAGTATCATGTCCTTTCTAAAATGATCTGCAAAACTGAGTACCCCTATCTAAGATGATGGACAAAGGAACTCCATTCAACTAAACTAACTCCCAAATGTATAATCTAGCATAATCCTCAGCTGAATTGATAGTTTTGACCGATAAGAAGTGAACTGATTTGGTAAATCTGTCCACAATCACCCATATAGAGTCATACTATCGGCGTGTATGAGGCAAACCTGTAATGAAGTCTATATTGATCTCTTCCCACTTCCATGTGGAGATGCTAATGTGCTGAAGCATACTTTTGGGTCTCCGATGCTAAACCTTCACCTGCTGACAATTTGGACACTTAGCTAAAAACTCTGCTATGTCCTTTTTCATGACATTCCACCAATTGACTTTTTGTAGATCATGGTACACCTTGGTGTCACCTGTATGGATAAAGTATTGAGAGCCATGAGCCTCGCTCAACTTCTGTTCTCTTGAGTCATCAATAGCCGACACACATAGTTGGCCCTAATAGCATAGCACACCATCCCCCCCCCCCTAGGAGAAAACCTCCACCTTCTGATTTTGGACAACTTCCTTTAGCTTTACTAAGATAGGATCCTCATCTTGCCAATCTTTGAATTCCATCACCAAAGAAGATTCCAACCCATTCTGAAAAATTACACCACCATCCACCGAATCTGTTAGGCGAACCCCCAAACAGGCAAGCCTATGGATATCCTTTACTAAATCCTTCCTCCCATCCTCCACATGAGACACACTCTCCATGTAAAGCCTACTAAGAGAATCCGCCACAACATTGTTCTTGCCCGGATGATAAAAGACACTAATGTTATAGTCCTTGAGAAGGTCTAGCCATCTCCTTTTACCACAAATGCAGGTCCTTCTGAGTGAACACATACTGAAGGTCTTATGGTCTGTGAATATATCTACATGCACCCTATACAAATAGTGTCTGCATGTATTCAAATCAAACACCACGGTTTCCAACTCTAGGTCATGCGTCGGGTAATTCTTCTATGAGTCTTAAGATGTCTAGAGGCTTACACAATGAATTTGCCATGCTGTATCAACACACAACCAAGACCAACCCTAGAGGCATCACAATATATAACAAAACCATCTGTGCCCTCTGGTAGGGTCAATACTGGGGCTGAAGTGCGTCGAGTCTTTATCTCCTGAAAACTCTTCTCACAAGCATCTGACCACTGAAACTTGACCTTCTTTTGGGTCAACTTAGTTAATGGTGCCGCAATGGATAAAAATCCCTCAATGAACCTCATGTGGTAGTCAGCTAACCCCAAGAAGCTCCAAATATATGTTGGACTAATTGGTCTAGGCCAATTCTTCACCGTTTCTATCTTTTGAGAGTCCACATGCACACCCTTGCTAGATGCTACATGGCCCAAAATGCCACTGAATTCATCCAAAATTCATACTTGTTGAAATTAGCAAACAACTGGTGATCCTTGAGAGACTGTAACACAATCCTTAAATGATCAGTACGCTCCTCCTCGATCCGAGAGTATATTAGAATATCATCTATGAAGACAATCACGAATATATCCAGATACTGCTTGAACACCTTTTTTATCAAATCCATAAAAGCTATAGGAGCTTTCATTAGTCCAAAATACATAACTATGAACTCATACTGACTGTACAGAGTCTTGAAGGCTATCTTTGGAATGTCACTCTCCCTAACTTTGGGCTTATGATATCCGGATCTGAGGTCTATCTTTGAGAAGCACTTAGCACCCTGATGTTGGTCAAATAGGTCATCAATGCTGAGGAGCGGATACTTATTCCTGATTGTGACCTTGTTTAACTACCGATAATCAACATACATCCTAAGGGAACCATCCTTCTTCCAAACAAAGAGAATTGGAGCACCCCATGGGGATTTGCTAGGCCTGATGAAACCCTTATCAGGAGATCTTTCAACTGTTCTTTGATCCCTTTTATCTTGGTTGGAGCTATTTTGTAAGGAGGAATAGATATAGGTTGCGTGTTAGGGAGAAGGTCAACACCAAATTCAATATCTTAATCAGGAGGGACCCCTAGTAGATTTACAGGGAAAACCTTTGGATACTCACATACAACAGGAACTAACTAAAGAGCTAGGGTCTCAGATGTAGAATCCTTGACCCAAACTAGATGGTATAGACAACCCTTACAGATCATCTTTCTTTCCTTAAGATATAAGACGAAGTGACCTATAGGCACAACTGAACTACCCTTCCATTCTAGAACTAGTTCACTCGAAAATTGAAACTCTATCATACAGATTCTACAATTTATTGAAGCAAAGCAAGCATACAACCAATCCACGCCAAAGATAATATCAAAATCGGTCATTTCTAACTCTACTAGGTCGGCTGTGGTGACTTTCTGATGGATTCTGATAGGGCTATTTCTGTATATTCATAGATGTATAACTGACTCACCGACTGGGGTAGAGACTGAGAAAGGTTCTGATAGGATTTTAGGATTGACTATGAAACTAATAGCAACATAAGGAGTCACAAAAGATAAGCTAGCCCCTGGATGTAACAATTCATACATATCAAGATGGAATACTCATAACATACCAGTGACCATATCGGGAGAGACCTCATACTCCTAACTAGAAGATAGTGCATAGAACCAATTCTGGAACTGGCCACCACCTGTACTAGTGGATGCACCCTGCTGAGCTGAACATATTGGTAGAGCTGCTGAACTGGTGGTCAGGTCAAGGTCTCTACGATGGCCTTGTCTTGTTGAAAGGCAATCTCTGAGCATGTGTCTAGGCTTCCTACACCTAAAGAATGCGCCTGAACTTGCTAAGCACTCTCCGTGTGCCTCTTACCACATCTCCCACATGATGGAATGCTAGGCTCTCTTGATATGCTTCCTTGACCTCTCGAGCTTGATGCTCTACCCCTCTGATCACATCCAGGTTTGGACAGAACACTGGCTAATGACTGTGTTGGGGCTGATCACCTCCAGTAAAATTGGGGACGATGTCCGCCAGCAGACATCTATTGGGAATGCCCATAACTCCCTGTTCTGGACCTCCTAGCATCTCTCTCCCTCTCCTTTATCTGTTCCACCTTGTTTGCTGGGCATATATGACTAACTAGGAGAAATTTATTTCATTGATTAATATGGCAGTCCTGCACTCTTTGACCAAGGAATTTGCCACTCCATTCAAAAACCTCCTCACACGATCCCTAGGATCAACAACTATCTCCGTTGCATACTTGGACGATCGGGTAAACTCCATATACTATTGGACAGTTTTGTTGTTCTGCTTCAAATTGACAAACTCCATCGCCTTTGCCTCCCTCAACTCCCTAGGAAAGAACCTGTCTAAGAAAGAAGTTACAAACTTATACCAACCCAGGGGAGTTGCTCCAACTCCTCTACTATACTTCCATTAATGGAACCACATGTGAGCCACCCACTTCAGCTGATAGGAGGCTAAATTTTTACTCTCCTCTCCCATCACCTCCATAATCTGGGTAATCTTCAGCACCTACCCAAGGAACCCGTGTGGGTCCTCATCCACTTTCCACCCAAGAAACTTAGGTGGGTTTATCTTGAGAAAGTCTCGCATTCTCATCTCCGCTGCATTCCCATTTTAGGGAATGTGGGCCACTTTCTACTAGTTGACTTTAGTGGTTATGTCCTGTGCGAACATTTGGAATTCCATCTTGAACTCGGCATGAGCGACCACTCGGGCAAGGATCCGCTGGTGCTGGTGGGGCTTGCTGATATCCATCTCCATTGCTATTTCCATGTCCATTTCTGTTGTGATTTCTTCTACCATTAACTCGACATGGAGGCATATTTCTACAAACACATATAACACGAGTTAGAGGAATATGGAGGTACTTCATCGCACAAGATAAATCATGAAAGAAGGGAAATTTCCTAAAACTTCTTGTAGCATCTTTCCCATAAGTGTGCCAGGCTTCACACCCATATAAGAGACTATAGTTAAAGTGTCTTTTAGACATCCTAGGACACACCTAAACCTTTGCTCTAATACAAGTTTGTCACGACTTGAGCTGAGACCCCGGATCGAGACACAAAGCCTAGAACAAGGAATGGCTCCAAGCTAACCCATGACACATGCATAGCAATTCAAGAGCATAACTAAAATGCAAATTAAAGGAAACATGAATAAGTGGAAGTCTAAAATATAACAAAGGCCATAATTGGAGTCAACACTCGACAAGATGAATCATCTACGTAATGTCTGAAAAGCCTCTAATACATCTGATGAGCTGATGGGGAAACACCCCCAACTAGCTTACTAAAGTTTAAAAACTGAAATAACATGCAAGACATAAGTACTAGTTGTCCTCAGAAAAATGAGGACACACCCAAAGTAGGGATCGTAATGGACTGAGATGAGAGCAAGCTATCGACAAGATTGAGCTGGATCACCCAAACCTATATCATGAAATCTATAACATAGAGTATGCAGTCAGTACTTGAAATGTACTGATTATCTAAGGTAAGTAAAACATCCTTAGTAAAATGTTAGTTGAAATCATGCATATAAATCAAAAGATTATGAGAGTAAGGACTGTATGCTGAAAGCTGTATATGAGATATACATAATCATAAGTTGGTTATCATAACTGAACATAGTGAACCAAGATTTAGAAATAGAAATCATATGACTTGTCATAGCTGAAATCATAAGTAAAAGCTCCTAAGGTGACCATTGGGTCAAATATGTTGTAAAACATAATATCATAAGACATGAACAAGACTAACTGAAATCATGAGGAATAATGGGAGACTCGTCATAACAGACACTATCATGATAGAGCTTACATGATGCCCCAAACATTACACTCAAGTGGGCAGAGCTGTCCAAGATCTTTCCAGGGAAAAGGATGCTAAACCATGATATCGATATCAAGCAGAGCCCCTTTGGGTTGAGGAAAACTCTCTTGAGAGGTCTCAAACATATGTACATATACCTACATTGGCATGTAGTTCGGAGACCAGGAAACCTCGGAACCCAAGCCTAGTCGGTGCTAGACACTACTCCTAAAAACATGCATAGCGCTCACATCATTTTTCAACAAAGATGAAATCATATCTCATACAGAGCTTGAACCTGAACATTGGGAGTCTTGACTTCATACATATCATAAGTTGCATTGGGAGTTTTGAATCCAAATCATATGATAAGCTAATCTTATTAGCCTTGGTTAAATCATGAATAACATACTTAACTTTCATGGGCTTACAAATCATAAAATCATACATACTTAAAATAGAATTCATAAGTCAAAATATTGGTTTCATAAGTTGAGAGTTCATAAACATTCATGCATACTAGATATATCAACATACTTGAAATCATGGATCATAAGCTTGACTTTTCATAAAACTTTCATAATGGGATACAATTTATTAATAACATGAAATCATGAATTTATAATCAAATTGAGGATAAAATCTACCAATTAGACTTAAAACATTCTTTAGAACATGAGGGAATTAGACCCATAAACATAACATAGGTAGTTTCATAAAAATTAGGTTAAACCCACAGGAATCAATACACTTGATTAAGAACTTCAAATCAAAAATTTGAGAAAGAAACTTGGGCATGAGGGTGTAATAAATCCCCCATTCATATCCCTACATACTAGGTAAACCGATTTCCAAACTAGCCTTGAAAGCCCAAGAGAATTGGGGAAAAATTGAGGAGAATTCTAGTTTGATCTTGGAAGGGAATCTCGACTCAATGCATGAATGCGAGTCTAATGACTTAGAATAGGTTAAACACTTTTAAAACACTCATTTTCGAGCTTAAAATGATGTAATTAGGAAGTTAGGAGCTTAGGAATTCCGAAAATGCCCTCAATGATTTGTCTAGAAAAAAAGTGACTGCCAGTTAACACACTCATACCACGAGGCGTACCTCCAAACTACCACTCGTGGTGTCCTTCCATTGTCAGTTAATACTAATTTCCAACTCTCTAATTCTAACTACAGATGCCTTCCACGAGTCGTTGTTTCCTACAAGGAGTCATACCTTGACTTGTGACATCACTCCTCCCCTCTGCAGTTTCAAACCATGCCTTCATCCCACAACTCGTTGTTTCCTATAATGAGTCATACCTTGGCCTATTACAACCTCGTACGACTCATACCATGAGCCACCTCCACTAGGCTAGAAGACTCTGTTGTTAACCACGACTCCTGACCACGACTCGTCACACCAAGTAATAAGTCGTACCTTTACTCGTTGGTCCAAGACCTGACAACTAGTAGCTCATCATGACTCAACCCATAACTCGTACCATGGTGCAACAACTCATACCATGAGTCTTCCTGAGAGAAAAATACAGATTTTTCTGCTGAATCTGCTTACATGTTGAGGGCTTGATCGTAGGGACTTTTGGAGTGTTACATCTAGGTATTCAATTCAACTAGGTTCCACGAGAATGTATCATGAATTGAGGGATATTTATTGGTGGAATGGTATGAGGAGATAGATTACAACTTTTGTTTTTAAGTGTCTGAATTGTCAATAGGTTAAGGTTGAGCATAAAAGGCCATTTGGCATGGCTCAGAATATAGCACTCCTTGAGTAGAAGTGGCATATGATTAATATGGACTTCGTCACCGATTTACCATGATGCCAATGAAAACATTCCTTAATTTGGATAATTATGGACACCGAATGATTGAGTGAGCCCTATTTTTTACTTGTAAAGACTATATATTCAACCGAAGACTATGCCAACTATTACATTCATGAGGTAGTCATTTTATATGGAGTCCCATTATCCATTATTTCTGATAGGGGCGCTAAGTTCATTTCCTGGTTTTGGAAGTCGTTTTCAAAAGATTTGGGTTCGAAGGTGAACATTAGTATAGCTTTTCACCTGCAGACAGATGGTCAAGCAAACTGTAGTATTTATACCTAGGATGATATGCTAGATCTTGTGTTATTGATTTCAAAGAAAATTGGAACAACCATTTATATATCATAAAATTCACGTATAACAACAACTATCACTCTAGTATCCAGATGGCTCCTTATGAGGCTCTTTATAAGTAAAGGTGTAGATCCCTGATTGGTTGGTTCAATATTGCTGAAGCAGAGTTGGGAGGGCCAAATTTAGTTCAAGGCCAAGACCATTCAGGTGAGGTTGAAGACTGCTCAAAGTTGCCAAAAGTCCTATATTGATGGTGCAGAGATTTAGAGTTTGAAGTGAATGATTGGGTTAATCTAAAAGTTTCAATCATGAAGTATGTCATTAGATTTGGGAAGAAAGGGAAGATCCGTCCCTGATATGTTGATCCATACTAGATCTCAAAGTGAGTTGGCAAGGTAGCTTATGAGTTAGAGCTACCAACAGAGCTAGCAACAGTTCATCTAGTTTTCCAAATTTCTATGCTTAAGAAGTGTGTGGGTAACCCTCAATAGTTGTGCCTACGAAAAGTGTTGGAGTGACGGATAGCTTGTCGTATGAAGAGGCTCTAGTCAAGATTCTCGATTGTTAGGTTCACAAGTTGAAAACTAAAGAGGTAGCATTACTAAAGGTCTTATTGAGAAATCAGGTTGTTAAAGAGGCTACATAGGAAGCTGAAAAGGATATGAAGATCGGATAACCTCATTTCTTCACTCGTTAGAAAGTTCACTTTGATTGCATGATCAGCAAAGCAATTAAATAAATTAATTATTCTCAAGGTAATATACTTTTCTATGGAGGTAAGACTATCTTGATGAAAATTTTTCACAACCCGAATATGGGCCCGGATTGAGACGCGGGACAAGGATCCCCAAGAGACTCCAAGTCTAACCATGGCATGAACACAAATCTAACTCAATCAATAAAAAGAAGAAGATCAATCATAATAACATAGCGGAAGTCTGAACATAGCATAACATCAGAACATACAACACGAGTCTGTAGGTGAATACAATCTATGGCTAAAAAGCCTCTATTTTTGATGAGCAGATGCGACAAGACCCCAACTAACTCTCTAAGTCTGAAACTGAAAATATAAAGATAACTGATAAGGAATGGTCCTGGGGAGATGAGGACTCACCAGATGAGACCGGATATGCTACTCTTGAAGGCTGGCTAGCAATGAGGCTGAGTCTGAATATCAAAGCCTGTATCATGAAATGATACAACATAGAGTATATGGTCAGTACGTGGAATGTACCGAATATGCAAGGTAAGTAAAACCGCTAAGTAAGTAAAATCATAAATCATGCATATTATAATACATAATCAACATAAGATTCTGAGACTATGACTTGCATGTTATTTTTCTGAAATCATGATCTGATCATAACTGAACATCATAACTAAATCAAATGACCCAAACTGAAATATGATAGTCATAAGTAAAATTGAACATTGGGCCAAACCTCTTGAAAATATAATATCATGACTAATGCGAATGCATAACTGAAATCATGAGGAACAATGGGTGACTCGTCATATAACCGACATTACCACGATAGAGCTTACATGGTCCCGACTATTACACTCAAGTGAGCAGAGTCATCTAAAGACTTGCCAGGGCTAAACACGTTACCATGATATTGATATCAAGTTGAAGGCCCCTTGGAGCAGGGGAAAGCTCACAAAGGAGGTTCCGAATAATCTAAATATACCTACGTTGGCTCATAGTTCTGAGGCATAGGGTTAACTGACCCTTAGTCTACTCGGTGCTAGACACTACTCCCCAAAACATGCATATGCTCTCCATCATTTTTCAACGAAGCTGACTATCGTCTAGTGACGAAGATGAATAATGACATGCATATAAAATCTGAAATAATACATAAGGAGCCTTGGCTCAAACCATACCACAATCTGAACATAATTGGGAGTCTTGACTCCAAAACCATGTGGTAAACCAATTGACATGAAATCATAAATTATACTTAAACATATGGGCTTGCCCAATTCTGAAACATTTTTGAAAATACTTGATTCACTTGAAACCATGATCGTAGACATGGGTAACTTGAAAATATGCTTTTCTCATAATATCTCATCATACTTGAACATACATAATAGATCTCAACTTTCATGAACTTTCATGGATGGGCATCATAATTTATAAAACTTGAAAACATTATTTATACTTGAAAACATTGTAAAACTTGCCCATGAATCATAACTCAACAATAGAAACATGCTTAGATCATACCAATGTTAGAAACTTAGGGAATTCATGCATTGGGTAAAATCCCCATAGAATCAACATGTAGATTTTCATGAATAGAGAGGGGTTGGGCATGGGTGTGAATAATTTCACCCATTCATAACCTTAAATACCTAAGAGAATCTGATTCTATAACTTCTCTGATTGCCCAAGGAATAATTGAGGAAGAACATTGAGTGATTGAGCTCGATCACCCCTCTAGATTTCTAAACTTGCATTCATGAATTAGGCAAGCCTTAGAATGAACTTACCCTCCTTAAAACTCACTACACAGAGCTTAAAACGACGTAATTTAGGCCTTAGGATCATAGGAATTACGAAAAAGCCCATACTAAATTCATAGAGGAAATCAGACCGCCAGTCCCAATGAGGGACTGGACGAGTCGTCATCCATGACCACGACTCATGGTCTGCAGTTGTAGGATTCACTGGAAGTTTCATAAAGTTTCCACCGCAAGGAACTTAAGACCTATTACATTTGACAATGACTCGTGGTCACCTCCCATCGTCCTAACTACTGAAAACCAACTGGGGGGGTTCACCATGGGGGACACCACGACTTTTCGTGTACTAGATGAGTCGTGGTGATGACCCGTTAGGTGCACTGTCTGAATTTTCCAACTTTCTTCTAGCTCTTGACTACGACTCCAATGACGACCCGTGGTGTTGACCACGACCCATGGTCACACCCATGGTCACTTAAATTCCAAAATTTAAACCAAAGTTCAAGCCTCTCCCTCGAGTCACTTCACGACTCGTGGGGTTCCTGATGGGTCACTAAATGACTCGTCCTGTGACCTGGTGCAGAAAATTTTGTTTTCTCTATTTCAACTCCCGAGTCTGATCTTAGGGTTTTTGAGGTATAATAATATCTCCCCTTGGGAACATTCATCCTTGAATGTTGAAAATCTTACAGAAAAGTAGAGAAATGCAATCATCATATTCCAATACTGATCATATAAGCTGAAAACTAACGGAATGACTGCCTCCAAACTGAACTACATGACTGAACTGAATTCATACACCATACATACATGATTTTACATGAAAGAAACTAAGGTACATGAGTTGAACATGAAACTAAATCGGGTATTAAGGAGGAAACAGATACCTCAAGCTGAAACTGAGCCGGTAGAGGATAAATGCAGGTATTTAGCAATCATATCTGCTACGGCTTCCCATGTAGGTCTCATAACATGCTGATTCCTCCATAAAACCTTGATTGAATCTACTTCCTTATTCCTTAGCTTTTGAACCTGATGATCCAATATTTCTACCAGAACCTCTTTATAACTGAGGCTGTCCTTGACACCTACACTCTCCACTGGAACAACTAGAGCTGGATCACCCAAACACTTCTTTAAGAGTGATACATGGAAAACGGGATGAATGGAAGTTAACTCTGAGGGTAACTCCAACTCATAGGCTACCTTACCAACCCGTTTCACAATCTGGCACGGGCAAACATAACGGGGACTGAGTTTCCCTTTCTTTCCGAACCTTATCACTCCCTTCATGGGAGACACCTTTAGAAAAATCCAATCATGAACTTCAAACTCAAGTCCTCTCCTTCTCATATCTGCATAGGACTTTTGGCGATTCTGAGCCGTTTTCAACCTGTCCCTTATGAGATGAACTTTCTCCATAGCCACATGGATTGCATCCAATCCTATCATCGCAGCTTCACCGACTTCAAACCAACCAATAGGTGATCTACATCTTCGATCAGCGAGAGCCTCAAACGAATCCATCTGAATGCTGGAATTGTAGCTGTTGTTATAGGCAAACTCAATGAGAGGCAATTGATCATTACAACTTCCTTCGAAATTAATGGCACAGGCTCTCAACATATCTTCAAGAGTTCTAGTGGTATGCTCCGCCTAATGTAATACCCTAGAAGTACCCAAGACTAGACCCGAGATTTAAAAATGAAAAGTAGTAGTAATCTGGAAACCTTCTCAGAATTGGTCATGGGTGTTACTAATGACTCATAGGATGTGTTTGTGGTGAAGTATTGCAGGTTCGAGTTGGGACTAACAGGTGTAGGAACGGCCCATTGTGCGATCTAATAATTCGTTTGATGTGGTCATGGTGAGATTGGTCCTTGGTCAAGGAGGAAGTAACGAGCCATAGAATGACCCATTGCAGGGAACAATGGGCCATCATCAGCAATCGTTCCAAGGGATCCTAGGTTAAGTTAGTGGTGACAAGGACTGGTAGCAATGAGTAGTTTGAGCTAGCAACAACCCGTCCTGTCCGGTCATGGTGAGGGATCAAAGACTTGGATTTAAGGAGTAGCAATGAGTGGTAACAATAGATCGTAGGAGAAAACAACGGATCATATTAACGTCCGTTGTCACTGGCAGATAGGTTTTTCTAGGATTTTTATTAAGGATATTTATGTAATTCCTAAGCCCTAGGGTCCTAAACTATATTGTTTTAAGCTTGAAATAGGCAGTTTTATGAGGGGTAAGCTCATTTTAGACTCATTCATATCAGGCATGCAAGTTGAGGGCCTAGAATGTGATCAAGCTTAGGTTTTCTACAAGGTTTTCTTCAATTCTACATTGAGCAATTAGAAAAGTAGTAGAATTATATCCTATCAGGTATGTAGGGTTATGAATGGGTGAATTTGTTGACACCCACGCTAAATCCCTCTCTAAATTTGTCACGACCCAAACATACACCCGGATCATAGACACGGGACAAGGAGCCCCAAGAGACCCCAAGTCGACCCATGGCATGAGCATACAACTAATTCAATCACATAAGCAAAAGAATTAACATAAGGAATGTAATCATAACATAGCATAAGGGAAAATTAGTACTAGACTTATACAACACGGCGAAATACAACTTGTAGTCTGATAAGCCTCTAAACATGAATGGCGGATTGATGGGACAACACACCAACTAATCCAACATCCCAAAAATGAAAGGAATAACATAGAGTATGAACATATGGCCCTCAAAACATGAGGACTCACCAGTAAGCTGATAACGATCTCTGAAGCACTATTGAGGAGGATGAGCCTGAGAACCGGGACCTGTATTATAAGACGATACAACATAGAAAGTATGCGTGTAGTATGTGGAATGTACTGAATATGCAAGATAAGTAAAACGGACATTTAAAACATCTATTAAATTCATAAATGATCATAAGAGTAGGACGTCATGCTCGTATCGTAAATAATAATAACATATCATATGGCTCAAGGTTTTCAAAATATTCGTAGCATAAACATAGTCATGATCATAATAAAAGGACCTTTCTAAACATAACTTGAGCCAACCTACATAATCATAACATGCATAAATCATGAGGAACGGTGTGAGATTCTCTTAACCGACATACCCCATATGAGCATACATGAAGCCCGACTTGTAACCCTAGTCGGGAGGGTGTTCGTACCTTGCCAAGGGTAGGAACCATGAAGGGCGTGATCACACATGAAAAGGGCCATTTGGGCCAGGGACAAACATGAAAGGGTCCCAACATACCTACGGTGGCACGCAGTTCATGAGACCCGAGGCTTAATTGTGAGCCCCGAACCTACTCGGTATTCGATACTACTCCCAAAACATATATAGTTCTAATAATAATATATACATGAGTTTATGGGCTAGTTAAATCATGAAAATAGTAAACATGTTTGAACATACGTGAACTAGCCATGACTTGAGGCCCGTGAGTCGGCCAAAAACATAATTCATGATTAATAAGATTCATACATACTCATAGATCATGCATATAGCTTTAATTTCATAAAATCATAATGGGTAACATAATCAATCCATAATTTAAAACATAATTCATGATGGGCTTGTAAATAACATCGATGGGATAATAGATCATAAATCGATTCATCATGGGGCATGCATAATTGAGCTTAATTTCTTAGAAATCAAATCAATAATATTATAATCAATTGATGATCAAAATCCATAGATTATGATAATATTTCAAAATCACAAAACCAATAATTAAATCATCAAATTTTATACAAATCATATATAAAACCCCATGAGTTTTAAAATAAATTTTGAGTGAAATCATTGAGTAGGAACATGGGTGTTGAAGAATCCACCCATTGAAGACCTTACATACCTGAAAACACTAATTCTTAATCTCACTTGAAAGCTCAAGGTGGAATTGTGAGGAATTGGGGAAGAACACGTTAAATCACCTTCTCTCCTCCTCCCTAAACTCTTGCATGCATGAATGAGGCCTAACATTAGCTAATCCCCCTTAAAAGACCCTATTTAGATCCTAAAACGATGTAGTTTAAGCCTTAGGAACTATAAAAAAACACCCTTATTAAAATGCAGGAAAAACACTACCAGGGCCTCCTAACGAGGGACCTCATGTGTCATTGCTAAGCGGCACGACTCGTGGCTAGGACCCATCATGCCCACTGCCCCAAACTCCCCAGGGGACCCCACGAGGGACCACATGAATTGTGGTGGCTGACCACGACTCGTGGTAACTACCCGTGGTCTTCAATGCCCCCTTCCCATTATGCCAACTGGTCCACCTAGGCCACGGGAGACCTGACAAGTCGTGTGGCCTAACCCCGACTCGTGGTCATGCCCTTGGTATCACCCCATGGTGTCACCCCAAAACCTAACCGTGCCCTGCTTGACCACGAGTCACTCCACGAATCGTGGTCACCCCTCACGACCCACCTCACAGGTCGTTCTATGACCTAGTGTGAATTATTATCTTTTCTCCATTTTGACTCCTGGATTTGATCCTCGAGTTCTCGGGGTATAACAAAATCATGAAAATTCATATGTTGATCCTATGGGGTTTTGACCCAACACATGAAATTTCTAATTTTCTACATGGGTATGATCTAAATATGTTTCCACTATTGAATTATGATTCATCGAAAAGTTTTACATTGTTTTCAATGATAATCATGTTTTCAAGTGTTATAAATTAAAATCCATTCATGAGAAGTTAATGAAAGTTGAGATTTATGATGAATTTTCAAGTATGATGAGATATTATTGATGGAAAGTATGTTTTCAATTTACCCATATTTATGATCATGTTTTCAAGTGAATTAAGTATTTTCAAGCATGATTAAAGTAGTGGGAAATGCCCATATGTTCAAGTATGATTTATGATTTAGCGAAATAGCTTAACACATGGTCTTGGAGTTAAGGCTCCCAATTATGTTCCGCTTGTGGTATGGTTTAAGCTAAAGCTCCTCAGATATGATTTTAGATTTAATATGTATTTGATTATTCAACTTCGTCAATAGACGATGATAAGCTTTGTTGAAAAATGATAGAGAGCATATGCATTTTTCGGGAGTAGTGTCTAGCACCGGTAGGCTAAGGGTCGGACAACCCTATACGTGAGAACTACGCACCAATGCAGGTTTACATATCATATATATACTTTAGGACCTCCCTTGTGAGCAATACCCTGCCCCGAATGGGCCTTGAGCTTGATATCGATATTATTCTATCATCCTTAGCCCTGGCAAGGCTTTGGACGGCTCTACACACTTGAGTGTGACAGTTGGGACCACGTAAGCTCTATCGTGGTAATGTTGGTTATATGAAAAATCTCCCATTGTTCCTCATGATTTCAGTTACGCATGTTTATCATTCACGATATATATATATATATGTTCTAAAGTAGGTTTGACCCAATGTTCAGTTTTACTTATGATTTTCAAATTTCAGCCTTGGGTCAATTGATTCAGTTATGATGTTCAGTTATGTTCAGATTATGATTTCAGAAAATAGCATGCAAGCCCTACTCTCAAATTCTTATACTGATTATGCTTATATTATGCATGTTTTAAATGATTTTATTTAATTTAAGCGAGTTTACTTACCTTGCACACTCGGTACATTCCATGTACTGACCGCATACTCTATGCTGTATCATTTTATTATAAAGGCTCCGATCTTCAGACTCAGCCTTGCCACTAGCCAGTTTCGAAGTTAGAATCTAGTCTCTATTGGTGATTCCTCATCTCCTGAGGACCATTTGTTATCAGATATCCGTGTACTTTTAGTTTCAGATTTGGAGAGTTAGTTGGGATCTTGTCCCGTCAACTCAGCAGGCTTAGAGGCTTTTCAGACAATAGATTGTATTTAGTTTCAGATTCATGTTGTATTTTCAGATTGTATGTCATGCTTAGACTTTTGCTATGTATATTATGTTAAGTTTTTCGCTTTATTTGATTGAGTTAGAAGCATGTTCAAGCCATGGGTTGACTTGGGGTCTCTCGGGGCTCCTCATACCGTGTCTCAATCCGGGCCTATGTTCGGGTCATGAAAAACTAGGTATCAGAGGAATAGGTTTGGAGTGGCCTAGGGTGTCTGAAAGCCACGTTAAATAGAGTACTTTTCATGGGTGTGAAGCGCACCACACTTATGATAAAGAGACTACGAGATGTTTAGGAAATGTTTCCTTTTTTCATGATCTATGTCGTGCGGTGAAATGTCTCTCTATCCTTCTAAATCATGTCATTCGCGATTGCTGAATCATGCCTCCTCGCAGAGTTAATGGAAGAAGGAATGGAAATGGAAATGTCCACGAGGATGGCAATGGGGATGGGCACCAACAAGCCCCACCAATCCACCAGTCCATCTGTCCTAGGTCTATTCTTATGCTTTTCTGGGGTATTACACGGATACCATCAGCTCAGGGTTCGGGAGAGTGACATCTTGAAGACAGTCTTCAGAACACGCGGTATGATCATTATGAGTTTGTAGTTATGTATTTGGACTAACGAATGCTCCTGCAGCTTTTATTGATCTGATGAACAGGGTGTTCAAGCCATACTTGGATATGTTCATGATTGTGTTTATTGATGACATCCTGATATACTCTCGGAACAAGGAAGTTCTTGCCGCTCATTTGTGGGTAGTGCTATAGACTCTCGAGGATCATCAACTATATGCTAAATTCAGCAAGTGTGAGTTTTGGTTAAACTCAGTGGAATTTTTGGGCCCTGTTGTATCAAGTGAGGGCGTAAAGGTGGACTCTCAGAAAATAGATGCGGTGAAAAATTGGCCTAGACGGATGAATCCCTTAGATATCCAGAACATTTTGGGCTTAGCTGACTACTATCAAAGATTTGCTGAGGGTTTTTCATCTATTGCGGCGCCATTGACCAAATTGACCCAAAATAAAGTGAAGTTCCAATGGTCGAAGGCTTGTGAGAGGAGCTTTCAAGAGTTGAAGACTCGACTCACCTCCGCAATGATGTCAACCCTACTCGAGGGTACCAATGGATTGGTGGTGTATTGCGATGCTTCTAAATTTTTCCTTGGTTGTGTATTGATGCAGCATGGTAAGGTGATAACATACGCTTCTAGATAGCTAAAGGTTCATGAGAAGAATTACCCCACCCATGATCTTGAATTTGTGGTGGTGGTATTTGCATTGAAGATCTGGAGAAACAATCTGTATGGGGTCCATGTAGATGTGTTTACCGACCAAAAAAGTATACAATATGTGTTTAAACAGAACGATCTAAATCTACGCCAAAGGAGGTGGTTGGATTAACTCAAGGATTATGATATGAGTGTATTTTACCATATGGTATGGACAATGAAGTAGCAGATGCACTTAGTAGACTCTCTATGGAGAGTGTATCCCATGTGTATAAGGGAAGAAAGGAGCTGGTGAAGGATGTGCATCAACTTGCAAGGTTGGGAGTTTATTTGGTTGACTGAACCGATGGAAGTGTTATCATTTAGAACGGATCAGAATCGTCCTTGGTGATTGATGTAAAAGCTAGGCAAGAAGAGGACCCTATTTTAGTAAAGTTAAAGGAAGCTGAACAGAATCAGAAGGTGGAAGTCTTTTCCAAAAGGGAGAGATGGTGTACTTCGATATCAGGATCGCTTGTGTGTCCTGTAAGTTGATGAATTGAAAAATCACATATTGCACAAGGCTCACGGTTCCAAATATTCAATACATCTATGTACCACCAAGATGTATCGTGACTTACGGGAAGTCTATTGGTGGAATGGTATGAAGAAAGACATTGCAGAACTGTAGCTAAGTGTCCAAACTGTCAGCAAATGAAGGTTGAGCCTCAGAGACCAGGAGGTGTGCACCAAGATATCAGTATTCCTACTTGGAAGTGGGAAGAAATCAATATGGACTTCATCACAAGGTTGCCTCGCACTCGTCGGCAATATGATTCCATTTGGGTTTTTGTAGATAGGTTGACCAAAGCCTCTCATTTTAAAAAAGGACTTGGTACTTAGGTTAAGCTCAATACAACATTTCACCCGCAAACGGATGTTCAAGCGGAGCAGACAATTTAGACTCTCGAAGACATGTTGAGAGCATGTGTGATTGACTTCAAGGGTATTTGGGATGATCATTTTCCCCTTATTGAGTTTTTATACAATAACAACTATTATTCCAGCATTCAGATGGCTCCGTTCGAGAATCTATATGGTCGGAGATATAGATCTCCTATTGGTTGGTTTGAAGTCGGTGAAGCTGTGATGATAGGACCATATTCAGTCCATGAGGCTTTGGAGAAGGTTTAATTTATACGAGATAGGTTGAAAACATCTCAAAGTCCCGAAAAGTCCTATGCTGATGTGAGGAGGAGGGAACTTGAGTTCGAAGTTGATGATTGGGTGTTTCTGAAGGTGTCTCCCATGAAGGGACTAATGAGGTTCGGAAAGAAAGGAAACCTCAACCCCCGTTATGTTAGTCCCTACCGGATTGTGAAGCGGGTTGGCAAAGTAGCATATGAATTAGAGTTTCCCTCAAAATTAGGTTTTGTACATCCTTTTTTTCATATATCACTCTTAAAAAAGTGTTTGGGTGATCTAACTCTAATTGTCCCGGTGGACAACGTCGGTATGAAAGACAGCCTTAGTTATGAGGAGATTCCAGTGGAAATAATGGAGCGGTAGGTTCGAACGCTAAGAAACAAAGATGTAGCTTCAGTTAAATTTTTGTGGAGGAATCAGCATGTTGAGGGAGCTACGTGGGGAGCTGAAGCAGATATGATGGCTAGATACCAACATTTATTCTGTACCAACTCAGTTCTAGCTTGAGGTATCAATTTTTGCGCTAAAACTTTATTTAGTTTCATGTTCAGTTCATGTGCCCCAGTTTCTTTCATGTATATAGATGTATGTATTATTCATGAATCAGTTTAGTCATGTGGTTTAAATCGGAGTTAGCCATTTTAACAGTTTTCAGCTTGTATGATCAGTAATTGAGTATGATTATTGAATTTCTCTATCTTCTGTATGTTTTCCCACATTCGAGGATGAATGTTCCCAAAGGGGAGGTATTGTAATACCCCAGAAGTACCTAAGACTAGATCCGGGATTCAAAACTAAAAAATAGCAGAAATTTGAAAACCTTCTCAGAACGGGTCGTGGGTGCCACTAACGACTCATAGGATTTGTCCGTGATGAAATACTGCAGGTTCAGAGTTGGGAGTAACGGGTCTAGGAATGACCCATTGTTTGATGCAATAAGTCATTGGATGTTGTCGTGGTGAGATTGGTCCTTGGTCAAGGAGGAAGTAACGAGTCGTGGAACGACCCATTGCAGGGAACAACGGGCCATCGTCAACAGTTGTTCAAAGGAATCCCAGGTTAAGGCAGTGGTGATAGCGACTGGAAGCAACGAGTCGTTTGAGCTAGCAATGACCCGTCCTGTCCGGTCATGGTGAGGGATCAGAAACCTGGATTCAGGGAGTAGCAACGAGTGGTAACAACGGATCGTAGGAGCTAACAATGGATCGTACTGACGTCCATTGTCACTGGCAGATCAATTTTTCCAGGATTTTCATTAAGGGTATTTCCATAATTCCTAAGTCATAGGGTCCTAAACTACGTCGTTTTAAGCTCAAAATAGGTATTCTTATGAGGGGTAAGCTCATTCTAGACTCATTCACATTCATGCATGCAAGTTGAGGGCTTAGAAGGTGATTAAGCTTAGGTTTTCTACAAGTTTTTATTCAATTCTTCATTGGGCAATCAGAAAAGTGATAGAATCAGATCCCATCAAGTATGTAGGGTTATGAATGGGTGAATTTGTTCACACCCATGCCCAATCCCTCTCTAAATCATGAAAATTCATATGTTGATCCCATGGGGTTTTGACCCAACGCATGAAATTCCTAATTGTCTACATGGGTATGATCTAAATATATTTCCACTATTGAATTATGATTCTTGGGAAATTTTTACATTGTTTTGAATTATAATCGTGTTTTTCAAGATTTATAAATTAAAATGCCCATTTATGAGAAGTTCATGAAAGCTGAGATTTATGATGAATATTCAAGTATGATGAGATATTATTGATGAAAAGCATGTTTTCTAGTTACCCATGTTTATGATCATGTTTTCAAGTGAATTAAGTATTTTCAAGCATGATTAAAGTATTGGGCAATGCCCATATGTTCAAGTATGATTTATGATTTCACGAATTAGCTTACCACATGGTTTTGGAGTTAAGGCTTCCAATTATGTTCAGCTTGTGGTATGGTTTGAGCTAAAGCTCCTCAAATATGATTTCAGATTTGATATGTATTTGATTATTCAGCTTCGTCAATGGATGATGGTAATCTTCGTTGAAAATGATGGAGAGAATATGCATGATTTTGGGAGTAGTGTCTAGCACCGAGTAGGCTAAGGGTCGGACAATCCTATGCCTTAAAACTACATGCCAATGTAGGTTTACATATCATATATATACTTTGGGACCTCCCTTGTGAGTTATCCCCTGCCCTGAATAGGCCTTGAGCTTGATAATGATATCATGGTATCGTCTTTAGTCCTGGAAACGCTTTGGACGACTCTACCCACTTGAGTGTGACGGTTGCGACCACGTAAGCTCAATCGTGGTAATGTCGGTTATATGACGAGTCTCCCATTGTTCCTCATAATTTCAGTTAGGCATGTTTATCATTCATGATATATATATGTTCTAAATCAGGTTTGACCCAATGTTCAGTTTACTTATGATTATCATATTTCACCCTTGTGTCAATTTATTCGGTTGTGATGTTCAGATTATGATTTCAGAAAATAGCATGCAAGCCCTACTCTCAGATTCTTATATTGATTATGCTTATATTATGCATGTTTTAAATTATTTTATTTAATTTAAGAGGTTTTACTTACTTTGTATACTCGGTAGATTTCACGTATTGACCACATACTTTATACTGTATCGTTTTATGATACAGGCTCCGATCTTTAGACTCAGCCCCGCCACTAGCCATTTTTCAGAGTTAGCATCTAGTCTTAATGGGTGAGTCTTCATCTCCCGAGTACCATTTGTTATTAGATTCTATGTACTTTCATTTTTTAGATTTGGAGAGTTAGTTGGGGTCTTGTCCCATCAACTCATCAAGCTTAGAGGCTTTTGAGACAATAGATTGTATTCAGTTTTAGAATCGTGTTGTATTTTCAAATTGTAAGTTATGATTAGGCTTCCACTATGTTTATTATGTTAAGTTTTTTCTTTATTTGATTGAGTTAGCAGCATGTTTATGCCATGGGTTGACTTGGGGTCTCTCGGGGCTCCTTGTCCCGTGTCTCGATCCGGGCCTATGTTCAGGTCGTGACACCTGACCATCCTTCTACGCGTGAAATGTTGTGCTAAGCTTGACCTGAGTACCAAGTCCCTTTTGAAACGATCTCCAAAACTGCGAGGTAAACTGAGTACCTCTATCTGATATGATGGACAAGGGTACTCCATGCAACCGAACTAGCTCCGAATGTACAACTTAGCACAATAATCCGCTGAATCAGTAGTTTTGACCGATTGGAAATGAGCTGCTTTGGTCAACCTATCCACGAAAACCGAAATGGAGTCATATTGCCGACGAGTGTGTGGCAAACCTGTAATGATGTCCATATTTATCTCTTCCCACTTCCAAGTATGAATGCTAATATCTTGAAGCACACCTCCAGGTCTTTGATGCTCAACCTTCATCTATTGACAATTGTGACACTTAGACAACAATTCTGCTATGTCCTTCTTCATGCCATTCCACCAATAGACTTCCCGTAGGTCATACTACATCATGGTGGCATCTGGATGTATCGAAAATTTGGAACCATGAGCCTCATACAACATCCTTTACCTCAAATAATCGACATCCGGAACAGATAAATGACCCTGATATCGAAGCAACCCATCTCCCCCTTTGGAGAAAACCTCTACCTTCTGATTCTGAATGGATTCCTTTAACTCCACCAAGATAGGATCCTCGTCTTGTCTATATTTTACGTTAGTCACCAAGGATGATTCTTATTCGTTCTGAAAAATAACACTGCTATCGATCGAGTCTACCAAACGAACTCCCAATCGTGCAAGTAGATGCACATCTATAACCAATCCTTCCTCCCCTCATCTACATGGGGCACACTCTCCATAGAGAGCCTACTAAGTGCATCTGCTACCATATTAGCCTTACCCGGATGTTAAAGGACACTCATATCATAATCCTTGAGTTGCTCCAACCACCTTCTTTGACGTAGATTTAGATCCTTCTGAGTAAATACATATTGTAGGCTTTTGTGGTCCGTAAACACATCTATATGGACCCCGTACAAATAGTGTCTCCAAATCTTGAAGGCAAATACTTCCGCCACCATGCTGCATCAACACACAACCAAGTCCGATTCTTGAAACATCAAAATACACTACAAACCCATTGATACCCTCGGGTAGAGTTAACACCGGTGCTGAGGTGAGTCGAGTCTTCAACTCCTGAAAGCTCCTCTCACAAGCCTCCGACCATTAGAACTTCACCTTCTTCTAGATCAATTTGGTCAATGGTGCTGTAATGGATGAAAACCCCTTAACAAATCTCTTATAATAACCAGCTAAGCCCAAGAGACTCCTAATATCCGAAGGATTCACCGGTCTAGGCCAATTCTTCACCGCCTCTATCTTTTACGAGTCTACCTATACACCCTCACTTGACATTACATGACCCAAAACTGCCACTGAGTTCAACCAAAAATCACACTTACTGAATTTAGCATACAACTAGCGATCCTCGAGGGTCTGTAGCAGCACCCTAAAATGAGCGGCATACTCCTCCTTGCTCCGAGAGTATATAAGGATGTCATCTATAAACACAATCCCGAACATATCCAAGTATGGCTTAAACACCCCGTTCATAAATCCACAAAAGCTGCAGGAGCACTCATTAGTCCAAAAGATATAACTAAAAACTCATAGGGACCATACCGAGTTTCGAAAGTTGTCTTCGGAAAGTCACTCTCCCGAACCCTGAGGTGATGGTATTCGGATATGAGGTCTATCTTCGAAAAGCACTTAGCATCCTGAAGCTTGTCAAACAAATCATCAATTCTAGGGAGTGTGTACTTCTTCTTGATGGTGACCTTTCAATTGCCGATAATCAATACACACACTAAGAGAACCATCTTTCTTCCGAATAAAGAGAAGTAGTGCACCCCATGGGGATTTGCTAGGTCTGATGAAACCCTTGTCTAGAAGGTCCTTCAACTTCTCCTTCAACTCCTTTATCTCGGTTGGAGCCATTCTCTAAAGAGGAATAGATATAGGCTGCGTATCGGGAATAAGGGAAATACCAAAATTGATTTCCCTTGCTGGAGGGATTCCTGATATATCATATGGGAACACTTCTGGATACTCACATACTACTGGAATTGACTATATTGTTGGGGTCTCAGACTTAGAATCCTTAACCCTAACTAGATGGTACATACAACCCTTAGAAATCATCTTTCTGTCCTTAAGGTAAGAAATAAAATGACCTACAGGAATAGCCGAAATACCCTTCCACTCTAAGACTGGCTCACCCGGAAGTTAGAACTCTATCGCATGGGTTCTACGATTAACTGAGGCATAAAATGAAAATAGCCAATCCATGCCGAGGATAACATAAAAATCGGTCATGGATAACTCTACTAAATCTTCTGAGGTGACTTTCTAAAGGGCTGTGGCAGTGCAATTTCTATACACCCGTCGAGCTATAACTGAATCACCGACTGGAGTAGAGACTGAGAAGGGTTCTAATAGGATTTCAAGACTAATCCCAAAGCTATTAGCAAAGTAGGGCATCACAAAAGACAAAGTAGCCCCTGGATCTAACAAAGCATATGCATCAAGATGGAAAACTCATAACATACCAGTGACTACGTCTGGGGGGACCTCCTGCTCCTGGTAGGATGCTAGGGCATAAAATCTATTCTGGTGCTATCCGCCACTCGCACTAGTAGATGCGCTCTGCTAAGCAAGGCATGCTGGTGGAGCTGCTGAATTGGAAGCTGGGCCCCAACCCCTATCATGGCCCTGTCTAGCTACTAGGAAATCTATAAGAATATGTCTGGGCTTGCAACACCCGAAACAAACACCTGTACCAACCAAACACTGACCCGTGTATCTCCAGCCACACCTGTCGCAAACTGGGATATTGGAATCCACGGGCCTACTGCTCTGGCCTCTAGATCCTGATGCTCGTCCTCTCTTGTCATGCCTAGATATGGATGGCACACTCATAGACGATATGCTAGGGCTAACGATCTCTGGTGGGACTGCTGACGGTGCCCACTATCTGGTCTCTTCTGAAAGAATCCATAACTGTCCATCCTGGCCCTCTTGGCCTCTCTCTCTCTCATATGCACTACCTTCATCTGCTGGGCGTACAAGACGATTCGAGGAAAAACCATATCCTGATAAAGCATGGCGGTCCTGCAATCCTTATCCAGGTAGTCCGCCACTCCATGTACAAATCTGCTCACTCGAGCTCTGTGATCAACCACTAACTCTGGTGCGTATTTGACCAGACGAGTGAACTCTAAGGCATATTCCTGCACTTTCATTTTCCCTTGTCTCAGATTCACAAATTCATCTGCTTTAATCTCCCTCATCTCACTAGGGAAGAATCGCTCTAGAAATGCGGTATGAAACTCATCCCAACCAATAGGGCCTACTCCCACTTCCCTACTATCCTTCCACTATTTAAACCAAATATGCACAACCTCCTTCAACTAATATGAGGATAAATTGGCGCACTCCTCTCCAATCACCCCTATGACCTAGGTGATCTTTAGAATCTCGTTGATAAACTCGTATGGATCCTCATCCACCTTTAACCTAAGAAACTCTAGATGATTCATCCGTAGGAAATCTCTGACTCATGTTGCCACTGTATTCTCGTTTTGAGGGACATGCGCTACCGCCTTTTGATTGACCTGGGCGGTCAAGGCCTGTGCTAGCATATGAATGGTTGCCCTAAATTCAGCGAAAGCAACGGGCTCCGGTGTATGGTTCTCATGGGATGGCGGGGCCTGTTGGTGTACATCCCCATTGCCTTCCTCGTGGCCGTTTCCATTTCTTCTGCCATTAAATATGCGGGTAGTCATGATTCTGCAAACGCGTATAGCACGAATTAGAAGGTTAGAGAGACATTTCACCATACGACATAGATCATGAAGGAAGGAAACATTTCTTAAACATCTCATAGCCTCTTCATCATAAGTGTGGCGCGCTTCACACCTATATAAAAGACTCAACTTAATGTGACTTTCAGACACCCTGGGACACTTCAAAACCTAAGGCTCTAATACCAAGTTTTTCACGACCCGAACATGGGCTCCGATCGAGACACGTGACAAGGAGCCCCGAGAGACTCCAAGTCGACCCATGGAATGAACATACATCAAATTCAATCAATAAAAAGCGGAAGATCAATCATAATAACAAAACGGAACTCTAAAAATAGAGTAACATCAGAACATACCACACTATTCTAAAGATGAATACAATCTACGTCTGAAAAGCCTCTATTTCTAATGAGTTGATGGGACAAAACCCCAACTAACTATCTATGTCTGAAAACTGAAAATATAAAGATAATTGATAAGGAATGGTACTTGGGATATGGGGACTCACCAACTGAGACTGGATATGCTACTTTGGAAGGCTGGCTAGCAACGAGACTCAGTCTGAATATCGGAGCCTGTATCATGAAATGATATAACATAGAGTATGCGGTCAGTACCTGGAATGTATCGAGTGTGCAAGGTAAGTAAAACCATTAAGTAAAATCATAAATTATGCATATTATAAGACATAATTAACATAAGATAGTGAGAGTAGGGCTTGCATGCCATTTTTCTGAAATCATGATCTAAGCATAATTGAACATCATAACTGAATCGAATGACCCAAAGTTGAAATATGATAATCATAAGTAAAACTGAACATTGGGTCAAATCTGCTAAAAACATAATATCATGACTGATGTACATGCGTAACTGAAATCATGATGAACAATGGGAGACTCCTCATATAACCGACATTACTACGATAGTGCTTACGTGGTCCTAACTATTACACTCAAGTGGGCAGAGCCATCTAAAGCCTTGCCAGGGCTAAAGACGCTACCATGATATCGATGTTAAGCTGAAGGACCCTTGGGGCAGGGGAAAGCTCACAAAGGAGGTCTCGAAAAATCTTAACGTACCTATGTTGACTCATAGTTCTGAGGCATAGGTTGACTGATGCTTAGCCTACTCGGTGCAAGACACTACTCCCAAAAACATGCAAATGCTCTCCATCATTTTTCAACGAAGATGACCATCGTCTAGTGACTAAGCTGAATAATGACATACATATAAAATCTGAAATCATACATGAGGAGCCTTGTCTCAAACCATACCAAAAGCTAAACATAATGAGGAGTCTTGACTCCAAAACCATGTGGTAAGCTAATTGACATGAAATCATAAAACATACTTGAACATATGGCCTTGCCCAATATTTAAACATACTTGAAAAATACTTGATTAGCTTGAAAACATGATCATAGACATGGGTAACCTGAAAACATGCTTTTTTCAAAATATCTCATCATACATGTCACGACCCGAACGGAGGCCCGGATAGTAATACGGGAAGAGGAGCCCCGAGAGACCCAAGTCTACCCATGGTGTAAGAATTCATCTAACTCGATCAATAAAATAGAAGAATAAACACAAATATCATAGTGGACGTCTAAATCAAGCGTAACATCAGAATACACAATCTGAACCAGAATACAACCATATGTTTGTAAAGCCTCTAAACTTGACGAGTTGATGGGACAAGAACCAACTAACTCAACAAAATTAAAACTGAAGTACATAGAGGAAATCTGAATAGTTTAGTCCTCGATATATGAGGAATCACCAACAATGTACAATGCGATCTTAGAAGACTAACTAAGAGTGGGGCAGAACCTGAGAACCAGGTCCTGTATCATGAAATGATACAACATTGAGTATGCGGTCAGTACATGGAATATACTGAGTATGAAAAGTAAGTAAAACCACTTAAGTAAGTAAAATAACTTAAAGATAATGCATAATGTAAGCATAAACATTAAGGATATGAGAGTAGGGCTTGCATGCATTATTTCTGAAATCATGATCCTATCATAACATAACAGATCATCATAACTGAATCGATTGAATCAAAGATGAAATCTGATATTTATAATTAAAACTTAACATAGAATCAAACCTGCTTTAGAACATGCATACATATGTAAATCTCATGAGTAATGAATATGCATAACTGAAATCATGAGGAATAATGGGAGACTCGTCTTTTAACTGACATACCACGATATGTTACAACCCGTAAATTCTCGACACGTAGATGGCCTATTCACATGTTGGTTAAGAGTTTTTGAATGCCATACATGCTAGGAAAAGGCCTGGGGAAAAGACCGAATAAGAAACCCGTCGAACAATCACGGAAGGAGCCGGGGCAGAACCCCTCCGCGATGGCAACATGCCACGAAGGCAGGGCCTCCGTGTTGGCTCCGTGTCACGGAGGTCCTGTCCAGGCTTAGGTATAAAAGCCTCCAAACTTCGATTTTTATTTCATTTATCTTATAATTTCTAGAGAACACGACAGAGAACAGAGAGGAACGAAGGTTCCTAAGTAATATTCATCCGATTGCACTGTCAAACACGATCCAAACTTAAATTATCTCTAGATACCGAGGAATTAAGCAGCAGGGAGCATTCCTACGGATTTAGTTTCGTGAAATTTGGCCGGCGAATTGTCGTGCTACTGATCTAAGGTAAGTGGAATTGCTCCAAATTAGTGTTAATACACTCCTAGCCCTAAAGTGAGTATTTCTCCCTTCTGAACTTCCAAGAAATAGCGAGTTTTCGACCGTCTTTCGATAAGCCAAAGTTTGGGCTATATATATATAGCAAAAGTGTTATCCTTTTCCAATATATTAATGTATTTAGCCCTAATTGATATATATATGAATACATTTGGAGGGAATAGCTGAATATTGGTCGAGGTACGCCAGTTAGCCGGAAGCTGACAACTGAGGTATGTAAAGCTAGTTTCCTCGGCAAGTTAGTAGTCTCGGTATAGTAAAATAGTTCAAAGGCCAGTAGAATGTTTCAGAAGTCATATGTTACGTTTAGTATGCATATTAGTACGATATTGGAAGCATCATGTTATGTATAGCATGAATCTTGCTAGCACGATATAAATTCTATTACAAAGTGTTAGGAATTGTACAACATGCCCAGTATGTGATTTAGTAAAGCATGTTAGGATATTATCGTGTTCACTTGAAACTTAGTAAAGAAATATAAGTATCTTTAAGGTACCTCAGAAGTAGAATGGTAGATTAAAACGAAGTTTACAAAGCATGTTAGAAATAGCAAATCATGTTACTATGAAACGCAGTTATACAGTATGATTCCTGGCAGAAAAACTATATCTTGTTCAACATTAGACTCAGCATAGTATGACAGAAGATTTTATATATATATATATATACACCCTTATCAGTCTCAGCATGTATTAAATACATACATATCACTATCACTAGTTCAGCATATAGTATGTACAAATACATTATCATCACTAGCTTAAACATGTGGTATACGCAGTTAGTATTACTAGTTGAGACCACTGTATTGTCTTGGGGTTGGATTACCTAACATTCATGACCGCCCCATGGTTAATAGCTGTATCGACTCATCCGCCAGAGGGCGAGGATACGTCACTCAACAGAGTGGCATGTTGTCCCACAAGGGACGAAGATGGGATGCTGGTTTCCCCATATTGTGCCTTGGTCGGCCTTTATACACCCCCATCGAGCGGGTACGCCCGGTGTGTTGATTCAGGAGTCCTCCGGACTCAGCTACAGTTATAGTCAGGGGCTCAGCGAGCCCAAGTGCATACCCAGGGGATCGACAAGATGCTTATAGTTATTATAGGAGATGGGATGACCGGGGTAAGGGTATAGATTACGTGTTGATTGTACCTCCCGACTTATGGGGGCCGAGTAAGGTTTGTGTGTGCTATGATATGTTATGTTATGCCATGTTACCCTAGATACGAGTAAATCGACAGTAGAGCGATACATTTCCAAGTATGACTCCTACTCCTTCCAGCATAGTTGAGAGTAGGCTTAGCTTTACATTTTCAGTCAATTTAGTCTATTTCCTTCTATTTCAGTTCCATCAGTGGTATTGTCATTTTTAGATATTTTTCAGTTGTTGCCTTGCATACTCAGTACCAGCGGTACTGACGCCCGTTATCAGCACTGCATTACTTGCGTGCAGGTACTAATAGACAAGGAGTTGATACCTCGTGATTCCAGCCAGCTCACAGAGTCATCAACTCCAGTCATCCGGAGCTAGATAGCTAGAGGTTTATCCCTTTTCTTTTGTTGTACAGTATGGGTAGGCCGGGGCCCTGTCCCGACCATCTTATCAATATTCTTAGAGGCATGCAGTCTGTATATATTTCCCTGTGGTTAGTTGTGCTGGTCATGTGGGGCCGTGCGTATGTTTAGTTGTTTATGTTGGCCACGTGAGGCCTTATCCAGTCAGTAGTGGTGACCTTGCCGGTCACGTAGCTGTTTAACATTTGTTATATTGATTTAGAGTTAACTAGACAGCATAGTGGCCTTGTCGGCCGGCATAGGTTCCCCTATATGAATGTCATTCTGGTTAGCTGATGTTATAATACAGGTGGCTATAGGCCTAGTCGGCTGGAGGCTGTATTTACAGCCGTTATATAGCCCGTTGTTTCCGTGAATCAGAGTCAGAGCTAGCCAGGCACCAGATGTGCTTAGGCTCAGTAGTTTAGCAGTTCAGATCCTAATAGGGCACCATGTGCCAGTCATACCCCCCAAGGTGGGCGTGACAAACTTGGTATCAGAGTAGCTCGTATCCCATGGAGTCTGCAAGCCGTACTAAGTAGAGTCTTGCCTGTGGATGTGTTGTGCACCACATACTATGGGTAGGAGGCTGCAAGGCATAATAGGATGGTTGCCTTTTATTCTTATTCAGTCGTGCTGTAGAGCGGTATAGTATAGGGTTGAGTCCCTAGAGCTTACAGTATTCTTTAGATACAGATAATGTCAGACCAGCAACATCCTATCACAGGTCGGAGCTTGGATATTGCAACAGGGGAAGGCACCAGCAGGATGCGTCACCTCGTGTAGAAACAGCCCGATCAGAGGGCAATACAAAGGCATTGTCCCAACCTTCTCAGCAGTCTCAACCACATCATGAGCCACTTGGGGCGACACCATCTCCAGCAATCCCTATACTGATACCTTCCGACCAGATGGTTAGGTGTGCATTAGTCATGTTAGCACATATAATGGCTGCTCAGCGTCAGCCGATGCCGTCTACAGTTGCGGAGTCGTCAGGAGGGCCCGATAGTTCGAGGGTCCGAGAGGTCTTGGCTTTGAATCCCCCATAGTTTACAGGTACGGACAGGATAGAGGACCCTCGGGATTTTCTAAATCATATGCACAGAATTTCAGGGTTATGCATGCAACACCTACAGAATTAGTTGAGTTGGCAGCATTCCGGTTACGGGACATCGCCGTGTTGTGGTATGAAAGCTGGGAAAGGTCCCGAGGGAGAGATGCTTCCCCTTCGACCTAGTCTGGCTTCTCAGGAGCTTTTCTGGATCACTATTTGCCCCGGGAGATTCGACAGGCCCGGGTGGACCAGTGTTTACATCTAGAACAGGGGGCCATGAGTGTTCGGGAATATGCCTTGCGGTTTGATTCTTTGGCTCGGTATGCACCGGCCTTTGTTGGTACCATGGCATCTAGAGTACACCGCTTTATCATGGGGTTGAATGAAGAATATCTTGAGACTTGTATTAGTCCATATTGCGAGAGGACATGGATATTGCCCGAGTTCAGGAATTTGCCCAGAATATTGAAGGCATCAACCAGCGGTATCGGGAGATCAGGAGGCACAATCAGGAACAACACCGCCGGGATAGGCCAGTTGAGTTACATAGGGACGCTTGGGGAGGACCTAGGCCACGATTGCTAGATAGGCCGCCCAGATCCCTACCTCCACCACAGCTGCAGAGGAGCAGGTTTAACCGTAGGGGGCAGTTAGAGACCGACAGAGGCTCGCAGATTGCAGATTCACCATTACAGAGGAGGGCGGAGCAGAGAACGTATACCCTACCACTTTGCCCTATATGCAGCCGACGCCATTCTAGAGTATGCAGGTATGGCTCCACCGTATGTTATATATGTGGCCAAGAGGGCCATCTGATGAGAGATTGTCCAGTCAGAGGATAGGAGGACCGGGATAGACAGGACAGGGCATCCGCAGGGTCACGAGCTTTAGTATCCTCGGCAGGGCGCAGGCCCTCAATTTCAGCAGGCAGGGGCCGGGGCAGATCAAGGGACTCTAGTGTAGGTGCGGGTCCAAGCTGCACATATGCTTTACCATGGAGGCAGGATTCAGAAGCATCACCTGATGTTGTGACAGGTATGATGACTATCTACTCACACCCTGCTTATGTATTGATTGATCCAGTATCTACTTTGTCCTACATTACTCCATTTGTGGCTCAGAAGTTTAGTGTTGCACCAGAATTGCTTCAGAACCCTTTTTAGTATCCACCCCCATCGATGACTCCATTATAGCCAGAAGGGTCTATCGCGGGTGTACAGTAGAGGTTGCTGATCGTCAGACCACAGTTGACCTGGTAGAATTAGAAATGGTCGATTTCGATGCCATTATGGGTATGGATTGGTTGGCTCCGTGCTGTGCAAATGTAGAATGCTGGACCAAGACAGTCCGATTCCACTTTCCAGGGGAGGCAGTGCTAGAGTGGAAGGGCAGTATAATTACGCCAAAAGGTAGGTTTATTTCCTATCTTCAGGCGAGGAAGTTGATAGCTAAGGGATGTATTTACCATATAGTCAGAGTTCAGGATGATCGGGTAGAGCCTCTGACTCTCCAGTTTGTTCTAGTGGTGAACGAATTTCCTAATGTATTTCTAGATGAATTACCTGGTATTCCTTCAGAAAGGGAAATAGATTTTTCAAATGATTTATTACCAGGAACTCAGCCCATATCAATTCCTCCGTATCGTATGGCTCTTGCTGAACTCAGAGAGTTAAAGGAACAGCTGAAAAATCTGTTAGACAAGGGCGTTATCAGGACGAGTACTTCACCGTGGGGTGCGCCAGTTCTATTTGTGAGAAAGAAGTATGGCTCGCTCCGTATGTGTATAGATTACCGACAGTTGAATAAGGTTATAGTTAAGAATAAGTATCCGCTCCCCAGAATAGATGATTTGTTTGACCAGTTACAGGGGGCCAGATATTTCTCTAAGATTGATTTACGGTTCGGATACCATCAGGTTTGAGTCCGTGAAAGAGACATTCCCAAGACAGCCTTCAAGACTGGATACGACCACTTTGCATTTCTAGTTATGTCCTTTGGGCTGACGAATGCCCCAACATTATTTATGGACCTGATGAATAGTATCTTCACACCATACCTAGACCTGTTCATGATAGTGTTTATCGATGACATTCTGGTGTATTCTCGCTCGGAGACAGACCACCAGAATCATTTATGGATAGTGCTCCAGATTCTCCGGGACCGTCAGTTGTACGCCAAGTTCTCCAAATGTGAATTCTGGCTGATCTCAATAGCTTTCTTGGGGCATATTGTGTCGAATGCTGGTATACAGGTAGATACGTAGAAAATAGAAGCAGTCAAAACATGGCACAGACCTACCACTCCGACTGAAGTCCGTAGTTTTCTGAGGTTAGCAAGATACTATAGAAGGTTTGTTGAGGGATTCTCTACCATAGCCCCAGGGTTAATAGCTATATTGACTCGTCCTCTAGAGGGCGAGGATACGTCCCTCTACAGAGTGGCATGCCATCCCACAGGGGACGAAGATGGGATGCCGATTTCCCCATATTGTGCCTTGGTCGGCCTTTATACACCTCCGTCGAGCGGGTACGCTAGTGGTGTTGATTCATGAGTCCTCCGAACTCAGCTACAGTTATAGTCAGGGGCTCAGCGAGCCCAAGTGCATACCCAGGGGATCGACAGGACGCTTATAGTTATTTTAGGAAATGGGATGACCGGGGTAAGGGTATAAATTGCGTGTTGATTGTACCTCCCTACTTATGGGGGCCAAGTAAGGTTTGTGTGTGCTATGCTATGTTATGTTATGCATGTTACCCTAGATATGAGTAAATCGACAGTAGAGCGATACATTTCCAAGTATAACTCCTACTTCTTCCAGCATAGTTGAGAGTATGGTTAGCTTTACATTTTTAGTCAATTTAGTCTATTTCCTTCTATTTCAGTTCCATCAGTGGTATTGTCGTTTTCAGATATTTTTTAGTTGTTGCCTTGCATACTCACTACCAGCGTTACTGATGCCCGTTTAGGGTGCTGTATTACTTGCCTGTAGGTACTCATAGACGAGGAGCCGATACCTCGTGATTCCAGCCAGCTCACAGAGTCATCAGCTCCAGTCAACTGGAGCTAGATAGCTAGAGGTTTATCCCTTTTCTTTTGTTGTACAGTATGGGTAGGTCGGGGCCTCGTCCCGACTATCTTATCAATATTCTTAGAGGCTTGCAGTCTGTATATATTTCCCTGTGGTTAGTTATGCCGGTCATGTGGGGCCGTGCGTATGTTTAGTTGTTTATGTTGGCCGTGTGAGGCCTTATCCAGTCAGTAGTGGTGACCTTGTCGGTCACATAGCTGTTCAGCATTTGTTATATTGATTTAGAGTTAACTAGACAATAGGGTTGTCTTGTCAGCCCACATAGGTTCCACTATATGAATGTGATTTTGGTTAGCTGATGTTATAGTACAGGGGGCTATAGGCCTAGTCGGCCGGAGGCTGTATTTACAGCCGTTATATAGCCCGTTGTTTCCATGAATCAAAGTTAGAGCCAGGCAGACACCAGATGTGCTTAGGCTCAGTAGTATAGCAGTTCAGATCCTAATAGGGCACCATGTGCCAGTCATACCCCTCAAGGCGGGGCGTGACAAGATCTTACATTGTCCCAACTATCACACTCAAGTGGTTAGAGTCGTACAAATCCTTACTAGGGCTAGGGATGATACAAGATATCGATATCAAGCTCATGGGCCAATAGGGCCGGGGATAGCTCACAAGGGAGGTCCCAAAGTAATATATATAATAGTATAAACCTACATTGGCACATAGTTTTGAGGCATAGGGTGATTGACCCTTAGCCTAATCGGTGCTAGACACTACTCTCAAAAAACCTACATATTCTTTACATCGTTATTCAATGAAGCTCAACATCATCTATTGATGAAGCTCAATTAGCAAATATATCTCCTTTAGGAAATAATGCATATGACAAGCTGTAGCTCAAAACATGCCACAAGCTAAAAGATAATTGGGAGTCTTCGCTCCAAAATCATGTGGTAAGCTTAACTCGGGAAATTATAAATCATACTTTGAACATGTGGGCATTACCCAAAGCTTTATCATACTTTGACATACTCAATTCACATAGAAAACATGATTACAAACATGGGTAGCTTGAAAACATGCTTTTCATCATAATATCTCATCATCATCATACATTCATAACAAATCTCATCTTTCATGAACTTTTCCTCAATGGGCTTTTGAATTCATAAGACTAGAAACATGATTTTTAAATGAAAACATTATAAAACTTGCCTATGCTTCATAATTCAATGGTAGAAACATATTTAAATCATACCCATATAAAGAATTAGGAAATTCATGCATTTCGGTTAAAAACACATAGATTTGTCATAGAACAATCATGATTTAGAGATGGATTGGGGCATAGGTGTGAAAGAAATCACCATTCATAACCCTACATATCTGTTGGTAGTTGATTCTTACACTTCTTCGATAGACAAAGAAGAAATTGAAGAGGAATTGAGGAACACTAGCCTTGATCACCCTGTCTCACCTTCTACCTTGTATTCATGAATGAATAAGGCCTAAAATGAACTTAACCCCTTTAAAAGTCATCATTCAAAACTCAAAACGACATAGTTTAGTCCGTAAGATCTTAGGAATTTTGAAATTTTGAAAAAGCCCTTACTGAATTCTTAAATGTCTCGTAGCCTCTTCATCATAAGTGTGGCGCGCTTCACACCTATATAAAAGACTCAACTTAATGTGACTTTCAGACACCCTGGGACACTTCAAAACCTAAGGCTCTAATACCAAGTTTTTCACGACCCGAACATGGGCTCCGACCTAGACACGTGACAAGGAGCCCCGAGAGACTCCAAGTCGACCCATGGCATGAACTTACATCTAATTCAATCAATAAAAGGTGGAAAATCAATCATAATAACAAAACGGAAGTCTGAAAATAGAGTAACATCAGAACATACCATACGAGTCTGAAGATGTATACAATCTACGTCTGAAAAGCCTCTATTTCTAATAAGTTGATGGGACAAAACCCCAACTAACTATCTATGTATGAAACTGAAAATATAAAGATAACTGATAAGGAATGGTCCTCGGGATATGGGGACTCACCAACTAAGACTGGATATGCTACTTTGGAAGGCTAGCTAGCAACGAGGCTGAGTCTGAATATCGGAGCCTGTATCATGAAATGATATAACGTAGAGTATGCGGTCAGTACGTGGAATGTATCGAGTGTGCAAAGTAAGTAAAACCATTAAGTAAAATCATAAATTATACATATTATAAGACATAATTAACGTAAGATTCTGAGAGTAGGGCTTGCATGCAATTTTTCTGAAATCATGATCTAAGCATAATTGCATCATAACTGAATCGAATGACCCAAAGTTGAAATATGATAATCACAAGTAAAACTGAACATTGGGTCAAACCTGCTAAAAACATAATATCATGACTGATGTACATGCATAACTGAAATCATGATGAATAATGGGAGACTCGTCATATAACCGACTTTACTACGATAGAGCTTATGAGGTCCTGACTATTACACTCAAGTGGGCAGAGCCGTCTAAAGCCTTGCCAGGGCTAAAGACACTGCCATGATATCGATGTCAAGCTGAAGGACCCTTGGGGCAGGGGAAAGCTCACAAAGGAGGTCTCAAAAAATCTTAACATACCAATGTTGGCTCATAGTTCTGAGGCATAGGTTGACTGACGCTTTGCCTACTCGGTGAAAGACACTACTCCCAAAAACATGCAAATGCTCTCCATTTTTCAACGAAGATGACCATCGTCTACTGTCTAAGCTGAATAATGACATACATATAAAATCTGAAATCACACATGAGGAGCCTTGTCACAAACCATACCACAAGATACACATAATAAGGAGTCTTGACTCCAAAACCATGTGGTAAGCTAATTGACATGAAATCATAATACATACTTGAACACATGGGCTTTCCCAATACTTAAACATACTTGAAAAATACCTGATTAGATTGAAAACATGATCATAGACATGGGTAACTTGAAAACATGCTTTTCTCAAAATATCTCATCATACATGTCATGACCCGAACGGAGGCCCGGATAGTAATACGGGACATGGAGCCCCGAGAGACCCAAGTCAACCCATGGTATAAGAATTCATCTAACTTGATCAATAAACTAGAAGAATAAACACAAATATCATAGTGGAAGTCGAAATCAAGCTATTATACCCCGTAGGATTCCGGGCACCTAGATGACCTATTCGTACGTTGGTTAAGCATGTTTGAAGGCCATACATGCTAGGGAAAGGCCCAGGAAAAGACCGGACGAGCAATCTGTCGAACCATCACGGGAGGAGCCTAGGCAGAGCCCCTCCGTGATGGCAGCGTGTCACGGAGGTGAAGCCTCCGCGTTGGCTCCGTGACACGTTGGCCTTGTCCAGGCTCAAGTATATAAATCCGCACTTCGGTTTATTTTGGAATTAAATCATTAAATTTCCAGAAAACAGAGAGGAAAACTAGAGGAAGGAAAAATAACGAAGAGGGTAATATAATTTCGTCCGATTACGCTGCCAAACGCAGTCCAAACCTAAATTAACCTCAGATACCGAGGTATTTTAGCAGCAGAGAGCATTTCTACGGATTTAGTTTCATGAAATATGGCCGACGAATCGTCGAGCTACCGAGCTAAGGTAAGTAGAATTGCTCCAAACTAGTGTCTATGTGTTCCTAGCTGCGAAGTGAGTATTTCTCCCTTCTGGACTTCTGAAAATAGCGAGTTTTTGACCGTCTTTCGATAAGCCTAAGTTTAGGCTGTAATTATATCGAAAGTGTCGTTGTTCTTTGGAATAAAGCTATATTTAGTATTAATTGACATATTTATGAATGTAGTTGGGAGAAATAGTTGAAGTATTGCCGAGCCTCCTCCGACAGACGGATAGTTCGAGGATAAGGTATGTAAAGCTAGTTCCTTTGGCAAGTTAGTAGCTTTAGCCTTGTATAGTGCAATAAACTCCGTAGTAGAATTCCCGGAAGTTGAATGTTAAGTATTTTGCAAAGTTCAATAAACCTAGTTTGCGTTGTTATATCGTATTCAGTCTGGAAGTTAGAAAAGCATGTGCCCAAGGGTAGGTTAGTAGTTCAGATTCAGTACAGCCTATTATGTGAATAGCAAGCATGTTGTAGAATAAAAAGGAACAGATTTGCATAATAACAGTCAGTAAAGGAAGATCTGATAGACAGATAGTTTTATGGCTATAGACTAGCCATTCAGATAGATGGAATATTGGCTACAGGCTAGCTAACAGTTAAAGAAAGATTTCATAATCATTATAATTAGTAAAGAATCAATTCAGTATAGAAATAGATCAGAATAAGAAGTTAGATTCCAGATAGTCTTTTCAGTAATACATGCTTCCTATTTCTATGTGGTATTTGTTTGTTGAGACCTGTTGTGGCATGTGGGCACCCTTTTAGCATCCCCACCGCCCCTGGGTTATAGCTATGTCGATACCAGATTCAGATACCGCCACCAGCTGGGCGATGCCGTCTGCCTAGAGGATGATGATGGCCGACCACCATGATAATACGGTCCAGACCACCCTGCTTGCAGGGGTAGTTCAGTTTACTCTGCGCAGAGCCAGTCCACCCTGTTTACAGGGGCAGAACACTCTGTGTGCGCTTGTGGCCGGGGGCAGTTTCAGATACAGAATTTTTATAAAATCACCCTGTTGCGTGCTTGCACCCAGGGGCAGTTGTTATTACACACCCCGCGTGCACCTGCGCCCAGAGGTAGGAGTCTTCGGACTCAGACACAGTTTACTGTCAGAGGCCAAGGCCTGAGCTACGTACCCAAGGGGACCGGTAGGAGGAGCTCACAGTTATCAGATGAGTGGAGTGACTTATTTTTGGTTGGTTTAGACCCGGGTAGGGGTAAATAGATTGTGTGTTGGTTGGCACCTTCCGGCTTATGGGGGTCGGTCAGGTATTGTATGTATCATTATGTATACCTCTGTCACACCCCGCCTTGGGGGGTATGACTGGCACCTGGTGCCCTACTAGGACCTGACCTGCTGGACTGTTAAGCCTGGGCACATCTGGTGCCTGGCTGGCTCTAACTCATATTTCTGGAAAGAAAAGGCTATATAACGGCTGTAAACACAGCCCCCGGCCCATTGGCCTATAGCCTTCTGTACCTGTACTAACAGCTGACCAGAAACATATCAATTCAGGGGAACCAATGCGGGCCGACAAGGCCACCATGCTGTCTAGTTATCTGCAACTCAATCATAAAGCACTAGAAAGCTACGTAACCGGCAAGGTCACCACTACTAGCAAACTATGGACCCACACGACCATCATAATAGAAAGAAGGAGTACTAACAGCTATTCAACTGCACGGTCTCACACGACCGGCTCATCTGACCACAAGGAATATATACAGACTGCAAGCCTCTAGGAATAGCAATAGAACTGATCGGGACAGGGCCCCGACCTACCCGTACTATACAACAAAAAGGAACTGAAATACACCTCTGAAATTCAGCCTCCGGAGGACAGGAGCTGAATACCTGATCGTTTACAGGAATCATGTAGTATCGCCTGCTCGTCTATGGGTACCTGCAGGCAAGTAATACAGTGCCCCATCGGGCGTCAGTACCGCTAGTACTGAGTATGTAAAGCAATAACTGAAAGAGATATCTGAAATCAATAACATAACTGACGAAACTGAAATAGGAAGAACTAGAATAACTATCTGATGGTGTAAATCGTACCTGTTCTTAATAATACTGGGGGGAGTAGGAGTCATACCTGGAGACGTATCATTCTACTACTAATCTGCTCGTATCAAATGTAATATGGCATAACATATATAACATAACATGGCATACACAAACCTTACCCGGCCCCCATAAGCCGGGAGGTACAACCAGCACTGAATCTATACCCCTACCCCGGTCATCCCATCTCCTATAAACCCCGTAAGCATCCTGCCGGTCCCCTGGGTAGGCACTTGGGCTCGCTGAGCCCCTGACTATAACTGCATCTGAGTCCGGAGGACTCCTGAATCTGCACCCGGGCGTATCCGCTCGACTGGGTGTGTAAGGGCTGATCAAGGCACAAATATGGGGAAAACTGGCATCCCATCTTCGTCCCCTGTGGGACGGCATGCCACTCCGTGGAGCGACGTATCCTCGTCCTCTGGCAGACGAGTCGATACAGCTATTAACCCTGGGCGGTCATGGATGCTCGGTAGTCCAACCCCAAACAATACAACGGTCTCAACTGGTAATACTATCTACGTATGTCACATAATGAGGCTAATAGGGGTAAGGTATCGTATATATTACATGCTAAGCTAATGATAGTAATCTGTACATATTTAATACGTGCTGATGCAGGTATTTATATATAAATATGAATATAGTCTCCTGCCGGGCTGTACTCGGGCAATGCTATACAAGATAGTGTTTCTGCTGAAAACTATACTGTTTACTAAGTTTCTGTATTAACATGATTTCCTATTCCTAACATGCTTTCTAAACTCCATTTTAGCCTGCTATTCTATTTCTGAAGTGCTTTACGGATATTGCATTGCGTTGCGGGGTTGCAACTGAATACAACAATATCTTAACATTTCGTATTACATCACATACTGAGCATGCTGTGCAGTTTCTAAGACATATACTGAAATCTATATCGTACTAGTAAGTCTTACACAAGTTGTAATTTAATACTTCTAATACTGTATCAACATTCACAATAACGCAATACTTAACTTCTGAACATTCTACTGACCTGTGAATTACTATACTGTGTCAATATTACTTAACTTGCCGAGGGAACGAGCTTTACATACCTTATCCTTGAACTATTCATCCGTCGGACGAGGCTCGGCCGGTACTTCAACTAATTTCTCCCAACTGCATTCTTAAATACGTCAATTAATACTAATTACAGCTTTATTGTAAAGAGCAACGTCACTTTCAATATAGTTTATAGCCTAAACTTAGGCTTATCGAAAGACGGTCGAAAACTCGCTATTTTTCAGCGGCCTAGAAGGGAGAAATATTCACTTCTCAGCTAGGAACACATAGACATTAATTTAGAGCAATTCCACTTACCTTAACTCGGTGGCTCGACGATTCGTCGGCCGTATTTTACGAAACTGAATCCGTAGGAATGCTCTCTGCTGCTAAATACCTTGGTATCTGAGGTTAATTTGAGTTTGGGCAATGTTTGGCAGCGTAATCAGACGAAAATTATATAATTTCCTTTGTTCCTTTTTCTCCCTCTACGTTTGCCCTCTGTTCTCTGGAAATTTTAAAGGTTTTTATGAATTAAAACCGAAGTGGGGCTTTATATACTTGGGCTTGAACCTGGGCAATGTGTCACGGAGCCATCACGGAGGCCTCACCTCCGTGACACGCTGCCATCGCGGAGGGGCTCTGCCTCGGCTCCTCTCGCGATGGTTCGACGGGTTTCTCGTCCGATCTTTTTCCCGGCCTTTCTCTAGCACGTATGGCCTTCTAATATGCTTAACCAACGTGCGAATAGGTCGTCTAGGTGCCGGGAATTCTACGGGGTATAACATTCTCCCCCCCTTAAGAACATTCGTCCTCGAATGTACACTATTATCTAGAGGACTACTTACTTTACTTTCTAGAAAAATTTCGACAGAGTTTCCCCTGTAATATGGACTATAGAAAAAACCTGAAATGTAGAAAAGTCCAACATAGGCACTGCACACAATATTCTAAGATCCACTGGATAACTAGATATCAATCTTTCTTTATCATTTACAAACATACAACCATAAGGTACTGTATAAGCAATAATACGGACATACCTGTCGCCTGACTAGGCCTGAAATAGGTGAGGGTATCTGGTTCTCATATCTTCTTCAGCCTCCCACGTATTTTCCTCCCGATTTCTATTTCGCCACAATACTTTGACAGATGCAACATCTTTAGTTCTCAGTCTGCTAATCTGTCTGTCTAAAATAGCTACGGGACCCTCCTCATATGCTAACTCTTCTGTAACCTGAACATCCTGAATTGGAGCTACTGTAGAAGGGTCCCCTATGAACTTCCTTAACATAGAAACATGGAATACTGGGTGAACAGATGCTAACTCTGGAGGCAAGTTCAACTTGTATGCAACTCGGCCTATTCTTCACCGAATCTGATATGGCCCAATGAATCTTGGGCTAAGCTTGCCTTTCTTGCCAAACCTCATTACCCCTTTCATCGGGGACACTTTCAGATATACCCAGTCATTTACCAAAAATTCAAGATTTCTGTGCCGCATATCTGCATAAGACTTCTAGCGGCTCTGAGCAGTCAGTAAACATTCTCGGATAAGCTTTATCTTTTCCTCGGACTGCCGAACAATGTTTGGGCCAACTAATGCTAATTCTCCTATTTCAAACCAGCCCACCGACGATCTACATTTTTGCCCATATAATGCCTCGAAAGGCTCCATCTGAATAGCTGAATGATAGCTGTTATTATAAGCAAATTCAATTAACGAAAGATGTTCATCCCAGCTACCCCCAAAATCTAACACACACGCTCGTAGCATATCTTCGAGAGTCTGAATTGTACGTTTAGCCTGCCCATCTGTTTGAGGATGGAATGTTGTGCTCAAGTTAATCTGCGTTCCCAAACCTTTCTGAAATGACTACCAGAATCTAGCTGTAAACTGTGCTCCCCTATCTGAAATGATAGATACCGGCACTCCATGCAATCTAACTATTTCTCTGATATATAATTCGGCATAATCCTCAGCTGAGAAGGTAGCCCTCACTGGCAGGAACTGAGCTGATTTTGTCAGCCTATCAACTATTACCCAAATGGAATCATTTATGTGTCTAGTACGGGGTAACCCTATTACAAAATCCATGTTTATCGCTTCCCATTTCCACATAGGTACCGTTATCTCTTGCATCAAACTGCCCAGTTTCTGGTGCTCTGCTTTCACCTGCTGACAATTAGAACATCTAGATACAAATTCAGCTATCTCAGCTTTCATACCTGGCCACCAGTAGATGTCTCTGATGTCGTGGTACATTTTCGTTGCCCCTGGATGAAGGGAATAGCGAGCGTAGTGTACCTCGTGCATGATCTGCCCACGAAGTCTTGAGACATTCGGGACACAGAGGCGGCCCTTACAGCGTAGCACATCATCCTCGGTTATCTGAAAATCTGGCTCCTTACCTTTCTGAATTCTATCTCTGAGCTGGACTAAATCGGGATCCTCGTACTGTCGTTCTTTTACCTCTGTAACTAATGATGACCCCACAGAATTCTGAATTACTGCTCCATTATTTTCTGTTTCCATTACTCGAAAGGCTAGACCAGCTAACTGATGAATTTCTTTGGCTAACTTCTGCTTCTCAGGTCACAAATACGCTAAACTCCCCATTGACTTACGGCTCAGGGCATCTGCTACAACATTAGTTTTTCCGGGGTGGTATAGAATATTCACATCATAATCTTTTAGCAGCTCCAACCAGCGGCGTTGCCGTAGATTAAACTCCCTCTGAGTGAAAATGTACTGTAAGCTCTTATGATCTGTGTAAATATCAACATGGACGCCGTACAAGTAATGCCTCCACATTTTTAAGGCGTGAATTACTGCGGCCAATTCCAGGTCATGGGTAGGATAATTCTTTTCGTGTTTCCTCAGCTGTCTGGAAGCATATGCAATCACTCTACCATGCTGCATCAACACACAATCTAACCCAACACCTGACGCGTCACAATAGACTGAATAACCCTCTGTGCCTTCCGGCAATGCTAACACTGGAGCGGAGGTTAATTTGTCTTTCATTTCCTGGAAGCTCTGCTCGCATGTATCTTTCCATTGAAACTTTGTTGTTTTCTGTGTCAATTTAGTTAGAGGTGCTGCAATGGTCGAGAACCCCTTAACGAACCTCCTATAATATCCTGCCAACCCCAGAAAGCTACGAACTTCAGTCGGGGTGGTAGGCCTAGGCCATGACTTAACTGCTTCTATCTTCTGCTTGTCTACCTGTATACCAGCGTCTGAGATGATATGCCCTAAAAAGGCCACTGAATTAAGCCAGAATTCACACTTCGAAAATTTAGCATACAACTGGTGGTCCCTGAGAATCTGGAGCACTGTCCGCAAATGAGTCCAGTGATCTGCTTCAGAGCGTGAATACACCAGAATATCATCAATGAATACTATCACGAACAAGTCCAGGAAAGGTCTGAAAATACTGTTCATCAGGTCCATAAAGACCGCTGGGGCATTTGTTAACCCGAAGGACATAACTAGAAATTCAAAGTGTCCATATCGGGTCCTGAACGCTGTCTTAGGAATATCTCTCTCACGTACTCGGACTTGGTGATATCTGGACCGCAAGTCAATCTTAGAAAAGTATCTGGCTCCCTGTAACTGATCAAATAAGTCATCAGTTCTGGGAAGCGGGTACTTGTTCTTTACTGTAACTTTATTTAGCTGCCGATAATCTATGCACATTCGGAGCGAGCCATCTTTCTTTCTCACGAATAAAACTGGCGCACCCCACGGTGAAGTACTTGGCCTGATAAAACCTTTATCTAACAAATCTTTCAACTGCTCCTTTAATTCTCTGAGTTCTGCAGGAGCCATACGATAGGGAGGTATTGATATTGTCTGAGTGCCTGGTAACAAGTCGATAGCAAAGTCTATTTCCCTTTCTGGGGTAATACTAGGTAACTCATCCGGAAATACATCTGGGAATTCATTCACCACTGGGACAGACTGGAGTGTCGGAGATTCTGCTTGGACATCCTGAACTCTGACCAGATGATAAATACACCCCTTAGATATCAACTTTCTCGCCTGAAGGTAGGAAATAAACCTACCTTTTGGCGTAGCGGTGCTGCCCTTCCACTCCCGTACTGCTTCTCCTGGGAAGTGGAATCGGACCGTCTTGGTCCAACATTCAACGTTGGCAAAGCATGGTACTAACCAGTCCATACCCATTATGGCATCGAAGTCTATCATTTTTAACTCGACCAGATCTACTGTGGTCTGACGGTCAGGAATCTCTACTGTACACCTGCGGTAGATTTGGCTAGCTGTGATAGAGTCACCGATGGGCGTAGATACTATGAAGGGCTGCTGTAATGATTCTGGTACAATACTAAACTTTCGTGCCACAAATGGTGTAATATAGGACAAAGTAGACCCTGGATCAATTAACACATAAGCAGGGTGTGAGCAGATAGGTAGCATACCTGTCACAACATCAGGCGACGCTTATGAATCTTGCCTCCCTGGTAAGGCATATGTGCGGCTTGGGCCCGCACCTGTACTGGAGGCCCCTGATCTGCCCCGACCCCTACCTGCTGAAACAGAGGGCCTGCGCCCAGTCGAGGATGCTGTGGCTCGTGACCCTGCTGATGCCCTATCCTATCTATCGCGGTCCTCTCGACCTCTGGCTGGGCAATCTTTCATCAAATGGCCTTCTTGGACACAAATATAACATGCGGTGGAGCCATATCTGCATGCTCCAGGATGGCGTCGATTGCATATAGGGAAAAGTGGTAGGGTATACCTACTCTGCTCCGTCCACCTCTGTAATGGTGAATCTGCCATCTGCGAGCCTCTACCAGTCTCTGACTGCCCCCTGCGATTGAATCTACCCCCTGCGACTGTGGTGGAGGCGGGGGCCTGGGCGGCCTGTCTAACAATCGTGGCCTGGGTCCTCCCCGGGCCTCTCTCTGTAACTCAACTGGCCTGTCCCGGCGACGCTGTTCCTGATTAACCCTTCTGATCTCCCGTTGTCGCTGTCTGATGCCCTCAATATTCTGGGCAAATGCCTGAACTCGAGCAATGTCCATGTCCTATCGCAGTGTGGCTGTAATGCAAATCTCAACATATTCTGGATTTAACCCCATAATAAAGTGGTGCACTCTGGATGCCATGGTATCAACAAAGGCCGGTGCATATCGGGCTAAGGAATCAAATTGTAAGGAATATTCCCGAACACTCGTGGCCCCCTGCTCCAGATGCAGAAACTGGTCTACCCGAGCCTGTCGAATCTCCCGCGGCAAATAGTGATCCAGAAAAGCTACTGAAAAGCTGGACCAGGTGGGAGGGGAAACATCTCTCCCTCGGGACCTTTCCCAGCTTTCATACCACAGCACGGCGATATCCCGTAACCGGAATGCTGCCAACTCAACTGATTCAGTAGACGTGGCATGCATAACCCTAAAGATTCTCTACATTTGATCCCGAAAATCCTGAGGGTCCTCTGTCTGATCCGTACCTGTAAATTCTGGGGGATTCAATGCTAAGAACTCTCGGACCCTTGAACTACCAGGCCCTCCTGATGATTCTGCAACTGTGGATGGCATTGGCTGACGCTGAGCAGCCATCATCTGTGCTAACATAACTACAATACTCCTAACCTCTTGGTCGGAAGGTGTCGATATAGGGACTGCTGAAAGTAGTGTCTCCCCAAGTGGCTCCTGACGTGGTGGAGACTGCTGAGGAGGCTGGGACGATGCCTCTGTAGTGCCCTCTGATCAGGTTGTTTCTAAGCGAGGGTGAGGCATCCTGCTGGTGCCTTCCCCTATTGCAACATCTAAGCTCCGACCTGTGATAGGATGGAGCTGGTCTGACATTATCCGTAACCAAAGAATATGGTAAGCTTTTAGGGACTCAACCCTATACTGTACCGCTCTATAGCACGACTGAATAAGAATAAAAGACAACCATCCTATCATGCCTTGCAGCCTCCTATCCATAGTATGTGGTGCACAACACATCCATGGACAAGACTCTACTTAGCACGGCTTGCAGACTCCCTGGGATACGACCTGCTCTGATACCAAGTTTGTCACACCCCGCCTTGGGGGGTATGACTGGCACCTGGTGCCCTACCAGGACCTGACCTACTGGACTGTTAAGCCTGGGCACATCTGGTTCCTGGCTGGCTCTAACTCACATTTCTGGAAAGAAAGGGCTATATAACGGCTGTAAACACAGCCCCCGGCCCATTGGCCTATAGCCTTCTGTACCTGTACTAACAGCTGACCAGAAACATATCAATTCAGGGGAACCTATGCGGGCCGACAAGGCCACCATGCTGTCTTGTTATCTGTAACTCAATCATAAAGCACTAAAAAGCTACGTGACCGGCAAGGTCACCACTACTGGCAAACTATGGCCCCACACGACCATCATAATAGAAAGAAGGAGTACTAACAACTATACAACTGCACGGCCTCACACGACCGGCTCATCTGACCACAAGGAATATATACAGACTGCAAGCCTCTAGGAATAGCAATAGAACTGATCGGGACAGGGCCCCGACCTACCCGTACTATACAACAAAAAGGAACTGAAATTCAGCCTCTGGAGGACAGGAGCTGAATACCCGATCTCTGACAGGAATCACGTAGTATTGCCTGCTCATCTGTGGGTACCTGCAGGCAAGTAATGCAGTGCCCCACCGGGCGTCAGTACCGCTGGTACTGAGTATGTAAAGCAATAACTGAAAGAGATATCTGAAATCAATAACATAACTGACCAAACTGAAATAGGAAGAACTAGATTAACTATCTGATGGTGTAAATCGTTCCTGTTCTTAATCATACTGGGGGGAGTAGGAGTCATACCTGGAGACGTATCATTCTACTACTAATCTGCTCGTATCTAATGTAATATGGCATAACATACATAACATAACATGGCATACACAAACCTTACCCGGCCCCCATAAGCCGGGAGGTACAACCAGCACAGAATCTATACCCCTACCCCGGTCATCCCATCTCCTATAAACCCCGTAAGCATCCTGCCGGTCCCCTGGGTAGGCACTTGGGCTCGCTGAACCCCTGACTATAACTGCATCTGAGTCCGTAGGACTCCTGAATCTGCACCCAGGCGTATCCGCTCGACTGGGGTGTGTAAGGGCCGATCAAGGCATAAATATGGGGAAAACTGGCATCCCATCTTCGTCCCCTGTGGGACGGCATGCCACTCCGTGGAGCGACGTATCCTCGTCCTCTGGCGGACGAGTTGATACAACTATTAACCCTGGGCAATCATGGATGCTAGGTAGTCCAACCCCAAACAATACAACGGTCTCAACTGGTAATACTGTCTGTGTATCTCACATACTGAGGCTAATAGGGGTAAGGTATCGTATATATTACATGCTGAGCTAATGATAGTAATCTGTACGTATTTAATACGTGCTGAGGCAGGTAAATATATATAAATATGAATATAGTCTCCTGCCGGGCTCTACTGGGGCAAATGCTATACAGATAGTGTTTCTGCTGAAAACTATACTGTTTACTAAGTTTCTGTATTAACATGATTTCCTCTTCCTAACATGCTTTCTAAACTCCATTTTAGCCTGCTATTCTATTTCTAAAGTGCTTTACGGATATTGCATTGCGTTGCGGGTTTTCAATTGAATACAACAATATCTTAATATTTCATATTACATCACATACTGAGCATGCTGTGCAGTTTCTAACACTTATACTGAAATCTATATCGTACTAGTAAGTCTTACACAAGTTGTAATTTAATACTTCTAATACTGTATCAACATTCACAATAACGCAATACTTAACTTCTGAACATTCTACTGACCTGTGAATTACTATACTGTGTCAATATTACTTAACTTGCCTAGGGAACGAGCTTTACATACCTTATCCTTGAACTATTCGTCCGTCGGATGAGGCTCGGCCGGTACTTCAACTAATTTCTCCAAATTGCATTCATAAATAAGTCAATTAATACTAAATACATCTTTATTGTAAAGAGCAACGTCACTTTCGATATAGTTTATAGCCTAAACTTAGGCTTAGTGAAAGACGATCGAAAACTCGCTATTTTTCAGCGGCTCAGAAGGGAGAAATATTCACTTCTCAGCTAGGAACACATAGACATTAATTTAGAGCAATTCCACTTACCTTAACTCGGTGGCTCAACGATTCATCGGCTGTATTTTACGAAACTGAATCCGTAGGAATGCTCTCTGCTGCTAAATACCTTGGTATCTGAGGTTAATTTGAGTTTGGGCAATGTTTGGCAGTGTAATCGGATGAAAATTATATAATTTCCTTCGTTCCTTTTTCTCCCTCTACGTTTGCCCTCTGTTCTCTGGAAATTTTAAAGGTTTTTATCAATTAAAACCGAAGTGGGGCTTTATATACTTCGACCTGAACCTGGGCAACGTGTCACGGAGCCATCGCAGAGGCCTCACCTCCGTGACACGCTGCCATCGCGGAGGGGCTCTGCCTCGGCTCCTCCCGTGATGGTTCGACGAGTTTCTCATCTGATCTTTTTCCCGGCCTTTCTCTAGCACGTATGGCCTTCTAATATGCTTAACCAATGTGCGAATAGGTCGTCTAGGTGCCGGGAATTCTACGGGGTATAACAACCTCTATTTGCTATTAGATACTGATAGACAGTGGGACGACACGGCATCAGGTACGTTCAGTTTAGTTATAGAATAAATAAACTCTCCCCAGTTATTCTCAGCTAGTTAGACTCAGCCACCTCCTGCTCATATGTCATGTTACTGTTGTTATTCATTTCAGTTGTGTATTTCAGTTGCTTTACATGCCCAGTACCTGTGGTACTGACGCCCAATGGGGTGCTTCATTACTTGCCTGCAGGTACTCATAGACGAGGAGGCGATCCCTCGTGATTCCAGTCAGCTATTGAGTATTCAGCTCCTGTCATCCGGAGACTGAATTCCAGAGGTGTATTTCATTTTCTTTTGTTGTACAGTACGGGTAGGTCGGGGCCCTGTCCCGATCATTTCTATTGTTATTCCTAGAGGCTTGCAGTATGTATATATTCCTTGTGGTCAGTCGAGCCGGTCGTGTGAGGCCGTGCAGCTTGTTATAGTTATTTGTTATTTCTGTTCCTATTGGCCGTGTGTGGCCATAACCAGTCAGTAGTGGTGACCTTGTTGGTCACGTAATTATTTAGCATGTTATTATTGAAGTTACAGAGAACTAGACAGCATGGTGGCCTTGTCGGCCCGCATAGGTTCCCCTATAGTAGTATGTTTCTAGTTAGCTATTTTCCAGGTGGAGGTGGCTATAGGCCTGTTGGCCGGAGGCTGTGTTTACAGCCATTATATAGCCCTTTGGTTCTAGGAATTCGAGTTAGAGCCAGCCAAGCACCAGATATGCTTCGGCTCACCAGATAGCAGTCTAGGTCCTACCAGGGCACCAGGTGCCAGTCATACCCCCCAGGGCGGGGCGTGACACAAGCATAACATCAGAATACACAATCTGAAGTAGAATACAACCATACGTTTGAAAAGCCTCTAAACTTGACGAGTTGATGGGACAAGAACCCAACTAACTCAACAAAATTAAAAGTGAAGTACATATAGGAAATCTGAATAGTCTAGTCCTCGAGAGAGGAGGAATCACCAACAACGTACAATGCGATCTTAGAAGACTAACTAGGAGTGAGGCTGAACCTGAGAGCCAGGTCCTGTATCCTGAAATTATACCACATTGAGTATGTGGTAGTACATGGAATATACTGAGTATGAAAGGTAAGTAAAACCACTTATTTAAGTAAAATAACATAAAGATAATGCATAATGTAAACATAAATATTAAGGATATGAGAGTAGGGCTTGCATGCATTCTTTCTGAAATCATGATCCTATCATAACATAACAGATCATCATAACTGAATCGATTGACTCAAAGATGAAATCTGATATTTATAATTAAAACTTAACATAGAATCAAACCTTCTTTAGAACATGCATACATATATAAATCTCACGAGTAATGAATATGCATAATTGAAATCATGAGGAATAATGGGAGACTCATCTTTTAACCGACATACCACGATATGTTACACCCCATAAATTCTCAACACGTAGATGGCCTATTCGCATGTCTGCTAAGAGTTGTTGAATGCCATACATGCTAGGAAAAGGCCCGGGGAATAGACTGAATTAGAAACCCGTCGAACCATCGCGGAAGGAGCCGGGGAAGAACCCCTCCGCGAAGGCAACGTGCAACGGAGGGAGGGCCTCCGCGTTGGCTCCGTGTCACGGAGGTCCTGTCCAGGATCAGGTATAAAAGCCTCCAAACTTTGGTTTTTATTTCATTTAACTTATAATTTCTAGAGAACATGACAGAGAACAGAGAGAAACGAAGGTTCCTAAGTAATATTCATCCGATTGCGCTGTCAAACACGATCCAAACTCAAATTAACTCCAGATACTGAGGTATTAAGCAGTAGGGAGCATTCCAATGGATTTAGTTTCGAGAAATTTAGCTGGCGAATCATCGTGCTATCGAGCTAAGTCAAGTGAAATTGCTCCAAATTAGTGTTAATATACTCCTAGCTCTAAAGTGACTATTTCTCCCTTCTGGACTTCCGAGAAATAGCGAGTTTTCGACCATCTTTCGATAAGCCAAAGTTTGGGCTATATATATATATCAAAAGTGTTATCTTTTTCCAGGATATTAATGTATTTATCCCTAATAGATATATATATGAATACAGTTGGAAGGAATAGATGATTATTGGTCGAGCTACGCCAGTTAGCCGGAAGCCGACAACTGAGGTATGTAAAGCTAGTTTCCTCGGCAAGTTAGTAGTCTCCGTATAGTAAAATAGTTCAAAGGCCAGTAGAGTGTTTCAGAAGTTGTGTGTTATGTTTATTATGAATATTAGTATGATATTGGAAGCATCATGTTATGTATAGCGTGAAACTTGCTAGCATGATATAAATTCTAATACAAAGTGTTAGGAACTGTACAACATGCCCAGTATGTGATTTAGTAAAGCATGTTAGGATATTATCGTGTTCAGTTGAAACTTAGTAAAGCAATATAAGTATCTTTAAGGTATCTCAGAAGTAGAATAGTAGATTAAAATGAAGTTTAGAAAGCATGTTAGAAATAGCAAATCATGTTACTATGAAACGCAGTTATACAGTATGATTCCCAGCAGAAAAACTATATCTTGTTCAACATTAGACTCAGCACAGTATGACAGAAGATTATATATATATATATATATACACCCTTATAAGTCTCAGCATGTATTAAATACATATATATCGCTATCACTAGTTCAGCATATAGTATGTACAGATACATTATCATCACTTGCTTCAGCATGTGGTATACGCAGTTAGTATTACTAGTTAAGACCACTGTATTGTCTTGGGGTTGGATTACCTAGCATTCTTGACCGCCCCAGGGTTAATAGCTGTATTGACTCGTCCGCCAGAGGGCGAGGATACGTCACTCTACAGAGTGGCATGCCGTCCCACAGGGGACGAAGATGGGATGCTGGTTTCCCCATATTGTGCTTTGGTCGGCCTTTATACACCGCCGTCGAGCGGGTACGCTCGGGGTGTTGATTCAGGAGTCCTCCGGACTCAGGTACAGTTATAGTTAGGGGCTTAGTGAGCCCAAGTGCACACCCAGGGGATCGACAGGATGATTATAGTTATTATAGGAGATGGGATGATCGGGGTTAGGGTATAGATTGCGTGTTGATTGTCCCTCCCGGATTATGGGGGCCGGGTAAGGTTTGTGTGTGCTATGCTATGTTATTTTATGCCATGTTACCCTAGATACGAGTAAATCGACAGTAGAGCAATACATTTCCAGGTATGACTCCTACTCCTTCCAGCATAGTTGAGAGTAGGCTTAGCTTTACATTTTCAGTCAATTTAGTCTATTTCCTTCTATTTCAGTTCCATCAGTGGTATTGTCGTTTTCAGATATTTTTTAATTGTTGCCTTGCATATTCAGTACCAGTGGTACTGACGCCCGTTTGGGGTGCTGCATTACTTGCCTGCAGGTACTCATAGGCGAGGAGCCGATACCTTGTGATTCCAGCTAGCTCACCGAGTCATTGCTCCAGTCATTCGGAGCTAGATAGCTAGAGGTTTATCCCTTTTATTTTGTTGTACAGTAAGGGTAGGTCGGGGCCCTGTCTCGACCATCTTATCAGTATTGTTGGAGGCTTGTAGTCTGTATATATTTCCCTGTGGTTAGTTGTGCCAGTCGTGTGGGGCCATGCATATGTTTAGTTGATTATGTTGGCCGTGTGAGGCCTTATCCAGTCAGTAGTGGTGACCTTGCCGGTCATGTATCTGTTCAGCATTAGTTATATTGATTTAGAGTTAATTAGACAACATGGTGGCCTTGTCGGCCCGCATAGGTTCCCCTATATGAATGTGATTCTGGTTAGCTGATGTTATAGTATAGGTGGCTATAGGCCTAGTCGGCTGGAGGCTGTATTTACAGCCGTTATATAGCCCGTTGTTTCCGTGAATCAGAGTTAGAGCTAGCTAGGCACCAGATGTGATTAGGCTCAGTAGTCTAGCAGTTCAGATCATAATAGGGCACCATGTGCCAGTCATACCCCCCAAGGCGGGGCGTGACAAACTTGGTATCAAAGTAGGTCGTTTCCTAGGGAGTCTACAAGCCATGCTAAGTAGAGTCTTTCCTATGGATGTGTTGTGCACCACATACTATGGGTAGGAAGCTGCAAGGCATGATAGGATGGTTGTCTTTTATTCTTATTCAGTCGTGCTGTAGAGCGGTACAGTATAGGGTTGAGTCCCTAGAGCTTACTGTATTCTTTGGTTACAGATAATGTCAGACCAGCGACATCCTATCACAGGTCGGAGCTTGGATATTACAGCAGGGGAAGGCACCAGCAGGATGCCTCACCCTCGTGTACAAACAGCCCGATCAGAGGGCAATACAGAGGCATCGTCCCAACCTTCTCTGCAGTCTCCACCACATCGTGAGCCACTTGGGAGACACCATCTCTAGCAGTCCCTATACTGATACCTTCCGACCAGGAGGTTAGGTGTGTGGTAGTCATGTTAGCACAGATGATGGCTGCTCAGGATAAGCCGATGCCGTCTACAGTTGCGGAGTCGTCAGGAGGGCCTGGTAGTTCAAGGGTCCAAGAGTTCTTGGCTTTGAATCCCCCACAGTTTATAGGTACGGATAGGACAGACGACCTTCAAGATTTTCTAGATAAGATGCACAGAATTTTCAGGGTTATGCATGCCACACCTACAGAATCAGTAGAGCTGGCAGCATTCCGGTTACGGGACATCAGCGTGTTGTGGTATGAAAGCTGGGAAAGGTCCTGAGGGAGAGATGTTTCCCCTCCGACCTGGTCCGGCTTCTCAGGAGCTTTTCTGGATCACTATTTGCCACGGGAGATTCGACGGGCCCGGGTGGACCAGTGTTTACATCTAGAACAGGGGGCCATGAGTGTGCGGGAATACGCCTTGCGGTTTGATTCTTTGGCTCGGTATGCACCGGCCTTTGTTGGTACCATGGAATCCAGAGTACACTGCTTTATCATAGGGTTGAATCCAGAATATGTTGAGACTTGTATTATGGACACACGGCGAGAGGACATGGATATTGCCCGAGTTCAAGCATTTGCCTAGAATATTGAAGGCATCAGGCAGCGGCATCGGGAGATTAGGAGGAATAATTAGGAATAGCGCTGCAGGGATAGGCCAGTTGAGTTACAGAGAGAGGCGCAGGGAGGACCTAGGCCACGATTGCTAGATAGGCCACCCAGACCCCCACCTCCACCACAGCCGCAGAGGGGTAGGTTTAGCCACAGGGGGCAGTCAGAGACTGGCAGAGGCTCACAGATTGCAGATTCACCATTACAGAGGAGGGCGGAGCAGAGTACGTATACCCTACCACTTCGCCCTATATGCAGCCGACGCCATTCTGGAGCATGCAGCTATGGCTCCACTGGATGTTATATTTGTGGCCAAGAGGGCCATCTGATGAGAGATTGTCCAGTCAGAGGACAGGAGGACCGGGATAGACAAGACAGGGCATCCGTAGGGTCATGAGCTTCAGTATCATCGGCAAGGTGCAGGCCCTCAGTTTTAACAGGCAGGGGCTGAGGCAGATCAGGGGCCTCCAATGTAGGTGCTAGTCCAAGCCGCACAAATGCTTTACCAGGGAGGCAGGATTCAGAAGCGTCACCTGATGTTGTGACAGGTATGATGACTATCTGCTCACACCCTGCTTATGTATTGATTGATCCAGTATCTACTTTGTCCTACATTACTCCATTTGTGGCTCGAAAGTTTAGTGTTGCACCAGAATTGCTTCAGCAACACTTTTCAGTATCCACCCCCGTCGGTGACTCCATTATTGCCAGAAGGGTCTATCACGGGTGTACAGTAGAGGTTGCTGTTCATCAGACCACAGTAGACCTAGTAGAATTAGAAATGGTCTATTTCAACGCCATTATGGGTATGGATTGGTTGGCTCCATGCTATGCAAATGTAGAATGCTGGACCAAGACAATCCGATTCCACATTCCAGGGGAGGTAGTACGAGAGTGGAAGGGCAGTACCATTACACCAAAAGGTAGGTTTATTTCCTATCTTCAGGCGAGGAAGTTAATAGCCAAGGGATGTATTTACCATCTAGTCAGAGTTCAGGATGTTCGGGTAGAGCCTCCGACTCTCCAGTTTGTTCCACTGGTGAACGAATTCCCTAATGTATTTCCAGATAAATTACCTGGTATTCCTCCAAAAAGGAAAATAGATTTTGCAAATGATTTATTACCAGGAACTCAACCCATATCAATTCCTCCGTATCGTATGGCTCTTGCTGAATGAGAGAGTTAAAGGAATAGCTGAAAGATCTATTAGACAAGGGCTTTATTAGGCCGAGTACTTCACCGTGGGATGCGCCAGTTCTATTTGTGAGAAAGAAGGATGGCTCGCTCCGCATGTGTATAGATTACCGGCAGTTGAATAAGGTTACAGTTAAGAATAAGTATCCGCTCCCCAAAATAGATGATTTGTTTGACCTGTTACAGGGGGTCAGATATTTCTCTAAGATTGATTTACGGTCCAGATACCATTAGGTTCAAGTCCATGAAAGAGACATTCCCAAGACAGCCTTCAAGACTAGATACAGCCACTTTGAATTTCTAGTTATGTCCTTTGGGCTGACGAATGCCCCAATAGTATTTATGGACCTGATGAACAGTATCTTCACACCATACCTGGACATGTTCGTGATAGTGTTTATCCATGACATTCTGGTGTATTCTCGCTCGGAGACAGACCACCAGAATCATTTACGGACAGTGCTCCAAATTCTCCTGGACCGTAAGTTGTACGCCAAGTTCTCCAAATGTGAATTCTAGCTGAGCTCAACAGCTTTCTTGGGGCATATTGTATCGAATGTTCGTATACAGGTAGATACGCAGAAAATAGAAGCAGTCAAAACATGACCCACACCTACCACTCCGACTGAAGTCCGCAGTTTTCTAGGGTTAGCAGGATACTATAGAAGGTTTGTTGAGGGATTCTCCACCATAGCGGCAGCTCTGACTAAGCTAACGCAGAAAGCAGTAAAGTTCTAGTGGACAGAAGCATGTGAGCAGAGTTTCCAAGAATTGAAAGATAGGTTGACCTCCGCCCCAGTACTAGTGTTGCCAGAAGGTACAGAGGGTTATTCAGTGTATTGTGATACATCAGGTATTGGGTTGGGATGTGTGTTGATGCAGCACGGTAAAGTGATTGCATATGCTTCCAGACAGCTGTGGAAACACGAAAAGAATTATCCTACCCATGACCTGGAGTTAGCCGCAGTAATCCACGCCTTAAAGATATGGAGACATTACTTGTATGGCGTCCATGTGGATATTTTCACAGATCATAAGAGACTACAGTATATCTTCACTCAGAGGGAGTTAAATTTGCAACAACGTCGCTGGTTGGAGTTATTGAAAGATTATAACGTGGACATTCTGTATCATCCGGGGAAATCCAATGTAGTAACAGATGCTCTCAGCCATAAATCAATGGGAAGTTTGGCATACTTGCAGCCCGAGCAGCGGGAGTTGGTCATTGAAATACACCAATTAGCCAATTTAGCCGTTCGTGTAGCAGAAACAGAGGACAATAGAGCGGTACTTCAGAACACCGCAGTGTTGTCATTAGTGGTAGAGGTAAAGGAACGGCACTATGAAGATCCTAACCTAGTTTAGCTTAAGGACAGAATTCAGCAAGGGAAAGCGCCAGATTTTCAGGTAACTAAGGATGAAGTGCTGAGATGTAAGGGTCGTCTCTGTGTTCCAGATGTTTTAGGGCTTCGCCAGCAGATTATGAGTGAGGTACATTACGCCCGCTATTCTCTCCACCTAGGCACAATGAAAATGTACCAAGATATTAAGGAGATCTACTGGTGGCCGGGTATGAAAAGGGAAATAGCGGAATTTGTAGCCCAGTGTCCTAACTGTCAGCAAGTAAAAGCGGGACACTAGAAACCAGGTGGGTTGACTCAGGACATAGCTGTGCCTCTTTTGAAGTGAGAAGCAGTAAACATGGACTTTGTAGCAGGATTACCCCGTACCAGGCATAGACATGATTCAATTTGGATAATTGTTGACAGACTGACAAAATCAGCCCATTTCCTACTAGTAAAAGCTACTTTCTCTGCAGAAGATTGCGCCGAATTGTATATCAGAGAAATAGTTAGATTACACGGTGTTCCAGTATCTATTATCTCTGATAGAGGAGCACAGTTTACAGCTAGATTCTAGCAGTCATTTCAGAGAGGTCTGGGAACGCAGATTAATTTCAGCACAGCATTCCACCCTCAGACAGATGGGCAGGCTGAACACACTATTCAGATGCTCGAGGATGTGCTACGGGCGTGTGTGCTAGACTTTGGAGGTAGCTAGGACGAGCATTTGCCACTGATTGAGTTTGCTTATAATAATAGTTATGACTCAGCTATCCAGATGGTGCCCTTTGAGGCACTATACGGACGAAAATGCAGGTCGCCAGTTGGCTGGTTTGAAGTGGGAGAGTCAGCGCTGGTTGGGCCAGATATTATTAAACAGTCAGAGGAGAAGGTAAAGCTTATCAGAGAACGCCTACTAACTGCACAGAGCTGTTAGAAATCGTATGCTGATGTGCGGTGCAGAGACCTGGAATTTGATGTGAACGACTGGGTATTTCTGAAAGTATCTCCGATGAAAGGGGTGATGAGATTCAGTAAGAGAGGTACGCTATGTATGAGATTTGTTGGGCCTTATCAGATTCGTTGAAGAATAGGCCAAGTGGCATATGAGTTGAACTTGCCTCCAGAAATGGAATCCGTCCATCCAGTTTTCACGTATCTATGCTAAGAAAGTACATAGGAGACCCATCCAGAGTAGTCCCAGTCCAGGATGTATAGGTTATGGAGGAGCTGACCTATGAAGAGGTTCCAGTAGCTATCTTAGACAGACAGATTCGTAGATTAAGAACTAAAGATATTGCATCTGTCAAGGTACTGTGGCATAACAGGAATCGAGAGGAGATAACTTGGGAGGCAGAGGAAGATATGAAAATAAGCTATCCTCACTTGTTTCAAGCCTAGTCAGGGAGCATTCCTACGGATTTAGTTTCAAAAAATTTAGCCGGCAATCGTCGTGCTATCGAGCTAAGTTAAGTGAAATTGCTCCAAATTAGTGTTAATATACTCCTAGCCCTAAAGTGACTATTTCTCCCTTCTGGACTTCCGAGAAATAGCGAGTTTTCGACCATCTTTCGATAAGCCAAAGTTTGGGCTATATATATATCAAAAGTGTTATCTTTTTACAGGATATTAATGTATTTATCCCTAATAGATATATATATGAATACAGTTGGAAGGAATAGATGATTATTGGTCGAGCTACGCCAGTTAGCTGGAAGCCGACAACTGAGGCATGTAAAGCTAGTTTCCTCGGCAAGTTAGTAGTCTCCGTATAGTAAAATAGTTCAAAGGCCAGTAGAGTGTTTCAGAAGTCGTGTGTTATGTTTATTGTGAATATTAGTATGATATTGGAAGCATCATGTTATGTATAGCGTGAAACTTGCTAGCATGATATAAATTCTAATACAAAGTGTTAGGAACTGTACAACATGCCCAGTATGTGATTTAGTAAAGCATGTTAGGATATTATCGTGTTCAGTTGAAACTTAGTAAAGCAATATAAGTATCTTTAAGGTATCTCAGAAGTAGAATAGTAGATTAAAATGAAGTTTAGAAAGCATGTTAGAAATAGCAAATCATGTTACTATGAAACACAATTATACAGTATGATTCCCAGCAGAAAAACTATATCTTGTTCAACATTAGACTCAGCACAGTATGACAGAAGATTATATATATATACCCTTATAAGTCTCAGCATGTATTAAATACATACATATCGCTATCACTAGTTCAGCATATTGTATGTACAGATACATTATCATCACTAGCTTCAGCTTGTGGTATACGCAGTTAGTATTACTAGTTGAGACCACTGTATTGTCTTGGGGTTGGATTACCTAGAATTCTTGACCGCCCCAGGGTTAATAGTTGTATCGACTCGTCCGCTAAAGGGAGAGGATACGTCACTCTACAGAGTGGCATGCCGTCTCACAGGGGACGAAGATGGGATGCCGGTTTCCCCATATTGTGCCTTGGTCGACCTTTATACACCCCCGTCGAGCCGGTACGCCCGGGGTGTTGATTTAAGAGTCCTCCGGACACAGGTACAGTTATAGTCAGGGGCTCAGCGAGCCCAACTGCATACCCAGGGGATCGGCAGGATGCTTATAGTTATTATAGGAGATGGGATGACCGGGGTAGGGGTATAGATTACGTGTTGATTGTACCTCCCGGCTTATGGGGGCCGGGTAAGGTTTGTGTGTGCTATGCTATGTTATGTTATGCCATGTTACCCTAGATACGAGTAAATCGACAGTAGAGCAATACATTTCTAGGTATGAATCCTACTCCTTCCAGCATAGTTGAGAGTAGGCTTAGCTTTACATTTTCAGTAAGTTTAGTCTATTTCCTTCTATTTCAGTTCCATCAGTGGTATTGTCCTTTTCAGAAAATTTTCAGTTGTTGCCTTACATACTCAGTACCAGCGGTACTGATGCCCGTTTGGGGCGCTGCATTACTTGCCTGAAGGTACTCATAGACGAGGAGCCGATACCTCGTGATTCTAGCCAGCTCACAAATTCATAGCTCCAGTCATCCGGAGCTAGATAGCTAGAGGTTTATCCCTTTTCCTTTGTTGTACAGTATGGGTAGGCCGGGGCCCTGTCCCGACAAGCTTATCAGTATTCTTAGATGCTTACAGTCTGTATATATTTTCCTGTGGCTAGTTGTACCGGTCGTGTGGGGCCGTGCGTATGTTTAGTTGTTTATGTTGGCTGTGTGAGGCCTTATCCAATCAGTAGTGGTGACCTTGCCGGTCACGTAGCTGTTCAGCATTTGTTATATCGATTTAGAATTAACTGGACAGCATGGTGGCCTTGTCAGCCTGCATAGGTTCCACTATATGAATGTGATTCTGGTTAGCTGATGTTATAGTATAGGTGGCTATAGGCCTAGTCGGCCGTAGGCTGTATTTACAGCCGTTATATAGCCCGTTGTTTCCGTGAATCAGAGTTAGAGCCAGACAGGCACCAAATGTGCTTAGGATCAGTAGTCTAGCAGTTCAGATCCTAATAGGGCACCATGTGCCAGTCATACCCCCCAAGGCGGGGCGTGACAAGATCTTACATTGTCCCAACTATCACACTCAAGTGGTTAGAGTCATACGAATCCTTACTAGGGCTAGGGATGATAGAAGATATCGATATCAAGCTCATGGGCCAATAGGGCCGGGGATAGCTCACAAGGGAGATCCCAAAGTAATATATATAATAGTATAAACCTACATTGCCACATAGTTTTGAGGCATAGGGTGATTGACCCTTAGCCTAATCGGTGCTAGACACTACTCTCAAAAAACCTACATATTCTTTACATCGTTATTCAATGAAGCTCAACATCATCTATTGATGAAGCTCAATTAGCAAATATATCTCCTTTAGGAAATAATGCATATGAGAAGCTTTAGCTCGAAACATGCCACAAGCTAAAAGATAATTGGGAGTCTTCGCTCCAAAATCATGTGGTAAGCTTAACTCGGGAAATCATAAATCATACTTTGAACATGTGGGCATTACCCAAAACTTTATCATACTTTGACATACTCAATTCACATAGAAAACATGATTGCAAACATGGGTAGCTTGAAAACATCATTTTCATCATAATATCTCATCATCATCATACATTCATAACAAATCTCATCTTTCATGAACTTTTCCTCAATGGGCTTTTGAATTCATAAGACTAGAAACATTATTTTTAAATGAAAACATTATAAAACTTGCCTATGCTTCATAATTCAATGGTAGAAACATATTTAAATCATACCCATATAAAGAATTAGGAAATTCATGCATTTGGGTTAAAAACACATAGATTTGTCATAGAACATTCATGATTTAGAGATGGATTGGGGCATAAGTGTGAAAGAAATCACCATTCATAACCCTACATATCTGTTTGTAGCTGATTCTTACACTTCTTCGATAGCCAAAGAAGAAATTGAAGAGGAATTGAGGAACACTGGCCTTGATCACCCTGTCTCACCTTCTACCTTGTATTCATGAATGAATAAGGCCTAAAATGAACTTAACCCCTTTAAAAGTCATCATTCATAACTCAAAACGACGTAGTTTAGTCCTTAGGATCTTAGGAATTTCGAAATTTTTAAAAAGCCCTTACTGAATTTGTAGAAAATAATTGCCAGATGGTCCCAACGAGGGACCTAACAACTCGTCCTCTATGGCCATGACTCGTGCTTTGATCCATGAAGTACACTGCTCATCAAGTCTCCTGGCTCATAATGGAAGACTTCATGACTCGTTACTGAGTGACCACGACTCATGGTAACCACTTGTGATGTACACTGCCTCAATACCAAGAATTCATCATTTAGCTGACCACGACCCTCCCCATGAATCATGGTGACTGACTACGATCCATGGGGTCCTGCTTTCAAGTACACTGCCCCGCTTCTTCTATTTTCTTACTTACCCACTCCACGACTGACCTAATGACTCATGGGGCTTGACCACGAGTCGTGGTGATGTCCGTAGGATCCCATTTCTCAAACTCTCAAACTCCTCACCTAGCCTCTCCATGAGTCACCTCACGACTTGCGGGCTGCTCTCACGAGTTACCTTACGACCCGTCCTGATGCCTGGTGCAAGATTTCAACGTTTCTCCGTTTCAAATCCCATGTCTGATCTTTGGGCTCCTGAGATATAATAATATCTCCCCCTTGGGAACATTCTTCCTTAAATAATGGAAAGCACACATAAAAGTAGAGAAATGCAATTATCATATTCAAATACTGATCATTTAAACCAAAACCTGACGATATGAATATCCCCGATTCAACTTACATAGCTGAACTGAATTCACAAACCATACACAAATCCATATAAAAAAAAGAAACTTGGGCAAATAAATTGAACATGAAAACTAGATAGAGTTTTAGGTCAAAACTGATACCTCAAGCTAGAACTGAGCCGGCAGAGAATAAATATGGGTACCTAGCCATCATATCCTCTATGCGAGCAGAGTTTTCAGGTAATCGAGGATGGAGTGTTGAGATATAAAGATCACCTTTGCGTTCTAGAAGTTGCAAGACTTCGCCAGTAGATTATGGGCAAGGTACACTATGCTCGTCATTCCCTCCATCCAGGTTCGACTAAAATGTACCATGATATGAAAGAAATCTACCGGTATCCAGGAAAGAAGAAGGGAATAGCAGAATTCATAGCTTAGTGTCCTAACTGCCAGCAAGTAAAAGTTGAACACCAGAAACCAAGTGTATTGAATCAAGACGTAGTTGTGCCTTTTTGGAAGTGGGAAGCAATAAATATTGATTTTGTAGAAGGATTACCTGTACCAGGCATAGGAAGACTCGATTTGGGTAATTGTTGACAGACTGACAAAATAAGCCTATTTTCTGCCAGTAAGGGCTACTTTCTTTGCCGAAGATTATGTTGAATTGTATATCAGATAAATAGTGAGACTGCATGGTGCTCCAGTATCCATTATATCTAACAGAGGGGCGCAATTTACAACTAAATTTTGGTAATCATTTAAGAGGGGCCTGGGAACACAGATTAATCGGAGCACAGCATTCCACCCTCAGACAGATGGACAGGCAGAATGCACTAGTCAAACGCTTGAGGATATGTTACGAGCGTGTGTATTGGACTTTGGAGGTAGCTAGGATGAGCACCCACCACTTATTGATTTTTCTTATAACAATAGTTACCACTCAGCTATCTAGATAGCGCCCTATGAGGCTTTGTATGGGCGAAAATGCAGATCGCCCATTGGTTGGTTTGAGGTAGGAGAGTCAACGCTGATTGGGCCGGATATTATTCATCAGTTAGATGAAAAGGTAAAGCTTATCAGAGAATGCCTGCTGACTTCTCAGAGCCGCCTGAAATTGTATGCTGATGTGTGGCGTAGAAACCTGGAATTTAATTTGAATGACTGGGTGTTTTTGAAAGTTTCCTCAATAAAAGGGGTGATGAGATTTCGCAAGAAAGGTAAGCTCAGTCGAGATTTGTTGGGCCTTATCAAATTCGTCGAAGAATAGGCCAAGTGGCATACGAGTTGAACTTACCTCCAGAATTAGAGTCTGTTCATCTAATTTTCCACATGTCTATGCTGAGGAAGTATATAGGAGACCTCTCTAGAGTTGTTCCAGTTCTGGATGTCCAGGTTACGGAAGAGCTGGCTTATGAAGAGGTCCCAGTAGCCATACTAGACAGGCAGATTCGCAGGTTGAGAACTAAAGATATTGCTTCTGTCAAAGTATTATGGTGTAGCAGGAACCGAGAGGAAATGACTTAGGAAGTAGAGGAATAAATGAAAGTCAGATATCCTCAACTGTTCCAGACTTAATAAGCCAGAGGTACGTCAGTATTGTTGTTTTATGAATTGCCATATATTATGTGAATAAATGAAATAGTTGGCTTTTGTGATGAATACTAGTGTTGTGTGGAGTACCTGTATTGGACTTTTCTATGTTTCAGGATTTTTGAGATAGTCCATATTACAGGGGAAAGTCTGCCGAAATTTTTCTAGAACAAGTCAAGTAAGTTGAAATTCTTGCAAGTAGGAGTTTACATTCGAGGATGAATGTTCTTAAGTGGGGGAGGATGTTACACCCCGTAAATTATTGACATTTAGATGGCCTATTTGAATGTTGGTTAAGAGTTTTAGAATTCCATATATGCTAGGCAAAGTCCCGGGGGAAGACCGGACAAGCACCAAGTTGAAGCATCGCAAGGAAAATGCGAATTATAAATCTCATTAGACAAATGTGACTTATAAATCGCATTCAAAAAATGCTACTTAAAGAGGAAGTCGAGAAAAGCCCCTCCGCGATAGGCAGCGTGTCACGGAGGCTTCCCCTCCGCGATGGCCAGTGTGCCACGGAGTGGGGAGGGGGGTTCAGGTCAAAGTATATAAAGCCACACTTCGGTTTTTAACTTCATTTCACAATTAAATTTCCAGAACACGACCAGAAAACAGAGGGTATGGAGGATCCATTGAAATTTCCTTCCGTTTATGCTATTTAACGCAGTCCAAACACAAATTAATCTTGGGTAGTGGAGTATTAAGCTACCGGGAGCATTCCTGCAGAGTTAGTTTTGTGAAATTCGGACAGCGAATCGTCGTCCTACCGAGCTAAGGTAAGTGGAATTGCTCCAATTTAGTGTCAATATACTCCTAGCCCTAAAGTGAGTATTTCTCCCTTCTGGACTTCCGAGAAATAGCGAGTTTTCGACTGTTTTTCGTTAAGTCAAAGTTTGGAATATATATATATTCAAAGTAGTATTTTATTAAAGAATATTGATGAATTTAGTTCTAATTGCAATGAATGTGAATACAGTTGGAAGAAATAGCTAGATATTGGCCGAGTTACAATAGTTAGTCCAGAAGTCAGAAAATAAGGTATGTAAAGCTAGTATCTTCGGCAAGTTAGTAATTCCAATATAGTCAAATAGAATAAATTCCAAAAGGAAGTTCTAGAAGCCGAGTATTAAGTATGTTTGCGTTATTTTGTCATATTCAGAATAAAAGTCAGTAAATCAGTACTAAACAGTGAGATATCATTTCAAACTCAGTACCAGATTTAGTTTGATCCAGTCAAAGAATCAGAACAGAATATCAGAAAATGGATAGTATTTTCAGATTTAATATACATGTTATATGTGATTACTGTTGCTTGTTGAGACTTGTTTGTGATATGTGGGTACCCGTAGATCTTCCTTGCCGCCCCAGGGTTAATAGCTGTGTCGACTCGCCCCCCAGAGGGTGAGGATACGTAACTCTAAGGAGTGGCATGTCATTCGCAGTAAGACAAAGATGGGATGCAACATTCCCCATAGCAGGCTGATCAGCATTATAGCATACCCTGTCGAGTGCTTGTGCCTAGGGCACAGATTATAGATTACAGTTACAAGAGTCCTCCGGACTCAGATACAGTTATAGTCAGGGGCTTAGAGAGCCAAAGCTGCATACCCAGGGGGCCGGCGGGATGCTCGTAGTTAATAGGTGAGTGGAGTGAATTTATTTTGGATGGTTTGACCTAGGTAGGGGTATATAGATTGCGTGTTCATTGGCACCTTTCGGCTTATGGGGGCTGGTATAGGTTCTTGTATGTTATATCTATATATATATATATATATATATATGTTACTCATTAAGTTGATAAATAGCAGGATGCCGCATCGACAGGTATGATTCTTTTCTTCTTCCCAATACAGTTAAGCTCGGTACAAATTCCGCTATTTCCGACAATCTTAGCTATCCTCTGTCATTTCAGTAACCACCAGTTTACTGTTTATCTTCAGTTATGTTCAGTTTGCTTTGCATACTCGGTACTAGTGGTACTGACGCCCATTTGGGGGCGCTGCATTACTTGCCTGCAGGTACTCATAGACGAGGAGTTGATCCCTTGTAATTTCAGCAAGAACACAGAGTCCTCAGCTCCTATCATCCAGAGCTAGATAGCTAGAGGTTTATTTCTTTTCTTTTGTTGTAAGTATGGGTAGGCTGGGGCCCTGTCCCGACCATCTTATCAGTATTCTTAGAGGCTTGCAGATTCTATATCCTATGTGGTTAACTGTACCGGTCATGTGAGGCCGTGTGTATGTTTTAACTTGTTTATAATGGCCGTGTGGGGCCTTATTCAGTTGGTAGTCGTGACCTTGTCAGTCACGTAGCAGTTGAGCACTTGTTTTCTTGAATTCAGAAACAACTAGAAAGCATGGTGGCCTTGTCGGCCCGCATAGGTTCCTTTATACTACTGTTGTTCTGGTTAGCTGTTCTTTTCTTATTGGTGGCTATAGGCCTAGTCGGCCGTAGGCTGTATTTACAGCCGTTATATAGCCCTTCGTTTTCTTGAACCCAGAGTTAGAGCCAGCCTGGCACCGAAGTGCCTAGGTTTAGTAGTCCAGCAGTCTAGGTCATAGTAGGGCACCAGGTGGCAGTAATGCCTCCCAAGTCGGGGCGTTACGAAACCTCATCAAGGAAACTGAGTCCTAAGGGGGGGTAAGTGTAAGGCTTGCCTTATGTGAATCCCACATTAGTTTAGGTGAATCTCACATCGGTTGGGGAGGAGAACGAATAGTGCTTTATAAGTGCTTGGATACCTATCCCTTGTAGACGCGTTTTAAAATCATGAGGAGCGAAGCTCCAAAGCGGACAATTTCTACAAGTGGCGGCCTGGGTTGTTACATAAAGCTCAACAATGTCATCTCGATAAAGCTTAGGATAGAATCATGCTTAGACTCAACATCATGTGAAGTGAAGCTTAACAAAAACATACATCTCAATTCTGAATTCATGCATATGAGAAGCTTTACTACGACACATACCACAAGCTCAAGGAATAGGAGGAGACTTTACTCCAAAATCATGTGGTAAGCCAACTTAGAAATATCACCTCATCATCACCAATTAAGGGCCTTTCCCAAAACTTTATCATGCTTGAACTCATATAATTTATTTGAAAACATTGTAACTTTGGACATTTCACTCCAAAATGAAGTAATAAAATCAATTCGCAAAAATCGTCATTCATGATCAACATTGGGAACTACCCAAAGCTTCATCATACATGGGTCAATTTATTCTTCTTTGAAAACATCATCAAAATCATGGGTAAGGTTGGAAACATGCTTTTCATCATCTACTCCATCATCATCACATTTTATCCTGAACTACCCAAAGATGGACGTTTTAGATTCAATTTTAGGAAAACAATTTTGTAAAAGAAATTAAGATAGAATGCGTCCAAACTCAGTAAATCACCAATATCAACTCAATTTAATCATACCCATGAGTTGAAATGTAAGAATCATGCAATTAAATAAAGAACCATACTTGATCATCACAAAACAATCACAAATTGATAGGGAATGGGCATGGGTACAGAAGAAAGCACCCACTCATAGCCTTACATACCTGGGATTGAAGAATCCTACCTCTTCCCAATTACCCAGCTGAGATTCCCCTTGGAAACCTTAAAATTCTCCTAAATTTCCTCCCCTCAAGCCTTCAACCTTGCATGCATGAATAAATGGCCCAAGATGGGTTTTTATAAGCTTAAAACTCTCTATTACGAGCTTAAAATGACATAGTATAGGCCCTTAGAAATTAAGAATTACGGAAAAGCCCTTACTGAAATCACTGAAAATAATTGTCTGGGGGTCCTAACGGACGACCTAACAACTCGTTACTAGGGCTCACAATTAGTTGGTTCTCTCGTCATGTACACTACCTCGTCATTCATGAAAACTCAATTGGCTTGGTTACGGCACACCTAATGGGTCATTAGGACTAACGACGACTCGTTAGGTGCCATCCATGTAGTACACTGTATAAGCATCACCATCTTTATCTAAGACCTCCCCACGAATTACATGATGACTCGTGATGACTGACCACAAGTCGTTCATCGCCCGTGAGGACCTCGAGTCCTCCATCATCGCAAGCCTTCCCCACGAGTCACTAGACGACTCGTTTCGTCTCTTCACGAGTCGTTAAGTGAACCGTTCTGCAACTGCTGCAACATTTTCTAGTTTTCCTCCAGATTCACTTCCGGGTCTGATTCTTGAATTCTTGGGGTATAACAGCTGCATCGAGTAGAGTCCTTTTCATGGGTGTGAAGCACGCCACACTTATGACGAGGAGGCTATGAGATGTTATTAGGAAAAAAATCCCCTTTCATTCATATTCTTTATCGTGCGTTAAAGTTCAAATAAAGAAATGTCCTTCTAAATCGTGCTCTATTTCATTTCAGTGAACAATGCCTCCTCAGCATGGAAATGGACGCAAAGCCGAAACCCCGCTTCACCAGCTCTGGCAGCTCCTTTGGATGATTCCGTTTCTACTGCCGAATTTAGGGCGGCCACTTAATTGCTTTCCCAGTCCGTCACCAACCAAGTAAACCAATAGTGGTTCAAGTAGCCATAAATTGGTCTATAAATGCTGCTCGGGTATGAGATATTACTCAAATGAATCCCTTGAATTTACACAGAATAAAGGTGGGAGAGGACCAACAAGAGTTTGTTGATAAAGTCAAGAAGATAACCCGTATCATGGGTGTCAGCTCCTCTAAGAGTGCTGACTTGGCTGCCTACCATATTAAAGGGGTAGCTCAGGTTTGGTATGAGCAGTGGAAGGAGGGGCGACCATCGGGAGCAGGACTGGTGGAGTGAGAGGAGTTCCACATAACTTTTCTGGATATATTTTTCCCTTAGGATCTGAGGGAGGTGAAGATGGTAGAATTTATAAACCTGCGATAGGGAAACAGAACAGTGGAGGACTATGCTCTGGAGTTTACCAGGTTGTCAAAGTATGCTCCAGAGATGTAGCTGAGCCAAGGGCTAGCATGCTGATGTTCATCAACGGAGTATCAAATTTTGTCCTCAAAGAGTGCAGGACCGCAATACTGATCAAGGACATGGATCTTTCCAGCCTAATTGTTTATGCTCAACAGATTTAGGCCGAGAAGCTGAAAGATATGGAGCGAAAGAATAAGCGGGCAAGAACAAGCCATTCAGACTTTGGCCACCAGATATTTGGTGGTGGTAGCCGCCCACAGCAACAATCGCAGCAGCAGCAGCATAGGGCCCCAGCACCTAGCTCAGCCAGTGCCCCAACCTTTCGGTCCCGCCAGGATCGGAGGGGTAGGTCATCTGGCACTCAGTCTCAGGCCCATAGTTCAGGTAACAGGTATCCAGTGTGCCCCAAGTGTGGAAAAAATCATCCTGGAGAGTGTTTACAGGGTAGAGAAGGCTATTTCTGTTGTGGACAGCTTGCGCATCGAATTAAAGAATGTCCATTGGAAGGGCGAGGGAGGTCACAGTCCACTATCTCAACAACTCTAGCAGGCCGACCAGCTCAGCAGGCCAACACATCAGTTGCAGATGGCAGTCAATGCCAGAATCATTTTTATGCTCTCTTTTCTCGTCAGGAGCAGGAAAGCTCAGCTGACGTGGTTACTGATATGTTATGTCTCTTCCACCTAGACATATATGCCCTCTTAGATCCAGGAGCTACTCTTTCATTCATGACACCATACATAGCAGTTCAGTTCAACATCAATCCAGAGGTCCTATTAGAACCCTTCTCAGTCTCCACCCCAATTGGCGAGTAAGTTAGAGCCAGCCGGGAGTATAGAAATTGCCTAGTCTCAGTCTTGAATAAAGTCATTCCAGCTAACTTGGTAGAGCTAGACATGGTCGACTTCAACCTTATTCTCGGCATGGATTGGTTACACTCCTACTATGCCTCAGTTGACTGCAGAACTAGAGTTGTCAAGTTCCAGTTTCCAAATGAGCTTGTATTAGAATGGTCGGGCAGCAGCTCAACGCATTAGGGTAGGTTTATTTCCTACCTTAAGGCTCAAAACCTCATTTCCAAAGGATGCCTTTACCACCTGGTTTTGGTCAAGGATTCCAACTTTAAGACCCCAACTGTTCAGTTAGTTCCAGTTGTCAGCGAGTTTACAAATGTGTTTCCTGAGGATCTTCCCGGAGTTCCCCCTAAATGGGAAATAGACTTTAGAATAGATCTCCTCCCACAAACCCAGTCCATCTCCATCCCTCCTTATAGAATGGCTCCACCTGAGCTTAAGAAGCAGTTGAAGGACCTTCTGGGTAAGGGTTTTATCTGACCTAGCATCTCTCCCTAGGGTGCTCCAATGTAATTCGTACGTAAGAAAGACGGTACCCTCAGAATGTGCATAGATTACCGTCAGCTGAACAAGGTCACAATTAAGAATAAGCACCATCTGCCCATAATTGACGATCTGTTCGGCCAACTTTAGGGAGCCATTTGTTTCTCAAAGATCGACCTCAGGTCAGGGTACTATCAGTTAAGGGTTAGAGAGAGTGACATACCAAAAATAACATTCAGAACGCAGCATGGTCACTACAAATTTGTGGTGACCTCCTTTGGGTTAACGAACGCCCCAACAACCTTCATGGATTAGATGAACAGGGTTTTCAAGCCATACTTAGATATGTTGGTCATTGTATTTATCGACGACATTCTAGTATACTCCAAAAATGAGGAAGAGCATGCCAATCACCTAAGGATAACATTACATACTGTCACACCCCACCTTGGGGGGTATGACTGGCACCTGGTGCCCTACTAGGACCTGACCTGCTGGACTGTTAAGCCTGGGCACATCTGGTGCCTGGCTGGCTCTAACTCATATTTCTGGAAACAAAGGGCTATATAACGGCTGTAAATACAGCCCCCGACCTGTTGGCCTATAGCCTTCTGTATCTGTACTAGCAGCTGACCAGAAACATATTATCTCAGGGAAACCTATGCGGGCCGACAAGGCCACCATGCTGTCTAGTTATCTGCAACTCAATCATAAAGCACAAAAGGAAACTACGTGACCGGCAAGGTCACCACTACTGGCAAGCTATGGCCCCACACGGCCAAAGTAAAAGAAAGCAAGAATACTGACAACCAAACAACTGCACGGCCTCACACGACCGGCTCATCTGACCACAGAGAATATATAGACTGCAAGCCTCTAAGAATAGCAATAGAACTGGTCGGGACAGGGCCCCGACCTACCCGTACTATAAAACAAAAGAACTGAAGTACACCTCTGGAATTTAGTCTCCGGATGACAGGAGCTGAATACTCGATCGCTGACAGGAATCACGTGGTGTCACCTGCTCGTCTATAAGTGCCTGCAAGCAAGTAATGCAGCACCCCACCGGGCGTCAGTACCGCTGGTACTGAGTATGTAAAGCAATAACTGAAGGCAAAATCTGAATACAATAATATAACTGAAGAAACTGAAGTAGAGAGAATAGACTAACTGTCTGATAATGTAAATCATACCTTCTCTCAATCTTTACTGGGAAGGGTAAGAGTCATACCTGGAAACGTATCATGCTACTGCTGATCTACTTGTATCTAACATAACATGGCATAACATGAAATAACATAACATAACACACACAAACCTTACCCGGCCCCCATAAGCCGGGAGGTACAGCCAGCACAGAATCTATACCCCTACACCGGTCATCCCATCTCCTATAATGGCTGTAAGCATCCTGCCGGTCCCAAGGTATGCACTTGGGCTCGCTGAGCCCCTGACTATAACCGTATCTGAGTCCGAAGGACTCCTGAATCTGCACCCGGGCGTATCCGCTCGACTGGGGTGTGTAAGGGCCGATCAAGGCACAAATATGGGGAAAAACTGGCATCCCATCTTCGTCCCCTGCCGGGATGGCATGCCACTCCGTAGAGTGACGTATCCTCATCCTCTAGCGGACGAGTCGACACAGCTATTAACCCTGGGCGGTCATGGATGCTAGGTAATCCAACCCCAAACAACACAACGGTCTCAACTGGTAATACTGTCTGGGTATCTCACATGCTGAGGCTAATAGGGGTGAAGTATCATATATATTACATGCTGGGCTAATGATAGTAATCTGTACGTATTTAATACGTGCTAAGGCAGGTAAAGACGTATAAATATGAGTATAGTCTCCTGCCGGGCTGTACTGGAGCAAATGCTATATAAGACAATGTTTCTGCTGAAAACTCTGTTGTTTACTAAGTTTCTGTATACACTATATGCCGGACAAGTAATAGAAATGTGTACATACTTAATACATGCTGAGGCTGGAAGTAATATATATGTATTTACGAATATAGTCTTCTGCCAGACTATACTGAGGCTAATGCTGAACATGATATAAACTTCCTGCTGAAACTATGCTGTATACTGATTTTCTATAGTAACATGAGTTACTATTCCTGACATACTTTCTAAACTTTATTTTAGTCTACTATTCTATGTCGGAAATGCTTTACGGATACTATACTACGCCGTGGGGTTTCAGCTGAACACAACAATATCTTAACGTAGCATATTACATCACATACTGATAGGTCTCGTACACGTTACAGCCCAATGTTTCTCATGTTGTGCCAATGTTCATAATAACGCAATACTGAACTATACTGTATCTGAGATATTATCTGACTGTCTGCCTATACTGTAACTGAGATATCATCTGACTATCTGATGTTGCTTTACTAACTTTGATTCTGAGTATATGTATATCATAATATCATAAAAACATGCTTACTAAATTCAAACTGGACTTAGTGCTTGACTTATAAGTTCTTTCTTCTGTACATCACGCTATCTATCGTACTGGATTACTAACTTGCCGAAGGAATTAGCTTTACATACCTTATCCTTGACTTATTCGTCTGTCGGACGAGGCTCGGCCGGTACTTCAACTGTTTTCTCCCAACTGCATTCATAAACATATCAATTAACACTAAATACAACTTTATTTCAAAAGGCAACGTCACTTTCGATATAGTTTATAGCCTAAACTTAGGCTTATCGAAAGACGGCCAGAAACTCGCTATTTTTCAGCGGCCCAGAAGGGAGAAATATTCACTTCCCAGCTAGGAACACATAGACACTAATTTAGAGCAATTCCACTTACCTTGGCTCTGTGGCTCGACGATTCGTCGGCCGTATTTTACGAAACTGAATCCGTAGGAATGCTCTCTGCTGCTAAATACTTCGGTATCTGGGATTAATTTGAGTTTGGGCAGCGTTTGGCAGCGTAATCAGACGCAAAATATATAATTTCCTTCATTCCTTTCCTTTCCTATACGTTGCCCTCTGTTTCTCTGGAAATTGTTTAAGGATATAATCATTTAAAACCAAAGTGGGGCTTTATATACTTGGGCCTGGACAAGGCCAACGTGTCACGGAGCCAACGCGGAGGCTCCTCCTCCGTGACACGCCGCCATCGCGGAGGGGCTCTGCCTCAGCTCCTTCCGCGATGGTTCGACAGGCTTCTCGTCTGATCTTTTCCCGGGCCTTTCTCCAACACTTATGGCCTTCAAATATGCTTAACCAACGTGGAAATAGGTCATCTAAGTGCCGAGAATTCTACAGGGTGTAACATTCTCCCCCCCTTAAGAACATTCGTCCTCGAATGTATACTGCCATGTAGAGGATTACTTAACTTACTTGTTTAGAAAAATTCTGGCAGAGTTTCCCCTGTAATATGGACTATACCAAGAACCTGAAATGCAGAAAAGTCCAATACAGGCACTGCACGATCCACTGGATAGTTAAATATCAATCTGTCTCACTTATACATACAGGACCATAAGATACTATATAGCAATAATATGTACATACCTGTCACCTAAATGGATGAGGATATCTGGTCCTCATATCTGCGAATCTGTTTGTCTAGGCTAGCTACTGGAATCTCTTTGTAGGCCAGCTTTTTCGTAACCTGGATATTCTGGACTGGGACTATTCTGGACGGGTCTCCTATGCATTTCCTCAGCATAGTTACATAACAGACCGGATAAATGGGTTCTAATTTTGGAGGCAAATTCAATTAATGGTTAATGCTCATTTTGGCTATTACCGAAATCTAGCACATGTCTTCGAGCGTCTGAATTGGGCGCTCAGCCTGCTCATCTGTCTGAGAATAGAACGCTGTACTTAAATTAATCTGCGTGCCCAAACCTTTGTGAAATGATTGACAGAATCTAGCTGTAAATTGTGCTCCTTCGTCTGAAATAATGGATACTGGTATTCCATGTAATCTGACTACCTTTCTGATATACAACTCAGCATAATCTTCGGCCAAGAAAGTAGCTCTTACTGGCAAGAACTGAGCTGATTTTTGTCAATCTGTCACTTATCACTCATATAGAGTCATGTCTGTGTTTAGTACGGGGTAATCTTGCTATAAAATTCATATTCATCGCTTCTCATTTCCAAAGAGGCACAGCTATGTTCTAAACTAACCTGCCTGGTTTCTGATATTCTGCCTTCAACTGTTGGCAGTTAGGACACTGGGCTACCAGTAGTTCTTTTTAATGTCATGGTACCTCTTTGTCGTATCGGGATGAAGGGAATAGCGGGCGTAATGTACCTCGCTCATAAACTGCTGGTGATGCCCCAAAATATCTGGAGTACAAATGCGGCCTTTATATCACCACACTTCATCCCCGGGTATCTGAAAATATGTCATCTCTCCTTACTGAATCTTGTGTTCAAGTTAAACATGGCTAGGGTTTCTATACTGCCGTTCCTTTACTTCCACCTCTAACCGCAATACTGCGATATTCTGTACTATCATTCTGTTATCCTTTATTTCTGTTGTACGAACCCTAGACCGGCTAACTAGTAAAATTCTCGGGTCTACTCCCGCTGTTCAGACGGCAAGTATGCCAACTCCTCATAGATCTACGGCTAAGGGCATCTACTACCGTATCAGCCCTTCTTGGGTGATACCAAATTCTCGCTTTTTAAGGCATAAACTACTGCAACTACCTCCAGGTCATGGATAAGATAATTCTTTTCACGTCCCTTCAATTGCCTGAAAGCATAAACTGTTACTTTACCATGCTGCACCAACCCTCTGTACCTTCTGGCGATACTAACACTGGAGTTGATGTTAACCTGGCTTTTAACTCTTGGAAGTTCTACTCACACGCCTCAGTCTACTGGAACTTCGCGGTCTTTTGTGTCAACTTAGTGAGAGGTGTTGTTTAAGGTGGAAAATCCTTCCACAGACCCTCTGCGGTATTCGGCTAACCGCAGGGACTGCGTACTTCGGTCGGAGTGGTAGGTCTGGCTATGTCTTCACTATTTCGATTTTCTGTGTATCTGTCTGTACACCAACCTTCGACACAATATGACCAAAAAAAACTACTAAACTCAATCAAAATTTACATTTACAAAATTTGACATATAACTGACGGTCATACTGGTTTATTATACCGGAGAATCTGACAAGTAGTCTTCCGGTATAGTTAGAGCTTATCTGGCCTTCTGGCCGCATGCTAAGGCTACTTGTTGCTGGGATAACCTGAACGACTGTCTGCGCACCTTGTGCCTTTATCTGATCAGAGGGTCCTAATACTGACCATGATCTCTAATGATCTGGCTACATAACCTTAAATGACTGAATAGTCGGGTTGAATGACTCGAATGTGACAGTAGTCTAGTAATGCTCTAACTGTACTACTTGAGTACTTATAGTTCATGCATCAGCGCCAACTCGTGGGCATCTAATTGCTCTGTTATTTTGCTTAAACCACTGTAAGGCTGGACTTAATCAACTTACTCCCAGGCGATCAGTCTCTGGATCTCCACGGGGAGTCTACTGATCCCCTGGTCTTAATAAACACTATGCTAGCAGGGTACCGTTAATTTCTTACGTCTCATGTGTATCCACTTGGATTTATACTACTATTCTGGGAAATTCTCGGTCTTATGAGCTATTCTGTAAATACTGGCCCTCTGCTAGGGCTCTGTATCTAAATACCTTACGAAAACTAGCTGAAATACTAGTCTATCGCTGACTGCTGATGTGGACACTTCCTTGGGGTACCCATGGGTATTCTGACTGGGACGGCCGGCTGACTTATGAGGTGTTCTACATAACAACTGCTAGGTTGGCTAAGGCCGACTGTCGCCCACGAGGCTGGGAAAACGACGTATGACCACTTAGCATGCTAGAACAATTCTGGTATTGCTAATCTCTAATATTTGCCTATTCGGTCTCTAATCCTGGTTCCGGCAAATGCACTACTGTTACCGATCTTCAGGGATGCCTCCCTGCTGATGCAGGCGACAGCTGGTCGGTAGACTGTCTAACTGCGCCCTTATCATCTAGCCATCTGTCTTAGGTCAATAACTCTGGTAAGCTCCTAGAGCCTAAATCTAACAACAGCACATGAATCTATCAACTTAATAACTGAGAACTGGGATAGTTTCTATGACTTCATACATAACTCACACTTAATCCGCCCTTTCTCTTCTTCTTTTCTTTCTTCTCTTTTTTTTTGGCGGGGGAGCGGGGGGGGGGTGTCCTGTAATGCAATCTGTATAGGCTTTCTATTATTAATCAGCATCTGTGATTTTGGCCCTTATAGGCAGCCACTCACAACATATCTATGATCTGTATACATATATATCACTAGCTACGTAGAATATGTACTGATTTCTGCGATAGTTCATAATCTCTGACAGGTTCTGCTGAGTCTCACATCGTACATGATACATTGCTTCTACGGCCTAATACCATCTCTTGCCCCGACTTATCATTTCATTGCATTGTTACCCCATTCTGAAAGTAACATCATAAACATTCTAGTTATTGTCTGCTGTTTGAAATTCCGCCACTCTTGCGATGTGGGGGTCAACGTTCGAATCCTGTAGCCTTACTAGGCATATATTGAGAGCCCATGTCTATCTGCTGGGCCTTATCTCTAGGCCACACTAGATTAGAATTGATGTATCGGTAACTTCTTAACTTTTCCATAGCGGACATACTGCGGTATTCTGAACCGCGATCTTACTGTCAGCGCGAAGCTTAATCCTTAATACAATACTTTATCAATCCGGGGTAGTTCTAATTTTCCCACAAGATCTGACATTCCTGCTTCTTCCTCTCATCTTGCTTAAACTGAACTCTAGGGTTCAAGGTACCTGCCTTTCATTGCTAATGAGATTACTGATCTAGCCTTGGCCTATACTCCTTCTGGCATATATTCAAGCCCATCTGATTCACCTGACCTCTATATCTTTCGAGGTCACAACTAGATCATAACTATAATCTTACAGGTATGTCTTACTATCTGTTAGCGTACATGGCAGACTTGGCCTTTTTCTGACTCAAACTTGACTATTATTAGACATTCATCCCTAGCAGGTTTGTTACCCCTACTTCGGGTAAGCTAACAGTCTTACTTTCTTTACTGGCTTGTTATCATAAGGGTCTGCACAACTTACGTAATCATAAGGGCTCTCTATATTTTCTACTACTTACTAGGATCAATCAACCCTTTTCGTATTGCAACAATAAAAGCATTCAACTATACCACACCCAAAAAGATGTATTTGGGATTCCTGCATTTTTTTTCTCTTTCTTATACTTACCTGGTGGTCTGACCTTATCTGTAATCATAATTAGATCTTATATAACTAATAAGTAAATCAACTCATATGTATATATTATACTTCTAACTCCCTATTCTGACGTTATCAACGTATACTAGGAATAATGCTAATAAAGGTATCACGCTGGGAGGTCTCTGATACCTCCTCCTGCTGCTGTAGTTATCATGTTACTGACTGATGCTCTCTTCCGTTGCTATTTCTGATCTTCTGCCTGTGATAGGATAATGCTGATATGCCTTTGTACCTGAAATCAAGAATACGGTGAGTTCTCAGGGACTCAACCCTATACTGTACCGCTCTAAAGCACGACTGACTGTGAAAGAAGGGTAACCATCATATCATGCCTCGCAGCCTCCTGCCTATAGTATGTGGTGCACAACACATCCATAGACAAGACTCTACTTAGCACGACTTGCAGACTCCCTGGGATACGACCTGCTCTGATACCAAGTTTGTCACACCCCGCCTTGGGGGGTATGACTGGCACCTGGTGCCCTACTAGGACCTGACCTGCTGGACTGTTAAGCCTGGGCACATCTGGTGCCTGGCTGGCTCTAACTCATATTACTGGAAACAAAGGGCTATATAACGGCTGTAAATACAGCCCCCGGCCTGTTGGCCTATAGCCTTCTGTATCTGTACTAGCAGCTGACCAGAAACATATTATCTTAGGGAAACCTATGCAGGCCGACAAGGCCACCATGCTGTCTAGTTATCTGCAACTCAATCATAAAGCACAAAAGGAAACTACGTGACCGGCAAGGTCACCACTACTGGCAAGCTATGGCCCCACACGGCCAAAGTAAAAGAAAGCAAGAATACTGACAACCAAACAACTGCACGGCCTCACACGACCGGCTCATCTGACCACAGGGAATATATAGACTGCAAGCCTCTAAGAATAGCAATAGAACTGGTCGGGACAGGGCCCCGACCTACCCGTACTATAAAACAAAAGAACTGAAGTACACCTCTGGAATTCAGTCTCTGGATGACAGGAGCTGAATACTCGATCGCTGATAGGAATCACGTGGTGTCACCTGCTCGTCTATAAGTACCTGCAGGCAAGTAATACAGCGCCCCACCGGGCGTCAGTACCGCTGGTACTGAGTATGTAAAGCAATAACTGAAGGCAAAATCTGAATACAATAATATAACCGAAGAAACTGAAGTAGAGAGAATAGACTAACTGTCTGATAATGTAAATCATACCTTCTCTCAATCTTTACTGGGAAGGGTAAGAGTCATACCTGGAAACGTATCGTTACTGCTGATCTACTTGTATCTAACATAACATGGCATAACATGAAATAACATAACATAGCACACACAAACTTTACCCGGCCCCCATAAGCCGGGAGGTACAGCCAGCACAGAATCTATACCCCTACCCCGGTCATCCCATCTCTTATAATGGCTGTGAGCATCCTGCCGGTCCCAGGGTATGCACTTGGGCTCGCTGAGCCCCTGACTATAACCGTATCTGATTCCGAAGGACTCCTGAATCTGCATCCGGGCGTATCCGCTCGACTGGGGTGGGTAAGGGCCGATCAGGGCATAAATATGGGGAAAAACTGGCATCCCATCTTCGTCCCCTGGCGGGACGGCATGCCACTCCATAGAGTGACGTATCCTCGTCCTCTGGCGGACGAGTCGACACAACTATTAACCCTGGGCGGTCATGGATGCTAGGTAATCCAACCCCAAACAACACAACGGTCTCAACTGGTAATACTGTCTGGGTATCTCACATGCTGAGGCTAATAGGGGTGAAGTATCATATATATTACATGCTGGGTTAATGATAGTAATCTGTACGTATTTAATACGTGCTAAGGCAGGTAAAGACGTATAAATATGAGTATAGTCTCCTGTCGGGCTGTACTGGAGCAAATGCTATATAAGACAATGTTTCTGCTGAAAACTCTCCTGTTTACTAAGTTTCTGTATACACTATATGCTGGACTAGTAATAGAAATGTGTACATACTTAATACATGCTGAGGATGGAAGTAATATATATGTATGTACGAATATAGTCTTCTACCAGACTATACTGAGGCTAATGCTGAACATGATATAAACTTCCTGCTGAAACTATGCTGTATACTGATTTTCTATAGTAACATGAGTTACTATTCCTGACATACTTTCTAAACTTTATTTTAGTCTACTATTCTATGTCAGAAATGCTTTACGTATACTATACTATGCCGCGGGGTTTCAGCTGAACACAACAATATCTTAACGTAGCATATTACATCACATACTGATAGGACTCGTACACGTTACAGCCCAATGCTTCTCATGTTGTGCCAATGTTCATAATAACGCAATACTGAACTATACTGTATCTGAGATATTATCTGACTGTCTGCCTATACTGTAACTGAGATATCATCTGACTATCTGATGTTGCTTTACTAACTTTGATTCTGCGTATATGTATATCATAATATCATAAAAACATGCTTACTAAATTCAAACTGGACTTAGTGCTTGACTTATAAGTTCTTTCTTCTGTACATCACGCTATCTATCGTACTGGATTACTAACTTGCCGAAGGAATTAGCTTTACATACCTTATCCTTGACTTATTCGTCTGTCGGACGAGGCTCGGCCGGTACTTCAACTGTTTTCTCCCAACTGCATTCATAAACATATCAATTAACACTAAATACAACTTTATTTCAAAAGGCAACGTCACTTTCGATATAGTTTATAGCCTAAACTTAGGCTTATCGAAAGACGGCCAGAAACTCGCTATTTTTTTCAGCGGCCCAGAAGGGAGAAATATTCACTTCCCAGCTAGGAACACATAGACACTAATTTAGAGCAATTCCACTTACCTTGGCTCTATGGCTCGACGATTCGTCGGCCGTATTTTACGAAACTGAATCCGTAGGAATGCTTTCTGCTGCTAAATACTTCGGTATCTGGGATTAATTTGAGTTTGGGCAGCGTTTGGCAGCGTAATCGGACGAAAATATATAATTTCCTTCGTTCCTTTCCTTTCCTCTACGTTGCCCTCTGTTTCTCTGGAAATTTTTTAAGGATATAATCATTTAAAACCGAAGTGGGGCTTTATATACTTGGGCCTGGACAAGGCCAACGTGTCACGGAGCCAACGCGGAGGCTCCTCCTCCGTGACACGCCGCCATTGCGAAGGGGCTCTGCCTCAGCTCCTTCCGCGATGGTTCGACAGGCTTCTCGTCCGATCTTTTCCCGGGCCTTTCTCCAACACGTATGGCCTTCAAATATGCTTAACCAACGCGGAAATAGGTCATCTAAGTGTCGGGAATTCTACGGGGTGTAACACATACCCTCAGGGATCGCCAGTTATTAGCCAAGTTCAGGAAGTGTGAATTCTGGTTGAAGTATGTGACATTTTTGGGTCATGTGGTCTCAGGAAAAGGGATACAGGTAGATCTTCACAAGATTGCAGCAGTGAAATAATGTCCCAGACCTACCTCCCCTACCGAAATCAGGAGTTTCCTAGGCTTAGCAGGTTATTACTGACGATTTGTGGAAGGTTTCTCCTCCATAGCATCCCCTCTGAGCAAGTTATCCTAGAAGAAGGAAGGTGAAATTTCAGTGGTCGGATGAGTGTGAGAGAAGTTTTCAGGAGTTAAAAACTCGACTCATGACCTCTCTAGTTTTGACCCTTCCAGAAGGAACAGATGGGCTTGTGGTATATTGTGACGCCTCCAGAGTTGGACTTGGTTGTGTTCTAATGCAGCGAGACAAAGTGATATTATATGCCTCCAGATAGCTCAAAGTTTATGAGAAGAATTATCCAACTCATGACTTAGAGGTGGCAGCGGTAGTATTCGCGTTAAAGATATGGAGACAGTACTTGTACGGAGCTCAAGTGGATGTGTTCACAGATCATAAGAGCCTTTAGTACGTGTTCAACCAGAAGGACCTAAACCTACGTCAGAGACGGTGGTTGGAACTGTTAATGGATTATGAAATGAGTGTGCTGTATCACCCAGGTAAGGCCAATGTATTGGTTGACGCCCTAAGCAGATGGTCTATGGGAAATGTAGCTCACATTGAAGAGGACAAGAGGGAACTAGTGAAAGAAGTTCACAGACTAGCCTGGTTAGGGGTGCAGGTGGTTGACTTAGCCAAAGGTGGGGTAGTAATGCAAAAGATCAGATTCGTCCCTGGTGGTTGAAGTTAAATCTAGACAAGATGAAGATCCAGTTCTATTTAAACTCAAGGAAGCGGTTCTCAGAAAGGAGGTTGAGGGTTCCTCCCAAGGGGGAGATGGAGTGCTCCGTTACCAGGGAAGGTTGTATGTGTCAGATGTTGGTGAGTTAAGACAACAAATATTGGCTGAAGCACATATCTCGAGGTACTCTATTCACCTGGGTCCTACTAAAATGTATCGCGACTTGAGGGAAATTTACTGGTGGACCAGCATGAAAAGGCACATTGCCGAATTCATAGCTAAGTGCCCGAATTGCCAGCAAGTCAAGGTGGAGCATTAAAGGCCAGTAGGCATGACCCAAGACATCAGTATACCCATGTGGAAATGGGAAGAAATAAATATGGACTTCATTACAGGTTTACCTCGGATTCGCCGGCAACATGATTAAATTTGGGTGGTAGTAGAACGGATGACCAAGTCAGCTCACTTCCTCCCAGTCAAAACCACAGAATGAGCGGAGGACTATGCCAAACTTTATATCCGGAAGTTAGTCAGATTTCTTGGGGTGCCCTTATCCATTATTTCAGACAAGGGAGCACAGTTCAACTTGCACTTTTGGAGGTCCTTTCAGAAGGGACTAGCACCCAGGTCAAGCTTAGCATGGCTTTTCATCTGAAGACCGATGGGAAAGCTAAGAGAACAATTTAGACCCTGGACGATATGTTAAGAGCGTGCACAATTGATTTTAAGGGTAATTCGGATGACCATTTGCCTGTGATCGAGTTTGCGTACAACAAAAGCTACCATTCCAGCATTTAGATGGCCCCGTTTGAAGCATTGTATGGTAAAAGGTGTAGATCTCCTAGAGGGTGGTTTGAAGTCAGTGAAGCTACTTTGATAGGCCCAAACTCGGTTCACGAGGCAATGCAGAAAGTTCAGCTCATCCGAGACAGACTGAAAAAAGCTTAGAGCTGTAAGAAATCTTATGCAGATGTGCGGAGAAGAGAATTGGAATTTGCAGTTGATGACTGGGTATACTTGAAAATTTTGCCCATGAAAAGGGTAATGAGGTTCGAAAAGAAGGGGAAGCTCAGTCCTAGGTATGTGGGACCTTATAGAATTTGCGGTGTATTAGCAAGGTGGCGTATGAGCTAGAGTTGCCTTTAGAACTAGAAGCTATACACCCAGTTTTCCATGTATCACTTTTGAAAAGTGTATTGGAGATCCAACCTCTGTGGTGCCATTGGATAGTGTGGCAGTCAAGGGTAGTCTCACCTATAAGGAGGTACCAGTCTAGATCCTTGACCGTTAGGTTCGTAAATAGAGGAACAAGGAAGTAGCTTCAGTGAAGGTGTTATGGAGAAATCAACATGTTGAGGGAGATACGTGGGAAGCTGAAGCGGATATGATGGCTAAATAGCCCCACCTATTCCCTACCGACCCAGTTTTAGGTTGAGGTATCAGTTTTTGCCCCAGACATCTAATCATTTTTTTTTCATGTTTCGTTCATGCGTACAAGTTTGTTTTATGATATTATATATGTATGTGATGTCTGAATTCAGTTCAACTATGTAGTTCTTTTCGGGGGTAGTCATTCCGTCAGTTTTCGGCTTGAATGATAAGTATTTGCATATGGTAATTGTATGTTTTTGGTTGCTGCTTGTTTCATACATTCGAGGATGAATGTTTCCAAGGGGGAGATATTGTAATACGCCCGAAGGGACTAAGAATAGAACTGAGAGTTGAAGTTGGAAACTGCAGAAAAACCTGAAATTTTGCACCAGGATGACTCGAGGTATGAATCGTGGTGAGGACTTATGACTCATAACTCGAGTCTTGATGAATTTCGGGAGCCTGAGGTCATATCATGGGTGACCCTATGAATCGTGACACGTACGCATGATTCGTGGTTAGGAGTCGTGGTGAGATTCTCAGTGGTGCCATAGTGAGTCATCATGGGTCATAATACGACTCGTAGGATGTAGCAACGAGTCGTGATGAGGAGTCGTGGTTAAGTCATATTTGATATGGGTGGATGGCACCATGACTAATAGTATGACCCATAGGATGGTACTACGAGTTGTGGTATGCGAGTCGTGGCCAGATTCAAAAGATTGAAAAGTAGTGAGGTGACTACGAGTCGTGACTCGTGGTACGAGTCGTGTCGGGAACTATTTTTTAGGGAAATTTCATTAAGGCAAAATTCGACTTTTCTATGCTTTTGGACCCTAAACCACGTTGTTTTAGCTTCAGTTTCAGACGTTTTATTGGGGGTAATGGGTTCTTTCCCTCATTCCCTACTCATACTTCCAAGAAAAAGTACACAGAGTTCCTCTTAGAGAAGTTCAGGGCATCAGCTAGGGAAGATAGTTCTTCTTCAATTTCCAAGAAATTTTCTCTTAAATTTTCGTAAAGTATGTAGGAATTCAGCAAGGAGATTATTCTCCCCTTGCATTCCCAAAAACTCTCTCTCTGTTAACTTTTAGCCCTAGCCCTGAGTTTGCATTATTTGAAAATATTTCTATTGTGCTTTGATTATTTCAAGTGGAATCCTATCCTATGATAATTGTAGCTACTTTCCACCGGCTTGTAATTAAAATGATTCTTGTTCCATCAATTTAGAAATTCAGCCCTAAATGTTGAAAAGTCAGGAATTAGGATCCTTCTTAAGCTTTGAATTCTTGTAAATTGTTTGTATCCTTGATAATTAAGGGCTTCTATTATACTTGTATGTGTTAAAGAAACTCAGTTGCTTGCACGATATTTGCATTCAGTCAGAAAGTCTATATACTACATATATTTTCTCAGAATTTTCAGTTCAGCTTTAGTCAAAATACTAGAATATTCAGTGTTTGTCAGAAATGTCAGCTGATCAATTTGACTTCAGTCTTATTTCGAGATGTCAGTGGTGCCTCACATGTTATCAGAATCAGACTCAGATTATAGTTTTTGGTCCATTAGGTAGTCATTACATTCTAGCATATATCTCTGACTAGCCCTAAGACTCCAGTTCAGTTACAGCTTGTTCTTAGGCGGTTATGACGCTTCTAGACAAGAAGCTCTGACAAGTCTAGAACCCAGTTTTAGAATTTGGTTCGATAAGATTCTCAGGGTACATGCAGTCATACGTCCCTGACTAGTCTTGGACCCCTGTTTCGAGCTATCAGCTTAGTAGTTCAGTTTAGGTTTTCCAGTGGGAGTAGAACTTAGCATCAAGCAGGCTGGGGTTCCAGTGCACCAAGGTTCCCAAAACTACGTTGCCAGTGTAGGTTATAATATTACTTGGCCCGATTGGCCCTAGACTTTTGTGATCCCCCAGTTCATGCCTTTATACCCTAGCAAGGTATATTAGGTCCTATCGATGGGGTGTATACATCAGACTCCACGTCTAGCTCACATGGTTATATGTCGGTTAGAGACTCTCCCACTAGTTAGTCCAGTTCAGTCAAATTCAGTATAGTTCAATTTAGTTCAATTCAGTTTAGCTCAATTCAGGTTAGAATCAGACTTAGAGCATGTCTGACCGTCAGACAGGGTCTTTTAGATAATCCTATTATATCAATACTCAGTTCAGCAGCTTTAGACGATTCTTGCATTTTTTCTAAATTCAGTATTGTATTTCTTATCTTGGGTTATGTTTCTCTCGCATACTCAGTACATTTAACATATTGACGCATACTTTTATGTTGTATCATTTCATGATATAGCTGTAGGTTCTCAGACTCATCACCGCTAGACGCCACAGTTTAGATTCTCCGCCCACCTGTTGAAGCGTGAGTCCTTATCATCTGAGGGAATTGTTTCTTTCTTCCAGTCATTATTTAGTTTAGTTAGACTTAGAGTTAGTTGGGGGATTGTCCCAGCAACTCCTCAATTAAATGGATTTCAGACAGACATAATTCTCAGACTTATCAGTATTGTTCAAATGTTTTGAACTTTATATTTTCAGACTTGTCCCTCAGAAATATTTTATGATATTATTTCAAAGTTCCGCTGTGCATGTTTACTCGGAATGCTAGTGACTACTAGATCAGGGGTTGTCTTGAGTCACTTGTGGCATCAAGTATTGTTATATATCCAGGGCGTAGGCTCAGGGCATGACACATTGTTTCTCATAAAGCCGCGTCCTATCAATCATTGGAAAGGGAATTAGCCGAGTACCAGAATTGCCCCAGGGAACGATGAATGATCCAATAAGCCATCATATCCTACAAGGACTCATTGGATGGATCATTGTAATTGGCAGTGTCAATTTTTCAGGCAAATCATTAAGGGAGTCATAATTTTTAGGTTCTTAATTCCTAAATTACGTCATTTTAAGCCCTGAAAGGTGTGTTTTAGGAGGGTTTAGCCTATTCTAATGCATTAGACTCCCATGCATGCAAGATATTGAGAACCCTCTTCAAGATTAAGCTAGAACTCTCTCAATTCTTTCCACAATTCTCTTGGGCTTTCAAGGCTAGTTTGAGGATCAGTTTACCTAGGTATGTAGGCCTATCAATGAGGGTTTCTTTCCACCCTCATGCTCAATTTCTCCTCAAGTTCATGAATTCAACTCTATGGACTTGTAGGGTTTTAACCCAATTTTATGAAATTCTCTATGATATGTTTCTGAGTCTAATCCCCTTATATTCTAAAGTATGTTTTAAGTCTAATGGGCTGATTTTAGACCCAATTTGATTATTAATTCATGATTTCAAGTTATCAGAAATTATTTCCCTATAATCCAAGTTGTATGAAAAGTCTAACTTATGATTTATGATTTCAAGTATGATGAGATATTTAGCATGAAAGAATATTTATAAATTTTCCTTTTATGGATCCATGATTTTGACTTATGAAGTCAATTTCAAGTATGTATGGTTTTATGATTTGATAAAGCCCACAAAAGTATGTTTTCATGATTTAGCCAAGGCTAATAAGATCAATTTATCATATATTTTGGCCTGAAGACTCCTAATGCAGCTTATAATATATTTTAGAGTCAAGACTCCCAATGTTTAGACTTCAAGCTATGTATAGATTATAATTTCAGCTTTGTTGAAAAATGATGTGAGCACTATGTATGTTTTTGGGAGTAGTATCTAGCACCGATCAAGCTTGGTGTCCAATATTTGCAGTCTCAGAAGTACGCGCTAATGTAGGTATATGTTACATGTTTGGGACCTCTCAAGAGAGTTTTTCCTCTACGCCAACGGGCCTCAGCTTGATATCAATATCATGGTATGGTTTTCCATATCCTGTGAAGACTCTACAACATCAAGAAAAGTACTAAATTGTGAAATAAAGACTATAAGAAGAATTTAAACACCAATTAACTATTTCTGAATTGTATTTCCTGGTAATAGCACCAAAATTTGATCACGCCCAAATTACACTTTGTAATGAAGTAATAGGCGATCACTGTCAAATATATAACCCAAATAGGTTAGGGTCAAACTCATAGGGAATAGGTCAAAAATAATATATTAACAGTGAGTAAATTAATCAGTTATCAATATCTCAAAGGGGGTTGCAATAAAGGAAAATGTATTTTTAAGCTAAGAGTTTGATTGTATCAAATTTATGAGAAGAAACTAGGACTGTGTTCAATATGATTTCATAATGTTGTAGGCTTATTATATTAATGACCTATTCAGGTGAATTTTATGCCTGACTCACGATTAAGTTCATCTAATGCCTCTCGGCATACATAGATTAATTTCACTCTAAATCCTCTTGAATTTTAGGTGTTCATATTTTTCCCTCATCATATGTCTTGGATTGACTATCCTTAGTTAGCGTTCAAGTCAATCAATGATGGTTGGTAACCTCAAATTTCCATTATCATTTTCTTTTTCTAACTTCAACCCTATGGTCAAGAAAGTTGATGATATAGACACGTCTCAATGTTTGCAACCGCTAAAACTAATTAAAATAAAAGAGAATAATAATCCGCTAAATTCACAATTCAAAAATCACTATTTTTTCCTACTTCTGTTAATCCATCATGGTTCCCACAACCCTAGCTAAAGAAATTAGCCACTCATGTTTGGAGAAACAATAACATAATATTTATAAGAAGTCATGATGAATACTTACAAAAATATGAAACTGTTTACCAATCTTGAAAGATAAATATAATCGCAGGAACTTGATGTTTTTCTCTTAATAATGATATAAAATGTTGCATTCCACAACTTGGTATAATGTGCGAACTAATAATTGAATAAGTGATTCAACCACCAAAATTCCCTAAATGGGGGAATTTATAGTAGTGTAATAAGACTGCATCTTTTACTACTTGGACTAGGATTTAAATTTGCAGGCTTTGAGTAGGACATTAGGGGTCAGCCTCGCGCGACCCATAGAGGTGATGTTGCTCTATGTCGCACAACCCTGTCTATATTGGAGGTGTTGCGTAATGCCATCCTTCATTTTGTTGTGATAGTTGCTCCTTTTGAGTCTGGTTTAGCAACACTTGCTCTTTTAAGCCCCAAATGAGACAAAACCCATTACTTTTCATCCTGCAAATATCTAATCATGTGTGTTAGCTCTTTTTCACAAATAATACAAAAAACCGAATAATAACATATTATTTATTCTCAAAATATAGTTAAGTATAGGCAAAATATGACAGATAAGTGCATAAATACGTCCAACATCAACAACCTCTCACAATCAACTGGAATATAAAAATGGACCATATGGTCAAAACAATGTAGAGTACGTTATTGATGCCGAGAAGGCAACAAACTGAAATAATACTGCACATACTAAGTCCATAAAACCTCTAAAGAATAAAATGTAATGATGGTCAGAATAGGGCTCCAACCTACCCATTACTGAACCTCAAAACTCAAGCTAAACAACTAGATCCTAGCTCTCAAAAAAGAGGAGCATACCAACATATCTACTCATCTCACGAACTTCTCTATAATTTGAAATCCTGGTCTCTACCTATATTTGCAACATGAATGCAGGTCCCCAAGTGGAAGGATGTTAGTACTAATGATATGTACTGGTATGTAAGGCTAAAACTATAAAGATGAGATAGAAATCATAATAATAACTGAGTCAAGAGGTGTAATGATTACGGGCAAAAATATATGCCCGAGATACGCTTTACGATTTAAATTAGTCTTGTTTATCTAAGATTATTGTATACATTTTCATGTAATTTTAGATGAAGTAAAGATATGTGCTAACCAACATGATTAGCCTTTGTTTTGTAGGTTTTGATGACGTTTGAGTAACTAATTCATGAGTTGGTGAAGTAGATGCTTGGAGACGGAATTAACACGCGAACGTCGGCGAAGAGGAGGCACAAAACAGCCCACCTACGCATTGGCAACGTGCCACGGCAGGCAGGCCACTCACAACAGCCCACCTGCGCATTGGCAACGTGCCACGGCAGGTGGCTTCCGCGACCAAGGGCTTCCAACGCGCTGCCCAAGCAGCGTGACACGCTGCCAACACGGAAGGGTGCTGCCCGGGGCAGTTTCGGGTGATTTTCCAGAGGGCTTCCGCGTCCGTAGCGTGTCACGGAGGCCGTGCTCCGCGATGCCCTCCGTGACACGTTGCTTGTTATTCCGGGAAAGAGTCCTACTACTATAAATAGCACACTTAGGTTTATTTTTCATAATTCAGACTTGGTGGAGCAAGGACGTGGGTTACAGGCAGTTGAGGGACGAAAAGTTCAGGGTTTTTTCTCTCTTTCTTTCTTCTCTAATTCAATTGTTTGTATGATTAACACTTGTTTTAGGATGATTAATCCACAAATGAGTGGCTAATTCCCTTCCTTGCTGAGGTTATGAACACTTGTTATGAATTTTGATTATTAATTATCTGGTTTTTCATCTTTTTCTTCCATGTTGTTCTATTAATTCTTGTTCTTACTGCATTGGTGTGTGGCCTACATTAATGTACATCGAAAAAGTCCGATTTCACTCAAGAGAGCACGAAATTGGAAAGTTATGAATTAATAGGATATTATTCTTTACTTGGTTTGGGAAAATTGAGTTTTGATGTGCTTTCAGGATAAAAATATACCTGAAAGTCGTATTAGTCAATTTAGGAACCGGAATTGTATGGATAGAACATGAATTGCATTTGATCATAGAAATGTAGACGGGTGGTTTATGATTCTTAAGTGAGATTAAATACGAGAGTTTTAATCTCTTGGCTAATGTTCTTGGCTAGCAACAGGAAGAAAAGATTAACCAATTTATGATGATAAACAGTTTCATTACATGTTCTTTAACCTCAGCATGCTCTTATCCATAGTCCAAATTCAAGGTAGATAATTGTTCTTAGTTTTAGTGTAAAATTTATCAAACAAACTATCAACTTTTTGGTTACGTTGTTGTCAGCATATTTAGAAGTAAAAATATAGTATACTTGAGCAAATTGCACTTAACCCAAGTCTCTGTGGGATCGATACTTGGCTTACTAAAGCCACTTACTACTTGTTCGACCACGTGCACTTTTGTGTCGGTTTTTAACCCCGACCAAAGCACCGAACAAGTTTTTGGCGCCGTTTCCGGGGACTTGGCAATAGGTGAATTTGTTTTAAGAGTAATTGACTGTATTTTTATTTTTCTCAAGTGTTGACAACTTAGTCTTAGTGTTTGTTTTAATTCTTTTGCATTTTACTTTTTCTTTTTCGAATACCCTTATTGACATGACATCGTGGAATATAAATGGTTTCAATGGTGGATACTCATATTTTAGCGAATCTTGTCTGAATTGCGGAGGACACCACTCGTGGCAACACTGTAACACGTGCAATATATGTGGTGGACAAGATGGCCATTGGGATCGCTGTCCGAATGCATATTCCCCTCCCCCAAGCCCCTACTATGATCCTTCTGTTGTTTTTCCTGAATATAGGCATGCTGAAAATGAGGACTTGGGACGCCAAGCTCGAATAGAAGACATGATGAAACAACTCTTGGAGCAATCAGAAGCAATGAAGGAGGCGATGGCAGTACTGAGAATTCAGCAAGAAGAGAATGCAGAGGCTCTAGAAAGGATGAGCATCAAATTCACGGAGATGATCGCTGAAGCTGAAGCTTGTGATAAATTGCAGGTAACAACTTTAGCTGATAGTCAAGAGGAAATACAAGAGGACGACAAGGGTGAATTTTTGGATGAAGCCCAACAATTAGAATCTCTTGAGTGTCCCCGTGACGGGCTCACACTTATAGAAAATCCATTCATGAAAGAAGAGATAGAGTACCCCCCATTTGACATTAATGAAGAGATAGATGTCGATGCTGAAAAGGAGTATACAAGTAAGGAGGTCAAGCACAATGCATTTTTAGAGTTGAGGTTTATTGGACCACACTCTACGCATTTTTCGACATTAAATTTGGTTGACAACATAGAAAGAGAGTCTTCCAAGCTTATAGACAAAATGTCTAGAGGAGGACCAAGCACCATATATTTTGAAACTTGCCAACGCGGAGAGACAAAATGACTTCGCTTACTTGAGGGCCAATAAAGTAAAAATGTAACATCTACTGTTTGGTCCTTACAATTTTTCACCACCACCCCTGGAGCATAAGAGGAAACTAGAGAAGAAATTAGGGGTGAGATTCATATCCTCAAGGTGGAGGAAAAAGTGGTGAAACTTGGTACGTCGTGCCGCGACGTAAAATTAGGCGCTGCTTGGGAGGCAACCCAAGGGTACCATGCGTACCATTTTAATTTCTTGCATTTAAGTTGATTTTAATTATTTTTCATCTTGTGTTGTTTTGGTGGAAAGTTAAGCACAGATGGAGGGGAAGTCTGAGTACCCGTGGAGGAGGAAACTAACAAGCATGGAAGAGAAAAAGTGTGGGTTCGAACACCCACTTGTGCAAAGTTGAAGAAAGGCATGTTGTTAGCTAGGCCTAAAGGCCTCAGGGAGTATTTCTCACCCTTTTTAAATTTTAATTTGATGCTATGAGGACATAGCATGATTTAAGTGTGGGGTGAGGGAAAATTTCAAGGAAAATTTCAATTTTTTGTGCTTAACGATTTTTGGTGAATGTAATGCTTGTGAGGAGATTGAAAAAATTGTTTTTTGTGAGTTAAGCATGAATTCATCACCTGTTGGTTTTTCTTTCCGGTTCTTTTCCGACGGGGGGTCTTTGAACCGAAGAATAATTTTTTTTTCTTTTTCTTTCTTTCCTTTGTCTGTATATAGTGTTTTTAGTCATAGTTAGGGACTGTTTCCGACGATGGATGGATGACGACCGTCTTGAGAAAAAATTAGTCGATAGGTTTTGGGTTTTTGAAACCATAACTAATTGGTGGTTGATGTTCTTTTTATGTGCTATAAATGGTTGTAAGATGCAAGTATGTTCAGTGTGAAGCATGCAAGTGTATAACTTTGTTTGAGACACTTAGGCTCTTGAATTTGACTTAATATGATTGAAGCTTAATTCTGAATTCTTGTGATTTGCTGAGTAAGAGTCTACTGATTGTGTCTTGATTTGAGCATGTGCCATGAGTGAAAGGTTTTTGAGTATTCTGTGCTATTGTGGATTGTCTAGAACTTTCCTGGTGTGTTTATAAAACGAAATGAAGGATGTGAAATGTAGGAGATGATTTAGGCAATTCTTTGAATGAACCAAACTTTTATCCCACATTATACCTACCTTGAAAAATTAATCCTAGTTAACCCCATTGATCCTTGAGCCTATTCTTTGACAGCTGCAACATAAGCTTAATCCTTTTTCTTTCATTAGCCTTGAAATTGAACCAAAACTCCTAAGCGCTTAAAGGAAAAATCCGAAAGAGTAAAGGAGTGAGAAGAATGAAAAGAAAGGAAAAGTAGCAAGTTGGAGAAGTGAGAAAAGGACAAAGGTGCACTTGTTTGAATATGGGTGAGCATTAGTAGGGAGTAAGAAAATAAATAAATGAAAAGTTACTTATAGAACTCCTTACTAATAAGCTAAAAGTGCCTAAATAAAGGGGGGAACAAAAGAGGAAAAAGAAAGATGGAAAGAGAAAAAGGTGAAGTGAGGGAAGGGAAGTGTGTAATGAAGGCGTGATGTATTAAAAGTGCTTAGGAAAGATAGTCACTATTACTGATCATAATAGTACTTACCCGCACCTGAGTTACATTACAACCTAAAAAGTCCTACTTGATCTTACATTCACCAATCCTTAAATTAGTGGAATAAAACACTAAGGGCAAGCTTATGGGTCATTACATGATGCATGTGAATTCTTTGTGAGACTGAGTGTAATTCTATGCATGTACCTGTTCGCGGCTGCTTTGGTATGTGTTAAAAACCGACACGCAAGTGTACGTGGTCAAACAAGTAATAAAGTGGCTAAGTAGCCAAGTATCGATCCAAGGAGGCTGCTCTGGATATGCAAAATTTCCTACTTCACTATATTTCTATTCAATTTCTAACTATGCTAACAACTATCCAATCAAGAATTTAGGGAGTTTTGTTTCTAAACTAATTATATACTAAACTTAACAACTATTATTTACGTTGAATTCAGACAATGGATATGCTCATGCCAAGGTTAAGAACGAGTAATGGAGTTGATAATTATGATAATTTGGTCATCCTCTTCTTTATATTGCTAGTCAAGAACGTTTGCCTAGAAATTAAAACTCTCGTATTTAATTTCACTTTAGAATCATAAACCATTCGTCTACATTTCTGTGATCAAATGAAATTTATGACCTAACACTACAATGCCGGTTCCTAAATTGACTAATACGGCTTTCAAGTATATTTCTATCAAGAAAGCACATCAAAACCCAATTTTCCCAAATCAAGTTAAGAACAATACCCTATTAATTCACAACTTTCCAATTTCATGCTCTCTCGAGTGAAATTGGACTTTTTAGATATACATTAATGGTGGCCAATCAAGAATGTACTAAGCACAAGAATTAATAGAACAATATGCAAGAAGAAGAAGAAACCATATCAATTATTACCAATAATCATTACACAAGTTCAAAACCTCAGCAAGAAAGGAATTAGCCACTCATTCTTGGATTAATCGTCCTAGAATGAGTGTAAATCATGCATACAATTGAAGGAAAAGAAGAAGGGAAGAGAAGAAAACTCTTATCTTTTCTATTCTTCAACTGCCACAAAACCACGTTCCTCTCTCCACTCCTGAACTCTGCTAAAAACTAGAACTAAAAAAAAGACTCTTTAAAAATAACCTAAGTGTGCTATTTATACTAGTGGGAAATTTTTCCCGGAATAACAAGCAACGTGTCACGGAGGCCAACGCGGAGCACTGCCTCCGTGACACGGTGTGGACGCGGACCCTCTCTGGAAATTGCAGGGTCCGGATAATTGGTCTCAACGTGGCACGGAGGCCATCGCGGAGGCCTATCTCCGTGCCACGGAGCTGACGCGCAAGCACACTGGATATTGCCTAATTAATTCCTGCCCAGGTAGTGTGCTACCGCGAAGGCAGCGTGGCACGGCTCCATCGCGGAGCCAGTGTAAAATGTGCCATCCAAGGTCTTTTCCACGCTCGCATCCAAGTCCAACTCCGACATAGTTCCAACACGCATTTTAGCTCCTAAAAATCACATTATCCTGCAAAACAAATGCTAATCATGTTGGTTAGTATAAATTCGCATTTTATTACCAAATACATGATATTATATACACATTGCACAACAAACAAGGTAAAAATGATACGTTTGAGTATCACTTGGGCATATAAATTTGCCCAAGATCAGTACCCACACATGTTGTGATATAAAAATTGTTTTTGCGTGTGAAATTGGGTAACTCTCTTTCCGTGAGGGGCACATGTTGAATGAAGGATATAAATCATGTGGGATTTCTTAGTCAGTTGATTTGCATGAGTTTGCTAAAATTGAGAGACGATTCTTGAGGTTAAGAAGTCTTAACATAGTTGTACTTCATTCCAATGATCAAATCAGGCATGCTCTATTTTTAGTTTGTATCTTACGTAATCATTATAGCCGTAACTAGAATTCTCTTGCTAAATTAGTTATGTGGGAGTCTCCATATGCATGATATGTAAAAGGTTGTCCGAGGACGAACAAGACTTTAAGTGTGGGGTTGTGATCACAGGCAAAAATATATGCCCGAGATACGCTTTACGACTTAAATTAGTCTTGTTTATCTAAGATTATTGTATACATTTTCATGTAATTTTAGATGAAGTAAAGATATGTGCTAACCAACATGATTAGCCTTTGTTTTGTAGGTTTTGATGACGTTTGAGTAACTAATTCATGAGTTGGTGAAGTAGATGCTTGGAAACGGAATTAACACGCGAACGTCGGCGAAGAGGAGGCACAAAACAGCCCACCTGCGCGTTGGTAACGTTCCATGGCAGGCAGGCCACTCACAACAGCCCACCTGCGCGTTGGCAACGTGCCACGGCAGGTGGCCTCCACGACCAAGGGCTTCCAACACGCTGCCCAAGCAGCGTGACACACTGCCAACGCGGCAGGGTGCTGCCCGGGCCAGTTTCGGGTGATTTTCCAGAGGGCTTCCGCGTCCGTAGCGTGTCACGGAGGCCGTGCTCCGTGATACACTCCGTGACACGTTGCTTGTTATTCCGGGAAAGAGTCCTACTACTATAAATAGCACACTTAGGTTTTTTTTTCATAATTCAGACTTGGTGGAGTAAGGATGTGGGTTACAGGCAGTTGAGGGACGAAAAGTTCAGGGTTTTTTCTCTCTTTCTTTCTTCTCTAATTCAATTGTTTGTATGATTAACACTTGTTTTAGGATGATTAATCCACAAATGAGTGGCTAATTCCCTTCCTTGCTGAGGTTATGAACACTTGTGATGAATTTTGATTATTAATTATCTGGTTTTTCATCTTTTTCTTCCATGTTGTTCTATTAATTCTTGTTCTTACTGCATTGGTGTGTGGCCTACATTAATGTACATCTAAAAAGTCCGATTTCACTCGAGAGAGCACGAAATTGGAAAGTTGTGAATTAATAGGATATTGTTCTTTACTTGGTTTGGGTAAATTGAGTTTTGATGTGCTTTCAGGATAGAAATATACCTGAAAGTCATATTAGTCAATTTAGGAACCGGAATTGTATGGCTAGAACATGAATTGCATTTGATCACAGAAATGTAGACGGATGGTTTATGATTCTTAAGTGAGATTAAATACGAGAGTTTTAATCTCTTGGCTAATGTTCTTGGCTAGCAACAGGAAGAAAAGATTAACCAATTTATGATGATAATCAGTTTCATTACATGTTCTTTAACCTCAGCATGCTCTTATCCATAGTCCAAATTCAAGGTAGATAATTGTTCTTAGTTTTAGTGTAAAATTTATCAAACAAACTATCAACTTTTTGGTTACGTTGTTGTCAGCATATTTAGAAGTAAAAATACAGTATACTTGAGCAAATTGCACTTAACCCAAGTCTATGTGGGATCGATACTTGGCTTACTAAAGCCACTTACTACTTGTTCGACCGCGTGCACTTGCGTGTCGGTTTTTAACCCCAACCAAAGCACCGAACATGTAACATATTAGGAACAGAGATAACTTTGAACTTTGAAAATTATAGCCTAACAATAACTCTAGGTTGTGCTGCAAATGCAACTAACCGAATGCAAAACTAAGTTGTAACTAAAATACATTCAACATCACCATGTGTATACAAACATGTAACACATACATATCATAGTTGTCCAACCGATACACTATACAATGATCTAATTACATCAATAATACTGTCCAACCAAGATAGGCATCTCGGAGGTGTAATGTCTGAAAGAATATCTGCCTACTCGACATGACCGCGTAGGTGGTGCAATGTATGAAAGAATGTTTGCCCATTCAACATGACCATGTCAGTGGTGTAATGTAACTACTACCATAAACGTAGCCGACAGGGCTAATATCATGTCTATTTAATACATATAGCACATAGACAATTGACTATGAGACTGCGGGCTGAGATAGGCTTCTTTCAAGACTCGTGAACTGCAAACATGTACATATATCATGTAAGGCTATAAAGTACCATACAAAAATGTCTACATTATGACTCATACAACCTTCAGGAGGTTTAGGTGACATAGGAACTTTATTAAGCTTCTAAGCAATGTTTTACAAATGATCTTGCCAACTTAGAGTATCGCGTGAATAGAAGCACATATATTTTTTGTCTCTATATAATCGATTAACATTTAGAAATTGCATATATTTTTCCCATAGGTGGGTTCTTTATATATATATTGATAACTACATAATTAAATTTATCTATTAACTTATCACGTCTATGAGCACATATAGTTCTTAATTCATTTGCCTTATTCGCATGAAAATATGAAACTTATAACATGGAACTTGGTGTTACTTATACTTTTTTTAACTTATAAATCAAACTTAGCTTATTGGAAGCGCTTTTTGGATCTTAAGAGTGAACTAGATATGCCACCATAGGCATAAGAACATATAGTGTATAATTTACAAGTGTAGGAGTACATATCATAATGCTTAAAACACATATAAAAGTTGAGAACTGACACTATGGACATACGACTTAGGAGACTTCTGTATAACGTATAAACTCATGTTTAGTGAACTGATTGATCTCCAGAAGACTTCCTGGGACTTTGGAAATATGAGGATCTTTAGATGCATAACTTATCGTTCTTGTGGCTGACTCCTAATGGATTAGAGCACAATCAAAATAGGAGTAGCTAACCTTTCTAACACGCATTCTTCGACACTCAAGAACTTATATTAATTCTTATCCTTAAATTTATTTTCATCAACTATTTGCATTAACTATACTTTAACCTCTTCTTTTAATCACAAAAGTGTCCCAATCCTCATTGTTATACTCTTACTCACAAAGGACCATCATCATATCTTATTATTATAGTTACTTAAACATTGAAAATATTTGTACGGGGGAGGGACTATCCTCTGAACTTGAAAACTCAAATGATAACTCAATAAGAGCTGAACATAAAGATATATCACTTAAACATAGAAAGAATTCTACCGTATATCATAATATGAGGATCATGTATAAATTACAACTCATAAGGACTTGAGTTATTACACCTTTAAGCAAATTTAATACCTATTTGAGATATTAGCACAATTCTCAGAATATGAGGCCTTGAAACTTCTTAGATTAGTATATCATAATTTAACATAAACTTACAGATGTGAAAGCATAAGTTAAGGTTCTGGATTTTAGAGCCCTTAGCTTTCAAGTCATAAATAATTCTCAATATGCCACCTCAAGGCAATAAGGACTCATACTCATAACATAGATAATGTTAGAGTGGCATACACAAAACTTTACAGTTAACCGAGGAGCTTAAGAATGCATAAGATATTTATAATAGCTTAAAAGCTTTAGGACTAACCTTAAAGACTTCGAAAGATAACCTAAAAATGTAGGAATGAATGAATCAACATTATCATTTTGAAAACAAGACAAAGAACTCTTCTTTAAAACTTTAGAGTAACATCTCATAGTCATTTTAACTTAAATCGTCTTATAAAAGGTCAATACTTCATTAGTAATATAATTTCTTATCACATAATTCATTTAAGTAACCTTATTCATAACTTCATTGCTAGGAGTCTCGAAGGCATATAATTAATCTTACATACCATTCACTTTACCTTACTTTCTCACAACAACCTTGTCATCTTAACATGACATTCTTTAGCTCTACTCGCCTTAGCTATCTCAACATTCTTTATATGCTACAATACTCTATTTTTATGTCTTAACCTTTACTTTCCTTAATCTTAGTTCTATTTTTAACTACTTCATCAACCTTTACACATATTTGTTATACTTACATAAATGAAAACATTACTCTTAAAAAATACAATGATCATGCTAAGCACGATCGATTTTGTTTTAAACCAATCACAAACAAGTAGTAGAAAACTTACCGTGCTACCTTAAAAAGTCCAGTATTCATTCTTACAATCCCTTTTTATTAACATGTAAATCATTATGTTTAAGGCTTAGTGTTTCATACATATTCCTTAGGGGCATGATTCTTACATTACATACTATCGACATGCTTGTCGTCCATTAATTCAATCATGCTAGCCTTTCACTAGTAAGCTTATTCTTAGGGACATTGATAGCTTCATTTGAATACATAGGGGTACATGAACAAGAGGTCTAGGAATATAGCATGGACGTGTGATATATAACACACTAGTTAATTTTCTCGCACTTCTCGCGATCATTGAAAAATAGAAGTGACCTTTCTAAAGTAATCATTTAATATAAATTAATTCATATAAAAATAATAAATATGAAAAATAATTCAACTATTTTATTTATAAAAGACATGTCTAAAGTCTAAACTAATCAAATCTATTTTTAAGTAAAATTTGAAAGTTTTATAAAGTAATATCGAATAAATAAAGCTTCCAAAATTATAGTAAATCAACACAAAATAGACATTTTTTCCATTGTTGTTCCCTCATAAAAATAGAAGCAGTTAAACCATGGCCTAGGCCTACCACTCCGACTGAAGTCCGTAGCTTTCTGGGATTAGCAGGATATTATAGAAGGTTCATTGAAGGGTTCTCGACTATTGCAGCACCTCTGACTAAACTGACACAGAAAGCAGTAAAGTTTCAGTGGACAGAGGCATGCGAGCAGAGCTTCCAGGAACTGAAAGATAGATTAACCTCTGCCCCAGTGTTAGCATTGCCGGAAGGTACAGAAGGTTATTCGGTGTATTGCGACGCATCAGGCGTCGGGTTAGGTTGTGTGTTGATGCAGCATGGTAAAGTGATTGCATATGCTTCCAGACAGCTGAGGAAACATGAAAAGAATTACCCTACCCATGACCTGGAATCAGCCGCAGTGATCCACGCCTTGAAGATGTGGAGGCATTACCGGTATGGCGTCCATGTTGATATTTCCACAGATCACAAGAGCCTATAGTACATCTTCACTCAGAGGGAGTTGAATCTGCGGCAACGTTGCTGGTTGGAGCTGTTAAAGGATTATGATGTGAATATTCTATACCACCCAGGAAAAGCCAATGTTGTAGCAGATGCTCTCAGTCGTAAGTCCATGGGGAGTTTGGCATATTTGCAGCCCGAGTAGCGGGAATTGGTCAGGGAGATACATCAGTTAGCTAGCCTAGCCGTTCGTGTAGCAGAAATAGAGGACGGTAGTGCAATAATACAAAACACCGTCGTGTCATCATTAGTTGTGGAAGTGAAAGAACGACAATATAAGGATCCTGACCTGATCCAGCTCAAAGACAGAATCCAACAGGGTAAAGCGCCAGATTTTCAGGTAACTGAGGGAGAAGTGTTGTTATGTAAAGGTCACCTATGTGTTCCAGATGTTTCAGGGCTCCGCCAGCAGATTATGAACGAGGTACGTTACGCCCGTTATTCTCTTCACCTCAGTGCAACAAAAATGTACCATGATATCAAGGAAAACTACTGGTGGCCAGGTATGAAAAGAGAAATTGCTGAATTTGTAGCCCAGTGTCCTAACTGCCAACAGGTGAAAGCAGAACATCAGAAACCAGTTGGTTTGACTCAGGATATAGCTGTACCTCTCTGGAAATGGCAAGCAGTGAATATGGATTTTGTAGCAGGATTACCCCTACTAAACACAGACATGACTCTATATGGGTGATAGTTGACAGATTGACAAAATCATCTCATTTCCTGCCGGTAAGAACTACCTTCTCGGCTGAAGATTATGTGGAGTTGTATATCCGAGAAATAGTCAGGTTACATGGAGTACCAATATCCATTATTTCAGATAGAGGAGCACATTTTACGGCTAGATTTTGGTTGTCGTTTCAGAAAGGCCTGGGAACACAGATTAATCTGAGCACAACATTCCACCCTAAGATAGATGCATAGGCTGAGCGCACTATTCAGACGCTCGAAGATATGTTGTGAGCGGGTGCGCTAGATTTCGATGGTAGCTGGGATGAGCATTTGCCGTTAATTGAATTTTCTTATAATAACAGCTATCACTCAGCCATCCAAATGGCGCCTTTCGAGGCATTCTACGGGTGAAAATGCAGATCATCAATTGGTTGGTTTGAAATAGGAGAATCGGTGTTGGTTGGCCCAGACATTGTTCAGCAGTTAGAGGAAAAGGTAAAGCTTATCCGAGAACGCTTACTGACTGCACAGAGCCGCCAGAAATCATATGCAGATATGCGGCGCAGAGATTTGGAATTTGATGTAAATGACTGGGTATTTCTAAAAGTATCTCCGATGAAAGGGGTAATGAGATTCGGCAAGAAATGTAAGCTCAGCCCGAGGTTTGTTGGGCCTTATCAGATTCGTCGAAGGATAGGCCGAGTAGCATATGAGTTGAACTTGCCTCCAGAATTAGAATCCGTTCATCCGGTCTTCATGTATCTATGCTGAGGAAATGCATAGGAGACCTGTCCAGAGCAGTCCCAGTCCAGGATATCCAGGTTACAAAAAAGTTGGCCTATGAAGAGGTTCCAGTAGCTATCCTAGACAGACAGATTCGTAGATTGAGGACTAAAGATATTGCGTCTGTCAAGATATTGTGGCGTAACAGGAACCGAGAGGAGATGGCTTGGGAGGCGGAGGAAGATATGAAGACCAGATATCCTCACTTATTCCAGGCCTAGTCAGGCGACAGGTATGTCCGTATTATTACTTATGCAATACATTATAGTTGTGTATGAATAAATGAGAAAGATTGATGCTTAGCTATCTAGTGAATCCTAAAGTATTGTTTGCAGTACCTGTATTGGACTTTTCTGCATTTCAGGTTTTCGGTATAGTCCATATTACAGGGGAGACTCTGCCGAAATTTTTCTAAATAAGTAAATTGAGATGTCCTCTAGATAGCAGTTTCCATCCGAGGACGAATGTTCTTAAGGGGGGGGAGAATGTCATACCCCGTAATATTTCTGACACCTAGATGGCCTATTCGCACGGTGGTTAGGCATATTTGAAAGCCATACATGCTAGAGAAAGGCCCGGTAAAGGATCGGCCGGATAACCTGTTGAACCATCGCGGAAGGAGCCGAGGCAGAGCCCCTCCGCGATGGCAACGTGTCACGGAGGTGGAGCCTCCGCATTGGCTCTGTGACACGTTGGGCCTGTCCAGGCCCAAGTATATAAAGCCCCCACTTTGGTTTGTGAGGTCATATCTCTTATTTAATTTCCAGAAAACGCAGAGAAACAGAGTGAGGCGAAGAGAGGTAATATATTATCGTTCGATTACACTGTCAAACGTAGTCCAAATCTAAATTAACTCCAGATATCGAAGTATTTGTCAGCAGGGAGCATTCCTATGGATTTAGTTTCGCAAAATACAGCCGACGAATCGTTGTGATACTGGGATAAGTTAAGTAGAACTGCTCCAAACTAGTGTCTATGTGTTCCTAGTTGTGACGTGAATACTTCTCCCTTCTGGACTTCTGAAAAATAGCAAGTTTTCGACCGTCTTTCGATAGGCCTAAGTTTAGGCTATAATTATATCAAAAGTAACGCCGTCTTTCATAATAGTGTTGTATTTAGTTCTAATTGACATGTATACGAATACAGTTGGGAGAAATAGCGAAAATACTGACCGAGCTACGCCAGTTAGTCGGGAAATCAGAAGCAAAGGTATGTAAAGCTAGTTTCCTCGGCAAGTTAGTAGTCTCGGTATAGTATAGTAGTTTAAAGGCCAGTAGAATGTAAAGAAGTCGTGTGTTATGTTTATTACGAATGTTGGTACGATATTGGAAGCATCATGTTATGTATAGTGTGAAACTTGCTAGCACGATATGAATTTTAATACGAGTGTTAGGAACTATACAACATGCCCAGTATGTGATTTAGTAAAGAATGTTAGGATATTATCGTACTCAGTTGAAACCTAGTAAAGCAACGTAAATACCTGTAAGGTATCTCAGAAGTAGAATGATAAGTTAAAATGAAGTTTAGAAAGCATGTTAGAAATAGTAAATCATGTTACAATAGAAACTCAGCTATACAACATGGTTTCCAGCAGAAAAACTATATCTTGTTCAACATTAGACTCAGTACAGTTTGGCAGAAGATTATATTTATATGTATATACTATTATCAGTCTCAGCATGTATTAAATACACACATATCACTATCACTAGATCAGCATACAATATGTATAGATACATTATCATCACTAGCTTCAGCATGTGGTATACGCAACTAGTATTACTAGTTGAGACCACTGTATTGTCTTGGGTTGGATTACCCAGCATTCATGACCACCCCAGGGTTAATAGTTGTATCGACTCGTCCACCAGAGGACGAGGATACATCGCTCTACAGAGTGGCATGCCGTCCCATAGGGGACGAAGATGGGATGCCATTTTTCCCCATATTGTGCCTTGGTCGGCCCTTATACACCCCCGTCGAGCGGGTATGCCCGGGGTGTTGATTCAGGAGTCCTACGGACTCAAGTGCAGTTATAGTCAGGGGCTCAGCGAGCCCAACTGCATACCCAGGGGACCGACAGGATGCTTATAGTTATTATAGGAGATGGGACGACCGGGGTAAGGGTATAGATTGCATATTGGTTGTACCTCCCGGCTTATGGGGGCCGGGTAAGGTTTGTGTGTGCTATGTTATGTTATGTTATGTTATGCCATGTTACACTAGATACGAGTAGATCGACAGTAGAACGATACATCTCCAGGTATGACTCCTACCCCTTCCAGTATAGTTAAGAGTAGGCATAGCTTTACATTTTCAGCCAGTTAGTCTATTCCTTCCTATTTCAGTTCCATCAGTTGTGTTGTTGTTTTTCAGATATTTCTTTCCGTTATTATTTTACATACTCAGTACCAGTGGTACTGACGCCCCTTGGGGGCACTTCATTACCTTTCTACAGGTACTCATAGACGAGGGGCCGATACCTCATGATTCCAGCCAGCTCACAGGGTCATCAACTCCAATCATCCGGAGCTAGATAGCTAGAGGTTAATCCTTTTTTCTTTTGTTGTACAGTATGGGTAGGCCGGGGCCCTGTCCCAACCATCTTATCAATATTCTTAGAGGCTTGCAGTCTGTATATATTTCCCTGTGGTCAGATGAGCCGGTCGTGTGAGGCTGTGTAGTTGTATAGCTGTTAGTTCTTCTGTTTCTTTTATGTTGGTCGTGTGGGGCCATAACTTGACAGTAGTGGTGACCTTGCCGGTCACGTAGCTTTCCAATATTTCATTGTTGAGTTACAGATAAATAGACAGCATGGTGGCCTTGTCGGCCCGCATAGGCTCCCCTATATTGATATGTTTCTGGTTAGCTGTTAGTACAAGTACAGGTGGCTATAGGCCTAGTCGGCCGGAGGCTGTATTTACAGTCGTTATATAGCCCGTTGTTTCCCTAAATCTGAGCTAGAGCCAGCCAGGCACTAGATGTGCTTAGGCTCAGTAGTCTAGCAGTTCAGGTTCTAGTAGGGCACCAGGTGCCAGTCATACCCCCAAAAGCGGGGTGTGACATCTCCCCTCATGCCCCACGTTCATTCTCAGAAAAGTCATCAAAGAATCTTTCAAGAACTCTCAAGCAGGCTTAGGGTTTTCCCCCATTGCAGCAGTTCGAGTTTTCTTCTCCGGGGAATTTTTAGTTAGATATTTGGGAATTCAACAAGGGAAATTGTTCTTTCCTTGTGTCCCCGAAAACCCTCCCATAGTTTCTCCATCGGTTTTAGCCCCGAGTTTTCAAATATGAAGAAATTATATGTTATTATTTGTTTGTTTCACATAGAAGGATATCCTTGATTATTATTGATATGATCTCCATCAATTCTTACCTGAATTTTTGATGTTCTTGCCAAAGTGAATTTAAGCCCTAAATTTTTGAGTAATGACTATTTTTGTATTAAATTCTATCTAGTTTGTGAAGTGTGACTTGGGTTGAATTTTCTAGTATTTTCTTATTGTTTATATGTTGAGTAAATACTCCATTTATAAGAATGATTTCATCCTTGTCGGATAAGATTTCATTAATTCTTGAAATGTTTCCATATTATGAAATTCCCGTGTTGTTGGAATGAGTTGAGTTATCTATTAGCTGCTTAGTAGTTCAGTTCGGTTAGAACGTAGAACCTGTTCAGAACTATTCAGAACTTGTTAACTAATTAGTTAACTTCAGTCTTTTCCCGAGGTGTCAATGGTGCCTCCTAGTTATCAGAATCAGACTGAGAACTCAGTTTCTTTGGTCCACTAGGTGGTTATGACACTTTAGATAAACAACACTGACTAGCCTCAGGACCCCAGACCTATTACAGTTTATTCTTAGACGGTTACGAAGCTTCAAGATAAGCAGCTCTAACCAGTCTAGAACCAAATTTTAGAATCTGGTCCGATAAGACTCTCAAGGTACTCTCTGTCATGTATCCCTGACTAGTCTTGGACCCTAATTTGGAGCTATCAGCTTAGTACGCAATTTAGGAATTCTAGTGGGAGTAGGACTTGGCATCGAGCAAATCGGGGTTCTAGCACAACGAGGTTCCTAGAACTACGTTGTCAGCGTAGGTTACAGTATTTATTGGCCTGATTGGCCCTAGATTTATGTGATCACCCAGTTCATGCCTTTATACACTGGCAAGGTATATTAGGTCCTACCAGTGAGGTGTATACATCGGACTCCACGTCTAGCTCACATGGTTATATATCGGTTATAGACTCTCCCACTAGTCTGTCCAGTCCAGTTTCAGAATAAACAGCTAAGTTCAGTTCGAGCTCTATCAGTATAGTTCAGTTTAGTACAGTATCTTAGACTCAAAACTTTCAGACTAAGAGCATATGGTTGACCATCTCAGCTTATTTCATTAGTTTAGTTCAGTATACTTATCGGTCATTGCATGTCATATCAGTTTAGGCATTACATTCAGTTATTTTTTCTCCCACTTACTCAGTACATTCAAAGTACTAACACATGCTTTTATGTTGTATTGTTTCATGATACAACTACAGGTTCTCAGATCCAGCACCGTTAGTCGCCGTGGTTCAGATCCTTCTCCTCAACAGTTGAAGTGTGATTCCTCATCATTCGAGGGCACTATTTCATTTTCTTCCAGTTAGATCATTATTTCCAGCTAGACATAGAGTTAGCAGGGGGCTTGTTCCAGTAACTCATCAGTTAGAAGGTTTTCAGACACAAAAATAAATTTCAGACCTCACATATTCTTAAACTTATGTTTTAAATTTTATTTTTCTTATAAATGCTTTTATGCTATTATTTCAAATCTTCTACTATGCATGTTTCACTTAGAATACCAGTGTATGATAGACCGGGGGTTGACTTGGGGTCACTTGTGACTTCAAGTATCGTGTTACGTCCAGGGTGTAGGCTCGGGGCGTAACAGATTCCTTAAATGAAATTATCAAAAGTTACATCTCTAAATTTACTCTTAAGAATATATAGTTGATAAGATACGAAATCAAACACATTTTCTTAGGGAAAAAATATATCATTTTATTCTGATTAGTCAAATCTTTAAATCAACTCAGGCATGTCATGAAACAGTGTTGCAGTAATTTTATTTTCCTAATTCAGAGAAAACTGTTGAAAAAAAACGCACAAAACATAGGAGCAAGAGGAAAATCATATTCAAGATTGAAATGGTTCTCCCTTTTTATAATAAAAAAAAAGTATTGATATGTATTTCATCTTTGTCTTAGCATAATCACCTAAAATATATACATGTAATTTGAGTGAAGGTGAATATTGCTCACAATAAAATCACAAATCTCCTACTTGTTTGATGTTTTTTGGGCTCTATATCCATGTAACTTGAATCCTCTGGTAGAAACAAAAAGTTGGATGAAACAATTACGTAGATATCTTCTTTTTCTCATCTTCAAGTCATTCCTCAATCCCAAAATTTACATTTGAGATCCTCAAATTATTGTCAATCCGTAAATTACTTATATGATCATAACTTAAAGATAATTTTACCAAAAAAAAATTAAAATTAGAAGACCACCATAATACCGCGAACTGCATAACAAATAAATTGTAATGACTAATAAATTAATTCACAAAATTTAAAATATAACAAATCAAAAAGTAGATTTGATATTTTAATAGTTGAAGTCTCATCAAAGACACATATTAACAAAGATCCAAACACATCTTTCTGATTTGCTACACAAGACACTCTAGTCATATACGAAAAAATCTCCCGACTTCTATTATAAACTGACATATACAATTGAAAGATTATTTTGTTTATTTGTTTGTCGGGGATATAATAGCATAAAATTTTGATCAGCAGTAATATATGAAAAAGACATGAAATTGATGGTAAATCATTTTAAACTCCCATAGAAAATGGAGAATACATGTATCTCGTAACAAAATCACAAGTCTATGACTAGTTTAAAATTTTTTGGGCCTTATATACATTTAACTTTAAGCTTCTGGTAGAGACACAAAGTTGGATGAAACATTTACGCAGATATCTTCTTTTTTCTCATCTTCAAGTCATTCCTCAATCCCCAAAATTTCCTTTGAGATCCTCAAATTATTGCCAATCCGTAAATTACTTATGTGATCATAACTTAAAGGTAATTCTACAAAAAAAAATAATAAAATGAGAAGACCACCATAATACCGCGAATTGCATAACAAATAAATTGTAATGACTAATAAATTAATTCACAAAATTTAAAATATAGCAAATAAAAAAGTAGATTTGATATTTTAATAGTTGAAGTGTCAACAAAGAACACATATTTACAAAGATCCGAACACAACTTTCTCATTTGCTACACTAGACACTCTAGTCATATACGAAAAATCTCTCGACTCTATTATAAACTGACATATACAATTGAAAGAGTATTTTGTTTATTTATTTATCAGGGATATAAAAGCATAAAATTTGGATCAGCAGTAATATATGAAAAAGACATGAAATTAATGGTAAATCATTTTTGAACTCCCATATAAAATAGAGAATACATGTATCTCGTAACAAAATCACAAGTCTGTGACTTGTTTGAAATTTTTTGGGCCCTATATACATTTAACATTAATCTTCTGGTAGAGACACAAAGTTGGATGAAAAAAATTATGTAGATATCTTCTTTCTTCTCATCTTCAAGTAATCCCTCAATCCCAAAATTTATTTTGAGATTCTCAAGTAGTCGTCAATATGTATATTACTTGTATGATCAAAAGTTAAAAGTAATTCTACAAAAAAATAGTAAAATGAGAAGCCCATCATAATTCCATGAACTACCTAACAAATAAATTATAATGATTGACAAATTAGTTCAAAAAATTTAAAACTACAAAACGAAAAGTAGATTTGCTCCTTTAAGAGTTGAAGTGTGATCAAAGAAATATACAGAAATCTATAAAGACCTAAACACCCATTAACTTATATGATCAAAACATGAAGGTAATTCTACAAAAAAATAGTAAAATGCGAAGTCCATCATAATAACATGAACTGCCTAAGAAATAAATTGTAATGATTGACAAATTAGTACACAAAATTTAAAACCTAACAAATAGAAAAGTAAATTTGATCCTTTAAGAGTTGAAGTGTCATCAAAGAAATAGAAAAAAAATTTCAAAGATTCGAATAGACCTTTCTTATTTGTTGCACAAGACACTCTAGTCATATATGAAAACTCTCCCTACTTTTATTATAAACTGATATATATGATTGAAAGATTTTTTTGTTTATTTGTTAAGAGGGATATAAAAGCATAACATTTGGATCATCAGTAAAATATGAAAAAGGAATAAAATTGATGGTAAATCATTTAAAAACTCTCATAGAAAATAGAGAATACATGTATCTCATAACAAAATCACAAATATCTAATTTGTTTGAAGTTTTTTTGTCCCTCTATATATGTAATTTGAAGCTTCTAGTAGAGACACAAAGTTGGATGAAAAAATTACTCAGGTATCTTCTTTTTTCTCATCCTTAAGTCATCTCTCAATCCCACAATTTATTTTGAGATCCTCAAGTAGTCGTCAATCTGTAAATTTAGTTATATGATCAAAACTTGAAAGTAATTTCATACAAAATAGTAAAATGAGAAACCCATCATTATTGCATGAACTGCATAACAAATAAATTGTAATGATTTACAAATTAGTTCACAATATATAAAACCTAACAAAATGAAAAGCAGATTTGCTCCTTTAAGAGTTGAAGTATCATCTAAGAAATAGACAAAAATTTACAATGACCTGAACACACCTTTCTCATTTGCTCCACATGACACTCTAGTCAAGTATGAAAAATCTCAACTTCTATTATAAACTAACATATACCATTGAAAGGTTTTTTTGTTTGTTTGGTTGTTGGAGATATAAAAGCATAAAAATATTGGATCATGAGTAATAGATGAAAAGAGAATGAAATTGATGGTAAATTATTTAAAAACTCCCATAGAAAAAAGAGAATACATGTATATCACAATAAAATGTCAAATCTCTGACTTGTTTAATGTTTTTTAGGCCCTATATAGATATAACTTGAAGCTTCTGGTAGAAACACAAAGTTATCTTCTGCTTTTTTTCATCTTCAAGTCATCCCTCAATTTCAAAATCTATTTTTGAGATCCACAAGTTACCGCAAATTCATAAAATTATTTGTATGATCAAAAAACGAAGTTAATTCTACAAAAATAAGTAATTGAGAAATCAATCATAATCCCACGAACTGCATAATAAATACATCGTAATGATTGACAAAGTAGTTTCACAAAATTTAAAACCTAACAAATCAAAAAGTAGAGTTGATCCTTTATGAGTTGAAGTGTCATCTAAGAAATAGACAGAAATTTGCAAAGACCCAAACATACTTTTGGCATTTGCTCCGTAAGACACTCTAATCATGTATGAAAAATCTTCTGACTTAATTATAAACTGACATATACGATTGAATATTTTTTAGATTATTTATTTATTGGGGATATTAAAATCTGGATCATGAGTATTAGATGAAAAGGCATAAAGTTAATGGTAATCATTTAAAAAGTCCCATTGAAAATAGAGAATACATGTATTTTCATATAAAGAGAAAAGACCTTCTAAGAAAAGTCCCATACCCTTCCTTCTCTCTTCTCAACCCTCCATCTCCCCCCACTAGAATTAATGGAATCTTTGCCCACCTAGTCAATATTGCTCCCTAATCACCTCATATCCTCTACAGACCAAATAGCCAAACCCAATCAACCATCTATCACATCTCATCCCTCATCTCCACCCTATCAAACCTAACTAGATTCTCCTCTTTTGGTTGATGTATCGGCGGAGAAGATGCATCCTTTGATGGGGGAAAATTTCACTCTATGGATTAGTGCTAGCCGGAGATAGTCCTCCATTGGTGGTTGCTCATGAAATTGATGTCTCCTCTCTAGGTATTCTTAAAAACCCATTTGAGCTTGTCCCGTATTTCCCTATAGATTGACCACTCTTGAGGCTAAAATCTATAGCCGGTGTTGATAACGCTCAAACTTACACTTCCTGATAAAGTATGAAATGGACATTGTCAATAAAGAACCCAACTAAGAGGTTGGGTCGAACCCACAAGGGATAGGGTAAGATCTAGACTAATGCTGGTAATTGAATTTCTTGGTGAGTTATCTCCAAATTGGGGGATTTTTAAAAAAATAATATTAAAACAAGATTATATTTGTGATTTAAAATCAGGATTTGCAAACAACTAGGGTAAGAGTTTCTCATGGGTTCATAATTACTTTGGGTATAGACACGTGATCAATCCCAATGCTTACTTGTAGAATTGATAACTAGGGTTCATCTAAACGACTGGTTTGTCCCTACTGAATGACTATACTGAATCACCGGGTTAGGTCTCATGAGAGATTTCAAACTAATCATTATCATAATGTTAAAAATTTAACTATTCTGCGACCATAGCTTAAGTTAATACAATGATCATAAAGACCAAGGCTTTGTTGTAATTCTCTTTTCCTAATCTCTACTTCTATAGGTTCAAGCAAGTAAAGAATTCGAGAAAGTCCTAATATTGCACACCGTTAATGACACGATCCAAACGTACACCCAGATCATAGACACGGGACAAGTAGCCCTGAGAGACCCTATGTTGACCCATGGCATGAGCATACATCTAATCAAATTAAATGAGCGGGAGACTTAACATATAAGAATATAATCATAACATAGCCAAAGGGGAAAATCAGTACAAGACCTATACAATACGACTGAATACAACTTGTAGCTTGATAAGCCTCTATACATAAAGCACGGATGGATGGGACAACTTCCTAACTAATCCAACATTTAGAAACTGAAAGAACAACATAAAGTATGAAAATACAGCCCTCGAAACATGAGGACTCACCAAGAGCACTAAGAGCAAATCTGAAACAATCTACGGGTGAGGATGAGCCTGAGGACTAGGACCTGTATCATGAAACGATACAACATAGAAAGTATGCGGTCAGTACATGGAATGTACTGAGTATGCAAGGTAAGTAAAATGGACATTTAAAACATAGATGAAATTCATATATAATCATAAGAGTAGGACATCATGCTCGTATCGTAAATCATAATAACATATCTTACGGCTCAAGGTTTTCAAAACATTCATAACTTAAACATAATCATAATCATAATAGAAGAGATTTACTTAACATGACTTCATCCAACATACATAATCATAACATGCATAAATCATGAGGAACTGTGGGAGATTCTCTTAACCAACATACCGCATATGAGCACATATGAAGCCGGACTTGTAACCCTAGTCGGGAGGGTGTCCGTACCTTGCCAAGGGTAGAACCATGAAAGTTGATATCACCATGGAAAGGGCCATTTGGACCAGAGACTAACATGAAAGGGGTCCCAACATACCTACAGTGGCACGTAGTTGTGGAGGTTTTAGCCTCTCATTGTGTAAGATTATAATTCATATTCATAGGAAAACACATTTTTAAATACTTACAACAATAATCGGAAAAAACCATATTTGAATATTAAAGAACAATCTCAAGAACAATGTAGGAAATCAAGAATTTGATCCCAAGAATTGATCCTCAAAACATGATAAAAATATCACAATTAATGATCTTCACACATCTACTACTTTGTTTCTATGTTCTCTGACTAAAATAAAACATAAAAGCTCTCTATACAGACACTAGAAACTTTTTCCTAAGCTAACAGGGAATTTTCAAAAATTAGTGCCGACTGTGTCACGACTAGACCTATAACCTATAGCAGGATTGTACATACTTCCCGTACGTCCTTGGATGATGTAGATTTGTCTAAGTGTCGGCAGGCTGGTATGACCTCGTACCATAGTCCTACGAGTCATACAATGCATTTGCGGTTTGGTCCTGAGAACTCTAACATCTTCTAAATTTTCCATGAGTGCTATGGTATGACTCGTACCTTCCTTCTATGTGTCGTACTATTCATCATAATCTGAAGTCCTGCCAAGTATTGAAGAATCTTCTATAGTTCACCACGGCTCATGGTACGATTCATATGTTGATACTACGATCCGTGAGTCCATCCGTACCAAGAGACTGCCTTTGTGAAAATTTCTCTGAACAATTCCACGACTCCAGTTACGACTCGTACCATCTTGGTACAACTTTGTAATACCCCAAAAACCCTAAGACCAGACCCAAGAGTTGAAACGGAGAAAACAAAATTTTTAGCACCAAGTCATAGGACGAGTCGTCTAGTGACCCGTTAGGAACACCACGAGTCATTAAGTGATTTGTGGGGAGAGGTTTTACCACGGTGGAGTTTCGGTATTTGAGGTGACCACGGTTGTAACCATGAGTCGTCTAGTGATCTGTGGCTAAGGGGTTCTTGGAGGACTTAAAATTTGGGTAGTATGGATGAAGAATTGGTCACCACGAGTCGTGGTGTCCCACGTGGTGACCCTCAAAAGGCAGGTGACCAGTGTAAATAATGAATGGAAGACCAGGAGTCATGGTCCATGGCAAGCGTCGTCCAGTCCCTTATGGGGACTGGTAGTGTGTTTTTCCCTACGAATTTATATGGTTCTTTTACGTGATTCCTAAGTTTCTAAGGCCTATACTACGTTGTTTTAAACTCTAAAAAAGGTTTTTTAAGAGAGTTAAGTCATTCTAAGCATATTTCAAATTCATGCATGCAAGCTTAGAGGTTAAAGGGGTGATCAAGCCTAGATTCTTCAAGGTTCTTCCCCCAAATTTCTATTTGGCAATCAAGGAAGTTGTGAAATCAGATCTCTTCAAGTATGTAAGGTTATGAATGGGTGCAATTGCCCACACCCATGCCCAATTCTCTCTCAATTCATGAAAATTCGAATTGATGAATCTATGTGGTTTTTATCCAATATGTGAATTTCTTAAGTATCAATCATGGGTATAATATATTCATGTTTATAATATTGAATTATGATTAATGGGAAGATTTTATAATATTTTAAATTATACATTTTGTTTTCAATTTTTATAAATTATGATGCCCATCCATGAAAGTTCATAAAAGTGAGATTTATGAAATATGTATTCAAGCATGATGAGATGTTTATGAAGAAAGTATGAATTCAAATTACCCATTCCTATGTTCATGTCTTCAAATAGTCAAGTCTATGTTAAGCATTTTTATATGTTGGGAAAGCCCATATGATCAAGTATGTTTCATGATTTATCTAAACTTCATGTATTAGATTACCACATGGATTAGGGAGTCTAGACTCCCACTATTTTCAGCTTGTGGTATAGTTTGAGCCAAGGCCCCTCAAGCTATGATTTCAGATTTATGTATGTATATTGTTATTCAGCTTCGTCAATAGACGATGCACAGCTTCATTGAAAAATGATGGAGAGCATATGCATGTTTTGGGAGTAGTGTCTAGCACCGAGTAGGCTAAAGGTCAGTCAACCCTATGCCTTAGAACTACGCGCCAACGTAGGTATGTTCAAATTATTTGGGACCTTCCTCGTGAGCTTTCCCTGTCCCCAAGGGTCCATCAGATTTATAACAATATCATGGTAGGGTGTTTAGCCCCGGCAAAGCTTTGGAAGGCTCTGCATACTTGAGTATGATAGTCGGGACCACATAAGTTCTATCGTGGTAATGTCGGTTATACGATGTATAACACCCCAATAATTGTTTGGTGATTATTTGATATTTTTTTTCTGGGTTAAGGAAAGTACGGGTAGTATATTGGTTGTAGATGACAAAGGAAATGTGTACGATCGGAAAACCAAAGAGTATGTGAAGTTCATAAGTAAGGGTCCAATTTAAATGATCATATCTCTCAATATGTAATGAATTAGAAGCTCCATGACCTATCAAACTCAAGGTATTTGAGTATTCTTTTCAGAACATCAAACCTCTAGTCAATCGGTGTTTGGACTAAAAAGTTATAGATGTTTTACCGTGACACTGTTGGGTAGTTTGGTGGCCCCCGCCCTAAAAACGGCCACGCGTTGTGTGTTATGAAACCATTTTCAACGTTTCCAAAATTGAGGTGCTTGTTTATCCTCTGAAATTCTCTCAAATGTCCATCAAAATACTAAGGAGAACGCCAAGCTAAACTCCATTAAAAGTAAAGCTAAGTGAAGGGGAGCTATCATAAGGTGAAAGGGTGTGTTGGTGGCTGTTTTTGCTGCATTTGGGCTGTGTTGCTGTGGTGAATTTTCTGCGTTTTTGAAGCTGTTCTAATCTAAAAATATGTTCCCTCTTGCTAGGTATTAAACACAAGTAATAAATGTAAGAATTCTACTCCTAACCATGTTTTAATTCTTGATTAAAAGACTAGAAGTTGGAGGTGTGTTTTGTGTGTTGGTAAATTGTTTTTGCTGCGTTTTGGAAAGCAAGGTTGCTGCATTTTTGGACAGGAAGTGAGGTCAATTAATCATATATTTAACCAACAACAAACCACCATCAAAAGGTAAGGATTTCACCCCTTTTAAACCTCTCAAATTGCAAAGCGAAAATCGGGAAATAGGCAGCTAAGTGAGCTGCCGATGGACTGTTTGTGAGCTGAGCATTGTTCGTTTTCCTTATGATTTTTGGATCTTTATTTTTCTGTAATTATACTTCATATTGAGGGGAAGAATTACAGAAAAAATAAGGTAAAATTTCCTCTTGTTTCTCCCTCAAATATTAGTGAAAGCTAGTTGAGAATATGGCTAAATGTTGTTGATGTTGCCGTGTGTTGTTGTTGCTATTGTGACTTCCTTTGGTTAGATATTTTGGCTGAATTTTTTGCTATATATTAAGCATGCAGTTGGCCTATAAAAAACTGTATTAAGGAAGTTGAAGACTGATGATTGAAATAGGAAATTGGCTCGAGGAAAGTTCATCGGAGAAAGGTATGTAAGGCGCCCGGTCTATCGTTCTTTTAAGCACGATTCGTGTGTTGTGAATTGAATGAGCCTGAAACCTCATTAAAATTATTGAGTCAGTATGTTAAGCTTCATTTAAGCTTTAAAGTTTCATGTTTTATTGAGGTTAAATGTTAAGATTATGCCTAGCCGAAGTGAGACATCTAAAGTGTGATATTGTGTTGATTGTTATCGTAGTTGTACATTGAGTTGGAGACCCCTCAGCGTGGTCATTGTTAGCTGGCACTTACTGTATGTCATGTTTATATATATGTGATGTAAATGTTTTTAAAGGTCTGGTTGGCTAACTGAAATTTATGAAAGAGCCAAGATGAGGACGTGTAAACGATTTTAAGCCACGTAAAAACATCACAAGCTATTAAGGGTAAACGAGCTTATCGAATTAGGATTACCTAGTTATGGTTGTCCTTTATATTATGTGTACGTTATGAAATATTTCAGGCCAAGGGGATATTCCATAATCCCTTTCCCTTACACCGAACGACAAGCTAGCGAGTTTCTGAGCTCTAATGTCCCTTGAACATGATCTATAAAATTTGTTGAAACACTTACATCATCCGGAGTTCCTTATGATTTATGCAAGTTTTGAATACATGCATTTAAGTTCTATTTTCTATCTTTACATGTTATATGTACTCAGTTCCAGTTATGCATTATGAAGGAGGACTATGCAGGCCACATGTTTAGTATTCGTCATTTCTATGTTGTATGTATTGAGTTGGTCCAGTATAAGCCATGTCGGCTCTATTTATGGTTTTGTTTAAGATTTATTGATTTAACCCCAATGTGGTACACCAGCTGAGGTATTGTTATTTTACCCCGGTGTGGTACACCGGCTGGATGGATTTTATCCCAGTTTGGTACATCGGCATGAGGCATTATTATTTTTACCCCGGTGTGGTACACTGGCTGGATGAATTGTATATAAATTTTATGATTTTCTAGCTGCTGGCATTTCGTTATAGTATTTTTTGTGCATTAGATGGTTAAATTTATACTTCAATAATGAGTTATTGTTAGGTTTTTGTTTTCAGGATTCCAGGTTGTTACTATTCCTTATTCTGGCCCAGTTATAATTTTTATCTTACATGTTTACAGTTTTCAGCCTTACATACCAGTACATTTTATTCGTACTGATGTCCTTTCATCTTGGGACCCTTCCGGCAATCGTGCTGCAGGTACAGGCCGAGGCTCAGATCATCGGACGTAGTAGGAGCTATATTTCAATAGAATAGTGGTATGCTCCTCTCCTCTAGGAGCCATGTCCTAGTTTGAACTAATTTGAGTTTTGTGTACAGCATGGGTAGGCCGTTTCCCTGTCCCGTGCATTTCAGTTTGTTTACTTTGTAGAGGCTGATGTGGACTAGTTTGTATAGTAGTGTGGGTTGTGTAGTCGTATTGGTTTTTCATTTCTTTACTTAGCCTTATTGTAGGCTTGTCGGCTTTCTAGGTTGCATATTTATAATTATCAAGGCATTATTGGCCCAGTATTTATCTTGGTTGGTTGTGACGGGTGTCTTGGTAAGCCTTAGTGTTTGATTTATAGATAATATATAGCCGGTTTTTCGATAGATCATGAATCGAGTGCCAGTTGCTCCCTACCCCAGTTTTGGGGCGTGACTGACTTGGTATCAGAGGGAAGTCGTGTTGTAGGAGTCCACAAAGTCGTATCTAGTAGAGTATTGCTTATGGGTATATTGTGCACCATACTTATAATCAAGAGGGTATAGGAAATTTAGGAATTGTTTCACTTCTTTTACTAATAGTTCATGCTATATGTCAAGCTCATAAGTACTGTGATATCTAAATCATGTTATTGTTTCAGAGTATGCTTGTGACAAGGAAGATGACTACGAGGTTGATTGGCACAGCCATTAGGGAGGGTACTAGTGGCCCTCTAGTGGATCAGAGAGACAAGCCAGAGGCTCAGAGTGAGTCTCTTGCCCCAGGTATTACAGTTCCTCCCACACCGGCCAAAGCAATGGCAGACAGACCTCCAGCTCCTCTGGCACCAGCAGTACCTGAGGGTAGTAGACTGGCATACCCTCTCACGCCTGTGGTACCTCCAATTGTTCCAGAAGGACAGGGTTTCGAGGGAGCTATTCTGCTGATGGCTCATATAGCCGCAGGTCAAGAGCAACGATTGGAGGCGATGGAGAGATATAGAAGCCAGAAAACTGAGAGTTCCAGGGCCCGCGAGTTCTTGAGTTTGAGCCCTCCTATATTCACCCGATCTGACCCGAGCGAGGATCCTCAGGACTTTATTCATCAGACTTATAGGGTGTTAAAGGTGATGCAAACTACAGTGATTGAGGAAGTAGAGCTGGAGGCATTCAGATTACATGATGTGGCTATTTATGGTATGAGGCTTGGGCTCGTTCTAGAGGAGCCGATGTACCGCCAGCTGAGTGGAAAGAGTTCTCCGAGGGCTTTATGCACCACTATTTAGCCTGGGAGCTTCGACAAGCTCGAGCTGAGCAGTTCTTGCACCTACAGTAGGGAAGTATGAGTGTGAGTGAGTATTGTCTTCCGTTTAATTCTCTTGCCAGGTATGCTCCACATATGGTTCAAACAATGGAGGATAGGGTTCATAGGTTCGTGTTAGGGTTGGGGCTTTCATATAGCTCGAGATTGTTTGGGCATATCTACTCAGGAGCACATGGAAATTTCACGAATTAAGTCTTTCGCCCAGAGGGCAGAGGATTTTGTTTATCAATTACGGGATACTCTGAGACAACAGGAGCAATGGACGAGAGCTAGAACTGTGGGTCCTTACAAATGGACATAGGGGTGACCCAGGGGCTTAGTCATCTAGGCAGTCATCTAGGCCTATAGGGAGTGCCCCACCTCAGTTTTAAAGACTGAGAAGAGACCAAGGCCCAGCTTCATCTAGCTCTCGACGATAGGAGCGGGCAGGGTAGTGGCGACCACCATTGTCGCCTTGTCCTCAGTGTGGGAAATCTGATTCAGGTCAGTGTCGTCAGGGGCAGAATGTATGCTATCGTTGTGGGCAACCAGGGCACTTTATGAGGGATTTTTCAGATAGGGTCGAGGCAGATCAGGCACGATCAGCGGTTGCTTCTTCATCCTCCGTTTGACCTCCCAGAACTGATCCTCAACTAGCCGCAGGCCATGGCAGAGGTAGAGGGAGAGAGGTTTCTAATTTTGGACAACCCATAATCAATTTTATGCTTTGGCCGGTCGACAGGACCAGGAGGCCTAACCTAATGTTGTTACAGGTACTTTGATTATTTATTCTCGTACAGTATATGTTTTACTTGATCCTGGTTCTACACTCTCTTATGTCACACAATTGGTTACGAGTCAGTTTGAGACAGTCCCTGAGTTATTATCTATACCATTTGTTGTTTCTACGCCAATTGGTGAATTTATGTTAGCTAGACAAGTTTACCGGAACTGTGTAGTATTGGTATGTGATAGATCAACCTTAGCTGATCTAGTTGAGCTTGAAATGGTTGATTTTGATGTCATTAAGGGCATGGATTGGTTGGCGACATGTTATGCTAATGTTGATTGTAGAGCTAAGGTTGTCAGATTTTATTTCCCCGGCGAGCCAGTAGGGGAATGGCAAGGTAATGCCGCTACGCCAAGAGGTAAGTTTATTTCATACCCTAAGGCTAAGAATTTGATATCCAAAGGTTGTATACACACTTGGTTTGGGTAAGAAACTTGGAGTGTGAGCCTACGACTCTCCAGTCAATTCCTATGTAAATGAGTTCCCTAAGGTCTTTGTCACGACCCAAACGTACACCCGGATCATAGACACGGGACAAGGGACCCGAGAGACTCCAAGTCAACTCATGGCACATGCATTCAACTAATCTCATTTAAATAAATGGAATATTAAGCACAACACATCGTGGAAACGTAACCATGACATAGCATCAGGAAATACCAAACATTTACATAAGCTGAATACTACTCATTTGCTTGAAAGCCTCTAATACGTAAGATGGGTTGATGGGACAACAACCCCAACTAACCTGAGCAATACTAAAACATAATCAATAGGCAAGTTTATCAAACGGCCCTCGAAACATGAGGACTCACCAACAAGCTGATATCGTAAGCTGGGATGGACTAAGGATGAGGATGAGCTTGAGATCTAGACCCTGTATCACAAAACGGTACAGCATAGAAAGTATGCGGTCAGTACGTGGAATGTACTTAGTACGCAAGGTAAGTAAAACGGACATTTTAAAATTAAATTATACTCATAAATAGACATAGGATAAGCACATCATGCTTGCATCAAAATCCTCATAAATAAAACATAGGGCTTAAGACTTTCACATCATTCATAAGCATTCATATCAGAATCGTAATTAACTGTATCAAAATACAACTTAAGACAATAACATAAATATAACAATGCATAAAAACATGTGGAACAATGGGAGGACTCGTCATAACCGACACCGTCGTGGTAGAGCCTTTCATGATGCCCCACTGTCTCGCTCAAGTGGGCAGAGCTGACCATGGCTTGCCAGGCAAGGGTTGTGCATAAGGCATGATATCACATTTGAGGGGATCATTGTCAATACATCATAACTTTTACAACCCACGGTGGCACATGGTTATGAGACACTGATATAGTCCTTTGAACGTCGGGCTACTCGATGCTAGACACGACTCCCAAAAACATGCATATAGGCTCATACATAAATCATTAACATCATGCATAAAAGCTAAGATATAACACTTATCATCATTTATCCCCTTTAAAACATGCTTAGTCAAGAATCAAGGCCCTTTTCATTGGCCAACAACATAAATCGTTAAATCATGAAATTTGTTCATAAATCATAAATCATTCTTCATAATGTGGGCATTGCCTAATGCTTCATCATACTCAATTCTTTCAAAATATGCTCATAAACATGGGAAACTTGGATTCATGCATTTCCATAGTCAACAAACTTAAAATAATAAATATTTATCATAAATCATAATTTTTCTGAACTTCCATAAATGGGCAATTTAGATTTAAAAAGATTGAAACATGATTTTGAAGAAAATAATACAAAACCTGCCCAACACACATAATTCAATAATTAAAACTCAATTAAATTATATCTTTAAAGAGAAATCATATCTTCATGCCTTGGGTAAAACCGCATGGAATTTCAGTAGGAGAATTCATGAATTAACTCGAAATCGGGCATGGGTGAGGAAGAATTTCACCCATTTTAAAACCCTATATACCAAGGAATAGATGGACTTAAGGTTCCTTGAACACCCGCAAAGAAATTGATGGAAATTTGGGGAAGAATCCTTGAATCTTCCGAAAACCTCTCTAAAATCCTTGCATGAGAATGGGCATTCATAAAGAGCTTAACCCATCTTATCGAACTATAAACATACTCAAAATGACATAGTTTAGGCCTTAGGGACTTAGGAAGTTACGAAAACACTCTTATTAAAACGCAGGGATTTGTGGTCACCAGTCCTCAGGAGGGACCTAACGGGTCGTTGCCGCAGGGCATGACTCGTGGCCTTGATCCGTTATGTCTACTGCCCAAACCTCCAAGGGAACCCAATGGGTGAATACACGAGTTGTGAGGTCAGACCACGACTAGCGGTCACCTTTCGTGGACTACACTACCCATCCCATTTAGCCAATTCTCCAAGGTTGACCACGGGTGACCTCACGAGTCATGAGCTCTGACCACGACTCATGGTAAGGCCCATGGCCTCCTCACTCAAAATTTTCCAACCAAGATGACCACGAGTCACTTCACGTCTCGTGGTGACTCCTCACGACCAACCTCACGGGTCGTTGTGTGACCTGGTGCAGATTTTTAATTTTTCTCTATTTTCACTTCCGGGTCTGATCCTTGGGTTCCCGAGGTATAAAAATATGTCGCCCTTGGGAACATTCATCCTCGATTGTTAGAAACATGCAGAAAACTCAGAAAAAAACTATCACCATATATGATTTCCAATCATTTAAGTCTAAAACTGATAGAATGACTACCTAAGAAAGGAACTACATAGCTAAACTGAATTCAGACATCACATACATTTACCATATCATAAAACAAACTTGTACACATGAACTGAACGGGAAAAGTGGATTAAAATTTTAGGGCAAAACTGGTACCTCAAATTGAAACTGAGCCGGTAGGTAACAAATGAGGGCATTTAGCTATCATATCCGCTTTGGCTTCCCACATAGCCCCCTCAAAATGCTGATTTCTCCATAATAGTTTAATTAAAGCTACTTCTTTGTTCCTCAACCTCCAAACACGACGATCCAAGATTTCACGGGAATTTCTTCATAACTGAGGTTATCCTTCACTTCAATGTTGTCTACCAGAACCACCAAGGCTGGATCACCCAAGAATTTCTTCAAAAGAGATATATGGAACACGAGATGAACTGAAGACAATTCTGAAGGCAAGTCCAACTCATACGCCACCTTACCAACTCTTCTCACAACTAGTAGGGGCCAACATAGATGGACTGAGTTTACCTTTCTTTTCGAACTACATGACTCCCTTCATGGGAGATACCTTTAGAAATACCCAGTCGTCCACATCAAACTCCAAATCTCTTCTCCTCACATCAGCATACGATTTCTGACGACTCTGAGCGGTTTTCAACCGGTCCTTTATCAATTGAACCTTCACCATCACCTCATGAACCAAATATTGTCCCATCATAGCTGCCTCAACAACCTAGAACCATCTGAATCTACACCTCCATCCATAAAGATCCTCGAACGGTGCAATCTGGATACTGGAGTGGTAACTGTGATAATAAGCAAACTCGATCAAGGGTAAATGATCATCCCAACTGCCTTTAAAATCCATAACACATGCCCTCAACATATCCTCAAGGGTATGAATGGTTCATTCTTCTTGGCCATATATTTGAGGATAGAAGGTTCTACTAAGCTTAACCTGCGTCCCAAGTCCTTTTTGAAAAGAACGCCAGAATTGAGAGGTAAACTGAGTACCTCGGTCTGAAATAATAGACAAGGGCACTCCATGAAGTCGAACAACCTCTTGAATATACAACATAGCATAATGATTCGCTGAATCTGTGGTCTTGACAGGTAGGAAGTATGCCACCTTAGTTCACCTGTCCACCACCACCCAAATAGAGTCATAGTGGCGGCGAGTACGAGGTAGGCTTGTAACAAAATCCATATTAATCTCTTCCCACTTCAAAGTGAGGATGTTGATATCCTGAAGTACGCCTCTCGTCCTTTGATGTTCGACATTCACTTGCTGGCAGTTTAGACATTTTGCTACGAACTCTGCAATATCCTTCTTCATACCATCCCACCAATATATTTCGCGCAAACCCCAATAAAGTTTTGTGGATCCTGGATGGATAGAATATCTGGTACCATGTGCCTCGTGTAATATCCGAACTCTCAGATTATCCACGTTCGGAACACATAGTTGACCCTGGTATCACAGCATACCATCTCCCCCTTGGCAGAAAACTTCCACCTTCTGACTCCGCACCGCCTCCTTCAGCTTCCTCAATATTGGATCCTCATCTTTCCTGGATTTAACATCAACTATCAAGGATGATTCTGACCCGTTATGCACAACAACACCGCCATCGATTGAGTCGATCAATCTAACTCCCAACCTTGCAAGTTGGTGGACATCCCTCAAAAACTCCGTCTTTCCCTCATCCATGTGGGACACACTTTCCATGGAGAGTCTATTAAGCGCATCCGCAACCACATTAGCCTTGCTCGGGTGGTAAAGGACATTCATGTCATAGTCCTTAAGTAAGTCCAACCACCTCCTTTGCCAAAGATTTAGATCCTATTGTGTGAACACATATTACAAACTCTTGTGATCGGTAAATACATCCACGTGGACCACATACAAGTAATGCCACCATATCTTCAATGAAAAAACCACTGTGGCCACTCAAGATCTTGGGTTGGGTAATTCCTTTCATGGACTTTCAGCTATCTCGAGGCATATGCTATCACCTTCCCATGTTGGATCAACAGACATCCCAGTCCAACTCTCAAAGCATCACAATAGACAGAAAAGCCATCGGTACCCTCGGGTAAGGTCAATGACGGAGGGCGTACTCACGCACATCATAGACATAATTTTTCCCATACTTTTCTATGTTTTGAGGTCAAATTATGTGTGTTTGCATGGATTTATATTATATATTTGTGAAAATAGTTAACGCACATGATTAGATGCTTTTAGTTCTAAAAGCGATGGATTTTGGTGTATTTGATGCTTTGGAATGAATTTGAAAAAAATGGAATAAAGTGAAGACTGGGAGGAGAAAACCTGAAGAAGTGTCCAGTGAAGGTAACGAGTTACATAATGAGTCACCGTGTGAAGTGACGACTCGTCGTAAGACATTGTGAGCATCCGTCAAGTACACTGGAGGATGTGATAATCCATGGCCACGAGGGACCTAACGACTCGTTCCAAGTCCTAACGAGTCGTTAGGTGATCAGTTGCCACGACTAGGCCTAATGCTGAGGACGACTGTGCATCACTAATCATGACTCGTTTGAGGCCCTCACAAGTCGTTACTTTGCCCGTGACCACTGATGACCTAGAGTTTGTTTTTATTAGGAAAAGGAGCTAAAATTGCAAAATTAAATCCATGAAGGAAAAAAAGAAGCTGCAACATGGAAAGGCTTCCAAAACGGGCAAAAATAGGTCTCCCACTTTAACTAGGAAAAGGAATTATGAAATCCCAAGCCAAATTTATCAAGGAATGGGAAAGCATCTAACCACTAAAAATACCTTGTATTTTCATGTAATATCTATCAAGCTTTAAATTAAGTATCAAGCTTTAGATCAAGTTTCAAGTTCAAAAGTGTTCAAGTAGGATTAGGGTTTTGAGTCTCAAGTTTTTAGATACAAGTTTGGTGTATTATGTTTGGAACTTCGAGACGATTGTTGAATTGTTCTTCTTTATTGTTGCAATAATCATGTGAGTTTCTTCCTATCAACGTTGTAAGTATTACTTTTTTCTTTTATTTATGAAATTTATTAATTTACTTATAAACATGATAGGCTAAAACCACAACAACTAGGGTTGTGGGAACCATGATGAATTAACACACATAGGTAAATTACTTAGTGATTCTTGAACGGAGTTTATGCATGTATTGTTTCTTCCTTTGTTTTAATTGATTTGTAATGGTTGCAAACGTTAGAACGTGCCTTATTCTTACTTACCAGACCAAGGAGGTAATGAATGGATAAAGGGATTAAAAACAGAGATTTGAGGCTATCAACCCTCATCTAATAGCTTGAACTTGTCCGGGGATAGCTAATCAGATATTAAGGGAAATGGTCAATTAAAGTACACCCATAGACGAACCAAGTTGCGTGGTGAAAATCATCTAGATAGGGGAACAACCATTTAGGTGAACTTAACTGATCGATATTGCATGCTAAGCACCAGAATAGATCACTAGTATAAAAGGCCTTGTGGTTATGATGTCATGGGGAACACTTACCCTAGTTAGTTCCATTAATTTGGAATCAACCTTAACAATTTCTCAACATTGTTATTTATTACTTTTACAAATTTCCCCCTCTTAGAAAATAATTAACTAAAAAGATTAAGCACCAACGTTCTTCTACATACTTCTGTATTCTCTGTGGCATCGACCCCAACCTCTAGTTGGGTTCTTTATTAACAACGTCCGCTTCATACTTCGTAAGGAGGTGTGGTTTGAACATTATCTAAAAGTGGAAACATTTCCAAGGAATACGGTTTAGGATTTGATTAATTGCTTGTGTTTAACTTTTAGTATTTATTTCCTATTTTTTTTTATTTTTTTCTGATGTGTCACAGGTTAGCATGGTAAAACAAGCAACCAAGATGTGATCACGGTCGCAAAAGGTATCTTGATGAAGTCTGAGTAATTAAGATACCTGTGTCATGCCGCGACATTAAATCAGGCGCTACTTAGGAGGCAACACAAGATAAATATTTCACTTTTATGTGTTTGTTCAAGTGTGCAGATGATATCTCATAATTTTCAACAAAATAATTTGAGCATGAAATACATAGATGGGGGAAGCTGTTCTTACCCCCATAGACGATGAGAAGTGGAGGCCCAGGGAGTTCTTCTTGAACTCTACTACTTTATGCTTATTTGCTTTAGCATTAGGGACAGTGTAACCAATTAAGTGTGGGGTGGGAGAAGTGAATTTCATATTACCATGCATGCCTTAATTGCTAAATTTGCACATGGTAGGCCTAGTTTTGTTGGGATTTATGATTCGTCATGCATGCTTGTTTGTTTGTAGTATTTTTAGTTTTATTTTATTTTGGGTTCCTCCATTTGTTTTCAGTACTTTTCCAGTGGATAGTCCCTTAGAACCGATTAGAGAGTCTATATTTTTTTTATTTTTTTAGTTTAGTCATTGAGTCATGACTTTAACCTATGATGGATGGATGATGACCATCTTCAGAGTAAATTAGTCATTAGGAAGAACAAGACTTGAGCCTTAGGAATACTTGGTGCTTCAATTTATATATCATTGAGACTTTATTAAATTCATTCAAAAATGCATGAAAAGTTAGAAACATTTAATCTTTTGAGAACTTGACTCTTGTACTTGAAAAAATGGGCTTAATTATGTTATGCACGCAATATGGATATATGTGTTTATGTGATCTTGATTTCCATTGTTAAACAAACTTATGCAAATGTGTGAGGAATTAATTTTGATATACTCCATGCTTGTAAATTGACGCCTAGAACTTGCCCGGTTTGTGTGCAAAGCAAAATAAGAATGACGGATGTAGGAAGTGATATAGGTGTTTCTTTGATAGCCTTATTTTTATCATATTTTACCTACCTTGATTATAATTATCCTAGTTATCCATGTTGAGCCTTAGCTTATTCTTTTGATAGCCATATTATAATCTTGAATCCCTTTTTGTTCTATTTACTTGTATTTGATCCAAATGACTCCTAGAGCACTTTAATGAAAATTTTTTGTAGGAAAGGAGCATAATTTGAGAAGTGAAGGGAAAAAATAAAAAGTGTGGTGAATTGGAAGAAAAGAAAGAGGTGAAATTTTGCTAAACAGGGAGGGAGATTTTTACTGGGAAAACAAAAAGAAGAAAGATCTTTGAAAAAAAAAATCATGATTTACCGATTTACCGTACCCATTTATTTACAATAAACTTGTTTTGGCCCTGGTCCTTCCTTGGATATTGTGAACATCAACATAAGAAAAATGCTTAAGTTGAGGGTGGATGGAGTAGGGGTGCGTAAAGGGTGAGAACGAAAGAAAGGAAAAGAAGCAAAAATAAGTGTGAACAAGCTCAATAATGAAAAGAAAAATCCCCACTAGTCATCTATGTTGAAAAATTGAAAAATAAAAGGAGGTATAAGGAGAAATTGGGAAATTGAAGAATGTGCTTAAAAATCAAAGTGTTGTGAAGTATTAAAGTGCTTCGGGAGATTAGTCACTATCTTGGCCAAATAGTTCATACCCGTCCTTTGGCCTACATTACAACCAAATTAAAGTCCTAATTGATCCTTGATTCATATTCTATATTAGCGGAGTCTTACACTAAGTGCAAGCCAATGGGTCGTCGTTTGCATATATGTTGAGTTATTTTGTGAGAGTGAGCATTATCTTATTTATGCCCGAGTTAATCTTATTCTATATCTTGTGTGAAAACGTGCATCTCTCCAAATTGTGAGGGCCAAATGGTAAGACTTTGGTAAATATTGATTGCTAAATTACATATGATTCATGTTAGCCCAAAATATGTGTTGATGAGTTAGTTTTCAAAAGCTAAGTGATTTCGAATTTTGACAATTTAATGTTGATCCTATATGCATGCGAATGAGTTGTTTGAGCTTAATTGATTTGTCTCATGATCCTAAGTGCAAGTAGACCAGTTTGTAGGATGAACTTTGTGCTTAAATGTTAGAAGGGAAGTAGTAGATTGTTCGAGGACGAACAATAGTTTAAGTGTGGGATGTTGATGAAGGGCGTACTCACGCACTTCATAGACATAATTTTTCCCATACTTTGCTATTTTTTGTGGACAAATTATGTGTGTTTGCATGGGTTTATGTTATATATATGTGAAAATAGCTAACGCAAATGATTAGATGCTTTCAGGTCTAAGAGAGATGGATTTTGGTGTATTTGATGCTGTGGAATAAATTTGAAGAAAATGGAATAAAGTGAGGGCTGGGAGGAGAAAATCTGAAGAAGTGTCCAATGAAGGTAACGAGCGACATAACGAGTCGTCGTCAGACACTATGAGCATCTGTCAAGTACACTGGAGGATGTGATGATCCATGACCACGAGGGACCAAACGACTCGTGCCCAGTCCTAATGAGTCGTTAGGTGACCCGTTGCCATGACTAGGCCTAATGCTGAGGACGACTGTGCTTGACTGATCATGACTCATTTGAGGCCCTCACGAGTCGTTACTTAGCCCGTGACCACTGATGACCTGGAGTCCGTTTTTAATTAGGAAAAGGAGCTAAAAATCCCCAATTAAATCCATGAAGGGAAAAAAGAAGCTGCAACGCGACAAGGCTTCAAAAACGGGCAAAAATTGGTCTCCTACTTCAACTAGGAAAAGAAACTTTGAAATCCCAAGCCAAATTCATCAAGGAATGAGGAAAACATCTGACTACTATAAATACCCTTTATTTTTATGTAAAATCTATCCAGCTTTAAATTAGTATCTACCTTTAGATCAAGTTTCAAGTTCAAAAGTCTTCATAGGATTAGACTTTTGAGTCTCAAGTTTTTAGATACAAGTTTGGTGTCTTATGTTTGGAACTTCGAGACGATTGTTGAATTGTTCTTCTTTATTATTGCAATAATCAAGTGTGTTTCTTGCTATCAACGTTATAAGCATTACTTTTTTCTTTTATTTATGAAATCTATTAATTTACTTATAAACATGATAGGCTAAAACCACCACAACTAGGGTTGTGGGAACATGACGAATTAACAAACATAGGTAAAATACTTAGTGATTCTTGAATGGAGTTTACGCATGTATTGTTTCTTCCTTCGTTTTAATTGATTTTTAACGGTTGAAAACGTTAGAACTTGCCTTATTCTTACTTACCAGACCAAGGAGGTAATGAATGCGAAAAGGGATTAAAAACGAAGATTTGAGGCTATCAACCCTCATCTAATAGCTTGGACTTGTCTGGGGATAGCTAATCTTTATATTAAGGGTAAGGTTCAATTAAAGTACACTCATAGATGGACCAAGTTGCGCGGTGAAAATCAAATAAATAAGGGACCAACCATTTAGGTGAACCTAACTTACCGATATTGCATGCTATGCACAAGAATATATCACTAGTATAAAATGCCTTGTGGTTATGAATTCATGGGGAACACTTACCCTAGTTAGTTCGATTAATTTGTAATCAACCTTAACAATTTCTCAACATTGTTATTTTTACTTTTACAGATTCCCCCCTCTTAGGAAATAATTAACTAAAAATCTTAAGCACTAGTGTTCTTATACATTCTTCCATATTCTTTGTGGGATTGACCCCTACCTGTAGTTGGATTCTTTATTGACAACGTCCACTTCATACTTCGTAAGGAGGTGTAGTGTGAACGTTATCAAAAAGTGACGTCGTTGCCGAGGAATACGATTTAGGATTTGATTAATTGCTTGTGTTTAACTTTTAGTCTTTATTTTCTTTTTTTTTCTTTTTTTTTCTCACATGTCACAGGTTAGCGTGGTACAACAAGAAACCAAGTTGTGACCACGGTCGCAACTGGTATTTTGATGAAGTCTGAGTAACAAAGAAACCTGTGTCATGCCGCGATGTTAAATCAGGCTCTACTTATGAGGCAACCCAAGATAAATATTTTTCTTTTATTTGTTTGTTCAAGTGTGCAGGTGATAGTTCATAATTTTCAACAATACAATTTGAGCATGATAGATAGGGGGAGCTGTTCTTACCCCCATAGATGATGAGGAGTGGAGGCCCAGGGAGTTCTTCTCGAACTCTACTAATTTATGTTTATTTGCTTTAGCACAGGGGACAACGTAACCAATTAAGTGTGGGGTGGGAGAAGTAAACTTCATATTACCATACTTTCCTTAATTGCTAAATTTGAACACAGTAGGCCTGGTTTTGTTCGGATTTATGATTCGTCATGCATGCTTGTTTGTTTGTGGTATTTTTTGTTTTATTTTATTTTGGGTTCCTCCGGTTATTTTTTTCGGTACTTTTCTGGTGGATAGTCCCTTAGAACTGATTAGAGAGTCTAGATTTTTTTATTTTTTTATTTTAGTCATTAACTCATGACTTTGCCCGATGATGGATGGATGACAAATGTCTTACGGGTAAATTACTCATTAGGAAGAACAAGATTTTAGCCTTATTAATTCGTAGGTGCTTCACTTTATGTATCGTTGAGACTTTATCAAATTCACTCAAAAATTCATGAAAAAGGTAGAAACACTTAGTCTTTTGGAAACTTGACTCTTGTACTTGAAAAAATGGGCTTAATTATATTATGCATGCAATATGGATATATGTGTTTATGTGATCTTGATTTCCATTTTTAAACCATCTTGTGAGGAATTAATTTTGATATACCCCATGCTTGTAAATTGACGTCTAGAACTTGCTCGGTGTGTGTGCAAAGAGAAATAAGAATGATGGATTTAGGAAGTTGTATAGGCGTTTCTTTGATAGACTTATTTTTATCCTATTTTACCTACCTTGATTATAATTATCCTAGTTAGCCATGTTGAGTGTTAGCCTCTTCTTTTGATAGCCATATTATAAGCTTGAATCCCTTTTTGTTCTATTGACTTGTATTAAAAGTGTCGTGAAGTATTAAAGTGCTTAGGGAGATTAGTCACTATCATGGCCAAATAGTTCCTACCATCCTTTTGCCTACATTACAACCAAATTAAAGTCCTAATTGATCCTTGATTCATAATTTTATATTAGCGGAGTATTACACTAAACGCAAGCCTATGGGTCGTCGTTGTCATGTATGTTAGTTATTTTGTGAGAGTGAGCGGAAATTATTTTATTTATGCCCGAGTTAATCTTATTCTATATCTTGTGTGAAAACGGACATTTCTCAAAATTGTGAGACACAATGGTAAGACATTGGTAAATCTTGATTGCTAAATTACACATGATTCATGTTGGCCCAAAATATGTCTTGATGAGTTAGTTTTCAAAAGCTAAGTGATTTCGAACTTTGACAATTTAATGTTGATCCTATATGCATGCGAGTGAGTTGTTTGAGCTTAATTGACTTGTCTCATGATCCTAAGTGCAAAGTAGACCAGTTCGTAGGATGAACTTTGTGCTTAAATGTTAGAAGGGAAGTAGTAGATTGTTCGAGGATGAACAATAGTTTAAGTGTGGGATGTTGATGAAGGGCGTACTCACGCACTTCATAGACATAATTTTTCCCATACTTTGCTATGTTTTGAGGACATATTATGTGTGTTTGCATGGGTTTATGTTATATATTTGTGAAAATCGCTAACACACATGATTAAATGCTTTCAGGTCTAAAAGCGACGAATTTTGGTGTATTTGATGCTTTGGAATAAATTTGAAGAAAATGGAATATAGTGAGGACGAGGTGAAAATCTGAAGAAGTGTCCAGTGAAGGTAACGAGTGGCATAACGAGTCGTCGTCAGACACTGTGAGCATCCATCAAGTACACTGGAGGATGTGATGATCCATGACCACGAGGGACCTAACGACTCATGCCAGTCTTAACGAGTCGTTAGGTGACCAAGTTGCCACGACTAGGCCTAATGTTGAGGACAACTGTTCTTGACTGATCACGATTCATTTGAGGCCCTCACGAGTCGTTACTTAGCCCGTGACCACTGATGACCTGGAGTCCGTTTTTAATGAGAAAAAGGTGCTAAAAATTCCAAATTAAATCCATGAAGGAAAAAAAAAAGCTGCAACGCGACAAGGATTCAAAAACGGGCAAAAATGGGTCTCCCACTTCAACTAGGAAAAGGAACTTTGAAATCCCAAGCCAAATTCATCAAGAAATGAGGAAAGAAACTAACTACTATAAATACCCTTTATTTTGATGAAATATCTATAAACATTCAAATTAAGTATCAAGCTTTAGATCAAGTTTCTAGTTCAAAAGTCTTCAAGTAGCATTAGAGTTTTGAGTCTCAAGTTTTTAGATACAAGTTTGGTGTATTATGTTTGGAACTTCGAGACGATTGTTGAATTGTTCTTCTTTATTGTTGCAATAATCATGTGAGTTTCTTCCTATCAACGTTGTAAGTATTACTTTTTTCTTTTATTTATGAAATTTATTAATTTACTTATAAACATGATAGACTAAAACCACCACAACTAGGGTTGTGGGAACCATGACGAATTAACACACATAGGTAAAATACTTAATGATTCTTGAACGGAGTTTATGCATGTATTATTTCATCCTTCGTTTTAATTGATTTTTAACGGTTGCAAATGTTAGAACTTGCCTTATTCTTACTTACCTGACCAAGGAGGGAATGAATGGGAAAAGGGATTAACAATGAAGATTTGAGGCTATAAACTCTCATCTAATATCTTGAACTTGTCCGAGGATAGCTAATCTGATATTAAGGATAAGGGTCTATCACGTCCCACCTTGGGAGGCATGAATGGCACCTGGTGCCCTACTAAGACCTGAACTGCTGGACTACTGAGCCTAAGCACTTCTGGTGCCAGGCTGGCTCTAACTCTAGGTTAATGGAACCAACGGGCTATATAACAGCTGTAAATACAGCCTCTGGCCACTAGGCCTATCGCGACATGTAAGACAACAACAGCTAACCAGAATAACAGTAGTATAAAGGAACCTTTGTGGGCCGACAAGGCCACCATGCTGACTATTTTAACTGAAACGCTGAATCAAATGCTAAACTACTCTGTGACCGACAAGGTCACCAACTATTAACTGAGTAAGGCCCCACACGACCATCATAAACAAACTAAAACATAGACACGGCCTCACACGACCGGTACAACTAACCACAGGGAATATACAATCTGCAATCCTCTAAGAATATTGATAAGATGGTCGGGACAAGGCCCCAACCTACCCTTACTATACAACAAAAGAAAAGGAATAAACCTCTAGCTGTCAAGCTCCGAATGATAGGAGCTGATGACTCTATGTGCTGGCTAGAACTACGAGGGGTCGGCTCCTCATCTATGAGTACCTGCAGGCAAGTAATGCAGCGCCCCTAAATGGGCATCAGTACCACTGATACCGAGTATACAAAGAAATAACTAAACATATCTGAAGAACCTATACCATCCCCCATAAGCCGGAAGGTTCCAATCAACACGCAATCTATATACCCCTACCCAGGTCAAACCATCAAAAAATAAATTCACTCCACTCACCCAATAACTACGAGCACCCCGCCGGTCTCCTGGGTATGCAACTTGGTCTCTCTAGGCCCCTGACTATAACTGTATCTGATTCCAGAGGACTCCTATAACTATAAGCTGAGATTTGTATATGTAATCTATAATTTGTGCCCTGGGCGCAAGTGCTCGACAGGGTATGCTATAATGCTGATCAGCCTTCTATAGGGAATGCTGCATCCCATCTTTTTCCTACTGCGGACGGCATGCCACTCCTTGGAGTGACGTATCCTCACCCTCTGGCGGGCGAGTCGACACAACTATTAGCCCTGAGGTGGCATGGAAGCTTTAAGGGTGCCTACATATCACAAACAAGTCTCAACAAGAAACAGTAATCACATATAACATGTATATTAAATCTGAAAAATACTATCCATGTTCTGATATTTTATTTTGAATCTTTTGCTGAATTGAACTGAATCTAATACTGAGTCTGGGATAAGATCTTGTTGTCTGATACTGATTTACTGACTTTTATTTTGGATATGACGTAATAATACAACATACTTAATACTCGGCTTCTGGGACTTCCTTCTGGAATTCTTTCTATTTTACTATACTAGAATTACTAACTTGCCGAAGAAACTAGCTTTACATACCTTAGTTGTCGGCTTTTCGGCTAACTGGCGTAACTCAGCCAATATTTAGCTATTTCATCCAACAGTATTCACATTCATAGCAATTAGAACTAAATTCATCAATATTCTGGAAGAAAATACTACTTTGAATATATATATAGCCCAAACTTTTACTTATCGAAAAACAACCAAAAACTCACTATTTCTCGGAAGTCTAGAAGGGAGAAATACTCACTTTAGGGCTAGGAGTATATTGACACTAATTTGGAGCAACTCCACTTACCTTAGCTCGGTAGGACGATGGTTCGCCGGCCGAATTTCACGAAACTGACTCTGCAAGAATACTCCCGGTAGCTTAATACTTCAATACCCAAGATTAATTCGAGTTTAGACTACGTTTAATAGCATAAACGGAAGGAAATTTCACTAAACTTCTCGTGCCCTCTGTTTTCTTATTTGCTTTCTGTAAATTATGAGTTAAAATAAGGTAAAACCGAAGTGGAGGGGTTTATATACTAGAGGCTGAGCCTCACCTCTGTGGCACATTGGCCATCACGGAGGTGAGCCCTCCGTGACAAGTTGGCCATCGCGGAGGGGGTCTGCCCAGCCTCTTCTTACGATGGTTCGATGTGGCGCTTGTACGGTCTTTTCCCGAGCCTTTTTCTAGCATGTGTGGCATTCTAAAACTCTTAACCAACATGCGAATAATCCATCTAAATGTCAAGAATTTACGGGGTGTAACAGTTCTGCCTGCCCATCTGTCTGAGGGTTGAAAGTTGTGCTCAAGTTAATATTTGTTCCCAGGCCTCTCTGAAATGATTGCCAAAATTTGGCTGTAAATTGTGCCCCTCCATCAAAGATAATGGACATCGGAACACTGTGCAGTCTGACTATTTCTCTTATATACAACTCAGCATAATCTTCGGCAGAGAAAGTAGCCCTTACTGGCTGAAAATGGGATGATTTTTTCAGTCTATCAACAATTACCCAAATCGAGTCATTTCTATGCCTGGTACAAGGTAATCCTGGTACAAAATCCATATTTACTAATTCCCACTTCCAAAGAGGCATAGTTATGTCTTGAGTCAATCCGCCTGGTTTCTAGTGTTCAACTTTTACTTGCTGGCAGTTAGGACACTAGGCTATGAATTCTGCTATTTCCCTCTTTGTACTTGGCCACCAGGAGATTTCGTTGATATCGTGGTACATTTTCGTCATGCCTGGATGGAGAGAATAGCGGGCGTAATGTACCTCGTACATAATCTGCTGGCGAAGCCCTGCAACATCTGGAACACAAAGGCGGCCCTTACATCGCAACACTTAATCCTCAGTTACCTGAAAATCAAGCGTTTTTCTTTGCTGAACTTTGTCTTTAAGATGAACCAGGTCAGGATCTTCACACTGCCATTCCTTTACCTCCACAACTAATGACGACACTGCGGTGTTCTAAATTACTGCTCTATTGTCCTCTCTTTCTGCTACACGAACAACTAAACTGGCGAACTGGTGTATTACTCAGGCCAATTCCCACTGCTCGGGCTGCAAGTACGCCAAACTCCCCATAGACTTATGGCTAAGGGCATCTGCTACTACGTTGTCTCTTCCTGGGTGATACAAAATATTTACATCATAATCTCTCAACAACTCTAACAAGCGATGCTGCCGCAAATTCAACTATCTCTGAGTTAAGATATACTTTAGGCTCTTATGATCAGTTAAAATATCCACATTGATGCCATACAAGTAATGTCTCCACATCTTTAGGGCGTGGATCACTGCGGCTAGTCCCAGGTCATGGGTAGGATAATTCTTTTCGTGTTTCCTCAGCTGTCTAGAAGCATAAGAAATTACTTTACCATGCTGCATCGACACACATCCTAACCCAACACCCGAAGCGTCACAATAAACTGCATAACCCTCTGTACCTTCCGGCAATGCTAACACTGGGGCGGAGGTTACCTGTCTCCCAATTCCTGGAAACTCTGCTCACATCCTCCGTCCACTGAAACTTTACTACTTTTTGCGTCAGCTTAGTCAGAGGTGCCGCTATAGTGGAGAATCCCTCAATAAATCTTCTGTAGTACCCTGCTAATTCCAGAAAACTGTGTACTTCGGTCGGAGTGGTAGGTCTGGGCCATGTTTTTACTGCTTCTATTTTCTCTGTGTCTACTTGTATACCAGCATCCAACACAATATGCCCCAAGAAGGCTACTGAGTTTAGCCCAAATTCACATTTAGAGAACTTGGCATATAGCTGACGATCCCTAAGAATCTAGAGTACTGTCCGCAAATGCTCTTGGTGGTCTGCCTCTGAGCGAGAATACACCAGAATATCTTCAATAAAAACTATCACAAACAGGTGCAGGTATGATCTGAAGATGCTGTTCATCAGGTCCATGAATACTGCAGGAGCATTCGTCAGCCCAAAGGACATGACTAGGAATTCAGAATGGCCGTATCTAGTCCTGAAGGCAGTCTTCGGAATGTCCCTTTCACGAACTCGAACTTGATGATGTCCAGACCGTAAGTCAATCTTAGAGAAATATTTGGCCCCCCGTAACTGATCAAACAAATCATCTATTCTGGTAAGCGGATACTTATTCTTGACTTAAACCTTGTTCAACTGTCGGTAGTCTATACACATGCAGAGGGAGCCGTCCTTCTTTCTCACAAATAGAACCGCCGCACCCCAAGGTGAAGTACTCGGCCTAATAAAGCCCTTATCTAACAGATCCTTCAGCTGCTCCTTTAGTTCTCTGAGTTCAGCAGGAGCCATATGATACAGAGGGATCGATATGGGCCGAGTTCTTGGTTACAAATCAATTGCAAAATCTATTTCTCTTTCTGGGGGAATACCAGGTAGCTCATCTGGGAATACGTCGGGAATTCATTAACCATTGGAAAAGACTAGAGAGTTGGAGGCTCTACCCGCACATCCTGGACTCTAACTATTTGGCAAATGCATCCCTTAGCTATCAACTTCCTTGCCTGAAGGTAGGAAATAAACCTACCTTTTGGCATAGCTGTACTACCCTTCCACTCTCGTACTGCATCCCCTGAAAAGTGGAATTGGACCGTCTTGGTCTAGCATTCTACATTGGCTTAGCATGGCACTAACCAATCCATACCCATAATGGCATTGAAATCAATCATCTCTAATTCTACCAAATCTACTGTGGTCTGATGATCAGCAACCTTTACTGTTCAGCCTCGATAAACCCTTCTGGCTATGATGAAGTCACCAACGGGTGTAGATACTGAAAAGGGATACTGAAGCAACTCTGGTACAACACTAAATTTTCGAGCCACAAATGAGGTAACATAGGACAAGGTAGATCCTAGATCAATCAATACATAAGCAGGGCGAGAGAAAATAGTCATCATACTTGTTACCACATCTGGAGATGCCTCTGAGTCCTGCCTCCCTGGTAATGCATAGGTACGGCTTGGGCCCGTACCTAAACTCGAGGACCCTAATCTGCCTCGGCCCCTGCCTGCTGGGACTGAGGGCCTATGCCCTGCCGAGGCTGCTGGAGCTCGCGGCCCTGCTGACGCCCTGTCCTGTCTATCTCGGTTACCCTGACCCCTGGCTGGACAATCGCTCTTCACATGAACCTCCTGCCCGCATATATAACACCCTATGGAGCCATATCTGCAAGCTCTAGTGTGGGGTCCGCTGCAAATAGGGTAAGGTGGGGGTGTATACTTGCTCTGCTCTGCCCTCCTCTTCTGGGGTGAATCTACCGTTTGAGAACTCCCACCGGACTCTGTCTATCCCCGGCGACCAAATCTACCCCTCTGCTGTTGTGATTGAGGTGGGGATCTAGGTGGCCTATCTGACAACCGTGGCGTAGGCCCTCTCCAAATCTCCCCATGTATCTCATCTGATCTATCCCTGCGGCACTGTTCCTGATTTATTCGTTTGTTATCCTGTTGTCGCTATCCAAGGCCCTCAATAGTCTACGCAAAGGCCAGCACCTGAGAAATATGCATATCTTCCCGCAACGTAGCTGTCATGCATGCCTCAATACATTTTGGGTTCAGACCCATAATAAATGATCTTGGGCAGATTTATATGCCCAAGTGATACTCAAAAGTATCATTTTCGCCTTGTTTATCTAGCAATGTGTATACGTTTTCATCTAATTGGTAATAAAATGTGAATTTATACTAACCAACATGATTAGCATTGTTTTGTAGGTAAAATGTGATTTCGGGAAGCTAAAATGCATGTTGGATGATATCGGAGTTGGACTTGGATGCGAGCAAGGAAAAAGGCATAGGACTGCACGAATTAAAGGGGCTCCGCGATGGAGCCATGTCACGCTACCATCGAGGAGGCATTCTACCTGGAGGGTGAAAATTCACCAATTTCCAGTGGAGGTTCGCGTCTGCTCCATGGTACGGTGGCTAGCCTCCGCGTTGCACGCCGTGCCACGTTGGTGTTTGATTTCCCGGACCCCCAGTTCTAGTGAGGGTCCGCGTTCACGGCATGTCACGGAGGAAGTGCTCCGCGATGCACTCCGTGACACGTTGCTCATTATTCTGGGAAAAATTCCCACTAGTATAAATAGAACACTTAAGTGTATTTTTCATAATTCAAACTTGGTGGAGCAAGGACGTGGTTACAGGCAGTTGAGGGACGAAAAGTTCAGGGTTTTTTCTCTCTTTGTTTCTTCTCTAATTCAATTGTTTGTATGATTAACACTTGTTTTAGGATGATTAATCCACAAATGAGTGGCTAATTCCCTTCCTAGCTGAGGTTGTGAACACTTGTGATGAATTTTGATTATTAATTATATGGTTTTTCATCTTTTTCTTCCATGTTGTTCTATTAATTCTTGTTTCTACTGCATTGGTGTGTGGCCGACATTAATGTACATCTAAAAAGTCCGATTTCACTCGAGAGAGCATGAAATTGGAAAGTTGTGAATTGATAGGATATTGTTCTTAACTTGATTTGGGAAAATTGAGTTTTGATGAACCTTCAGGATAGAAATATACCTGAAAGTCGTATTAGTCAATTTAGGAACCGGAATTGTATGGCTAGAACATGAATTGCATTTGATCACACAAATGTAGACGGATGATTCATGATTCTTAAGTGAGATTAAATACGAGAGTTTTAATCTCTTGGCAGATGTTCTTGGCTAGCAACTGGAAGAAAAGATTAACCAATTTATGATGATAATCAGTTTCATTACATGTTCTTTAACCTCAGCATGATTTTATCCATAGTCCAAATTTAAAGTAGATAATTGTTTGTAGTTTAGTATAAAATTTATAAAACAAATTATTCACTTTTTGGTTATTTAGTTGTCAGCATATTTAGAAGTAAAAATATAGTATACTTGAGAAAATTGCACTTAACCCAAGTCTCTGTGGGATCGATACTTGGCTTACTAAAGCCACTTACTACTTGTTCGACCACGTGCACTTGCGTGTCGGTTTTATAATACCCATACTACGCACCGAACAAGTTTTTGGCGTAGTTGCCGGGGACTTATAAATTGGTGAATTTGTTTAAGTGTTAATTTTACTGTATTTTTATTTTTCTTAAGTGTTGACGACTTGGTCTTAGCCTGTATTTTGCAGACTTGATTGCTGTGAACACTGGCAAGAGACAAAGAGCTGGTGGAATCTTATATAGAGCCTGAACGTATATTTCACAGTAAACGGAGAGAAGCTCTACAAAGGAAGCTGCAGTTGCTCAGACGGACCATTATGGAGCAACAAAATCCACCAGTTGTGAGGGCAGTGTTAGTACCCGAAGAAGCAGCAGCAAGGCCGGTTCGCGAGGTGGCAATCCCACATGCCAATAATGTTACATCCAGTATCCGCAAACTAGAGCCTGGAGGGAGATTTGAACTCAAGCAAAATATGGTGCAATTATTGCACACAAGCGGGCAATTTACCAGTCTCCCTCATGAAGACCCACAACAGCATCTCCAAAACTTTTTGGAGATAAGTGAAACTTATATACCCGCTGGAGTGTCACCTGATTATGTTCGGCTTACATTATTTCCGTTCTCATTACTCGGAGAAGCCAAGAGGTGGTTGAAAGCTGAGCCACCAAATTCTATTTCAATGTGGGATGATCTTGCACGAAAGTTCTTGATAAGGTTTTTTCCCTCTGGTAAAACAGCAAGGCTTAGAAGTCAAATTCTAAGTTTCAAACAGAGGGAGGGAGAAAATTTATATCAAGCCTGGGAGAGATTTAAATCCATGTTGCGGGACTGTCCTCATCATCATCAGTCCAATGAGGTGTTGGTGCACATATTTATTGAGGGTTTGGAACCCACACCAAAATATTGCTAGATTCAACAGCTGGAGGGCAAGCGCCGGAAAAGACTTATGAGGAGCTGTATACCTTGCTAAACCAGATTTCACAGGGCAATCCAGAATGGAATGCTGATTCATCATGAGGTGGGGCAAGGAAAGCAGCAGGAGTGCTTGAAGTGGATGGGTTTACGGCTATCGCTGCACAGATAGCTGTCTTGCAAAATCAATTGAACAACCACTTCAGCAACATGACTTTGAACCAGCCGTCAGCTCTAGTTAATGCAGTCCAACAATTGTGGTGTGAAGTGTGTGGAAGCAGTGAGCACTCAGCTGAGTGCTGTGGAGCTAATCCTGACTCAGTAAACTTTGTGGGTAATGCACAAAGAAATCACCAGCAGTATGGTAGTAGCTACAATTCAAATTGGAGGAATAATCCAAATTTCTCATGGGGTAGCAACAACCATCAAGGCCAAAGTGCGGGTCAGGGTATGCAAAGGAATCAAGGAGGGCAACAGAACTACCAATCTCAATTCAGAAATAACAATGCACCTCCTCCACCACCATCACCCAGCATTGAGGATATGTTCAAGACCATGATAGCTAACCAAGCTCAATTGCAGGCTAACTATGTGAAAATGGCAGCCGAAGTGAAAAACAATCAGTTAGCTACCAAGGCTCTTGAGTATCAATTTGGGCAATTTTCTAATGCCCAAAGTACAAGGCCTAGAGGAGGACTGCCAAGCGACACGGATCTGAATCCAAAGCAGGTAAATGCAGTGACCACAAGGAGTGGTTTGCAGCAGAAGGAGGTGGAACCAGAAAGACCACCTCAACACTTGGCAGCAGCAGAAGTTGAGGGGGAGCAAAGTTTGGAAAGGGGGATGACCAAAGAAGCTGAATCAGAAAGACCTCCACCCCCGTTCCCTCAATGACTCAAGAAACACAAAGAAGAGGCGTGTTTCAAGAAATTCATGGAGGTGCTTAAACAGGTACATGTTAACTTAGAACTTGTTGATGTCTTGCAGGGAGTGCCTAAATATGCCAAGTACATAAAGGACATTGTGGCCAACAAAAGTCATTTGACTGAGTATGCCACGGTGGCTTTAACGGAGGAGTGCACTTCATGGATCCAAAATAGATTGCCCACAAAGCTAAAAGACCCTGGAAGTTTTACTATCCAGCTTACTATTGGGCAGAGCATCCGAGCTCGTGGATTGTGTGACTTGGGGGAAAGTATAAATCTGATGTCGTCTTCGGTATTCAGAAAGTTGGGTTTAGGGAGTCCTAGACCTACAACCGTAATCTTGCAGTTGGCGGATCGATCCTTAGCTAAGCCGGATGGCATTGTTGAGGATGTTCTAGTGCAAGTTGGCTCCCTAATTTTCCCGGTAGATTTTATTGTTCTAGATTTTGAACCAGACGCGAAAGTCCCATTTATTTTGGGACGACCCTTCTTGGCAACCGGGAAAGCATTCATCGACGTAGCTGCGGAGCAACTGAAAATGCGAGCACACGAAAAGGTAGAGGTGTTTGATGTGTATAAAGCACCCAAGCTCCTGATGGTGCATGAAGAACTCTCGGTGATCAATGTGATTGATCATGGTAATGCTAAGCAGATGAAGCATTCCCGAGAGTTAATGGGAAGACCACCGGATAGGTGTAAGCACTACTGGGGGGAGGACAGTGATCGAGAGAAATCGTCCATCACCCTAGTGGACAATTGACCTTAAATGACATCAAGCCGTGATGGTAAACCAGGCGCTGCACGGGAGGCAACCCGTGAAAAGTTTTTCTTTCATTTTGCAAAGTGTAAATAGATTTTTCTTTTTCTTGTTCTTGATTGATTACAAAATTTTTCGTTTTAGTTAGTATTTTTAATTTTTAGTTAGGTGAAACCTATTAGTCTAACCAATTTTATTTAGTGAGATGATTTTAAGGTCAAACGGAGAAAAATGTGCACGGAATCGTGAAGGAAAAGTCGAGGTATGAAAAATTAACAAAATGTAGAAGACAGTGAGCTGGGGAGATGGCTCCGTGTCACGGAGGAGGACCTCCGCGTTACCCTCCGTGACACGTTGAGGTGTAACCCAGAAATTTTAAAAATTTCCATTATGCTGTCGCGATGGCTCCGTGTCACGGAGGCAGTGCACCGCGATGCACCCCGTGACACGTTGCCTTGTATATCGCGATGGGTCACACCAGATTGCCGGGTGACCCGCGTGTTTTTCTACCTTTTAAACCCTGAGAACTCCCCTTTTCCCCTCATTTTCAATTTCTTCCGCGACCAAACATCCCAAAACCCCTCTCCCACCAACGTGCCACGGCTTAAGGCAACAATTTACCGAGTTTTCTTCGATTAGTCAACTACAGGTATGTTTTCCGATTCCCTCTCAAGTTTTTGTCGATTTTCTTTGATTTTAAGCATGGGAGGTGAGCTAAATAGCCCTAAGTCGAAATTAAGCATGAATTCAAGTTATTTGTGGATTGATAAATGTTCGGAATGTAGTTATGATTGTTTGAACTTGTCGATTGCATAAAGTATTCGAATTTGATTGCGAAAATCAATTCTAGGGCTTGTTGTTGAATTTGAAGTTAGAAATGTATTATAATCATGAATTGTATGCCGGGTTGTACGTGTTGAATGAGATGAGTCGTTGTACAAAGTGTAGGATGTGAATAGACGACGAATTCTCGGGTTTCGGGGAAATGTTGAAAATTGTTAGTATTTGGTTGGTTGGACAGGTTAATGTATATAAATTTTTGTTTCTTTGTTTCTTCTTTGCTAAGTGCGAGGGTTAAAATGTTTGCGATGGTAGGAATTGTGATTAGCTGCACCAAGTCTGAGTAGTACGCAGAAGTTATACCATCGAATTTTCTTTTTAAACACACTAAGCATGATTGTATAGCTGGTTGTTTTTTGTAAATAAAGTTATTCTTGCCATAGGTTATAACTGTAACTAAGGACTAAGTGTGGGGTAATTTAGCGTAACCCGACCTTAGCCAAAGTTAATATTTATTTAGCTTAACATGGTGAATGTTGACGTGTGTTGACATGAAAAATGGCAAGCCGACAAGATAAAGGGAAGGGTGCATCAACTTCAGGCACCGGAAGAAAGCGACTCAGACTGGCACAGTAGTCCCAGCTGCACCAGCAGTTCCACGCGGCCAGCGCCGCCAATATGGAACAAGATGGGTGACGGACGAGGGGAAAAAGTGGTATACGAAGCATAAAGAGAACAAATATTTCCCCGAGGAGCATATAGCACGGGAGCCATTGGCACAGGATTTTGCCAGAATAGTTCAACGGATCGAGGCTGCTGGGCTAAATTTCATATTCGAGGAGCCCAAAGAATGCAACCTGCACTTGGTTCGGGATTTCTACACCAACTGGAACCCGTCAATCCGAAGCCACACCATCAAAATCAGAGGGCATATAGTCACTCTGGAGCCCCACCAGCTCAATGCCATCATAGGAGCGCGGGACACAGACGCCACGTCCTTAGAGAGCTGAACATTACCCCACCGTATGCCGACATCAGACGCACACTGTGTAGGGCCCGATCTACAGCTAGATGGAGTAGGCACAAGGAAAGGGGCTACCATCAGACTCTGCCATATTCTCAGATGAACAGGGAAGCCCGTATTTGGTTGAAGATAGTCTGCTCTTTCCTCATCCCGGGGGTACATATGACTGATGTAACCCGGGATCGTGTGTACCTGGTGTACGCCCTGATGAAAGGGCATGAGATAAACGTTGGGGATGTTATCATATCCGCCATGAAGAGAGCCCGATTGCACCAGGGTCACAGGTATGGTTTCGGTGGACTACTCACCACCTTTCTCCGGGGCCTCGATGTTGAGGAGGAGGCCCTCGATTATATCCCGTAGTTGGAGCGGAGGGCCATGGATGTGACTAAAACTAAGGCTCCTGACACCACCCACGGGCTAGTGCTGACACTTGGCGAGCGACACGCTCGTGATGACCAGTACATGGCGCGGATGTATGGGATGCAAATGCTCCAGCTCAGGATAGGTGGGAGGCCAGCCACGGAGGAGGAGCTATGGCAGCTCGAGCTAGATTACCCATTTGGCGAAAACGCTAGTGCTCTATGCCGAGTAGGGCCAGCCTTTGTAGAGCCCACTGATGATGACGTCCCCACGGATGAGGAGACACGTCGGGAGGACTCTGATGTGGAGTTTGATGACGACGACGGAGGCGACTCGGACATGGGAGATGAGGCAGCAGCACCTGATGAAGAAGTGGAATACTTTGACTGATCAGGGAGTTCCACCACCCGATTATGTGTTATTTAATTTTTGTTAACACTGGGGACAGTGTTCGGATTAAGTGTGGGGTGGGAGTAGTTAGGTGTTGGCTGGGCTGGTTTGTTTGTATGTTCTCCTCTGTTAGTTTGTATGTTATGTTTCCCTGTGTTTGTGAATTTTCAAACTGTTCTGTATTTGTAAATATTTGTGGAATTGATGTGTGTTGTTGAATGTTGCCAGCTGATTCTGTAAATATTTTTGTAAATATTTTTGCTTATCGAAATGATCGATATTTTTAAATTTTTTTTTTGGAAAATATTTTGTTCATATTTAAAATATTTTGTAAATAATTTTTCTATCGAAATGATCGATGGTTTGCAAAAATTTTCAACTTTTTAATTTTGGGTTTCTCGGTGTTTGTTTTCAGTTCTTTTACCGAGAAAGGTCCCATTGAACCGACGTCGTAGTTAGTGACCGTTCTCTATGATGGATGGATGACGACCGTCTTAAGGGAAATGTAGTCGTTAGGAGTAGTTTATTTTAATTTATTTTCAGTTTTTTCTTTGGTGGATTGCATCCCGGAACCTGTAGTTACTATATGGTTGTGAATTTTTGGTGGCGTGTTGTGCATGATATTCAAAATGCAAAGGTGATTCGTATGAAAGTATGCAATCTTGTAAATATGTTGAGATACCTAGGCTGTAGAGTTCGATTCAGTGTGATTGAGGCTTAATGTTTGAATTCATGTAATTAGCTGATTGAAGAGTCTTTGAATACATCTTGAATTGAGCATGTGCATAAAGTGTGAAGTGAGGTGTTGATATTCCATGCTATTGTGAAGTGTCTAGAACTTGCCTGGTGTGTGTACAAAATGAAATGAAGGAGGTGTATTGTGGGAAAGGATGTAGGCATTTCTTTGTTTTAACCGAGAGTTTCTATTTTTCTTGTCATACTCCCCCTGTCTGTGATTGCATACCCTAGTCAGCCCGTTGAGCCTTTAGCCTATTATTTATTTCTTTTGTCCAAAAAGTTTAAACTGAGCTTAGTTCCTTCTTTTCATTAGCCGTAAAGTCTATACAAAACTCTTAAGTGCTTAAGAAGAGAAAATAATTTTCCCAAAGTGTCAAAGAGTGAAAATGGTGAAAAGAAAAAGAAAAGCAGAGTGAGGGAAGAAAAGAAGAGGTTGAAGGTGCACTAGTTATAAATAGACGATAATGAAGGTGCATGATTAACCTTTGTTATTGTGTCAAGTGTGCTTAATGAAATGGGCCATACTAAGGTAAATCATCAAGAATGGGATGATGAAAAAAAAAAGAGAGAGAAACAATGTCCATGAGTTGATGGGAATGTGTTGCAAAGGCGCTTAAGGATGCTAGTGGTTATTATTGGCTAATTCAATATATACTAGTTCCATAGCTTCCATTACAACCCATTAAAGTCCTACGTGATCTTACATTGCATTTCTTTATATTAGTAGAGTAATACACTAAGGGCAAGCCTATGGGTCATGACATGATGCATGTGAATTCTTTTGGGAGAGAGAGTGAAATTGTTTTTACATGCCCCTACTTGAATGTTTGTGTGTCACATGAGCAAAAAGGGGAAGATTCTCTTGAGTTGTGAGGGCGCATGCTTGATGAAAGATTGATTTTCGTGTCGGATATCTTGATTAGCTGATTTGCATGAGTTTGCCGATATCTAGAGTCGATTCTTAAAGTCTAGGAAGTCTTAATGTATTGAAGGTCATTGCATTGTTAAGACCATGCATGTTTTCTTGTGATTTGAAATATTGAATGATCAGTATGACCGTAGCTTAAATTGTCGCACTATAGTAGCGAAGGTTGGGATGTAAATTGCATGAATTGTATGTTTGTTGTTCGAGGACGAACAAGGATTTAAGTGTGCGGTAAGTGATCTTGGGCAGATTTATATGCCCAAGTGATACTCAAAAGTATCATTTTCGCCTTGTTTATCTAGCAATGTGTATACGTTTTCATGTAATTGGTAATAAAATGTGAATTTATACTAACCAACATGATTAGCATTGTTTTGTAGGTAAAATGTGATTTCGGGAAGCTAAAATGCATGTAGGATGATATCGGAGTTGGACTTGGATGCGAGCAAGGAAAAAGGCATAGGACTGCACGAATTAAAGGGGCTCCGCGATGGAGCCGTGTCACGCTACCATCGCGGAGGCATTCTGCCTGGAGGGTGAAAATTCAACAATTTCCAGTGGAGGTTCGTGTCTGCTCTGTGGCACAGTGGCTAGCCTCCGCGTTGCACGCCGTGCCACGTTGGTGTTTGATTTCCCGGACCCCCAGTTCCAGTGAGGGTCCGCATTCACGACGTGTCACGGAGGCAGTGCTCCGCGATGCACTCCGTGACACGTTGCTCATTATTCTGGGAAAAATTCCCACTAGTATAAATAGGACACTTAAGTGTATTTTTCATAATTCAGACTTGGTGGAGCAAGGACGTGGGTTATAGCCAGTTGAGGGATGAAAAGTTCAGGGTTTTTTCTCTCTTTCTTTCTTCTCTAATTCAATTATTTATATGATTAACACTTATTTTAGGATGATTAATCCACAAATAAGTGGCTAATTCCCTTCCTTGCTGAGGTTGTGAACACTTTTGATGAATTCTGATTATTAATTATATGGTTTTTCATCTTTTTCTTCCATGTTGTTCTATTAATTCTTGTTTCTACTGCATTGGTGTGTGGCCTACATTAATGTACATCTAAAAAGTCCGATTTCACTCAAGAGAGCATGAAATTGGAAAGTTGTGAATTAATAGGATATTGTTGTTAACTTGATTTGGGAAAATTGAGTTTTGATGAACCTTCAGGATAAAAATATACCTGAAAGTCGTATTAGTCAATTTAGGAACCGGAATTGTACGGAAAGAACATGAATTTCATTTGATCACAGAAATGTAGACGGATGGTTCATGATTTTTAAGTGAGATTAAATACGAGAGTTTTAATCTCTTGGCAGATGTTCTTGGCTAGCAACTGGAAGAAAAGATTAACCAATTTATGATGATAATCAGTTTCATTACATGTTCTTTAACCTCAGCATGCTTTTATCCATAGTCCAAATTCAAAGTAGATAATTGTTTGTAGTTTAGTATAAAATTTATAAAACAAATTATTCACTTTTTGGTTATTTAGTTGTCAACATATTTAGAAGTAAAAATATAGTATACTTGAGAAAATTGCACTTAACCCAAGTCTCTGTGGGATCGATACTTGGCTTACTAAAGCCACTTACTACTTGTTCGACCACGTGCACTTGCATGTCGGTTTTATAATACCCATACTACGCACCGAACAATAAACCGATGGACTCCAAATGGCATGGTGTCCACAGAGGATGGAGCATAGAGGGCCAAGGAATCGAACTGCAAGGCGTACTCCCGTACACTTCTCGTCCCCTGCTCCAAGTGCATAAACTGGTCCATCCAGGCCTGTCGGATTTCTCATGGCAGATAACAGTCCAGGAAAACCTTTGAAAAGCTAGACCAGGTTGGAAGGGAAAAATCTCTCCCTTGAGACCTTTCCCAACTCTAGCACCACAACACAATAATATCCCGCAGCCAGAATACCGCTAACTCAACCGAATTTGTAGATGTCACATGCATGACTCAGAAGATTCTCCGCATCTGATCTAGGAAGTCCTGGGGGTCTTCTACCTGATCCGACCCTTTGAACTGCGGAGGACCTAGTGCCAAAAATTCTCGGACCCTCGAACTGCCAGGCCCACCTGATGACTCTGCTGTTATGGGTGGCACTGACTGGCGCTGAGTAGCCATCATTTATGCCAACATAACTACTGCACTTCGAATTTCCTGGTAGGATGGTATAGGTACAGGAACTGTAGGAGGTAATGTCATCCTGAGTGGCTCCTGGTGGGGTGGGGACTGCTGTGAAGGTCGAAATGACGCCTCTATATCGCCCTTCGATCGGGCTGATTCTAAGTGAGGCTGAGGCATCCTGTTGGTGCCTTCTCCTGCTGTGGTGTCCAGTAATCTACCAGTGACAGGATGTCACTGGTCTGCCATTATATCTGTAAACAAAGAGTATGATAAGTTTTAGGGACTCAACCCTATATTGTAGTGCTCTATGGCATGACTGATTATGAAGAAAGATTAACCATCCTATGATTCCTTGAAGCCTCCTGCCTCTGGTATGTGGTGCACAACACATCCATAGACAAGACTCTACATAGCACGTCTTGCAGACTCCATTGGATACGACATGCTCTTATACCAAGTTTGTCATGCCCCGCCTTGGGAGGCATGACTAGCACCTGGTGCCCTACTAAGACCTGGAGTGCTGGACTACAGAGCCTAAGCACTTCTGGTGCCAGGATGGCTCTAAGTCTTGGTTGATGGAACCAACGGGCTATATAACAGCTATAAATATAGCCTACGGCCGACTAGGCCTATAGCCACCTCTAAGACAACAACAGCTAACCAGAACAACAGTAGCATAAAGGAACCTATGAGGGCCGACACGACCACTATGTTGACTAGTTTCACTGAAACGCTGAATCAAATGCTAAACTACTCTATGACCAGCAAGGTCACCCACTATTAACTGAGTAAGGCCCCACACGGCCATCATAAACAAACTAGAACATATACACGGCCTCACACGACCGGTACAACTAACCACAGGGAATATACAATCTACAAGCCTCTAAGAATACTGATAAGATGGTCGGGATAGGGCCCCAACCTACCCGTACTGTATAAAAAAAAAAAGGAATAAACCTCTAGCTGTCAAGCTCCGGATGACAGGAGCTGATGACTCTGTGTGCTGGCTGGAATTACGAGGGATCGGCTCCTCTTCTATGAGTACCTACTGGAAAGTAATGTAGAGCCCCCAAACGGACGTCAGTACCACTAGTACCGAGTATGCAAAGCAATAACTAAACATAATTGAAAATAGACAGTAACACTAATAGTTATTGAATACCAGAAGATGGCTAAGATTGTCTGGGATGGAAGAATCTAAACTAATCTTAACTGTACTAGAGAGAAGGTGAGAATCATACCTGTCAATGCGGCGTCCTGCTATCTATAAATTTAATAAATAACACATATAGCATACAAGAACCTATACCAGCCCCCATAAGCCGGAAGGTACCAATCAACATGCAATCTATATACCCCTACCCGAGTCGCCATCCAAAAATAACAATTCACTCCACTCATCTAGTAACTATGAGCATCCCGCCGGCACCCTCGGTATGCAACTTGGGCTCTCTGGGCCCCTAACTATTGCTATATCTGAGTCCGGAGGACTCCTATAAACTGTAATCTAAGATCTGTGATTTGTAATTTGTAATCTATGCCCTGGGCACAAGCGCTCGACGGGGGTATGCTATAATGTTGATCATCCTGCTATGGGGAATGTTGCATCCCATCTTCATCCTCTGGCGGACGGCATGCCACTCCTTGGAGTGACGTATCCTCACCCTCTATCAGGAGAGTCGATATAGCTATTAACCCTGGGGTGGCAAGGAAGCTCTAAGGGTGCCCAACATAGAACAATCAGGTTTCTACAAACAACAATAATCACATATAACATATATATTAAATCTAATAATACTATCCATGTTCTGATATTCTATTCTAAATCACTTGCTGAATTATACTGAATCTGATACTGAGTTATACTGAGTATGGAATAATGTCTTGCTGTCTGATACTAATTTACTGACTTTTATTCTGAATATGACATAATAATTATTCAAGAATGCTTACTGAATTCACACTGGGCATAATACTCGGCTTTGAAACGTTCTTCTGGAATTTATTCTATTTTACTATACTAGAATTACTATCTTGCCGAAGAAACTGGCTTTACATACCTTAGTTGCCGATTTCTTTACTAACTGGCATAACTCGGCCAATATCCAGCTATTTCTTCCAATTGCATTCATATTCATAGCAAATAAAACTAAAAATTCATCAATATTCTTGAAGAAAACACTATATTGAATATATATACTGCCCAAACTTTGATTTATCAAAAACCAGCTGAAAACTCGCTATTTCTCGGAAGTCCAAAAGGGAGAAATACTCACTTTAGGGCTAGGAGTATATTGACACTAATTTGGAGCAATTCCACTTACCTTAGCTCGGTAGGATGACGATTCGCCGGCCGAATTTCATGAAACTAACTCCGTAGGAATGCTCCCTGTAGCTTTATGCTTCGCTACCCGAAGTTAATTTGAGTTTGGACCGCGTTTAACAGCGTAAACGGAAGGAATTTTAATGGAAACCTTTGTTCTCTCTGTTTCTGTATTGTTCTCTAGTTAATTCACTGGAAATATTGATAATTATCACTTAAAAACCGAAGTGGGGGCTTACATACTTGGGTCCTTTAAGTCGCATTTGCCGAATGCGATTTATAAGTCGCATTTGCCTTTCGACACTCCGACTTGGCACTTGTCCGGTCTCTCTCCGGGCACTTTTTCTAGCATGTATGACATTCTAAAACTCTTAACCAATATGCGAATAGGCCATCTAAATGTCAAGAATTTACTGGGTGTAACAGGGTCCATTAAAGTACACCCGTAGACGGACCAAGTTGCGTGGTAAAAATCATGTAGATAGGGGACCAACCATTTAGGTGAACCTAACTTAGTGATATTTCATGCTAAGCATCAGAATAAATCACTTGTATTAAACGCCTTGTGGTTATGAAGTCATGGGGAACACTTACCCTAGTTAGTTGCATTAATTTGCAATGAACCTTAACAATTTCTCAACATTGTTATTTATTACTTTTACAAATTCCCCCCTCTTAGGAAATAATTAACTAAAAAACCTAAGCACTAGAGTTCTTCCACATTCTTCTGTATTCTCTGTGGTATCGGCCCCAACATCTAGTTGGGTTCTTTATTGACAACATCTGCTTCATACTTCGTAAGGAGGTGTGGTTTGAGGTCAACACTGGTACTGAAGTGAGTCGGGTCTTCAACTCTTGGAAGCTTTTCTCACAAGGATCTGACCATTGGAATTTCACCTTTTTCTGAGTCAACTTAGTCAAAGAAGCCGCAATATATGAGAAACCCTCCACAAACCTTCGGTAGTAACTGCTAGGCCCAAGAAACTCTGAATTTTTAAAGGATTCACCGGTCTGCGCCAATTCTTCACCGCCTCTATCTTCTGGGAATCTACCCTTGTGCCTTCGCTTGATACCACGTGACCCAGAAATGCTACCGAGTTTAGACAAAATTGACACTTGCTAAACTTTGCATACAACTGACGATCCTTGAGGGTTTGCAGCACTATTCTCAAATGAGTGGCATGCTCCTCCTCACTTCGAGAGTATATAAGAATGTCGTCGATGAACACGATCATGAATATGTCCAAATATTTCTTGAACACCCTATTCATTAGGTTCATAAAAGCTACAGGAGCATTGGTTATCCCAAAATACATAACTACAAACTCGTAATGGCCATATCGGGTACTGAAAGCGGTCTTTGGGATGTCATTCTCCCGCACTCTAAGGTGGTGATACCTGGATCTAAGATCAATCTTAGAGAAGCACTTGGCACCCTGAAACTAGTCAAATAAATCATCGATCCTGGGTAAGGAGTACCTATTCTTGACGGTAACCTTGTTCAACTGCCGATAGTCAGTACACATGCGATGGGAACCGTCCTTCTTTCGAACAAATAGAACTGGTGCACCCCATGGAGACTTCCTCTGTCTAATGAAATCCTTATTCAACAAGTCCTTTAACTGATCCTTTAACTCCTTTAGCTCGACATGAGCCATCTTGTAAGGAGGGATAGAAATAGGATGCTATCTGGAAATAGATCAATACTGAAATCAATTTCCCTTTCCAGAGGAACACCCGCCTAATTCTTGGGAAACACCTCCGGATATTTGCACACCACCGGAATTGACTGGATAGTTGGGGTCTTGGACTCCACATCATTAACCCTAATTAGGTGGTACATGCAACCCTTAGTGATCATCTTTCTGGCCTTAAGATATGAATTAAACTGACCTGCTGGTACTGCTGAACTACCCTTCCACTCCTAAACCGACACACCCGAAAAATGAAACTCCGTGGTACGGGTCCTATAATTTATCAGAGCATAACATGAAAACAACTAATTTATACCAAGAATAACGTCAAAGTCAGTCATGGATAACTCTACCAAGTCTGCAAAGGTAACCTTATGCAACACAGTCATCAGGCACCCTCTATATACTCGGTCTAGCTACGACCGTATCACCAACTGGGGTAGAAACTGAAAACGGTTCTGACAAGGTCTCGGGACTAACTCCAAGGATACTAGCAATGTATGGAGTCATGAAATAAAATGTGGTTCCCGAGTCTAACAAGGCATAAACATCAATACGAAAGACATGCAACATACTAGTGACCACGTCTGGCGAAGTCTCTTACTCATGGAGCAAGGCAAAGTTGTATTCAGGCATCACATACATTTACCATATCATAAAACAGACTTGTACACATGAACTGAACGGGAAAAGCTGATTAAAGGTTTAGGGCAACACTGGTACCTCAAACTGAAACTGAGCCGGTAGGGAACAATGAGGGTATTTAGCTATCATATCCGCTTCGGCTTCCCACATAGTCCCCTCAACATGTTGATTTCTCCATAATACTTTAACTTAAGCTACTTCTTTGTTCCTCAACCTCTGAACCTGATGATCCAAGATTTTAATGGGAATTTCTTCATAACTGAGGTTGTCCTTCAGTCCAATGCTGTCTACTGGAACCACCAAGGCTGGATCACCCAAGCAGTTCTTCAAAAGTGATACATGGAACACAGGATGAATAGAAGCCAATTCTGAAGGCAAGTCCAACTCATACGCCACCTTACCAACTCTTCTCACAACCTGGTAGGGGCCAACATAGCGGGGACTAAGTTTACCTTTCTTTTCGAATCGCATGACTCCCTTCATAGGAGATATCTTTAGAAATACCTAGTTGTCCACATCAAACTCCAAATCTCTTCTTCTCACCTCAGCATACAATTTTTGACGACTCTGAGCGATTTTCTACTGGTCCCTTATCAACTGAACCTTTACCATCGCCTCACAAACCGAATCTGGTCCCGTCATAGCTACCTAATCAACCTCGAACAATCTGATGGGAGATCTACACCTCCACCTGTAAAGAGCCTCAAACGGTGCCATCTAGATAGTGGAGTGGTAATTGTGATTATAAGCAAACTCGATAAAGGGAAAATGATCATCTCAACTGCCTTTAAAATCCATAACACATGCTTTCAACATATTCTCAAGGGTCTAAATGGTTCGTTCTGCCTGGCCATCTATTTGCAGATGGAAGGCTGTACTGAGCTTAACCTATGTCCCAAGTCATTTTTGGAAAGAACGCTAGAATTGAGAGGTAAACTGAGTACCTCGGTCTGAAATAATAGACAAGGGCACTCCATAAAGTCGAACGAACTCCCAAATATACAACTTAGCATAATCATCCATTGAATCTGTGGTCTTGACCTATAGGAAGTGTGCCGCCTTAGTTAGCCTGTCCACCACCAGCCAAATGGAATCATAGTGGCGTCGTGTATGAGGTAGGCTTGTAACAAAATCCATATTAATCTCTTCCCACTTCCAAGTGGGGATGCTGATATCCTGAAGTACGCCTGCCAGCCTTTGATGTTCCACTTTCACTTGTTGGCAGTTTGGACATTTTGCTACGAACTCCACGATATCCTTCTTCATACCATCCTTCCAATAGATTTCTCGCAAATCCCGGTACATTTTTGTTGATCCTGGATGGATAGAATATCTGGTACCATGTGCCTCGTGTAATATCCAAACTCTTAGATTATCGACGTTTGGAACACATAGTCGACCCTGGTATCGCAGCACACCAGAAAACCTCCACCTTCTAACTCTGCACCGCCTCCTTTAGCTTCCTCAATATTGGATCCTCATCTTGCCTGGATTTAACATCAACTACCAAGGACTATTCGGACCCGTTATGCACGACAACACCTCCATCAGCCGAGTCGATCAATCTAACTCCTAGCCTTGCGAGTTGGTGGACATCCCTCACTAACTTCTTCTTTCCCTCATCCACGTGGGACACACTTTCCATGGAGAGTCTATTAAGTGAATCCCCAAACACATTACCGTTGCTCGAGTGGTAAAGGACATTCATGTCATAGTCCTTAAGTAATTCCAACCACCTCCTTTGCCGAAGATTTAGATCCTTCTTTTTGAACACATATTGCAAACTCTTGTGATCTGTAAAAACATCCACGTGGACCCCATACAACCATCTTATCTAACTCAGAAACATACTCAAAATGACGTAGTTTAGGCCTTAGGGACTTAGGAAATTACTAAAACACCCTTATTAAAACATACAAATTTGTGGTCGGTAGTCCTCACGAGGGACCTAATGGGTCATTGCCATAGGGCATGACTTGTGGCCTTGATCCGTTAAGTATACTGCCCGAACCTCCAAGGAAACCCCATGAGTGACTTCACGAGTTGTGAGGCCAGATCACGACTCGTGGTCACATTCCATGGCCTACACTACCCATCCCATTTTGCCAATTCTCCAGGGTTGACCATTGGTGACCTCATAAGTCGAGAGGTCTGACCATGACTAGTGGTTAGGCCCGTGGCCTCCTCACTCAATATTTTCCAACCAAGCTGACCACGAGTCACTTTACGACTCATGGTCACTCCTCACGACCAACTTCACGGGTCGTTCTGTGACGTGGTGTGAATTTTTAGTGTTTCTCCATTTTCACTTTTGAGTCTGATCCTTGGGTTCCAGGGGTATAACAATCTTTTCAGAGGATTTTCCTGGAATTCCTCCTGAAAGGGAGATAGATTTTTCTATTGATCTACTTCTAGGCACTCAACCTATATCGATCCCTCCTTATAGAATGGCTCCAATAGAGCTAAGGGAATTAAAAGAGCAATTGAGAGATCTGCTCGAAAAGGATTCATTCGACATAGTGTATCGCCTTGGGGTGGGTCGTTAAGAATGTGTCTCGACTATAGGCAGCTTAATAAGGTTATGGTTAAGAATAAGTACCGACTTCCCAGGATTGATGACTTGTTTGATCAGTTATAAGGTGCCAGATGCTTCTCAAATATTGATTTGAGGTCTGGGTACCATCAGTTACGTGTTAGGGAAGTTGATATCCCCAAGACTGCCTTTATGACTAGATATGGCCATTATGAGTTCTTAGTGATATAATTTAGGCTTACTAATGCCCCAGCAACTTTTATGGACCTGATGAATCGGGTGTTTAGGCCTTTTCTTGATATATTTGTGATCGTCTTCATTGATGATATTCTAATTTATTCGTGATCCGAGGCCAAGCATGTAGGTCATTTGAGAGCAGTATTACAGACTCTACAAGAGCACAAGTTATATGCTAAATTTTCTAAATGTGAGTTTTGACTAACATTTGTGGCTTTCCTTGGTCATGTAATTACAGTTGAAGGTATAAGAGTGGATAGTCAGAAGATAGAGGCAGTAAAGACTTGGACTAGACCCTTGAATCTCACAGAGGTTCACAGCTTTCTGGGTTAGAAGGTTATTATCGCCGATTTGTGGAAGGTTTCTCTACTATCGTTGCACCATTGACAAAGTTGACTCATAAAGAATCTAAGTTTCAGTGGACAGAGGCATGTGAGAGAAGTTTTCAGGAATTGAAGGATAGGCTGACTTCATCACCTGTCCTGACTCTTCCAGAGGGTGTCGAGAGTTATGTGGTCTATTGTGATTCTTTGAGAGTTGGGCTTGGTTGTGTTCTGATGCAACATAGCAAGGTCACTTCTTATGCCTCTAGAGTGTTGAGGAAGCACGAGCAAAATTATCCTACCCATGATCTTGAGTTGGCCCAGTGGTATTTGCATTGAAAATTTGGTGCCACTACTTATATGGGGTACATGTTGATATCTTCACAGATCATAAAAGCCTCCAGTATTTGTTTCAGCAGAAGGAGTTGAATTTATGTGAGAGAATGTGGTTAGAATTGCTAAAAGATTATGATGTTAGCATTCTATATCATCCAGGCAAGGCAAATGTTGTAGTGCGCTAAGTCGCAAGTCTATGGGTAGCTTGAGTCATATTCAGTGTGACAGGATTGAAATGACGAAGGCTCTACAACAGTTGTCGGACTTATAAATTCGGTAAGTGGATGCCGAAGATGGGGGTGTTATTGTCAAAAACACAGCAAAATCATCCTTGATAGTGGAAGTTAAGCAACGATAATATGATGATGCAGAGTTAGTCTTACTGAGAGACAATATACCACAACAGAAGCAGAGCCTATTTGATTGTGGACCCGATGGAGTTCTGAGATACCAGGGTCGTCTATGTGTACCTAATGTGGTGAGCTACGGGAATAGATTATGAATGAGGCTCATTATTCTCGGTATTCAGTACACTAAGGTGCCACAAAGATGTATCGTGACCTGAGGTAGCTATATTGGTTGAATGGCATGAAATAAAACATCGTCGGTCTTGTGACTCAGTGTCCCAATTGCCAGCAGGTGAAGGTTGAGCACCAGAAGTCTAGAGGTCTAGTGCAGGATATAGAAATTCCAGCCTAGAATTAAGAGGTTATTAATATGGATTTTATTACAGGATTGCCTCGAACGAGCTGGAAGCATGATTCTATCTGGGTAATAGTTGATAGATTGACTAAATTAGCTCACTTCTTGCTAGTTAAGACCACATATGCTGAAGAGGATTATTCTAGACTTTATATATGGGAGATAGTTCACTTACATGGCGTCCCCTTGTCCATTATTTATGACGGAGGTGTTCAGTTCACAACAAACTTTTTGAAGTCTTTCTAGAAAGGTTTGGGCACTCAGGTAAGCCTCAGTACTGCATTTCATCCTCAGGCAGACGGATAGGTTGAACGCTCCATTAAGAAACTTAAAGATATGTTGCGTTCCTGTGTCTTAGATTTTGGCAGAAGCTGGGATGATCATGTTTCCTTGATTGAGTTCACCTATAATAACAACTACTAGGCAAGTATTCAGATGGCCCCATAAGAAGCTTTATATGGGCGAAAGTGCAGGTTGCCTGTGGGCTGGTTTGAACTCAGTGAGGCATAGTTATTGGGGATAGACTTAGTGCAGCAGGCTATTGACAAGGTGAAACTTATTAGAGATCGCCTTCAGACAGCCCAGGGTAGGCAGAAGTCTTATGCAGATGTATGTAGTCGAGTGTTGGAGTTTTCTGTTAATGATTGGGTCTTCCTAAAAGTGTCGCCTATGAAAGGTGTCATGCGATTTGGCCGAAAGGGCAAGTTGAGCCCTAAATATGTTGGGCCTTACTAAGTTATCCGCAGGATACGCAAAGTAGCCTATGAGTTGGCATTTCCACAAGAGCTAGAGGTTGTCCACCCCGTGTTTCATGTATCGATATTGCAGAAGTGTATAGGAGACCCAACTTGTGTTATGCCTATCGATGATGTCCGAATTTATGAGGACATGACGTACACCGAGGTCCCAGTTTCTATACTTGACCGACAAGTCAGGAAACTTTGAACCAAAGAAGTCGCCTCAGTTAAAGTATTATGATGAAATAATAACATCGAGGAAGTGAATTGGGAGGCTGTGTAGGAAATGAAGAATAAATATCCTCACCTATTTACGATGTCGACGTGATGTTAAGGTATGTGTTTGACACCTAAGTTACTGAGTATCTATTTTGAAACATATTAAGTGAAATTAATTTCTATTCGAGGATGAATCTTCCTGGGGGGGGGCAGAATATAACACACCCCAAAAAATTTTTGGTGATTATTTGTTGTTTTTATGCTAGGTAAGGAAAGTACAGGTTGTATATTGGTCGTAGATGATAAGGGAAATGTGTACAATCGAAAAACCAAAGAGTATGTGAAGTTCATAAGTAAGGGTCAACTTTAAACAATCATATATCCAAATATATGATGAATTAGAAGCCCCAAAACCTATCAAACTTAAGGTATTTGAGTCTACTTTTCATAACATCAAACCGCTCGTCAATCAGAGTTCAGACTAAAATGTTATAGATGTTTTACCGTGACACTATTGGAAAGTGATGTGGCCACCGCCCAACACCATTTATATGTTAAGTTGTGTGTTATGAAACCATTTTCAATGTTTCCAAAATTGAGGTGCTTGCTTATCCTCTGATATTTGTTCGGTGTTCTTCTCAGGTTGGTATTATATATTATAAACCGTCACGCAAGTGCACGTGGTCAAACAAGTAATAAAGTGGCTAAGTAGCCAAGTATCGATCCAAGGAGGCTCAAGATACGTAAAATTGCCTAGTTTACTATATTCCTATTTCACTTCTATTTATGCTAACAACAATGTAACCAAGAGTTACTTGAGTTTTTGTTTCTAAACTATGTATATACTACAATTAATAACAACTATTTACTTATGAATTTAGACAATGGATATGAACATGCCAAGGTTAAGAACAAGTAATGAACTTGATAATCATGATAATTTGGTTACTATCTTCTTCATGTTGCTAGCCAAGAACATTAGCCTAGAAATTAAAACTCTCGTATTTAATTTCACTTTAGAATCATAAACCATCCGTCTACATTTCTGTGATCAAATGCAATTTATGACCTAGCACTACAATTCCGGTTCCTAAATTGACTAATACGGCTTTCAAGTATATTTCTATCAGGAAAGCACATCAAAACCCAATTTTCCCAAATCAATTTAAGAACAATACCCTATTAATTCACAACTTTCCAATTTCTTGCTCTTTCGAGTGAAATTGGACTTGTTAGATATACATTAATGTTGGCCAATCACTAATGCAGTAAGAACAAGAATTAATAGAACAACATTAAAGAAGAAGAATAAAACCATATCATTTACAATCAAAATTCATTACACATGTTCAAAACCTCAGCATGGAAGAGAGTTAGCCACTCATTTGTGGATTGATCATCCTAAAATGAGTGTAAATCATACGTACAATTGATAGAAAGAAGAAAAGAAGAGAAGAATTCCCTTAGCTTTTTCGTTCTTCAACTGCTACTAACCCACGTTCCTGCTCTCCACTTCTGAACTCAGTCTAAAAAATAAAAACTAATTAAAATAAACCTAAGTGTGCTATTTATACTAGTGGGAAATTTTTCTCGGAATAACAAGCAACGTGTCACGGAGGCCAACGCGGAGCACTGCCTCCGTGACACGGCGTGGACGCGGACCTTCACTGGAATTTCTAGGGTCCGGTAAATTAACCTCAACGTGGCACGGAGGCCATCGCGGAGGCCTCTCTCCGTGCCACGGAGCTGACGCGAAGGCACAATGGAATTTGCATTTTCATTCCTGTTCAGGCAGTGTGCTACCGCGATGGTAGCGTGGCACGGCTCCATCGCAGAGCCCCTATAAAATGTGCATTCCAAGGTCTTTTCCACGCTTGCATCCAAGTCCAACTCTGACATAGTTCCAACACGCATTTTAGCTCCTAAAAATCACATTTACCTGCAAAACAAATGCTAATCATGTTGGTTAGTATAAATTCGCATTTTATTACTAATTACATGATATTATATACACATTGCACCACAAACAAGGTAAAAATGATACGTTTGAGTATCACTTGGGCATATAAATCTGCCCAAGATCACTTACCCCACACTTAAATCCTTGTTCGCCCTCGAACAACACATACACAAATCATGCAAATTACATCCCAACCTTCATCACTATGGTGCAACAATTTACGCTACGGTCATACCGATTATTCAATTCTTGCAAATCATCAAGAAAACATGCTTGGTCGTACAATACAATGACCTTTAATACATCAAGGCTTCCTAGACTTTTAAGAATTGATTCTTGATATCGGCAAACTCATGCAAATCAGCTAATCAAGAAATTCGACACGAAAATCAATCTTTCATCAAGCATGTGCCCTCACAACTCGAGAGAAACTTCCCCTTTACGTTCATGTAGCACATAAACATGCAAGTAGGGGCATATAAAAACTTGTTTCACTCTCTCTCCCAAAAGAATTCACATGCATCATGTCATGACCCATAAGCTTGCCCTTAGTGTATTACTCCACTAATATAAAGAAATGCAATATAGGATCACGTAGGACTTTAATGGGTTGTAACGGGGCTATGGATCTAGTATATATATATTGGATTAGCCAATAATAGTCGCTAGCATCCTTAAGCGCCTTTTCAACTCATTCCCATCGACTCATGGACATTGTTCCTCTCTTTTCTCTTTTTCTCCCATTCATGCTGGTTTACTTTCATACAACCCATTTCATCAAACACACTTGATACAAAACAGAGGGTTTTCATGTACCTCACTATAAATTAAGTACAACAAGTGCCTCTTCAACATCATCTTTTCTTTCCTCACTTTGCTTTTCTTTCTCTTTTCACTCTTTTCACTCTTTAACACTTTGGGAAACATTTTCTTTTCTTTGCAAGCGCTTAAGAGCTTCTTATAAACTTTAAGGCTAATGAAAAGAAGGAATAAAGCTTAGTTCATACAATTTTGGAGAAAAGAAAGAAATCGGCTAAAGGCTCAACGGGCTGACTAGGGTATACAACATATAAAAAGGTAGAATTTGACAAGAAAAAAATGGAAACTATCGATTAAAACAAAGAAATGCCTACATCCTTTCCAACACTACACCTCCTTCATTTCATTTTGTATACACACCAGGCAAGTTCTAGACAATTCACAATGACATGGAATAGCAAAACCTCACTTCACACTTCATGCACATGCTCGAATCAAGATGCATTCACAGACTCTTTAATTAGTCAATTACATGAATTCAAGATTAAGCCTCAATCATACTGAATCGAATTCTATAGCCTAGGTAACTCAATGTATTTACAGAATGGAATGCTTTCAAACGAATCACTTTCACATTTTGAACATCAGTTATAACATGCAAAGAAATTTTAGCCACCATAAGCAACTACAGTTCATTGATGCAATCCACCAAAGAAAAACTAAAAACAACAAATAAAAATCCTACTCCTACCGACTACATTTCCCTTAAGACGGTCGTCATCCATCCATCATAGGGAACGGTCACTAACTATGACATCGGTTCAATGGGACTATTCTCGGTAAAAGAACCGAAAACAAACTCCAAGAAACCCAAAAAATAAAAATCGAAAATTTTTTTGCAACACATCGATCATTTCGATAAAAACATATTTACAAAAGATTTTGATAATTGCAAAATCTCTTCGCAAAAATTTTGAAAAATATCGATCATGTCGATAGAGAAAAAAAATATTTACAATATTTACAAAATATTTACACTAGCAACCATAACTTTCAAAAACACACATCATTAACCACACAAACAAATATATGCAGATACATTACTAATCAGTTCGCCACAGGGAAAGCACAAACATACATAAATATCAAGGAAAAATATACAGCAATTTAGAGCCTATGTCCCAGCACCAACTACTCCCCACCCCACACTTAAATCGAACACTGTCCCCAGTGTTCACAACAATACAAAGCACAAAATTTTGGGTGGTGGAACTCCCTGCTCAGTCGAAATATTCGACTTCTTCATCCGGTGTTGCGGCCTCATCGCCCATATCTGAATCAGCTCCATCGTCGTCATCGGACTCCACATCGGAGTCCTCACGACGTGTCTCCTCATCAGTAGGGACATCATCATCTGTCGGCTCCACGAAGGCTGGCCCTACCCGACATAAGGCTCTGGCGTTCTCGCCAAAGGGGTAGTCCAGCTCCAACTGCCATAATTCTTCCTCGGTGGTTGGTCTCCTACCAATCCGTAGCTGCAACAATTGCATGCCAAACATACGGGCCATGTACTGATCGTCACGAGCATGTCGCTCGCCCAAAGTCAACACCGATCCCTGTGTAGTGTTGGGGGCCTTAGTCTTTGTCACGTCGAGGGCCCTCCGCTCCAACTGCGGAATATGATCCAAGGCTTCTTCCTCAATGTCGAGGCCTCCCGTGCAGCGCCTGGTTTACCGTCGCGGCTCGACGTCCTTTATGCTCATTTGTCTACTAGGGAGATGGACGATTTTTCCCGATCATAGGCATCCCCCCAGCAGTTCTCAACCTTATCCGGTGGCCTTCCTAGTAACTCTCGGGAATCACTCATTCCATTAGCATTCCCATGATCAATCACATTGATCACCGAGAGATCCTTATAAACAGTCGGGAGCTTAGGTACCTTATACACGTCGAACACTTTGACCTTGTCATGTGCTCGCATCGTGAGTTGACCCGCTGCTACATCGATTAATGCTTTTCCGGTTGCCAAAAAGGGTCGTCCCAAAATAAATGGGACATCAGCATCTGGTTCAAAATCCTGAACAATAAAATCGACCGGAAAAATGAGGGAGCCTACTTGCACTAACACATCCTCAACAATGCCATCCGGCTTAGCTAAAGACCTGTCTGCTAGCTGCAAGATTACCGTTGTAGGTCTAGGACTCCCTAGACCTAACTTTCTGAATACCGAAGAAGGCATCAGATTTATGCTTGCCCCCAAGTCGCATAATCCACGAGCTCGGATACTTTGCCCAATAGTAAGCTGGATAGTGAAACTTCCAGGGTCTTTCAGTTTTGTGGGAAACCTATTCTGAATACGGGAAGTGCATTCCTCCGTTAAAGCTACCGTGGCATGCTCAGTCAAACGATTTTTGTTGGCCACGATGTCTTTAATATACTTCGCATATTTTGGCACTCCCTGCAAGACATCAACAAAAGGTAAGTTAACATGTACCTGTTTAACTACCTCCATGAATTTCTGGAAACACGCCTCCTCCTTGTGTTTCTTAAGTCGTTGAGGGAACGGGGGTGGAGGCCTTTCTGGTTCAGCTTCTTTAGTCTTCCCCTTATCTGAGATTTGCTCTCCCTCAACATCTGCTGCTCCTGACTTTTGAGGCGGTCTTTCCGGTTCCACCTCCTTCAACTGTAAACCACTCCTCGTGGTCACTGCATTTACCTGCTTCGGATTAGGATTTGTGTCGCTAGGTAGTCCTCCTCTGGGTCTAGTATTTTGGGCACTAGCAAATTGCCCAAACTGATCTTCAAGAGCCTTGGTCGCCAATTGATTGTTCTTCACTTCGGCTGCCAATTTGACATAGTCAGCCTGCAATTGTGCCTGATTAGCGATCATGGTTTTGAACATCTTCTCAATAGTCGGTGATGGTGGTGGAGGAGGGGCATTTTGATTTCTGAATTGAGCTTGATAATTTTGTTGCCCTCCTTGGTTTCTGTGCATACGCTGCCCTGAACCTTGGCCTTGTTGATTGTTGCTACCCCACGAAAAATTCGGATGGTTCCTCCAATTTGAGTTGTAGCCACCACCAAACTGCTGTTGATTTCTCTGTGCATTGCCCACAAAGTTAACAGAATCAGGATTTGCACCACAGCATTCAGCTGAATGCTCACTACTACCACACACTTCACACCACATCTGTTGAACTGCATTGACTGAAGCTGAAGGCTGGTTCAAATTGATATTGCTAAAGTGAGTGTTTAACTGATTTTGCAAAGCAGCTATCTGTGCAGCGATAGCTGTGAATCCATCCACTTCAAGCACTCCCGCTGCTTTCCTTGCTCCACCTCTTGAAGAATCTGCATTCCATTCTGGATTGCCTTGTGAAATTCGGTTGAGCAAAGTGTACAACTCTTCATAGGTCTTTTCCAGCGCTTGCCCTCCAGCTGCTGAATCTAACAGAATTTTAGTGGGGGTTCCAAACCCTCAATAAATATGTGTACCAACACCTCATTGGACTGATGATAGTGAGGACAGTCCCGCAACATGGATTTAAATCTTTCCCAAGCTTGATATAGATTTTCCCCTTCCCTCTGTTTAAAACTTAGGATTTGACTCCTAAGTCTGGCTGTTTTACCAGAAGGGAAAAATCTGATCAAAAACTTCCGTGCAAGATCATCCCACGTTGATATAGAATTGGGTGGTTCAGCTTTTAACCACCTCTTGGCTTCACCAAGTAAGGAAAATGGAAATAAGGTGAGCCAAACATAATCAGGTGACACTCCAGCGGGTATATAAGTGTCACTTATCTCCAAAAAGTTTTGGAGATGTTGTTGTGGATCTTCATGAGGGAGTCCGGTAAATTGCCCGCTTGTGTGCAAAAGTTGCACCATATTCTGCTTTAATTCAAACCTCCCTCCAGGCTCTGGTTTGCGGATGCTAGAATGTACATTATTAGCGTGTGGGATTGCCACCTCGCGAACCGGCCTTGCTGCTGCTTCATCGGGCACTAAAACTGCCCTCACAACTGGTGGATTTCGTTGCTCCATCATAGACTGTTTAAGCAACTGCAGCTTCTTGCGTAGAGCTTCTCTACGTTGACTATGAAATTAACGTTCAGGCTCTAAGTAAGATTCCACCAGCTCTTTGTCCCTTGCCAGTGTTCACAGAAACAAAATCTGCAAAATACAGGCTAAGACCAAGTTGTTAACACTTAAGAAAATAAAAATACAAATACAGTAAATTTACACTAAACACAATTTCACAAATCGCCTAGCCTCCCCGGCAACGGCGCCAAAAACTTGTTTGGTGTTCTGCTCAGGTTGGTATTATATATTATAAACCGACACGCAAGTGCACGTGGTCAAACAAGAAATAAAGTGGCTAAGTAGCCAAGTATCGATCCAAGGAGGCTCAAGATACGTAAAATTGCCTAGTTTACTATATTCCTATTTCACTTCTATTTATGCTAACAACAATGTAACCAAGAGTTACTTGAGTTTTTGTTTCTAAACTATGTATATACTACAATTAATAACAACTGTTTACTTATGAATTTAGACAATGGATATGAACATGCCAAGCTTAACAACAAGTAATGAACTTGATAATCATGATAATTTTGTTACTATCTTCTTCATGTTGCTAGCCAAGAACATTAGCCTAGAAATTAAAACTCTCGTATTTAATTTCACTTTAGAATCATAAACCATCCGTCTACATTTCTATGATCAAATGCAATTTATGACCTAGCACTACAATTCCGGTTCCTAAATTGACTAATACGGCTTTCAAGTACATTTCTATCAGGAAAGCACATCAAAACCCAATTTTCCCAAATCAAGTTAAGAACAATACCCTATTAATTCACAACTTTCCAATTTCTTGCTCTTTCGAGTGAAATTGGACTTTTTAGATATACATAAATGTTGGCCAATCACTAATGCAGTAAGAACAAGAATTAATAGAACAACATTAAAGAAGAAGAATAAAACCATATCATTTACAATCAAAATTCATTACACATGTTCAAAACCTCAGCAAGGAAGAGAATTAGCCACTCATTTGTGGATTGATCATCCTAAAATGAGTGTAAATCATACGTACAATAGATAGAAAGAAGAAAAGAAGAGAAGAATTCCCTTAGCTTTTTCGTTCTTCAACTGCTACTAACCCACGTTCCTGCTCTCCACTTCTGAACTCAGTCTAAAAACTAAAAACTAATTAAAATAAACCTAAGTGTGCTATTTATACTAGTGGGAAATTTTTCCCGGAATAACAAGCAACGTGTCACGGAGACCAACGCGGAGCACTGCCTCCGTGACACGGCGTGGACGCGGACCTTCACTGGAATTTCCAGGGTCCGGTAAATTAACCTCAACGTGGCACGGAGGCCATCGCGGAGGCCTCTCTCCGTGCCACGGAGCTGACGCGAAGGCACACTGGAATTTTCCATTTTAATTCCTGTTCAGGCAGTGTGCTACCGCGATGGTAGCGTGCCACGGCTCCATCGCGGAGCCCCTATAAAATGTGCATTCCAAGGTCTTTTCCACGCTCGCATCCAAGTCCAACTCCGACATAGTTCCAACACGCATTTTAGCTCCTAAAAATCATATTTACCTGCAAAACAAATGCTAATCATGTTGGTTAGTATAAATTCGCATTTTATTACTAATTACATGATATTATATACACATTGCACCACAAACAAGGTAAAAATGATACGTTTGAGTATCACTTGGGCATATAAATCTGCCCAAGATCAATATTCTCTCAAATTTCCAGCAAAATCTAAGGAGAACACCAAGCTAAACTCCATTAAAAGTAAAGCTAAGTGAAGGGGAGCTATCATAAGGTGAGAGTGGTGTGTTGGTGGTTGTTTTGGCTGCACTTGGGAAGTGTTGTTGTGGTGAATTTTCTGCGTTTTTGAAGCTTTTATAAGCTACAAATATGTTCCCTCTTGGTAGGTATTAAACACAAGTAATAAAGGTAAGAATTATACTCCTAACCATGCTTGAATTCTTGATTAAAAACTAGAAGTTGGAGGTGTGTTTGGTGCGTTGGTAAACTATTTTTGCTGCGTTTTGGACAGCAAGGTTGCTGCATTTAAGTTGAGGTCAATTGATCCTATATTTAACCAAGAACAAACAAACAGCAAAATGTAATGATTTCACCCCTTTTAAACCTCTCAAATTGCAAAGCGAAAATCTGGAAATTGGCAGCTAAGTGAGCTGCCGATGGACTGTTTGTGAGCTGAGTTTTGTTCGTTTTCTTAGGAGTTTTCGCTGTTTATTCTTCTGAAGTTATACATCATATTGATGGTAAGAATTACAGAAAAACTAAGGTAAAATTTCCTCTTTTTTCTCCATCAAAATTTAGTGAAAACTAGATGAGAAAATGGCTAAATGTTGTTGATGTTGCCGTGTGTTGATTTTGCTATTGTGACTGCCTTTGGTTAGTTATTTTTGCTGAATTTTTTTGATATAGATTAAGATTTCCATTGGCCTATAAAAACACTGGATTAAGGAGGTTGAAGGCTGATCATTGAAATAGGAAATCGGCTAGAGAAAAGTTCATCGGAGAAAGGTATGTAAGGTGCCCCGCCTATCGTTCTTTTAAGCACGATTCGTGTCTTGTGAATCGAATGAGCCAGAAACCTCTTTAAAATTATTGAGGAAGTATGTTAATATTCATTTAAGCTTTAAAGTTTTATGTTTTATTAACGTTAAATGTTAAGATTATGCTAGCCGAAGTGAGACATCTAAAGTGTGATATTGTGTTGATTGTTGTCATAGTTGTACATTGAGTTGGAGACCCCTTAGCATGGGTATTGTTAGATGGTCCTTACTGTATGTATGTGTATATATATGTGATGTTAAATTTATTTAAAGGTCTGGTTGCTAACTGAAATTGGTTAAAGAGACAAGATGATGACGTATAAACGATTTTAAGCCATGTAAAGACATCGCAAGCTATTAAGGCTAAACGAGCTTATTGAATTTGGATTACCTGGTTATGGTTTTCCTTTATCTTATGTGTACGTTATGAAATATGTCACCCAAAGGGGAGATTTCACAATCCCTTTCCCATATGCTGAATGACAGGCTAGCGAGTTTCTGAGCTCTAATGTCCCTTGAACACGATATATAAATTTTGTTGAAACTCTTAGGTCATTTGCAGTTCCTTATGATTTATACATGTTTTGAATACATGCATTTAAGTTCTATTTTCTATCTTTACATGTTATATGTACTCAGTTCCAGTTATGCATTACGAAGGAGGTCTGTGCAGGCCATATGTTTAGTATTCGTCATTTCTATGTTGTATGTATGGAGCTGGTCCAGTATGAGCCATGTCGTCTCCATTTATGATTTTGTTTAAGAATTATTGATTTTACCCCAGTGTGGTATTGTCTGGAGATATTGTTATATTACCCCTGTGTGGTACACCGGCAAAACGGATTTTACCCCGGTGTGGTACACCGGCTGGAGGCATTTTTATTTTTACCCCGGTGTGGTACACTGGCTGGACCAATTGTATATAAATTTTATGATTTCCTTTCTGCTGGCATTTAGGTTATAGTCTTTGTTGTGCATTAGATGGTTACATTTACACTTCAATAATTAGTTATTATCAGGTTTCTATTTTCAGGATTTCGGGTTGTTACTATTCATTATTCTGGCCCAGTTATCATTTTTATCTTACATGTTTACAATTTTCAGCCTTACATACCAATACATTTTATTCGTACTAATGCCCGTTCATCTTGGGACCCTTCCTGCAATCGTGCTGCAGGTACAGGCCGAGGCTCAGATCATCGGACATAGTAGGAGCCAGATTTCAGCAGAATAGTGGTATGCTCTTCTCCTCCAGGAGCCATGTCCTAGTTTGTACTATTTTGAGTTTTGGGTACAGCATGGGTAGGTCGGGGCCCTGTCCCGTACATTTCAGTTTGTTTACTTTGTAGAGGCTGATTTGGACTAGTTTGTATAGTAGTGTGGGTGTGTAGTCGTATTGGTTTTTCATTGCTTTGCTTAGCTTTATTGTATCCTTGTCGACTTTCCAGGTTGCATATTTATAATTATCAAGGAATTATTTGCCCAGTATTTATCTTGGTTGGTTGTGATAGGTGGCTTGGTCAGCCTTAGTGTCACATTTATAGATGCTATGTAGTCGACTTCTCGGTCGATCATGAATCGAGTGCCAGTTGCACCCTACCCCAGTTTTGGGGCATGACACGATGAGTCTCCCATTGTTCCTCATGATTTTAGTTATGCAAGTTCATCAGTTATGATATTATGTTTTCAGCAGGTTTGACCCAATGTTTAGTTTTACTTATGATTATCCTTTTTCAGCTTTGTCATTCAATTCGGTTATGATATTCAGTCATGTTCAAATCATGATTTCAGAAAATAGCATGTATGCCCTACTCACAGAATATTATCTTCATTATTTTTTATAATATGCATGATTTATGATTTTACTTAGAGATTTTATTTACCTTGCATACTCGATACATTCCACGTACTAACCGCATATTCTATGTTGTATCATTTCATTATAGGCTCCGACATCCAGACTTAGTCTCGCCGCTAGCCATATTTCTAGTGTTAGCATATTCCAATCAGAGTTGGTGAGTCCTCAGCTCTCAAGGGCCCTTCTTATCAGTTATGTTATGTATTTTAAGTTTCAAACTTTAGTGAGTTATTTGGGATCTTGTCCCATCAACTCGTCAGTAGTAGAGTCTTTTCAGACATAATATGTAATCAGCTTCAAACTCGTGTATGTATTCTAATGCTACGTATGTTTAGACTTCCGCTATATTATCTATGTTAATGTTCCACTTTATTATGATTGAGTTAGATGTCATGTTCATTCCTTGGATTAACTTGGAGCCTCTCAGGGTTCATTGTCCCGTGTCTCAATCCGGGCCTATGCACGGGCCGTAACAAACTTGGTATCAGAGCATTGGGTTTTGAAGTGTCCTAGGGTGTTTAAAATTTGAGATAAGTAGAGTCTTATTCATGGGTGTGAAGCATTCCACACTTATGAAAAAGAGGCTATGAAACATTTAGGAAATGTTTCCTTCTTTCATGATCAAAGTTGTGTGACAAAATTCCTCTTTATCCTTCTAAATCGTGATATACGCATTTGCAAAATCATGCCTCCTCACTGAGTTAACAGAAGAAGAAATGGGAATGGAAATGGCCACAATAGAGATGGGCACCAGCAGGCCCCACCAGTCCATGAGAAGCATGTACCCGAGCCGATTGCCCATGTTGAGTTCAGGGCAGCCCTTTAGATGTTAGCTCAGGCCTTAACTGCCCAGGTCAATCAGTAGGTGGTAGTGCATGTCCCTCAAAATGAAAATGCGATGACGTTAAGATTTAGAGATTTTCTGGGGATGAACCCTTTGGAGTTTCTTGGATTAAAAGGGGATGAGAATCCACATTAGTTCATTGATGAAATTTTGAAGATCACCCAAATCATGGGGGTGACCAGAGAGGAGTTCGCCGATCTAGAGTCATATTAGTTGGAAGGGGTTGCGCACATCTAGTTCAAGCAATGGAAGGATAGTAGGGCAGTTGGAGCAGGCCCTATTGGTTGGGATAAGTTTCATATCGCTTTGCTGGATTGGTTCTTCCCTTGTGAGATGATGGAGATAAAAGAAGCTGAGTTTGTGAACCTAAAGCAAGGGAGGGTGACAGTTCAGGAGTATGCCTTGGAGTTCACTCATCTGTCTAGGTATGCACCTGAGATAGTGGCGGATCAGAGAGCCCCAGTAAGCCGATTCATGCATGGGGTAGCAGACTACCTAGTTAAGGATTGCTGGACCCCGATGCTTCATCAGGACATTGAATTTTCTTTGATAGTCGTATACACCCAGTATATAGAGGTGGTATAGATGAATGAGCAGGAGACAGAGGCCAAGAGGGCCGTGACTGATAACTTTGGATTCTCCCAGTAGAAACCTAGTGGGCACCGTCAGCAGCCCTACTAGAGATCTTCAGCCCTAAGGCCTTCGGCTATGATTGTACCATTCGAATCCAGGCATGATTAAAGGGGACGAGCATCAGGCTCGAGGGGCCCGAGTAGAAGTCCCGTAGAGACCAGCCCTCTAGAGTATAGCAGATGTGGGCGGAGACACATGGGTCAGTTCTTAGTTAGTTCAGGTGTGGGAAGCCCGGACATATTCTTAGAGGTTGCCCAGTAGCCAGACAAGGTCATGATAGGGGTCGAGGCCTGACTTCCAGTTCAATAGCTCCACCAACATGCCCAACTCAACAGGGGGCATCTACTAGTGCGGGTGGTGGTCAGCATCAAAATAAATTATATGCCCTATCACCCCGTCAAGAGCAGGAGGTCTCCCCAAAAGTAGTCACTGGTATGTTTCTAGTTTTCCACCTTTATGTTTATTCATTGTTAGATCCAAGGTATACTTTATCTTTTCTGATGCCCTATGCTTCTAGTAGTTTCGGAGTCAGTCCCAAAATCCTATCGGAACCTTTCTTAGTCTCTAAACCAGTCGGTGATTCAATTATAGCTCGACGGGTATACAGAAATTGCCCTGTTACAGTTCTTCAGAAAATCACCTCAGCAGATCTAGTAGAGTTAGCCATGACCGATTTTGATGTTATTTTTGGCATAGATTGGCTACATGCATGTTATTCCTCAGTTAACTATAGAACCCGTGCAGTAGAGTTAAAATTTCCAGGTGAGCCAATCCTATACTAGAAGGGTAGTTCAACTTTGCCTGTAAGTCATTTCATTTCCTACCTTAAGGCCAGAAAGATGATTTCTAAGGTTGCGTGTACCATCTAGTTAGGGTTAAGGATGCTATGTCCGAGACCCCAACTATCCAGTCAGTCCTAGTAGTATGTGAGTATCCAAAAGTGTTCCTACATGATCTATCAGGAATGCCTCCCGAGAGGGAGATCAATTTTAGTATTGACCTTCTTCCTACTACGCAGCCTATATCTATTCCTCCTTACATAATGTCTCCAACTGAGCTAAAGGAGTTGAAGCAGCGGTTGAAGGACCTTTTAGAAAAGGGTTTCATTAGACCTAGAAAGTCCCCATGTGGTGCACCAGTTCTATTTGTCTAAAAGAAGGATGGTTCTCTTCAAATGTGCATTGATTATCGGCAATTGAACAAAGTTACTGTCAAAAATAGGTATCCTCTTCCCAGGATTGATGATTTATTTGACCATCTTCTGGGTGCTAAGTGCTTTTCAAAGATAGACCTCAGATCCTAATACCATTAGCTCAGGGTTCGGGAGAGTGACATCCCGAAGACAATCTTCAGGACTCAGTATGGTAACTTTGAGTTTGTAGTTATGTCTTTTGGACTAACAAATGCTCCTACAACTTTTATGAATTTGATGAATAGGGTGTTCAATCCATATCTAGATATGTTCGTGATTATGTTCATAGATGATATCCTTATATACTCTCAGAGCGAGGAGGAGCATGCCACTCATTTGAGGGTGTTGCTATAGACTTTGAAGGACCATCAATTATATGCAAATTTCAGTAATGCGAGTTTTGTCTAAACTCTGTGGAATTTTTTGGGTCATATGGTATTAAGTGAGGGTGTTCAGGTGGACTCTGAAAAGATGGAAGCAGTGAAGAATCGGCCTAGACCAGTTAGACCTTCAAACATCAGGAGTTTCTTGGGTTTGGCTTCTTACTATCGGAGGTTTTTTGAGGGGTTTTCATCCATTGCAGCATCGTTTACTAGATTAACTAGAAGAAGGTGAAGTTTCAATGGTCGGAGGCTTGTGAGAAGAGCTTCCAAAAGTTGAAGATTGGACTCACCTCAGCACCTGTGTTGATCCTACCTGAGGGTACTAATGGGTTTGTGGTATATTGACACATCGACGATCGGCCTAGGTTGTGTAATCATGCAGAACGGTAAAGTTATGGCCTATGCTTCTAGGCAGCTGTAAGTTCATGAAAAGAACTACCCAACCTATAAACTCAAATTGGCGGCGGTAGTATTTCCCGTGAAGATTTGGAGACACTACTTGTATGGGGTTCATGTAGATGAGTTTGCGGATCACAAAAGCCTATAATATATGTTTACCTAGAAAGATCTAAATCTACATCAAAGAAGGTGGTTGGAGATACTTAAAGACTATGATATGAGTGTTCTTTACCATCGGGGCAAGGCTAATGTGGTGGAAGATGCTCTTAGTATCCTTTCTATGGAGAGTGTGTCCCATATGGATGAGGGGAGGAAGAAATGGGTGAAGGATGTGTATCAGCTTGCACGTTTGAGAGTTCGTCTTGTTAACTCAATAGATGGTGGTGTCATCATGCCGAATGGGTCAGAATCATCTTTACTGACCAATGTTAAAGCTAGGAAAGACGAGCATCCTACTTTGGTAAAGTTGAAGGAAGCTGTTCAAAATCAGAAAGTGGATGTCTTCTCCTAAGGGGGAGATTGTTTGCTTCGATATCAGGATTGTTTGTGTGTTCCGGATTTTAATGATTTTAGAGAGAGGATGTTGCACAAGGCTCATGGTTCCAGGTATTCTATACATCCAAGTGCCACCGAGATGTATTTTGGCCTATGGAAAGTCTATTGGTAGAATGGCATGAAAAAGTACGTAGCAGAGTTTTTGGCTAGATGTTCGAATTATCAACAGGTGAAGGTTGAGCATCAAAGACCTGGAGGTGTGCTCCGAGATATTAGTATCCCTACTTGGAATAGAGATCAATATGGACTTCATTAAAGGTTTGCTTCGCACTAGTCGATGGTATGACTCCATTTGGGTGATGGTAGACAGGTTGACCAAGGCAGCTAATTTTCTACTAGACAAAACTACTAATTCAGCAGAGGATTATGCTATGTTGTACATTCGGGAGTTGGTTTGGTTGCATGGAGTGCCCTTTTCCTTCATAACAGATACAGGCATTCAGTTTACCTGCCAGTTTTGGCGATCGTTTTAGAAGGGACTTGGCACTTAGGTCAAGCTTAGCACATATTTTCACCCGTAGATAGATGGTCCTGAGCGAACCATTCAGAGTCTTGAGGATATGTTGAGAGCACGTGAGATTGATTTCAGGGGTAGTTGGGATGATCATCTGCCTCTCATCAAATTTTGATATAACAACAACTACCATTCTAACATTCAGATGGCTCCGTTTGAGACTCTTTATGGGTGGAGATGTAGATCACCTATCGGCTAGTTTGAGGTTTGTGAGGCTACATTGATAGGACCAAATTCAGTTCATGAGTTCTTAGAGAAAGTTTAGCTTATAAGGGAAAGATTGAAAAACGCTTAGAGTCGCCAAAAGTCCTACGCTAATGTAAGGAGAGAGAACTTGAGTTTGAAGTCGATGCTTGGGTGTTTCTGAAGGTGTCTCCTATGAAGGGAGTGATGAGTTTCAGAAAGAAACGGAAACTCATTCCCCGTTATGTGGGCCCATGTCGGACTGCAAGATGTGTTGTCCAGGTGGCCTATGAGTTGGAGTTACCATCAGAACCAAGTTCAGTTCATCCAGTTTTCCATGTATCGCTCTTAAACTCTAGTTGTTCCAATAGAGAGTGTAGGTGTGAAGGATAGTCTTAGTTATGACGAGGTTCCGATGGAAATACTGGATCTTCATGTTCAAAGACTAAGAAAAAATGAAGTAGATTTAGTTAAAGTTTTGTGGAGGAATTAGCATGTTGAGGGAGCTATGGGGGAAGCCAAAGCAGATCTGATGGCTAAATACCCACATCTATTCCCTTCCGGCTTAGTTCCAGCTTGAGGCATTAGTTTTCTCCCTAATACTCTATTCAGTTTCTTGTCAGTTCATGTGCCCCAGTTTCTTTCATGTCAATGCATGTATGTATGATTCATGGATTCAGTTCAGTCATGTAGTTCAGTTAGGAGACAGTCACTCTGTCAGTTTTCAGCTTTGGATGTTTAGTATTTGAGTATGGTGATTGCATTTTTCTACTTTTCAGTAAGATTTTCCACATTCAAGGATGAATGTTCCCAAGTGGAAAATATTATAATACCCCAAAAATCCTAAGATTAGACCCTGGAGTTGAAATGGAGAAATAGAATTTTCTGCAATATTTCATAGGATGAGTCATCTTGTGACACGTCAGGAACACCATGAACGTTAAGTGACTTGTGGGGTGGGGTTTGACCATGGTGGAGTTTTTGGGATCTGAGGTGACCACGGGTGTGACCACGAGTCGTGGTCAACACCATGAGTTGTCTAGTGATCCATGGACAAGGGGTGCTTGGAGGATTAAAGAATTTGGGCAGTGTGGACGACGACTTTGTCACAACGAATCATTGGGCACACCATGAGTCGTGGTGTCCCTCGTGGTGACCCTCAGAAGGTAGGTGACTAGTGTAAGTCAAGAATGGCAGACCACGAGTCGTGGTCCATGGCATGAGTCGTCCAGTCCCTCATGGGGACTGGCAGTGTGTTTTTTCCTGCAAATTTATTAATGACTTTTCTGTAATTCCTATGTCACTAAGGCCTATGCTACGTCATTTTAAGCTTTGAAAAAGGTGTTTTAAGAGGGTTGAGTCATTCTAAGCCTATTCCAAATCCATGCATGCAAGCTTACAGGTTTAAGGGGTGATCAAGCCTAGCTTCTTCAAGGTTCTTCCCCTAAATTTCAATTTGGCAATCAAGAAAGTTATGAAATCATAGCTCTTCAGGTATGTAAGGATATGAATGGGTGCAATTGTCCACACCCATGCCCAATTCTCTCTTAATTCATGAAAATTCTATTGATGAATCTATGAGGTTTTTATCCAATGTGTGAATTACCTAAGTATCAATCATGTGTAAGATCTAAGCATGTTTCTAATGTTGAATTATGATTAATGGGAAGATTTTACAATGTTTTAAATTATAAATTGTGTTTTCAAGTCTTATAAATTAGGATGCCCATCCATGAAAGTTCATGAAAGTGAGATCTATGAAAGGAGGCTTCAAGCGTGATGAGATTTTTATGAAGAAAGTATGATTTCAAATTAGCCATGTTTATTTTCATGTCTTCAAATAGTCAAGTCTATGTTAAGCTTGTTGAAGTGTTGGGCAAGCCTATATGATCAGGTATGTTTGATGATTTATCTAAACTTCATGTATTAGCTTACCACGTGGATTTTGGAGTCTAGAATCCCACTATTTTAAGTTTGTGGTATGGTTTGAGCCAAGGCTCGTCAGGTTATGATTTCGGATTTATGTATGTATATTATTAATCAACTTCAACACTAGACAATGGTCAGTTTCATTGAAAAATGATGGAGAGCATATGTATGTTTTTGGGAGTAGTGTCAAGCACCGAGTAGGCTAAGGTTCAGTCAACCCTATGCCTCGGAACTACGCGCCAACATAGGTATGTTTATATTATTTGGGATCTCCCGCGTGAGCTTCCCCTATCCCCAAGGGGACATCTTCTTGATATTGATATCATGGTAGCGTCCCTTAGCCCTGGCAAAGCTTTGGACGGCTCTGCCCACTTGAGTGCGATACTCGGGACCATATAAGCTCTATCGTGGTATGTCGATTATATGACGAGTCTCCCATTGTTCCTCATGATTTCAGTTATGCATGTTCATCAGTCATGATATTATGTTTTCAGCAGGTTTGACCCAATGTTCAGTTTTACTTATGATTATCAGTTTTCATCTTTGGATCATTCGATTTAGTTATGATATTCAATTATATTCAGATCATGATTTCAGAAAATAGCATGCAAGCCCTACTCTCAGAATTTTATCTTGATTATGTTTTTATAATATGCATGATTTATTATTTTACATACTTAACTATTTTATTTACCTTGCATACTCGATATATTCCGCGTAATGACCGCATACTCTATGCTGTATCGTTTCATGATACAGGCTCTGACATCCAAACTCAGTCCCACCGCTAGCATGATTCCCAGTGTTATCATATTTCGATCATAGTTGGTGAGTCCTCATCTCTCGAGGGCCCTTCTTATCGGTTATCTTATGTATTTTCAGTTTTAGACTTTAGAGAGTTAGTTGGGGTCTTGTCCCATTAGCTCGTCAGTAGTAGAGGTTTTTCAGACATAGTATGTAATTAGCTTCAAACTCATGTTATGTATTTTGATGTTATGTTATGTTCAGACTTCCGATATGTTATCTATGTTGATCTTCCACATTATTATGATTGAGTTAGATGTCATGTTCATGCCTTGGGTCTACTTAGAGCCTCTTAGGGTTCTTTGTCTTGTGTCTTTATCCAGGCCTATACATGGGTCATCATAGGCTCATACTGAGAGTCGTATGTTGCCTTCCTCTTACTTCATCCTTCTAACTTTCACCACGGTGCTCAATATGGCTCGTACAGTCAAGGTACAGCTTGTACTGAGACTTGTACTTGGCTGATGTTCTGCATTTTTAGGCTTCGTTTGCATATTTTTTCTCCAACACTTATTTTCCCTAAAATTAAAGTAAAAGTGTCTCATATCCATATAAATATACCTAAGTCTATGCTATTACTCAGTTTTAAGGGTTGAAAATGTTTAAACCCACAACATATCAACACCCTCAACTTAAGACTTTTGCATGTCCTCGGGCAAAGAAAATGAGAAAACTAAACACAACACTTAACTAGAAAATAGACCTAGGATACTACAGCCAACATCAATCAAAACTTGCACTGTAAACTCAAAAAGCTTTTGACCTTTTTTCTCGTGAATAAAATCAGCATATGCACTACAAAGTAGCCACAAAACATGATAAACAGGGATTAAGGTATGTCATCGAGCTATTAACTGATAGTCAAGTCATCACGAATGCTGTTTACACACACTACTAGTAGAGTAAAACATAAACCATGTACCCTCACAGCAAATGAAGTCCCCCTAATCTTGGGCAGATTTATATGCCCAAGTGATACTCAAACGGATCATTTTCGCCTTGTTTATCGTGCAATGTGTATACATTTTCATGTAATTGGTAATAAAATGTGAATTTATACTAACCAACATGATTAGCATTGTTTTGTAGGTAAAATGTGATTTTAAGGAGCTAAAATGCATGTTGGAACAATAACGGAGTTGGACTTGGATTCGAGCACGGAAAAGGCATTGGACTGCACAATATACAGGGGCTCCGCGATGGAGCCGTGTCACGCTGCCATCGCGGAGGCATCCTTCCTGGAGGGTGAAAAATTAGTCAAATTCCAGTGGAGCCTCACGACAGCTCCGTGGCACGGAGGCAAGCCTCCGCGTTGCATGTCGTGCCACGTTGATGCTATATACCCGGACCCCAAATTTCCAGTGAGGGTCCGCGTCCACGCTATGTCACGGAGGCAGTGCTCCGCGATGCAGTCCGTGACACTTTGCTTGCTATTCCGGGAAAAATTCCCATTAGTATAAATAGAACACTTAGGCTTATTTTTCATAATTCAGACTTAGTGGAGCAAGGACGTGGGTTACAGGCAGTTGAGGAACGAAAAGTTCAGGGTTTTTTCTCTCTTTCTTTCTTCTTTAACTCAATTGTTTGTATGATTAACACTTGTTTTAGGATGATTAATCCACAAATGAGTGGCTAATTCCCTTCCTTGCTGAGGTTATGAACATTTGTGATGAATTTTGATTATTAAATTATATGGTTTTTCATCTTCTTCTTCCATGTTGTTCTATTAATTCTTGTTTCTACTGCATTGGTGTGTGGCCGACATTAATGTACATCTAAAAAGTCCGATTTCACTCGAGAGAGCACGAAATTGGAAAGTTGTGAATTAATAGGGTATTGTTCTTAACTTGATTTGGGGAAATTGAGTTTTCATGTGCTTTCCTGATAGAAATATACTTGAAAGCCGTATTAGTCAATTTAGGAAACGGAATTGTATTGCTAGGTCATAAATTGCATTTGATCACAGCAATGTAGATGGATGGTTTATGATTCTTAAGTGAGATTAAATACGAGAGTTTTAATCTCTAGGCCGATGTTCTTGGCTAGCAACTAGAAGCGAAGATTAACCAATGTATGACTATAATCATGTTCATTACATGTTCTTAACCTTGGCATGCTCATATCCATAGTTTAAATTCAAAGTAGATAATTGTTAATAGTTTTAGTACATAATTTATAAAACAAATTTTTCAATTGATGGTTACGTTGTTGTCAGCATATTTTGAAGTGAGATAGAATATAGTATACTTAAGCCATTTTTACTTATCCAGAGTCTCCTTGGATCGATACTTGGCTTACTTAAGCCACTTACTACTTGTTTGACCACGTGCACTTGCGTGTCGGTTTTTAACCCCTACCAAAGCACCGAGCAAGTTTTTGGCGCCGTTGCCGGGGAGACTAGGCAATTGGTGAAACTGTATTAAGTGTAAATTTACTGTATTTTTATTTTATTTTCATAAGTGTTGACAACTTTGTCTTAGGCTGTATTTTGTAGACTTGATTTCTGTGAACACAGGCAAGAGACAAAGAGCTGGTGGAATCTTATATAGAGCCTAAACGTATACTTTATAGTAAACGCAGAGAAGCTCTACAAAAAAAATTGCAGTTGCTCAGACAGACTATAATGGAGAAACAAAATCCACCGGTTGTGAGGGTAGTATTAGTGCCCATAGAAGCAGCAGCAAGGCCGGTTCGCGAGGTGGCAATCCCACATGCCAACAATGTTACATCCAGTATCCGCAAACCAGAGCCTAGAGGGAGATTTGAACTCAAGCAAAACATGGTGCAACTGTTGCACACAAGCGGGCAATTTACCGGTCTCCCTCATGAAGACCCATAACAACATCTCCAAAACTTTTTGGAGATAAGTGACACTTATTTACCCGCTGGAGTGTCACCTGATTATGTTCGGCTTACATTGTTTCCATTCTCATTACTTGGTGAAGCCAAGAGGTGGTTAAAAGCTGAGCCACCAAATTCTATTTCAACGTGGGATGATCTTGCACGAAAGTTCTTGATAAGATTTTTTCCCTCTGGTAAAACAGCCAGACTTAGAAGTCAAATTCTAAGTTTCAAACAGAGGGAGGGAGAAAATTTATATCAATCCTGGGAAAGATTTAAATCCATGTTGCGGGACTGTCCTCATCATCATCAGTCCAATGAGGTGTTGGTGCACACATTTATTGAGGGTTTGGAACCCCATACTAAAATTTTGTTAGATTCAGCAGCTGGAGGGCAAGAGCTGCAAAAGACTTATGAGGAGCTGTACACTTTGCTAAACCAGATTTCACAGGGTAATCCAGAATGGAATGCTGATTCATCACGAGGTGGAGCAAGGAAAGCAGTAGGAGTGCTTGAAGTGGATGGATTTACAGCTATCGCTGCATAGATAGTTGCCTTGCAGAATCAGTTGAACAACCATTTCAGCAACATGACTTTGAACTAGCCTTCAGCTTCAGTCAATGCGGTCCAGCAAATATGGTGTGAAGTGTGTGGAAGCAGTGAGCACTCAGCTAAGTGCTGTGGAGCAAACCCAAATTCGGTTAACTTTGTGGGCAATTCATAAAGAAATTAGCAGCAGTATGGTAGTGGCTACAACTCAAATTGCAGGAACCATCCAAATTTTTCATGGGGTAGAAACAGCCATCAGGGCCAAAGTTCGGGTCAGGGTATGCAAAGGAATCAAGGAGGGCAACAGAACTACCAATCTCAATTCAGAAATCATAATGCCCCTCCTCCACCACCATCACCCAGAATTGAGGAGATGTTCAAGACCATGATCGCTAACCAGGCGCAATTGCAGGCTGACTATGTTAAATTTGGCAGCCGAAGTGAAAAATAATCAATTAGCGACCAAGGCTCTTGAGTATCAATTTGGGAAATTTGCTAGTGCCCAAAACACAAGGCCCAGAGGAGGACTGCCTAGCGACACGGATCCGAATCCGAAGCAGGTCAATGCAGTGACCACAAGGAGTGGTTTGCAGCTGAAGGAGGTGGAACCAGAAAGACCACCTCAAAACTCGGGAGCAGCAGATGTTGAGGGAGAGCAAAGTGCGGAAAGGGGGAAGACCAAAGAAGCTGAATCAGAAAGACCTCCACCCCCGTTCCCTCAACGACTCAAGAAACACAAGGAGGAGGCGTGTTTCAAGAAATTCATGGAGGTGCTTAAACAGGTACATGTTGACTTACCTCTTGTTGATGTCTTGCAGGGAGTGCCTAAATATGCCAAATACATTAAAGACATCGTGGCCAACAAAAGTCGTTTGACTGAGTATGCCACGGTAGCTTTGACGGAGGAGTGCACTTCCCGGATCAAAAATAGACTGCCCACGAAGCTAAAAGACCCTGGAAGTTTTACTATCCAGCTTACTATTGGGCAGAGTATCCGAGCTCGTGGATTGTGTGACCTGGGAGCGAGCATAAATCTGATGCCATCTTCGGTATTCAGAAAGTTGGGTCTAGGGAGTCCTAGACCTACAACAGTAATCTTGCAGTTGGCAGATCGATCCTTAGCTTGGCCGGATGGCATTGTTGAGGATGTTCTAGTGCAAGTGGGCTCCCTAATTTTCCCGGTAGATTTTATTGTTCTGGATTTTGAACCAGACGCGGAAGTCCCATTTATTTTGGGACGACCCTTCTTGGCAACCGGGAAAGCATTAATTGACGTAGCTGTGGGTCAACTTACAATGCGAGCACATGACAAGGTAGAGGTGTTTGATGTGTACAAAGCACCCAAGCTCCCGATGGTGAATGACGAACTCTCAGTGATCAATGTAATTGATCATGGTAATGCTAAACAAATGAATGATTCCCGAGAGTTGATGGGAAGACCACCGGATAGGTGTGAGCACTACTGGGGGGAGGACAATGATCGTGAGAAATCATCCATCACCCTAGCGGACAATTGAGCATAAAGGACGTCGAGCCGCGACGGTAAACCAGGCACTATATGGGAGGCAACCCGTGAAAAAATTTTCTTTCATTTTGTAAAGTGTACAAAGAGTTTATTTTTCTTTTTCTTGATTGAGTACAAAATTTTTGTGTTTTAGTTAGTATTTTTTTTTTTAGTTAGGTGAAACCTATTAATCTAACCAATTTTGTTTAGTGAGATGATTTTCAGGTTAAACGGACAAAAATGTGCACGAAATGGTGAAGGAAAAGGTGAGGTATAAAAAATTAATAAAATGCAGAGACAGTGAGCTGGGGCGATAGCTCCGTGTCACGGAGGAGGACCTCTGCGTTACCCTCTGTGACACGTTGAAGTGTAATCTGGAAATTTTAAAATTTCCAGAGGGCTATCGTGATGGCTCCGTGTCACGGAGGCAGTGTACCGCGATGCACTCCGTGACACGTTGCCATATAAATTATGACGGGTCACACCGGGTTGCCGGGTGACCCGCGTGTTTTCTACATTTTAAACCCCCGATTTTGCCCCTTCTTCCCTCATTTTTTACAATTCTCCGCGACCAAACACCCAAATTTCCCTTCCCCATCAACGTGCCACGGTCTAAAGCAAAAAATTATCAAGTTTTCTTCGGTTCTTCAACTACGAGGTATGTTTTCCGATTATATCTCACGTTTTTGTCGATTTCATTCGAATTTAAGCATGGGAGGTGAACTAAATCACCCCAAGTCGAAATTTAGCATGAATTCGAGTTATTTATTGATTGATAAAAGTTCGGAATGTTGTAATGATTGTTTGAACTTGTCGATTGCATGAAATATTCGAATTTTCTTGCGAAATTCAATTCTAGGGCTTGATTGTTGAAATCAAAATTGGTAACTTGTTAAATTTGTGAAATATAGGTCGGGTTGTATGTATTGAATGAGATAAGTCGTTGTAAAAATTGTTTGAATGTTAATAGACGACGAATTCTCCGGTTTTTGGGAAAATGTTGAAAATTGTTCGAATTGGGTTGGTTGTATAAGTTCATGAATATAGAATTTTTGTTGTTGTTTTTGTTTCGTTGTTTTTCTTTGCTAAGTGCGATGGTTGAATCGCTAAAGATGGTAGTGATTGGGATTAGCTGTATGAAGTCTGAGTAGTATGCTAAAGTTATACCGTCAAATTTTTCTTTGCGAACGCACTAAGCATGAATTGTATAGTTGTTTGTTTTTGGTATAAATAAAGTGATTCTTGCCGTAGTATCGTAAATGTAGCAAAGGGCTAAGTGTGGGGTTAACTTAGCGTAGCCCGACCTTAGCCGAAGTTAATATTCATTTAGCTTGACATTGCGCTTCTTTATTTGTGTTGACAGGTAAAATGGCAAGTAGGCAGGACAAAGGTAAGGGTGCATCAACTTCAGGCACCGGAAGGAAAAGACTTAGACTGGGCACAGCAGTGCCAGCAGTTCCACGCGGCCAGCGCCGCCAATACGGAATGAGGTGGGTAACTGATGAGAGGAAGAAGTGGTACACCAAACACAAGGAGAATAAATACTTCCCCGAGGAGCATATTGCACGGGAACCATTAGCACAGGAGTTCCCCCGCATAGTTTAAAGGATCGAGGCAGCTGGGCTCAGCTTCATATTTCAGGAGCCCAAGGAATGCAACCTACATCTAGTCTGGGAGTTCTATGCTAATTGGAACCCGGCATTCAAAAGCCACACAATCAAGATCAGAGGGCAGATAGTCACTCTGGAACCCCAGCAGCTAAATGCCATCATTGGAGCGCGGGACACAGACGCCCACGTTCTCTGCCAGCTGAACAACACCCCACCATATGCCGATATCAGACGCACCTTGTGTGGGGCTCGATCCACAGCCAGATGGAGCAGACATAAGGAAAGGGGTTACCACCAGACTCTGCCGTATTCTCAAATGAACAGGGAGGCCAGAATATGGCTGAAGATAGTCTGCTCGTGCATAATCCCGGGGGTACACATGACTGATGCGACCCGGGATCGTGTTTGCCTGGTGTATGTCCTGATGAAAGGGCTGAAGATTAATGTTGGGGCGGTCATCATATCCGCCATGAAGAGAGCCCGACTACACCAGGGCCACAGGTATGGGTTCGGTGGACTAATCACCACCTTTCTCTGGGGCCTCAACATTGAGGAAGAGGATTTGGATTACATCCCGCAGTTGGAGCGGAGGGCCCTTGACATGACTAAAACTAAGGCCCCCGACACCACACACGGGCCAGTGCTGACGCTTGGCGAGCGACAAGCTCGTGACGACCAGTACATGGCACGGATGTTTGGAATGCATATGCTCCAGCTCAGGATCGGTGGGAGACCAGCCACGGAGGAGGAGCTATGGCAGCTCGAGCTGGATTACCCGTTTGGCGAAAACGCCAGGGCTTTATGCTGAGTGGGGCCAGCCTTTGTAGAGCCGACAGATGATGACGTCCCCACGGATGAGGAGACACGCTGGGAGGACTCTAATGTGGAGTCCGATGACGACGACGGAGGCGACTCGGACATGGGCGATGAGGCAGCAGCACTTGATGAAGAAGTGGAATACTTTGACTGATCAGGGAGTTCCACCACCCAATTTTGTTATTTTTAATTTTTGTGAACACTGGGGACAGTGTTCGATTTAAGTGTGGGGTGGGGAGTAGTTAGGTGCTGGGGCTGGGCTAGTTTGCTTGTGTGCTTTCCTCTGTCTTGTATGTATGTTTCCCTGTGTTTGTGAATTGTAAATTGTTCTGTATATGTACATATTTGTGGTATTGATGTGTGTTGTGGAATGTTGTTGTTGAAGCTAAGTCTGTAAAAAATTTTGTAAATATTTTTTTAATTTATTTTTTCCTCTATCAAAATGATCGATATTTTTAAAATTTTGCAAAAATATTTCGTTCAGATTTAAAAATATTTTGTAAATAATTTTTCCATCGAAATGATCGATGTTTTGCAAAATAATTTTTATTTTTATTTTTTTGGGTTTCTCGGCGTTTGTTTTCGGTTCTTTTACCGAGAATAGTCCCACTGAACCGATGTCATAGTTAGTGACCGTTCCCTATGATGGATGGATGACGACCATCTTAAGGGAAATGTAGTCGGTAGGAGTAGTGATTTTAAATTATTTTCAGTTTCTTTTTTCTTTGGTGGATTGCATCACGGAACCTGTAGTTACTATATGGTTGTGAAATTTGGGTTGCATGTTGTAACTGATATTCAAAATGTAAAAGTGATTCGTATGAAAGCATGCAATTTTGTAAATATGTTGAGATACCTAGGCTGTAGAGTTCGATTCGGTGTGATTGAGGCTTAATTTTTGAATTCATGTAATTAGCTAATTAAAGAGTCTGTGAATGCATCTTGAATCGAGCCTGTGCATAAAGTGTGAAGTGAGGTATTGTTCTTCCATGCTATTGTGAAGTGTCTAGAACTTGCCTGGTGTGTGTACAAAACGAAATGAAGGAGGTGTAGTGTTGGAAAGGATGTAGGCATTTCTTTGTTCTAACCGAGAGTTTCTAGTTTTTTTCTTGTCATACTCCCCTTTTTTTATGTGATTGTATACCCTAGTCAGCCCGTTGAGCCTTTATCCTATTATTTCTTTCTTTTGTCCAAAAATGTATAAACTGAGCTTAATTCTTTCTTTTCATTAGCCGTAAAGTCTATACAAAACTCTTAAGCGCTTAAGAAAACCAAAAATTTTCCCAAAGTGTCAAAGAGTGAGAATGGTGAAAAGAAAAAGAAAAGCAGAGTGAGGAAAGAAAAGAAAAGGTTGAAGGTGCACTTGCTATAACTAAATGATAATGAAGGTGCATGAAAAACCTTTGTTTTTGAGTCAAGTGTGCTTGATGAAATGGGCCATACGAAAGTAAATCATCATGAATGGGACGATGAAAAAAAAGAAAAGAGAGAAACAATGTCCATACGTTGATGGGAATGTGTTGAAAAGGCGCTTAATGATGCTAGTGGCTATTATTGGCTAATCCAGTATGTACTAGTTCCATAGCCTCCATTACAACCCATTAAAGTCCTACGTGATCTTACATTGAATTTCTTTATATTAGTGTAGTAATACACTAAGGGTAAGCTTATGGGTCATGACATGATGCATGTGAATTCCTTTGGGAGAGAGAGTGAAATTAGTTTTTACCTGCCCCTATTTGAATGTTTGTGTGTCACATGAGCAAAAAGGGGAAGATTCTCTTGAGTTGTGAGGGCACATGCTTGATGAAAGATTGATTGTCGTGTCGGATATCTTGATTAGTTGATTTGCATGAGTTTGCCGATATCGAGAGTTGATTCTTAAAGTCTAGGAAGTCTTGATGTATTAAACGTCATTGCATTGTTAATGCCATGCATATTTTCTGGATGATTTGCAATATTGAATGATCGGTATGACCGTAGCTCAAATTGTCGCACCATTGTGGCGAAGGTTGGGATGTAATTTGCATGAATTGTGTGTTTGTTGTTCGAGGACGAACAAGGATTTAAGTGTGGGGTAAGTGATCTTGGGCAGATTTATATGCCCAAGTGATACTCAAACGGATCATTTTCGCCTTGTTTATCGTGCAATGTGTATACATTTTCACGTAATTGGTAATAAAATGTGAATTTATACTAACCAACATGATTAGCATTGTTTTGTAGGTAAAATGTGATTTTGAGGAGCTAAAATGCATGTTGGAACAATATCGGAGTTGGACTTGGGTTCGAGCATGGAAAAGGCATTGGACTGCACAATATACAGGGGCTCCGCAATGGAGCCGTGTCACGCTGCCATCGCGGAGGCATTCTGCCTGGAGGGTGAAAAATTAGTCAAATTCCAGTGGAGCCTCGCGACAGCTCCGTGGCACGGAGGCAAGCCTCCGCGTTGCATGTCGTGCCATGTTGATGCTATATACCCAGACCCCAAATTTCCAGTGAGGATCCGCGTCCACGCCGTGTCACGGAGGCAGTGCTCCGCGATGCACTCCGTGACACGTTGCTTGCTATTCCGGGAAAAATTCCCATTAGTATAAATAGAACACTTAGGCTTATTTTTCATAATTCAGACTTAGTGGAGCAAGGACGTGGGTTACAGGCAGTTGAGGGACGAAAAGTTCAGGGTTTTTTCTCTCTTTCTTTCTTCTTTAACTCAATTGTTTGTATGATTAACACTTGTTTTAGGATGATTAATCCACAAATAAGTGGCTAATTCCCTTCCTCGCTGAGGTTATGAACATTTGTGATGAATTTTGATTATTGAATTATATGGTTTTTCATCTTCTTCTTCCATGTTGTTCTATTAATTCTTGTTTCTACTGCATTGGTGTGTGGCCGACATTAATGTACATCTAAAAAGTCCGATTTTACTCGAGAGAGCACGAAATTGGAAAGTTGTGAATTAATAGGGTATTGTTCTTATCTTGATTTGGGAAAATTGAGTTTTGATGTGCTTTCCTAATAGAAATATACTTGAAATCCGTATTAGTCAATTTAGGAACCGGAATTGTATTGCTAGGTCATAAATTGCATTTGATCACAGAAATGTGGATGGATGGTTTATGATTCTTAAGTGAGATTAAATACGAGAGTTTTAATCTCTAGGCCGATGTTCTTGGCTAGCAACTGGAAGCGAAGATTAACAATGTATGACTATAATCATGTTCATTACATGTTCTTAACCTTGGCATGCTCATATCCATAGTTTAAATTCAAAGTAGATAATTGTTAATAGTTTTAGTACATAATTTATAAAACAAATTTTTCAATTGTTGGTTACGTTGTTGTCAGCATATTTAGAAGTGAGATAGAATATAGTATACTTAAGCAATTTTTACTTATCCAGAGTCTCCTTGGATCGATACTTGGCTTACTTAAGCCACTTACTACTTGTTTGACCACGTGCACTTGCGTGTCGGTTTTTAACCCCTACCAAAGCACCGAGCACCCCCCACTCACAAATATAGTAAAATATGAAACATGGGACTGATCAAGTAAGACTCTCAGTCTCACAAAGAAGTTTCAAATGCTGCATATGATACCATAGGCTTGCCCTTATTTTCTCTACTTCGATTTGTTAGATGGTTAGGCTAGGATTACTATAGGACTTTCGTTGGCTTGTAATGTAAGCTTTCGGGTTGGGTATGACAGATATGGGATCTTTTAAGTGTCTAAATCCCTCCTTGGCACTACATACATGTGGCTCCAATTTTTTACTTTTTCACCCTTTTTGCTTTATCCACTTTTTCCTCCCTTTTCACCCTTTTTATGTACTTATATGAATATGGTGTGTTTCTTCAATCTTTTCATGCATCATTCTCTTCTTGAATTTTGTTTTTCATTTGTCACATCATACCTCATTTTTCACCTTTTCTTTTCTTTTCTCTTCCTTTTTTACCTTCCCACTATATATGCACCCTACTCTAGCCACCCCTTAACTTAGGCATTATGCCTATGTTGAGGTTCACAGTGTCTAAGGAGGGACTAGGGCCAAAACAGGTTCATTATAAAAATGGGTATAGTTAATTGGTTAATTGAAGAAAAATGGCCTATTTGATGCTCAAAATCGGGATCAAGGGAATCATATCATTTTTGGTCGGCTAAAAAAAGGGCCTATGATACTTTCCTAACCAACCATCCTAAAACCTATGTAAAGACCAAATGGTCAAGTTCTAGATCCTCTACGCAGTATTGAACTAAGTATTAGACTTCACTCACTCATGGTACATGTCTTGGTTTCACTCTACCTGTCCGGTTTATACATGGCTTAACAAAAACTATACATGCTAATATACAAAATAACAAACAAAGATCCACATAATTAATGTTTGCATTCATAAGTACATAGCAAGCATCAAAAAATTTAAAACAGGGTCAATTTTTTACAACTCCAAAACTAGTGCTATTTATTGGCTGAGTACTCCTAAGATACTTTCTAATTAAACAAAAAATACAAAAATAAAATCCTAAACATGTCGCTTCTACTAGATAGCATGTCCGAGGGAAAAGAAACATGGCAAGAAAAACTCTCGAATGAGTCAAAAACCCAAAAACACATGTACACCCCCTCCCCTTTTAAAAAGCATGCTTCATCCCCAAAGAATAAAATGTAAAGCAGAGGACAGGGAACATACCTGCGGCGCACTAAGCGCTCCTATCGTCTTGCGGAGGAGGTACCTCTACTGCAATCGCAGTGCTGGCAGCGCACTCAGTGGTGTATCAATCGGGGAGTGTTACCCCCTCAGTAGTAACGACCATCTCTATAGCCTTTGGAATCATTTGGGCAGAATATAGCTTGCTAGAAGGGTCTTTCCCCTCGAAAGCTTTGCCTCGGTTGTGGTGGAGCTACCCATTCCTCTATCTCTCTCAAGCAGCTCTGACTGATGCACGTCATGAGTCTGCTGACTCTCCAATCTTGCACGCTTGCGCTCTCTTTTTTCTCTTTATCTCTTCTTTTTTGGTCTCGTCTCCCATATCCTTCTTTTTTCCCTTCTCTTTGTCTACTCCTATGGGCTCCCAATAAGCCGCCAGATGAAGCTCCTCATAAATAACGACATCGAGGTCAGGAAGAGAGGGGGTTCCAACGATTGCTGGCTGCCATGATGACAGCTCGGCCACTTGACTCTGAAGAGCCCCCAGCTCCTGACGAAGGCTGCCCATATCAGTCTACTCGACCATGTGCATGTTGAATCTTCTCTCGAACCCATCTAATCTATCATGTAAGGCCTCCACAGCTATCTTTATCTCAGCCTTTACCCATGGCTGGACATTCTTCATCATTTAATGAAACTTTTTCTCAGCTATGGTCAGTCTCTTGGACAGCTTTTGGAGAAATTCCTGAGGCACTAGGATGTACACAACTAGAGTTTGGCTTAGAAGACTCATAGGTGGTGCGTCAGAGGTGTTAGGAGGTGCATTAGAATGACCGGAATCTGTGGCCGGTGTCTCGCCCTGCTCATGTGAAGTGGGGGCATTAACCTGTACGCCTCCAGCTGCCTGTGATAGTGGGACTGTGATGGGAAGTCGAGCCCGACTTACCGGGTTCATCTCATCCCAGAATAGGCTAATGTCAGTGATCTACTATCCTTTGGTCAGATGCTCCTCAACACAATGCACTTTGATGCTCGCCTCTATGCACAATCTGCAAAAGAGACTCAGGAATGCGATGGTAGTTCTCAATCCCATAGCCCGATCCCGCATCTCCTCTGCAATGACCCTCGGGATATTGATGGGGTATTTGGACACGATACAAGCCACCAAAGCTACTTTGTTTGAGTTGAGGGTATTATCATTAACAGTCAGTGCCAACCAGTGGCGCACTAACATCCAACAGGCCTTTTCTATGAAGTTTAAAGAGTTCCTCGTGACCTGCTTGCTACTAGTGACCCACTCTACCTCTTCTTTGTCCTCAGCGATCACACTGGACAGTCATTGAATCTGCTTCCTCCTCTCATCAAAATCGAGCTGCTTGATTTGTTTCAAAGCCTCCACCTGATATTCATATTCTGGTGTAGCATATGTTCATATCAATTGGGGCCCATATAATACCCGAGCAATAATGCACTCGAATATATCAGTACCTCATCCTTTAACTAGGATGCTCTTTAGCTTGGGTTGATCTTTTAACTTTTTCCCCTCTTTCACTTTCTACTCCATGGTTGCCAAATAATTAGTGTAGAACTCCCAGATGATTTCTAAAGTGTACCGATCGGGTCCCTTGCCATCCAATCAAATCCGTAGAAGCTCAATGGTCGCTTCATCTCCTCCACCTTGTTCTATGAATTTGTGAGGATCCATAGCTCTTTTTGAATGCTCCACCTAAGTTTTTTCTTCACAGTGAGAGCAATGCTCTATTCATATATTGCCTGGGCTCCTGGTACTCTCCACTGGATGGTGCGGTTCTCCTTAGGCAGAGTCTGATCCTACTCTGCATTTGGTGCCTCATTCTCTGATCCAGCATTATTGCTTGCATCTTCGAATTGGACCTCCCCAGACCCTTTTTCTTTATTAGATCCGCTTCTATACTCTTGAGCTCTTTCCTCCACTCCCTTCTCAAACTGGGGAGCACCGGCAGATGTGGCAGTAGCTACCATGGCCTGGGCTTTGGCCTTCTCCCTAGTGGTTCGGGTCCCCTCAATATCTTATGTATAGACCCTGTATTCCTCTCATCAACCACTAGGGGAGTTGCCATCTTGTTCGGATTCAGAGGTCTTATCAAGTAATGTTCTCCGAGCAGTTGCTTTTGATGATTTACGTTTTTGCGTCATTGTACCTATGGAGAAAAAGGGTTAGAATTCCAAATTTGATAAAAAGAAAGCAAGAAAAATTCCTCTGTAATTTATCACGGGTCATCAATACGGGTCGTACATTGGAGATACGATTCATACAGAGACTTGTAATATCTCCAGCCAATGTATGCCTCTGAGGTATAACTCGTACCATGAAGATACGGTTCGTACCATGAGTCGTATGAGGATGCCCGTTTCAAACAATTGTTCTGTATTTTTCCATGACTCATGGTAGGACCTGTAAGTCAATTCCATGAGTCGTAGGAAGGATCGTACTATCACTTGTTGACTTGACCCTTTTTAGACTCTCGGTACGACTGCCAGGTAAGACTTGTAGCAGTAAACCACGAGCCATACTAGGATTCATACCTCGTGATTATTTCAAATTTGGCTTGGAACAGTTCCAATGAGCCATCTTACGAGTCATAGTATGAAACCGCTAGTAGTAGAAAGGCTTGTGAATCCTATCCCTGCTTTATTTTCTGTTCAGTTTGTAGGAGATTTCAATTTTAGTGTTAGGTACCAAGAATTCCCCAAGTCCAGGCATGCATTTAACATGTGTTACAGTTACCCATTCCTCCCCTTTTTAATCATGACCCGTAACTCAATTTTAGCATTTGAATGCATAATTTTTACAAGTTCAAGCCCCTACCCAGTTTTACACACCTTGTTCACATCCCTGATCATTGTCCCGTGTTTTAATTTTTCAATCATTATGAGAACTCTCAAGGATTAACAGGTTTATATCAAGCACACAAGTCATACTTATCAAATTCAAAGAACTACACTTACTTGAATGCTGATAACTTCGACTTTAAAAAAGAATTAGGGTTGGGATTGGGGTTCTCGATGTAATCTGAGCAAGAAATTGTTCAATTGAAATTTGATGTTGAGTTATGGGTGTGAAGGAGTCATGATTTTAGGTTGTGACTTCGGTTTTGAGAGCGTGGGAGGAGGGTACGACTTGTTCTAGTTTAAATAGGTTATAGGGCAGATTTAAGAAATGTAAGCCGAGTTTGGTAATTTTAAAATTTTTGGCCCATCACAACTCGTAATATGATTCATAGGAAGGCCATACAACTCATCCCTTGGACCTGTAACAGATAGATTGAGAAACTTACCAGTGGACCTATGAGCACATCTTACAACTCGTACTATAGGGGTATGATTCGTACTATGACTCATAGGTCTTTCTTCCATTGTGGCCCATGCCTTGCATATTTCATATCCATAGCAAGAACTACGACTTGTACAATGAGGTTACGAGTCATACGACCAATCGTACCCTGAACTAATGCACTTAAATATATCTTTAATTTTCACCATGACTCGTGCTACAGCTCGTACAACACTCTTACAAGTCGTATTGAGAACTATAACGCCTTCCTGTTCAGCAATTTTTTCGCTATCTGTTTTTGTTTCCCCTACACACTAAACACACATAAGTTAATTAACTTGAGTTGCCTCCCAAGAAGCTCTTGGTTTAACGTCGCGACACGACACAGGTGGTTTGGCCACTCATATTTCACCAAACCACCATTTGGGTTCCCTCCCAAGAAGCTCCTGATTTAATGTTGTGGCACGACACAAGTCTATGGACTATTAGACTTCATCAAGGAACTCAGATTCATCCTTTATTTCTAAGACAACTCTATATTCCTTCGACTGCTTCATTGATCGGAAGACGTTGTAAGTGACCTCTTCTTTATTGAGTCTGAACTTCAACTGGTCAACCTCCACATCTATTAAGACTCTCCTAGTGGAAAGGAATGGTCCCCCCAAAATTATGGGGACCTAAAAATCAACCTCGCAATCAAGGATCATGAAGTCCACTAGGAATATGAATCTATAGACTTTAACAAGCACATCAAATAGGATCCCCATAGGCTTCTTCATAATTCAATTTTCCATTAGCAGTCGCATGATAGTCGGCATGGGGGCTCGTAAGCCCAGCCGCTTAAGCACATCCAACGGCATCAAACTGATTCTTTCTCCCAAATAAAAGAGTGCCCTTGCGAACTCAACATCCCCAATTATGCATGGAATAGTAAAGGAACCTGGATCTTCCTTCTTCCGGGAAAGGATCGTGAGGCTATAGCACAATAATGATGCACATTATCCACGGGCTCATAGCTCACGGACCTTTTCTTCGTGACAGGTCTCATGAGCGAATTCAAACTAACTGTGATCAATATGTTTGAAATTTAACTATCATGTGACCACAACTCAAGTTAATACAATGATCATAAAGACCAAGGCTTTGTTATAATTCTCTTTTCCTAATCCCTACTTCTCTAGGTTCAATACAGTAAAGAATTTGGAAAAGTTATTATACCCCAGGAACCCAAGGATCAGACTTGGGAGTCAAAATGGTGAAAAACTGAAATTTCGCACTAGGTCACAGGACGAACCATGAGGAGGCTCGTGACGAGTGACCACGAGTCGTGACGTGACTCGTGGTCCAGTGAGGTTTGAAGGATTTGCAGAGGAGACCACGGGCATGACCACGAGTCATGGTCAGACCTTATGACTCGTGAAGTCACCCGTGGCCTAGAATGGAAGCTACACAAGGATTTTGGGCAGTGTTGACCATGGATGGTAACCACGAGTCGTGGTCACCCACCACGATTCGTGGTGCCCTCCGTGGGGTCCTAAGGTGAAATTTTTGGAGTGCACCTCATGACGTAGGACACGAGTTGTGGCCCCACATGATTATGATTATAGTTACATTATGAATGTTTTGAAAACCTTAGGCCTTATGAAATGTTATGATGATTTACGATACGAGCATGATGTCCTACTCTTATGATCATTTATGGGTTTTATATGTTTTAAATGTCTATTTTACTTACCTTGCATACTCAGTATATTCAAAGTACTGACTACATACTTTCTGTGTTGTATCGTTTCATGATACAAGACCCGGTTCTCAGGCTCATCCTCTTTAGTTGTGCTCCCAAGATAGTTATCATCTTATTTGGTGAGTCCTCGTGTTCTGAGGGCCATATGTTAAAACTTTATGCTTTTCCTTAAGTTTTTGTTTTGTTTGATTAGTTGGGGAGTTGTCCCATCAACCCGTCTTTCATGATTAAAGGCTTTTTAGACTACAAGTTGTATTCAGCCATTATGTATGGATCATGTATTGTATTTTCTTCGTTGTTATGGCATGTTTACATTTTCTTATGTTAAGTGTTCAACTTATGTGATTGAATTAGATGTACACTCATGCCATGGGTTGACTTGGGGTCTCTCGGGGCTCCTTGTCCCATGCCTATGATCTGGGTGTATGTTCAGGTCATGAAAAACTTGGTATTAGAGCCATAGGTTTGAAGTTTCCTGGGGAGTATGAAAGCCGCATTAAGTAGAGTCTTTTTCATGGGTGTGAAACACACTACGCTTATGATGAAGAGGCTACTAGACATTTAAGAAATGTTCCCTTCTTTCATGATCTATGTCGTGTGATGAAAAGTCCTATACCCTTCTAATTCGTGCTATTCATGTTTGCAGCATTGTGCCTCCATGCATAGTGAACCCAAGAAGAAATGGTAATGGTAATGATCATGAGGGTGCAAATGGTGAGGAGCATCAGCTAGCCCCACCCGTTCGTGAGGAGTACGCACTAGAGCTAGCTGCCCACACTAAGTTTAGGGAAGCAATCTAGATGTTGAAACAGGCCATGGCTGCCTAGGTTCAGAATCAAACAGTGGAGAATTACCCTCAGAATGGGAATGCGACTGTAGCTAAGGTGAGGGATTTCTTGAGAATGAACCCTACTGAGTTCACGGGGTCGAAGGTGGACGAGGACCCCCATGATTTCATTGAGGAGGTTCTGACGATCGCTTAGTTGATGGGGGTGAACAATGGAGAGTGTGTTTACATAACCTCCTATCAGCTAAAGGGGGTAGCTCACATATTTTTTAAGCAATGGAGAGATGCCAGGGCAATGGGTGCAGGCCCGATAGGGAGGGAGAAGTTCCACACGGCATTTATGGATCGGTTCTTCCCTCGAGAGATGAGGGAGCTCAGGGCAATCGAGTTCATTAATTTGAAGCAGGGTAACATGTACGTGTAGGAGTATGCATTGGAGTTCACCTGATTATCCAAGTATGATCCAGAGTTGGTGGCGGATCAGAGGGCTCTGGTGAGCCATTTTGTGCATGGGGTGGTGGATTACTTGGACAAGGATTGCAGGATCGCCACGCTTCATCGGGATATTGACATCCCCCGCATTGTATTGCATGCACAATAGATGGAGTCGATCTACCGAAGGCAGAGGGAGTCCAAGAGGGCCAGGACTGATAGTTATAGGGTTTCTCATGTTAGGTAACGGGGTGGAAAGCACCAGCAGTCCCTACACAGGTCTATCCCTCCAGCTCCATCATTGGCCAGCAGGCCATCTAGGTTTCAGAGAAGAACAGAGAAACAGGGCTTCACTCTTGAGGAATCAGGGTAGCATGCATATGGAGCGCACTTTTCCATGTTGGGCGAAGTGCACCAAGAATCATCTCGGGAGGTGCTTAGTTGGCTCAGATGCGTGTTTTGGGTGTGGCAAACCCGATCACCGACTGAGGGACTACCCCTAAGCCAAGTCAGGGGTTGGTGGGGACCATATGATAGTAGCCAGTTCTGCCGCTCCAGCAGCACGTGCCCCTCAGCAGGGTGCCTCTACTAGTTCAACAAGAAATCAATGCCAGAATAGGTTTTATGCTCTAGTACCCCGCCAGGAGCAGGAGGCTTCGTCAGATGTGGTCACTGTTATGTTACAAGTCTTCCATATTAATGCTTATGTCTTGTTAGATTCAGGAGCCTCTTTTTCTTTTGTGACTCCCTATATTGCTGGTAGTTTTGGGGTTATCTCTAAAATCCTATCAGAACTGTTCTCAGTCTCTACTCTAGTCGATGATTCAATGGTAGCTAGGAGGGTGTATAGAGTTTTCCCCATTATAGTATTGCATAAAGTCACCGCCGCAGACTGAGTAGAGTTAACTATGACTGACTTTGACATCATTTTGTGTATGTATTGGTTGTTTTCATTTTATGCTTTGATGAATTGTAGGACCCGTGCCGTGGAATTTCGATTTCCAGGCGAGTCAGTTTTAGAGTGGAGGGGTAATTCAGCTATACCAAGCGGTTGGTTTATTTCATATCTTAAGGATAGGAAAATGATTTCTAAGGGATGCATATATCACCTAGTTAGGGTTAAGGATGTCGAGTCCGAGACCCAGATTATCTGGTCATTCCCAGTAGTGTGTGAGCATCCAGAGGTCATTCCCGAGGATTTGCCAGGTGTTCCTCCTGAGAGGGAGATTGATTTCGGCATTGATCTATTACCCGATACGCAACCTATCTCTATTCCTCCGTACAAGATGGCCCCAGCCGAGCTAAAAGAGTTAAAGGATTGGTTGAAGGACTTGTTGGATAAGGGATTCATTAGATCGATCAAGTCTCCATGGGGCGCGTCGGTTCTCTTTGTCCGAAAGAAGGATGGATCCTTCGCATGTGCATTAATTACCAATAACTAAACACGGTCACCGTAAAGAATAGGTACCCCTTACCCAGGATCGATGAATTGTTTGACCAGCTTCGGGGTGCCAGATGTTTCTCAAAGGCAGATCTCAGGTTAAAGTATCACTAGCTCAGGTTTTGGGAGAGTGACATTTCGAAAACCATTTTCAGGACTCGGTATGGTCACTATGAATTTGTTACTATGTCTCTCGTACTAACCAATGCCTCTACAGCTTTCATGGACTTGATGAACAGAGTGTTCAAGAAATATCTTAACATGTTCGTGATCGTGTTCATTGTTGATATCCTTATATACTCCCTGAGTGAGGAGGAGCATGCCGCTCACTTGAGAATAGTATTGCAGACTCTCAAGGATCGTCAGTTGTATGCAAAGTTCAGTAAGCGTGAGTTTTGGTTGGACTCAGTTACATTTTTGGGCCATGTGGTATCGAGTGAGGGCATAAAGGTAGATTCTCAAAAAATTGAGGCGGTGAAGAAATTGCCCAAATCGGTGAATTCTTTAGAAATTTAGAGTTTCTTGGGCCTAGCAAGTTACTATCAAAGATTTGTTGAGGGATTTCATCAATTGCAGCACCATTGACTAGGTTGACTTAGAAAAAGATAAAGTTCCAATGGTCAGAGGCTTGTGAGAAAAGCTTCCAAGAGTTGAAGACTCGACTCACTTCAACACCAGTGTTGACCCTACCCGAGGGTACCGATGGTTTTATGGTATATTGTGATGCTTTGAGAATCAAACTTGGGTGTGTGTTTATGCAACATGGGAAGGTGATAGCATATGCCTTAAGACAGTTGAAAATCCATGAGAAGAATTACCCAATTCATGATGAGTTGGCTACTATGCTGTTTGCATTGATGTTATGGAGGCATTAATTGTATGGGGTCCACGTGGATGTATTCGCGAATCACAAGAGCTTGCAATATGTGTTCAAGCAGAAAGATATCAATCTTCAGCAAAGGAGGTGGTTGGAGCTACTAAAGGACTATGACATGAGTGTCCTTTACCACCCGGGTAAGGCTAATATGGTAATAGACGTTCTTAATAGGCTCTCTATTGAAAGTGTGTCCCACGTGGATGCATGAAAGAAAGAGTTGGTGAAAGATGTCCATCGACTTGCAAGCTTGGGAGTTAGATAGGTCAACTCGACCGATGGCGGCGTTGTTGTCCAAAACGGATCAGAATCATCTTTGGTGACAAATGTGAAGGCCAGACAAGATGAGGATCTGATTTTAGTAAAGCTGAAGGAAGCTGTTGGAAGTCAGAAGGTGGAGGTCTTCTCCCAAGGGGGAGATGGTGCACTGCGGTACCAGGGCCGTCTATGCTTTCCAAATGTGGATAATTTGAGGGACCAGATATTGCATGAGGCACATGGATCTCGGTATTATATCCATCCGGGTGCCACCAAGATTTATCATGATTTGAGGGAAATATATTGGTGGAACGACATGAAGAAGGATATTGCAGAATTCGTAGCCAAGTGCCCGAGCTGCCAGCAAATGAAAGTTGAGCATCAAAGGCTGGGAGGCGTACTTTAGGATATTATGGATTTCATTACAAGCCTATTTCGTACTCGCTGACACTATGATTCTATTTGGGTGGTAGTAGAAAGGTTGACCAAGGCCACACACTTCCTACCGGTCAAAACCATAGATTCAATGGATGATTATGCCAAATTGTATATTCGGGAGTTGGTTTGACTTCATAGAGTGCCCTTGTCTATTATCTACGACCGAGGTACTCAGTTTACCTCTCAATTTTGGCGTTCTTTACAAAAAGGTCTTGGGACTCAAGTTAAGCTCAACACAACATTTCATCTGCAAATGGATTCAAACTCTCGAGGACATGTTGAGAGCTTGTGCGATGGACTTCAAAGGTAGTTGGGATGATCATTTGCCCTTGATCGAATTCTCTTATAATAATAGGTATCACTTTAGCATCCAAATGGCACCGTTTGAGGCTCTTTATGGATGAAGATGTAGATCTCTTATTGGATAGTTTGAGGTTGGTGAGGCAGCTATGATAGGGCCTAACTCGGTTCATGAGGCTATGGTCAATGTTCAGTTGATAAGGGACTGATTGCGAACTACTCAGAGTCGTCAAAAGTCATATGCAGATGTGAGAAGAAGAGATTTGGAGTTTGAAGTAGGCGATAGGGTGTTTCTGAAGGTATCTCCCTTGAAGGAAGTCATACGGTTTGGAAAGAAAGGAAAACTCAGTCCCCGCTATGTTGGTCCCTACTGGATCACGAGAAGAGTTGGTAAGGTAGCATATGAGTTGGACCTGCCCTAAGAGTTATCTTCTGTACACCTGGTGTTTCATGTGTTGCTTTTAAAAAAGTGCTTGGGTGATCCAGCTCTAGTAGTCTTGGTGGGCAGCGGTGGTGTAAAGGAAATTATGAGGAATTTCCAGCTACAATCTTAGATCGTCTAGTTTGGAGGCTGAGGAATAAAGTGATAGCTTCAGTTAAAGTACTATGGATAAATCAACATGTTGAACGAGCTACATGTCAAGCCGAAGCGGATATAATGGCTAGATACCCGCATTTATTCTCTACCGGCTTAGTTTCAGTTTGATGTATCAGTTTTTCCCTAAATATCTAATTAGTTTCCATGTTCAGTTCATGTGTGCAAGTTTGATTTATGTTATGATGGATGTATGTAATGTCTGAATTTAGTTCAGCTATGTAGTTCTTTTCGGAGGTAGTCATTCTGTAAATTTTTTATTTAAATGATCAGTAATTGCATATGATGAATGTTTGATTCTGAGTTTCTGTGTGTTTTTAACATTCGAGGACAAATGTTCCCTAAGGGGAGATATTGTTATACCCTGGGAACCCAAGGATCAGAACCAGGAGTCAAAATGGTGAAAAACTGAAATTTCACACCAGGTCACAAGACAAACCATGAGGAGGCTCGTGAGGAGTGACCACAAATCGTGAGGTGACTCGTGGTCAGGCAGGGTAGGCAGGATTTGCAGAGGAGACCATAGGTGTGACCACGTGTCGTGGTTAGATCTCACGACTCATGAAGTTACCAGTGTCCTAGACTAGAAGTGGGCAAGAATTTTGGGCAGTGTTGACCACAGATAGTGACCAGGAGTTGTGGTCACCCACCATGATTCGCGGTGTCCTCCGTGGGGTCCCAGGGTGAAATTTTGGCAGTGTACCTCACGACTCAGGCCACGAGTTGTGGCCCCTCAGGACGAGTCATTGGGTCCATCGTTGGGACCCCTTGGCAGTTATTTTCTACGAATTAGTAAGGGCTTTTTTTTGTAAATTACTAAAATCTAAGGCCTAAACTACGACATTTTGGGTTATGAATAGGTAAATTTAAAGGGCTTAAGTTCAGTTTTCACTTCATTCATTCATGCATGCAAGGTAGGGGAATCGGGAGAGTAATTCAAGCTTAGAACTCATCAATTCATTGAAATTTCTTCTTAGGTTATCAAGAGAGGTTAAGAGCTAGTTATTCCCAGGTATGTAAGGTTCTCAATGGGTGGTTTATTCCACACCTATTCCCTTCGTCTTCGATTTTGCTAAAATTTCAATAAAAAAGTCATGGGGTTTTGAAATTGATTTAAATAGAAATCTAACAATTTGATAATGGGCTTTATGATTTTTGAATCTAATTATAATCTATGGTTTTTGATAAACTTTTGTAGATTAACTAATTATAATATTATTGATTTGGATTTCCATGTATTTAAGTCTAATTATGCATGCCCCATGATGAATCGATTTATGATCTACTCTCCCATTGATGATATGTACAAGCCCAGTATGAACTATGATTTAAATTCTAAATTTATTATGCCACCCATTATGATTTTTATGAAATTCAAGCTATATGTATGATCTCCAAGTATGTATGAAACTCATGAATCATGAATTATGTTTTGGCCAACTTACGTTCCTCGTTTCATGGCTAGTTCACGTATGTACAAGTATATTTATGATTATCATGATTTAACTAGCCTATGAACTCATGTATGTTATACTACGAGCACAATATATGTTTTGGGAGTAGTATCGAACACCGAGTAGGTTCGGGGCCTAGGTTCTGCCTCGGACCTCATAAACTACGTGCCACCATAGGTATGTTGGGACCTCCTATGGGACTGTCCCTAGCCCAAATGGCCCTTTTCATGGTGATGTCACACTTTCATGGTTTGACCCTTGGCAAGGTACAGACACCCTCCCCACTAGGGTTACAAGTCGATCTTCATGTGTGCACATATGGGTATGTCGGTGAAGAGAGTCTCCCACTGTTTCTCACGATTTATGCCTGTTATGATTATGTATTTTGGCTCAAGTCATGTTAAGTAAAGCTCTGTCCTTATGATTATGATTATAGTTACGTTATGAATGTTTTAAAAACCTTGGGCTTTACACATGTTATGATGATTTACGATACGAGCATGATGTCCTACTCTTGTAATCATTTATGGGTTTTATATGTTTTAAATATCTGTTTTACTTACATTGCATACTCAGTATATTCCAAGTACTGACCGCATACTTTCTATTCTGTATCATTTTATGATACAGGACCCGGTTTTGCTCCCGAGATAGTTATCATCTTTTTTGGTGAGTCCTTATGTTCCGAGGCCCATCTGTTTAGACTCTATTCTTTTCCTTCAGTTTTTGTTTTATTGGGTTAGTCGGGGAGTTACCCATCAACCCGTCTTTCATGATTAGAGGCTTTTCAGACTACAAGTTGTATTCAGTCGTTATGTATGGATCATGTATTGTCTTTTCTTCGTTGTTATGGCATGTTTACATTTTCTTATGTTAAGTCTTCCGCTTATGTGATTGGATTATATGTACGCTCATGCCATGGGTTGACTTGGGGTATCTCAGGACTCCTTGTCCCGTGTCTACGATCTGGGTGTACATTCCGGTCCTGACAAAAGTCCTAGCATTGTACACAATTAAGAAACATTTAAAGATGAAGAGAATACAATACAAGCATTTAGTAATGGTTTTGAATCACTTTTGTGTAACCCTATTTCGTTAATCCATCATGGTTCCTTCAACCCCTAGTTGTGGAGATTTTAGCCTCTCATGGTTGTAATATTATAATTTTCATTCATAGACAAACACATAATTAAATAATTACAGCAACAATTGGAAGAAAACCAGATCTGAATATCAAAGAATAATCTCAAGAACAATGTAGAAAATCAAGAATTTGATCCTAAGAATTGATTCTCAAAACTTGATACTAATTCACAATTAAAATTCTTCACAGGTCTACTACTTCATTTCTATCTTCTCTGACTAAAATAAAATATAAAAGTTATTTATATAGACATTAGAAACATTTTCCTAAGCTAACAGGGAATTTTCCATGTCTGGCGTCGATTGTGTCACGACTGGACCTATGACCCGTTGTAGGATTGTATGGGTCATGCCAACTTCCTTTATGTCCTTGGATGTTGTAGATTGTCTAAGTGTTGGCACGTCGGTACGGCTTGTACCATAGTCTTATGAGTCGTATAATGAATCAGTGCTTTGGCCCTGAGAACTCTAACATCTTCTGAAATTTTCCATGAGTGTTGTGGTATGACTCGTACCTCCCTCCTACGACTTGTACTATTCATTGTGTCTGAAGTTTTTCCAAGTATTGAAGAATCTTTTGAAGCTCACCACAGCTCATGGTATGATTCATATGTTGATGCTATGATCTGTTAGTTCATCCGTACCAAGACAGTGCCTTTGTGCAAATTTCTCTAAACAATTCCATGACACTAGTTACGGCTCGTACCATCTTGATATGGCTCGTACTGAGTGATATGTTGCCTTCCTCTTACTTCAGCCTTCTGACATTCACCACAGTTCTCAATACGGCTTGTACAATTAAGGTACGGCTCAACTAAGACTTGTACTTGGCTGATTTTCTGTAGTTTTAGGCTTCTTTTGCACATTATTTCTCCAACACTTATTTCCTTGAAATCAAAGTAAAAGTTCCTCATATCCAAATTAACATATCTAAATCCATGTTATTTTCTCAGTTTTAAGTGTCGAAAGTATTGTAAACTCACGGAACATCAAGAGCATGTCCAATGGGTCTGTCAGGGTACACAAACTGGTGGGTATGGAACCATATAATTTTGGTAGTGAGGATTCCTTGGATGACTCATAAAAAAGGGTCACTGATTTGGATTCCGTTTTAATGGACTAGGATAACCATGCCCATTTCTCTACTTTGAAGAAGGAGAAGGAAAGTGGGTCATCTCTGTGGCAAAAACCCTAGTTCCCACCAAAAAATCCAAAACCAAGTCTATATCCCCGGTCAATGCTATGACTTCAAAGTCTTCTATGAAAAAAGATAAAGGTAAATTACTAGCCTTATTGACAAGTGGATCAATTTCTAAGATGGAGCTCACACAAAACCATTGTGTTTATCACCTTCTCACCTATTGACTTGACGGAAGACAATATTCCAAAGAGTCATTTGTGAATATTCTCTAAGCGGCAAGTTCTCAAAGGTAAAATGCTTCCCCCCCCCCCCTCTTTTGATCCTTCAATGGTTTTGCTACACTCACAAGTTAGTAGGCAAGGGTGGGGGTTTCTTTTTTCAAAATTCCATGAGAAAGTTACCAGGGCTGAGGTGGTTTAATATTTCGTAAATTGCTCGTTCTCCGATTGCAGTGTTAAAATTATGGTTTGTGGGAGGAAGATAGAATTTGGTTAAAATTAGTTGGCTACTCTGCTGCAAATACCCCGTACTGAATTCTTTGACTATCAAAAATCTATTGGCCAGCATTTTGATCTTGGGCAAATTTGTATGCCCAAATGATACTCAAAAGTATCATTTTAGCTTTGTTTATCTACCAATGTGTATACATTTTCATGTAATTGGTAATAAAATGTGAATTTATACTAACCAACATGATTAGCATTGTTTTGCAGGTAAAATGTGATTTTGGGAAGCTTAAATGCATGTTGGATGATATCGGGGTTGGACTTGGATGCGAGCAAGGAACAAGGCATTGGACAACATGAAATAAAGGGGCTCCTCGATGGAGCCATGTCACGCTGCCATCGCGGAGGCCTTCTGCCTGGACAGGGAAATTACGCCCAAATTCTAGAGAGGGTCCGCGTTCGTAGCGTGGCACGGTGGCTTGGCTCCGCGTTGCACGTTGTGCCACGTTGGGCTTTAATTCTTGGACCCCCAAATTCCAGTGAGGGTCCGCATCCGTAGCGTGTCACGGAGGCAGTGCTCCACGATGCACTCCGTGACACGTTGCTCGTTATTCCGGGAAAAATTTTCAACAGTATAAATAGAACACTTAGGTTCATTTTTCAATATTCTGACTTGGCGGAGCAAGGACATGGGTTACAGGCAGTTGAGGGACCAAAATATCAGGGTTTTTTCTCTCTTTCTTTCTTCTTTAATTTAATTGCTTGTATGATTAACACTCATTTTAAGATGTTTAATCCACAAATGAGTGGCTAATTCCTCTCCTTGCTGAGGTTATGAACAATTGTTATGAAATTTGATCATTGATTCTTTGGTTTTTCATCTTTTCTTCCATGTTGTTCTATTAATTCTTGTTCTTACTGCATTAATGTGTGGCCTACGTTAATGTACATGTAAAAAGTCCGGTTTCACTCGAGAGAGCAAGAAATGGGAAAGTTGTGAATTAATAGGATATGTTCTTTACTTGGTTTGGGAAAATTGAGTCTTGATTTGCTTTCAGGATAGAAATATACCTGAAAGTCGTATTAGTCAAATTAGGAACCGGATTTGTATGGCTAGAACATGAATTGCATTTAATCACAGAAATGTAGGTGGATGGTTCATGATTCTTAAGTGAGGTTAAATATGAGAGTTTTATTCTCTTGGTAATAGTTCTTGGCTAGCAACTGGAGGAAAAGATTTACCACATTATGATGATAATCAATTTCATTACATGTTCGTTTAACCTCAGCATGCTCTCATTCATAGTTCAGACTCAAAGTAGATAATTGTTTTTAGCTTTAGTATAAAAATTATAAAACAAACTATCAAACTTTTGGTTACACTGTTGTCTGCATTTTTAGAAGTAAAATATAGTACACTTTAGGCAAATTGCACTTCATCCAAGTCTCTGTGGGATCGATAGTTGGCTTACTAAATCCACTTACTACTTGTTCGACCACGTGCACTTGCGTGTCGTTTTATATACCCACAAAACACCCGAACACATTTCCTGGCACTTTGGTGCCTTTGGGCATTGCTAAAAATGTTTTTGACAAATCCTGCCAGGTCCTCAATTGGAAAAGTTCTCTTGAAGGATATGGTTGTCTATTACAAATTGCTATTTTCCTTTGTGATAAAAAATATGGTCCCATGCAAAGAGCGTTGTGGTTCAGCTTCATTTCTTGGTCTCGCTTTGATGTAGCTCTGGGACAAGGAAATACCCATAAACCTTCCTGGTATCATGGTTTCCTTCACTAAGAAGTTATCACTGATATATCACAGGGTGACCCTCTACCTTATGGTTTTCTGCTCACTATGATCCTTGAAAATCATGCTCCTATTGCAGCTTTCGATTTTTATACCTCTTATGATGTTATCGACTACTTTAAGACAAGGGTTACATACGCTTGACCTTGACGATGCTACTATTATAGGAAATGAATGCACTAATGAATTTGTTCAAATTGCACATTTTGTAGATTCTACTGGCCACACTACCCTTTTGGAGATTCAGCATCTTCAGTAGGAGAATACCCTACTGCGGCAGGAAACCATATCTCGTTGGACTCCGATTGTCGTGAATGAGGAACTTCATGAGAAGCAGTATGCTAAATTTCTTAATAGGATTCAAGTGTTGTCTAATGATCTACTGTCACGACTCGAGCTGAGACCACGTACCGAGACACGGGACCTAGAACCACGAATAGCTCCAAGTCAATACAAGGTAAGAACATAATGGCTAAAGAGCGTAAATCAAGTAGAAATTGATAACTAATCATGAATAACCAGAAGTCAGAAACATATCAATCATAATGGAGTCAACACTGACAAAGCTGAAATTCTACAAATTCTTTGATAAGCCTCTACTACTGTTTGATGAGTTTATGGGACAACATCCCCAACTAGCTAGTTAAAGTCTTAAACTGAAAATAACATAACTCAACATTAACTAAAGGTTCTCGAAGGATGAGGACTCACCAATGAAGGAAAGCTAAGCTAATCTACGGGAAACTGGGCTAGCGGTAGAACATAGTCTGATTGTCTGAACCTGTATCATGAAACAATACAATATAGAGTATGTGGTCAGTACTTGGAATGTAATGAGTATGCAAGGTAAGTAAAACCTATTGAGTAAGTATAAACTGAAAGCATGCATATAAACATAAACCATAAGATCATGAGAGTAGGGATTGCATGTTGAAATTTAAATATGAATCATGTATAATCATAGGCTATCACGACCCGAACATAGGCCCGGTTTAAGACATGGGACAAGGAACCCCAAGAGGCCCCAAGTTGACCCATGGAATATTCATAGCATAACCCTACAAGAATAACAACTAACAAAAATCATAACTAAGTGGGAGCTAATTGAAAGAGCCTAATTTAAAACCCAAAATAACAAATCTCATAGAACTTTGACAAAAAGTTGAATCTGTCAGTTCAAGTCTGAAAGCCTCTACTACACTGATGAGTTGGTGGGACAAACCCCCAGCTAACTCCTAAAGTCCGAAACTGAAACATAAATGAAAACATAAATCGCGTCCTCGAGAGATGAGGACTCACCACAAGCATTTGAGATGGAAATGGAGCGTATATAACCATGTGGCTAAGTCTAGAAATCTGAATTTATATCATGTAACGATATAGTACATAAAGTATGCATTCAGTACTTGGTATGTACTAAGCATGTGGGAAGCGTAAATAAATTAAAACTTGCAAGTATACAAAAAGGAAGTAACTGAATACAATACTGGATATATAACTGAATGGAAATACAATGACCCTATATGAGATACACACACACACACACACACAAACATATATATATATATATATATATTAACATGAATCTTTTATTTGAAAACAATCACCAAAGTAAAATCAACTGATGCATAAAGGTCATGTACTAGACATATATTGAGAACTGAAGAAGTGACTTATATCATGGAGAGTCCCTGACTATCTAAGGGAGACGTTCTCTATTATGGAGAGTCCCTGACTATCTAAGGGGAAAACATTCTCTGATATAGAGAGTCACTGAATGATTAAGAGAAACATTCTCAGCTAATGAGAGTCCCGACTGACAAAGGGAAACATCTCAGCTAATGAGAGTCTCGCTTGACTAAGGGAAACATTCTCAGCTAATGAGAGTCCCAACAGACTAAGGGAAATATTCTCAGCTAATGAGAGTCCTTACTATACCAGAACATGGAGAACACTGGTCCGACGTCATTCGTCTAGTCTAAATTACTGCAGAGCATTCAACTAATTTCCCAATACTAAATTCATTTAGAGTCCGACAAGGCTAATTTCTACTAAAAATAAGTCCACAAGTCTGAAGGATCGTTGTCATCTTTATTATCACAATTCATATCATCATGGTCCCGAACCATAAGTTAAACCACACATTTTACATTTCGTGAAACATGTATAGGATCAGATCATACTTTACACACATCCACAACATTCAAAATCCTGAGTTCATAGAATATGACGTATATCTTAGATTCATACAACATCCATAGGTCTAAATCATATTTTAACATATACCCTAAATCATAGTGAAGGCATGTATATGTTTCATTTATTTCATATCCACCCAAGCCCACAAATTCTAATCATACCTCAACATATATTTATTAAATCATATATTCTAGAATTAAGGAGAACCCATATGATCAACTCATGCCTTGAACATGTACAATGAGATCATGGTGAAAGCATATGAATGTTTCATAAAGACCATTTCACAATTTCTCTAAATCATGATGAAAATTCTATAATCATGCCGACCACATATCACGAACATAAATTGAGAACTAGGAAGTAATTCCGTAAGCATATACAACTATTAATCATGATGGGTCTTAGAATGCGTAAAAGGCATAGGAGAATTCATGCAAAAATTAAAACCCTAGACCATGCTTTTCCAGAATAAAGAGATTTGGATTTTTAGTAAAAAGTTTGGGCACAAGGATGAAAGGATGTCTTGTTGAACCCACATACCTAGTAGGAGAAATCCCCACTTGAACTTAAATCTTGAAGCCCTTGAAGAAGCCTTAGGTGAATCCTTGAGTCTTGAGAGAGAGGAGGAAGAAGAGTTTGAGAGGGTATTTTGAAAGAATAAGGGATTAGGCTAGAATAAGCCCTTAAAAATGTCCCACATAATACTCAAAACAACGTAGTTTAGGAGTTAGAAGCATGGAATTTTATGAAAATACCCCTAAAAAATGCAAAAAAAATCATGTTGCCAGTCCTCACAAGGCACTCCACGAGTCCTGGGCTTGACGATGACTCGTGGTGTCGAGTCGTGGAGTACACTGAAAATTATCTCAATAAAATCCTCGAATGGAAGATGAAGGACTCCACGAGTCATTAGCTGTCTGAAAAACTCATGGATCCTCCCGTTACTACTGAAGTCAACAAGCACGTAGTTAATCCCACAACTGACACAATGAGTCATTACGTCATTGGATGACTCGTCATGTCCACTCGTCGTCAACACTGGTCCACATACTTCAAATCCTTCCAACGACTGACATGATGAGTCGTTGCTTCACCTAACAACTCATTGGGTCAGTTGTTGCCACTGTTCTTTAGCTGCACCTCTTGATTGCTTGCCATGAGTCCAACTATGACTCTGAAGTGAAATTTCCACTTTTCCTCTAAATTCTTTCTTTAAGTCTAGGGTCTGTTCTTAGAAACTTTCGGGGTGTTACATAAGCTGAATATCATATTTAAATAGAATGACCGAAAGTTGAAAATAGAATAATATGGCTTGCCATAGCTAAAATCATAAGTAAAAGATTATAAACTGATTATTGGGTCAAACCTGCTATAAAATACAATATCATAAGTCATGAGCATGCATAACTGAAATCATTAGGAACAATGGGAGACTTGTCATATAAACAACACCACACGATAGAACTTACATGATGCCCCCACTATTACACTCAAGTGGGCAGAGCCGTTTAAAACCTTTCCAGGGCTAAGGATGCTACAATGATATCGATATCAAGCTGAAGGCCCCTGTGGGGACAGGGGAAGCTCCCAAGAGAGGTCCCAATGTATATATATAAACATATGTCTGTGCGTAGTTCTGAGACCCAGGGTTTACTTGAATCCTTGGCCTGCTCGATGCTAGACACTACTCCCAAAAATATACAGATGCTCACCATCATTTTTCAACGAAGATGAAGACATACCATAAGTTGAAAGTGGGACTATAGACTCCAAAATCATATGGTAAGCTGATTTTATAGAACTGAGCTGAATCATGGAAACATGCTTAACCTGTGTTGGCGTACCCAAAATCTTAAGATCATGCATACTTGAAACAAACTTCATCAGTCAAAATCATAAATTTATACATGTGTAATTCATAAACATTCATTTATTCTAGATATCTTATCATATTTAAAATAATAAATCATGAACTTGACTTTTCATGAAACTTGCATACTTGGCATAAGTTTTTAAAACTTTAAATCATGAACTTACAATCTAAAATAAGTATAAAATCTTTCAATGAATCTTAAGACTTACTTTGAAACAAGAAGGGAATTGACCCATAAACAAATCATGGATAATTTCATAAAAATTGGGTTAAAACTCCATAAGATCATCAACTTAAATTAAGACTTGAATTCATGAAGATGAGAAAAAATTTAGGCATGAGAGTGAAAGGAAACACTCATTTGAAGCCCTACATACCTGGGTAAGCTGAATCTAAAGTTGACTTTGAAAGCCCAAGAGAACTGGGGAAGAATTTTAGGGAATCAAGCTTGATCTTCAAAGGGGAACTTCTAAACATGCATGCATGGGAGTTGAATGAATTAGAATAGGTTAAACTCCCTCAGTACACTTCTTTAAGAGCTTAAAATGATGTATTTTAGGACATAGGAGCTTAAGAATTATGAAAATGCCCTTACTGATTCATTTGGAAAAATGACCCTGCCCGTCACCATGAGCGACCACATGAGTCGTTAGGTTACTAGATACTCATGGTCCTGACTCGTTACCATCACTAGAATAATCCCCATTCAGCAGACTTCCTTTCCCCACAACAACTTGACGAGTCGATAGGGGCATGACGACTCCCCCCCCTCCATCTGTTGCCCATACAGCCAATTTCTCCTTTCTTTATCCCCCACACACTTAACGGGAGATGACACGACTCGTGTGGTGACATGATGCTTGTCACTCCACCTGTAAAATACTAAGAACACATTCCTTTCTCCAACTCAGAACCCATTTAACGGGTCACTGGATGATCCATCAAGTTTGATGAGTCATTTTGTGACCTAGTGCAGATTTTCCTGTTTTCTCCATTTCAACCCTCGGGTCTGATCTTAAGGACTTTCAGGGTATTACAATATATCCCCCTTAGGAACATTCATCCTCGAATGTAAACTGAGAATACTGGAGGGCTAACTGCATTCCCAAAATTTTAACACTAAAGCTGAAATCGGACGAAGTGACTGACTCCAAACAAGTACACATGACTGAACTGAATTCTTAATTCATACATATATGCTAAAACATGAATGTAATTGAGGGAGATGAACTTGAAAGCAAACTGAATAGAGTAATAAGGAGGAAAACGATACCTCATGCTGAAACAAATCAGGAAGGGAAAAAATATGAGTATCTAGCCATCGCATCTGCTTCGACTTCCCATGTAGCTCCCTCAACGAGATAATTCTTCCATAAGAAATTCACTGAACCTACTTCTTTGTTTCTCAACTTCCGAGCATGACGATCAAGGATCTTAACTTGAACCTCCCTATAGCTACGACTATCTTTCACACCTATACACCCCGAACAACCAAGGCTTGGTCACCAATGCACTTCTTCAATAGAGATAGATGAAAAACTAGATATATCAAAGCTAACTCCGCTGGTAACTCCAACTAATATTCCACCTTTCCAACTCGCCTTAGAATCCTATAAGATCCAACATATCGGGGACTAAGCTTCCCTTTCTTTCTGAACCTCATCACTCCCTTCATGGGAGATACCTTCAGAAATACCCAATCATCAACTTCAAACTCAAGCTCTCTCTGCCTAACATCTGCATAATATTTACTACTACTTTGAGCTATTTTCAGCCTTTTCCTAATGAGCTGGACTTTCCCCATGGCGTCATGAACTGATTCTGGCCCTATCAACGTACGTTCACCTACTTTTAACCAACCAATAGGTGATCTACACCTCCGCCATAGAGAGCCTTAAAACAGGGCTATCTGAATGCTAGAGTGGTAACTATTATTGTGTGAAAACTCGGTGACAGGCAAGTGATCATCCTAACTACCCTTGAAGTCAATCACACATACTCTCAACGTATCCTCAAGAGTCTAAATGGTCTACTCGGCCTGACCATCTGTCTGCGGGTGTAAAGTCGTGCTAAGCTTGACCTGAGTACCTCTATCTAAAATAATGGACAAAGGAATTACATGAAACCGAACCAACTCTCGAATGTACAATCTAGTATAATCCTCTACTGAGTCGATCGTTTCGACCGACAGAAAATGGGCTACTTTTGTCAACCTGTCTACGACCACCAAAATAGAGTCGTACTGTCGACATGTACGAGGCATCCCTGTGATGAAGTCCATATTGATTTTATCCCACTTCCTAGTGGGGATACTAATGTCTTATAGCATATCTCCAGGCCTCTGATGCTCAACTTTCAGTTATTGATAATTCGGACACTTAGCCACAAACTCTACTATATCTTTCTTCATGCCATTCCACCAATATGCTTTTCATAGGTGTTGGTACGTCTTGGTGGCACCTTGGTGGATAAAATAGTAGGAACCATGAGCCTCATGCAACATCCTCTTCCTCAAGTCATCAAAAATCATAGCACATAGATGACCCTGATAGCGAAGCACACCATCTCCCCCTTGGGAGAAGACCTCCACCTTCTAATTTTGAACTGCTTCCTTTAGTTTTACCAAGATAGGATCCTCGTATTTCTTAGACTTGTCATCCATGAAGGTTTTGACACATTGTTAACAATGACTTCACCATTTGTTGAATCCAAAAGGAGAACCTTTAAATGAGAAACCCAATTCTGTCCACCTTCCACATTAGACACACTCTCCATGGACTACCTGTTAAGGGCATCCGCCACTACATTGCCCTTGCCCAGATGATAAAGGACACTCATGTCATACTCCTTGAGAAGCTCTAGCCACCTCCTTTGTCGCAAGTTCAGATCCTTTTGAGTTAACACATACTGAAGGCTCTTGTGTTCCGTAAACACATCCTCATGGATCCCATAAATGTAGTGTCTCCAAATCTTCAATGCAAATACCACTGCTGCCAACTCTAGGTCATGTGTCGGGTAATTCTTCTCATGAGTCTTAAGCTGTCTAGAGGCATACCCAATGACCTTACCATGCTGCATCAACACACAACCAAGACTAACCCTAGAGGCATCATAATACACAACGAATCATATGTGCCCTCAAGTAGGGTCTATATTGGGGCTGAAGTAAGTCGAGTCATTAACTCCTAAAACCTCTTGTCACATGCATCCCACCACTGAAATTTAACTTTCTTCTTAGTCAACTTAGTCAACGGGCTGTAATGGATTAAAATCCTTCAACAAATCTTTGGTAGTAGCCAGCTAGACCCAAGAAGCTCCTAATATCCGAAGGACTAACTAGTCTAGGCCAATTCTTCACCGCCTATATATTTTAAGAGTCCACTTGCACACTCTCACTTGACACCAACATGACCCAAAAATTCTACAAAGTCCAACCAAAACTCACACTTGCTGAATTTAGCAAATAGCTAGCGATTTATGAGAGTCTGTAGCACAATTCTCAAATGAGCGATATGCTCCTCCTCGCTTCATGAGTATATGAGAATATCGTCTATGAAGACAATCACAAAAATATTCAAATACGGCTTGAATACCTTGTTCATCTAATCTATGAGAGTTGCAGGAGCATTTCTTAGTCCAAGAGACATAACTACGAACTCATGGTGACCATACCAAGTCCTGAAGGCTATCATCAGAATGTTACTCTCCCTAACTCTGAGCTTATGATAGTTGAATCTGAGGTCTATCTTTGAGAAGCACTTAGCACCCTAAAGTTGGTTAAACAAGTCATTAATTCTGGGAGAGGGATACTTGTTCTTGATTGTGACCTTGTTCAACTATCGATAATCAATGAACATTCTATGAGAACCATCCTTCATCAGAACAAAGAGAACTGCATCACCCTATAGGAATTTTCTAGGTTTGATGAATCCCTTATCTAAATGATCTTTTAGTTGCTCTTTCAACTCTTTTAGATCAACAGGAGCCATTCTATATGGAGGAATGTATATAGGCTGCGTGTCGGGAAGGAGGTAAATACCGAAGTTGATCTCTCGCTTGAGAGGGACTCCTAGTAGATCATCGCGAAACACCTCGGGATACTCATATACTATAAAGACTAGCTGAAGAGTCTGGATCTGAACGTAGCATCCTTAACCCGAACTAGATGGTACACAAAACCTTTAGAAATCATCTTCCTAACCTTAAGATAGGAAACAAAGCGACCTATAAGCACTACTGAACTACCTTTCCATTCTAGAACTGGCTCACCAAGAAATCAAAACTCTACCATTCAGTATCTACAATTCACTAAGGAATGACACATAGACAACCAATATAACATCAAAATATGTCCTGTCTAACTCTACTAGATCGGTTGAGGTGACTTTCTGAAGGACTATGACAAGGCAATTTCTATATACCCATCGAGTTATAATGGAGTCACTAACTAGAGTAGAGACTGAGAAGGGTTCTAATAGAACTTTGGGACTAACTCCGAAACTAATAGCAACATAGGGAGTCATAAAGGATAAGGTAGCCCCTATATCTAACAATGCATATACATCAAGATGGAATACTCAAAACATACCAGTGACCACATCTAGAGAGACCTCGTGCTTCTAACAAGATGAGAGGGCATAGAATCTGTTCTAACGCTGACCACCACCTACACTAGTGGATGCAACCTGCTGAGTTGAGCACGCTGGCAGAGTTTCTAAACTGGTGGTTGGGTCACGGCCTCTACCATGGCCCTGTCTTGCTGAAGGGTAGTCTTTATGCATATGTATGGGTTCCCCACACCTAAAACATGAACCTAAACCCGCTAGGCGCTCTCTAATGTTCCTCCTACCACACCTGCCACAAACCTGAATACTTGGCTCCACTGACATGCTCCCCTGACATCGAGAGCCCGATGCTCTACCCTGCTAATCATCCCTAGATCTGGATGGGACACTGGCTGATGATGGAGCTGGGGATGATAATCTCTGATGGGACTGGTGGGCATGTCCTCTGCCAGACCCCTGCCGAAACTGTCTGAAACTCCCTGTCCTGGACCTCTTGGCCTCTCTCTCCTTCTCCTTAATCTAATCTGCCTCTATCTGTTGGGCATATATGACCACTAGTGAGAAGTACAAATCACTATTTAGTATGACAGTCCTGCACTCCTTAACCAACGAGTCTGATATTCCATTCACAAATCCACTCATACGAGCCCTCTGATCTGCAACCATCTCCGGCTCATACTTCAACAGCCGGGTAAACTCCAAGGCATACTCTTTGATGGTCCTATGGTACTACTTCAAGTTGATGAACTTCGCCGCCTTTGCCTCCCTCAACACTCTAGGGAAGAACCTATCCAAGAAGGCAGTCACAAACTCATCCCAGCTCACAGGAACTGCTCTCTCTGCTCTATCACTGCTCTACCATTCTTCTACTAGTGGTACCAAATGTAAGAAACCCCCTTTAGCTGATAGGAGACTAAATTTGTGCTCTCCACCCCCCGTCACCCCATAATCTTGATGATCTTCTGCACCTCCTCAATAAATATGTCCTCATCCACCTTCGACCCTAGAAACTCCGGTGGATTCATCCGAAGAAAGTCACGAAATCTTGTTGTCTTTGTGTTCCCATTCTGAGGAACATGAGCCATTGCCTGCTAATTGACCTAAGCGGTTATCGCTTGTGCCAAAATCTAAAATGCCTCTATAAACTCGAAATAAGTGGCCTGCTCGAGCATAGGATCTCCTGGTGCTGGTGGGGCTTTCTACTACATGTCTCCATTATCGTTGTCATGGCCATCCCCATTGTCATTCCTTCTTCTATTCACTCGACGTGGAGGCATATTTCTTCAATCGTGTATAACATGAGTTAGAAGGATAGAGAGATACTTCATTGCATGACATAGATCATGAAAGAAGGGAAATTTCCTATAACGTCTTGTAGCCTCTCCCTTATAAGTATGGAGCACTTCACACTCATGGAAAAGACTCTACTCAATGCATCTTTGAGAAACCCTAGGACACTCTAAACCTTTGCTCTGATATCAAGTTTTGTCACGACTTGAGCTGAAACCCCAGACCGAGACACAGGACCTAAAACTATGAATGACTCCAAGTTGATTGATGGCATGAACATAATGACACACATCAAGCTGAGACAGATAAGCTAATCATGAATAATTAGAATTCAGAATACATATCAATCATAACAGAGTCAACACTGACAAAGATAAAATTTTACAAATTGTCTGATAAGCCTCTACTACTGTCTAATGTGCTGATAGGACAACATCCCCAACTAGCTCGCTAAATTCTGAAACTGAAAATAACATAAATCAATACTAACTAAAGGTCCTCGAAGGATGAGGATTGACCAATAAAGGGAAACTGAACTAAACTGCGGGAAACGGGCTAGTGGCGGAACTGAGTCTGATCGTCTAAACCAGTATCATGAAATGATACAACTTAGAGTATGAGGTTAGTACTTAGAATGTACTGAGTATTCAAGGCAAGTAAAACCTACTGAGTAAGTATAAACTGAAATCATGCATATAAACATAAATCATGAGATCATGAGAGTAGGGACTACATGCTGAAATCTGAATCTGATTCATGTATAAGCATAAGCTAAATATCATATCTGAATAGAACGACCCAAAGATGAAAATAGAATCGTATGACTCACCATAGTTGAAATCATAAGCAAAAGCTTATAAACTGATCATTAGGTCAAAGCCTCTATAAAACATAATATCATAATTCATGAGCATGCATAATTGAAATCACGAGGAACAATGGGAGACTCGTCATATAACCAACACCATCACGATAGAGATTGCTGATGCCCCAACTATAACACTCAAGTGGGCAAAGCTGTCCAAAACCTTGCCAGGGCTACGATGCTACCATGATATCGATATCAAGTTGAAAGCCCATATGGGGGCATGGAAGGCTCACAAGGGATGTCCCAATGTATACATATAAATCTACATTGGCATGTAGTTCTGAGACCTGAGGTTTATCTGAACCCCTGGCCTGCTCGATGCTAGAAACTACTCCCTAAAACAAACAAGATGCTCACCATCATTTTTCAACAAAGATGAAGACATTCTATAAACTGAAAGTGGGATTATAGTCTCCAAAACCATATGGTAAGCTAATTCTATACAACTGAGCTGAATCATGAAAACATGCTTAACCTGTGTGGACGTACCCAAAATCTTAAGATTATTTATACTTGAAATAGACTTCATCAATCAAAATCATAAATTCATACATAGTTAATTTGTAAACATTCATTCATGCTAGATATCTCATCATACATAAAATAATAAATCATAAACTTGAATTTTCATGAAACTTGCATACTTGGGCATAAGTTTCTGAAACTTGAAATCATGAATTTACAATCTAAAATAATTATAAAATCTTTCCATGAATCTTAAAACATACTTTTAAACAAGAAGAGAATTAACCTATACACAAATCATAGAGAATTTCGTAAAAATTGGGTTAAAACCCCTAAAAATCATCAACTTGAATTCATGAACTTAAGTAGAAATTAGGAATGAGAGTGAAATGAAACTCTCATTCGAAGGCCTATATACCTAGGTAAGCTGAATCTAAACTTGATTTTGAAAGCCCAAGAGAACTGTGGAAGAATTTGAGAGATTCAAGCTTGATCTTCAAAGGGGAACTGCTAAACTTGCATGTATGGGAGTTGAATGCATTAGAATATATTTAAGTCCCTTAATACACTTCTTTCAGTCCCTTAAATCTTAAAAATTACAAAAATAACCTTACTAATTTGTCAGGGAAAATGACCCTGTCAATCACCACGAGTGATCAAACGAGTCATTGTGTTACCAGACGACTCGTGATCCTGACTCGTTACAACTACAAGAATAATCCCTATTCACTAGACTTCCTTACCCCATGGAAAACTTAATAAGTCGTTAAGGGCACGATGACTCATCCCCTCTATCCGTTGTCCATACTGCCAATTCCTCCTTTCTTCACCCCCCACACACTTAATGGGAGACAACATGACTAGTGGAGTGACATGAAAACTCGTCCTGCAGGTCAAGTTGTAGAGGGTATTGCGAGATAGCCTGAGGCAGAGCGAAAAATATGAGGTATGCCACCCATCAAACCCTTAGAACACATTCCTTTCTCCAACTTAGCACACACTTAATGGGTCACTGAATGATTCTTCAAGTGACTTAATGGGTCACCTGACAAGTCGTTTAGTGACCTGGTGCATATTTTCCGGTTTTCTCCTTTTTATCGTCGGGTTCGATCTTAGAGACTTTCGGAATATTACATCTACCAAAGTTAACCTTTTCTTTTTAGTCGAATGCCACTCTTCATAACCATACTAATTCCTATCTTTTATCTACTTGAACATTGTTTATATTGGTCATACAGTTTTTAATATATATCACCTAACTAAGTCAAATCATTCTGTCTATGTCTATTTCTAACTGTGTTGTCATGTAAGAATGGTCAATGTTAATAGATTGTATTTTGGATCATTCTGATTTTTGTGCTCTATGTGTTTTAACTCCAACGGTAGTGAGTTACGTATCTACCAATTTCATCCTTATATCATATCGTTTTTTAATTAGTTTTTTCTTTGCTCTTTAATGATTCCAAAAAGCAGAAGTTAAATATGCTTGTGTATCTGAGTAAAATCGTTCATCTTAAGCATCTAATTTATTTTTCAACTCTTTCAAGAAAATGTTGTTTTTAATAAATAAGTGTTTTTCCTTGGTGAAAAGTAAGATAAGAATTATTTTTATTATTAAAAAGAAAAAATCTGTTCAGTATATTTTTGATAATGATAAAAATAATATGCTTGTCTTGCAAGTCATTTGAAGTCAAAATAAGATGAGCAAAATAGGAATAAATATTGAGAAATAAATAATTATCTATTTTAGGATATAAATTATTGCTAAAACTAACTTGGAAAACTATCCTATATTATTAGTGAGTGTCTAGTTGTAGGGATAAAGTAAGAAGAGTTAGCATTGAACAACGGAACAACAAAATTTCAATAAAATAAGTAAAAGAGTTTGAATTGGCTTCTACTCAGTAGTTCATTCTTACATGAACTCTGTGATCTGTAGCTCATTTTTACATGAACTCAAATTGATCACAGGAGTGCATACATCTATAAAAATAAAAAGGTCAATCCTTGTACTGGATGCACACACATTCATATATATTTCACCAACCATTATTTTCTAAAGCTTCTGCCGAAGAAGCTGAAATACGAAGTAGAGTTGGTCTGTTCCCTGATTTATTCCTTGGCCCATTCCAGAAGCTGTAGAAGATCCTCATTCGTGTAAACTCTAATGAATGTGATAGATTTATAGTGTGATCTTTTATATGCTTGTGTAGAAGCAGTTTTGTTAAAAATCAAATTCTGTATTTTGATTGTTGTTTTTATGTTCAAGCAAGGGTAGTATTGAAATGATAACAACAAGTTAAAATCATTGTAAAAGGCTTAGAGATAGGCCATTTGGATTGTGGTGGATAATCTAACTTGGCTCGGTATTTAGTGAAGTTGAGTTGAAATCCTACATGTTTGTAGGTCATGATTTTTATATTCATTCAAGCCTGGATGATTTTCTATGCTTAAATCTCATGTGCAATCTTTATTTGGTTAATTGTTTAATTTCTGTCAGTCACGCAGGGAACGTTCAAGGAAACTATGTTCTTAAAATAGGGAAAACTTAGTCAAAATTTAAAGAAAAGAAAAATTGGCATAGACCCAACTCATCCCCTCTTTTGTTTAGTAAGAAATTATTTATATCATCATATACAAGGAAATTGTAGAAGAATTTTATACTGATAGTGTAATTTAATCAATTATAGCAGAACAGGTTATATGCGAAATTGGAAAAAGAGACCTCCCTTTTGTAGAATTTTTGTTTTCTTCATCTAATTGTACCTTACTTATTAGTTCCTTTTGTTAAACCGTTCACAGGGATTATTCCAGACAATACGAATTATTCCAAAAATTTGTTTTCACACTACCGTGTTAATTCAAGTTACTATTTTCTGAAAACAACTCTTCATGGCCTTTTCCGGTTTATGGTCCTTTCTTTTTGGAAAGATTTTCCATATTATACATGTTGGTTTTATTTTAACTTCCTTCTTTTAAAGTTGTGTTATATTTGTAAAGGAACCCAATTCTAATTTATGTTTAGAAATAGTAGATTTTTAACATGCCTTCACTAAAAGTTAAATCTCTGGATATTCATTATTTACAATAAAACACAAAGTATTTTGTAGGATTTGCCTCAATAGAATCAATCATCTCACGAGATGATATACTTATATGTATCTTTAGATTTATGTCCCGCAAAAGTTATCGCAGTGGCCAATGAATGACTAAAGAGCCCGTTTGGATCAAGTGATAGTAGAAAATTGATGAGCCTCGAGTATTGAAAAGTAATATTTAAGTGTTTAATCTAATTTTATGAGATGTATTTGATAAAATAAAAAAGAAATATTGATAAACTGTTTTTTTTGTTAGAATAACTTACGTACCCTAAAAATTTTGCAAAAAGAAACATAAATTTAAAAATATTTGTGTAAAATAAAAAGAAAAAAGGATGAAAGACGGATATAAAAAGAAGAGGAAATAAGGAATTTTGTTTTGAATTTTTTTTTTAAGTTAGAAAAGTAATTTAAGAATATAATAGTAAAATACTTAGTTAAATCATAAATATTTGCAAGCGAAAAATCTCATAAATTGAGGAGGACTAATTTATGATATTTAGTTGATTTTAACTTATAAACTCTTGTCTTATAAGCGCATTAATTAACAAATTAGGAAAACACCTTCCGAAACTATAATTGTCAGAGGCCAACAATTGTACTCACCTACTACAACCACTTAGTGTGAACAAAACTAACGCTTTTGATTTCACATGAAAGAGATAGTAATATTTACTTAGTAAACAAAGGCTAGGCAAGAAAAAGTTAATAGGGTGGTAAAAATGTCAAGATCTTAGCTTTTTCTTTGTTAGTAGCTTTGTGTCCTATTTAGATCCCTAGAGCTAGGGCCACGTCCAATCCTCCATTTTGGAGTACAACCAACATAAAACTAGACTTTCCCCTTGTACTAATCAATATATATTTCCTTTTGCCTTAAGCTAATCTGGTTAAACTTGTCTAAATATAGATTGAGAATGCCTTTCGGTTAAAGTGATAAAACAAATACTATCCTCACCACTAAATGTGCCTCTCTTTGTATGTTAAGTGATGTGCCATGTACCACTCAGTGCTGTTCTCTAATTTCCAAGAAATTAGGTAGAGGAGAAAAGGAAAAGATACAAAAATTCATAAATAAATTATTTATAAAAAAAAATAATGTTTATTTGATAAGCTAGCTACTAAACACATACATTATATGGAGAAAAGTTTTAAACACCCTAAACAATGAAATTTAGTATAATATTGCTCTCATTTACTTATTGAATCAAAAATGTCTCTGGCGTCAACTTTTTTATTCTTCTCTATACTTTAAATTCATTTGTCTAAAAAATCTTTCTAACCATTTGAATTTTGGAGTCTCACTAATTAATTGTGATTTATAACTCATGATGTTGTGCTAAGGTTGACTTTAGGTGTGCTCAATACTGAAAAAAATAGTTTTCAAAAATATATTTTTATTCGTACCAAACATATCCTTAATTAGTATAATTATTTTTCTATCAAATTCCACCTTATGGTGGTGATCCCAAGAGGATCTCTCTACCACCCTTATTGCATCTTCTGGAATAGATCAATGCATTCCAGTACATATACAAATGATTTAATCCAAAGAATGATACCCCTTTCCCATATGCTTCTCTCCCAAACAAATTCCTCCCAAAATACATTTGAAGGAGCACCAAATGTTTTTCATGTCTTGATTGCCATCTGTTCGTTTATGTAAGTGTGGTGCAGTGTTTCTCTATGAGGTCTAAAGCAACAACATGTAGGTACAAAGTTCTGCCCACATCTCTTGATAATATCATTAACTGGTAGTTTTTTTTCCCAAGACTCTCACATTAAGTATCAGAACTCAAGAACACAAAGAACGTTTGAAACTTTTGATTAATTCAATGAGATGAGAGATTCCAGTCGTATGAGTAGATAATCAATCATGTCGAGTATTCACTTAAATTGACTCCCAATTTATCTAGTTAACTAGTCGTAGTTTAATTTTGCTCATAGCAATCTTTCGATTTTATTCGCCTATTCAAGTTAACCTGATTCTTATTTCTATAGGATTAGAGATATCGAGAATGCATGCATAGTTCCTACATAGCGAATAAGCAAGAAGGATAGCTATATTTCTATTCTAAGCGCGAGTCTATTTCCCAAGGTCTAGGTTCATGAAATTTTCGTGTTAAATCCGGTTACAATCTAGAATTTCCTTTCTCAAGTTCCATTTTAGATTTGTAGATAATATTTAATTAGTGATCAAGTAATTAAATAATTAAATAAATCAATCAATATAATAATAAAGATATCAATTCAAACTTCAATTACGATAGTCATGAATATCCCATAACCCAAGAAATAGAAAAAATGGCGATAATCTCACAAGTTATAAAAATCATAGATTACAAGACAGGGATGAAAATAAAAAAGAGATGTAACTAACAATTCCTCATTTTTAGCTAAATCTCTTAATTTTATGTTTGAGAAATTTGTACAAGTGATCATATTGATCATGTGTAACTTATTTGGATGGTTTTGATTGGTATCCGAAATGTTCGAATAGCATTTGAGTAGCAAAAATCAGTTCTAGACTGCGTAAAATTTTATTTTATTTTATTTTTTGGTACGAGCTCAATAGTGCTGAAGGAAGGAAAGTATAGCAGCGTTATCACATGGCTTGCACTACCCGCATAAAAGATTGGCCTGGATGCGCATGGGCACCAGCAACATACATTCGCACAAACACTAGCTGGGCATGGTAAGCACTCACACTAGGTCATGCGGTCGAGCTGAAGTGCTTATCTTTGTCGTCTGGCTCTATCACGCCATTGCACTGTGATTATGCTAAATCTAGTTACAAGAATAAAAAAGAAAGATTAGATTCAAAATTTAAGTTATTTTATCATTGTTAGGACTTGGAAGCTCAGGAAAGCTTGGACATAAGGTTGGGATTCGACTATTTTTATCGAATAAGTGATTTTATCGCATTATTGGATGATTAACATGATTACCCACTTGTTTTTAAGATTAAATCAAGAGCTTTTAGGTGTAAAATTGGGAATTGTTATCGTATAGTTAAGACAGTGAATTATGTTAATCTGAAGGTCAATTTGATAATGGATTTAAGATTTGAATACAATTTCGAACTCATGGGAGTATGAATAACGTGAAAATGTATTAAACTTTTATTTTAACCTCAGGGATATAGTTTAACATTTTTATGGACTTTGACTTTGAAGTCATTAAATATTGTAATATGGTATCTTTGGACTCATTATTCCATCGAGTTTTTTTTTAAAAATAGATTGAGAGTTTTTAGAGGCTTTGAAGAATGGAAAGACTATTTGTGGAGGTTAAAAAGTTTCGAACCATGGCAAGTTAAGGCTTTAACTTAATGAAGAAATTTTCTCCAATTATATGGTAATTGTGATATACTAAGTATATGGAGATAGCATATAAGTGAGATGACGAGAGCTTATGAGGTACTGAGGTGACAAGTTGGGTTGTTTGACTGATGTTCTTACTATTGCATATCTTATTTCGTTACATGACTATTTTAGCACAATCTTGCTAGTGATATTGTTTTAGGGATTGTTTGCATCCTGAGTTAATTATCAAGAGGTATCTGTATGTTAGACTATATGTTTAGATGATAGTCAATCTTTTGTCTGTATACTTTGTAATTGCATACATGATTCTATATCGTGATTTGGATATTGAATGTAAATTGTTAATGTAAAATAATTCAACTTATGAGTTGTCTATGCAAATGTAGAAATGAATTTGTCCCTCGTAAGTCATTGTATCAACGGGCCACCCGAAATAGTGTACATGCAAATTTATTGCATTGGGAGCATTGATCATACCTCCTCTAACTCTTGATTCTTGTTGATGCATGTTGTATATGCCATATCTGTTGCATACTTATTATTCCATTTTTATCCATTTGTCATTACACATCATCTTTTTGTAGTTGTTAGTTGTATTATGTTGGATTATATATTCTTTTGGCCACATAGGTTATAGTGAGTATTCTTAAACCAATCCTTGTTACAATTTTGTTGGTGTCATAACTCAAATTCAATCTTGGTGCAGCATTAGATGCTACAAAGCTACATCGGAGAAACCTAGACTTAAAATAACGTGAATGCTCCATTATTATTAATTAAATAAATTATGCATAATTAAAGGGGACAACTATTAAATAAAATAAGAAAATAATACAAAAAAATAAGATGTGATCTATATGTCAATCAACATAGCAATATTCCCAATAAGTTAAACAATGACTTACACAATACCCACAATATAATATCTATATGAAGTCTCTATGAAAGTATAACAAACTCGAGACACAACTCAAAACTCTAATAAAGAAATAGAAATAAGCACTGGAGTCCCACAAACAAGAATGTGGTTCGCCAAAAGTCTATATGAATAGCAAGTCTCTTCTAAGTGATATGATCCTATGGAACCTACTCCTCCCCGATACCTAACACATTATAAAACAATGATATGCTTAAGTATTGGGTACTCAGTGAGAGTCTTGAAAAAAATTAACATAATAATAATAATAAATAAATAAATAAATAAATAAATAAAATAGTATATTTCACACATTGAGTGATATGATGAAAACTCAAAAAAATCATCAATGATTAAATAATCAATTTCAATTTTTTATGTTCGAAAATCATGTAAGGCCAATCAATGCCAAAATCAAGTAATAATATAGATTTATAATGCCAACTCAAGGGAGAAAACTAAAGCAATAAAGTTCATGCCAACTCATAGGTGTTCACTCCCAGTGCACACGCCAGTATATGTGATTGTTCAAGTAATGCAGTGATTATAAATAATGGAATGTTGAACCGACAGGGATTTATGATTGACAATACATGAGATCAACTATCACTATAAAATAAATAAGTATTCTCCACAAGAGATTATTTGGTATGAATTAGTTCTACTTTGAATTTTAACTGATTGACTAACGAGACATAAGCAGTTCAAGAGTTGTGATTATAAGCAAGAGACAAATTTTAGAGTAGTGGCGTTCCTAGTGGTCATGTTTCCTATCAACTTTCTTTGTCTTGTCTTAATTATTGAGCAATTGATCTACCGAGTTGATATTATAACTACGATTCTCTCGAAACTCTAACCACCTACCTATGAGGGTCACATGCCGATATTGTTATGATCATGATAGTCACAAAGATGTTTTTATACTATCTATAAACAAAGTAGACAAACTAGGTATATTCTGTCCTAGCCGCAAATCCACTCTCTTATTTTTTGAGCGAGGATCCTACTAGGTGTTGTTACACCCTGTGAGTTTCTATCGTTTAACCAATGTGTGCATATATATTTTGAGAATATTGGGGTACAATGCATACGAAAAAAGGCTTGGGGGATGAATATGCAAGCACGGTATCGAGCGAGCAGGAGACCGCGGTAGGAAGGCGTGGCTCACTAGGTGCAGCGCCGCGCAGGCCATGCTAGCGCATTGGGCGGTGCACCACGCCACCCCCTGCCACTGACTCAACTATATATAAGCCCCTTCACATTTGATTAAATCCTTCTTAACATTTTCCCACACCATGAGAGAGAACTTGGGCGCCTATTTCAAGTGATTTTCAACGAATTACGCCATTAAACTCTATTCAAATGCCAATTCATCTTGAATAACTAGTTCCAGGCCTACGAGGAACGTCTCTGCAGAGTTATTTCATAAAAACTCGCTCGGAGTACCGAAACCCCGCCGAGTAAAAACTGTAGAAATCACTTCTAATTGAGTCCTAACGGGCTACAAGTGATAGGTAAGCATTTCTACTTTCAAAACTCTCGGGAATTTGTGAGGTTTCGGCGGAATTGAACAAAGTTGTGTCATAGTTAATGTTGTGGAAAAATATTGTTATTTGCCAAGTCTTAGTATTGAAAATAGCCTTATTCTCTCAGCATAGTGCTGTATTTTGGTGGAATTACCGGCTTCATGTTTGAACTGTTTGGCTGAATGAAAATCCGCATTTGAGGTATGTTAAGACTAACCTCTTCTGCAAGTTATTCCTATCGTATAGTAATATGACCTATTTCTTTGAAAGTAAGTCGAAAGCATGTATAGTGTGATTAGCTGCTATAGATAGATTGAGACTAGAACTTGACACTTAGTTTGGGATTGACCCTACCTAATATAGCCTTCCGTCGACCAATCTCAGGGTTACTAGCCGTGTCATCGCCTATGGGGCTATAGATCGCTCAGATGAGCTATATGACGTATAAAAGGACTATATTTAGGATTATAAGGCCATATTACAGTCCATTCACGAATGGACTTCTTTTATGCCTTAACGACATCACTAAACCTCCACCGAGCCTTGTGAGCCCAGGGTGCAGTCACAGGAGCTCAGAAAGCTCAAAGACAGCTACAGGAGCCCAGCGGGCTCAGTTATAGACCATAGGCTAGGTAGGTTGGCTATAATTACCTATTGCATCATATTGACCCGATTAGGAGTATATAGATTGAACTGTACTTGCCAGGACTTATGGACGCCCAGGTAGGATATTCTATGGTGGTTGTACCTTCCAGGCTTATGGGGCTCAGATAAGGTTCTTGTTTGTATAATTATTTGTTAGCTATACTTCAGGTTGTGAGGCTATTTAGGTTATAACTCTTATCCTTCTTGTTGATTACTTTTAGTTCTTTTAGCAGTTCTACTCAGTCATTTTCATTACTGCCTTACATATTCGATACATATTGTACTGACGTCTATCTATGGTGTGTTGCGCACTTGCCTGCAGGTGCGGACAAACATGTTTTAGGACATTCTTAGCAGTTAAGTAGGGTTAGCAAATCAGTTGGCTCTCTTTTTCTGGAGTTGACAGTTAGAAAGGTTTGCTCTTTTTGTTGTATAGATTTTGGGTAGGTCACGACCACTATTCCACTCTTAGAGGCTTGCGGACTATCATTTTCAGTTGTTGGTTGTTGTTGGCCGTGTAGGGCCTATGTATGTTATATTTTTCATGTTGGCTTTGTAGGGCCTAGTGTAGCTTTTAGTTAGCAGCCTTGTCGGCTATAGTATGAATATGACTACCTGTTTTCCTTCTATTTTGACTACATAACATGGTGGTCTTATCGGCCCGCATTGGATCCCTTTTATTGTTATGTTTGCTAGATTAGCTGTTTCTTCTACAAGTTTGCTGCGTGGCCTTTTCAGCCCGAGACTGTATTTACAACTAACATATAGTTATTTGTTTTCTTGAATTTGAGTTGCTAGCAGGCACTGGAGGTGCATGTATCCAGCTAGGTCAACCCAGGTCCCAGTGCGATATTAGGTGTTAGCCATCCCCCACAAGGTGGGGCGTGACAAACTTGGTATCAAAATAACGTCATATCCTAGGGAGTCTACAAGTCGTATCTAGTAGAGTCTTCTCTATTGATGTGTTATGCACCACATGCTATAGGCAGGAGGCTATGAGGCATGATAGCATGGTTACCCTTCTTCCTTCTCCAATTGTGCTATAGAGCTATGTTGTATAGGGTTGAGTCCCTAAGCTTACGTTATTATGCTTATCTACAGAGAAAATATTTGACGTGTGATAGACTACGGCTGGTCGAGAGTTAGATACTGCTACTGGAGAGGGCACTAGCAGAGTGCCACCGTCAGAGCTAGCCCGACCTGAGGGCGAGAGGGAGACATCAGTTCAGTCTCCCCAACATTCTTCGCCGCGCCAGGAGCCCCCTAGGGTAGCAGATATGTCAGCACCACCCCCAGTAATCCTTATACCATCAGATTAGGAGGTTAGGAGCACGGTATATATGTTGGCTCAGATGATGGCTGCTCAGCGCCAGCCAGTGGTACCAGTTGTCTCTAAATCTAATGGAGGAACCTGAAGTTCGAGGGTCTATGAGTTTCTTGCCCTGAGTCCTCCGTAGTTCATAGGGACAGACCGTGGAGAGGATCCTCGTGACTTTATGGACCAATTGCAAAAGATATTTAGGGTGATGCATGCTACAACCACTGATTCAGTCGAGTTGGCAGTATTTCAACTATGCAACATAGCAGTCTTGTAGTAATAGAGTTGTGAGAAGTCCCGAGGCAAAGACGTACCCCCTCCGACTTGGTCCAGTTTTTTAGAGGCCTTCGTAGATCACTATTTGCCTCGAGAGATCTGATAGGCCCGAGTGGATCAGTTCCTAAACCTCGAGCAGGGTACGATGAGCGTTCGAGTGTACACAATAAGGTTTGACTCTTTGGCAAGATATGCGCCAGTATTGGTGGATACCATGCCGTCCAAGGTTCACCGATTCATCATGGGGCTTCTTCTAGAGTATGTGGAAACCTGTATTACAGCTACCTTATGGGAGGATCTTGATATTGTGCACATTAAGGATTTTGCTCAAAACATCAAAGGGATTATGCAGCGTCAGCATGAGGTAGAAAGAGTGAATTAGGAGAAACGCCGAAGGGCCAGGCCCATTGATATGCAGGCAGAATTTCAAGGCAGACCCAGGCCATGAATATCATATAGGCCACCCAGACCGTCAGCTCAGCAGCAGTAGGGCTGTAGATCAGATCATCACAGACAACTAGGTCCCGAAAAGATTTCGCGAGCGTCGGGTTCCCAGCATCAGAGTGGATCAAATCAGAGCAAGCCGGTTGCACCGCGTTGTAGCATTTGCAGCTGAAGAAATTTTCGGAGGTGTAGATACGGCTCTACTACTTGTTATACTTGTGGGCAAGAGGGTCATATGATGAGGGATTGTCCGACCAGAGACCAGAGTGACTGGGACCAGCAGAACAGATCCTCAGCAGGATCACATGCTCCAGCACCATTAGCAGGGCGCCAACACTCATCTCCAGCCAGCAGAGGCAAAGGTAGATCAGGGGCATCAAGCTCTACCAGTGGTCTGGATCGCACTTACGCCTTACCAGGGCGACAGGAGTCAAAGTCGTCAATATATGTTGTGATAGGTTTGTTGGATGTTTTTTCCCACCCGGTTTATACTTTAATAGATCCAGGTTGTACCTTTTCTTATGTTACTCTGCTTGTGGCACAATAGTTTTGTATAATTAAAATTTCTCCATCAATCGTTCTGGGTGTCTGCACCCGTCGGTGACTCTATTATTGCTAAGAAAATTTACCTGTTACACCTTGTAAGTTTCAAAGGTTAGGCAACATATTCGCACGTTAGTCAAGGATTTTAGAGTTCAACACGTATGATAAAGGGCCTTGGGAAAATGTCGAACAAGCGTGAAGTCAAGCTTGCAAGGAAGAGGTGCGAACCAACTGCCTGAAGGGGCAACGTGTCACGGACCCCTCCCTGGCGCGTTGGGCTCCGTGGCACAGCCCATAATTGGCGCGTTGGGGTAAGGTACCCCGTGTCCACTACCCAAGTTATTTATAAGTTCAATGTTTTCATTGGTATCATTTCCAAATAATAGACCCACGGTTAGAGAAGAGAAATACGCCATTTTTAATAAGTCTTCCTCCATTTATGCTATAAATGCTTCCCGAATTCAAATTAACTTTGGGTATCGAAGTTTAAGGCCATAAGGAGCATCACTACAGAGTTATTTTCATGAAATTTGCCAGGCAAATCATAACCCCGCCGAGTCAAAGTTGTCAGAATGACTCCAAACTAATTTCTATACGATCACAGGCTTCAAGTAGGTATTTCTCCCTTCTGAACTCTCGATAAATTATGCGTTTTCGACCGTGTTCCGTTAAGTTTAACTATAGTTAATAGTTATATAGAAAGTTATCATTTTTTCTGAATGTAGTACTAAAACCAGTATCATACTCCCAGTAATACGATTACAGTTAGAAAAGATGTTGAATATGGATTGGAACTCGGTAGCTAATCAGAAATCGGTGATCCAAGTATGTTAAGGCAAATGTTTTTGACATGTTAGTTCTTTCAGTATTATAACTAAGTATGAATCCCAGTAAGAAGATCAGAAGCATATCTATTATGGCTAGCTATTGTTATTAGTTGAGATCAGTATTCCATGTTTAGTTTGGGGATTTATTACGCCTGTATAGCCTTCTCAAACCAATCCCAGGGTTACTAGCTAAGTCGACGCCTGCCAGGGGCGAGATGACGTCGCTCCAAGGAGAGATATACCGTTGGCAAGGGACGAAGATGGGGTCCAAGTTCCTCATACTATCTATTCTATGGATGGACTATTTTTATGCCTATCAGCACTACACCACACCCCCTATCGAGCCTGGTGCCCAGGGTGCAGATATCAGATATCAGGAGTCCACCGGACTCAGACACAACTACAGTTCAGGGGCCAAGCAGGCTCACTTGCACACCCAGGGGAATGGTAGGATGGCTATAGTTGCTATATGATGAAGTATGACCTTTTTAAGGGTATATAGACTGAAGTGTACTCGCCAGGGCTTATGGGGGCCCCAGATGGGTTATTTTGTGCTGGCTGTACCTTTTGGCTTATGGGGACCAGGTAAGGTTCTCGTTTGCATTAATTACTGATAGATTATGCAGTAAGAAGTACAACTATTTAGGTGGTATTCCTATTCCTTCCTTTCAGTTACTTTTAGATTTATTTTAGTTCATTCAGTTATTTATAGTTACTGCCTTACATATTCAGTACATATTGTACTGACGCCCTTCTTGGATGTTGCATTACTTTCCTGTAGGTGCAGATAGACGCGGACCAGGACCTTTCTAGTTTTCAACCAGATTAGCAATGCAGTCGGCTCCTTTCTCCCAGAGCTCATAGTTAGATGGTTGACTCTATTTTTGTGTGTACAGTTTATGGGTAGGTCGGGGCCTTGTCTCGACCAGTATATCATTTCTAGAGGCTTGCAGATCATTTCTAATTCCCTGTGGTTAGTTGTTGTTGGCCGTGTGGGGCCCATATGTTTTATCTTGCGTGTTGGCCGTGTGGGGCCTTATTTAGCTGTTAGTTAGCGGCCATGTCGGCCATAGCTTAATTTATGTCGGATTTACTTTATAGTCATAACTAGACGTCATGGTGGTCTTATCGGCCCACATAGGATTCCCCCTTATTATGTTTTCTTGATTTGAGATTTAGTGTTAGTCATGCACCAAAGGTGCGTAAGTTCAGTCAGGCCAGTTTAGACCTTAGTAGGGCACCAGGTGCCAGTCATGCCTCTCAAGGTGGGGCGTGACAAACTTGGTATCATAGCAGGTCGTATCTCAGGGAGTCTACAAGTAGTTCTTAGTATAGTCTTGCCTATGGATGTGTTGCGCACCACATACTATAGATAGGAGGCTGCGAGGCATGTTAGGATGGTTACTCTTCATTCTCTTCTAGTCGTGCTATAGAGTTGTGCTATATAGGGATGAGTCCTTAAGCTTACCATAATCTGCTTTTGTACAGAGAAATGATGGACGCGCGATAGACCACGTCTAGCAGGAAATTAGATGTTGTAGTAGGACAAGGCACTAGCAGGGTGCCTCAGTCAGAGTCGGCCCAATCTAAGGGCGATAGGGAGATTACATATCGATCTCCCCAGCACTCTCTGTCATGCCAGGAGCCATCCAGAGTGGCAGATGTGTCGGCACCGCCTTCACCAGTCTTTATATCGATGCCATCAGATCAGGAGAGCAGGAGTGTTGTTTTTATGATAGCTCAGATGATGGCCGCACAACATTAGCCAGTGGCACCCATAGTTGCGGAGTCTTCAGGAGGACCAGGTAATTCAAGGGTTCAAGAGTTCCTAGCTCTGAGTCCCCCGCAATTTCTGGGGACCGACCGGGACGAGGACCCTCAGGACTTCTTGGACCAACTACAGCGGATCTTTAGAGTAATGCATGCTGCACTTGTAGAATCAGTTGAGTTAGTGGTGTTTCGACTATGGGACATAGAAATATTATGGTACAAGAGTTGGAAAAGATCCCGATGTAGAGATGTTGCCCCTCCGACTTGGTCGAGCTTTTTAGAGGCCTTCTTGGACCATTGTTTGCTATGGGAGATCCAACAGGCCCGAGTAGATCAGTTTTTGCATCTGGAGCAGGGATCGATGAGTGTTTGGGAGTATGCTATAAGGTTTGATTCCCTGGACCGATATGCATTGGCTTTTGTAGATACCATGCCAGCTAGGGTGCACCGGTTTATTATGGGGCTGAATCCAGAATATGTAGAGACTTGTATTACAGCTACTCTGCAAGAGGATATGGATATTGCCTGTGTTCAGTCATTTGCTAAAAATATCGAGGGGATTAGACAGCGGCAGCGGGAAATAGACAGGGCAAATCAGGAGCAGCGCCGCAAGGTTAGACCTAGTGACCTTTAGGGAGAATTTTGAGGCGGACTGAAGCCACGACTATCGGGCAGACCACCCAGACCCCTACCTCCACAAAATAGCAGGGTAGTAGATCAAGCCGTTAGGCAATTAGGACACAGCGAGAGTTTTCGACCATCAAGCTCGTAGTAGCAGAGGGGGTCAGAGCAGAGTAAATTTACTACCATCAAGAATAAATACCCTCTCCCCAAATAGATGACTTGTTTGACTAGTTACAGGGGGCGAAGTATTTCTCAAAAATTGACATAAGATCATAATAGATAACATAATATATTCATGATTTAATTAATAATACATATTGGGCTTATCAAAAACATCAATGGATCAGAGGATCATAAATCGATATATCATGGGCATGCATAATCGGGTTTAAATGATTAGAAATTCTAAATCATCCATACTAATAGCAATTTAGAGCTCAAAAGATGATCAAAATAATTAGATAATGATAGGGTTTCAAAATCACAAGAACCATAATTAAATCATTAAATTTTATATAAACTGAATATAAAACCCCATGAGTTTTTAAATACATTTTGAGTAATTACTAGAGACGGAGCGTGGGTGTGGAAGAATCCACCCATGGAAGACCTTACATACCTGAGATTATCAACTCCTAACCCTCCTTAAAATCCCAAGAATGAAATTGAAGGAATTGAGGTGAAAAGCTTGAAATCTCCCCTTAGATCACTTCTCAAAATCCTTGCATGCATGAATGGGAGTTTAGGAAGGTTTATTTTCTTAATAGCCCAGCTTTCCCAAGAAAAAACAACGTAGTATAGGGCCTTATATCATGAAAAAGTCAAAAATACCCTTATTGAACCTGCCCTGAAAACTGGCCGGATGGAACCCACGAGTGGTACAAACAGGTCGTGGGAACCACCACCAAACCTTCATGTCCCTCGTCGAATGGACTATTGAATGTCTTCTCTCGAGACTAACCAACAGATGAATAGGACGACTTGTCCTCTAAAACCAAGATCCGTTACACTGTCCGTTGTCTTCTCATCACAAAATTTGAACCCACTTGCCACGAGCCTCACCACGACTCGTGGTTCCTTCCAATGAATCGTGGTGTCAACCCATCACCTACACTGGAAATTCTTAACCTCCAACAACGACCACAACCAACGACTCGTGGTTTCTCCTAACGGGTCATTGGGTCGCCCTTTTCATGTCTCCTAAAGAACCTAACTCCTTCCCATGACTGCAAATGACGACTCGTTGTTTCCCACAATGAGTCGTCATGTCTCCCGTGGTTTACACTGCCACCCAGCCTGATCCTATCCACTACTACATACAACGATCGTGGTTTGATAACATGAGTCATCCCATGGCCCGTCTTGCAACTTTTTCCCAATATCTACTGTTTTCAACTTTCAACCTCCCGGGTCTATTCTTACGCACTTTCGGGGTACTACACTTGTCAGCGTTCTAGGTTGCATATTCATAATTGCCAAGGCATTATTGGTCCAGTATTTATTTTGGTTGGTTGTGACAAGTGGCTTGGTCAGACTTAGTATTACATTTATAGATGCTATATTGCCGACTTCTTGATCAATTATGAATCGAGTGCCAGTTGTCGCCTACCCTAATTTTGGGGCATGACGTGGAGAGTCTCGACTGATCCAAGGGAAATATTCTCTGTTGTGGAGAGTCCCTAACTGATCTAAGGGAGTCATTCTCTACTATTGAGAGTCCCTGACTGACTAAGGGAACATTCTCAGCTATGAAGAGTCCCTGGCTGAATAGGAAATGAGGAGTACTGATCAGACATTATACATCTATGCTATTACAGCTGATAAAAAACATGAGCATTTTTTGAGTTCATCATACGACATTTATTTAGAAGGGTTTAAGGCTACTTGTACAAACAACAAGCCCAAAAGTCTAAAGGATCATTCTCATTCTTTATCCTCCTAAGTCATATCATCATGGTACCAAATCATCATTTAATCCACACATTTTACATTTACGAACATCTATAGATTCATATCATACTTTACGCCTCCACAACATTCAAGTTCCGAGTTCATAACGTAAGGCGTATAACATAGAGTCATGTAGGATCCATGGGTCCACTCACACTTTAACATATATACATTGATTTATATGTGCTAAATTTACTGAAAAACCCATATAATTAACTCATACCTTAAACATGTACAACAAGATCATGGTAGTAGCATACATTTATTTCATGGAACCCTTGAAATTTACACCAATTCATAGAGAAGATACGATAATTACACCGTTATCATAGGTTTACCTCATATGCAAAACATTTTCATCAAAAATATAATGAGAACATTTATATAATTTCATTGATCAAGCCCATAAGTTCTAATCTCATCTCAACGTATTTATCGAATCATAAATTCTAGTTTTTAAGGGAATTCTTACGATGTTGACGTATTTTAGGCATGGATAGAAATTCTCTATATAATCAAGTGAACAATAATAAAATCCCAATCCAATTTTTGAGCTATCTCATGAAGGAAATCCTATAATCATGAGTTTTCACCATTTAGCACATAACTCAATATATTAAAATAATCCCATAAGCATAATTAACTTGTAATCCTAACGAGTCTTAAAATTCATAGAATACATAGAAGAAATCATCCATCAATTGAAAGCCTAGGTCATGCTTTTCTATAATAATGGAATTGGGTTTTTAATAAAATATTTGTGGGGGCACAAGGATGGAAGGACCTCCCTGTTGAAAAACCCACATACCTGATTCAAGAAGAAACCCCTACTTGAACTTTCACCTTGAAGCGTTAAGGAACCCTTGTTGAACTCTTCAGTCTTGAGAGAGAGAGGACGAAGAAGAGTTTGAGAGAGAGATGAAGAAGAAGAGTTTGAGATTGATTTTTGATAGAATGAGCATTTAGGATACTTATCCTCTTAAAAACGTCCCATACAATACTCAAAACAACATAGTTTAGAAGTTAGAAGCATAGGATTTACGGAAACACCTCTATAAAAATGCAGGAAAAATCCCCCTGCCAGTCCCCACATGGAACTCCCCGAGTCGTGGGGTAGACAATAACTCGTGCAGGCCAATGTCGTGGAGTGCATTGGCTTAATTTTCTTTATCTTCTCTTCTCTCCCCACGGGTTACTTGACGAGCCGTCAAGTGCACGACGACTCATCCCTCCTTCCGTGGTCTCCACTACCTCGGGACTTCACCATAAGTTTCCAACATTCACTGAACGACCGACCTAATGAGTCGTTGTCTACCTAATGACTCGTTGGGTCATCTGTGGTCACTGTTCTAGGCTACACCTCCTGATTTCTCCTCACATTTCTGAACACGACTTGTGGGGTCAACAATTACATTCCACTACAAATGTTCTTAACCTCAGCAAGAAGTGAATTTAGCCACTCATTTGTGGATTAAACATCATCAAATGAGTATAAATCATACAAACAATTGAAATAAAGAAGAAAGAGTTAGAGAAGAACCCTAAGATTTTCGTCCCCTCAACTTCTTGTAACCCACGGTCTTGCTCAACCAAGTCAGAATAATTAAAAATAAACCTAAGTGTGCTATTTATACTAGTGGAAATTTTTTCCGGAATAACAAACAACGTGTCATGGAGTGCATCGCGGAGCACTGCCTCCATGATACGGAGCTAACGCAGACCCTCTCTGGAATCAGGTCCCTCAGTATTTTACTCCTCAACGTGCCACGACATGCAACGCGGGGCTTGGCCAACGTGCCACGGCGCCGTCCCGAACCCTTACTGTAATTTGAAAAAATAAATCATCCGAGGCAGACTGCCTCCACGATGGCAGCGTGACACGGCTCCATTGCGGAGCCCCTATGTTTGCTGCTTTTCCTTGACCTTTTCCACTGCTCGCTTCCTAGTCCATTCCCGATTTTCGCCAACATTCAACTTAGCTTTCTAAAATTACATTTTTCCCACAAAACAACACTAATCATGTTGGTTAGTATAAATTCACATTTTAACTACAAATCACATGAGAATGTACAAATAACGATAGATAAAAAAGAAGAAATAGAGCATTTGAGCATTACTTGGGCATATAATTCTGCCTAAGATCATATGTATAGTTTGTTTACGTTTCCCTGCATGCTCAGTACATACGAAGTACTAACGCATACTTTATATGATATATCATTTCATGATATAGATTTAGCTATCTAGACTCAACCTTGCGGGTAGACATACTCTCCCTTCCATCTCAGCAGATTGTGGTGAGTCCTTACCTCTCAAGGACGAGACTGTTGTTTCTTATTTTTGTTATATTTTATTATTCATACCTTAGGAGTTAGTTGGGGACCTGTCCCAGCAACTCATCAGTTTAGTAGAGGCTTTCAGGCATGTGTAATCAGGTTCAATTTATGTATTATGTTTTGTCAAATTATGTCCTTAAGTTTTAAATTTGACTCCTTAAAGTTAGATTCCACTCAGTTATGTTTCTATTAGCTATTTATATTGTTAAGAGTTATGCTATGATAATGCCATGGGTCAACTTGGAGCCTTTCGCGGTTCCTTCCAGCATGTTACGGCTAGGGTGTAAACTCGGGTCATGACAACATGGTATCAGAGCAAATAGGTTTGAAGTCCCTAGGGTGTCCGAAAGCTGCATTAATTAGAGTCTTCTTCATGGTTGTGATGCATGCCACACTTATGTTGAAGAGGCTACGAGACATTTTAGGAATATTCCCTTTTCTTCATGATCCTTATCGTGCATAGAGTATGAAACTCTAACAGTTCCTCCCCTGACTCATGCTTTACATGCTCGTAGATAATGCCTCCCAGAAGAGTAAATGGAAGAAGAAATGGTAATGGCTGCCAGTAGGCTCTACCAGCCCGGCAAACCCGATGGACAACCATGTTACTCATGCCGAGCTCCGGGCAACCCTTAATATGTTGGCGCAGGCCATGAATACCAAGATTAATCAGCAGGCGATGGCTCGTGTTCCCCAGAATGGGAATGTAGCGGTGGCAAGGGTAAGAGATATTCTCAGGATGAACCTACCCATATTCTTAGGGCCAAAGGTAGACGAGGACCCATATGAGTTTTTGGAAGAGATCCTAAATATCACTCAAATCATGGGGTGACAGGAACTTAGAGCGCAGAGTGAGCCTCCTACCAGCTGAAAGAAGCTGTTTATATATGGTTTTGTCAGTGGAGGGATAGTCGAGGAATTAGAGCAGGCCCCGTAGGTTAGGATGAATTTATAACTACGTTGCTGGACAGGTTTTTCCCCAGAGAGTTCAGAGAGGCAAAGGCGGCAGAATTCATCAACATAAGATAGAATGACCAGACTGTCTAGGAGTACGCGTTAGAGTTTACGCGATTATCCATGTATGCACTAGAGATAGTAGCTGACTAGAGGGCCCAGGTGAGCAGGTTCGTGAATGGAGTGTCAGACTCCTTGGTTAAAGAGTGTCACACTTCCATGTTGCACATGGATATAGTTTTCCATGTTTGGTGATATTCGCTCGACAAATGGAAGCGGAACAGGTGAAGGCAAAACAGAGAGAGGCCAAGGGCCAGGATAGGAGATTTAGAGTTTTCCTCGCAGATAGCGAGTGGTGGATACTGCTCACATTCCCAGCAGAAGTCATCAGCCCCAACACTTTCGATGGTCACTGCTCCGCACAAACCCAGGGTAAGGGAGATCATGTATCCATTGTGTACCAGCTGTGGGAAGCATCACTTGGGAGAATGAATGGCTGGCTCGGATGTTTGTTTATGGTGCGGCGAGTTGGGCCACAAGCATCAAGATTGTGCAGCGGCTAAGCGAGGCGAGTGTAGGTCCTCGGCCACCTCTTCAGTAGGTCAGATAGCCTATCCATTTTAGTAGGGTACATGATCTAGCCCGGGTGGCGGACGATGTCAAAATCACTCCAATACCGTAGCAGCACACTAGGATAAGGGAAAGTCTCGAGTAGTAGTCACAGGTATGTTGTGAATTTTGCGTTACTCTTTGCATATTGCTAGCCCTAGAACCCCAGTATTGAATAAGAAGCTCTTTAATGATTGTTGAGGGGAGATTGTCAATGTGTCATGTGAATAGTTGAGAGTGTAATGCTTGCAGTGAAGATTAGAGGTGAAAGAGAAGCTAGGAGTTAGTGATTTAGCCCCGACCTTGAGAAAGATTCAGGAGCCTTAGAATGACGGCTTTAAGAGAAGGGGGAAATGGTAAGTAAGTGCGACCAGTCGGATCTTGAGAATGCTAATAAGGGAGTTCCAGCCCTAGCAATTGTGGTATGTCGATCACTTCAAGTTCAGATGGATTTTCTTGTATTTCAGTTGAAGCTATGTTATACCCATCCCTATGTGTAAACTCCCAAGATTTCTATATAACCGCTTTAGAAAGCAATGTCAGTCTTGCTCTACAAATCTTTAACGCCCATCTTCATGTTATGAATCAGTTATGCGGGTTCACTCATGTCTTCCAGTATGATTAGCTCGAACTAAGTCTTTAGAAGTGGCTTTAGTAGCTCAGTAGAATCAGGTTACCCCATGTATGTGTTCAGTTAGGGATGTCATAAATGATAAGTGCTCATGAGACCTTTACTTCCAGTTAGACCAGATATCCTAAATTCTAACCCCATAACAAAAAGTGATTTGAGAACGAAGGATCAGTCCGTATCAGCTCAGTACCGGTTAGAGGGAAAAGAATCTGTCTCAGTGTTCTATCTAGTTCCATGTCTTTTGGTCCCTGTTGTTCCCTAGCATGCATGTATGATTTGGATGTTCAGCTCAGATATGTAAGATCGTCCGAAGTTAGATACTCCATTAGTTTAGCTGTAATTGATTGATTATGGGATTTCAATTCTTTCCCTATCCTTTCTATATATTTAGCCAACATTTGAGGACAAATATTCCCAAGGGGGAGATATTGTAACACTCTGAAAGTTTCTAAGATCATATTCCAGACTTAAAGAAAGAATTCAGGTAGAAGGTGGAAATTTTACCACAGAACGAGTCGTAGTATGACTTGTTAGGTGACCCCACGAGTCGTGTTCATACATGTGAGGAGAAGTCAGGAGCTGTAGCCTAGAATAGTGACCACAGATGACCCAACGAGTCATTAGGTAGACAATGACTCATTAGGTCGGCCGTTGGGTAAATGTTGGAAACTTATGGTGAGGTCCTGAGGCAACGGAGACCACGGAAGGCGGTATAAGTCGTCGTGCACTTGACGGCTCGTCAAGTAACCCGTGGGGAGAGAAGAGAAGATAAAGAAAATTAAGCCAGTGCACTCCACGACTTGGCCTGCACGAGTTATTGTCTACCCCACGACTCGTGGAGTTCCACGTGGGGACTGGCAGGGGGATTTTCCCTGCATTTTTCCAGAGGTGTTTTCGTAAAATCCTATGCTTCTAACTTCTAAACTATGTTGTTTTGAGTATTGTATGGGACGTTTTTAAGAGGATAAGTATCCTAAACGTTCATTCTATCAAAAATCAATCTCAAACTCTTCTTCCTCCTCTCTCTCTCAAGACTCAAGAGTTCAACAAGGGTTCCTTAACGCTTCAAGGTGAAAGTTCAAGTAGGGGTTTCTTCTTGAATCAGGTATGTGGGTTTTTCAACAGGGAGGTCCTTCCATCCTTGTGCCCCAAAAATATTTTATTAATAACCCAATTCCATTATTCTAGAAAAGCATGACCTAGGCTTTCAATTGATGGATGGTTTCTTCTATGTATTCTATGAATTTTAAGACTCATTAGGATTACAAGTTAATTATGCTTATGGGATTATTTTAATATCTCGAGTTATGTGCTAAATGGTGAAAACTCATGATTATAGGATTTCCTTTATGAGATAGCTCAAAACTTGGATTGGGATTTTATTATTGTTCACTTGATTATATTGAGAGTTTGTATCCATGCCTAAAATACGTCAATATTGTAAGAATTCCCTTAAAAACTAGAATATATGATTCGATAAATATGTTGAGATGAGATTAGAACTTATGGGCTTGATCAATGAAATTATATAAATGTTCTCACTATGTTTTTGATTAAAATGTTTTGCATATGAGGTAAACCTATGATAACGGCGTAATTATCGTATCTTCTCTATGAATTGGAGTAAATTTCAAGGGTTCCATGAAATAAATGTATGCTACTACCATGATCTTGTTGTACATGTTTAAGGTATGAGTTAATTATATGGATTTTTCAGTAAATTTAGCACATATAAATCAATGTATATATGTTAAAGTGTGAGTGGACTTATGGATCCTACATGACTCTATGTTATACGCCGTACGTTACGAACTCGGAACTTGAATGTTGTGGAGGCGTAAAGTATGATATGAATCTATAGATGTTCGTAAATGTATAATGTGTGGATTAAATGATGATTTGGTACCATGATGATATGACTTAGGAGGATAAAGAATGAGAATGATCCTTTAGACTTTTGGGCTTGTTGTTATTAGAAAGTAACCTTAAACCCTTCTAAATAAATGTCGTATGATGAACTCAAAAAATGCTCATGTTTTTTATCAGCTGTAATAGCATAGATGTATAATGTCTGATCAGTACTCCTCATTTCCTATTCAGCCAGGGACTCTCCATAGCTGAGAATGTTCCCTTAGTCAGTGAGGGACTCTCAATAGTAGAGAATGACTCCCTTAGATCAGTTAGGGACTCTCCACAACAGAGAATGTTTCCCTTGGATCAGTTGAGACTCTCAATGTCATGCCCCAAAATTAGGGTAGGCGACAACTGGCACTCGATTCATAATTGATCAAGAAGTCGGCAATATAACATCTATAAATGTAATACTAAGTCTGACCAAGCCACTTGTCACAAACAACCAAAATAAATACTGGACCCATAATGCCTTGGCAATTGAATATGTAACCTGGAACACCAACAAGTGTAGTACCCCGAAAGTGCGTAAGAATAGACCCGGGAGGCTGAAAGTTGAAAACTGTAGATATTGGGAAAAAGTTCCAAGACGGGCCATGGGATGACTCATGTTATCAAACCACGATCGTTGTATGCAGTCGTGGATAGTATCAGGCTGGGTGGCAGTGTAAACCACGGGAGACATGAAGACTCATTGTGGGAAACAACGAGTCATCATTAGCAGTCATGGGAAGGAGTTAGGTTCTTCAGGAGACATGCAAAGGGCGACCCAATGACCCGTTAGGAGAAACCACGAGTCGTTGTTGGAGGTTAAGAATTTCCAGTGTAGGTGATGGGTTGACACCATGATTCATTGGAAGGAACCACGAGTCGTGGTGAGGCTCATGGCAAGTGGGTTCAAATTTTATGATGAGCAGACAACGGACAGTGTCACGGATCTTGACGAGTCGTCCTGTCCGTCCGTTGGTTAGTTTCGAGAGAAGAAATTCAACAGTCCATTCGACGAGGGACATGAAGGGTTGTTGGTGGTTCCTACGACCAGTTTGTACCACTCGTGGGTTCCATCCGGCCAGTTTTCAGGGCAGGTTCATTAAGGGTATTTTGGAGTTTTTCATGATATAAGGCCCTATACTACGTTGTTTTTGCTTGGGAAAGATGGGCTATTAAGAAAATAAACCTTCCTAAACTCCCATTCATGCATGCAATGATTTTGAGAAGTGATCTAAGGGGAGATTTCAAGCTTTTCACCTCAATTCCTTCAATTTCATTCTTGGGATTTTAAGGAGGGTTAGGAGTTGATAATCTCAGGTACGTAAGGTCTTCCATGGGTGGATTCTTCCACACCCACGCTCCGTCTCTATTAATTACTCAAAATGTATTCAAAAACTCATGGGGTTTTATATTCAGTTTGTATAAAATTTAATGATTTAATTATGGTTCTTGTGATTTTGAAACCCTATCATTATCTAATGATTTTGATCATCTTTTGAGCTCTAAATTGCTTTTAGTATGGATGATTTAGAATTTCTAATCATTTAAACCCGATTATGCATGTCCATGATAAACCGATTTATGATCCATTGATCCATTGATGTTTTTGATAAGCCCAATATGTATTATGAATTAAATCATGAATATATTATGTTATCTATTATGATCTTATGAAAATTTAAACTATATGCATGATCTACAAGTATGTATGTATTTTATTAAGCATGAATTATGTTTTGGCCAACTCAAGGGCCTCAGGTCATGGCTAGTTTATGTATGTTCAAGCATGTTTACGATTATCATGATTTGAGTAGACCATGAACTCATGTATGTATTATTATGAGCACTATATATGTTTTGGGAGTAGTATCAAACACTGAGTAGGTTCGGGGCTCAGGTTATGTCCTGAATCTCATGAACTACGTGCCACCGTAGGTATGTTGAGACCCATTCATGCTTTTCCCTGGCCCAAATGGACCTTTTCATGTGTGATCACGCCCTTTCATGGTTCCTACCATTGGAAAGGTACGAACACCCTCTCGACTAGGGTTACAAGTCGGGCTTCATGTGTGCTCATATGGGGTATGTCGGTTAGGAGAATCTTCCACTGTTCCTCATGATTTACGCATGTTATGATTATGTATGTTGGCTCAAGTTATGTTAACTAAAGTTCTACTCTTATGATAATGACTATTCTTATGTTACGAATGTTTTGAAAACCTTGAGCTATATAATATGTTATAATGATTTATGATACGAGCATGTTGTCCTACTCTTATGACCATTTCTGAGTTTCATACATGTTTAAAATGTTCGCTTTCTTACCTAGCATACTCAGTACATTCCATGTACTGACCGCATAATTTTTATGTTGTATCGTCTCATGATACAGGTCCCAGTTCTCAGGCTCATCCTCACCCGTAGATAGATTCGGACTTGCTCACTGCGTACTTGGTGAGTCCACATGTTTCGACGGCTACATGTTCACACTCTATGTTATTCCTTCAGTTTCTAGATGTTGGATTAGTTGGGGAGTTATCCCATCAATCCGCCTTTCATATTTAGAGGCTTATCAGACTAAAAAGTTGTATTCTGCCGTATTGTATAAGTATTGTACTGGTTTCTCTTATGTTATGTTATGATTACGTTCTCTATGCTAAGTCTTCCACTCATGTGATTGAATTTGATGTATGCTCATGCCATGGGTGGACCTTGGGTTTCTCGGGGCTCCCTGTCCTATGTCTACGATCTGGGTGTAGGTTTGGGTCATGACAACAAGGCTACAATAAAGCTAAGCAGAGCAATGGTAAACCAACACGACTACACAACAAAAACTACTACACAAACTAGTGCACATCAGCCTCTACAGAGTAAACAAACTGAAATACACGAGACAGGGCCCCCGTCCTACCCATGATGTACACAAAACTATAAAATAGTAAAAACTTGGACATGGCTCCTGGAAGAGAGGAGCATACCACTATTCCATTGAAATCTAGCTCCTACTGCGTCTGATGATCTAAGCCTCGACCTGTACCTGCAGCAAGATTGCAGGAAGGGTCCCCAGATGAAGGGACATTAGTACGAATAAAATGTATTGGTATGTAAGGCTGAAAACTATAAGAATATAAGATAACAATGATAACTGAGCCAGAAATAAGGACTAGTAACAACCCGAAATCCTGAAAACCAAAACCTGACAATAACTCAATATTGAAGTGTAAATGCAATCATCTAATGCACAACAAACACTATAACTGAAATGTCGGCGGCCAGCCAACAATAAAATCAATATAAAAGTTGTCTAGCCAGTGTACCACACCAGGGTAAAAATAAAAATGCCTCCAGCCAATGTACTACACCGGGGCAAAATCTGTCCAGCCGGTATATCACACCACGGTAAAAAAATAACTAAATATAAATACCTCCAGCTAGTGTACCACACCAGGATAAATCAATAAATCTTTAAAAAAATCACAAATGGAGCCGATATGTCTTATACAGGGCCAACTTAACACGTATAGCATAGACATGACGAATACTAAATGTGTGGCCGGCATAGGCCTCCTTCGTAATGCATAACTGCAAGTGAGCATAGATAACATGTAAAGCTAGAAAATAACACTTAAATTTATGTATTCAAAACTTGTAACAATCATAAGGAACTGCCGATTACCTAAGAGTTTCAACAAGATTTATAGATCGTTTTCAACGGATATTAGAGCTCGGAGACTCGCTAGCTTGTCGGTCGGCTAAAGGAGAAGGGATTATGAAACCTCCCATTGGCTTGGCCTATTTCAAAACATGCACATAAGATAAAGGACAACCATAAATAGGTAATTCTAATTCAATAAACTTGTTTACACTTAATAGTTTGCTATGTCTTTACTTGGCTTAAAATCATTTACATGTCATCATCTTGGCTCTTTCATCAATTTAAGTTAGCAACCAGATCTTTAAACACATTTAACATCACATATACATATACATAACATACATTAAGGACCAAATAATAATGCCGACGATGAGGGGTCTCCAACTCAATGTACAACTACAACAACAATCAACACAATATCACACTTTAGATGGCTCACTTCGGCTAGGCATTATCTTAACATTTAACCTCAATAAAACATGAAATTTTAAAGCATAAATGAAGCTTAACATACTACCTCATGAATTTTAAAGAGGTTTCTGGATCATTCGATTCACAACATGCGAATCGTGCTTAAAAGAACGACGAACGGGGTGCCTTACATACGTTTCTCCGATGAACTTTTCTTTAGCCAATTTTCTATTTCAATGATCAGCCTTCAACCTAAATAATCCAGTAATTTTATCAGACAACAAAAAGCTTAATCTGTAGCACAAAATACAGCCCAAAATAACTAACCAAAGGCAGTCGCAATAGCAACAACAATACACGGCAACATCAACAACATTTAGCCATTTTCTAAACTAGTTTTCACTAACTTTTGATGGAGCAAAAAGAGGAAATTTTTACCTTAGATCTGCTGTAATTCTTCCCCTCAATATGAAGTATGATTCCATAAAAAGATACATCCAAAAAGCCTTAGGAAAATGATAAAAACTCAACTCACAAACAGTCCATAGGCAGCTCACTTAGCTGCCGATTTCCAGCTTTTCGCATTGCAATTTGATAGGTTTAAAAGATGTGAAATCCTTACCTTTTTCTGGGCGGTTGTTATTTGTTAAAAATAGGATTAGTTGACCTCAACTTCTTGTACAAAAACGCAGCAACCTTGCTGTCCAAAACGCAACAAAAATAGTTCACCAACACACCAAACACACCTCCAACTTCTAGTCTTTTAATCAATAATTCAGGCAAGGTTAGTAGTAGAATCATTACCATTTATACTTGTGTTTAATCCATATAAAGAGTGAACATATATGTTGATTAGTAAATCTTCAAAAACACAGCAAATTCACCACAGAAACACTGCCTAAGTGCAGCTAAAGCAGCCACCAAGACACCACCTTCACCTTATGGTAGATCCCCTTCACTTAGCTTAAGTTTAATGGAGTTTAGCTCAGCGTTTTCCTTAGTTGTTTGCTAGAAATTTGAGAGAATTTCAAAGGATAAGCAGGCACCTTAATTATGGAAACATTGAAAATTATTTCATAACTCAAGACTTAAAATATAAAGCAATTTGGGCAGGGGCCGTTTTTATGGCAGTGGCCACGTCGCCCGATAGTGCCATTGTAAAACGTGTATAACGTTTTAATCCAAACTCCGATTAATGAGCAGTTTGATGTTATGAAAACTATACTCAAAGGCCTTTAATTTGATAGGTCGTTGGGCTTCTAATTCATTATATATTGGAATATATTTTTGTTTAAATTTGACCCTTATTTATTCACTTCACATACTATTTTCTTTTCCATTCGTACGCATTTCCCTTGTCATATACGACCAATATACAACCCGTACTTCCCTTAATCTATCATAAAAACATAAAATAATCACAAAAAAAATTTCAAGGCGTAATATTCTCCCCCCCCTTAGGAATATTCATCCCCGAATGGAAAATAATTTCGCTTAATATGTTTCAAAATAGATACTTATTAACTTAGCTATCAAACACATGCCTTAATATCATGCCGACATCGTAAATAGGTGAGGATATTTCTTCTTAATTTCCTCCTCAGCCTCCCAAGTTACTTCCTCAATGTTATTACTTCACCATAATATTAACTGAGGCGACTTCTTTGGTCCAAAGTTTCCTGACTTGCCGGTCAAGAATAACAATTGGGACATCGGTATAGGTTATCTCCTCGGAAATCCGGACATCATCGACAGGCATAACACGAGTTGGGTCTCCTATACACTTCCGCACCATCGATACATGAAATACTAGGTGGCCTGCTGCTAGCTCTGGTGGCAACGCCAACTCATTAGCTACATTGCCTATCTTGCGGATAACTCTGTAAGGCCCAACATATCTAGGGCTCTGCTTGCCCTTTTGGGCAAATCGCATGACGCCTTTCATAGGCGATAATTTCAGGAAGACCCAATCATCAATAGCAAACTCTAGCTCTCAAAGGCGTACATCTGCATATGATTTCTGCCTGCTCTGGCCGTCTGAAATCGATCTCTAATAAGTTTCACCTTGTCAATAGCCGCTGCACTAAATCTGGCCCCAATAACGTTGTCTCACTGAGTTCAAACTAACCCACTGGGGACCTGCTCTTTTGCCCATATAAAGTTTCATGTGGGGACATCTGAATACTCGCCTGGTAGCTATTATTATAGGCAAACTCAATCAAGAAAACATGATCATCCTAGCTTTCTGCAAAATCTAGAGCACAGGAACGCAACATATCTTCAAGCGTCTGAATGGTGCGTTTAGCCTGTCCGTCTATCTGAGGATGAAATGCGGTACTGAGGCTTACCTGAGTGCCTAGACCTTAATGGAAAGACTTTCAGAAGTTTGTTGTGAACTGAGAACCTCTATTAGAAATAATGGATAAGGGGATGCGATGCAGGCGAACTAGCTCCCGTATATAAAGCCTAGCATAATCATCTGCAGCATATGTGGTCTTAACTGGCAAGAGGTGAGCTGATTTAGATAATCTATTAACTATTACCCAGATAGAATCATTCTTCCTGCTCGATCGAGGCAATCCTGTGATAAAATCCATATTAATCACCTCCCCTTTCCAGGCTAGAATTTCTATATCCTGCACTAGACCTCCAGGACTCTGGTGCTCAACCTTCAATTTAAATTGGGACACTGAGTCACAAGACCAGTGATGTCCTTTTTCATGCCATTCCACCAATATAGATGCCTCAGGTCATGATACATCTTTGTGACACCTAGGTGTACTGAATTTAGAGAATAATGAGCTTCATTCATAATCTGTTCCCATAGCTCACCCACATTAAGTACACATAGACGGCCCTGGTATCTAAGAACTCCATCGGGTCTACAATCAAATAGGCTCTGCTCCTGTTGTGGTATATCGTCTCTCAGTAAGACTAACTCTACATCATTATATTTTTGTTGCTTAGCTTCCGCTACCAAGGATGATTCTGCTGTGTTTTTGACAATAGCACCCTTATCTTCGGCGTCCAGTAACAGAATCTGTAAGTCTGCCAGCTACAATAGAGTCTTCATCATTTCAATCCATTCAACCTTAATATTACTCAAGCTACCCGTACACTTGCGACTTAGTGCATCAACCACAACATTTTCCTTGTTCGAATGATACAAAATGCTAACATCATAATCTTTTAGCAATTCTAACCACCTTCTCTAGCGTAAATTCAATTCCTTCTGATGAAACAAATACTGGATGCTCTTATGATCTGTGAAGATATCAACGTGCACCCCGAATAAGTAGTGGCGCCAAATCTTCAATGAAAATACCACTGTAGCCAACTCAAGATCATGAGTAGGATAATTTTGCTCGTGCTTCCTCAACTGTCTAGAGACATAGGCACTGACCTTGTCGTGTTGCATCAGAACACAACCCAGCCTAACTCTCGAAGTATCACAATATACCACATAACCCTCGCCACCCTCTGGAAGAGTCAGGACAGGTGATGAAGTCAGCCTATCCTTCAACTCCTGAAAACTTGGCTCACATGCCTCTATCCAGTAAAACTTAGCTACTTTATGAGTCAACTTTTTCAATGGGCGCAGCGACACTAGAGAAACCTTTCACAAATCGGCGATAATAACTTGCTAACCCCAGAATGTTGTGAACCCCTGTAGGATTCAAGGGTCTGGACAAACTCTTTACTGTCTCTATCTTCTTACTATCAACTCTTATACCTTCAACTATAATTACATGGCCAAGGAAAGCCACAGATGTTATCCAAAATTCACACTTAGAAAATTTAGCGTACAACTTGTGCTCCTGGAGAGTTTGTCACACAGGTGATCTGCCTGCTCAGCCTCTGATCGTAACTAAATTAGGATGTAATTGATAAAGACAATCATGAATACTTATAGGAAGGGCCTAAACACCCTATTCATAAAATTCATAAAAATTGTTGGGGCATTAGTAAGCCCAAATTACATCACTAAGAACTCATAATGGCCATATGTTGTTCTGAAGGCAGTCTGGGGGATATCAACTTTCCTGACCCATAACTGATGGTACCTAGATCTCAAGTCATTCTTTGAGAAGCATTTGACACCCTGTAATTGATCAAACAGGTCATCAATCCTAAGAAGTGGGTACTTGTTCTTAATCGTAACCTTATTCAGCTGCCTCAGGTCATCAATCCTAAGAAGTGGGTACTTGTTCTTAATCATAACCTTATTCAGCTGCCTATAGTCAATACACATTCTTAATGACCCATCTTTCATCTGCACAAACAACACTGGTGCACCCCACGGCGACACACTGGGCTGGACAAAACCTTTCTCGAGAAAATCTGTAAACTGGTCTTTTAATTCTTTTAGTTCTGCTAGGGCCATTCTGTATTGGGGTATGGATATCGGCTGAGTGCCTTGAAGTAAATCAATAGCAAAATCTATCTCCCTTTCAGGAGGAATTCCAGGAAAATCCTATGGAAAAACCTCGGGGAACTCATTTACAATAGAAATTGACTGGAGAGTCGCAGGCTCACATTCCAAGTTTCTTACCCGAACCAAGTGAGAAATATAGGCTTTGGATATCTACTTCTTCCTGGACTGGCTCGCTGGAAAATAGAATCTGACAACCTTGTCTCTGAAACCAACATTAGCATAACATACCACCAACTATTCCATTCCTATAATGACATCAAAATCAACCATTTCAAGCTCAAACTAGATCAGCTAAGGTTGATCTATCACATACCCTTACTACACAGTTATGGTAAACTCGTCTAGCTAACACAGATTCGCCAATTAGCGTAGAAACAACAAATGGTATGGATAATAACTCAGGGACTGTCTCAAACTGACTCGCAACCAATGGTGTAACATAAGAGAGTGTAGAACTAGGATCAAGCAAGATATATACTGAACGAGAATAAATGATCAAAGTACCTGTAACAACATCAAGTGAGGCCTCCTGGTCCTGTCGACCGCCCAAAGCATAAAATAAATTTTGGGTTGCCCTAGAATTAGATGCCTCTCTCCTTCTGCCTCTGCCATGGCCAACTGCCGACTGAGGATCAAGTCTAGGAGGTCAAATGGAGGATTATAAAGCAACTGCTAATCGCGCCTGATCCGTCTAAACCCTAGCTGAACAATCCCTCATAAAGTGCCCTGGCTGCCCACAATGATAGCATACATTCTGCCCCTGACGGAACTGACCTGAATGAGATTTCCCACACTTAGGACAAGGTGGCAATGGTGGTCACCTCCGCCCCGCCCGCTTCTATCGTCGAGATCTAGACGGAGCTGGGCCTTGGTCTCTTCTCTATCCTTGAAACTGAGGTGGGGCACTCCCAACAGGCCTAACTGACTGCCTGGATGACTGATCCCCTAGGTCACCCTGCGGCCCTCTGTAAGGACCCACGGTCCTAGATCTTTTTTGTTGCTCCTACTGTCTCCGAGTATCCAATAATTGATGAACTAAATCCTCCACCTTCTAGGAAAAAGCCTGAATTCTTGAAATATCCGTGTGCTCTTGAGTAGATACCCTCAAACAATCTCGAGTTATATGAAGCACCAATCCTAACACGAACGGATGAACTCTATCCTCCATCATCTGAACCATGTGCGGAGCATACCTGAAAAGTGACTTAAATCGAAGACAATACTCACACAAACTCATACTTTCATTTTCTAGGTGCAAAAATTGCTCAGCTTAATCCTGTCGAACCTCTTGGCATAGACAGTGGTGCATAAAGGCCTCAGAGAACTCTTCCCAATCAGTTGCCGGTGCATCGGCTCCTCAGGAACGACCAAGCCTCATACCACAATGTAGCCACATCATGTAATCTGAAGGCCACCAACTCTACTTTCTCAGTCTCTGTAGCTCGCATCACCTTTAACACCCTATAAGTATGACCAATAAAGTCCTGAGGATCCTCGCTCGGGTTTGATCCAATGAATATTTGAGGGCTCAAAATCAAGAACTCTCGGGCCCTAGAACTCTCAATTGCCTATCCTCTATATCTTACCATCCCCTCGAATCGTCGCTCTTGACCTGTGACTATACGAGCCATCAGTTGAACACTCCCTCAAGACCCTGTCCATCCGAAAGAATTGGAGGTACCACAGTCGCGGGAGGGTCTACCATTTTACTACCCTCAGGTACTGCTGGTGCAGGAGGAGTTGGAGGTATACCTGTTATTGCTCTAACCGGTGCGAGAGAAACTGTAATACCTGGGGCAGGAGACTCACTCTGAGTCTCTGACTTGTCTTACTGATCCACTAGAGGGCGAATAGTACCCTCCCCAATGGCTGTGCCAATCAACCTTGTAGTCATCTTCCTTGTCACAGGCATACTCTGAAATAATAACACGATTTAGATATCGCAGTACATAGACCTCACCCTATAGCACTAACTATTAGTAAAAGAAGTGAAACAATTCCTAGATGTCCTGTAGTCTCCTTATTATAAGTATGGTGCACAACATATCCATAAGCAATACTCTACTAGACATGCTTTGTGGACTACCTAGGACACGACTTTTCTCTGATACCGAGTCTGTCATACCCCAAAACTTGGGTAGGGCACAACTGGCACTCGATTCATGACTGATCGAGAAACGGCTATATAGCATGTATAAATGTAATAATAAGGTTGACAAGCCACTGTCACAACCAACCAAAATAAATACTGGACCCATAATGCCTTGACAATTATAAATATTCTACTTGGAAAGCTGACAAGGCTACAATAAAGCTAAGAAGAGCAATGGAAAACCAACACGACTACACAACCAAAACTACTACACAAACTAGTCCACATCAGCCTCTACAAAGTAAACAAATTGAAATGCATGGGACAGGTCCCCGGGCCTACCCATGATGTACACAAAACTCAAAAATAGTCAAAACTAGGACATGGCTCCAAGAAGAGAAGAGAATACCACTATTCTGCTGAAATCTAGCTCCTACTGCATTTGATGATCTGAGCCTCAGCCTGTACTTGCAGCAAGATTACATGAAGGGTCCCTAGATGAAGGGATGTTGGTACGAATAAAATATACTAGTATGTAAGGCTGAAAACTGCAAACTTATAGGATAACAATGATAACTGAGCCAAAAAAAAGGAATAATAACAACCTGAAATCCTGAAAACCAAAACCTGACAATAACAAAATATTTAAGTATAAATGCAATCATCTAATGCACAACAAACACTATAACTGAAATGTCGGCGGCCAGCCGACCATAATATCCATATAAAAGTCATCCAGCCAGTGTACCACATTAGGCTAAAAATAAAAATGCCTCCAGCCGGTGTACCACACCTGGGTAAAAATAAAAAAAATAACTTCAGCCGGTGTACCACACCAGGGTAAATCAATAAATCTTAAACAAATCATAAATGGAGCCGATATGGCTTATACTGGGCCAACTTAACACGTATAGCATAGAAATGATGAATGCTAAATGTGTGGCCTGCATAGGCCTCCTTCGTAATGCATAACTGCAAGAGAGCATAGATAGCATGTAAAGATGGAAAATAACACTTAAATTTATGTATTCAAAACTTGTAAAAATCATAAGGAACTGTGGATGACCTAAGAGTTTCAACAAGATTTAGAGATCGTGTTCAACGGACATTAGAGCTCGGAGACTCGCTAGCTTGTCGTTTGGCTTAAGGGAAAGGGATTATGAAATCTCCCCTTGTCCTGGCCTATTTCATAACATACACATAATATAAAGGACAACCATAACTAGTCAATCCTAATTCAATAAGCCCGTTTACACTTAATAGCTTGCGATGTCTTTACTTGGCTTAAAATCATTTACACGTCTCATCTTGGCTCTTTCACAGATTTCAGTTAGCAACCAGACCTTTATACACATTTAACATCACATATATATACATAACATACAGTAAGGACCAGCTAACAATGCCCATGTTGAGGGGTCTCCAACTCAATGTACAACTACGACGACAATCAACACAATAGCACACTTTAGATGGCTCACTTCAGCTAGGCATAATCTTAAGATTTAACATCAATAAAACATGAAAAATTAAGGACTAAATGAATCTTAAGATACTGCCTCAAGACTTTTAAAGAAGTTGCTGACTCATTCGATTCACAACACACAAATCGTGCTTAAAACAACGATGAAAAGGGCGCATTACATACCTTTCTCTGATGAACATTTCTTTAGCCAATTTTCTATTTCAATGATCAGACTTCAACCTCCTTAATCCAGTGGTTTTATCAGCCAACAACAAGCTTAATCTGTAGAAAAAAAATGCAGCCCAAAATAACTAACCAAAGGCAGTCGTGATAGTAACAACAATACGCGGCAACATCAACAACATTTAGCCATTTTCTCAACTAGTTTTCACTAACTTTTGAGGGAGAAAAAAGAGGAAATTTTTACCATAGCTTGCTGTAATTCTTCCCCTCAATATGAAGTTTGATTCCAGCAAAAGGGACAGACAAAAAGCCTAAGGAAAACGAGCAAAACTTAGCTCACAAAAAGTCCATAGGCAGCTCACTTAACTACCAATTTCCATCTTTTCTCTTTGCAATTTGAGAGGTTTAAAAGAGGCAAAATCCTTACCTTTTGCTGGGGGGTTGTTATTTGTTAAAAATAGGATTAATTGACCTCAAGTTCTTGTCCAAAAACTCAGCAACCTTGCTATCCAAAATGCAACAAAAACAGTTCACCAACACACCAAACACACCTCCACCTTCTAGTCTTTTAATCAAAAATACAAGCAAGGTTAGTTGTAGAATATTTACCTTTTATACTTGTGTTTAATACCTACAATAAGTGAATGTATATGTATCTTAGGAAAGCTTCAAACACAGCAAATTCACCACAGCAACACTGCCCAATTGCAACCAAAACAGCCGCCAAGACACCACCTTCACCTTGTAGTAGATCCCCTCCACTTAGCATTAGTTTAATGGAATTTAACTTAGTGTTTTCTTAGTTGTTTGCTGGAAATTTGAGAGAATTTCAGAAGATAAGCAGGAACCTTAATTCTGGAAACATTGTAAATGATTTCATAATCCAAGACATAAAATACAAAGCAATTTGGGTGGTGGCCATTTTTAGGGGGGTGGCCGCGTCACTGCTAATAGTGCCACCGTAAAATGTCTATAAATTTTTACTCCGACGATTAATGAGCGGTTGGATGTTCTGAAAGCTAGACTCAAAGGCCTTTAATTTGATAGGTCGTGGGGGTTCTAATTCATTATATATTGGAAGATATGGTCGTTTAAAGTTGACCCTTATTTATGCACTTCACATACTATTTGCTTTTCCATTCGTACACATTTCCCTTGTCATATACGACCAATATACAACCCGTACTTCCCTTAACCTAGCATAAAAACATCAAATAATCACACAAAAAAATTCGGGGTGTAAAACTCCAAAGCAGAGAATGACTCCCTTAGCTCAGTCGGGACTCTCCATAGATGAGAATGTTTTTCCTAGTTCAGTTGGGACTCTCCATAGTAGAGAATGACTCCCTTAGTTTATGTTATCAGTTTGACTCAATTTCGTATAGTTCAAACTTCAGTTTAAAACAGATATAACATAATGCAAATCTCAGTTATCAACAGACATCCAGTTCTGTGTATGATCTTTATGCATGAGTTTGATGATGCTTCAGAATATGTGTTTCAAATAAAAGTTCATGTGTATATGTGTATGTCACTCAGAAGAGGATCATTGCATTATACATCAGTTATTTGGCTATGTAATCAGTTTATCTCCTTCTTGTATACTTATGTGTTTAGTTTGTTTACATTTCCCCGCATGCTCAGTACATTTCAAGTACTAACCACATACTTTATGTGCTATATTATTTCATGATATAGATTCAGGTACCTAGACTCAACCTCGCGGGTAGACATGCTCTCCCTTCCATCTCAACAGATTGTGGTGAGTCCTTATCTCTCGAGGACGAAAGCGATGTTTCTTATTTATGTTCTATTTCTATTTTCAGACCTTAGGAGTTAGTTGGCGACCTGTCCCAACAATTCATCAGTTTGGTAGAGGCTTTTAGACATGTGTAATCAGATTCAATTTATGTATTATGTTTTGTTAGATTATTTCCTTAAGTTTTAAATTTGACTCCTTACAGTTAGCTTCGCTTAGTTATGTTCCTATTAGATGTTTATATTTTAAGGGTTAATGCTATGATAATGCCATGGGTCGATTGGAGCCTTTTGGAGTTCCTTGTCCCGTGTTATGGCTAGGGTGTAAACTTGGGTCATGACAATATTTTGACAGAGGTACTTAGTTCACCTTAGTTTTGGAAATCATTTCAAAAAGGACTTGCTACTCAGGTTAATCTCAGTACGATATTTGACCTTCAAATGGATTGTCAAACGGAGCGGACAATTCAGACTCTCAAGGACATGTTGAGAGCATGTGTGATTGACTTCAATGGTAGTTGGGATGACCATTTGCCTCTTATCGAGTTTGCATACAATAAAAAATACCTTTCCATCATTCATATGGCTTCGTTTGAGGCTCTCTATGGGTTAAAATGTAGATCGGCTATTGATTGGTTTGAAGTTGGTGAAGTTGCGATGATAGGACCAGATTCAGTCCATGAGGCCATTGAGAAAGTTTAGCTCATACGGGATAGGTTGAAAATAGCTCATAGTCGACAAAAGTCCTATGCCGATGTGAGGAGGGTGGAACTTGAGTTCAAAGTTGATGATTGGGTGTGTCTGAAGGTGTCTTCCATGAGGGGAGTGATGAGGTTTGGAAAAAAGAAAAACTCGGCCCTCATTATGTTGGCCCCAATCGAATTTTGAAATGGGTTGGCAAGGTGGTATATGAATTGGAGTTTCCCTCAGAATTTTCTTCCATGCATCCTGTTTTTCATGTATCGCTCTTAAAGAAGTGCCTAGGTGATCCAGCTCTAGTTGTCCCGGTGGACAATGTCGGTGTGAAAGATAGCCTTAGTTATGAGGAGGTTCCGGTTGAAATACTAGATCATTAGGTTCGAAGGCTAAGAAACAAGGAAGTAGCTTCGGTTAAAGTTTTGTGGAGGAATAAGCATGTTGAGGGAGCTACATGAGAATCCGAAGCAGACATGATGACTAGTAGCCACATTTATTCCCTACCGGTTCAGTTCCAGCTTGATGTATTAGTTTTTGCCCTAAAACACTATTCAGTTTCATGTTTTAGTTCATGTGCCCTAGTTTCTTTCATGTATATGGATGTATGCATGATTCATGAATTCAGTTAAATCATGTAGTTTAAATCGGAATCATTCAATTAGTTTTCAACTTATATGATTAGTATTTGAATTTGGTGATTGCATTTCTATGCTTTTCTGTATGGTTTCTAACATTCGAGGATGAATGTTCCCAAGGGGGAGATATTGTTATACCCCAAAAGACAAAAGATCAGACCCGGGAGTTGAAATGGAGAAAATTGGAAATTTAGCACCAAGTCACAAAACAAGTCGTTCTGTGACCTGTGGGGTAGACCACGAGTCATGAAATGACTCATGGTGAGGTGCTATACTTGAGTTGAAATTCTGAGTTTTGAAGTCCCCACGGACATGACCACGAGTCGTGGTCTGTCCTCAAAACTCGTTGAGCTAGTCGTGGTCAAGGGCTATGGGAAGGTGAAGAAGAAGTTGGCAGTGTACCCTACGGTTGGACACCATGAGTTGTGGTCAGACACCATGATTCGTTTGATGAGTCATGGTCACCAGTAATGACTCGTAGGGTTTCCCGTTGCAAGCCCCAGATGAATTTTGGACAATGCACACGAAGACTGAGACCACGAGTCGTGGTTCTTGGTAATGATTCATCTAGTCCTTCGTGTGGACTGAGAATCAGTTATTTTTGTGAATTTAGTAAGGTCTTTTATGTAATTCCTATGATCCTAAGGCCTAAACTACGTCATTTTAAGCTCAAAATATGTATTTTTATGAGGGGTAAGTTCATTCTAGGTTCATTCACATTCATGCATGCAAGTTGAAGGCCTTGAAGGTGATCAAGCTTAGGTTCTCTACAAGTTTTTCTTCTATTCTTCATTGGGCAATCAAAAAAGTGGTAGAATTAGATCCTATAAGGTATGTAGGTTTATGAATGAGTGAATTTGTTCACACCCATTCCCAATACCTCTCTAAATCATAAAAAATTTATACGTTGATTCTATGGGATTTTGATCCAATGCATGAAATTCCTAATTTTCTACATGGGTATGATTTAAGTATGTTCCTATTATTGAATTATGATCCATGGGCAAGTTTTAAATTATTTTCAATTATAATCATGTTTCAAGATTTATAAGTTAAAATGCCCATTCATGAGAAGTTCATGAAAGTTGAGATTTACGATGATGTTCAAGTACGATGAGATATTTTTGATGAAAAGCATGTTTTCAATTTACCCATGTTTATGATCATGTTTTCAAGTGAATTAAGTATTTTGAAGCATGTTAAAGTGTTGGGAAATCCCCATATGTTCAAGTATGATTTATGATTTCACAAATAAGCTTACCACATGGTTTTGGAGTTAAGACTCCCATTTATGTTCATCTTGTGGTATGGTTTGAGCAAAAGCTCCTTATGTATGATTTCAGATTTGATATGTAATTGATTGTTAAGCTCCATCAATAGATGATGATTAGTTTTGTTGAAAAACGATGGAGAGCATATGCATATTTTTGGGAGTAGTGTCTAGCATCGAGTAGGCTAAGGGTCGATCCACCCTATGCCTAAGAATTACGCGCGAACGTAGCTTATACATATCATATGTACTTTGGGACCTCCCATGTGAGCTATCCCCTGCCCCAAATGGGACTCGAGATTGACATCGATATCATGGCATCGTCCTTATCCCTTACAAGGCTTTGGACAACTCTACCCACTTGAGTGTGATAGTTGGGACCATGTAAGCTCTATCAAGGTAATGTCGGTTATAAGACGAGTTTCCAATTGTTCCTCATGATTTCAGTTATGCATGTTTATCATTCATGATATATATATATATATGTTCTAAAGAAGGTTTGACCCATTGTTCAGTTTTACTTATGATTATCAAATTTCAGCTTTGAGTTAATCTATTCAGTTATGATGTTATGTTATGTTCAGATCATGATTTAAGAAAAATAGCATGTAAGCCCTACTCTCAAATTGTTATCTTGATTATGTTTTATACTATGCATGTTTTAAATGATTTTACTTATTTAAGATGTTTTACTTACCTTGCATAATCGGGATATTTCATGTACTGACCGCATACTCTGTGTTGTATCGTTTTATGATACAGGCCCTGATCTTCAGACTCAGCCCCGTCACTAGCCAGCTTTCAAAGTTAACATCCAGTCCCTGTTGGTGAGTCATCATTTGTCAAGGGCCCCTCTTTCATTCAGTTATGTTTGCGTATTTCCGATTTTCAGACTTAAAGAGTTAGTTGGGGTCTTGTCCCATCAATTCATCAGACTTAGAGGCTTTTCAGACAATAGATTGTATTTAGCTTCAGACAGTGTTGTATTTTCGGATTGTATATTACGCTTTGACTTCCGCTATGTTATATGTTAAGTCTTCCGCTTAATTTGGTTGAGTTAGATATAAGTCCATGCCATGGGTCGACTTGGAGTCTCTCGAGCTCCTTCCCCGTGTCTCAATTCCAGCCTATGTTTGGGTCATGAAAAGTTGTTTACAATTTAAGCAACTATTCATATGCTTCAAAATATCAGCATTAATACCTTTCCACCTGTACAATCCATGTAAATCTTAAAATGTCCTTGTAGCACCTGGGTGATGGAGTATCGTGAGTTATGAGCCTCTTCAAGAATCAGTTGTTTCACATCACCCATAATGGGAAGACACAGTCTACCATATCGACGTAACTCACCTTAACTATCAATAGAGAATGACTTCATGCCCTTATTCTGCACTCAATCTCATAGTCTATCAAGATAGGGATCTCCATATTGGCAAGTCTTGACCTGTCCATCAATGGATGATTGTACCACCATACCCGCAGGCAAACTGCCTAGCATTGTATAATCAATTTGAACTTCTTGATTGGCCAATGCCTAAATATCTATAACCATGGATTGTTTTTAATCTGTGAACTAGTCCAAACAACCCATAGACTTTCTACTCGAGGTGTCCGCCACTATATTCGCCTTCCTAGGGTGATACAAAATGGTAAGATCATAATCTTTAAGTAACTTTAACCATTGTCATTGTCTCAGATTCAAATCCTTTTGCTGAAATATGTATTGTAGACTCTTATGATCAGTATAAATTCCACATGGGTCATCACAAAAATAGTAGCACCAGATCTTCAATGCAAATACGATCTCAGCAAATTTCAAGTCATAAGTCAGATAATTATTCTCATGAATCTTTAGTCGTTAAGACGCTTATTCCACCATGTTACCATTCTATATTAAGAAACAACCTAATCTGACCCAAGACGAATCACAATAACTGGTGAAACCACCCTCTGCTATAGGTAACATCAAAATTAGAGTCATAGTCAATGCAGTCTTTAATTTTTGAAAACCTTCTTCACACCCATTAGACCACTGGAATACCACACCTTTCTGAGTTAAAAGCATCAATGGAGTGGATATCTTTAAGAAACTCTCCGAAAACCTTTTATAATATCCAACTATTCCTAAGAAGTTGCATATCTCTATAGGAGTACTGGATTGAGGCCAATCTTGAATTGTTTCAATATTCTTTGGATAAACTTGAATTCCATCCTGTGACACTACATGTCCCAAAACGGAAACAATGCCCAACCAAAACTCACATTTGAAGAACTTTCCATAAAGCTTTTATTCTCTAAGTATATGTAGCACAACTCTCAAGTGTTGTTCAAGTTCTGCCTCACTCCGAGAGTAGACTAGAATGTTATCAATGAACACAATCATAAAATGGTCTAAGTATAGCTTGAATACTCTATTCATGAGGTTCATAAATGTTGTAGGTGAATTAGTCAACACGAAAGACATCACCAAGATTTCAAAGTGCCCATACCTAGTCTAAAAGGCTGTCTTAGAGATATCCTCGGTTTTCATTCTTAGCTAATGGTAACCCGAATTCAGGCCAATTTTGGAAAAGTGAGTAACACCTTGTAGCTGATCAAATAAATCATCAATACAAGGCAACAAAGATTTATTCTTGATTATCACCTTATTCAATTGTCTATAGTCAATGAACATCCTTATTGTATCTTCTTTCTTTTTCATAAATAACATAGGTGCCCCCCAAGGTGATACACTAGGCATGATGATCCCCTCATTAAGTAGCTCCTGGAGTTGAACCTTTATTATCTCAACTCAGTTGGAGCTACATGATATGGAGGAATTTAATAGATTGAGTCCCTGGAACTAAATCAATGTTGAACTCGATTTCTCTCACTAGAGGTAGCCCAGGAAAATCTTCTGGGAGCACATAAGCAAAAATTCTCAAACAACAAAAACACTATTGATAGTAATATTCTGCGATCGAGTATCATGAATTGTAGTAATAAAACCCACACACCCATGATTAATCATTTGATGTGCCTTACATAAGAGATGATCTTTCCTTGGGTCACAAGAGTTATGCCTTTCCACACTAAAGATGACTCTCCAGGAAAATCAAAACGTATAATCTTACATAGCAATCAACCAAAGTATAATATGATAACAACCAATTCATCCCCATAATCATAACAAAATCAAACATCGATAAGTCAAGTAGATCAACTTGGGTGTCCCTATACTAAACAGGTATTATATAATCTCTGTAAACTCTATCCACTACCAAAGTCTCCCCCACTAGAGTCATAACCATATATGGAACAATAAGAGACTGATGTATTGTGAGTTTACAACACTTTCGATGCTTAAACCTGAGAAAATAGCATGGAATTAGGTATGTTTATATGGATATGAGGCACTTTTACTTTGATTTTAGGGAAAATAAGTCTTGGAGAAAAAATGTGCAAAAAAATCCTTAAAATGCAGAAAATCATCAAAAGTATAAGTCTCAGTATGAGCCATACCTTTATTATACGAGCCGTAATGAGAATCATGATGACAGTCAGAAGGATGATGTGAGAAGAAAGCAACATACGTCTCTTAGTACGAGTCTTACAAAGATGGTATGAGCCATAACTGGAGTCGTGGGATTATCCAGAGGAAATTGCACAAAGGATATTCTGGTATTCATGCTTAGAAAATGAACATAGAGACCATTTGCGAATAGTACTCCAGGTCCTCAGAGATCATCGATTATATATGAAGTTATCTAAATGTGAGTTCTGGTTAAATTTCATAGCTTTCTTGCGCTATATTATATCAGATGTAGGCATCCAGGTTGACTCACAGAAAATTGAGGCAATAAAGGCATGACCCAGACCCACGACTCCAATCGAGGTTCATAGCTTTCTGGGTTAGCCATATATTTTAGAAGGTTCGTGGAAGGATTCTCTGTCCTATCAGCACCATTGACAAGATTGACTCAAAAAGCCGCTAACTTCCACTTAACCGAGGCTTGTGAGTAGAGTTTCTAGGAATTGAAAAATAGATTTACATCTGCACCAGTATTAGCCTTACCGGAAGGTCCAAAGGGCTATGCTGTGTACTGTGACGCTTCAGGAAATGGATTGAAATGTGCTCTGATGCAGCATGGCAAGGTAATTGCCTATGCTTCAAGGTAGCCAAGGAAGCATGAAAAGAACTACCCCACCCGTGATTTAGAGTTAGCTACAGTGTTTCATTCTTTGAAAATATAGACACATTACTTGTATGGTGTTCATGTAAATATTTTTACGGATCAGAAAAGACTCCCATATATTTTCTTGCAGAAGGAGTTGAATTTGCAGCAGCGTTGTTGGCTAGAGTTGCTGAAAGACTACGATGTGAATATCTTATATCACCTAGGGAAGGCTAATATTGTACCGATGTCCTTAGCCACGAATCCATGGGCAGACTAGCATATTTTGGGCCAGAATAGCGGGAAATGGATCAAGAGCTGCTACAGTTAGTTAATCTAGCGGTCCTTGTAGTTGATTCAGAAGATAGAAGAATGGTGATAGAATACAATAGTATCTTCTCTAGTTGTAAAGGTGAAGGAGTGGCAGTACGAGGACCCTAGCTTAGTACAACTTAGAGACAAGGTTCAACAGGGCGAATTATCGGCCTTCGAATTAATAGGAGATAGTGTCTTGAGATTCAGAGGTCAACTCTTTGTTCCAAATATAGCAAGGCTTCGCCAGCAGGTTATGCTAGAGGTAAATTATTTTCATTACTCTCTTGACCTAGGTTCAACTAAGCCATTATATAAAGGAGATATATGGGTGGCCTGGAATGAAGAAGGGTGTAGCTTAGTTTGTAGCATAATGCCCTAATTGAAGGGTGGCCTGGAGTAGTGTCTAGCACCGAGTAGGCTTAGGGTCAGTCAACCATATGCCTCAAAACTATGCGCCAATGTAGGTATGATCAAATTATTTGGGACCTCCTTTGGAGATTTCCCCTGCCCAAGAGAGACTTCAGCTTCATATCAATATCATGGTAGCGTCTTTAGCCCTGGTAAGGCTTTACACAATTCTGCCCACTTGAGTGTTATAGTCGAGACCACGTAAGCTCTATCGTGGTAATTTCAGTTATATCACGAGTTTCCAATTGTTCCTCATGATTTCAGTTATGCACGTTTATCATTCATGATAAAATGTATGTTCTAAAGTAGGTTTCACCCAATATTTAGTTTTACTTATGATGATCATATTTCAGCTTTGGGTGATTCGATTCAGTTATGATTTACAGTTATGTTAAGATCAAGATTTCATAAAATAGCATACAAGCCCTACTCTTAGATTCTTATCTTGATTATTTTTTTATATTATGCATGTTTTAAATGATTTTACTTATTTAAGAAGTTTTACTTACCTTGCATACTCTGTACATTTCACGTACTGATCGCATACTTTATGTTGTATCATTTTATGATACAAGCTCCGATCTTTAGACTCAGCTCCATCACTAGCCAGTTTTCGGAGTTAGCATCCAAGGTTGTGGTGAGTCTTCATCTACGGAGGACTGTTCCTTATAAGTTATCTTTATATTTTCAATTTCAGACTTAGAGAGTTAGTTGGGGTCTTGTCCCATCAACTCATCAGAATTAAAGGCTCTTCAGACATAGTGTATAATCATTTTTAGATTTGTGCATGTATTTTAAATGCTATGCTGTGTTCAGACTTCCACTATGGTTATTATGTCGATCTTGCTTTTTTGTTGTTTGAGTTAGATGTATGTTCATTCCATGGGTCGACTTAGAGTCTCTTAGGGCTCCTTGTCCTGTGTCTCGATCGGCGCCTATGTTCGGGCTGTGACAAACTTGGTATCAGAGCAATAGGTTTTGAAGTGTCGTAGGGTGTGTGAAAGCAATTCTAAGTAGAGTCTTTTCATGGGTGTGAAGCGCGCCACACTTATGACGAAAAGGCTATGAGACATTTAGGAAACGTTCCCTTCTTTCATGATCTATGTTGTGTAGTGAAATGTCTATGTATCCTTCTAACTCGTGCTATTCGCGATTACAAAATCATGCCTTCCCGCAAGTTAATGGAAAAAGAAATAGAAATGGAAATGTCCACAAGGATGGAAATGGGGGCGGGCACCAACAAGCCCCGCCAGCCTATGAGTGCCATACACCGGAGCCGATTGCCTACGCAGAATTCAGGGTGGCCATTAAGATGCTAGCACAGGCCTTAACTGCTTAAGTCAATCATCTGCTGGTACCGCATGTGTCTCAGATAAGGAATGAAGTGGCGGCAAGAGTCAGAGATTTCTTAAGGATGAACCCTCCAGAGTTCCTTGGGTCAAAGGTGGATGAGGATCCATATGAGTTTATGAACGAGATTCTAATGATCACCCAGGTTATAGGGGTGACTGGAGAGGAGTGTGCCGATTTGGCCTCATATAAGTTAAAGGGGGTCATAGAGATTTATTTTAAACAGTGGAAGGATAGTAGGGTAGTTGGAGAAGGCCTTATCAATTAGGATGAGTTTCATGTTGCCTTCCTAGATTGGTTATTTCCTAGTGAGATGAGGAAGCTGAAAGCGGCAGAATTTGTGAACATGAAACAAGGGAAGATGACTGTATAGGAATATTCCCTAGTGTTCACTTGTCTATCCAAGTACACCCCAGAGTTAAGTGGTTGACTAAAGGGCTCGAGTAAGAAGGTTTGTTCAAGGAGTGGCGGACTACCTAGACAAGGATTGCAAAATTGCCATGCTCCATTAAGATATGGATTTTCCTCAGATAGTCTTGTATTCATGGCAGATGGAAGTGGTGCATCTGAGGGGGAGAGAGGACAAGAGGGATAGGACAGATAGCTATAGGTTCTCTCAGCCGAGACTAGGTGGTGGGCATCGACAACAGTCCCACTAGAGATCTTTAGCCCAGTATCTTCAGCGATGAGTGTGCCATCCAAACCTAGGCACGACCAGAGGGGATGAGCATTAGGCTCTAGGGGTAAGAGCAGTAGGCCCGCCGATTCTAGTATCCCAGTTTGCGACAGGTCTGGCCGGAGGCACACAGGTCAGTGTTTCACAGGTATGGGTGTTTGCTTCAGGTGCGGGAAGCCCGAACATATGCTCAGAGATTTCCCAGTAGGTAGACAGGGCCATGATAGGGGTCGAGGCCCAACTTTTAGTTTAGAAGCTCCAGCTGCACACCTAGCCCAGTAGGGAGCATCTACTAGCACAGGTGGCGTTCAGTGCCAAAATAGATTTTATGCCTTAGCATCCAGCCAGGAGTAGGAGGTCTCCCTAGAGGTAATCAATGGTATGTTATGAGTTTTCCACCTTGATGTATATGCTTTGTTAGATCCATGGGCTACCTTGTCTTTTATGACACCCTATGAGCTAGTAGTTCGGGATTCAGTCTTGAAATCTTGTCAAAACCCTTCTCAGTCTCTACTCTAGTGGGTGATTATATTTTAGCTTGATGGGTGTATAGAAGTTGCCCGGTCAGAATTGTTCAGAAAGTCACCTAAAAAGATCTAGTAGAGTTAGCCATGATCAATTTTGATGTAATCCTCAGCATGGATTAGCTATTTATGTGTTACGCCTTCGTTAATTATAGATCCTTGGCGGTAGAGTTCAACTTTCCAGGTGAGCCAATCATAGAATGGAAGGGTAGTTTAGTTGTGCCTGTAGGTCATTTCATTTCCTTCTTAAGGACAGAAAGATGATCTCCAAGGGTTGCGTGTACCATATAGTTAGGGTTAAGGATGTCACGTTCGAGACCCCGACTATCCAGTCAGTACAAGTAGTAAGTGAGTATCCAGATGTCTTCCCAGATGATCTACTGGGAATTCCTCTCGAGTGGGAGATTGATTTTGGTATTAACCTCCTTTTAGATACACAACCTATATCTATTCCTCCTTACAAAATGGCTCAAAACGAGATAAAGGAGTTGAAGGAGCAATTGAAAGACCTTTTAGATAAGGGATTCATCAGACCAAGCAAATCCCCATGGGGTGCACCAGTTCTCTTTGTCTGATAAAAGGATGGTTCTCTTCATATGTGTATTGATTACCGACAATTGAAAAAGTTCACCATCAAGAATAGGTATCCTCTTCCTAGGATTGATTATTTGTTTGACCAACTTCAGGGTGCTAAGAGCTTTTTGAAGATAGATCTCAGATTCGGATACCATCAGCTCAAGGTTCGGGAGAGTGACATCCCGAAGATAGCCTTTAGGACTCGGAATGGACATTATGAGTTTGTAGTTATGTATTATGGACTAAAGAATTCTCCTGCAGCTTTTATGGATTTGATGAATAATGTGTTCAAGACATAGTTCGTGATCGTGTTTACTGATGACATCTTGATATACTCTCGGAGCGAGGAGGAGAATGCCACTCATCTGAGGGTAGTGCTATAGACTCTCAAGGATCCCTAATTATATGCTAAATTCAGCATGTGTGAGTTTTGGTTGAACTCACTGGCATGTTTGGGCCATGTGATGTCAAGTGAGGGCATAAAGGTGGACTTTCAAAAGATAGAAGCGATAAAGAATTGGCCTAGACTAGTGAATCCTTTAGATATCAGGAGCTTTTTGGGCTTAGCTAGTTATTATCCGAGATTTATTGAGGGATTTTCATCTATTGCGGGCGCTATTGACGAAATTGACCCAAAAGAAAGTGAAATTCATATGGACGGATGGTTGTAAGAGGAGCTTCTAGGAGTTGAAGACTCGACTCACCTCAGCACTGGTGTTAACCCTACCCGAGGATACCGATGGGTTTGTGGTGTATTACATTTCTTCCAAGATTGTTCTTGGTTATGTATTGACGTAGCACAACAAGATTATATCATATGATTCCAGGCAGCTGAAGGTGCATGAAAGGAATTACCTGACCCATGATCTTGAATTGGTAGTGGTTGTATTTGCATTTGGAGACACTATTTGTATGGGGTCCATGTAGATGTGTTTACGGACCATAAGAGCCTACAATATGTGTTTACCCAGAAGGATCTAAACCTACGCCAAAGGAGGTGGTTGGAGCTACTCAAGGATTATTACATGAGTGTCCTTTACCATCCGGGTAAGGACAATGTTGTAGCTGACACATTAAATAGACTCTCTATGGAGAGTGTGTCCCATGTAGATGAGGGGAGGGAGGAGCTGGTGAAGGATGTGCATTGACTGGCAAGGTTGGGTGTTCATTTGGTTGACTCGACTGATGGCATTGTTATAGTTCAGAACAGGTCAGAATCATCCTTGGTGACTGATGTGAAAGCTAGACAAGACGAGAACCCTATTTTGGTTAAGTTAAAGGAAGCCGTTCAGATCTAGAACTTGGCTGATTTGTCTTTACATAGGTTTTAGGATAGTTGGTTAGGAAAGGATCATAGGCAGTTTTTGTCAAAGCCCACTTTAGCTTAAATATCCCTACCAAATGAAATGATTCCCTTGATCCCATATTTGAGCCTAAAAGTTGACCTATTTTGTTTGATTACTTACTCACCTTGACCAAGTTTATAATGAACCTATTTGGCTCTGGTCCCTCCTTGGACATTGTGAATCTCAACTCATGCAAAATACCTAAGTTGAGGGTGGCTATAGTAGGGGTGTGTCTATAACTGAAATCATGAGGAACAATGGGAGACTCGTCATATAATAGACATTACCATGATAGATCTTACGTGGTCCCGACTTTCATACTCAAGTGGACAGAACCATCCAAAGCCTTGGCAGGGCTAAGGACGCTACCATGATATCGATATCAAGATTAAGGCTCCTTAGGGGTAGGGGAAAGCTCCAAAGGAGGTCCCAAATAATCTGATCATACCTACGTTGGTGCATAGTTCTAAGGCATAGGGTTGATCGACCCTTAGCCTACACGGTGCTAGACACTACCTCCAAAAACATGCATATGCTCTCCATCATTTCTCAACGAAGCTGACCATCATTTAGTGGTGAAGCTGAATAATAACATACATGCATAATCTAAAATCATAACATGAGGAGCCTTAAACCATACCACAAGCTGAAAATGATGGGAGTCTTGACTCCAAAACCATGTGGTAAGCTAATTCATGAAATCGAAAAATATACTTGATCACATAGGCTTGTTCAAAATATAAACATACTTGAAATCAACTTGATTCACTTTGAAAACATGAACATAAACATGGGTATATCGAAATCATGCTTTCTTCATAAACATCTCATCATACTTGAAGTCATAACTCATAGATCTCACCTTTCATGAACACTCATGGATGGGCATCATAGTTTGGAAAACTTGAAAACAAAATTTATAATTTAAAACATTGTAAAATCTACGCATAAATCATAATTCATCATTCAAAAGATGCTTAGATCATACCCATGATTAAACCTTAGGAATTCATGCATTGGGTAAAAACCCTATGGAATCATCAATTAGAAAATCATGAATTGAGAGGGAATTGGGCTTGGGTGTGGAAAATTGCAGTTATTCATATCCGTACATACCTGAAGAGATTTGATTTTCGCATTTCCTTGATTGCCCAAAGAGAATTCAGGAAGAACCTTGAAGAACTAGACATTGATCACCTCTCAAACTTCTAAACTTGCATGCATGGATTAGGATGAGCTTAGAATGACTTAACCTTCTTTCTCCATTCTAACCTTAAAACGACATAGTTTAGGCCTTAGGAACATAGAAATTACGAAAAAGCCCTAAATAAACTCGTAGGAAAAAATAGACTTCCAGTCCCAATGAGGGACTGGATAGATCGTCATCATTGGACACGACTCGTGGTCTGCCTTCACAAAGAACACTGCCAAAAATCTACTGAAGTTTACCACGAGGGACATAACGGATCATTACTGGTGACCACGACTTGTGGTCACCTCCCATTGCCCTTATTACCCAAAATCCCTGATCCCCAATCTCTCTTGACCACAGATGACTTAACGGGTCATGGTGCTGACCACGACTCGTGGTCACCTCCCGCGGTCACTCTGAACATAAAATTTCAACCAAGTCCCAGGCTCTCCCCACGAGTCACTTAACGACTCGTAGGGTTCGTGACGGGTCACTGGGCGACTTGTCCTGTGACCTGGTGTAGAAATTTCTGTTTTCTCCATTTCAACTCTAGGGTCTGATCTTAGGAATTTCGAGGTATAACAATATCTCCCCCTTGATAAATTCATCCTCGAATGTTGAAAATCATATAGAATCATCATATTCAAATACTGATCATAAAAGATGAAAACTGACGGAACGACTGCTTTCGAACTGAACTACATGGCTGAACTAAATTCCTGAATCATAGATACGTCCACTTACATGAAAGAATTGGGGTACATGAGCTACACATGAAACTGAATTGAGTATTAAGGAGGAAACTGATACCTCAAGCTGAAACTGAGCCCGAAGGGAATAAATGCGAGTATTTAACCATCATATATGCTTCGGCTTCCCATGTAGCTCCCTCAACATGCTGATTCCTCCATAAAACCTTAACTGAAGCTACTTCTTTATTTCATAGCTTACGAACCTGCCGATCCAGTATCTCCAACGGAACCTCTTTATAACTAAGGTTGTCTTTCATACCGACACTATCCATCGTAACAACTAGAGCTGGATCACCCAAACACTTCTTTAAAAGCAATACATGGAAAACTATATAGACTGAAGCTAATTCCGAGGGCAACTCCAACTCATATGCTACCTTGCCAACCCGTTTCCCAATTAGGTATGGGCCAACATAACAGGGACTAAGTTTCCATTTCTTTCCCAACCTCATCAGTCCCTTCATGGGAGACACTTTTAGAAACACCCAATCATCGACTTCAAACTCAAGTTCTCTCCTTCTCACATCTGTATAGGACTTTTGGTGACTCTGAGCTGTTTTCAACCAGTCTCTTATAAGTTGAACCTTCTCTATAGCCTCATGGACAAAATATGGACCTATCAATGTAGCTTCACTGACTTCAAACCAACTAATAGACGATCTACATCTTTGCCCATTGAGAGCTTCAAATGGCGCCATCTGAATGTTGGAATGATAGTTGTTGTTATACGCAAATTCAATGAGAGGCAAATGATCATCCCAAATACTCTTGAAGTCGATCACACATGTTCTCAATGTGTCCTCGAGAGTCTGAATAGTCCGCTCTCTCTGACCATCTGTTTTCCGGTGAAATGCTCCGCTAGGTTTGACGTGCATACCAAGTCCCTTTTGAAATGATCTCCAAAACTATGAGGTAAATTGAGTACCTCTATCTGATATGATGGACAATGGCACTCCATGCAACTGAACCAACTCCCGAATGTACAACTTAGCATAATCCTCCACTGAAGCGATATTTTTGATCGATAAGAAATGAGCTGCTTTGGTCAACCTATCCACAACCACCCAAATGGCGTCATACTGTCAACGAGTGTGAGGCAACCCTGTGATGAAGTCCATATTGATCTCCTCCCACTTCCAAGTAGGAATTGTTATGTCCTAAAGTACACCTCCTAGTCTCTGGTGCTCAACCTTCACTTGCTGACAATTCGAACACTTAGCCACTAATTTTGCGATGTCCTTCTTCATGCCATTCCACCAATAGATTTCTCGTAGGCCACAGTACATCTTGGTTGCACCTGGATGTATGGAATATCTGGAACCATGAGCCCCATGCAATATCTGATCTCTCCAATCATCAACATCCGGTACATAAATCGACCCTAATATCGAAGCACACCATCTCTCTCTTTGGAGAACACCTCTACCTTTCGATTCAGAACAGCTTCCTTCAACTTCACCAAGATAGGATCCTTGTCTTGTCTAGCTTTTACATCAGTCAACAAGGATGATTCTGATCCGTTCAGAATAATAACACCACCATCGGTCAGGTCAACTAAATGAACTCCCAACCATGAAAGCCGATGCACATCCTTCACCAACTCCTTTCTCCCCTAATCTACATGGGACATACTCTCCATACAAAGCCTAGAAGAGCGTCCGCTACCATATTAGCCTTTCCCGGATGGTAAAGGACACCCATAACATAATCCTTCAGTAATTCCAACCACCTCCTTTGGCGTAGATTTAGATCCTTCTGGGTAAACACATATTGTAGGCTCATGTGGTCCGTAAAAACATCCACATGGGCCCTGTACAAATAGTGTCTCCAAACCATTAAGGAAAATACTACAACTGCCAATTCGAGATCGCAAGTCGAGAAATTCCTTTTATGAACCTTCAGCTTCCTGGAAGCATATGCTATAACCTTTCCATGCTGCATCGATACACAATAAAGGCCGATCCTCGAAGCATCACAATATACCACAAACCCATCATTACCCTCAGGTATGGTTAACACATGTGTTGATGTGAGTCAAGTCTTCAACTCTTGGAAGCTCCTCTCACAAGCCTCTGACCATTGAAACTTCACCTTCCTCTAGTTCAGCCTAGTCAACGAGGCTGCAATAGATCAAAACCCCTTAAAAATTCTCTAATAATAACCAGCTAGACCCAAGAAGCTCCTGATATCTAAAGGATTCACTGGTCTAGGCAAATTCTTTACCGCTTCTATCTTTTGAGAGTCTACCTGAACAACCTCACTTGACACCAACTGACCTAAAAAAGCCACCGAGTTCAAGCAAAACTCATATATACTAAATTTAGCATATAGTTGATGATCCTTCGAGGTCTGTAGCACCACCCTCAAATAAGTAGCACGCTCCTCCTCACTCTGAGAGTATATAAGGATGTAATCTATGAACACGATCATGAACTATTATACCCTGGAATCCCAAAGATCAGATCCAAGAGTTGAATAGATAAAAGTTTAAAAACTGGCACTAGGCACAGCATGATTCATGGGATGAATTTTTGGTGCAGCCCATGAGTCGTGATGTGACTCGTGGGGAGGCTAGTCAGGAGTTTGAAAGTTTGAGAAAAAGGATCCCCACGAGCGTGACAACGACTTGTGGTCAGACTCCATGAGTCGCTAGGTTAGTCGTGGGGTGAGTAAGGAAATAAAAGAGAAGAAGGAAGGTAGTGCACTCGACGGGAGGACCCCACTAGACATGGTTAGTCCCCATGATTCATGGGGAGAGTCGTGGTCAGCTGGTTGAGAAATAGTGGGCATGGAGGCAGTGTACATAACAGGTGGTGACCACGAGTGGTGGTCACCAGTAACAAGTCGTAAGGTTACCCGTTAAGAGCCAAGGAGACCTTTTGAGAAGTGTACCTCATGAACGACGAGTCGTTGGGTCCCTTATTAGGACCACCTGGAAGTTGGGCTTTTTCGTAATTCCTAAGTTTCTAGGGCCTAAACTACGTCGTTTTGAGTTATCAATAGTGACTTTCAAAGGGGTTAAGTTCATTTTAGGCCTTATTCATTCATGCATACAAGGTAGATGACTTGAGATGGTGGTCAAGCCTAGCATTCATCAATATCCTTTGAACTTCCTATTGGGCATCTAAAGGAGTGTTAGAATCAGCTACCAATAGGTATGTAGGCTTACGAATGGGTGATTCCTTTCACACCCATGCCCAATCCCTCTCGAAAGTATGGAATTCCTATACCTAATCTATGGGGTTTTAACCCAAATGCATGAATCTCATATTTCTATACATGGGTATGGTCAAATCATAATTCTTCTATTAAATTATGAAGCATGGGAAATTTTTATACGGTTTTCAATTTAAAATCATGTTTCTAGTTTTATGAATTAAAAGCCCATTAATGAGATATTCATGAAAGATGAGATTTTTGATGAATATATGATGATGATGAGATAGTATGAGGAAAAGAATGTTTTGAAGCTACCCATGTTTACAATTATATTTTCGATGAGAATTGAATATATCTAAATATGATAAAGCTTTTGGGAAATGCCCACATGTTATGTATGAACGATTATTTTCCCGAGTTAAGCTTACCACATTGTTTTTGAGCGAAGACTCCCAATTATATCTTCAGCTTGTGGTATATTTTGAGTTTATGTTTTCCTATGTATAGCTTACCACATAATTTTGGAGCGAAGACTCTCAATTATAATTTCAGCTTGTGGTATATTTTGAGCTAAAGCTTCTCATATGCATGATTTCATAGTTGAGATGTATTGATTATTGAGTTTCATCAATGGATGATGTTGAGCTTCATTATCAATAATGTAGATCACATGCATGTTTTAGGAGTAATATCTAACACTGAGTAGGCTAAGGGTCGATCACCCTATGCATCAAAACTACGCGCCAATGTAGGTTTATACACTATGACTTTGGGACCTCCCATGTGAGGTTCCCCTTCCCGAATGGGCCCTCAGCTTGACATCAATATCATGGTATCATCCCTAGCCCTGGCAAGATTTTGGATGGCTCTACCCACTCAAGTGTGTTAGTTGGGACCATGTGAGCTCTATCGTGGTTTATCGATTAAAAGACGAGTCTCCGATTGTTCCTCATGATTTAAAATATTCATATTCATTACTCATGAGATTTATATATATATATGCATGTACTAAAGCAATTTTTACTCAATGTTCAGCTTTACATATAAATGTCAGAATTCAGGTTTGAGTCAATTCATTCAGTTATGATATCATGAATTTATTTGATGTTATGTTATGAAGAGATCATGATTTCAGAAAGAATGCATGTTATCTGTACTCTAAGATTCTTAATGTTTATGTTTACATTATGCATTGATTTTAAATGACTTTATTTACTTAAGCGGTTTTACTTACCCTGCATACTTGGTACTTTCCATATACTGACCGCATACTCTATGTTGTATCATTTTATGATACAGGATCTAACTCTCAGGTTCAGCCCCACTCGTAGTCAGCGTATTAGTGTTAGCGTTTGCATTGTTGTAAAGTCCTCATCTTTCGAAGACTATACTATTAAGATTTCTTATGTGTATTTCAGTTTCATTTTTATTGAGTTAGTTGGGGTCTTGTCCCATCAACTCATCATGTTTAGAGGCTTTTCAGACATATGTATGTATTCAGCTTTGGATTTTGTATTCTGATGTTGTGTTCAAGTTAGACTTCCACTATGAGTATTTTGTTGATTATTCAGTTTCTTGTTTGAGTTAGATGTATGCTTATGCCATGGGTCAACTGGTGGTCTCTCGGGGCTCCTTGTCTCGTGTTACAATTCGGGCCTCTGTTCGGGTTGTGACAAACCTAGCGTCAGAGAAATAGGTTTAAAGTGTCCTAGGGTGTCTGAAAGCCATGTTAAGTAGAGTCTTTTTTCATGAGTGTGAAGCGCGCCACACTTATGATGAAGAGGCTATGAGACATTTAGGAAGTGTTCCCTTCTTTGATGATCTATGTCGTAAGATGAAAAGTCTTTATATCCTTCTAATTCATGCTATTTGCAATTGCAGAATCATGGATTCCTGATGAATAAATAGTAGAAGGAATGGGAATGGTGAAGGCCACGAGGATGGAAACGGTAATGGGCACCAGCAAGCCCCACCAGTTAAGGAGCACCAGGAACCAGAGCTAGTTGCTTATGCTTAGTTCTGGGCCGCTATTCATATGCTGGCGCAGGCCTTGACCTCTCAGGTCAATCAGTAGGCCGTTGCACATGTTCCATAAAATGGCTATGCATTGGAGGCTCGAGTCAAAGACTTCTTGAGGATGAACCCACCGGAGTTCCTTGGGTCCAAGGTAGATGAGGACCCGTATGAGTTCATAGATGAGATTGTAAAGATCACCCAAGTCATGAGGCTGAATGGGGTTGAGTGTACGGATTTGGCCTCTTACCAGTTAAAAGGGGTCGCGCATATCTGGTTTCGCCAATGGAAGGATAGCAGGATTGCCGGAGAAGGTCTTGTCACTTGGGAAGAGTTTCATGTTGCATCCTTAGATCGGTACTTCCCTCGTGATATGAGGGAGCTAAAGGTAGCTGAGTTCGTAAATTTGAAGCAAGGGAGGATGACAATGCAAGAGTATGCCCCTGAGATCACTCGCCTATGAAAGCACACCCTAGAGTTAGTGGCTGATCAGTGGGCGCGAGTGAGTAGATTCGTTCATGGAGTAGTGGGCTATTTACAAGGATTGCAGGACCTCTATTCTGCATCAGGATATGGATTTCTTTCGGATAATCTTGTACGCCAAGCAGATGGAGGCAGCACATCGGAGAGAGAGGGAAGCCAAGAGGGCTAGGACCGATGACCAAAAATTCTCTCAACCGAGGTTAGGCGGTGGGCACCAACTACAGACCCACTAGAGATCATCAGCCCCAACATCTTCAGCATTGAGTGTTCCATCCAAGCCTAGACATGATCAAAAAGTACAAGCATCAAGCTCGAGGGGTTAGAGCAGTAGACCCACAAATTTTAGCATCCCAACTTATTGCATATGTGGTTGGAGGCACACAGGCCAGTGCTTGGAAGGTTCAGGTGCTTGTTTCGGGTGTGGGAAGCCCAAACACATGCTTAGGGATTGCCCAGCAGGGGGACATGATCAAGTTGGGGTCCCAGCTTCTAGTTCAACAGCCCCTCCCGCATGCTCAGCACATCAGGGGGCATCTAGTAGCACAGCTGGCAGTCAGCGTTAGAACAAATTCTATTCCTTAGCATCCCGTCAGGAGTAGGAGGTCTCCTCGGATGCGGTCACTAGTATATTGGTGTTTATGCTTTATTAGATCCAAGGGAAACCTTGTCTTTTGTGACACCTTATGTGGCCAATAGATTTGGAGTCAGTCCCGAAGTCTTATCAAAACCGTTCTCAATTTCTACTCTAGTAGGTGACTCTGTTATAGCTAGACGGGTGTATAGAGGTTGCCCAGTCTTAGTCCTTCTGAAGCTCACCTCAGCAGATTTTATAGAGTTAGCCATGATCGATTTCAATGTGATTCTCGACACGGATTGGCTATTTGCATATTATGCTTTTGTTAATTGCAGAACCTGGCAATAGAGTTCAGATTTCTAAGGGAACAAGTTTTAGAATGGAAGGGTAGTTTAGCTGTGCATGTAGGTCATTTCATTTCCTACCTTAAAGCTAGGAAGATGATTTCTAAGGGTTGTGTGTACCATCTAGTTAGGGTTAAGGATGTTGAATCTGAGACCCCAACTATCCAGTTAGTCCCAGTAGTACGTGAGTATCCAGAGGTCTTTCCAAATGATTTACCGGGAATCCCTCCCGAGTGAGAGATCGATTTTGGTATTGACCTTCTTTCCAACAGACAACCTATATCTATTCCTTCCTACAGAATGGCTCCAGCCGAACTAAAAGAGTTGAATAAGCAGTTGAAGGACTTGTTAGATAAGAGATTCATTAGACCGAGCAAGTCCCCATAGGGTGCACCAGTTCGCCTTGTCCGAAAGAGAGATGGTTCTCTTCGCATGTGTATTGATTATTGGCAATTAAACAAAGTCACCATCAAGAATAGGAATCCTCTACCCAGGATTTATGATTTATGACCAGCTTCAGGGTGACAAGTGTTTCTCGAATATAGATCTCAGATCCGGGTACCAACAGCTTAGAGTTCGGGAGAGTGACATCTCAAAAACAGCCTTCAGGATGCGATATGATCATTCTGAGTTTGTAGTCATGTCTATTGGAATAACAAATCCTCCTACAACTTTTATGGACTTGATGAATAGGGTGTTCAAGCCATACCTAAAGATGTTCGTGATTGTGTTTATTAATAACATCCTTATATACTGAGCGAGGAGGAACATGCCGCTCACTTGAGAGTAGTGCTTCAGACTCTCAAGGATCATAAGTTATACACCAAATTCAGCAAGTTTGTGTTTTGGTTAAACTCCGTAGAATTTTTTGGGCCATGTGGTATCTAGTGAGGGTATAAAGGTGGATTCTCAGAAAATTGAGGCGGTGAAGAATTGTCCTAGACCGGTGTATCATTCAAATATTCAGAGTTTCTTGGGTTTAGCTGGCTACTATCGGAGATTTGTTAAGGGTTTCTCATCTATTGAAACACCTTTGACCAAGTTGACTCACAAGAAGGTGAAATTCCAATAATCGGAGGCTTGTGAGAAGAGCTTCGAAGAGTTGAAGACTCAACTTATTTCAGTATCAGTGTTGGCCCTACTCGAGGGTACCGATGGATTTGTGGTGTATTGTGATGCTTCAAGGATCGGACTTGGGTGTGTATTGATGCAGCACGGGAAAGTCATAGCCTATGCTTCTAGACAGTTAAAAGTTCATGAGAAGAATTATCCGACCCATGATCTTGAATTGGCCGCGGTGGTATTCGCCTTGAAGATATGGCAACATTATTTGTATGGGGTCCACGTAGATGTATTTATGGACCATAAGAGCTTAAAATATGTTTTCATGCAGAAAGATCTCAATCTTCAGCAACAGAGGCGGTTGGAGCTACTCAAAGACTACGGTATGAGTGTCCTTTACCATTTGGGTAAGGCTAATGTGGTAGTGGACGCACTTAGAAGACTCTCTATGGAGAGTGTGTCCCATGTGGATAAGGGAAGAAGGAGCTGGTGAAAGATGTACATCAGCTCACAAGGTTGGGAGTTAAGTTGGTTGACAAAACCGATGGCGGTGTTGTTGTGCATAATAGATCAGAATTGTCCTTGGTGACTGATGTGAAAGCTAGACAAGATGAGGACCCAATTTTGGTAAAGTTGAAGGAGGCCGTTCAAAGTAAGAAGGTGGAGGTCTTCTCCCAAGGGGGAGATGGTATGCTTTGGTACCAAGGTCGCCTATTTATTCCGGATGTCGATGATTTGAGGAGCGGAATGTTGCATGAGGATCATGGATCATGGTATTCTATCCATCTGAGTGCCACCAAGACATACCGTGACCTATGGGAAATCTATTGGTGAAATGGCATGAAGAAAGATATTGCGGAATTCGTAGATAAGTTTCCAAACTGTCAGCAAGTAAAGGTTGAGCATCAAGATCGGGAGGCGTACTTCTGGATATCAGCATTCCTACTTGGAAGTGGGAAGAAATTAATATGGATTTCATCACAGGTCTACCTCGTACTCATCGACAATATGACTCCATTTGGGTTGTGATAGACAGGTTGACCAGGGTTGCACATTTTCTACCAGTTAAAACCATGGATTCAGTAGAGGATTATGCCAAACTATATAGTCGGGAGCTAGTCCGATTGCACAGAGTGCCCTTATCCATCATTTCAGATCGAGGTACTCAATTTACCTCTCAATTTTGGAAGTCATTTCAAAAGGAGCTTGGTACACGGGTGAAGCTCAGCATAGTATTTCACCCGCAAATGGATGGTCAAGCGGAGTAAACGATTTAGACCCTCGAGGACATGTTGAGGGCATGCGTGATTGAATTTAAAGGTGGTTAGGATGATCAGTTGCCCCTGATCGAGTTTGCCTGCAATAACAATTATCATGCCAGTGTCCAGAGTGCGCCTTTCGAGGATCTTTATGGGCAGAGATGTAGGTCACCCATCGATTGGTTCAAGGTTGGTGAGGTGTCGATGATTGGGCCAGATTAAGTTCATGAGGCAATAGAGAAGGTTCAGTTGATAAGAGACAGGTTGAGGACTACCCAGAGTTGCCAAAAGTCTTATGCTGACATGAGAAGAAGAAAATTAGAATTTGAAGTCGATTACTGGGTATTTCTGAGGGTGTCTCCTATTAAGGGTGTGATGAGGTTCGGGAAGAAAGGGAAACTTAGTCCCTACTAGGTCGGCTTTTACCGGATAGTGAGACATGTTGATAAGATGGATTATGAGTTGGAGTTGCCTTCAGAGTTAACTTCTATGCATCCTGTGTTTCATGTATCTCTCTTGAAGAAGTGTCTGGGTAATCCAGCTCTAGTGGTCCCAGTGGACAGTGTTGGCGTGAAAGACAACCTTAGTTATGAAGAGGTTCCGGTAGAAATCCTTGATCGATAGGTTCGAAGGCTAAGGAACAAGGTAGTAGCTTCAGTTAAAGTGTTATGGAGGAATCAACATTTTAAAGGAGCTACATGGGAAGCCAAAGCGAATATGATGTCTAGAAACTCGTATTTATTCTCTACCGGCTCAGTTTCATCTTGAGGTATCAGTTTTGACCTAAAACCCTATTTAGTTTCATGTTCAGTTCATGTGATCAAGTTTCTTTTATGTATATGGATGTGTATGTGAATCATGAAATCAGTTCAGCTATGTCGTTTGAGTCGGAGGTAGTCATTTCGTCAATTTTCGATTTAATTAATCAGTATTTGAATATGATAATTGTATCTCTCTACTTTTCTGTGTGTTTTTTCAACATTTAAGAATGAATGTTCCCATAGGGGAGATATTTTTATACTCCAGAAAGCCAAAGATTAGATACGGAAGTTGAAATAGAGAAAAGTATAAAAATTGGCACCAGACATAAAACGAGTGGTGAGATGACTCGTTGGTGCAGCCCACGAGTCGTGATGTGACTCGTGGGGAGGCCAGTGAGGAGTTTCGAAGTTTAAGAAAAACTATCCCCACGAGCATTACAAACGACTCATGGTCAGACCCCACGAGTCGTTAGGTAAGTCGTGGGGTGAGTAAGGAAAGGAAAGAGATGTAGGAAGGTAGTGCACTCGACAAGAGGACCCCATGAGTCATGGTCAGTCCCCACAGTTTTTGGGGAGAGTCGTGGTCATCTAGTTGAGAAATAGTGGGCATGGAGGCAGGGTACGTAACAGGTGGTGTCCATGAGTCGTGGTCACTAGTAACGAATTGTGAGGTTGCCTATTAAGAGCCCAGGAGACCTTTTGAGAAGTGTACCTCACGGACGACTCCACGAGTTGTGACCTGTGACAACAAGTCATTGGATCCCTCGTTGGAACCATCTGGACGTTATTTTCTGTGATTTAGTAAGGTCTTTTCTGTAATTCCTAAGTTTCTAGGGCCTAAAATACATCGTTTTGAGTTATGAATAGTGACTTTTAAAGGGGTTAAGTTCATTTTAGGCCTTATTCACTCATGCATGCAAGGTAGAAGACTTGAGAGGGTGATCAAGCCTAACATTCATCAATTTCCTTTCAATTTCCTATTTGGTAGCTAAAGGAGTGTTAGAATCAGCTACCAACAGGTATATAGGGTTATGAATGTGTGAATCCCTTCACACACATGCCCAATCCCTCTTGAAAGTATGAAATTCCTATGTCTAATCTATGGGATTTTAACCGAAGTCCATGAATCTCCTATTTCTACACATGGCTATGGTTAAATCATGATTCTTTTATTGAATTATGAAGCATGGTCAACTTTTATAAGGTTTTCAATTTAAAATCATGTTTCTAGTTTTATCAATTAAAATCCTATTGATGAAATATTCATATAAGATGAGATTTGATGAATATATGATGATGATGAGTAGTATGATGAAAAGCATGTTTTGAAGCTACCCATGTTCACAGTTATGTTTTCGATGAGAATTTAGTATTTCTAAGTATGATAAAGCTTTGGAAAATGCCCACATGTTATGTATGAACAATGATTTTCCCGAGTTATGCTTACCATATTTTTTGGAGCAAAGACTCCCAATTATATCTTCAGCTTGTGGTATGTTTTGAGTTAAAGTTTCCTATGCATAGCTTACCACGTGATTTTGCATCAAAGACTCCCGATTATAATTTAAGCTTGTGGTATGTTTTGAGCTAAAACAATGTAGAGCACATGCATGTTTTGGGAGTAATGTCTAGCACCGAATAGGCTAAGGGTCGATCACCCTATTCCTCAAAACTACGCGATAACGTAGGTTTATACATTATGACTTTGGAACCTCCCTTGTGAGCTTCCCTGCCCGAATGGGCCCTTAGCTTGATATTGATATCATGGTATCGTCCCTAGCCCTGGCAAGGTTTTGGATGGCTCTACGCACTTGAGTGTGATAGTTGTGACGACGTAAGCTCTATCGTGGTATGTTGGTTAAGAGACGTGTCTCCCATTATTCAACATGATTACAGATATGCATATTCATTACTCGTGAGATTTATATATATATATATATATATATATATATATATATATATATATATATATATATATATATGCATGTACTAAAGCAGGTTTGACTCAATGTTAAGCTTTACTTATAAATGTCAGAATTCAACTTTGAGTCAATTGATTCAGTTATGATGTCATGAAGTTATGTTATGTTATGTTATGAAGAGATTATGATTTCAGAAAGAATCCATGCTAGCATTACTCTCAGATTCTTAATGTTATATTTGCATTATGCATTGGTTTTAAATGATTTTATTTACTTAAGCGGTTTTACTTACCCTTCATACTCTATATATTCCACATACTGGCCTCATACTCTATGTTGTATCATTTCATGATATGGAACCCAACTCTCAGGTTCAGCGCAGCTCGTTGTCAGCTTATCAGAGTTGGCATTTGCATTGTTGGTGAATCCTCATCTCTTGAGGACTAGACTATTCAGATTTCTTATGTGTATTTCAGTTTCAGTTTGGTTGAGTTAGTTGGGGTCATGTTCCTTCAACTCGTCACGTTTAGAGGCTTTGCAGACATATGTATGTATTCAGCTTCGGATTTCATATTCTGATGTTGTGTTCAAGTTAGACTTCCGCTATAAGAATTTTGTTGACTATTTAGTTTCTTGTTTGAGTTAGATGTATGCTTATGCCATGGGTCGACTTGGGGTCTCTTGGGGCTCCTTGTCCTGTGTTATGATTTGGGCTTCCATTTGGGTCGTGACACGAACATATCCAAGTATGGATTGAACACCCTGTTCGTCAAATCCATAAAATCTATAGGAGCATTCGTTAGTCCAAAATACATAACTACGAACTCATAATGACCATACCGGGCCCTGAAGGCTGTCTTCGGGATGTCACTCTCCCGAACCCTGAGCTGATGGTATCCGGATCTGAAGTCTTATTTTAAAAGCACATAGAACCGTAAAGTTGGTTAAACAAATCATCAATCCTGGGGAGAGGATACCCATTCACAATGGTAACTTTGTTCAATACGAAAGGGACCATCTCTCTTGCGGACAAAGAGAATTGGTGCACCCCATGGGGATTTGCTAGGTCTGATTAAACCCTGTCTAGGAGGTCTCTCAACTGCTCCTTCAACTTCTTTAACTCGGCTGGGGACATTCTATAAGGTGGAATATATATAGATTGCATATGGGGAAGAAGGTCGATACTAAAATCAATCTCCCACTCGGGAGGAATTCCCGGTAGATCATCTGGAAACACTTCTAGATATTCACATACTACTGGAACAGAGTGGATAGTCGGGGTCTCAGACATAAAACCTTAACCCTAACTAAATGGTACGTACAACCCTTAGAAATTATCTTTTTGGCCTTAAGGTAGGAAATGAAATGACCTACAAGCACAACTGAACAACCCTTTCACTCTAAGACTGGCTCACCCGAGAATCTGAACTCTACTGCACCTGTTCTACAATTCACTGAGGCATAACATGCAAATAACCAATCCATGCTAAGGATAACATCAAAATCGGTCATGGATAACTCTACTAAATCTAGTGAGGTGACTTTCTGAAAAATTGTGACTGGGCAATTTCTATACACTTTTCTTGCTATAACTGAATCACCGACTAGAGTAGAGACTGAGAAGGGTTCTGATAAGATTTCGGGACTAACTCCAAAACTACTAGAAACATAGGGCGTCACAAAAGATAAAGCAGTCTTTGAATCTAACAAAGCATATACATCAAGGTGGAATACTCATAACATACTAGTGAGTACATCTGGGGAAACCTCCTGCTCCTGGTGGGATGCTAGGACATAGAATCTGTTTTGGCATTGTCTGACACCTGTACTTGTAGATGCCCCCTACTGAGCTGGGCGTGCTGGTTGAGCTGTTGAACTAGAAGTTGGGCCTCGGACCCTATCCTGACCCTGTTTGGCCTCTGGACAATCCCTAAGCATGTGTCCAGGCTTCCCGCACCCGAAGCAAGCACCTATACCCGCCAAACACTAGCCTATGTGTCTCTGGCCGCATCTGCTACAGTTTGAAGGGCTTGTCTCTGCGGTTTGGCTACTCTGACCTCTCAAACCTGATGCTCGTCCCCTATGATCGTGCCTGGATCTGGATGACACACTCATAACTGAAGGCGCTGGGGCTGAAGATATCTGGTGGGACTGCGGACGGTGCCCACTATGTCTCTGTTGGGAGAATTCGATGCTATCAGTCTTGGCCCTCTTGGCCTCCCTCTCCCGCTCACTCATCTGTACCACCTCCATCTGCTGTGTGTGCAACACTATCAGAGCAAATTTAACATCCTGAAGAAGCATCACGGTCTGGCAATCCCTGACCAAGTAGTTTGCTATCTCGTGTACAAACCTGCTCACACAGGCTCTCTAATCCACCACCATCTCAGGTGCATGCTTGGACAGACAAGTGAACTCCAAGGCATACTCCTGAGCCGTCATATTTCCTTGATTTAGATTCACAAACTCGGCTGCTTTGATCTCCCGAGGGAAGAATCGTTCTAGAAAAGCGGAATGGAACTCATCCCAACTGATGGGCCCTGCTCCGACTGCACTACTATCCTTCTGTTATTTGAACCAACTGTGTGCGGCCCCCTTCAAATAATATGAGGCCAAATCAGTGCAACACTCCCAGGCCACCCTCATAATTTGGGTGATCTTCAAAATCTCCTCAACGAACTCATGTGGATCCTTGTCCACCTTCGACCCAACGAACTCGGGAGTGTTCATCCTCCGAAAGTCTCTAACTCTCGCTACCACCACATTCCTGTTCTGAGGAACATGCGGTACTACTTGCTGATTGACCTAGGCGGTCAAGGCTTGGGCTAGCATCTGAATGGCTACCCTGAACTCCGCGTGGGCAACTGGCTTAGGTATATGCTCCTCGTGTGCTGGCAGGGCTTGCTAGTACCTGTCTCCATTTCCATTATCTTGGCCATTCCCATTTCCATTTCTCCTTCCATTAACTCTGCGGGGAGGCATGATTCTGCAACACGTATAGCACAAGTTAAAAGGATAGAGAGACATTTCTTTGCACGACTTGATTATGAAAGAATGGAACATTTCCTAAATGTCTCGTAGCCTCTTCATCATAAGTATGGCGCTCTTCACACCCATGAAAAATACTTTACTTAACGCAGCTTTTGGAAACCCTAGGAAAATTCAAAACTTAATACGCTGATACCAAATTTGTCATGACCCGAACATAGACCCAGATTGAGATACGAGACAAGAAACCTCAAGAGGGTCCAAGTCGACCCATGGCATGAACATACATCTAAATTAGCATAGATAAGCAAAAGATCATCATAAATAGCATGGTGGAAGTCTAAACAACATAACATCATAATAAATGCATTAATCTAAAGTTGAATACAACTATGTCCGAGAAGCCTCTAGTACTAACGAGTTGATGGGACAATACCCTAACTAACTCAGTAAAATCTAGAAAACTTGAAAATATGACATACAACTGATAAGTAGGGCCCTCACATGATGAGGACTCACCAATTGATACTGAGAGGTGCTAACTCAGGAAATCTGACTAGTGGCGGGACTGAGCCAGGATATCGGAGCATGTATTATAAAACGATACAACATAGAATATGTGGTCAGTATGGGGAATGTACCAAGTATGCAAGTCAAGTAAAACCCCTAAGAAAGTAAAATCATTAAACATGCATAATATAAAACATAATAAAGATAAGAATCTGAGTATAGGGCTTGCATGCTATTTTCTGGAAATCATGATTTGAACATAACTGAACATCATAACTGAATCGAATGACCTAAAGGTGAAGACTGATAATCATAAGTAAAACTGAACATTGGGTCAAACCTACTGATAACCTAATATAATGACTGATGTACAGTCACGACCTAAATGTAGACCTTAATCGCAACCCGGAACAAGGAGCCCTGAGAGACTCCAAGTTTACCCATGGCGTGAGCATACTTCTAACTCAATCAATAAAGAGTAATAGTCAAAGTAATAACATAGCAGAAGAATAAAACATGTCATAACATAGGAAGCGAAGTGTACTTCATACATAACAGTTGAATACTACACATAGTCTGAAAGCCTCTAACATATCAGATAGGTTGATGGGACAACACCCCCAACTATCCTAACAGGTGTAGAAAACTGAACATACATAGAGAAATCTGATAAGCATGGTCCTCGGGAGATGAGGACTCACCACTAGTGTAGGATGCAAACTCTGAAAGGCTGGCTAAGAATGGGGCTGAGTTTGAGAGTCGGGGCCTATATCAGGTTGGGGTCTCCTACAAGGAATATGGAAGATCTAGGTTACAACCGGTAGATGAACTTGTATGGTAATTACTTCAAAATGGGGGGATTCTAATAAAAATCAATAATACAAATAAACAACAATTAAGATTATATATGTAAATCAATAATTAAAGGATAACTAGGGTTTGTGTTCCCCATGGGTTCATAATAGCTTTGGGTATACACTTGTGATCTTCACCAATACTTACTTACAGAACTGATAAATTAGGTTCATTCAAACGATTGACCAACCCCTATTCAATGACTATCCTCAATTACTCGACCAAGTCTCATTAGTTTTGCAAACTAACCGTTATCATGAAGTTGCAGATATAACGATCCTGCGACCACAGCTCAAGTTAATACAATGATCATCAAGATTAAGGCTCTGTTGTAATTCTCTTTTCCTAATCTCCAAGGTTCTGGAAATCAAGTTCGGAACAAATACGGACACAACTACAACAGAAACTGGTTCAGAGATAGGAGCCATGGTCATAAGCGAGAGGGAGAATGGAGAAGAAATGATGGATATCGCATGACCGGGTTGGAGTCTATGTGCCTCCTAACACATGAGAAGGGGAGGCTGGACAATCAAAGTTTGAGAGTATGATGGCCGAAATGCTGCAAAAGGTGAGGTCCACGGGTGATCAATTAAAAGAAATTCAAAGTGACTTATCTAGCATGGGTCAGAAAGTGGAATCTCATGGCATCGCCATCAAGAAGATAGAACACCAAATTGGGCTACTGTCGGCATCAATGAACCCTAGGTAAAAGGGTACACTTCCTAGCAACAATGTACAGAATCCAAAGAATGATGCTCATTGCATGGAAGTAATGACGAGGAGTGGTAAAACCATAGTTGACCCCCCATTCCCTATTGAAGTTTAAAGGAAGAAAGAGAGCGTTATTGAGGAAGTAGAGATTGGTGATGAGACACAACATGATGAGTTGCAAGAGGCCCCTAAGGGAGAGAAGGAATCTGACATAGATCAAGAGGCAACTCTAGTGGAAAAGGCTATCCCAAGACTATCGCCACCATTCCCACAAAGGATGAAGAAAAAGATGGACAACGATAAGTTCCAAAAATTTCTTTCAATGCTTAAACAACTTACTGTGAATATACAATTGCTCGAAGCACTAGAGCAGATGCCAGGATATGAAAAATTCATGAAGGACTTGGTGACGAAGAAAAGATCTGTCAGCTATGAGCTGGTTGACAATATCTATCACTGCAATGCCATAGCGACAAGGGTCTTAACTCAGAAAAAGGAAGACCCAGGTGCCTTCACGATACCTTGCACCGTTGGTAATGTCATGTTTGCAAGGGCACTCTGTGATCTGGGAGCTAACATTAATCTAATGCCCTTGGAGGTATTCAAGAAGCTAGCATTGGGAGCCTCCACACCAACCAACATGCGACTACTGATGGCCGACAGAACTTTAAAGAGACCAGTGGGCATCCTAGCTGATGTGCTTGTCAAAGTTGATAAGTTCATATTCCCAGCGAACTTCGTGATCTTGGATTGCGAGGTCGATTATGAGGTCCCCATCATTCTAGGGCGACCATTCCTTGCTACTGGGAGAGCTCTAGTAGATGTGGAAGCTGGCTTGTTAAAGTTCAAGCTAAACAAAGAAGAGGTCACTTTCAACATCTGTCGGACCATGAAGCAACCAAAGGAATATTGTGTGATCTCAGCACTTGAGGAGGAGTATAAGTCACTTGATGAATTCTGAGTAGTCAAGAGACTTGCTTCGTGCCGCGACGTTAAATCAAGTACTTCTTGGGAGGCAACCCAAGTGGTGGTTTGGTGAAATATGAGTAACCAGACCCCCTGCGTCATGCCGCGGCGTTAAATCAAACGCTTCTTAAGAGGCAACCCATGTTAGTGAACTAATGTGTACTCAGTGTGCAGGGAAACAAAAACAATGGGCTAAAAAACTTGTTGCTACAGGATCTTAATACGACTCATGGTGAGGTCTTACGAGTCGTTGAAGCAATGGTGATGAAAAGTAGAGAAAATTTGAAGCAAAGTTTGACCTACGATTCATCCTACGATTCGTACCTCAATGGTATGAGCCATAGGATGCACTTGTAGGTCACCAGGTAAGTTCTCTTTAATTAAACTCACTACGGGTTAGGGGACGAGTCATAGGTTGCTCCTACGACTAGTGGTACAAGTCATGACGGGTCAAAATTACCCGATTCGGCCCAGATTTTTAAATCTGCCATTACCTACTTAAACTTCAAAATTCACCATTCTCCCACACGAACACCTCACAAACCACAACCCACAATTTGCGAATCCTCTTCCCAACACACGTAGCTCCCTATCATAAAGAAAGTAAGCACAAAGTTCTTTCTTCAACTAAGTGTACAAAGCCCTAGAAGTTGATTTCCAGTCTATGAATCGACAATCAAGTAAGTGATTTACATGCAAATGCTAAATGTTTGAAAGTGAACTTAAGGGAATCGAAAACCCATAAGAATTACTGGGTATTCTTGAAAATCAATAGGTATGTTCGAAAACACCAACTTGCTTGGAAACCCACTGACAATTTACTGAATTTTGGCCTTGGAACACCTAAAGGGAGTTACGGGTAGGGGAGCATTAAGTAGTGTAAAAAGGGAGTTTAACATATGCTAGACCTGGGGGAAATCGGAGTACCCAAAAAGGTGCAAAACAAAGACACTGAGTAAAACGATATAGCATAGATTATGCGATCAGTATGTGGAATGTACCGAGTATGCAAGGTAAGTAAAATGGACATTTAAAATACATAAAAGTGTGTAAGAGTAGGACAACATGCTCATAACAAAAATATGATAGTGTAATATAAGGCTCAAGGTTTTCAAAGTATTCGTAAATTAACCATATGCATAATCATAAGAGAAGAACATTATTTAACATGACATGAGCCAAAACTGTATGAACATAACCATGCATAAATCACGAAGAATAATGGCAGATTCTTCTAATGGACATTGTTATACCCCGTAGAATTAATGGCACCTAGACGACCTATTTGTACGTTGGTTAAGCATATTTGAAGGCCATACGTGCTGGAGAAAAGCCCGGGAAAAGATCGGACGAGAATCCTGTCGAACCATCGCGGAAGGAGCCGAGGCAGAGCCCCTCCGCGATGGCAGCGTGTCACGGAGGAGAGGCCTCCGCGTTGGCTCCGTGACACGTTGGCCTTGTCCAGGCCCAAGTATATAAAGCCCCACTTCGGTTTTAAATGATAAAAACATATTATAACTTCCAGAGAACAGAGAGCAAACACAGAGAAAGAAAAAGGATCGAAGAAATAATATAATTTTTGACCGATTATGCTGCTAAACGTTGTCCAAATTCAAATTAACTCCAGATACTGAGTTATTTAGCAGCACAGAGCATTCCTACGGATTCAGTTTCGTAAAATACGGTCGACGAATCATCGAGCCACCGAGCTAAGGTAAGTGGAATTGCTCTAAATTAGTGTCTATGTGTTCCTAGCTGTGAAGTGAGTATTTCTCCCTTCTGGACCGCTAAAAAATAGCGAGTTTTCGACTGTCTTTCGATAAGCCTAAGTTTAGGCTATAAACTATATCGAAAGTGACTTTGCCTTTTAAAGTAAAGTTGTATTTAGTATTAATTGACATAATTTTGAATGCAGTTGGGAGAAAATAGTTGAAATGCTGGTCGAGTCTTGTCCGACAGACGTATATGTTCAAGGATAAGGTATGTAAAGCTAGTTCCCTCGGTAAGTTAAGTAATATCGATACAGTATAGTAATTTACAGGCTAGTAGAATATTCAGAAGTCAAGTGTTACGTTTATTGTGAATGTTGATACGGTATTAGAAGCATCAAGTTGTAACTTGCGTGAAACTTACTAGTATGACATAGATTCTAACACAAGTGTTAGAAACTGCTCAGCATGCTCAGTATGTGATGTGATACGAAAGGTTAAGATATTATTGTATTCAGTTAAAACTCCGTAAAGTGATGCAATATCCGTAAAGCACCTCAGAAATAGAATGGCAGGCTAAAATAAAGTTTAGAACGCATGTTAGGAGTAGTAAATCACGTTAATACAGAAACTCAGTATACAACATAGGTTTCAACAGAAATACTATATTTCGTATAACATTTGCCCCAGTACAGTCTGTCAGGAGACTATATTCATCTATACATATTTACCAGCCTCAGCACGTATTAAATACATACAGATTACTATCATTAGTTCAGTATGTAATATATACGATACCTTACCTCTATTAGCCTCAGCATGTGAGATATGCAGACAGTATTACTAGTTGAGACGATTGTATTGTTTGGGGTTGGACTACCTAGCATCCATGACCGCCCCAGGGTTAATAGCTGTATCGACTCTTCCGCCAGAGGACGAGGATACGTCGCTCTACGGAGTGGCATGCCGTCCCCCAGAGAACGAAGATGGGATGCCAGTTTTCCCTATATTTTGCCTTGGTCGGCTTTTATACACCCCCGTCGAGCGGACACGCCCGGGTGTTGATTCAGGAGTCCTTCGGACTCAGATGCAGTTATAATCAGGGGCTCAGCGAGCCCAAGTGCATACCCAGAGGACCGGCAGGATCCTTACGGGGTTATAGGAGATGGGATGACCGGGGTAGGGGTGTAGATTCTGTGCTGGTTGTACCTCCCAGCTTATAGGGGCCGGGTAAGGTTTGTGTGTGCCATGTTATGTTGTTTCATGTTATGCCATGTTACATTAGACACGAGTAGATCAGCAGTAGAGGGATATGTCTCCAGGTATGACTCCTATCCCATCCAGTACAATTGAGAGAAGGTATGATTTACATTATCACACAAGTTAATTTGTTTTTTCCTACTTCAGTTTTATCAGTTACATTGTTGTTTTCAGATTTTGCTTTCAGTTATTGCTTTACATACTCAGTACCAGCGGTACTGACGCCCGGTGGGGCACTGCATTACTTGCCTGCAGGTACTCATAGACGAGCAGGCGATACTATGTGATTCCTGTCAGCAGTCGAGTATTCAGCTCCTGTCATCCGGAGACTGAATTCCAGAGGTGTATTTCAGTTCCTTTTTGTTGTATAGTACGGGTAGGTCGGCGCCTTGTCCCGATCATTTCTATTGCTATTCCTAGAGGCATTCAGTCTGTATATATATCGCTGTGGTCAGATGAGCTGGTCGTGTGAGGCCGTGCAGTTGTATAGCTGTTAGTACTCTTTCTTTCTTTTATGATGGCCGTGTGGGGCCATAGTTTGCCAGTAGTGGTGACCTTGTCGATCACGTAGCTTTCTAATATTCTATGATTAAGTTACAGATAACTAGACAGCATGGTGGCCTTATCGGCCCGCATAGGTTTCCCTGAATTGATATGTTTCTGGTCAGCTATTAGTACAGGTACAGGAGGCTATAGGCCAATGGGCCGGGGGCTGTGTTTACAGCCGTTATATAGCCCGTTGTTTCCAGAAATATGAGTTAGAGCCAGCCATGCACCAGATGTGCCCAGGCTTAGCAGTCCAGCAGTTCAGGTCCTAGTAGGGCACCAGGTGCCAGTCATACCCCCCAAGGAGGGGTGTGACAAACTTGGTATCAGAGCAGGTCGTATCCCAGGGAGTCTGCAAGCCGTGCTAAGTAGAGTCCTTTCCATGGATGTGTTGTGCACCACATACTATGGATAGGAGGTTGCAAGGCATGATAGGATGGTTGTCTTTCATTCTTATTCAGTCGTGTTGTAGAGCGGTGCAATATAGGGTTGAGTCCCTAAAAGCTTACTATATTCTTTGGTTACGGATAATGTCAGACCAGCAACATCCTATCACAGGTCGGAGCTTAGATATTGCAACAGGGGAAGGCACCAGCAGGATGCCTCCCCCTCATTTAGAAATAGCTCGATCAGAGGGCACTACAGAGGCATCTTCCCAGCCTCCTCAACAGTCTCCACCACGTCAAGAGCCACTTGGGGCGACATTACCTTCAGCAGTCCCTATACCGACACCTTCCGAACAGGAGGTTAGGAGTGTTGTAGTTATATTAGCACAGATGATGGCTACTCAGCGTCAGCCAATGCCGTCTACAGTTGCGGAGTCATCAAGAGGGCCCGGTAGTTCGAGGGTCCGAGAGTTCTTAGCCCTGAATCCCCCACTGTTTACAGGTACGGACTGGACAGAGGACCCTTAGGATTTTCTGGATCAAATGCAAAGAATATTCAGGGTTATGGATGCCATGCCTACAGAATCAGTTGTCATTGGCAGCATTCCGGTTATGGGATATCGTTGTGTTATGGTATGAAAGCTGGGAAAGGTCCCGAGGGAGAGATGTTTCCCCTCCCACCTGGTCCAGCTTTTCGGGAGCTTTTCTGGATCATTATCTGCCGCAGGAGATTCGACAGGCTCGGGTAGACTAGTTCCTACATCCGGAGCAGGGGGCCATGAGTGTCCGGGAATATTCCTTGCGGTTTGATTCCTTAGCCCGGTATGCACCGGCCTTTGTTGATACCATGGCATCCAGAGTACACCGCTTCATCATGGGGTTGAATCCAGAATATGTTGAGACTTGTATTACAGCCACACTGCGAGAGGACATGGACATTGCTCGAGTTCAAGCATTTGCCCAGAATATTGAGGGCATTAGACAGCGACAACGGGAGATCAGAAGGGTCAATCAGGAACAGCGTCGCCGGGACAGGCCAGTTGAGTTACAGAGGGAGGCCCGGGGAGGACCCAGGCCATGATCGTTAGACAGGCCACCCAGGCCCCCGCCTCCGCCGCAGTTGCGGGGGAGGGGTAGATTCAGCCGCAGGGGGCAGTTAAAGACTGGTAGAGGCTTGCAGATGGCAGATTCGCCATTACAGAGGAGGGCGGAGCAGAGTAGGTATACCCCACCACTTTGCCCTATATGCAGTCGACGCCATCCTGGAGTATGCAGGTATGGTTCTACCGCATGTTATATTTGTGTCCAAGAAGGCCATTTGATGAAAGATTGCCCAGCCAGAGGTCGAGAGGACCAAGATAGACAGGATGGGGCATCTGCAGGGTCACGAGCCACAGCATCCTCGACAGGGCGCAGGCCCTCAGTTTCAGCAGGCAGGGGTCGAGGAAGATCAGAGACCTCCAGTACAGGTGCGGGTCCAAGCTGCACATATGCCTTACCAGGGAGGCAAGATTCAGAAGCATCGCCTGATGTTGTGACAGGTATGTTAACTATCTGCTCACACCCTGCTTATGTGTTGATTGATCCAGGGTCTACTTTGTCCTGCGTTACTCCATTTGTGGCACAAAAGTTTAGTATTGCACCAGAGTCATTGCAGCAGCCCTTCTTAGTATCTACGCCCGTCGGTGACTCTATCACAGCTAGCCGAATCTACCGCGGGTGTACAGTAGAGGTTGCTGACCGTCCGACCACAGTAGATCTGGTCTAGTTAGAAATGATAGACTTCGATGCCATAATGGGTATGGATTGGTTAGTACCGTGGTTTGCCAACATTGAATGTTGGACCAAAACGGTCTGATTCCACTTCCCAGGAGAAGCAGTGCGGGAGTGGAAGGGCAGCATCGCTACGCCAAAAGGTAGGTTTATTTCCTACCTTCAGGCGAGGAAGTTGATATATAAGGGATGTATTTACCATCTGGTCAGAGTTCAGGATGTCCAAACAGAATCTCCGACACTCCAGTCTGTTCCAGTGGTGAATGAATTCCCTGATGTGTTTCCTGATGAGTTACCTGGTATTCCCCCAGAAAGGGAAATAGACTTTTCTATCGACTTGTTACCAGGCACTCAGCCAATATCAATACCTCCCTATCGTATGGCTCCTGCAGAACTCAGAGAATTAATGGAGCAGTTGAAAGATTTATTGGATAAAGGTTTTATCAGGCCGAGTACTTCACCGTGGGGTGCGCCAGTCTTGTTTGTGAGGAAGAAAGATGGCTCGCTCCGAATGTGCATAGACTATCGACAATTAAACAAAGTTACAGTAAAGAACAAGTACTCGCTCCCCAGAATTGACGACTTATTTGATCAGTTGCAGGGAGCTAGATACTTCTCTAAGATTGACTTGCGGTCCGAATATCACTAGGTCCGAGTACGTGAGAGAGATATTCCTAAGACAGCGTTCAGGACCCGACATGGACATTTTGAATTTCTAGTTATGTCCTTCGGGTTAACAAATGCCCCGGCAGTCTTCATGGACCTGATGAACAGTATTTTCAGACCGTTCCTGGACTTGTTCGTAATAGTATTTATTGATGACATTTTGGTGTATTCTCGCTCTGAAGCAGATCACCGAACTCATTTGCGGACAGTGCTCCAGATCCTCAGGGACCACCAGTTATATGCTAAATTTTCTAAGTGTGAATTCTGGCTTAACTCAGTGGCCTTTTTAGGACATATCGTCTCAGACACTAGTATACAGGTAGACAAGCAGAAAATAGAAGCAGTTAAGTCATGGCCTAGGCCTACCACCGCGACTGAAGTTCGTAGCTTTCTGGGGTTGGCAGGATATTACAGGAGCTTCATTGAAGGGTTTTCAACCATTGCGGCACCTCTGACCAAATTGACACAAAAAGCAGTAAAGTTTCAATGGACAGAGGCATGTGAGCAGAGCTTCCAGAAACTGAAAGACAAATTAACCTCCGCCCCAGTATTGGCATTGCCGGAAGGCACAGAAGGTTATTCAGTCTATTGTGACGCGTCAGGTGTCGGGTTAGGTTGTGTGTTGATGCAACGTGGTAGAGTAATTGCATATGCTTCCAGACAACTAAAGAAACATGAAAATAATTACCCTACCCACGACCTAGAATTGGCCGCAGTAATCAACGCTTTAAAGATGTGGAGGCACTACCTGTATGGAGTCCATGTTGATATTTACACAGATCATAAGAGCCTGCAGTACATCTTCACTCAAAGGGAGTTGAATCTACGGCAACGCCGCTGGTTGGAGCTATTAAAAGATTATGATGTGAACATTCTGTATCACCCGGGAAAAGCTAATGTGGTAGCAGATGCCCTGAGCCGTATGTCAATGAGGAGTTTGGCGTATTTGCGACCTGAGAAACAGAAGTTAGCCAAAAAAATTCATCAGTTAGCTGGTCTAGCCGTTCGAGTAATGGAAGCAGAAAATAACAAAGCAGTAATTCAGAATTCTGCTGTGTCATCATTAGTTACAGAGGTAAAAGAACGACAGTACGAGGATCCTGATTTAGTCCAACTCAGAGATAGAATTCAGAGAGGTAAGGAGTCAGATTTTCATATAACTGAGGATGATGTGCTACACTGTAAGGGTCGCCTCTCTGTCCCGAATGTTTCAGGGCTTCGTGGGCGGATCATGCACGAGATACATTACGCTCGCTATTCCCATCATCTAGGAGCGACGAAAATGTATCACGACATCAGAGACATCTACTGGTGGCCAGGTATGAAAGCTGAGATAGCTAAATTTGTATATAGATGTTCTAATTGTCAGCAGGTGAAAGCAGAGCACCAGAAACCGGGCAGTTTTATGCAAGATATAATGGTACCTATGTGGAAATGGGAAGCGATAAACATGGATTTTGTAACAGGGTTACCCTGTACTAGACGAAGAAATGATTCCATTTGGGTAATAGTTGACAGGCTAACAAAATCAGCTCATTTCCTGCCAGTGAGGGCTACCTTCTCAGCTGAGGATTATGTCGAGTTATATATCAGAGAAATAGTTAGATTGCATGGAGTGCCGATATCCATCATTTCAGATAGGGGAGCACAATTCACAGCTAGATTCTGGCAGTCGTTTCAGAAAGGTTCGGGAACACAGATTAACTTGAGCACATCATTTCATCCTCAGACAGATGGGCAGGCCGAACGTACAATTCAGACGCTCGAAGATTTGCTACGAGCGTGTGTGCTATATTTTGGGGGTAGCTGGGATGAGCATCTTTCATTAATTGAATTTTCTTATAATAACAGGTACCATTAAGCTATTCAGATGGCGCCTTTCGAGGCATTATACGAGCGAAAATGCAGGTCGCTGATTAGTTCGTTTGAAATAGGAGAATCAGCATTGGTTGGCCCGGACATTGTTTGGCAGTCAGAGGAGAAAATAAAGCTTATCCGAGAACGTTTACTCACTAGTCAGAGCCGCCAGAAGTCTTATGCAGACATGCGGCACAGAAATTTAGAATTTGCGGTAAATGACTGGGTCTATCTGAAAGTGTCCCCGATGAAAGGGGTAATGAGGTTTGGCAAGAAAGGCAAACTTAGCCCGAGATTCATTGGGCCATATCAGATTCGGCGAAGAATAGGCCGAGTTGCATACGAATTGAACTTGCCTCCATAGTTAGCATCTGTTCACCCAGTCTTCCATGTCTCTATGTTAAGGAAGTTCATAGGGGACCCTTCTACAGTAGTTCCATTTCAGGATGTCCAGGTCACAAAAGAGTTAGCATATGAAGAGGTTCCCGTAGCTATCTTAGACAGACAGATTCGCAGGCTGAGGACTAAAGATGTTGCATCTGTCAAAGTATTATGGCATAACAGGAATCGTGAGGAAATGACATGGGAAGCTAAAGAAGATATGAAAGCCAGATACCCTCACCTATTTCAGGCCTAGTCAGGAGACAGGTATGTCCGTATTATTACTTATGCAGTACCTTATAGTTGTATGTGTGTGAATGAGAAAGATTGATACTTAGTTATCCAGTGGATCCTAGAATATTATGTGCAGTGCCTGTGTTGGACTTTTCTGCATTTCAGGTTTTTGCTATAGTCCATATTACAGGGGAAACTCTGCCGAAATTTTTCTAGAAAGTAAGTAAGTAGTCCTCTAGATAACAGTGTACATTCGAGGACGAATGTTCTTAAGGGGGGGAGAATGTTATACCCCGTAGAATTCACGGTAGCTAGACGACCTATTCGCACGTTGGTTAAGCATATTTGAAGGCCATATGTGCTGGAGAAAGGCCCGGGAAAAGATCAGATGAGAATCCTATCAAACCATCGCGGAAGGAGCCGAGGCAGAGCCCCTCCGCGATGGCAGCGTGTCACGGAGGAGAGGCCTCCTCGTTGGCTCCGTGACACGTTGGCCTTGTTCAGGCCCAAGTACATAAAGCCCCACTTCGGTTTTAAATGATAAAAACATATTATAACTTCCAGAGAACAGAGAGCAAACGTAGAGAAAGAAAAAGGATCAAAGAAATAATATAATTTTCGACCGATTACGCTGCTAAACGTTGTCCAAATTCAAATTAACTCCAGATACTGAGGTATTTAGCAGCAAAGAGCATTCTTACGGATTCAGTTTCGTAAAATACGGCCGACGAATCGTCGAGCCACCGAGCTAAGGTAAGTGGAATTGCTCTAAATTAGTGTCTATGAGTTCCTAGTTGTGAAGTGAGTATTTCTCCCTTTTGGACCGCTGAAAAATAGCGAGTTTTTGACTGTCTTTCGATAAGCCTAAGTTTAGGCTATAAACTATATCGAAAGTGATGTTGCCTTTTAAAGTAAAGCTGTATTTAGTATTAATTGACATAATTATGAATGCAGTTGGGAGAAAATAGTTGAAGTGCTTGCAGAGTCCCGTCCGACAGACGAATAAGTTCAAGGATAAGGTATGTAAAGCTAGTTCCCTCGGCAAGTTAAGTAATATCGGTACAGTATAGTAATTTACAGGCTAGTAGAATGTTCAGAAGTCAAGTGTTACGTTTATTGTGAATATTGATACGGTATTAGAAGCATCAAGTTGTAACTTGCGTGAAACTTACTAGTATGACATAGATTCTAACACAAGTGTTAGAAACTGCTCAGCATGCTCGGTATGTGATGTGATACGAAAGGTTAAGATATTATTGTATTCAGTAGAAACTCCGTAAAGCGATGCAATATCCGTAAAGCACCTCAGAAATAGAATGGCAGGCTAAAATAAAGTTTAGAATGCATGTTAGGAGTAGTAAATCACGTTAATACAGAAACTCAGTATACAGCATAGGTTGCAACAGAAATACTATATTTCGTATAGCATTTGCCCCAGTATAGTCTGGAAGGAGAATATGTTCATCTATACATATTTACCAGCCTCAGCACGTATTAAATACATACAGATTACTATCATTAGTTCAGCATGTAATATATACGATACCTTACCCCTATTAACCTCAGCAGGTGAGATATGCAGACAGTATTACTAGTTGAGACCGTTGTATTGTTTGGGGTTGGACTACCTAGCATCCATGACCGCCCCAGGGTTAATAGCTGTATTGACTCTTCTAGAGGACGAGGATACGTCGCTCTACGGAGTGGCATGCCGTCCCCCAGGGGACGAAGATGGGATGCCAGTTTTCCTCATATTTTGCCTTGGTCGGCTTTTATACACCCCCGTCGAGCGGATACGCCCGAGTGTTGATTCAGGAGTCCTCCGGACTCAGATGCAGTTATAGTCAGGGGCTCAGCGAGCCCAAGTGCATACCTAGAGGACCGGCAGGATGCTTACGGGGTTATAGGAGATGGGATGACCGGGGTAGGGGTGTAGATTCTGTGCTGGTTGTACCTCCCGGCTTATGGGGGTCGGGTAAAGTTTGTGTGTGCCATGTTATGTTACATGTTACGTTAGTCATGAGTAGATCAGCAGTAGAGGGATATGTCTCCAGGTATGACTCCTATCCCATCCAGTACAATTGAGAGAAGGTATGATTTACATTATCAGACAAGTTAATCTGTTTCTTCCTACTTCAGTTTTATCAGTTACATTGTTGTTTTCAGATTTTGCTTTCATTTATTGCTTTACATACTCAGTACCAGCGGTACTGACGCCCGGTGGGGCGCTGCATTACTTGCCTGCAGGTACTCATAGACGAGCAGGCGATACTACGTGATTCCTGTTAGTGGTCGAGTATTCAGCTCCTGTCATCCGGAGACTAAATTCCAGAGGTGTATTTCAGTTCCTTTTTGTTGTATAGTACGGGTAGGTCGGGGCCCTGTCTCGATCATTTCTATTTCTATTCCTAGAGGCTTTTAGTCTGTATATATATCGCTGTGGTCAGATGAGCCGGTCGCGTGAGGCCGTCCAGTTGTATAGCTGTTAGTACTCTTTCTTTCTTTTATGATGGCCGTGTGGGGCCATAGTTTGCCAGTAGTGGTGACCTTGTCGGTCACGTAACTTTCTAATATTCTATGATTAAGTTACAGATAACTAGACAGTATGGTGGCCTTGTCGGCCCACATAGGTTTCCCTAAATTGATATGTTTCTGGTCAGCTATTAGTACAGGTACAGGAGGCTATAGGCCAATGGGCCGGGGGCTGTGTTTACAGCCGTTATATAGCCCTTTGTTTCCAGAAATATGAGTTAGAGCCAGCCAGGCACCAGATGTGCCTAGGCTTAGCAGTCCAGCAGTTCAGGTCCCAGTAGGGCACCAGGTGCCAGTCATACCCCCCAAGGTGAGGTGTGACAGACATACCCCATATGAGCACACATGGAGGCCTACCTGTAAATCCCTAGTCGGGAGGGTGTTCGCACCTTGCAAAGGGTAGAACCATGAAGGGATTGATATCACACATGAAAGGCCTATTTGGGAAAAAAGGAACCATCTCAAGGGAAGTCCCATCATGTCCTACAGTGGCACGTAGTTTTGAGATTTGGGGTAAAACTTGGGCCCCGAACCTGCTTGGTGTTAAATGCTACTACCAAAACATATATAGTGCTCATAGAATAATATACCTGAGATTCACAGGCTAGTTAAATCATGATAATCATAAGCATGCTTGTAAATACGTGAACTAGCCCTGAGGGTAAGGCGCGTGAGTCGGCCAAACTCATAAATCATAAGGTTCATGCATACTTGTCAATCATCTATATGCTTTTAAAAACATAAATTCATAATGTGAATTTGAATAAATACATATCATAACTTATAAATCATGATGAGTTTACGAACATCAAAGATAAAGGTAGGAATCATAACTCGATTCATCAATGCATACTTAGGCATAATTTAGTAGAATTTGAAATCAATAAATTTATAATTGAATTAGTGGTAAAATCTAATCATGATTCATAAAATACGATCTAAAACAGGAGAGGTAGTAACCCATACATAGATCATTAGATTCACGTAAGATTTAGGAAAAAACCTCATAATATTTTTAAACAAAACTTTATGAATTAGGAGAGATTGGGCATGGGTGTGATAAATACTGATGTGCTATGGATTTACAGCACTATTGATGCTCAAAACTAAGAAGCTAGAAGTGTAAGCTAGAAGTGTGCAAAAAAGGGGCAAAAAGTGCAGTCCACAGTATGATCCGTAGGATGGACCTACGAGTCATACTGAGGGCCTTGATAAGAAGCTGAAAGTTTAAACTGGAAGACTGATCCCATGAGACTTGTCACGGATCGTACCATGATGGTACGAGTCGTGGTAAGCCAGTAATGATGAAATCTATAGGAATTGCATAGGAGGCTGATTCTCAGTATGAGAGTACCCTATGATCCGTGAGATGAAGGTACGAGTCGTACCATACCGGTCGTGGTAAAGTTCAGGAAAAGTTCAAAGTATCAGGATCAAGCCACGGGTGCAATGTACGAGTCATAGGATGTTGGTATGAATTGTACCTTGGCCTGATACTTAGCTGAAATTCAACCAACACTCCAAGCCATGAGTCAATGCCACGATCCATAAGAAGCCCCTATGAGTTGTGGGTGGACCGGTGATGAGGTCGGCTACAGATATGGATAGCAATCCTGTTAGTTTAGGAAAAGGATTCTTGCGTCTCTATAAATACTTTTTATGTTTTATTTTTCATAGAGGATGACGAATAGACTTAATTTTAGTAGGAAAACATTGTAGTAAGCAATTTGACATCATTGAAATAGAGAATTGAGTTGGTTCAACCTTGTGATCAACCTTTTCTTGAATTCATATTGTTCTTGCTACTTGTTATTCAAGATTTCGTGGATTAATTGAAGGAATTGCTTTTTTCAATCATCTTTGTAAGTATTGTTTATGTCTTCAACCATGAACACAATTCACAACCTTGAAACTATGAGAGGCTAAAACCTCCATAGCTAGGGTTGTGGGAACCATGGTGGATTAACAAGCTAGGGTTGCAAAAAGTGATTCTAAAACCAAGACTAAACGCTTATTTTGTATTCTCTGCACCTTTAATGATTCTTAGTGGTGCGCAACATTATGAAGTTCTTGAATTCTTTACTTTCTTTGGTCGAAGAGTAAAAATGGTGTGAAAAAGGGCACGCAACATAGTATGGGTCGTAGGTTGGCTCCACGAATCGTACTAAGTGCTCGTACCACTTATCTTGAAAAATCGATATGGAAGCCCACCCTACAACTCGTGGAATCGACCTACGGGTCGTACCACGAGTCATGGTGAAAAACAAAAATTTAATAAAAATGGGATTTCAGTAGACGACTTAAGATATGGATCGTACCTTCATGGTATGAGTCGTACCTGCGAGTCGTGGGGCATCACCAGGGTTTCTCATGAGTCATACCTTCGAGGTACGACTCGTAGAGAGGACCCGTGATGAGATACTGAACTTCTTCTATCTGATTTTTATTTTTCAAAAATGGAATGCTAACCTCTTTATCACCAGGTACAATGACATACAAATGCAAGGATGATAAAACACAAGCCCGCAGGACATTGATTGATGAAACAACTAACTCAGAGTCTGATAAAGCTGGAGATTCACCTAGTGGTTCACTTGAGGATTATCAAGTAGACACCTCAGACACCGATGGAACCATAACCACTAGGGCAAGAGCAAAGGCCCAATTTGAAGCAACCACGGCCACATCCCCTCAAGCTCCACAGTTTGCAGAGGGAGCTAGAGAGGAACAACAAAGGCCGAAAATTGACTCCAACATTGAGGAAGGGTCAAAATGGACCCAGAATGATGCAGAAAGCAGTGATGAAGAAGTGAAGAAGGAGACCCCTTCTAGAGAAAATAGAACAATGCCGTGGAAAGTGTCAGGTGCTAAAGAGATATATGAACAAGGCATATCTCTCACCGCCAAGAACAAACCAAAAAGAAGCATCCAAGAAGAACCGTGGATCCTCACTAATTCTTTGAATGAAGTTGAGGAGATGAAGCATATTTTTAGCTTCTATGGGTTAGAATGGATGGTCAAGACCCCTACACAATACACTGAAATGATCGTTAGGGAGTTCTACTCCAACTACCTGGCCACAATGGAGAAGAAAGCAAAGGAAGGGAAAAAGTTAAAGGATCAACCCTGCTTGGATAGTGTTCTCGTCCGAGGGCAAGTAGTAGATGTATTCGATCGGACTATTGCACGGATATTGTGCTGACATCATTTCAGACCAACAAGGATAACGCCAGAGTATGATTACGGGGTGGAGGTCATAAAGCAGATCAGGAGTCTGAGCAGGGGTGAGCGATAGAGGAAGCTGAAATGGCTAGCAGAGATGATCGTTGAGAACAAAGATAAGGCCGAGTGGGTTACAGGTGGCAAGCAGGTGACAAAGAATTCACTGAACTTCATAGCAAAGGCCTGCTGGACACTGGTGAGACATCGATTAGCACCCACAGTTAATGACAACACGCTGAGTGATGACAGAGCGACGTTGGTTGCATGCCTCACGTCTCGCTACCCTCTTAACATCAAGAGGATCATAGCTACAGAGATACGAGATCGAGCAATGGAAGTAAGCACTACTATCCCATTCCCGAGCCTTGTATATAGTTTGTGCAGGGAGGCGAGAGTTCAGCGGGGTGATGAGAGATTGATTGGAGGCCAAAGATTTGTAGTCATAGGCCTTATCCGGGATAAGAAGAACCCGGTAAGAAGATCTAGTATGTCTACAACTATCCCAGTAGCACAGCCAACAGGGGATGTTCAGGTGAATGTCCCCAGTACTCAGGAGAAGAGCGAGACATCGGCTACAGATGCCGGTCATTCAGAGTCAGCTCCCATCACCTCAGCTACACCGCTGCCCAGTGTAAAGACTCAGACTCCAGCAGGGTACATCTTGGTACCGCAGGATTTCCTCCAGAAGCTAGCAAAGAGATTGAACATGGACGAGCGAAAAATTTAGGCAATGATGGAGAATGTAAAGCCATGGGTCAAATCCGAGATAGATGCAGCATCTCAAGCACTTCATGCCCAACTAGATAGTTTTGAGAGCAGATTTAACATGACAAATAGCAGAGCAGTCAGACACCAGTAGTCTCCGTGCTGAGTTGGGGGCTCTTTGGAGTCAAGTGGTTGAGTTATCTTTACAGCAACCAACTACTATATCAGCCCTCACTCTTCCAGACCTAGATGCAGATCTTGAGGAGGATATTGATTTGGCAGCATACTGGGGGCCAACTGCAGCTGGTGATAAAGGCAAGAAGAGAGCTGCTGAAGATGATGGTGAGGAGAGTTTAAGAAAAAAGAGGAAGAAGTAGAAGAAAGAGTGCAAGCGGGCTAGAGCGGAGACTATGCGGGCTCATGAGGAGCATATGACTGAGCTACATGAGAGAGTCACAGGAGTGGGAAGCTCCACCATAGCTCAGCCCGAGCTTTCTAGTGGACATGACCCTTTGGGTGAGCCACATTCAGCCCCAGTTACTACAGAGGCTGTTAAAGAGGCTACATCCACTGAGGGGGGAACCACTACCCCCATTGTTACACCATTGAGTGAGCCGGCCACCGCTAGCACCACTACTACCGCGGAGGTACCACCTTTGCAAGATGACAGAGGTGAAGTCTGAGTAGCCATAGGTATGTCCTTCTCCATACATGCTTATATTTAGTGCTTCGGGAACGAAGCTCATTTTTTTTAAAAAGGGGGGGGTATACTTGTATTTTTGGGATATTTTTGTTCGTCTGAGAGTTTTTCTTGTCGTGTTTCTTTTTCCCTAGGCATGCTATCTAGTAGAAGCGGCATGTGTTAGGATTTTTGTTTTCAGTTGTGATTTTTTTTATTAGAAAGTAACTACTCAGCCAATGAATATGAACTAGTTTTGCTATTTTTTTAAAAATTGCCACTGCATAAAATTTTTTTGCTATGTATTTGTGACAACAATGCATGATTTCTGTGGATCATTTTGTGTCATTTAGTTATTAATAGTGCTAGTCTTGTTAAGCCATGTATGAACCAAACAGGTAAAGTAAAAATAGTTCATGTACCATGTGTGAGTGAGGTCTTAGTATTTATTGCGTTATGTTATTGAAGATCTAGAACTTGCCTGATTGGTCTCTACATAGGATAAGGATGGTTGGTTAGGAGATGATCATAGACCATTTTTGTTTTAGCTCACTTTTAGCCTATACTGCCCTACCAAAGTGTCATGAATCCCTTGATCCCAAGTTTGAGCCTTAATAGACCATATTTCTTTGATTTACTTGTTAATCGTACCCATTTGTTTATAAATAACTTGTTTGGCCCTGTCCTTCCTTGGATATTGTGAACCTCATCATAAGCAAAATGCTTAAATTGAGGGTGGCTAGTGTAGGGGTGCATAAATAGTAGGAGCGGGAGAAAAGGAAAGAGAAAAAAAATGGTGAAAAATAAGGTGTGGTGAGGTGAAAAAGTAAAAAGTTGACAGTTTGAGAATATTGAAATAGAAAAATTCAAAAGATCTTGAAATTGTTGAAAATTTTGAAAAATCACCTACGCCATGCAAATATTGTTAAAATGGGAAAAGGGAAGAAAAGAAGAAAAAAGAATGAAGGATGAAATAGGAGAATGGTGTAGCCAATGGATGTAGTGCCAAGGAAGGGATAGTCACTCATAAAATCTTTCATCTTTATCATGTCCAGCCCAAAGCCTACATTACAAGCCATATCAAGTCCTATAGTGATCTTAATTTGACCATCTAACAAACCAAAGTAGTGAAAATAAGGGCAAGCCTATGGTATCTGATGCATAAAACTTGCAATTCTTTAAGAGAGTGAGTGCTTCATTTGCTTAGTCCCATATTTAATTTGATACTTCATACTAGAGTGGGGACTTCATTTTTTTGTGTGAGGGTACATGGATTATGTTTGCTTTTACCATTGTTCTGTGTGAAACACATAGGTGTTGACTTGATTGCTTGTTCATAGCTAGATGACATGTCTTGATCCCTGAATATCATGTTTTGATGTTGCTTGCAATATATTAGCTGATGATGTTTCAAGAGGAAGGGTCAATAGAGTTTGTATATAGATTGCACAAATTTGTTTGAGTTTGGATGGAGTATCTTAAGTTTATTTTCTAGTTGAGCGTCGTGTTTAGTTTTTCTTTTTCTTTGCCTGAGGACGTGCAAAAGTCTTAAGTTGAGGGTGTTGATGTGTTGTGGATTTACAACACTATTGACGCTCAAAACTAAGAAAATAGCATGGACTTAGGTGTATTTATGTGGATATGAGTTCCTTTGATTTCAGGATAAATAGGTGTTGGAACAATAAATTGCAAAAGGAAGCTAAAAGTGTGCAAAAAAGGGGCAAAATGTGCAGTCCACAGTACAATCCGTAGGATGGACCTACTAGTCGTACTGAGGGCCTTGATAAGAAGCTGAAAGTTTAAACTGGAAGACTAATCCCATGAGACTTGTCACAGATCGTACCATGATGGTACGAGTCGTTGTAAGCCAGTCATGATGAAATCCAGAAGAACTGCACAGGAGGCTGATTCTCAATACGGGAGTACCCTACGATCTGTGAGATGAAGGTATGAGTCGTACCATACCGGCTGTGGTGAAGTTCAGACAAAGTTCAGAGTATCAGAATCAAGCTATGGGTGCAATGTACGAGTCGTGGGATGTAGGTACGAATCCTACCTTGGCCCGATACTTAGCTAAAATTCCGCAAACACTCCAAGCCACAAGTCGATGCCACGGTCTGTAAGGATCCCCTACGAGTCGTGCGTGGACCTATGACGAGGTCGGCTATAGATATGGAAAGTAGTCCTGTTAGTTTAGGAAAATGATTCTTGCGTCTCTATAAATACTTTTTATGTTTTACTTTTCATAGAGGACAACGAATAGACTTAAGTTTAGTAGGAAAACACTGTAGTAAGCAATTTGACATCATTGACAGAGAGAATTGAGTTGGTTCAACCTTGTGATCAACCTTTTCTTTAATTCATTTTGTTCTTGCTACTTGTTATTCAAGATTTCGTGGATTAATTGAAGGAATTGTTTTTCTCAATCATCTTTGTAAGTATTGTTTTATGTCGTCAACTATGAACACAATTCACGACCTTGCAACTACGAGAAGCTAAAACCTCCATAGCAAGGGTTGTGGGAACCATGGTGGATTAACAAGCTAGGGTTGCACAAAGTGATTCTAAAAACAAGACTAAACGCTTATATTGTATTCTCTTCATCTTTAATGATTCTTAGTGGTGCGCAACGTTAGGAAGTGCCTGAATTCTTTACTTGCTTTGGTCGAAGAGGTAGAGATTAGGAAAAGAGAATTACAACAGAGCCTTGATCTTGGTGATTATTGTATTAACTTGAGCTATGGTCGCAGGATAGTTATATCCAAAACTTAGTGATAACGGTTAGTTTGCAAAACTCATGAGACGTGGTCTAGTAATTGAGGATAGTCATTCAGTAGGGATTGGTAGATCGTTTGAATGAATCTATGTTATCAGTTTTGTAAGTAGGTATTGGTAAAGACCACAAGTGTATATCCAAAGTTGTTATGAACCCATGGGGAACACAAACCCTAGTTATCCTTTAATTATTGATTTACAAATATAATCTTCACTGCTGTTTATTTCTATTATTGATTTTTGTTAGAATCCCCCCATTTTGAAGCAATTACCATACAAGTTCATCTACCGACTGTAATCTAGATCTTCCATATTCCCTGTGGAATCGGCCCCAACCTCTAAGTTGGGTTCTTTATTGACAATGTCCGCTTCATACTTCAGTTGGAAGTGTGGTTTGAGCGTTATCAAAAACACCCACTCATAACCCTATATGCCTGATTGTAGATGATCTTTACACTTTCCTGATTGCCCAAGAAGGATTTGACAAGAATTGGAAGAGCTAAGGCTTGATCTCCTCTCTAACTCTCTCTAACTTGCATGCATGGGTTTTGAACAGGTTAGAATGACTTAATCTATCTTAATACACTCTAAAAGTAACTTAAAATAATGTAGTATAGGACCGTAGAGCATAGGAATGACGAGAATACCCTTAATAATTTCGTAGAAAATAACTGCTCATTAGTCCCCACGAGGGACCTAATGACTCGTTACCCAAGGCCACGACTCGTGGCATCATCCGTCTTATGCGCTGCCCTAGATTTCAAATAATTTCCCTCTGTTGACCATGACACATCCCACGAATCATGGTGACTGACCACGAGCCGTGGGGTCCTTCTGTGGTGTACACTGCCATCTCCCTTCTCCTTCCCAGTCACCACTTCCCATGACTTACCTAATGAGTTGTGGGGTCTAACCACGACTCGTAGACATGTCTGTGGGGACCTTAAATACCAAATTTTAAACTCAAATCCTGAGCCTCACCACAAGTCATCCCATGACTCGTGGTCTATCCCCACCGGTCACATCACAACTCGTTCTGTGTCCAGATGCCAAATTTCAAATTTTCTCCGTTTCAGGTCCTGATTCTGATCTTTGGGCTTCTGAGGTATAAAAATATATCCCCCTTGGAAACATTCATCCTCGAATGTTGAAAATCGTACATAAAAGTAGAAAAATGCAATCATCATACTCAAATACTGATCATTTAAGCAAAAAACTAGCGAATGACTATCTCCGATTCAAACTACATAGCTGAAGTGAATTCACGAATCATACATACATCCATATACATAAAAGAAACTTGGGCACATGAACTGAACTTGAAAACTAAATAGAGTTTTAGGGCAACTGATACCTCAAGTTACTGAGCCGGTAAGGAATAAATGTGGGTATCTAGCCATTATGTCTGCTTCGGCTTCCCGTGTAGCTCCTTCAGCCTGTTGATTCCTCCATAAAACATTGACTGAAGCTACTTCCTCATTCCTTTGCCCCCAAACCTAACATTCCAGTATTTAAACCGGAATCTCTTCATAACTAAGGTTGTCTTTCACACCGACACTGTCTACAGAGACAACTAGAGTTGGATCACCCAAACACTTCTTTAGGAGCGACACATGGAAAACAGAATTCACAAAAGTCTAAAGGAAACTTCAACTCATACGCCACCTTGCCAACCTGTTTCACAATGCGGTAGGGGCCAATATAGAGAGGGCTGATGTTTCGTTTCTTTCCAAACCACGTCACTCCCTTTATAGGAGACACCTTCAAAAACACCCAATCATCCACCTCTAATTCTAATTCTCTCCTTCTCACATCAGCATAGGACTTTTGGCCACCTTGAGATATTTTCAACCTATCCCATATGAGCTATACTTTCTGCATAGCCTCATTGACTGAATCTAGTCCTATCACCGCAGCTTCACCAACTTCGAACCAACCAAAAGGCGATCTACATCTCCGCTCATAAAGAGCCTCAAACGGAGCCATCTGAATGTTAGAACGGAAGCTGTTATTGTATGCAAAATCGATAAGAGGTAAATGATTATCCCAACTACCTTTGAAGTCAGTCATGCATGTTCTCAAATGTCTTCAACAGTCTGAACTGTCCGCTCAGCTTGACCATCTGTTTGCGAGTGAAATGATGTGTTAAGCTTAACCTGAGTACCAAGTCCTTTTTGAAACGACCTCCAAACCTGAGCCTAATGCAATATCCGGATCCTAAAATCATCAGCATCAGGAACACATAAGCAACCCTGGTACGGAAGCACACCATCTCCCCCTCTGGAGAAGACCTCTACCTTCTGATTCTGAATGGCTTCCTTTAACTTTACCAAAATCGAGTCTTCGTCTTGTCTAGCTTTTACATCCGTTAACAAGGACGGTTCTGATATGTTCTGAACTATAACATCGCTATCGGTCCTATCAACCAACCGAACTCCCAACCTTGCAAGTTGATGCACGTCTTTAATAGCTCCTTCTTTCCCTCATCTATATGGGATACACTTTCCATGGAGAGTCTACTAAGTGCGTTTGCTACTACATTATCCTTACCCGGGTGGTAGAGGAAACTCATGTCATAGTCCTTTAGTAGCTCCAACCACCTTCTTTGCTGAAGATTGAGATCCTTCTGGGAAAACACATATTGTAGACTCTTATGATCAGTAAACACATCCACATAGACCCCGTACAAGTAATGCCGCTATATCTTCAAGGCAAAAACCATCGCAGCCAATTCAAGATCATGGGTCAGGTAATTCTTCTCATGAACTTTTTGTTGTCTGCAGGCATATTCTATAACTTTTCGATGCTGCATCAATACACACCCAAGTCCGATCCATAAAGCATCAGAATATAGCATGAACCCATCGGTACCCTCGAGTAGAGGTAACACCGGTGCAGAAGTAAGTCGAGTCTTCAACTCCTAGAAGCTCCTCCCACAAGCCTCCGACCATTAGAACTTCACCTTCTTTTGGGTCAATTTGGTCAAGGGTGCTGCAATAGATGAGAAACCTTCAATGAACCTACGATAGTAGCCGGCTAAACCCAAGAAGCTCCAAATACCTAAGGGCCTCACTGGTCTAGGCCAATTCTTCACCGCTTCTATTTTCTGAGAGTCCACCTGTATGCCCTCACCTGATACCACATGGCCCAAAAATGCCACTGAATTCAACCAAAACTTGCACTTGCTGAATTTTGCATATAATTGGCGATCCTTGAGAGTCTGTAGCCTACTCTCAAATTAGCGGCATGCTCCTCCTCACTCCGAGAGTATATCAAGATGTCATCACTAAACACAATCATGAACATATCCAGGTATGGCGTGGACACCCTATTCATCAAGTCCCTAAAAGCTGCAGGAGCATTCGTTTATCCAAAAGACATAACCACAAACTCATAACGACCATACCGCGTCCTAAAGGCTATCTTCGGGATGTCACTCTCCCGAACTTTGAGCTGATGATATTTGGATCTCAGATCTATCTTTGAGAAACATTTGGCACCCTAGAGCTGGTGAAATAAATCATCAATTCTGGGTAGAGGATACCTATTCTTGACAGTGACTTTGTTCAATTGTCGATAGTCAATGCACATCCGAAGGGAACCATCCTTCCTTCACACAAATGGAACTGGTGCAGCCCATGGAGACTTGCTTGGTCTGATGAAACCCTTATCCAAGAGATCCTTCAACTGCTCATTCAAATCTTTTAGCTTAGACGGAGCCATTCTGTAGGGAGGAATATATATAGGCTGGGTGTCGGGAAGAAGGTGAATACCAAAATTGATTTCCCTTTTGGTAGGAGCACTCGGTAAATCATCAGGGAACACTTCTGAATACTCGCTTAATATTGGAACTGACTGGATAGTCAGGGTCTCAGTCTCAACATACTTAACCCTAACTAGATAATACACACAACCGTTGAAAATCATCTTCCTAGCCTTAAGATAGGAAATAAAACGACCTACATGCATGGGCGAACTACCCTTCCACTCCAAGACTGACTGACCCAGAGAGTGAAACTCCACCGCTCAGGTTCTACAATTAACAAAAGCATAACACGCATACAACCAATCCATGCCGAGAATAATATCAAAGTCAGTCATGGATAACTCTACAAGGTCTGCGGAGGTGACTTCATGAAATTCTGTGATCGGGAAACTTCTATACACTCGCCTTGCTACAATCGAATCACTAACGGGAGTAGAGACTGAGAATGGTTCTGTCAGAATTTCGAGACCGAATCCAAAGCTACTAGCAATATAAGGTGTCACAAAAGACAAGGTAGCCCTTGGATCTAACAAAGTATAAGGATTAAGGTGAAACACTCGTAACATACTAATAACCACATCCAGTGAAGTCTCCTGCTCCTGAGTGAGTTAATGAGGTCGCAAGGGCATAGAACCTGTTCTGGTACTAACAGTCAGTTGAACTGGTCAAAGCGCCCTATTAGGAGGGACGTGCTGCTGGAGTGGTTGAACTAGCGACTACTATACGGGCTCTGCTGCCCCCTGATCTAGCCAAAGGGCAATCCCTGAGTCTGTGTCCAGGTTTGCCACACCCAAAACAAGGGTCTGAGCCAACTAAGCACCACCTTGGGTGGTTCTTGCCGCACCTAGCACAAGTTAGGAAGAGGCGCTCTATCTGCATGCTACCCAAGCCCCTCGAATCTGCAGCCCTACTTCTCTAATTATCTCGTGGTCTAGATGGTGCACTAGCTGATGATAGTGTTGGAGAAAAAGACATGTGATGAATTTGCTATCGATGTCCACCCCCCGATCTAGGCTGAGAAGTCCCATAATTATCTGTCTTGTCCCTCTTGGCCTCCTTCTGTGTCTGATACACCGCCTCCATATACTGGGAGTGTAACACTATGCGGGGAAAATCCATGTACTTATGCAGCATGGAGATCCAACAGTCCTTATCCAAGTAGTCCGCCACTCCTGTACAAATCAGCTCATCAGAGCCCTTTGGTCTGCCACTAACGTTAGTGCATACTTGGATAACCGGGTGAACTCCAGAGCATACTCCTGAACTGACATGTCCCCCTACTTCAAATTTATGAACTTGGCCGCCTTCAGTTCCCTCATCTTATGAGTGAAGAACCAATCTAGGAAGGTGCCATGAAACTCTTCCCAACTGATTGGGCCTACTCCCACAGCCCTACTACCTTTCCAATATTTAAGACAGATATGTGCAACCCCTTTCAGCTAATAAGAGGAAAAGTAAACAGACTCCCCATTCTCCACCACGATGACCTAGGTGACTTTTAGAATCTCATCAATGAATTCATGCGGGTCCTAATCTACTTTTGACCCAAGGAAATCTAGTGGGTTCATTCACAAAAAATCTCTAACTTGAGCCACCGCTGTATTCCCATTTTGAAGGAGATGCGCGACCGCCTGTTTATTGACCTGAGCAGTCAAAGCCTGCCCAAGAATCTGTACGGATGCCCGAAATTCTTTGTGGACAACCAACTCTGGTGCATGCTCCTCATGGGCTGGTGGGGCCTGATGGTGCCCCTCTCCATTGCCATTCTCATGTCTATTCCTATTTCTATTCCTCCTACCATTTACTCTGCGGGGAGACATGATTCTGCAATCGCAAATAACATGAGTTAGAAGGATAGGGAGACATTTTATTACACGACATAGATCATGAAAGAAGAGAATATTTCCTAAACATCTCATAGTTTCTTTGTGATAAGTGTGGCACGCTTCACACCCATGAAAAAGCTCTACTTAATGCGGCTTTTAGAAAGTCTAGGATTACTTCAAAACCTGTGGCTCTAATACCAAGTTTGTCACGACCCGAACGTAGAGCCATATTGCAACATGGGACAAGGAGCCACGAGAGATTCCAAGTCGACTCATGGCATGAGCATACATCTAACTCAATCAATAAAGAGTAATACTCAATGTAGAAACATAGATGAAGCATAAAACATGACATAACGTAGGAAGCGAAGCGTAATTCATACATAACAGCTGAATACTACACATAGTCTGAAAGCCTCTAACATATCAGATGGATTGATGGGAAAACACCCCCAACTAACCCGAAAGGTCTAGAAAACTAAACATACATGAAGAAATCTGATAAGCATGGTCCTCAAGAGATGAGGACTCACCACCAGAGGAGGGTGCTAACTCTAAAAGGTTGGCTAAGAATGAGGCTGAGTTTAAGAGCTGGGGCCTGTATCATGAAACGATACAGCATAGAGTATGCGGTCAGTATGTGGATTGTACCGAGTATGCAAGGGAAGTAAAACGGACATTTAGAATACATAAAAGTGTGTAAGAGTAGGACAATATTCTTATAACATAAATATCATAGTGTAATATAAGGCTCAAGGTTTTCAAAGCATTCATAAATTAACCATATGCATAATCATAAGAGAAGAAATTTATTTAACATGACATGAGCCAAAACCGTATGAACATAACCATGCATAAATCATGAAGAACAACGGGAGATTCTTATAACTGACATACCCTATATAAGCACACATGGAGCCCGACCTGTAAATCCCTAGTCAGGAGGATGTTCGTACCTTGACAAGGGTAGAACCATGAATGGAGTGATATCACACATGAAAGGCCCATTTGGGCAAACGGAACAGTCTCAAGGGAAGTCCCATCATGTCCTACGGTGGCACGTAGTTTTGAGATTCGGGACAAAACCTTGTCCTCGAACCTATTCGATATTAATTACTACTCCCAAAACATATATAGTGCTCATAGGATAATATATATGAGATTCATGGGCTAGTTAAATCATGATAATCATAATCATGCTCGTAAATGCACAAACTATCCATGAGGGTAATGCCCGTGAGTTGGCCAAACTCATATATCGTAAATCATGAGGTTCATTCATACTTGTAAATCATGTATATATTTTTTAAATAATAAATTCAAACGGGCATTTGAATAAATGCATATCATAACTCATAAATCATGATGGGTTTATGAACACCAAAAAATAAAGGTATGAATCATAACTCGATTCATCATAGAACATGCATAATTTTGCATAATTTAATAGAATTTGAAATCAATAAATTTATAATTGAATGTTATATCCCGGAAGCCCCAAAATCAGACCCGGGATTTGAAACGGAGAAAAAACTAAAATTCTGCACCAGATCGCAGAATGGTCGTTAAGTGACCCGTGAGGAGGGACTACGAGTCGTGGGGTGACTCGTGGTCAAGGAAAGAGGAGTGTGGTCTGGAGGGTCACCACAGGCATTAGCATGAGTCATGCATAGGCCACACGACTCATGGAGTCACCCTAGGTCTATACTAGAGATTTGGCAAGAAAATCATGGGCAGTGGAGATCACGGGTGGAGACCATGAGTCGTGGTCAGCCACTATGATTGTGGTGTCCCTCATAGGGTCCCCTGATGGAATTTGGCAGTGGACTTGATGATTTGTATCCATGAGTCGTGGCATCTGGGGAAGAGTCGTCCAGTCCCTTGTAGGGACTAACAGTCAGCAAAACCCTGCGATTTAAGTAAGGGTCTTTTCATAATTCCTATGCTCTAGAGTCCTAAACTACGTCGTTTTAAGCTATGAAAGGTTGGTTTAAAAGGGGGAAACTATCCAAAAGTCTTCATTCATGTATGCAAAAGAATCGAAGAGTGATAGAGAGGCAATCAAGGGTGATTCAAGGCTTTCTCCTTCAATTTTTGTTTGGGAATTCAAGGGACAGTAAGATTTAGCCTCCAACAGGTATGTAGGGTTATGAATGGGTGGTTTATTCCACACCCATGCACAATCCCTCTCTAAAAAGTATGAAATTCTATGATTTTTCTATGGAGTATTTACCCAAATCCATGAGTTATCTATTTCTACACATGAGTATGAGTTGATTATGATTCTATTATCGAATTATGAAGCATGGGAAATTTTTATAATGATTTCAATTTAAAAACAATTTGTTTTTAGTGATACAAATTTTAAAGCCCATTGATGAGATGTTCATGAAAACTGAGATTTGTGATGTATATGTGATAATGATGAGGTATTATGATTAAAAGCATGATTTGAAGCTACCTATGTTTACAATTATGTTTTCGATGAGAATTGAGTATTTCTAAGTATGATAAAGCTTTGGGTAATGCCCACATGTTAATTATGAAATGATGATTTTTCCGAATTAATATTACCACATATTTTTGGAGCGAAGACTCCAATTTTATATTTTTAGCTTTTGGTATGTTTTTAGTTAAGTCTTCTTATGCATAGCTTACCACATGGTTTTTATAGCAAAGGCTCCCTATTATTCTTTCAGCTTATGGTATGTTTTAAATTAAAAGCTTCTCATATGTATGATGTCGTATTTGAGATGTATTTGATCATTGAACTTAGTCAATAGATGATGTTGAGCTTCGTTATAAATGATGTAGAGCATATGCATGGTTTTGGGAGTATGGTCTAGCACTGAGTAGGCTATGGGTCGATCACCTTATGCCTCAAAACTACGCACCAATGTAGGTTTATACAATTATATGATTTGGGACCTCCCTTGTGAGCTTCCATTTCACGAATAGGCCTTCAGCTTGATATCGATATCATGGTAGCGTCCTTATCCCTGGCAAGGCTTTGGGCAGCTCTGCCCACTTAGGTGTAATAGTCGGGACCACGTAAGCTCTATCATGTTATGTTGGTTAAAAGACGAGTCTCCCATTGCTACTCATGATTTCAGTTATGCAAATTCATTACGTATGAGATTTATGTAAATGTAGGTTCTAAAGCCAGTTTAACTCAATGTTTAGCTTTCACTTATAAATGTCAGAATTCTTCTTTGAGTCAATCGATTCAGTTATGATGTTATGAAGTTATGTTATGTCATGTCATGAAGAGATCATGATTTCAGAAAGAATGCATGCAAGCACTACTCTCAGTTTACTAATGTTTATGTTTTAATTATTGCATTTTCTTTAAATGGTTTTTACTTACTTTAACAGTTTTACTTACCTTTCATACTCGGTACTTTCCACATACCAACCTCATACTTTTTGTGCTATATCGTTTCATGATACAAGACCCGGCTCTCAGCTTCAGCCCCACTTTTAGTCAGCCTGTCAGAGTTAGTGTTGCCTTGTTGGTGAGTCCTCATATTTTGAAGACTATCATCTTTTCTTTATGTATTTGAGTTTCATCTTGTTGAGTTAGCTGGGGTCTTTTTCCATCAACTCGTCATGTTTAGAGGCTATTCAGACATATGTATGTATTCAGCTTCAGATTTTATATTCTGATTTTATATTCAAGTTAGACTTCTGTATTGTTGGTTATTCAATTCTTAATTGAGTCAGATGTATGCTTATGCCATGAGTCAACTTGGGGTTTCTCGAGGCTCCTTGTCCCATGTTATGATTTGGGCCTCCATTCAAGTCATGACAAACTTGGTATCAGAGCCTTAGATTTTGAAATGTCCTAGGGTTTCTGAAAGCCGCATTAAGTAGAGTCTTTTTAATGGGTGTGAAGCGTGCCACACTTATGAAAAAGAGGCTACGAGACGTTTAGGAAATTTTCCCTCTTTCATGATGTATGTTGTGCGATGAAAAGTCTTTTTGTCCTTATAATTCATACTATTCTCGATTGCATAATCATGGCTCCTCAAAGAGTGAATGGAATAAGGAATGGAGATGATGAAGGCCACGAGGATGGCAATGATCACGGGCATTAGCAAGCCACACCAGTTCAGGATCCCCAGGCACTGGAGCCAGCTGCCCATGCTGAGTTCCGGGCCGCTATTCAGATGCTTGCGTAGGCCTTGACTACTCAAGTCAATCAATAGGCCATTGGGCATATTTTACAAAATAGCAACGCAACGGTGGCTCGAGTTAAAGACTTCTTGAGGATTAACCCGCGCGGAGTTCCTTTGGTCTAAGGTAGATAAGGACCCACATGAGTTCGTAGATAAGATTTTCAAGATCACCCAAGTCATGGGGGTGAATAGGGTTGAGTGTGCTGAGTATCTGGTTTTGCCAATGGAAGGATAGAAGGGTCGATGGAGTAGGTCCGGTCACTTGGAAAGAGTTCCATGCTGAATTTCTAGACCGATTCTTCCCTCATGAGATGAGGGAGCGAAAGGAAGCTGAGTTCGTGAATTTGATGTAAGGGAGGATTAATGTACAAGAGTATTCCCTTTAGTTCACTAGCCTATCAAAATATGCCACAGAGTTGATAGTCGATCAGAGGATGCAGGTAAGTGGATTCGTCCATGGAGTAGCGGGCTATTTGGATAAGGATTGTAGGACCACTATTCTCCATTAGGATATGGATTTTCCATGGATAGTGTTGTACGCTTAGAAGATGGAAGCAACACATTGTAGAGAGAGGGAGGCCAACAGGGCCAGGATCGAGGACCATAGGTTGTAACAATAGAGGTCCGGTAGTGGGCACCGACAGCAGAGTCACCAGAGATCATCAGTCCTAGGATCTTCAGCATTGATTATGCCATCCATGTGTAGACATGATCAGACAGGGCGAGCATCAGGCTCGAGAGGTCAGAGTAGTAGACCCGCACATTCTAGCATCCCAACTTGTCACAGATGTGGTCGAGGGCACACAGGCCATTGCTTGGTAGGTTCAGGTGCTTGTTTCGGGTGTGGGAAGCCTGGACACATGCCTAGAGATTGTCCAGTAGCGAGAAAGGATCAGGTTGGGGCACAAGGCCTAGCTTCTAGTTCAACAGCACCTCCTACCATCACAACGCATCAGGGGGCATCTACTAGCACAGCTGGCGGTCAGCGCCCGAATAGATTTTATGTTTTAGTATCCCATCAGGAGCAGGAGGTATCCTCGGATGTGGTCACTAGTATGTTGCGAGTTTTCAATATTGATGTTTATTATTTGCTAGATCGGGGGGCTACCTTGTCTTTTGTGACACCTTATGTGGCCAGTAGCTTCATAGTCAGTCCTGAAGTTTTGTCACAACCCTGCCTAGTTTCTACTCCAGTAGGTGACTCAGTCATAGCTAGACGAGTGTATAGATGTTGCCCAGTCCCAGTTCTTCCTAAGGTCACCTTAGTAGATTTGATAGAGTTATCCATGACCAATTTTGATGTTATTCTCGGCACGGATTGGCTATTTGCATGTTATGCTTCCGTTAATTGTAGAACCTGGGCAGTGGAGTTTAGATCTTTGGGTGAGCCAGTCTTAGAATGGAAGGGTAGTTTATTTTTGCCTGTAGGTCGTTTCATTTCCTACCTTAAGGCCAGGAAGATGATTTCTAAGGGTTGCAAGTATATATAGTTAGGGTTAAGGATGTTGAGTCCGAGACCCTGACTATCCAGTTAGTTTTAGTAGTATGTGAGTATCCAGAGGTATTTCCTGATGATTTGCCAAGTGTTCCTACTGAGTGGGAGATTGATTTCGGTATTAACCTTCTTCCCAACTCGTAGCTTGTATCTATTCCTCCCTACAGGATGGCTCTAGCTGAGCTAAAGGAGTTGAAAGAGCAGTTGAATAACTTGTTAGATAAGGGTTTAATTATACTGAGCAAGTCTCAATGGGGTGCACCAATTCTCTTTGTCCGTAAGAACGATGGTTCTCTTCGCATGTTTATCGATTATCGGTAATTGAACAAAGTCACCGTTAAGAATAGGTATCCTCTACCTAGGATCGATGATTTGTTTGACTAGCTTTAGTGTGCCAAGTGTTTCTCCAAGATAGATCTCAGGTCTAGGTATCATCAGCTCAGAGTTTGGGAGAGTGATATCCCAAAGACAACTTTCAGAATGTGGTATGCCCATTATAAGTTTGTAGTTATATCTATTGGACTAACGAATGCTCCTGCATCTTTCATGGACCTGATGAGTAGGGTGTTCAAGCAATATCTGGACATATTTGTGATTGTGTTTATTGATGAGATCTTTATATACTCTCGGGGCGAGGAGGAGCATGTCGCTCATTTGAGAGTAGTGCTCCAGACTCTCAAGGATCATCAGTTATATGCTAAATGCAGCAAGTGCAAGTTTTGGTTGAACTCCGTAGCATTTTTGGGTCATGTGGTGTCTAGTGAGGGCATAAAGGTAGATTCTTAGAAAATTGAGGCGGTGAAGAATTGGTCCAAACCGGTGAATCTTGTAGATATTCGAAGTTTCTTGGGTTTAGCTGGATACTATCGGAGGTCTGTTGAAGGTTTCTCATTTATTGCATTACCTTTGATCAAATTGACTCAGAAGAAGGTGAAATTCCAATGGTTGGAGGCTTGCGAGAGGAGCTTCCAAGAGTTGAAGACTCAACTCACTTCAGCATCAGTGTTGACCCTACCCGAGGGTACCGATGGATTCGTGGTGTATTGAGAGTCTTCAAGGATCGTACTTGTGTGTGTGTTGATACAACATGTGAAAGTGATAGCATATGCCTCACGACAGTTGAAAGTCCACGTGAAGAATTACCCGACCCATGATCTTGAATTGGCCGCGATGGTATTCGCCTTGAAGATATGGTGACATTATTTGTATGGGGTCCGAGTGGATGTGTTTACGGACCACAAGAGCTTACAATGTGTGTTCACGCGGAAAGATCTCAATCTTCAGCAAAGGAGGTGGTTGTAGCTACTCAGGAACTACGATATGAGTGTCCTTTACCATCCAGGTAAGGCTAATGTGGTAGCGGACGCACTAAGTAGGCTCTCTATGGAGAGTGTGTCTCATGTGGATGAAGGGAAGAATGAGTTGGTGAATGATGTCCATTGAATTTAAAGGTTGGGAGTTAGGTTGGTTGAGTCAACCGATGGCGGTGTTATTAACATATCAGAATCGTCTTTGGTGACTGATGTGAAAGATAGACAAGATTAGGACCCCATTTTGGTAAAGATGAAATAAGTCGTTCAAAGTCAGAAGGTGGAGGTCTTATCCCAAGGAAGAGATGGTATGCTTCGGTACCAGGGTCACCTATATGTTTCAGATGTCGTTGATTTGAGGAGTCAGATGTTGCATGAGGCTCATTGATCTAAGTATTCTATCCATTCGGGTTCCACTAAGATGTATTGTGATTTACGAGAGATTTATTGGTGGAATGGAATGAAGAAGGATATTGCATAATTTGTAGCCAAGTGCCCGAACTGTCAGCAAGTAAAGGTTGAGTATCAAAGGCTGGGAGGAGAATTTCAGGATATTAGCATTCCTACTTAAAAGTGGGAAGAGATTAACATGGATTTCATAACAAGTCTTCCTCTTACTCATCGACACTATGATTCTATTTGGGTTGTGGTAGACAGATTGACCAAGGCTGCACATTTTTTACCGATCAAAACTATGGATTCGACAGAGAATTATGCCAAACTATATTTTTGGGAGTAGGTATAATTGCATGGGGTGTCCTTATCTATCATTTAAGATCGAGGTACTCAATTTACATCTCAGTTTTGGAGGTCATTTCAAAAGGAGCTTGGCACACAGGTTATACTCAGTAAAGCATTTCACTTGCAAATGCATGGTCAAAGGGAGCGGACAATTCAGACCCTCGAGGACATGTTGAGGGCATGTGTGATTGAGTTCAAAGGTTGCTGGGATGATGACTTTCCACTGATCGAGTTTGCCTACAATAATAACTATCACACCAGTATTCAGATGACGCCATTTTAGGATCTTTATGCACAGAGGTGTAGGTCGTCCATCAGATGGTTCGAGGTTGGTGAGACAGCAATGATAGGGCCGGACTCGGTTCATGAGGCAATGGAGAAGGTTCAGTTGATAAGAGACAGGTTGAAAACTGCCCAGAGTTATCAAAAGTCCTATGCAAACGTGAGAAAAGGAGAATTAGAATTTGAAGTTGATGACTGGTTGTTTTTGAAGGTATCTCCCATGAAGGGAGTGATGCAGTTTGGAAAGAAAGAGAAACTTAGCTCTCATTATGTTAGCCCCTATTATATTGTTAGACTAGTTGGTAAGGTGGCATACGAGTTGGAGTTGCCCTCCGAGTTATCTTCCGTGCATCCTATGTTTCACGTATCGCTTTTGAAGAACTGTTTGGGTGATCCAGCTCTAGTTGTCCCAGTGGATAGTGTTCCGGTGAAGGACGGCCTTAGCGATGAGGAGGTTCCGATGGAAATATTGGATCGACAGGGTCGAAGGCTAAGTAACAAGGAAGTAGCTTTAGTAAAGTGTTATGGGGAAATCAGCATGTTGAAGGAGCTATATGGAAAGCTGAAGCAACTATGAAGCCTAAATACACACATTTATTCTCTACTGGCTTAGTTCCGACCTGAGGTATAAGTTTTTCCCTATGACTCTATTTAGTTTCATGTTCAACTCATGTGCACAAGTTTCCTTTATGTATGTGGGTGTATGTATGATTCGTGAATTCAGTTCAGCGGTGTAGTTTGAATTGGAAGTAGTCATTTCGTTGGTTTTCGATTTAAATAATATATTTGAATGTGATAATTGCATATCTCTTATTTAAATAATATATTTGAATTCAGCAGCAATGTTACTTTGTGAGTCCTCATCTTCCGAGGAAGATATTTTCTTCGCAGTTAGTTCTTATTTAGACAGATTTTAGAGTTAGCAAGGGGCTTATCCCAGCAACTCAGCAGTTATTAGTTGGCTTTCATACACAGTTGTTCAGTATTTATTTTAGATATGTTTACTCTTTTCAAATCAGTATTTCTCGGATAATTATTTTGTACAGCTTCCGCTTATGTTTACTTAGTTTACCAATGCAATATTAGACCATGAGTTAGCTTGGGGTCACTTGTGGTAGCACGTACCGTGTCTCATCTAGGGTGTAGACTCAGGTCATGACAGGGTGATCCACTCTAGTCTCATTGTTAGCTTGCTCTCGCGCAGTCTAGATGCACCTCAGCCTTAGTGAGTCCTCATTTTTCGAGGAATGTTAGTAGTTTATGTTTTGCGTGTTATTACAGTTTTCAGACTATAGAGAGCTACTTGGGGGTGTTTCCTCATCAACTCATTTAATGTTTTAGAGGCTTTTCAAACATTATCTGGATGATTCAGCTTGTTGACTGTTGACTCCATTTATGCCTTTGATATATTACAAATTTCCGCTTATTCATATTTCTTTCAAGTTTCCGCTTTAATTTCTGCTCTTGAGTGGCTATGCACATGCCATGAGTTGACTTGGAGCCATCCGTGCTTCTAGGTTCCGTGTCTCAATCTGGGGTCCTAGATCTAGTCATGATAGTTCAAAGAGATATACCTCAAATCCCCCTAAAATGTCACAAATGTAACCCATAACGCTAGATGATAGTGGTACAATAAATTCCCATAATGAAGATTAAAATTGTGATCGATTTACATGAATTCCCACCCTTTATAAATGTCACAGCCCAAGCATGGACAATGGATCATAACATGGAACTTAGAACCATAAATGGCTCCAAGCTAACCCATGATACATAAATAGAATGATTAAGAGCATACGACTAAGCAGAAGAAAAGTATAAATCATAACATGGGTGGAAGTATAGAATCTCATAAAGTATAAATGGGACTACAAGTCAAAACTGCTGAAATATCTAACATCAAGTCTGAAAGCCTCTACACATATGATGAGGTGAAGGGAAAAAAGCCCCAACTAGCTCTACTAAAGTCTAAAAATTGAAAGACATAAAAAAGAAATAACATGTATCAAAAATAACTTCCTCAGATCATGAGAACTCACCCAAACTGGGGCTGAAGCAAGAGCGGAGCTAACATCAGGGCTGAGACTGACCAATTGAACCTATATGATGAGATGATATAACGCAAAAGTATGTGATCGGTATATTGAATGTACTAAGTATATAGAATAATTAAAAGATGATAGTAAAATGATATCCTGAAATCATGTGTATATAGCAAGCTAAAACATGAGTTTCTGATCATAAACTGAGTATAATGGCTCAAGGTTCGTAAAACTAGTTCATAAAGCTGGACATGGCTGATTTCATAAGTAAAACCTCATCAAGCATATATTGAGCCAAAATATCATGTCATAAAAGCATAAATCATGAACATAAACATGCATTGAAAATTAAGGAACAATGGGAAACTCTGATAATGCACACCAAACTGATTGAGCAAATGACGCCCAATTATCTCGCTCAAGTTTACAGAGTCATCATAAGCCTAGCTAGGGCATAAAACAATAAAGGCGTGATAATACTCATAAGCTCTGTCAGGCGGGCGAACAATCTCTAGAGAGGCCCCAAACATGAATATATACCTATGGTGGCACATAGTTTTGAGACCTGGGTGTGTTGAACACTGGCATACTCGATGCAAGATACTACTCCCAAAACATGCATATTGCTCATAGACATAATCATAAAATATACTTGGTTTTACATGGGCTAAATAGAAAACATGAAAATTATAGTTAAACTTGTCATGCATGAGCTAGACATGAAAATAATGTTGCTCAGTTGGTCATGATACATAAGCTTGAGATTCATGAAAATCATACATGACTGAGCAAAATCATCATAACTTGAAAGTAATAGGTTCGTAAGAGATTTTATTCAAAAACATGTAATCATAATCATAATCATAAATCATGGATTGAATCTGTCACGACCCAAACATAGGTCCGGATCAAAATGCTGGACAAGGAACCCCAGAGGTTCCAAGTTGATCCATGGCATGAACATAACACATAACTCAATTAATAGAAGCAGAAGATCAATCATTGTAATTATAGTGAAAATCTAAACATACATAATATCATAATACAACTTCGAATCTGAAGTTGAATACAATCTATGTCTAAAAAGCCTCTACGTCTGATGAGTTGATGGGACAAGACCCCAACTAACTCTCTAAGCCTAAAACTGAAAATACAAAGATAAGTAATAAGGAATGGTCCTCAGGAGATGAGGACTCACCACTAAAGATGGATCTAACTCCAAAAACTGGCTAGTGATGGGGATGAGTCTAAAGATCAGAGCCTGCATCATAAAACGATACAACATAGAGTATACGGCCAGTACGTGAAATGTACCGAGTATACAAGGTAAGTAAAATTGCTTAAGTAAGTAAAATCATTAAAAATGTATATGTAAAACATAATCAATATAAGAATATGAGAGTAGGGCTTGCATGCTATTTTGGGAAGTCATGATATGCACATAACTGAACAACATAACTGAATCGAATCACCCGAAGTTGAAATCTGATAATTATAAGTAAAACCGAACATTGGGTCAAACCTACTTTAGAACATATATATATATATATATATGCATAACTAAAATCATGAGGAATAATGGGAGACTCGTCATATAACCGATATTACCGCGGTGGAGCTTACATGGTCCCGACTGTCACACACAAGTAGGCAGAGCCGTCCAAAGCCTTGCTAGGGCTAAAGACGCTACCATGATATCGATATCAAGTTAAAGGCCTCTTGGGGAAGGGGAAAGCTCACAAAGGAGGTCCCAAATAATCTGATCATACCAACGTTGGTGGGTAGTTCTAAGGCATAGGGTTTACTCAACCTTAGCCTACTCGGTGCTAGACACTACTCCCAAAAACATGCATATTCTCTCCATCATTTTTCAAGAAGCTAAACATCGTCTAGTGAAGAAGCTGAATAATTATGTACAGATAAAATATGGAATCATACATGAGGAGCCTCGGCTCAAACCGTACCACAAGCTGAACATATTTGGGAGTCTTGACTCCAAAATCAAGTAACAAGCTAATGCGTGAAATCATAATTCATACTTGAACATATGGTCTTTTCCAATGCTTAAACATGCTTGAAAATACTTAATTTACTTGAAAACATTATCATTGACACGGGTAACTTGAAAACATGATTCTCATCATAAATATCTCGTCATACTTGAACATACATCACGGATCTCAACTTTCATAAACTTCTCATGGATGGGAATCATAATTTATAAAACATGAAAGCATAATTTTTAGTTGAAAATATTGTAAAACTTGCCCATGAACCATAATTCAATAATAGAAACATACTTAGATCATACCCATAGTAGAGACTTAGGAAATTCATTCATTGAGTTAAAACCCCCTAGGATCAACATATAGATTTTCATGAATTAGAGAGGGATTGGGAATGGGTGTGAAAAAAGTCACCCATTCATAACCTTACATACCTGAGAAAATTTGATTTTATAACTCCTCTGATTGCCCAAGGGAGAATTGACAAGAACTACGAAGAAATTGAGCTTGATCATCTCTCTAGACTTCTACACTTGCATGCATGAATAGGAATAGTTTAGAATGAAATGACCCCTCTTAAAACTCACTATTCATATCTTAAAATGACGTAGTTTAGGCCCTAGGATCATAGGAATTAGAGAAAAGCCCTTAATAAACTCGCAGGGAAAACTGACTGCCAGAACCAACGAGGGATTGGATGAGTCGTTACTACTGGGCACGAGTCGTGTTCTTCTGTCATTAAGTACACTAGACATATATCCTTAAAGGGTCCTCACGAGGGACCTAACGGTTCGTCATTGGTGACCAGGACTCGTGGTCACCTCTCGTTTGCTTCACTGTCAAAACTCACCTGGGGCTCACCACGGAGGCACAAAAACTCGTGGTGCACCCAATGACTCATGGTGACCTACCCATGGGGTGCACTGCCCAATTCCTCCTACCTGCACCTTATCCCTAACCATGACTCGTAGTCATGTTGTGGTGACCCAAAACCATAACTTTCAAACTCAAGTCATACTCCTCACCACGAGTCACTTAATGACTCGTGGTCATCCTGACGGGTCACAGGATGACTCATTCTGTGACCTGGTGCAGAAAATCCTATTTTCTCCGTTTCAACTCCCGGGTCTGATCTTTTGGCTTTCGGGGTATAACAATATCTCCCCCTTGGGAACATTCATCCTCGAATGTTGAAAGTCATACAAAAATGTAGAGAAATGCAATCATCATACTCAAATACTGATCATATAAGATGAAATTGACGGAGTGACTACCTCCGAACTAAACTACATGGCTGAACTGAATTCATGAATAATACATACATTCATAGACATGAAAGAAATTGGGGCACATAAAATAAACATGAAACTTAATAGATTTTTAGGGAAAAAACTGATACTTAAAGCTGGAACTTAGCCGGTAGCAAATAAATGTGGGTATCTAGCCATTATATCTGCTTTGGCTTCCCACGTATCTCCCTTAATATGTTGATTTCTCCACAAGACCTTAACTAAAGATACTTCCTTGTTCCTTAGCTTTCTAACCTAATGATCTAGTATTTCCACCAGAACCTCCTCATAACTAAGGTTGTCTTTCACACCGACACTGCCCACTTGGAACAACTAGAGCTGGATGACCCAAAAAATTCATTAGGAGCGATACATGGAAAACTGGATGGATTGAAGCTAATTATGAGGGCAACTTCAACTTATATGCTACCTTGTCAACCCGTTTTATAATCTAGTATGGGCCAACATAACAGGGACTGAGTTTCCCTTTCTTTCTGAACCTCATCACTCCCTTCATGGGAGACACCTTCAGAAACACCCAATCATAAACTTTGAGCTCAAGTCTCTCCTCCTCACATCCGTATAGGACTTTTTGCAACTTTGAACTATTTTTAACCTGTAGCGTATGAGATGAACTTTCTCCATGGCTTCATGGACTGAATCTGGTCCTACCTTTGGAGCTTCACTGATTTGAAACCAACCAATAGGCGATCTACATCTCCGCCCATAAAGATCCTCCAACGGAGCGATCTGAATGCTTGAATGATAACTGTTGTTATATGAAAACTCGATAAGAGGAAAATGATCATACCAACTACCCTTGAAGTCAATCACACATGCTCTCAACATGTCCTTGAGAGTTTGAATAGTCTGCTCTGCCTGACCGATGAAATGTTGTACTGAGCTTGACTTGAGTACCAAGTCCCTTTTGAAACGATCTCCAAAACTAAGAGGTAAATGGAGTACCTTTTTCTGATATGATGGAAAAGGGCACTCCATGCAACTAAACTAGCTCTTGAATGTATAGTTTGGCGTAATCCACTGCTGAATCTGTGGTTTTGACCGATAGAAAATGAGTGTCTTTGTTCAACCTGTCCACGACCACCCAAATAGAGTCATATTATCAACTAGTGCAAGGAAACCCTGTGATGAAGTCCATATTAATCTCCTCCCACTTCCAAGTAGGGATACTAATGTCCAAAAGCACATGTCCTAGTCTCTGATGCTCAACCTTCACTTGCTGACAATTTGGACACTTTACTACAAATTCTGCGATGTCCTTCTTCACGCCATTCAACCATAGACTTCCAGTAGGCCACAGTACATCTTGGTGGTGATCTTGGGCAGAATTATATGCCCAAGTGATACTCAAATGCTTCATTTCGTCTTGTTTATACATTGATAATTGTATATTCTCATGTGATTTGTAGTTAAAATGTGAATTTATACTAACCAACGTGATTAGTGTTGTTTTGTAGGAAAAATGGAATTTTAGGAAGCAAAGATGCATGTTGGGAGAAATCGGGAAGAGACTCGGAGGCGAGCAGTGGAAAAGGCCCAAGTTATGCAGCAAATTAAGGGGCTCCGCGATGGAGCCGTTTCACACTGCCATCGCAGATGCATTCTGCCCCGGATGATAAAAATATGCCAAGTTACAGTGAAGGTCCGCGTCGGGGCCGTGGCACGTTGGCCAAGCCCCGTGTTGCACACCATGGCATGTTGGGCATAATTACCTGGAGGACCGAATTCCAGTGAGCGTCCGCGTTTGTGGCGTGTCACGGAGGCAGTGCTCCGCGATGAACTCCGTGACACGTTGCTTGTTATTTCGGGAAAAATTCCCACTAGTATAAATAGCACACTTAGGTTTATTTTTAATTATTTTGACTTGGTTGAGCAAGAACGTGGGTTAAAGGCAGTTGAGGGGACGAAATTCTTAGGGTTCTTCTCTATCTCTTTCTTCTTTATTTAAATTATTTGTATGATTAACACTCATTTATCGATGTTTAATCCACAAATGAATAGCTAATTTCACTTTTTGCTGAGGTTAAGAACATTTATAGTGGAATGTAATTATTGATCATCTTGGTTTTTCATCTGTTCTTCCATGGTTGTTCTATCAATTCTTGTTCTTACTGCATTAATGTTTGGCCAATATTATTGAATATCTAAAAAATCCAGTTTGTGCTCGAAAGAGAAAGAAATTGGAAAGTTGTGAATTGGTAGGATATGATCTCTTCTTGGTTTGGGAAAATTGAGAATTGATTTACCTTCAGAATAGAAATATATCTAAAAGTCGTATTAGTCAATTAAGGAATCGGTTTCGTACGGCTAGAACATGAATTTCTTCTTATCACAGAAATGTAGGTGGAAGGTTCATGATTCTTAAGTTGGGTTAAATACGAGATTTTTAATCCATAGGCATTAATTCTTGATTAGCAACTGAAGGAAATATTGACCGACTTGTGTCAATAAATTGCTTCCCTGCATGTTCGTTTTAGCCTCAGCATGCTCATTACTATAGTTCAGACTCAAATTGTACATTTGTTTTAGCTTAGTATAGATTAGGAAACAAACTCCCAAAATCTTATTGAAATTGTTGTCTGCATTATTAGAGTTAGAGTTTATTAACGCTTGATTCGATCATTACCTTGGTCCTGTCCCTGTGGGATCCATAATTGGCTTACTTTAGCCATTTTACTACTTGTTCGACCACGTGCAATTGCATTTAGTTATTTAAACGCCCGAACAAGTTTTTGGCGCCGTTGTGGGGACTGGCAATTGGTATAATTGTTGTCTTAAGTGTTAGTTTACAATTTCTTGTTAGTGTTGACAACTTGGTCTTAGCTTGTCTTTTGCAGATATTGAATTCTTTCAAACACTGGCAAGGGACAAGGAGCAGGTGGATTCACACTTAGAGCCGGAAAGACAATTCTATCGACAAAGGAGAGAAGCTCTAGAGAAAAAGCTGCAGTTGCTTAGACAGACAATCCTGGAGCAACAACAGAATCAACCCATTGTAAGGGCAGTGTTAGTGCCCAAAGAAATGGCAGCTAGGCCAGTTCGCGAAGTGGCAATCCCACATGCTAACAACATTACATCTAGCATTCACAAACCTGAGCCAAGAGGGAGGTTCGAGCTTAAACAGAATATGGTGCAATTGCTGCACACCAGCGGGCAATTCACAGGTCTCCCTCACGAGGATCCACAACATCTCCAAAACGTTTTGGAGATAAGTGACACTTACATCCCCGCTGGAGTGTCACCCAATTATGTCAGGCTTACATTGTTCCCATTTTCACTTTTGGGAGAAGCAAAGAGATGGCTGAAAGCTGAGCCACCCAATTCCATCACTACTTGGGATGATCTTGCAAAGAAGTTCTTGATACGGTTATTTCCATCCAGTAAAACAACAAGACTTAGAAGTCAAATTCTAAGTTTTAAACAGAGAGAGGGAGAGAATCTGTATCAAGCCTGGGAGAGATTCAAATCTATGTTGCGGGATTGTCCTCATCATCACCAATCCAATGATGTGCTGGTGCATAATTTCATAAAGGGTTTGGAACCCCACACATAAATCATGCTAGACTCAGCTACTGGGGGACAAGCATTAGAAAAAACTTATGAGGAGCTGTATACTTTGTTGAACCGTATTTCACAGGGAAATCTAGAGTGGAATGCGGACTCTTCTAGAGGAGGAACAAGGAAAGTGGCAGGAGTCTTGGAAAAGGATGGTTTTATAGGTATCGCTGCACAGATAGCTGCGTTACAGAATCAACTCAATACCCACTTCAGCAGTATGAGCATGAATCATTCTCAAGGCCCAGTGAATGTAGTGTAAAAAATTGGGTGTGAAGTGTGCGGCAGTAGTGAACACTCAACTGAGTGTTGTGGTGCCAATCCTGATTCAGTAAACTTTATTGGTAATGTACCAAGAAATAATCACCAACAGTATGGCAACAACTACAACTCTAATTGGAGAAGTCACCCGAATTTCTCTTGGGGTAGTAACAGCCATCAAGGGCAGAGTTCGAGTCAGGGAGCACAGAGAAATCAAGGAGGGCAGCAGCACTATCAGTCGCAATATAGAAGCAATAGTGCACCTCCTCCACCACCATCACCCAGCATTGAGGAAATATTTGAAACTATGATAGCTAACCAAGCTCAATTGCAGGCTGACTATGTGAAATTGGCAATTGATGTAAAGAACAATCAGTTAGCTACAAAGGCATTGGAGTACCAGTTTGGGCAACTAGCTAGAGCTCAGAACACCAGGACAAGAGGAGGACTTCCAAGTGACACTGACCCCAACCCTAAGCAAGTAAATGCAGTGACCACGAGGAGTGGTTTGCAACTCAAGGAGGTGGAACCATAAAGACCGCCAAAGCAATCAGGAGCATTGGAGAAGGAGTGGGAGCACAATGATGATAGGGGGAAGGAGAAGGAAGATAAACTAGAAAGACCACCACCCCCGTTCCCTCAAAGACTAAGGAAACACAAGGAGAAAGCGTGTTTCAAAAAGTTCGTGGAGGTGCTTAAACATGTACACATTAATTTACCTCTTGTTGATGTTTTGCAGGGAGTGCCGAAGTACGCAAAATATATCAAGGACATCGTGGCGAATAAAAGAAGGTTGACGGAGTACGCTACGGTGGCGCTTACGGAGGAGTGCACTTCACGGATACAAAATAGGTTGCTCACAAAGCCCAAAGACCCTAGGAGCTTTACAATTTAACATACAATCGGGCAGAGTATCCGAGCTCGTGGATTATGTGATTTGGGAGTGAGCATTAACTTGATGCCAACATCGGTATTCAAGAAATTGGGGCTAGGTAGTGCTAGACCGACAACAGTGATCTTGCAACTAGCGGATCGTTCTTTGGCCAGACCAGATGGCATTGTGGAGGACGCGTTGGTGCAAGTGGGCTCCCTTATCTTCCCGGTTGACTTCATTGTGCTGGATTTTGAGCCGGATGCGGAAGTCCCATTTATTTTGGGACGTCCTTTCTTGGAAATTGGGAAAGCACATATTGATGTAGCTACAGGGCAGCTAACTATGCGGGCACACGACAAAGTTGAAGTATTTGATGTGTACAAGGACACAAAGCTTCCGGCCGTATATAAGGAACTCTCAGTGATCAACGTGCTTGATTGAGCGTATATTGCTCAAAGTGTTGATTCGCGAGAGCCTATGGGAAAACACCCTGTGAAGGACCCCCCAAAATGGTAATCGTGGAAAGAAGATGGAAGTGCCACGTTCTTAGTCAATAGGCAGCGATGTAAGCATTACTGGGGTGATGAAGGTAGTCGAGAGAAGACATCCGTCACGCTAGAGGATGACTAGGCTTCAATGAAGTCGAGCTGCGACGGTAAACCAGGTGTTGCACGGGAGGTAACCCGTGGAATTTTTGTATTATTTGAGTAGATTTCGTAGAAGGAAAAAAAAGAAAGAAAAGAAAAAAAATTAGAAAAATAAAAATGAAAACAAAAATTGTATTTTATGTGTAACCTATGAATTCTAACCAATTTCTTGTTGTAAGATGAATTTCAGGTCGAACGGAGGGCAAAAATTCAAAGGATCGCAAAGGAAAAATCGAGGTGAGAAAAATAATAAAAAGTGACAAAACAGTGAGCCTGCACGATGGCTCTGTGTCACGGAGGAGGGGCTCCGCGTTACCCTCTGTGACACGTTGAGCTTTAATTCTGAAATTTTTAAAATTCCAGAATACCTCCGCGTTGGCTCCGTGTCATGGAGGGGGTGCTCCGTGTTATCATCCGTGATATGTTGAGGATTTAATCGCGACGGGTCACACCGGGTCGCCGGGTGACCCGCGCGAAATTAAACCTTTTTCACCCTGAATTCCCTCTATTTTCTCTCATTTCTCACCCCCTCCATGACAAAAACCCAAAAACTCCCCCATCCCCAATGTGACACGGACTTAGGCACAAGTTTCTTCGACTTTTCTTCGATTTCATCGAACTAAAGGTATGTTTTCGATTTTCTTCTCAATTCTTGTCAAATTTGTCGAGTTTGAGCATGTAAAGTGAGTAAAACTTGCCCTAAATGTAAATTGAGCTTGAATTCCTTTAAGTTAGTGTTGATTAAAGTTTTTAGTATCATTTTAATTGTATGAACTCGATAAATACATGCTTGATCAAATTTTGGTGAAATATGTAGCTAGGGTTAGAATTTGATTGCGAAGAAACGAAATGTGATTGAAAATATGGAAATTATGGGTTGAGCATGTTGGGTAAGGTGAATTGTGTTGTGCTTGTTGTGAATATGCTAAGTAAATGATGGATTTTCTGGAGAATGAAATTGTTGAATTGCATAGAACATGGTGAATTGCATAGGTTGTGTTACGAGAAGTTTTTTTTGTCTTTGCTAAGTGCTATGTGATGAAATGATATCGATGGTGATATTTGGATTAGCTGTACGAAGTCTGAGTAGTACGTAGAATATATTCCATCGAATTCACTGAATGCGCAAGGCGTGGTTTTTTTTTTCTTTCTTTTTTTGTAAATTGGGAAGTGAGAGTTGTCTTGCCATAATGTCGTGAGCGTGGCTAAAGACTAAGTGTGGGGTGGCCTAGCTTAACCCAACCTTAGTCGAAGCTAATTTTAATTTGAATAATATTGGGACTGTCTGTTTGATTTGACAGGAACAATGGCAAGTAGGCAAGACAAAGGAAAAGTTGCGTCTACATCGGGCACCGGAAGGAAAAGGATTAGATTGGGAACGGCAGTCCCAGCAGCACCAGCGGTTCCGCGCGGCCAATGTCGTCAATACGGAACCCGATGGGCGATAGAGGAAGGGAGGAAATGGTACACAAAGCATAAGGAAAGCACATACTTCCCCGAGGAGCACATTGCAAGTGAGTCGTTGGCATAGGAATTCCCCAGAATCGTACATAGGATTGACGCTGCCGAGCTGAACTTCATTTTTGAAGAGCCCAAGGAGTGAAATCTCCACCTAATTCGGGAATTCTACGCCAACTGGAACCCGACACTCCAAAGTCACACTGCCAAAATAAGGGGTCAAGTGGTCACTTTTGAGCCCTATCACCTTAATGTCATCTTGGGGGCGCGGGACACAGACGCCCATGTACTCCAGCAGCTGAACATCTCTCCACCATATGCAGACATCAGATGCACTCTTTGTGGAGCCCGTTCTACAGCACGGTGGGGCAGGCATAAGGAGAGGGGCTACCATCAGATGCTGCCCTACTCTCAAATGAACAGGGAAGCCAGAATTTGGCTTAACATTATGTGTTCCTACCTGATCCCGGGGGTGCACATGAAAGATGTCACCCGAGATCGTGTGTGCTTGGTATACGCCCTGATGAAAGGGCTAGAGATTAATGTTGGGGCGGTGATCATCTCCGCCATAAAGAGAGCCCGTCTGCGTCAAGGGCTAAGGTACGGGTTTGGTGGCTTGCTGACAACGTTCCTGAGGGGCCTAGATGTTGAGGAAGAGGCCTTGGACAACATCCCATAAATGGAGAGGCGTGCCTTAGACGTTACCAAAACTAAGGCACACGACACCACTCACGGGCCAGTTCTCACATTATCCGAGCGAAATGCTCGGGATGATCAGTATATGGTCCGCATGTTCGGGATACAGATGCTACAGTTGCGCATAGGAGGGAGGCCAGCAACAAAAGATGAGCTGTGGCAGCTAGAGTTGGACTACCCCTTCGGTAAAAATGCCTGGGCTCTATGCCGAGTGGGGCCAGCTTTTGTACAGCCCACTGATGATGATGTCCCCACAGATGAGGAGACGCGCCACGAGGACTCAGATATTGAGTCGAATGATGATAGCGGAGGTGATTCGAATTCGGGGGACGAGGCAACCGCACCTAACAAAGAAGTGGAATACTTCGATTGATCAGGAAGTTTCACCACCTACTCTTGTGCTATGCTGAATTTCGTGAACACTAGGGACACTGTTCGATTTAAGTGTGGGGTGGGAGTAGTTAGGTGCTGGTTGTTTTGTTCTTATTTATGTTTCTGTTTTGTTGTTGTGCCTCTGAAAAATTGTGACCCCGTGATTTTGATGTTTATGTTTTGTATTGTAATTAATGTGAAGTTGTTGTGTGCTGTATGGAGTTGTTGTTAGCTGGCTGTGAATTTTTTTTTTTGATTGGGTTTCTCGGCATTTGTTTTCGGTGCTTTTACCAAGAATAGACCCATTGAACCGAAGTCGTAAATAGTGACTGTTCCCTATGATGGATGGATGACGACCGTCTTAAGGGAAATGTAGTCGATAGGAGTAGATTTCTTTTGTTCCTTTTAAAATTTTTTCTTTTGTTTGTTTGTATCCCAAACGTGTCGTTACTTTATGGTTCGGAATTCAGGCTGCGTGTTGTACATGATATTTAGAATGCAAAGGTGATTTGTATGAAAGCATGCAACTTTGTAAACATGTTGAGATACCTAGACCATAGAATTCGATTCGGTGTGATTGAGGCTTAATGTTTGAATTCTTGTAATTGGATGATTGAAGAGTCTATGAATATGTCTTGAGTTGAGCATGTTCAATGATTGTGTAGTGAGGTTTCATTTCTTCCATGCTATTGTGAAGTGTCTAGAACTTCCCTGGTGTGTGTATGAAATGAAATGAAGGATGTGTATTGTAGGAAAGGATGTAGGCATTTCTTTGCTTTAACCGAAAGTTTTTTTTCATGATCGTATCTACCTTGAATGTACATCCTAGTTAGCCCATTGAGCCTTTAGCCAGTTTTTTTCTTTTGTCGAAAAGGTACAAACTGAGCTTAACCCCTTCTTATCATTATCCTTGAATTTGATCCAAAACTCTTAAGCGCTCAAGAAAAGTAATTTTCCCATAGTGTCAAGGAGTGGTAATTGTGAAAAGAAAGGAAAAGCGGAAGTGGTGAAAGTAAAGAAAAGGTCAAGGGAGCACTTGCTGAATTTAATAAAAGGAAGATGTATAACTAATCTTTGTTATTAAGTCGGGTGTGCTTAAAGATATGGGAATAAAAAAATAAAGAAAGACTTCAAGAATGGGAGGATGAAGGAAGAAACAATGCCCATAATGTGGTGGGATGTATGAGAAAGCGCTTAAGGGTGCTAGTTATTATTATTGGTTAGCCCAGTATGTACTAGTTCCTTAGCTTATATTACAACCCATCAAGTCCTACGTGATCTTACATCACTCGTCCTTATATTAGTGGAGTAATACACTAGAGGCAAGCTTATGGGTCATGACATGATGCTTGTGAATTCTTTGGGAGAGAGAGCGAAATTGTGTTCATATGCCCCTGCATATAATGCTTTTCAGATCATATGATTGTAAAAGGGGAAATTCTCTTTTGTTGTGAGTCACATGCTTGACGAGAGATTTAATTTCATGTCGGATGTCTTGATCAGCTAATTTGCATGAGTTTGCCGAGATCGAGAGTCGACTCGTGAGTCTAGGAGATCTTAATGTGTTGAATATCACTGTATTGATGAGACTATGCATGTTTTCTTGATGATTTTATATGTAATTAATCAGTATAACCGTAGCTTGAATTGTCGGGCCAAAGTAGCTATGATTGGGTGTCAATTGCATGAGATTGATATTATTGTTTGAGGATGAACAAAGTTTTAAGTTTGGGGTAAGTAATCTTGGACAGAATTATATGCCCAAGTGATACTCAAATGCTTACTTTCGTCTTGTTTCTACATTGATAATTGTACATTCTCATGTGGTTTGTAGTTAAAATATGAATTTATACTAATCAACATGATTAGAGTTGTTTTGCAGGAAAAATGGAATTTTAGGAAGCTAAGATGCATGTTGGGAGAAATTGGGAAGAGACTCAGAGGCGAGCAGTGGAAAAGGCCCAGGTTATGCAACAAATTAAGGGGCTCCGCAATGGAACCGTGTCACGCTGCCATCGCGGATGCATTCTGCCCCTGATGATAAAAATATGCCAAGTTACAGTGAAGGTCTGCGTCGGGGCCGTGGAACGTTGGCCAAGCCCCCGTTGCACGCTGTGGCACGTTGGGCATAATTACCTGGAGGACCGGATTCCAGTAAGGGTCCGCGTTTGTGGCGTGTCACGGAGGCAGTGCTCCGCGATGCACTCCGTGACACATTGCTTTTTATTCTGGAAAAAATTCCCACTAGTATAAATAGCACACTTAGGTTTATTTTTAATTATTTTGACTTGGTTGAGCTAGACGTGGGTTACAGGCAGTCCAGGGGACAAAATTCTTAGGGTTCTTCTCAATCTCTTTCTTCTTTATTTCAATTGTTTGTATGATTAACACTCATTTAACGATGTTTAATCCACAAAAGAGTGGCAAAATTCACTTCTTACTGAGGTTAAGAACATTTGTAGTGGAATGTAATTATTGATCATCTTGGTTTTTCATCTTTTCTTCCATGATTGTTCTATCAATTCTTGTTCTTACTACATTAAAGTTTGGCCAATATTAATGTATATCTAAAAAATCCGGTTTGCGCTCGAAAGAGAAAGAAATTGGAAAGTTGTGAATTGGTAGGACATGATCTCTTCTTGGTTTGGGAAAATTGAGAATTGATTTACCTTCAGAATAGAAATATATCTGTAAGTCGTATTAGTCAATTAAGAAATCGGTTTCGTACGGCTAGAACATGAATTTCTTCTTATCACAGAAATATAGGTGTAAGGTTAATGATTCTTAAGTTGGGTTAAATACGATAGTTTTAATCCATAGGCATTAATTCTTGACTAGCAACCGAAGGAAAGATTGACTAACTTGTATGAATAAATTGCTTCCCTGCATGTTCGTTTTAGCCTCAGCATGCTCATTACTATAGTTCAGACTCAAATTGTACATTTGTTTTAGCTTAGTATAGATTAGGAAACAAACTCCCAAAATCTTATTGAAATTGTTGTCTGCATTATTAGAGTTGGAGTTTATTAACGCTTGATTCGATCATTACCTTGGTCCAGTCCCTGTGGGATCGATACTTGGCTTACTTTAGCCATTTTACTACTTGGTCAACCACGTTCACTTGCGTGTACTTATTACAACGCCCGAACAAGATTTTGGCGCCGTTGCCAGGGACTGGAAATTGGTATAATTTTTGTCTTAAGTGTTAGTTTACAATTTCTTATTAGTGTTGACAACTTGGTCTTAGCTTGTCTTTTGCAGATATTGAATTATTTCGAACACTGGCAAGGAACAAGGAGCTGGTGGATTCACACTTAGAGCCGGAAAGACAATTTCATTGACAAAGGAGAGAGGCTCTAGAGAGAAAGCTGCAGTTGCTCAGATAGACAATCTTGGAGCAACAACAGAATCCACCCATTGTAAGGGCAGTGTTAGTGCACGAAAAAATGGCATCTTGGCCGGTTCGCGAAGTGGCAATCCCACATGCTAACAACATTACATCTAGCATTCGCAAACCTGAGCCAGGAGGGAGGTTCGAGCTTAAACAGAATATGGTGGAATTGCTGCACACAAGTGGGCAATTCACAGGTCTCCCTCACGAGGATCCACAACAACATCTCCAAAATTTTTTGGAGATAAGTGACACTTACATCCCCGCTGGAGTGTCACCCGATTATGTCAGGCTTACATTGTTCCCATTTTCACTTTTGGGAGAAGCAAAGAGATGGCTGAAAGCTGAGCCACCTAATTCCATCAATACTTGGGATGATCTTGCAAAGAAATTCTTGATACGGTTCTTTCCATTCGGTAAAACAACAAGACTTAGAAGTCAAATTCTAAGTTTTAAATAGAGAGAGGGAGAGAATCTGTATCAAGCTTTGGATAGATTCAAATCTATGTTGCGGGATTGTCCTCATCATCACAAATCCAATGATGTGCTGGTGCATACTTTCATAGAGGGTTTGGAACCCCACATAAAAATCTTGCTAGACTCAGCAACTGGGGGACAAGCATTAGAAAAAACTTATGAGGAGTTGTATAGTTTGTGGAACCGTATTTCGCAGGGAAATCCAGAGTGGGATGCGGACTCTTCTAGAGGAGGAACAAGGGAAGCGGCATGAGTCTTGGAAGTTGATCATTTTACAGCTATCGCTACACAGATAGCTGCGTTGCAGAATCAACTCAATACCCACTTCAGCAATATGAGCATGAATCATTCTCAAGCCCCAGTGAATGTAGTACAACAAATTTGGTGTGAAGTGTGCGGCAGTAATGAACACTTAGTTGAATGTTGTTGTGCAAATCCTGATTCAGTAAACTTTGTTGGTAATGTACCGAGAAATAATCACCAATCGTATGGCAACAACAACAACTCTAATTGGAGAAGTCACCCGAATTTCTCTTAGGGTAGTAACAGCCATCAAGGGCAGAGTTCGAGTTAGGGAGCACAGAGAAATCAAGGAGGGAAGCAGCACTATCAGTCGCAATATAGAAGCAACAATGCACCTCCTCCACCACCATCACCCAGCATTGAGGAAATGTTCAAAACTATGATAGCTAACCAAGCTCAATTGCAGGCTGACTATGTGAAATTGGCAGCCGATGTAAAGAACAATCAGTTAGCTATAAAGGCATTGGAGTACCAGTTTGGGCAACTTGCTGGAGCTCAGAACACCAGGCCGAGAGGAGGACTTCCAAGTGACACTGACCCCAACCCCAAGCAAGTAAATGCAGTGACCATGAGGAGTGGTTTGCAACTCAAGGAGGTGGAACCAGAAAGACCACCACAACAGTCGGGAGCATTGGAGAAGAAGAGGGAGCACAATGATGATAGGGGGAAGGAGAAGGAAGCCGAACCAGAAAGACCACCATCCCCGTTCCCTAAAAGACTAAGGAAACACAAGAAGGAAGCGTGTTTCAAAAAGTTCATGCAGGTGCTTAAATAGGTACACATTAATTTACCTCTTGTTGATGTTTTGCAGGGTGTGCCGAAGTACGCAAAATATATCAAGGACATCGGGGCGAATAAAAGCAGGTTGACGGAGTACGCTATGGTGGTGCTTACGGAGGAGTGCACTTCACGGATACAAAATAGCTTGCTCATAAAGCTCAAAGACCCTGGGAGCTTTACAATTCAACTTACAATAGGGTAGAGTATCCAAGCTGGTGGATTATTTGATTTGGGAGCGAGCATTAACTTGATGCCGACATCGGTATTCAAGAAATTGGGGCTAGACAGTCCTAGACCGACAACAGTGATCTTGCAACTAGCGGATCATTCTTTGGCAAGACTAGATGGCATTGTGGAGGATGTGTTGGTGCAAATGGGCTCCCTTATCTTCCTGGTTGACTTCATTGTGCTGGATTTTGAGCTGGATGCAGAAGTCCCATTTATTTTGGGACGTCCTTTCTTGACAACTGGGAAAGCACTTATTGATGTAGTTGCAGGGCAGCTAACTATGCGGGCACACGACAAAGTTGATGTATTTGATGTGTACAATGCCACAAAGCTGCCGGCCGTGTATAATGAACTCTCAGTGATCAACGTGCTTGATTGAGCAGATATTGCTCAAAGTGTTGATTCGCGAGAGCATATGGTAAAACACCCGGTGAAGGACCCCCCAAAATGGGAATCGTGGCAAGAAGATGGAAGTGCCACGTTCTTAGTCAATGGGCAGCGATGATAGCATTACTGGGGTGAGGACGGTAGTCGAAAGAAGACATCCGTCACCCTAGAGGATGGCTGAGCTTTAATGATGTCGAGCCGCGACGGTAAACCAAGCGCTGCACGGGAGGCAACCCGTGGAATTTTTGTAATATTTGAGTAGATTTCGTAGAAGGAAAAAAAAAGAAAGAAAAGAAAAAAAAATTAGAAAAATAAAAATAAAAACAAAATTTGTATTTTATGTGAAACCTATGAATTCTAACCAATTTCTTGTCGTAAGATCAATTTCAGGTTGAACGGAGGGCAAAAATGCAAAGGATCGCAAAGGAAAAATCGAGGTGAGAAAAATAATAAAAAGTGGCAAAACAATGAGCCTGCATGATGGCTCTGTGTCACAGAGGAGGGGCTCCGCGTTACCCTCTGTGACACGTTGAGGTTTAATTCTGGAAAAAATTCCAGAATACCTCCACGTTGGCTCCGTGTCACGGAGGCGGTGCTCCGCGTTACCCTCCATGACATGTTGAGGCTTTAATAGCAACGGGTCACACCGGGTCGCCAGGTGACCCGCGCGAAATTAACCCTTTTTAACCCCGAATTCCCTCTATTTTCTCTCATTTCTCACCCCCTCCGCGACAAAAACCCAAAAACTCCCCCATCCCCAACGTGACACGGACTTAGGCACAAGTTTCTTCGACTTTTCTTCGATTTGATCGAACTAAAGGTATGTTTTCTATTTTCTTCTCAATTCTTGTCAAATTTGTCGGTTTGAGCATGTAAAGTGAGTAAAACTTGACCTAAATGTAAATTGAGCTTGAATTCCTTTAAGTTAGTGTTGATTAAAGTTCATAGTATCATTTTGATTGTATGAACTCGATAAATACATGCTTGATCGAATTTTGGTGAAATATGTAGTTAGAATTTGATTGCGAAGAAACGAAATGTGATTGAAAATGTGGAAATTATGGGTTGAGCATGTTGGGTAAGGTGAATTGTGTTGTGCTTGTTGTGAATATGCTAAGTAAACGATGGATTTTCGGGAGAATGAAATTGTTGAATTGCATAGAACTTGGTGAATTGCCTAGCTTGTGTTAGGAGAAGTTTTTTTTGTCTTTGCTAAGTGTTATGTGATGACATGGTATCGATGGTGATATTTGGATTAGTTGTACGAAGTCTGAGTAGTACGTAGAATATATTCCATCGAATTCTCTAAACGCGCAAGGCATGTTGTTTTTTTTTTTAAATTGGGAAGTGAGAGTTGTCTTGCCGTAATGTCGCGAGTGTGCCTAAAGACTAAGTGTGGGGTGGCCTAGCTTAACCAAACCTTAGTCGAAGCTAATTTTAATTTGAATAACATTAGGACTGTCTATTTGATTTGACAGGAACAATGGCAAGTAGGCAAGACAAAGGAAAAGGTCCGTCTACATCGGGCGCCGGAAGGAAAGGATTAGACTGGGAACGGCAGTCCCAGAAGCACCAGCGGTTCCGCACGGCCAACGCCGTCAATACGAAACCCGATGGGTGACAGAGGAAGGGAAGAAATGGTACACAAAGCATAAGGAAAGCAAATACTTCCCCGAGGAGCACATTGCAAGTGAGCCGTTGGCACAGGAGTTCCCCAGAATCGCACATAGGATTGACGCTGCCGGGCTGAACTTCATTTTTGAAGAGCCCAAGGAGTGCAATATCCACCTAATTCGGGAATTCCACGCCTATTGGAACTCGACACTCCGAAGTCACACTGCCCAAATAAGGGGGCAAGTGGTAACTTTTGAGCCCCATCACCTTAATGCCATCTTGGGGGCGCGGGACACAAATGCCCATGTACTCCAGCAGCTGAACATCACCCCACCATATGCAGACATCATAGGCACTCTTTGTGGAGCCCGTTCTACAGCACGGTGGAGCAGCATATGGAGAGGGGCTACCATGAGACGCTGGCCTACTCTCAAATGAACAGGGAAGCAAGAATTTAGCTTAAGATCGTGTGTTCCTACCTGATCCCGGGGGTGCACATGACAGATGTCACCCGAAATCTTGTGTGCTTGGTATACGCCCTGATGAAAGGGCTAGAGATTAATGTTGGGGCAGTGATCATCTCCACCATGAAGAGAGCCTGTCTGCATCAAGGGCTAAGGTACGGGTTTGGTGGCTTGCTGATCACATTCCTGAGGGGCTTAGATGTTGAGGAAGAGGCCCTGGACTACATCACACAAATGGAGAGGCGTGCCTTGGACGTCACCAAAACTATGGCACCCGACACCACTCACGGGCCAGTTCTCACATTAGCTGAGCGACATGCTTGGGATGATCAGTATATGGTCGGCATGTTCGGGATGTAGATGCTACAGTTGCGCATAAGCGGGAGGCCAGTAACAGAAGATAAGCTGTGGTAGCTAGAGTTGGACTACCCCTTCGGCGAAAATGCCAGGGCTCTATGTCGAGTGGGGCCAACTTTTGTAGAGCCCACTGATGATGATGTCCCCACATATGAGGAGACACGCTGCGAGGACTCAGATATTGAGTCAATTGATGATAGCGGAGGTGATTCGAATATGGGGGACTAGGCAACCGCACTTGATGAAGAAGTGAAATACTTCAATTGATCAGGGAGTTTGACCACCTACTCTTGTGCTATGCTGAATTTTGTGAACATTAGGGATAGTGTTCGATTTAAGTGTGGGGTGGGAGTAGTTAGGTGCTGGTTGTTTTGTTCTTATTTATGTTTCTAGTTTGTTATTGTGCCTGTGAAAAATTGTGACCTCTGTGATTTTGATGTTTATGTTTTGTATTGTAATTAATGTGAAGCTGTTGTGTGCTATATGGAGTTGTTGTTAGCTGGTTGTGTAAATATTGTTGTTTTATAAAAATTATCGATATTTTAAAAAAACAATTCATGAAATTTTTTTTTGATTGGGTTTCTCGGTGTTTTTTTTTGGTGGTTTTACCGAGAATAGTCCCATAGAACCGAAGTCGTAAATAGTGATTGTTCCCTTTGATGGATGGATGACGACCTTCTTTAGGGAAATGTAGTCGATAGGAGTAGATTTCTTTTGTTCTTTTTAAAATTTTTTATTTTGTTTGTTTGTATCCCAAACGTGTCATTACTTTATAGTTCAGAATTCAGGTTGCGTGTTGTACATGATATTTCGAATGCAAAGGTAATTCATATGAAAGAATGCAACATTTGTAAACATGTTGAGATACCTAGACCATAGAATTCGATTCGGTGTGATTGATGCTTAATGTTTGAATTCTTGTAATTGGCTGATTGATGAGTCTGTGAATATGTCTTGAGTTGAGCATGTTCAATGAGTGTGTGGTGAGGTTTCATTTCTTCCATGCTATTGTGAAGTGTCTAGAACTTTCCTAGTGTGTGTACGTAATGAAATGAAGGATGTGTATTGTAGGTAAGGATGTAGGCATTTCTTTGCTTTAACCAAAAGTTTTTTTTTTCATTATCGTACCTACCTTGAATGTACATCCTAGTTAGCCCATTGAGCCTTTAGCCTATTTTTTTCTTTTGTCGAAAAGGTACAAACCGAGCTTAACCCCTTCTTGTCATTATCCTTGAATTTGATCCAAAACTCTTAAGCGCTCACGAAAAGTTATTTTCCCACAGTGTCAAGGAGTGGTAATTGTGAAATAAAAGGAAAAGCGGAAACGGTGAAAGTAAAGAAAAGGTCAAGGGTGCACTTGCGGAATTTAATAAAAGGAAGATGTATAACTAATCTTTGTTATTAAGTCGAGTGTGCTTAAAGATATGGGAATAAAAAAATAAAGAAAGACTTCAAGAATGAGAGGATGAAGGAAGAAACAATGCCCATAATGTGGTGGGATGTATGGAAAAGCGCTTAAGGGTTCTAGTTGTTATTATTGGTTAGCCCAATATGTACTAGTTGCTTAGCTTATATTACAACCCATCAAGTCCTATGTGATCTTACATCACTCATCCTTATATTAGTGGAGTAATACACTGGAGGCAAGCTTATGGGTCACGACATGATGCATGTGAATTCTTTGGGAGAGAGAGCGAAATTGTGTTCATATGCCCCTCCATATAATGCTTTTCAGATCATATGATTGTAAAAGGGGAAATTCTCTTGTGTTGTGAGGGCACATGCATGACGAGAGATTTAATTTCGTGTCGGATGTCTTGATCAGCTGATTTGCATGAGTTTGCCGAGATCGAGAGTCGACTCGTGAGTCTAGGAGATCTTAATGTGTTGAATGTCACTGTATTGATGAGACTATGCATGTTTTCTTGATGATTTGCTATGTAATTAATCGGTATAACCGTAGCTTGAATTGTCGGGCCAAAGTAGCTATGATTGGGTGTCAATTGCATGAGATGTGAGATTATTGTTTGAGGACAAACAAAGTTTTAAGTGTGGGGTAAGTAATCTTGGATAGAATTATATGCCCAAGTAATACTCAAATGCTTACTTTCGTCTTGTTTATACATTGATAATTGTACATTCTCATGTGATTTGTAGTTAAAATGTGAATTTATACTAACCAACATGATTAGTGTGGTTTTGCAGGAAAAATGGAATTTTAGGAAGCTAAGATGCATGTTGGGAGAAGTGGGGAAGAGACTCGGAGGCGAGCAGTGGAAAAGGCCCAGGTTATGCAGCAAATTAAGTTGCTCCGCGATGGAGCCGTGTCACACTGCCATCGCGGATGCATTCTGCCCCGGATGATAAAAATATGCCAAGTTACACTGAAGGTCCGCGTCGGGACCGTGGCACGTTCGCCAAGCCCCACGTTGCACGCCGTGGCACGTTGGGCATAATTACCTGAAGGACCGGATTCTAGTGAGGGTCCGCATTTGTGGCATGTCACGGAGGCAGTGCTCCGCGATGCACTCCGTGACACATTACTTTTTATTCCGGGAAAAATTCCCACTTGTATAAATAGCACACTTAGGTTTATTTTTATTTATTCTGACTTGGTTAAGCAAGAACATGGGTTACAGGTAGTTGAGGGACGAAATTCTTAGGGTTCTTCTCTATCTCTATCTTCTTTATTTCAATTGTTTGTATGATTAACACTCATTTAACGATGTTTAATCCACAAATGAGTGGCTAAATTCACTTCTTGCTGAGGTTAAGAACATTTGTAGTGGAATGTAATTATTGATCATCTTGGTTTTTCATCTTTTTTCTTACATGGTTGTTCTATCAATTCTTGTTCTTACTGCATTAATGTTTGGCCAATATTAATGTATATCTAATAAATCCGGTTTTCGCTCGGAAGAGAAAGAAATTGGAAAGTTGTGAATTGGCAGGATATGATCTCTTCTTGGTTTGGGAAAACTGAGAATTGATTTACCTTCAGAATAGAAATATATCTGAAAGTCGTATTAGTCAATTAAGGAATCAGTTTCGTACAGCTAGAACATGAATTTCTACTTATCACAGAAATGTAGGTGGAAGGTTGATGATCTTAAGTTGGGTTAAATACGAAAGTTTTAATCCATAGGCATTAATTCTTGACTAGCAACCGAAGGAAAGATTGACCGACTTGTATCAATAAATTGCTTACCTGCATGTTCGTTTTAGCCTCAGCATGCTCATTACTATAGTTCAGACTCAAATTGTACATTTGTTTTTGTTTAGTATAAATTAGGAAAGAAATTCACAAAATCTTATAGAAATTGTTGTCTGCATTATTAGAGTTAGAGTTTATTAACGCTTGATTCGATCATTACCTTGGTCCAGTCCCTGTGGGATCGATACTTGGCTTACTTTAGCCATTTTACTACTTGTTCGACCACGTGCACTTGCGTGTAGTTATTTAAAAGTCCGAACAAGTTTTTGGCACTGTTGCTGGGGACTGGCATTTGGTATAATCTTTGTCTTAAGTGTTAGTTTACAATTTCTTATTAAAGTTGACAACTTGGTCTTAGCTTTTCTATTGCAGATATTGAATTCATTCGAACACTGGCAAGGGACAAGGAGCTGGTGGATTCACACTTAGAGCCGGAAAGACAATTCCATCAACAAAGGAGAGAAGCTCTAGAGAGAAAGTTGCAGTTGCTCAGACAGACAATCCTGGAGCAACAACAGAATCCATCCATTGTAAGGGCAGTGTTAGAGCTCGAAGAAATGGCAGCTTGGCTAGTTCGCGAAGTGGCAATCCCACATGCTAACAACATTACATCTAGCATTCGCAAACTTGAGCCACGAGGGAGGTTCAAGCGTAAACAGAATATGGTGCAATTGCTGCACACCAGCGGGCAATTCACAGGTTTCCCTCATGAGGATCCACAATAACATCTCCAAAACTTTTTGGAGATAAGTGACACTTACATCCCCGCTAGAGTGTCACCCAATTATGTCAGGCTTACATTATTCCCATTTTCACATTTGGGAGATGCAAAGAGATGGCTGAAAGCTGAGCCACCTAATTCCATCACTACTTAGGATGATCTTGCAAAGAAATTCTTGATATGGTTCTTTCCATCCGGTAAAACAACAAGACTTAGAAGTCAAATTCTAAGTTTTAAACAAAGAGAGGGAATCTGTATCAAGCCTGGGAGAGATTCAAATCTATGTTGCGGGATTGTCCTCATCATCACCAATCCAATGATGTGCTGGTGCATACTTTCATAGAGGATTTGGAACCCCACACAAAATCTTGCTAGACTCAGCAGCTGGGGGACAAGCATTAGAAAAAACTTATGAGGAGCTGTATACTTTGTTGAACCGTATTTCATAGGGAAATCCAGAGTGGAATGCAGACTCTTCTAGAGGAGGAACAAGGAAAGCGACAGGATTCTTGGAATTGGATGGTTTTATAGCTATCGCTGCACAGATAGTTGCGTTACAGAATCAACTCAATACCCACTTCAGCAATATGAGCATGAATCATTCTCAAGCTCCAATAAATGTAGTGCAGAAAATTTGGTGAGAAGTGTGCGGCAGTAATGAACACTCAGCTGAGTGTTGTGGTGCGAATCCTGATTCAGTAAGCTTTGTTGGTAATGTACCAAGAAATAATCACCAATCATATGGCAACAACTACAACTCTAATTGGAGAAGTCACCCGAATTTCTCTTGGGGTAGTAACAGCCATCAAGGGAAGAGTTCGAGTCAGGGAGCACAGAGAAATCAAGGAGGGCAGCAGCACTATCAGTCGCAATATAGAAGCAACAATGCACCTCCTCCACCACCATCACCCAGCATTGAGGAAATGTTCAAAACTATGATAGCTAACCAAGCTCAATTGCAGGCTGACTATGTCAAATTGGAAGCCGATGTAAGGAACAATCAGTTAGCTACAAAGGCATTGGAGTACCAGTTTGGGCAACTAGCTGGAGTACAGAACACCAGGGCGAGAGGAGGACGTCCAAGTGACACCGACCCCAACCCCAAGCAAGTAAATGCAGTGACCACGAGGAGTGGTTTGCAACTCAAGGAGGTGGAACCATAAAGACCACCACAGCAGTCGGGAGCATTGGAGAAGGAGAGGAAGAACAATGATGATAGGGGGAAGGAGAAGGAAGCTGAACCAGAAAGACCACCACCCCCATTCCCTCAAAGACTAAGGAAACACAAGGAGGAAGCGTGTTTCAAAAAGTTCATGGAGGTGCTTAAGCATGTACACATTAATTTACCTCTTGTTGATGTTTAGCAGGGAGTGTCAAAGTACGCAAAATATATCGAGGACATCGTGGTGAATAAAAGTAGATTGACGGAGTACGCTACGGTGGCGCTTACGGAGGAGTGCACTTCACGGATAAAAAATAGGTTGCTCACAAAGCTCAAAGACCCTGGGAGCTTTACAATTCAACTTACAATCGGGCAGAGTATCCGAGCTCGTGGATGATGTGATTTGGAAGCGAGCATTAACTTGATGCCAACATCGGTATTCAAGAAATTGGGGCTAGCCAGTCCTAGACCGACAACAGTGATCTTGCAACTAGCGAATCGTTCTTTGGCCAGACCAGATGGCATTGTGGAGGATGTGTTGGTGCAAGTGGGCTCCCTTATCTTCCCGATTGACTTCATTGTGCTGGATTTTGAGTCGGATGCGGAAGTCCCATTTATTTTTGGACGTCCTTTCTTGGATATTGGGAAAGCACTTATTAATGTAGCTACAGGGAAGCTAACTATGCGGGCACACGACAAAGTTAAAGTATTTGAAGTGTACAAGGCCACAAAGCTTCCGGCCGTGTTTGAGGAACTCTCAATGATCAATGTGCTTGATCGAGCGGATATTGCTCAAAATGTTGATTCACGAGAGCCTATGGGAAAACACCCGGTGAAGGACCCCCCAAAATGGGAATCGTGGAAAGAAGATGGAAGTGCCACGTTCTTAGTCAATGGGCAGCGATGTAAGCATTACTGGGGTAAGGAAGGTAGTCGAGAGAAGATATCCGTCACCCTAGAGGGTGACTGAGCTTCAATGATGTCAAGCCGCGACGGTAAACCAAGCGCTGCACGGGAGGCAACCCGTGGAATTTTTGTAATATTTGAGTAGATTTCGTAGAAGGAAAAAAAAAGAAAGAAAAGAAAAAAAATTTAGAAAAATAAAAATAAAAACAAAAATTGTATTTTATGTGAAACCTATGAATTCTAACCAATTTCTTGTTGTAAGATGAATTTCAGTTTGTACAGAGGGCAAAAATGCAAAGGATCGCAAAGGAAAAATCGAGGTGAGAAAAATAATAAAAAGTGGCAAAACAGTGAGCCTGCACGATGGCTCCGTGTCACAGAGGAGGGTCTCCGCATTACCATCCGTGACACGTTGAGGTTTAATTCTGAAATTTTAAAAATTCCAGAATACCTCCGCGTTGGCTCCGTGTCATGGAGGGGGTGCTCCGCGTTATCATCCGTGATATGTTGAGGCTTTAATTGCGACGCGTCACACCGGGTCGCCGGGTGACCCGCGTGAAATTAACCCTTTTTAACCCCGAATTCCCTCTATTTTCTCTCATTTCTCACCCCCTCCGTGACAAAAACCCAAAAACTCCCCCATCCCCAACGTGACACAGACTTAGGCACAAGTTTCTTCGACTTTTCTTTGATTTCATCGAACTAAAGGTATGTTTTCAATTTTCTTCTCAATTCTTGTCAAATTTGTCGCGTTTGAGCATGTAAAGTGAGTAAAACTTTCCCTAAATGTAAACTGAGCTTGAATTCCTTTAAGTTAGTGTTGAATAAAGTTCGTAGTATCATTTTGATTGTATGAACTCGATAAATACATGCTTGATCGAATTTTGGTGAAACATGTAGGTAGGTTTAGAATGTGATTGCGAAGAAATGAAATGTCATTGAAAATGTGGAAATTATGGGTTGAGAATGTTGGGTAACGTGAATTGTGTTGTGCTTGTTGTGAATATGCTAAGTAACGATGGATTTTCGGGAGAATGAAATAGTTGAATTGCATAGAACTTGGTGAATTGCATAGGTTGTGTTACGAGAAGTTTTTTTTGTCTTTGCTAAGTGCTATGTGATGAAATGGTATCGATGGTGATATTTGGATTAGCTGTACGAAGTCTGAGTAGTACGTAGAATATATTCCATCGAATTCTCTGAATGCGCAAGGCGAGTTGTTTTTTTTTTTGTAAATTGGGAAGTGAGAGGATTCTTGCTGTAATGTCGTGAGTGTAGCAAAAGACTAAGTGTGGGGTGGCCTAGCATAATCCAACCTTAGTCAAAGCTAATTTTAATTTGAATAATATTGGGACTGTCTGTTTGATTTGACAGGAACAATGGCAAGTAGGCAAGCTAAAGAAAAATGTGCGTCTACATCAGGCGCTGGAAGGAAAAGGATTAGACTGGGAATGGCAGTCCCAGCAGCACCAGCGGTTCCGCACGGCCAACGCCATCAATACGGAACCCGATGGGTGATAGAGGAAGGGAAGAAATGGTACACAAAGCATAAGGAAATCAAATACTTCCCCGAGGAGCACATTGCAAGTGAGCCGTTGGCACAGGAGTTCCCCAGAATCGTACATAGGATTGATGCTGTCGGGCTGAACTTCATTTTTGAAGAGCCCAAGGAGTGCAATCTCCACCTAATTCGGGAATTCTACGCCAACTGGAGCCCGACACTCCGAAGTCACACTGTTAAAATAAGGGGGAAAGTGGTCACTTTTGAGCCCCATCACCTTAATGCTATCTTGGGGGCACGGGACACAGACACCCATATACTCCAGCAGCTGAACATCTCTCCACCATATGCAGACATCAGACACACTCTTTGTGGAGCCCGTTCTACAACATGGTGGAGCAGGCATAAGGAGAGGGGCTACCATCAGATGCTGCCCTACTCTCAAATGAACAGAGAAGCCAGAATTTGGCTTAAGATCGTGTGTTCCTGCCTAATCCCGGGGGTGCACATGATAGATGTCACCCGGAATCATGTGTGCTTTGTATACGCCCTGATGAAAGGGATAGAGATTAATGTTGGGGCGGTGATCATCTCCGCCATGAAGACAGCCCGTCGGCATCAAGGGCTAAGGTACGGGTTTGGTGGCTTGCTGACCACGTTCCTGAGGGGCCTAGATTTTGAGGAAGAGAACCTGGACTATATCCCACAAATGGAGAGGCGTGCCTTGGACGTCACCAAAACTAAGGCACCCGACACCACTCACGGGCCAGTTCTCACATTAGCTGAGCGACATGCTCGGGATGATCAGTATATGGTCGGCATGTTCAGGATGCAGACGCTACAGTTGCGCATAAGTGGGAGGCCAGTAACAGAAGATGAATTGTGGTAGCTAGAGTTGGACTACCCCTTCGGCGAAAATGCCAGGGCTCTATGCCGAGTGGGGCCAGCTTTTGTAGAGCCCACTGATGATGATGTCCCCACAGATGAGGAGACGCGCCACGAGGACTCAGATATTGAGTCAAATGATGATCACGGAGGTGATTCGGATATGGGGGACGAGGCAACCACACCTGACAAAGAAGTGGAATACTTCGATTGATCAGGGAGTTTCACCACCTACTCTTGTGCTATGCTGAATTTTGTGAACACTGGGGACAGTGTTCAATTTAAGTGTGGGGTGGGAGTAATTAGGTGCTGGTTGTTTTGTTGTTATTTATGTTTCTGTTTTGTTGTTGTGCCTGTGAAAAATTGTGACCTTGTAATTTTGATGTTTATGTTTGGTATTGTAATTAATGCGAAGTTGTTGTGTGATGTATGGAGTTGTTGTTAGCTGGTTGTGTAAATATTGTTTTTTAATCAAAATTATCGATATTTTAAAAAAAAAATCATGAATTTTTTTTTTGATTATGTTTCTCGGCGTTTGTTTTTGGTGCTTTTAACGAGAATAGTACCATTGAACTGAAGTCGTAAATAGTGACCATTCCCTTTGATGGATAGATGACGACCGTCTTAAGGGAAATGTAGTCTATAGGAGTATATTTCTTTTGTGCTTTTTAAAATTTTTTCTTTTGTTTGTTTGTATCCCAAACGTGTCGTTACTTTATGGTTCGGAATTCATGTTGCGTGTTGTACATGATATTTAGAATGCAAAGGTGATTCATATGAAAGCATGCAACTTTGTAAACATGTTGAGATACCTAGACCATAGAATTCGATTCGGTGTGATTGAGGCTTAATGTTTGAATTCTTGTAATTGGCTGATTGAAGAGTCTGTGAATATGTCTTGAGTTGAGCATGTTCAATGAGTGTGTGGTGAGGTTTCGTTTCTTCCATGCTATTGTGAAGTGTCTAGAACTTGCCTGGTGTGTGTACGTAATGAAATGAAGGATGTGTATTGTAGGAAAGGATGTCGGTATTTCTTTGCTTTAACTGAAATTTTTTTTTTCATTATCGTACCTACCTTGAATGTAAATCCTAGTTAGCCCATTGAGCCTTTAGACTATTTTTTTATTTTCTCGAAAAGGTACAAACCGAGCTTAACCCCTTCTTGTCATTATCTGTGAATTTGATCCAAAACTCTTAAGCGCTCAAGAAAAGTAATTTTCCCACAGTGTCAAGGAGTGGTAATTGTGAAAAGAAAGGAAAAGCGGAAGTGGTTAAAGTAAAGAAAAGGTCAAGGGTGCACTTTCTGAATTTTATGAAAGGAAGATGTATAAATAATCTTTGTTATTAAGTCGAGTGTGCTTAAAGATATGAGAATAAAAAAATAAAGAAAGACTTCAAGAATGGGAGGATGAAGGAAGAAACAATGCCCATAACGTGGTGGGATGTATGGAAAAGCGCTTAAGGGTGCTAGTTGTTATTATTGGTTAGCCCAGTATGTACTAGTTCCTTAGCTTATATTACAACCCATCAAGTCCTACGTGATCTTACAACACTCGTCCTTATATTAGTGGAGTAATACACTAGAGGCAAGCTTATGGGTCATGATATGATGCATGTGATTTCTTTGGGAGAGAGCGAAATTGTGTTCATATGCCCCTGCATATAACGCTTTTGAGATCATATGATTGTAAAAGGGGAAATTCTCTTGTGTTGTGAGGGCATATGCTTGACAAGAGATTTAATTTCGTGTCGGATGTCTTGATCAGCTGATTTGCATGAGTTTGCCGAGACCGATAGTTGACTCGTGAGTCTGGGAGATCTTATTGTGTTGAACGTCACTGTATTGATGAGACTATGCATGTTTTCTGGATGATTTGCTATGTAATTAATCGGTATAACTGTAGCTTGAATTGTCGGGCCAAAGTAGCTATGATTGGGTGTCAATTGCATGAGATGTGAGATTATTGTTTGAGGATGAACAAAGTTTTAAGTGTGGGGTAAGTGATCTTAGACAGAATTATATGCCCAAGTGATACTCAAATGCTTACTTTCGTCTTGTTTATACATTGATAAATATACGTTCTCATGTGATTTGTAGTTAAAATGTGAATTTATACTAACCAACATGAATAGCGTTGTTTTGCAGGAAAAATGGAATTTTAGGAAGCTAAGATGCATGTTGGGAGAAATTGGGAAGAGATTCGGAGGCGAGCAGTGATAAAGGCCCAGGTTATGCAGCAAATTAAGGGGCTCCGCGATGGAGCCGTGTCACGCTTCCCTCGCAGATGCATTCTGCCACGGATGATAAAAATATGCCAAGTTACAGTGAAGGTCTGCGTGGGGGCCGTGGTACATTGGCCAAGCCCCGCGTTGCACGCCGTGGCACGTTGGGCATAATTACCTGGAGGACCGAATTCCAGTGAGGGTCCGCGTTTGTGGCGTGTCACGGAGGAAGTGTTCTGCGATGCACTTCGTGACACATTGCTTTTTATTCCGGGAAAAATTCCCACTATTATAAATAGCACACTTAGGTTTATTTTTAATTATTCTGACTTGGTTGAGCAAGAACGTGGGTTACAGGCAGTTGAGGGGACGAAATTCTTAGGGTTCTTCTCTATCTCTTTCTTCTTTATTTCAATTGTTTGTATGATTAACACTCCTTTATCGATGTTTAATCCACAAATGAGTAGCTAAATTCACTTCTTGCTGAGGTTAAGAACATTTGTAGTGGAATGTAATTATTGATCATCTTGGTTTTTCATCTTTTCTTCCATGGTTGTTCCATCAATTCTTGTTCTTATCTGTATCAATGTTTGGCCAATATTAATGTATATCTAAAAAATCCGGTTTGCGCTCGTAAGAGAAAGAAATTGGAAAGTTGTGAATTGGTAGGATATGATCTCTTCTTGGTTTGGGAAAATTGAGAATTGATTTACCTTCAGAATAGAAATATATCTGAATGTCGTACTAGTCAATTAAGGAATCAGTTTCGTACGGCTAGAACATGAATTTCTTCTTATCACAGAAATATAGGTGGAAGGCTCATGATTCTTAAGTTGGGTTAAATACGAGAGTTTTAATCCATAGGCATTAATTCTTGACTAGCAACCGAAGGAAAGATTGACCGAGTTGTATCAATACATTGCTTCCCTGCATGTTCGTTTTAGCGTCAGCATGCTCATTACTATAGTTCAGACTCAAATTGTACATTTTTTTTAGCTTAGTATAAATTAGGAAACAAACTCCCAAAATCTTATTGAAATTGTTGTTTGCATTATTAGAGTTAGAGTTTATTGACGCTTGATTGGATCATTACCTTGGTCCCGTCCCTGTGGGATCGATACTTGGCTTACTTTAGCAATTTTAATACTTGTTCGACCACGTGCACTTGCTTGTAGTTATTTAAACGCCCGAACAGGTGGCACCTGGATGTATCGAATATCTGGAATCGTGAGCCTCATTCAACATCTAATTTCTTGAATCATCAATTCTGGAGACACACAAGCAACCCTGATATCGAAGTACACCATCTCCCCCTTTGGAGAAGACCTCTACCTTCTGATTCTGAACGACTTTCTTTAACTTTACCAAAATAGGGTCCTCATCTTGTCTAGCATTCACATCAGTCACCAACGATGATTCTAATCCGTTCTGAACAATAATATCGCCATCGGTAGAGTCAACCAAATTAACTCCTAACCTTGAAAGTCGATGCACATCCTTCGCCAGCTCTTTCCTTCCTTCATCCACATGGGACTCACTCTCTATAGAGAGTCTACTAAGTTTGTCTGATAGTACATTAGCCTTACCCGGATGGTAAAGGACACTAATATCATAATCCTTGAGTAGCTCCAACCACCTCCTTTAGAGTAGATGTTGGTCCTTCTGAGTAAACACACATTGTAGGCTCTTGTGATCCGTAAACACATCTACATGGATCCCACAATAATAGTGTCTCCATAACTCCAAGGAAAATACCACCCCACCAATTCAAGATCATAGGTCGGGTAATTCTTCTCATGAACCTTCAGCTGCCTAGAAGCATATGTTATAACCTTGCCATGTTGCATCAATACACAACCAAGACCAATAATAGAAGCATCACAATACACCACAAAACCATCGGTACACTTAGGTAGGGTTAACATTGGTGCTGAGGTGAGTTAGGTCTTCAACTCCTGAAAGCTCCTCTCACAAGCCTCCGACCATTGGAACTTCACTTTATTTTGGGTCAATTTGATTAATGGAGCTGGAATTGATGAAAAACCTTAACAAATCAATGATAGTACTCAGCTAAACCCTAGAAACTCCTGATGTCTGAAGGATTCACCGGTCTAGGCCAATTCTTCACTGTTTGTATCTTTTGAGAATTCACCTTTATACCCTCGCTTGAAACAAAATGACCCAAAAATGCCACTGAGTTCAATAAAAACATGCACTTTCTTAATTTAGCATATAATTGGAGATCATTGAGATTCTGTAGCACCACCCTCAAATGAGTGGCATGCTCCTCCTTGCTCCGAGAGTATATCAGGATGTCATCAATAAACACGATCACAAACATGTCCAAGTATGGCTTGAACTCCCTGTTCATCAAATCCATAAAAACTGTAGGAGCATTCATTAGTCCAAATGACTTAAATACAAACTCATATTGATCATACTGCGTTCTGAAAGCTATCTTTGGGATATCACTCTCCCGAGCCCTAAGCTGATGGTATCAGGATTTGTGATCTATCTTTGAAAATCACTTGGCGCCTTGAAGCTGATAAAAAAAATCATCCATACTAGGAAGAGGATACCTGTTCTTGATGGTGACCTTGTTCAATTTCTGATAATCAATACACATACGAAGAGAACCATCTTTCTTACGGAAAAATAGAACTAGTGCACCCCAGGGTTGCTAGGTCTAATGAAACCCTTGTCTAGGAGATTCTTCAACTTCTTCTTCAATTCCTTTGGTTCAGCATGAGCCATTCTGTAGGGAGGAATAGATATAGGCTACGTATCGGAAAGAAGATAAATACCAAAGTCAATCTCCCACTCGAGAGGGATTCCCAGTAGATCATCTAGGAAGACTTCTAGATACTCAAATACTAATGGAACTGACTGGATAGTCGGGGTCTTGGATGTAGCATCCTTAACCCTAACTAGATGGTACACGTAACTTTTAGAAATCATCTTTCTGGCCTTAAGGTAGGAAACGAATCGACCTACCGGCACGACTGAACTACCTTTCCATTCTAAGACTGGCTCACCTAAAAATCTAAACTCTATTGCCCGCGTTCCACAATTAACTGAACCATAGCATGAAAATAGCCTATCCATGCCACGGATAACTTCAAAATTAGTCATTGCTAACTCTGCTACATCTGCTATGGTGATTTTCTAAAGAACTGTATTCGGCAATCTCTATACACCTGTCTAGCTATTATTGAATCATCGACTGGAGTAGAGACTGAGAAGGGTTCTTACAAGATTTTGAGACTGAATCCGAAACTACTAGCAATGTAGGGCGTCACAAAAGATAAAGTATCCCCTAGATCTAACAAAGCATAAACATCAAGGTGGAAAACTCGTAACATACCAGTGACTACATTAGGGGAGACCACCTGCTCCTGGTGGGATTCTAAGGCATAGAATCTTTTTTAGCACTGTCAGCCACTTGTGCTAGTAGATACGCCCCGCTGAGCTAGGGATGCTGGCGGAGCTGTTGAACTTAAAGTTGGGCCTCGACCCCTATCATGGCCCTGTCTAGCTGCGAGAAAATCTCTGAGCATATGTCCGAACGTTTCACACCCGAAGCAAGCACCTGTACCCACCAAAAACTAACCCATGTGTCTCCAGCCACACCGGTCACAAACTAGAATATAGAATCTGCGGGCCTGCTGATTTGACCCCTAGATCTTGATGGTTATGCCCTGGGTATGGATGGCAAACTCATCACTGAAGATGATGGGGTTGAAGATCTCTGGTGGGACTGCTTTCAGTGCCCACCACCTTGTCTCTGCTGAGAGAACCTATAGTTGTTTGTCCTGGCCCTCTTGACCTCTCTCTCCCTTAGATGCGCCACCTCCATCTATTGGGCGTACAAGACTATCCGAGGAAAATCCATATCCTGATGGAGCATGGAGGTCCTGCAATCTTTGTCTAGATAGTCCGCCACCCCATGAACAAACCTACTCACTCGAGCCCTTTGATCAACCACTAACTATGGGGCATACTTCGACAGACGAGTGAATTCTAGGTCATATTCCTACACTGTCATCTTTAATTGCTTCAAGTTCACAAACTCAGCCGCTTTCAGCTCCCTCATCTCACGAGTAAGAACCGATCTAGGAAGGCAACATGAAACTCATCCCAACTGATAAGGCCTGCTCCCACTACTCTACTATCTTTCTACTACTTGAACTAGATATATGAAACCCCTTTTAGCTTATAAAAGGCTAAGTCAGTGCACTCCTCTCCATTCACCCCCATAACCTGGATGATCTTAGAATCTCATCGATAAACTTATGTGGATCCTCGTCCACCTTTGACCCAAGGAACTCTGAAGGGTTCATCGTCAAGAAATCTCTGACTCATGTTGCCGCCGCATTCCTATTCTGAGGGACATGTGCTATCGCCTGCTGATTGACATGGGCGGTCAAGGCTTGTGCTAGCATCTGAATGATTGCCCTGAATTCAGCATGGGCTACCGACTACAGTGCATGGTGCTCATAGGCTAGTGGGGCCTACTGATGCCCGTCTCCATGGCCATCCTCATGGCCATTTCCATTTCCATTTCTTTTGTCGTTAACTCTGCGGGAAGGCATGATTATGCGATCACGAATAGCACGAGTTAGAAGGATAGAGAGACATTTCACCGCATGACATAGATCATGAAAGAAGGGAACATTTCCTAAACGTCTCATAGCCCCTTCGTCATAAGTGTGGCGTGCTTCACACCCATGAAAAAGACATTACTCAATGCGGCTTTCAAATACCTTAGGACACTTCAAAACCAAATTTTCACGTCCTGGGTCTACACCCTGGATGGGAAACGGATCTTAAAGTCACAAGTGACCCCAAATCAACCCCTAGTCTATTATACACTAGTATTCTGAGTAAAACAAATATACTGGAAGCTTTGAAATAATAACATGAAAGCATTTATGAAAAATAAATTGAAACATAAAGCTTAGAACATTTAGATTCTGAAATTAATTATGTGTTGAAAGCCCTTTAACTGATGAGTTGCCGGGACTAGCCCCCAGCTAACTCTAAGTCTAGCTAAAAGTAATGAACTAACTAAAAGAAAAGAAATAAGTCCCTCTAATGATGAGGACTCACACTTCAATTGCTAAGGAGGAGGATCTGAACCGCGACGAATAACGGTGCCGCGTCTGAGAGCCTCCAGCTGTATCATGAAATGATACGGCATAAAAGTATACGTCAGTACTTTGAATATACTGAGTAAGTGGGAGAAAACATAACTGAATGTAATGTCTGAACTGATATGACATGCAATGACTGATAAGTAGACTGAACTAAACTATTGAAATAAGCTGAGATGGTCAAAATGACCCTGTCTGGTGGTTAGATACATGCCCTAAGTCTGAAAGTTCTAAGTCTGAGATACTGTACTGAACTAAGCTAAATTGATAGAGCTGGAACTGAACTGAGCTACTTATTTTGAAATTGGACTAGACTGGACTGACTAGTGGGAGTGTCAATTACCGGTATATAACCACGTGAGCTAGACATGGAGTCCGATGTATACACACCACCGATAGGACCCAATATACCTTGCCAGGATATAAGGGCATGAACTGGGTCATCACAAGAGTCTAGGGCCAATCGGGCCAAATAATACTATAGCCTATGCTGGTAATGTAGTTTTGGGAAATTGGGTGCGCTGGAACCTCGACCCTCTCGGTGCTAAGTCCTACTCCCACTGGAAAAACTAGACTAAATTACTAAGCTGATAGCTCGAAACTGGGGTCCAAGACTACTCAGGGATATAACTGAAAGTACCCTGAGAGTCTTATCAGACCAGATTCTAAAACTAGGTTCTAGACCGGTCAGAGATCCTTATCTAGATGTGTCGTAACCATCCAAGAACAAACGTAATCTGAACTGGGGTCCTGAGGCCAGTAAGAGTTATATATAAAATGTCATGACCGCCTAAGGGACCAATAAATTGGATTCTCAATCTGATTCTAATAACTGGGAGGCACCACGACACCTCAGGGAAAAACAAAAGTCAAACTTATCAGTTGACAAATTATGTATGGTTCTAAAAAGATTCTACATTCTAACTGAACTGAACTACTAAACAGCTAACAGAGAACTCAACTCATCCCAACAACACAGGAATTCCATAACATGGCAAATTTCCAAGAATTAAGGAAATCTCATCCGGCAAGCAGTGTTATAGCTCTCTTATTCATGCCAGGGCTAAAATCATTCTGATTAAGGGAGTAATTACTCAACATCTCGACAATAAGAAATACTAGTAAATCATCCCAACTCACACTTCACAAACCAAACAGAATTTAATACACAGATACGTTTCATTCAAAAGTTCATAACTTAAATTCACTATTGTAGGAACATCAACAATTTGGTTAAGAACTTATGGAGATTATATCAACAATAATGATAGATATCATTCTACGTAAAATTTACGAGAAACAATATGTAATCTCTTTGTATTTGAAAGCTCCAGGCTAAAACTGAAAAATGAACTATAAGAGGGTTTTGGGGGACCCAAGGGAAGAACAATTCCCTTGTTGTATTTCCACATACCTGGCTAAGAAATTCCCTTGAGGAGTAAGCTTGAATTTCTTAAATGAATGAGAAACCCTGGACCTTGCTCTGAGAATTCTTGGAAGACTTGTCGATATTTTCCTTAGAATAAACATGGGATAAGGGGAGAGGCCAATCATTCCCACTAATAGGTCTGAATTTACATCCAAAATGACTTAGTTTAAAGCTTAGGAGAGTAGGAAGTTACTAAATAGCTATTAGATAGTCACAGGGAAAAACTGTTAGGTGATCCTAACGGGTGACCCAACGGGTCATGGTCACTGATCATGACTCGTGGTCACACTCGTAGGTACACTGCCTTGAAAAACCCGAAAGACCACCATTAGGGACCTGACGACTCGTTACTGCAACAAACGAGTCATTTGGTAAGTCGTCAAGTACACTGTCCAATTCTTTAAATTCACAAACCAGACAGAATTTTAATACGCAGATACGTTTCATTCAAAAGTTCAGAACTTAAATTCACTTTTATAGGAAGATCAACAATTTGGTTAAGAATTGATGGAGATTATATCAACAATAATAATAGATATCATTCTATCTAAAATTAACAAAAAACAACATTTAATCTCTTCGTATTCGAAGCTCAGGGCAAAAACTTAAAGAGGAAGTATAAGAGGGTTTTGAGGGACACAAGGAAGAATAATTCCCTTGTTGAATTCCCACATACCTGGCTAAGAAATTCCCATGAGGAGTAAGCTTGAGTTTCTAAGATGAATGAGAAACCCTGGACCTTGCCTGAGAGTTCTTGAAAGACTTGTCAATATTTTTCTAAGAATGAACGTGGGAATAAGGGGATTGGCCAATAATTCCTACTAATAGGTCTGAATTTACGTCCAAAATGGCGTAGTTTAAAGCTTAGGAGAGTAGGATGTTACTAAATAACCCTTAGAAATTCGCAGTCAGGTGATCCTAAGGGGTGACCCAACGAGTCCTGGTCACTGATCATGACTCGTGGTCACATTCGTTAGGTACACTTCCTGGAAAAACACGGAAGACCACCATTAGGGACCTGACGACTCGTTACTGCAAAAAACGAGTCATTTGGTAAGTCGTCAAGTACACTGCCCAATTCTTTAAATTCCTGACCCCCGCCAGCTCATGAGTGACCTAACGGGTCATGGTGCCTTACCACGACTCGTGACGTCTTCTGTTGGGTATACTACGTCTCCCTTATCATATCTCAATCCTTCTTCCCATGGCTGACCTAACGAGTCGTTAGGTCTCTCAACAACCCATTAGGTGAGTCGTTCTGTGAAAATTTTTGCAGATTTCTAGATTTTCTGATTTAAGTCTCGGATCTAGTCTTTGGGTTCCTGGGGCATTACACTTTTGCTCTGATACCAAGTTTGTCATGACCTGAACATAGGCCCGGATCGATACACGAGACAAGGAACCCAAAGAGGCTCCAAGTTGACCCATGCATGGCATGAACATAACATCTAACTCAATTAATAGAAGTGGAAGATGAATCATAGTAATCATAGAGGAAATCTAAACATACATAACATTAGAATACAACCTCGAATCTGAAGCTGAATATAATCTATTTCTCAAAAGCCTCTATGTCTTATGAGTTGATGGGAAAAGACCCAACTAACTCTCTAAGCCTGAAACTGAAAATATAAAGATAACTGATAAGGAATGGTCCTCGGGAGATGAGGACTCACCACTTAAGCTGGATGCTAACTCCGGAAACTGGCTGGTGACGGGGTTGAGTCTGTACATTGGAGCCTAAAACATAAGACAATACATCATAGAGTATGCAGTCAGTACGTAGAATGTACCGAGTATACAAGGTAAGTAAAACCATTTAATTAAGTAAAATCATTAAAACATGCATATGTAAAACATAATCAAGATAAGAATCTGAGAGTTGGGCATGCATGCTATTTTCTGAAATGATGATCTGCACATAACTGAATATTATAACTGAATCAAATGACCAAAAGCTGAAATTTGATAACCATAAGTAAAACTGAACACTAGATCAAGCCTACTTTAGAACACACACATATATATATGTATATATATATATCATGATAAACCTGCATAACTGAAATCATGAGGAACAATGGGAGACTCGTCAAATAACAGACATTACCACAATAGAGCTTATGTGGTCGCGACTATCACACTGAGGTGGCCAGAGACGTTCAAAGCCTTTCCAGGGCTAAGGACGCTACCATGATATGGATATCAAGTTGAAGGACCCTTGGGGCAGGGGAAAGCTCACAAAGGAGGTCCCAAATAATCAAATCATACCTATGTTGGCGCATAGTTCTGAGGCATAGGGTTGACTAACCCTTGGCCTACTCGATGCTAGACACTACTTCAAAAAATATGCATATGCTCTCAATCATTTTTCAACAAAGCGAACCATCTTCTAGTGACGAAGCCAAATAATCATATACATATAAAATCTGAAATCATACATGAGAAGCCTTGGCTCAAACCACACTACAAGCTGAACATAATTGGGAGTCTTGACTCCAAAACCATGTGGTAAGCTCATTCGTGAAATCATAATTCATACTTGAACATATGGGCTTTCCCAATAATTAAACATTCTTGAATACTTAATCCACTTGAAAACATGATCATGGACATGGTTAACCTGAAATCTTGCTTTTCATCATAAATATCTCGTCATACTTTAACATACATCATGAATATCAACTTTCATGAATTTATCATGGATGGGCATCATAATTTATAAAACTTGAAAACATGATTTATAATTGAAAACTTTGTAATGCTTTCCCATGAACCATAATTACATAATAGAAACATACTTACATCATACCTGCTCGGCTTGTACTGCTCGTTGGTAATTTATATTAAAAACCGACACGCAAGTGCACGTGGTCAAACAAGTAATAAAGTGGCTAAGTAGCCAAGTATCGATCCAAGGAGGCTCAAGATACGTAAAATTGCCTAGTTTACTATATTCCTATTTCACTTCTAATTATGCTAACAACAACGTAACCAAGAGTTACTTGAGTTTTTGTTTCTAAACTATATACTACAATTAATAACAACTATTTACTTTTGAATTCAGACAATGGATATGAACATGCCAAGGTTAAGAACAAGTAATGAACTTGATAATCATAATAATTTTGGTTAATTCTCTTCTTCATGTTGCTAGCCAAGAACGTTTGCCTAGAAATTAAAACTCTCGTATTTAATTTCACTTTAGAATCATAAATCATCCGTCTACATTTCTGTGATCAAATGCAATTTATGACCTAGCACTACAATTCCGGTTCCTAAATTGACTAATACGGCTTTCAAGTATATTTCTATCAGGAAAGCACATCAAAACCCAATTTTCCCAAATCAAGTTAAGAACAATACCCTATTAATTCACAACTTTCCAATTTCTTGCTCTTTCGAGTGAAATTGGACTTTTTAGATGTACATTAATGTTGGCCAATCACTAATGCAGTAAAAACAAGAATTAATAGAACAACAATAAAGAAGAAGAATAAAACCATATCAATTATAATCAAAATTCATTACACATGTTCAAAACCTCAGCAAGGAAGAGAATTAGCCACTCATTCTTGGATTGATCATCCTAAAATGAGTGTAAATCATACGTACAATTGATAGAAAGAAGAAAGGAAGAGAAGAAATCCCTTAGCTTTTCCAATCTTCAACTGCTACTAACCCACGTTCCTGCTCTCCACTTCTGAACTCAGTCTAAAAACTCAAAAACTAATTAAAATAAACCTAAGTGTGCTATTTATACTAGTGGAAAATTTTTCCCGGAATAACAAGCAACGTGTCATGGAGGCCAACGCAGAGCACTGCCTCCGTGACACGGCGTGGACGCGGACCTTCACTGGAATTTCCAGGGTCCGGTAATTTAGCCTCAACATGGCACGGAGGCCATCGCGGAGGCCTCTCTCCGTGCCACGGAGCTGACGCGCAGGCACACTGGAAATTACCATTTTAATTCATGTCCAGGCAGTGTGCTACCGCGATGGTAGCGTGGCACAGCTCCATCATGGAGCCCCTATAAAATATGCATTCCAAGGTAGTTTCCACGCTCGCATCCAAGTCCAACTCCGACATAGTTCCAATATGCATTTTAGCTCCTAAAAATCATATTTATCTGCAAAACAAATGCTAATCATGTTGGTTAGTATAAATTCGCATTTTATTACTAATTACATGATATTATATACACATTGCACAACAAACAAGGTAAAAATGATACGTTTGAGTATGACTTGGGCATATAAATCTGCCCAAGATAACTTACCCCACACTTAAATCCTTGTTCATCCTCGAACAACACATACACAAATCATGCAAATTACATCAAAACCTTCGTCACTATGGTGCAACAATTTACGCTACGGTCATACCGATTATTCAATTCTTGCAAATCATCAAGAAAACATGCTTGGTCGTACAATACAATGACCTTTGATACATCAAGGCTTCCTAGACTTTTAAGAATTGATTCTTGATATCGGCAAACTCATGCAAATCAACTAATCAAGAAATCCGACACGAAAATCAATCTTTCATCAAGCATGTGCCCTCACAACTCGAGAGAAACTTCCCCTTTATGTTCATGCAACACACAAACATGCAAGTAGGGGCATATAAAAATTAATTTCACTCTCTCTCCCAAAAGAATTCACATGCATCATGTCATGACCCATAGGCTTGCCCTTAGTGTATTACTCCACTAATATAAAGAAATGCAATATAGGATCACGTAGGACTTTAATGGGTTGTAACGGGGCTATGGATCTAGTATATATATATTGGATTAGCCAATAATAGTCGCTAGCATCCTTAAGCGCCTTTTCAACTCATTCCCATCGACTCATGGACATTGTTCCTCTCTTTTCTCTTTTTCTCTCATTCATGCTAGTTTACTTTCATCCAGCCCATTTCATCAAACACACTTGACACAAAACAAAGGGTTTTCATGTACCCTCACTATCATTTAATTACAACAAGTGCCTCTTCAACGTCATCTTTTCTTTCCTCACTTAACTTTTCTTTTTCTTTTCACTCTTTCACTCTTTTCACTCTTTAACACTTTGGGAAACATTTTCTATTCTTTGTAAGGGCTTAAGAGCTTCTTATAGACTTTAAGGCTAATGAAAAGAAGGAATAAAGCTTAGTTCATACAATTTTGGACAAAAGAAAGAAATTAGCTAAAGGCTCAACGGGCTGACTAGGGTATACAACATATAAAAAAGGTAGAATTTGACAAGAAAAAAAATGGAAACTATCGGTTGAAACAAAGAAATGCCTACATCCTTTCCAACACTACACCTCCTTCATTTCGTTTTGTATACACACCAGGCAAGTTCTAGATGATTCACAATGACATGGAATAGCAAAACCTCACTTCACACTTCATACACATGCTCGAATCAAGATGCATTCACAGACTCTTTAATTAGTCAATTACATGAATTCAAGATTAAGCCTCAATCATAATGAATCAAATTCTATAGTGTAGGTAAGTCAACGTATTTACAGAATTGCATGCTTTCAAACGAATCACTTTCACATTTTGAACATCAATTACAACACGCAACGAAATTTTAGCAACCATAAGCAACTACAGTTCAGTGATGCAATCCACCAAAGAAAAACTAAAAACAATTAAAAATCCTACTCCTACCGACTACATTTCCCTTAAGACGGTCGTCATCCATCCATCATAGGGAACGGTCACTAACTCTGACATCGGTTCAATGGGACTATTCTCGGTAAAAGAACCGAAAACAAACTCCGAGAAACCCAAAAAAATAAAAATCGAAAAATTTTTGCAACACATCGATCATTTCGATAGAAAGAAAATATTTACAAGTGCAAAATATTTTCGCAAAAATTTTGAAAAATATCGATCATGTCGATAGAGAAAAAAATTATTTACAAAATTTACAAAATATTTACACTAGCAACCATAACTTTCAAAAACACACATCATCAGCCACCAAACAAATATATACACATACATCGCAAAACACTTCACAACAGGGAAAGCACAAACATACATAAACATCAAGGAAAAATTATACAGCAATTTAGAGCCTTGACCTAGCACCTAGCTACTCCCCACCCCACACTTAAATCGAACATTGTCCCCAGTGTTCACAAAAATACAAAGCACAAAATTTGGGTGGTGGAACTCCCTGCTTAGTCGAAATATTCGACTTCTTCATCCGATGTTGCGGCCTCGTCGCCAATGTCTGAATCAGCTCCATCATAATAAGATGCTTACGAGCCCTCCTAATATGGAAGAAGTTCAAAAGGTAATTTTTAGCATGTCGGCGCGCACTAACCCAAAAAAAGCATCGGACTCCACATCAGAGTCCTCACGACGTGTCTCGTCATCAGTAGGGACATCGTCATCTGTCGGCTCCACAAAGGCTGGCCCCACCTTACATAAGGCTCTGGCATTCTCGCCAAAGGGGTAGTCCAGCTCCAATTGCCATAATTCCTCCTCGGTGGCTGGTCTCCCACCAATCCATAGCTGCAGCATCCGCATGCCGAACATACAGGCCATGTACTGATCGTCACGAGCATGTCGCTCGCCCAAAGTCAATACCAGTCCGTGTGTAGTGTCGGGAGCCTTAGTCTTTGTCACGTCGAGGGCCCTCCGCTCCAACTGCGGAATATAGTCCAAGGCTTCTTCCTCAATGTCGAGGCCTCGGAGGAAGGTGGTGATGAGTCCGCCAAACCCATATCTGTGGCCCTGGTGCAGTCTGGCTCTCTTCAAGGCGGATATTATGACCGCCCCCACATTAATCTCAAGCCCTTTCATAAGGGCATACACCAAGCAGACACGATTCCGGGTCACATCTGTCATATGAACTCTCGGGATCAAGCACGAACATACAATCTTTAGCCAGATTCTGGCCTCCCTGTTCATCTGCGAATAAGGTAGAGTCTGGTGGTAACCCCTCTCTTTATGTCTACTCCATCGGGCTGTGGATCGAGCCCCACACAACGTACGTCTGATGTCGGCGTACGGTGGGGTGATGTTTAGCTGGCAGAGAACGTGGGCGTCTGTGTCCCGCGCTCCAACGATGGCATTCAGCTGCTGGGGTTCCAGAGTGACAATCTGCCCTCTGATTTTTATAGTGTGGCTTCTGATGGCCGGGTTCCAGTTTGCATAAAATTCCCGGACCTAATGAAGGTTGCACTCCTTGGGCTCCTGAAAGATAAAGCTGAGCCCAGCTGCCTCAATTCTCTGTACAATACGAGAGAACTCCTGTGCGAGTGGTTCCCTTGCAATATGTTCCTCGGGGAAGTACTTGTTTTCTTTGTGTTTCGCATACCATTTCTTCCCTTCATCGGTGACCCATCTTGTTCCGTATCGGTGGTGTTGGCCGCGTGGAACAGCAGGTGCAGCTGGGACTGCGGTGCCCAGTCTCATCCGTTTCCTACCTGTGCCTGAGGTAGAAGCACCCTTGCCTTTATCTTGTCTGCTAGCCATTGTACCTGTCAATTTACTCAAACAAGCACAACGTTAAGCTAAAAACTTGTTAGCTTCGGCTAAGGTCGGGTTACACAAAATTTACTCCACACTTAGTCCTTAACAATATTTACAAAATTACAGCAAGGATAGCTCTATTTACAACCCCAAACACAAACAACTATACACATATTGCTTAGTGCGTTCGCAACAAAATTTCGACAGCATAACGGTTAGCGTACTACTCAGACTTCATACAGCTAATCCCAATCCTACTATCGCTAACAATTCAACCATCGCACTTCGCAACCAAAAACAACAACAAAATAAAAACCACTATAAAAACATTTTATATACAAGCTAATCTAAACAATCTAACCAATTCACACATTTTATGCATTTTCCCACAAAAATTCGAGAATTAGTCGTCTTTTAACATTTACACAATATTTACCATGACTTAACTCAAATAATAAACACACCCCGGCATCGAATTCATCAACTTATCAATTGCCCAAGGCAAATTCAACAACCCCAGCCCTAGAATAGAGTTCTACAATCAATTTCGAATTATTTACGTAATCGACAAGTTCAAACGCTAACTACAACAATCCGAACATAATCAATCACAAAATAATTCAACATCATGTTTAATTTCTACCTAGGGTGATATATCTCACCTTACATACCCAAATTTGACAAAAATCGCCAAAATATTGAGTTAGACGATGAAAACATAACTTAGAAATGAAGAACCGAAGAAACTTGACGTTTTTCCTTGCCTATTAACGTGGCACGTTGCTTGGGGAGGGGGAAATGGGTGTTTGGTCGCGGAGGGAAGAGGGAATGGGGAAAATTGGGGCGAAATCGGGGGTTTATTTAAAGAAAACACGCGGGTCACCCAGAAACCCGGTGTGACCCGGCACTGAATAAGGGGCAACGTGTCACGGAGGGTAACGCGGAGCCCCTCCTCTGTGACACGGAGCCAACGCGTTGGCTTACTGGATTTTTGAAAAAAATCCGGATTTTGCCTTCAACGTGTCACGGAGGCCAACGCAGAGTATTGCCTCCGTGACACGGCACCAACGCGTCAGTGCTCTGTTTCACCAATAAATTTAATTTTTCATACCTCGCTTCATTTTCTCGATTCCATGATATTTCCTCCGTTATACCTGAAAATCACCTCACTAAACAAAAATTGGTTAAATTAATAGATTTCCCTAACTAAAAAAATATTAACTAAAATATTAACTAAAATGAAAATCTAACCCTAATCAAGAAAAGAAAAACAAAACTAAAAATTGAAAATAGAAAAGAAAAACAAAAATACAGATAAAAATTAACTACACTGTGCAAAAAAAAAAAAAAAAAAATATTTTTCTCACGGGTTGCCTCCCGTGCAGCGCCTGGTTTACCGTCGCGGCTCGACGTCCTTTGAGCTCACTTGTCTACTATGGAGATGGACGATTTGTCCCGATCATGGTCATCCCCCCAGTAGTTCTCAACCTTATCCGGTGGCCTACCTAGTAACTCTCGGGAATCAATCATTCCTTTAGCATTCCCATGATCAATTACGTTGATCACCGAGAGATCTTTATAAACAGTCGGGAGCTTAGGTACCTTGTACACGTCGAACACTTTGACCTTGTCATGTGCTCGCATCGTGAGTTGACCCGCAGCTACATCAATTAATGCCTTTCCGGTTGCTAAAAAGGGTCGTCCCAAAATAAATGGTACTTCAGCATCTGGTTCAAAGTCCAGAACAATAAAATCGACCGGAAAAATGAGGGAGCCTACTTGCACTAACACATCCTCAACAATGCCATCCGGCTTAGCCAAAGACCTGTCTGCTAGCTGCAAGATTACCGTTGTAGGTCTAGGACTCCCTAGACCTAACTTTCTGGTTACCGAAGATGGCTTCAGATTTATACTTGCCCCCAAGTCGCATAATCCACGAGCTCGGATACTTTGCCCAATAGTAAGCTGGATAGTGAAACTTCCAGGGTCTTTCAGTTTTGTGGGCAACCTATTCTGAATACGGGAAGTGCATTCCTCCGTTAAAGCTACCGTGGCATACTCAGTCAAACGACTTTTGTTAGCCACGATGTCTTTAATATACTTCGCATATTTTGGCACTCCCTGCAAGACATCAACAAGAGGTAAGTTAGCATGTACCTGTTTAAGTACCTCCATGAATTTCTGGAAACACGCCTCCTCCTTGTGTTTCTTAAGTCGTTGAGGGAACGGGGGTGGAGGCCTTTCTGGTTCAGCTTCTTGAGTCTTCCCCTTATCTGAGGTTTGCTCTCCCTCAACATCTGTTGCTCCTGACTTTTGAGGCGGTCTTTCCGGTTCCACCTCCTTCAACTGTAAACCACTCCTCATGGTCACTGCATTTATCTGCTTCGGATTAGGATCCGTGTCGCTAGGTAGTCCTCCTTTGGGTCTAGTATTTTGGGCACTAGCAAACTGCCCAAACTGATATTCAAGAGCCTTGGTCGCCAATTGATTGTTCTTCACTTCAGCTGCCAATTTGACATAGTCAGTCTGCAATTGTGCCTGATTAGCGATCATGGTTTTGAACATCTCCTCAATAGTTGGTGATGGTGGTGGAGGAGGGGCATTATGATTTCTGAATTGAGCTTGATAATTTTGTTGCCCTCCTTGGTTTCTGTGCATACCCTGCCCTGAACTTTGGCCTTGTTGATTGTTGCTACCCCACAAAAAATTCTGATGGTTCCTCCAATTTGAGTTGTAGCCACCACCAAACTGCTGTTGATTTCTCTGTGCATTGCCCACAAAGTTAACAGAATCAGGATTTGCACCACAGCATTCAGCTGAATGGTCACTACTACCACAGACTTCACACCACATCTGTTGAACTGCATTGACTGAAGCTGAAGGCTGGTTCAAATTTATATTGCTGAAGTGAGTGTTTAACTGATTTTGCAAAGCAGCTATCTGTGCAGCGATAACTGTGAATCCATCCACTTCAAGCACTCCTGCTGCTTTCCTTGCTCCACCTCTTGAAGAATCTGCATTCCATTCTGGATTGCCTTGTGAAATTCGGTTGAGCAAAGTGTACAGCTCCTCATAGGTCTTCTCCAGCGCTTGCCCTCCAACTGCTGAATCTAACAGAATTTTAGTGTGGGGTTCCAAACCCTCAATAAATGTGTGTACCAACACCTCATTTGACTGATGATGGTGAGGACAGTCCCGCAACATGGATTTGAATCTTTCCCAGGCTTGATAAAGATTTTCTCCTTCCCTTTGTTTAAAACTTAGGATTTGACTCCTAAGTCTGGCTGTTTTACCAGAAGGGAAAAATCTGATCAAAAACTTCCGTGCAAGATCATCCCACGTTGATATAGAGTTGGGTGGTTCAGCTTTTAACCACCTCTTGGCTTCACCAAGTAAGGAAAATGGAAATAAGGTGAGCCGAACATAATCAGGTGACACTCCAGCGGGTATATAAGTGTCACTTATCTCCAAAAAGTTCTGGAGATGTTGTTGTGGATCTTCGTGAGGGAGACCGGTAAATTGCCCGCTTGTGTGCAAAAGTTGCACCATATTCTGCTTTAATTCAAACCTCCCTCTAGGCTCTGGTTTGCGGATGCTAGAATGTACATTATTAGCGTGTGAGATTGCCACCTCGCGAACCGGCCTTGCTGCTGCTTCATCAGGCACTAAAACTGCCCGCACAACTGGTGGATTTTGTTGCTCCATCATAGACTGTTTAAGCAACTGCAGCTTCTTTCGAAGAGCTTCTCTACGTTGACTATGAAATTCACGTTCAGGCTCTAAGTAAGATTCCACCAGCTCTTTGTCCCTTGCCAGTGTTCACAGAAACAAAATCTGCAAAATACAGGCTAAGACCAAGTTGTTAACACTTAAGAAAATAAAAATACAAATACAGTAAATTTACACTAAACACAATTTTACAAATCGCCTAGCCTCCCCGGCAATGGCGCCAAAAACTTGCTCGGCTTGTACTGCTCGTTGGTAATTTATATTAAAAACCGACACGCAAGTGCACGTGGTCAAACAAGTAATAAAGTGGCTAAGTAGCCAAGTATCGATCCAAGGAGGCTCAAGATACGTAAAATTGCCTAGTTTACTATATTCCTATTTCACATCTAGTTATGCTAACAACAACGTAACCAAGAGTTAATTGAGTTTTTGTTTCTAAACTATATACTACAATTAATAACAACTATTTACTTTTGAATTCAGACAATGGATATGAACATGCCAAGGTTAAGAACAAGTAATGAACTTGATAATCATAATAATTTTGGTTAATTCTCTTCTTCATGTTGCTAGCCAAGAACATTTGCCTAGAAATTAAAACTCTCGTATTTAATTTTACTTTAGAATCATAAACCATCCGTCTACATTTCTGTGATCAAATGCAATTTATGACCTAGCACTACAATTCCGGTTCCTAAATTGACTAATACGGCTTTCAAGTATATTTCTATCAGGAAAGCACATCAAAACCCAATTTTCCCAAATCAAGTTAAGAACAATACCCTATTAATTCATAACTTTCCAATTTCTTGCTCTTTCGAGTGAAATTGGACTTTTTAGATGTACATTAATGTTGGCCAATCACTAATGCAGTAAAAACAAGAATTAATAGAACAACAATAAAGAAGAAGAATAAAACCATATCAATTATAATCAAAATTCATTACACATGTTCAAAACCTCAGCAAGGAAGAGAATTAGCCACTCATTCTTGGATTGATCATCCTAAAATGAGTGTAAATCATACGTACAATTGATAGAAAGAATAAAGGAAGAGAAGAAATCCCTTAGCTTTTCCAATCTTCAACTGCTACTAACCCACGTTCCTGCTCTCCACTTCTGAACTCAGTCAAAAAACTCAAAAACTAATTAAAATAAACCTAAGTGTGTTATTTATACTAGTGGGAAATTTTTCCCGGAATAACAAGCAACGTGTCACGGAGGCCAACGCGGAGCACTGCCTCCGTGACACGGCGTGGACGCGGACCTTCACTGGAATTTCCAGGGTCCGGTAAATTAGCCTCAATGTGGCACGGAGGCCATCGCGGAGGCCTCTCTCCGTGCCACGGAGCTGACGCGCAGGCACACTGGAAATTACCATTTTAATTCATGTCCAGGCAGTGTGCTACCGCGATGGTAGCGTGGCACGGCTCCATCGCGGAGCCCCTATAAAATATGCATTCGAAGGTCGTTTCCACGCTTGCATCCAAGTCCAACTCCGACATAGTTCCAACATGCATTTTAGCTCCTAAAAATCACATTTATCTGCAAAACAAATGCTAATCATGTTGGTTAGTATAAATTCACATTTTATTACTAATTACATGATATTATATACACATTGTACAACAAACAAGGTAAAAATGATACGTTTGAGTATCACTTGGGCATATAAATCTGCCTAAGATCAATACCCATAGTAGAAACTTAGGAAATTCATGCATTGGGTTAAAACCCCAAAGGATAAACATATAGATTTTCATGAATTAGAGAGGGATTTGGCATGGGTGAGAACAAATTCACCTATTCATAACCATATATACCTAAGAGAATCTACTTCTATAACTCCTCTGATTGTCCAATGGAGAATTGAGAAGAACCTGAAAGAAATTGAGCTTGATTACCTTTATAGCTTTCTACACTTGCATGAATTAATAGGCATAGTTTAGATGAACTTACCCCTCTTAAAACTCACTATTCATAGCTTAAAAAGATGTATCTTAGGCTTTAGGATCATATAAATTACTGAAAAACCCTTAATAAACTCGCAGGAAAAACTAACTTCTAGTCCCAACGAGGGACTGGACGAGTCGTTACTACTGGGAACAAGTCATGATCTCATGTCGTTAAGTACACTGTCCATATATCCTCAAAGGGTCCTCAGGAGGGACCTAATGGTTTGTCATTAGTGACCACGACTCATGGTCACCTCTCGTTGCCTTCACTGCCAAAACTCACCTGGCGCTCACCACGGAGCACAGCACGATCATGGTGCACCCAATGAATCGTGGTAACCCACCCGGTGGGTGCACTGCCCAATTCCTCCTACCTGCATCTCATCCCTAACAATGACTGGCTCAACGTGTCGTGGGGCTGACCACGAATTGTGGTCATGTTCGTGGTGACCCAAAAGAAAAAATTTCCAACTCAAGTCATACTCCTCACAAAGAGTCACTTAATGACTCATGCTCATCCTGAGAGGTCACAGGACGCTGTGACCTAATGTAGAAAATCTTATTTTCTCCATTTCAACCCCAAAGTCTAATCTTTAGGCTTTCTGGATATAACAAAATTGTGCACCGTTAAGAAATACTAAAGATAAAGAGAATACAATACAAGCGTTTAGTATTGATTTAGAATCACTTGTGCAAACTCTAATTCGTTAACCATGGTTCCCACAATCCTAGTTATAGAGGTTTTATCCTATCATGTTTATAAGAAAATTAATAGCATTCATAGACAAACACATAAATTAATACTTAAAATGGTGATTGGAAGAAAAATCCACTTGATTATTGCAAGAAATAAGGAAGAACAATTCAATAACAAGTATCTCAATGTATTTTGTGAAATAAGACTTAAAACTCGCAATTGCCTAACTTCTCAATCTTGGGAAATTTGGAAAAACTTCTCCAATATTACATAAAAATAAAAGGTATTTATAATACCAGATTTATGCCTTCTTTGTTCCTTTATGGTTTTAATTTGGAATTTGTAGCTCTTTTCCTAGTTGATGTAGGACTCCACTGCTGCCAGCCAGACAGGGTTGGCACGTCGTGCCTTGCATCGCGCAGCAAAAACCTTGCGTTGTGCCTTTGGTTGCGCAGTAAGGCCTGCGCGTTGTGCTGCTGGTTGCGCAGGTGTGTCAGTGTGGTACTAAATGTTTATGATTCACGTTTTTCAACCCAACTTCCTCATCTTCATTCCAAAAGCCTCAAATACAGCCAAGTCCATCACTTTAAGACCTGAAAGCATCAAAGGATGTGCGTTAGCTTTTTTCACAAATATGTATCATAAAACACATGTAAACACACATAATTTGTTCTCAAAATATAGTAAAGTATAGGTAAAATATGGCTAAGAAGTGCATAATTACGCCCTTCATTACCACCCCAAACTTAAACTATTATTTGCTCTCGAATAATCTACTACTCTCCCTCTCAAATTAACCACAAAATCCATCCTATGAATAGGTCTACTTGCACATAGGATCATGAGACAAATCAATAAAGCTTCAAAAATTAACTCACATGCATATAGGATCAATATTAAAATGTCAAAGTTTGAATCAATTATCTTTTGAAAACTAACTCATCAAGACATATTTTGGGCTAACATGAATCATATGTAATATAGCAATCAAGATATACCAAACTCTTACCATTGTGCCCCTCACAATTTGGAGAGATGTCCTTTCTCACACAAGATATAAATCAATATAAACTTGAACATAAATAAAATAATTTCCGCTCACTCTCTCAAAGAAGTCAACATGCATGCAAAATACGACCCGTAGGATTTCCCTCAGTGTAGTACTCCAATAATATAGAAATTTGAATCAAGGATCAATTAGCACTTAACATAGTTGTAATGTAGGCTAAGGGACGGGTATGGACTATTTGCCCAAGATAGTGACTAATCTCCCCAAGCACTTTAATACTTCATAATATTTTAATTTTCAGCATATTCTTCAATTTCCCATTTTTCTCCTTATATCTCCTGTTATTTTTCAATTTTTCAACTCAGATGACTAGTGGGCATTTTTTCAACATTGAGCTCCTTCACACATTTTTTTCATCATTAGTTTTTTTCGAAGCTCTTTCTTTTTTTATTTTCCCACTAATATCACCTCCCCTGTTTAGCAAATTTCACCCTCTTTTCCTTCTAATTCACCTTACTTTTTATCTTTTTCTTTCACTTCTCTAATTATGCTCCTTTCATACAGAAATTTTCAATTAAAGTGTTGTAGGAGTCATTTGGATCAAATAAATGTTAATAGAACAAAAAGGATTAAGCATGTAATATGACTATCAAAAAAATAGGCTAAGGCTCAAAATGGCTAACTAGGATAATCATATCAAGGTAGGTAAAATAGGATGAAAAAACGACTAACAAAGAAATGCCTATATCACTTCCTAAATCCATCATTCTTATTTCTCTTTGCATACACACCAGGCAAGTTCTAGACATCAATTACAAGCATGGAGTATATCAAAAATTCCTCACACATTACTACAAAATGGTTTAACAATGGTAATCAAGATCACATAAACACATATATCCATATTGTATGCATAACATAATTAACCCCACTTATTTCAAGTACAAGAGTCAAGTTCCAAAAGACTAAGTGTTTCTACCTTTTTCATGCATTTTGAGTAAATTTCATAAAGTCTCAATGATACCTAAAGTGAAGCACCAAGCATTCATAAGGTCCAAGTTCTTTTTCTTCCTAATGACTAATACCCTTAAGACGGTCATCATCTATCCATCATCAGGCAAAGTCATGACTCAATGACTAAAGAGATAAAAATCTTGACTCTCTTATCAGTTCTAAGAGACTATCCACCGGAAAAGTACCGAAATCAAAAACTGGAGGGACCCAAAACAAAATAACTTTAAAAAACTACTACAAATCAAAAAGTATGCATGATAAGTCATAAATTCCAAAAAGAATTAGGCACACCATGTGTAAATTTAGCAATTAAAAGAATGCATGGTAATATGAATTTCACTTATCCTACCCCACACTTAATCCATAGCACTGTCCCCGGTACTGAAACAATAAAACATAAAGTAAAAGAGTGAAAGAAAACCTCTCTGGGCCTCTAATCCTCATCATCAGTAACGACAAGAGCAACTTTCCCCACCTCCGAGTCATCTTCGTCATTAACAATTGTATTCAAAAATATTTTTAAGGGCTATTTATAATTGTAAAAAAAATATCACACAAAATAAACTGAGACCAAAACAAATTAAAAAAAATAATTTCAGATCTGGAATTGTTGCCACATCACGCGGAACAATACGCTGCAAAACTACCGCAACACTTAGCTTGCTGCCGACTTTGTAAATGCTTGGGCACACTAATTTCTAGTATGTTGCTGGCGGCTGGTTCAGGTTATTCCTCTGCCTTTAATCTTTTAAATCTTTTACAAGAAATATTATTATTATTATTATTATTATTATTATAATTTCCTTTCATTGAGCTGCTTGCTTTATTTCCTATTATGATTTTTTCTAATTTTTAATTTTTTCTTGCTCCAGATTTCATTCACAATATATGACTTAACTTCTACACACTTGAACAAACACATCAATTCTAAAAAAAATCAAAAAGTATCTTGGATTTCCTCCCAAGTAGCGCCTGATTTAACGTCACGTCACGATGCAGGTATCTTAATTACTCAGACTTCATCAACATACCTATTGAGGTCATGGTCACATTTTGGCCGCTTGTTTTACCATGCTAACCTATGACACATCAGAAAAAGAAAACAAAAATGTAACATAGGAAATAAAGACTAGAAATTAAATACAATCAATTAATCTAATCCTAAGTCGTATTCCCCTGCAACAGCTCCACTTCTTGACAAGGCTCAAACTCACACTCTTGATAAAGTATGAAATCGACATTGTTAATAAAGAACCCAACAAAGAGGTTTGACCATAGGGAATAAGGTCAGGATATAGAAGAACGCTAGTATTTATGCTTTTAAGTCAATTATTTCTTAAAAGGGGGGAATTTATAAAAGTAACAACTAACAATGTTGAGAATTTGATTGTTGATTTCATATTAATGCAGTTAACTAGGTTGAGTATTCCCCGTGGATTCATAACAACTTCGGGTTTTATACTTGTGATATATCCCAATACTTTACTTGTAGAATTTATAACTAGGGTTCATCCAAACGACTGGTTCGTCCTTATTAGATGGCTATACTCAATCATCGGGTTAGGTCACATGAATGATTTCACTTTAACTAGTATCAATTTGTTCCAAATTAACTATCCTGCGATCACAGCTCAAGTTGTACAATGACCCATAAAGACTCAAGGCTCTGCTATAATTCTCTTTTCATAATCTCCACCTCTCTAGGTTCAAGCAAGAAGAGAATTCAGGCAAGTCCTAATGTTGCGCACCATTAAGAAGTGTTAAAGATGAAGACAATACAATACAAGCATTTAGTATTGGTTTAGAATCACTTTGTGCAAATCCTAGTTCATTAATTCACCATAGTTCCCACAATCCTAGTTGTGGAGGTTTTAGACTATCATGTTTATAAGTAAATTAATAGCATTCATCGACAAACAGATAAATTAATACTTACAATGATGATTGGAAGAAAAATCCACTTGATTATTGCAAGAAATAAGGAAGAACAATTCAATAACAAGTATCTCAATGTATTTTGTGAAATAAGACTTCTAACTCTCAATTGCCTAACTTCTCAATCTTGGAAAAAATTTGCAAAAGTTCTCCTACATTACAAAAAAATAAAGGGTCGTTACAATAGTAGATTTATGCCTTCTTTGTTCCTTTACAGATTTGATTTGGGATTTGTAGCTCCTTTTCCCAATTGAAGTAGGATACCACTGCTAGCAGTTGGATAGGGTTGGCGCACTGCGCCTGGCATCGCACAACAAAGACCTTGTGTCACACCTCTTGTTGGGTAGTAAGGACTCCGCGCTGCGCTATTGGTCGTGCAGGTGTGCCAATGCAGTGCTAAATATTTAAGCTTCACGTTGTTCAACCCAACTTCTTCATATTCATTCCAAAAGCCTCAAATACATCCTAATCCATCACTTTAAGCCCTGAAAGCATCTAATCGTGTGCGTTAGCTTTTTTCATATATATATATATATCATTGAATACATGTAAACACATATAATTAGTTCTCAAAACATAGTAAAGTATAGGAAAAGTATGGCAAAGAAGTGCATAAATACGCCCTTCATCATCCCCCTTGGGAACATTCTTCCTCGAATGTAGACTAAGTAATACGGAAAGGATAAGGAAGAAACTGCAAAACTAGAACTGAAACTCTATATACTAAAACTGATGGAGTGATTGACTCCGAACTATGATACATAACTAAACTAAATTCATGAAATAAACATGCATACTAAGATATGAAAGGAATTGAGAGACATGGACTTGACATGAAACTGAATAGAGTACTAAGGAGGAAACTGATACCTCATGCTAGAACTGAGCTAGAAGGGAAAAAATGTGGGTATCTAACCATCATATCTACTTTGGCTTCCCAAATAGCTCCCTTAACTAGGTGATTTCTCCACAAAACCTTTACTGAAGCTACCTCCTTGTTCCTCAACCTTCAAACTTAACGATCAAGGATCTCAACTGGAACCTTCTCATAGGTAAGGTTATCCTTTGCACTAAGTCTTTCTATCCAAAAACCTAGAGCTGGATAAACAATGAACCGTTTTAGCAAGGACACATGGAAAATTGGATGTACCGAAGCTAACTCCGCTGGTAACTCCAACTCATAAGCCACTTTTCCAACTGACCTCAGAATCCTATAAGGACCAACATATCGTGGACTAAGCTTCCCTTTCTTGCCAAACCTCATAACTCCATTGATAGATGACCCCGTCATCAAAACCCAATCATCAACCTCAAACTCAAGCTCTCTGCTCCTAACATCTAGATATGATTTCTGACAACTCTGAGTCATTTTCAACCTCGGTTGGATACGCTGAAATTTCTCCACACCCTCATAAACTAAATTAGATCCTATCAATGTAGCCTCACCTACCTCAGACAATCCAATAGGTGATCTATATCTCCACCCGTAAAGAGTCTCAAATAGAGCCATCTGAATGCTGGAGTGGTAACTATTATTGTGGGAAAACTCAATGAGAGGCAAGTGATCATCCCAACTACTTTTGAAATCGATCACACAAGCTCTCAACATGTCCTATAGATTCTGAATGGTCCGCTCGGCCTAACTATCTGTCTATGGGTGAAAAGTCATGCTAAGCTTCACCTGAGTCCAAGGCCTATCTGAAATGATCTCTAAAATTGAGAGATGAACTGAGTACCCCTATCCGATATGATAGAAATTTCAACTCCATGCTACCAAACTAACTCCCAAATGTAAAGTCTAGCATAATCCTCAGTTGAATCCATAGTCTTAATCAGTAAGAAATATGCTGACTTGGTCATCCAATCTATTTTACCCATATTGAATCATACAGTCAGCGTGTTCGGGGAAGTCTTGTAATGAAATACATATTGATCTCTTCCATTTCCTAGTATGAATGTTGATATCCTATAGCATACCTCCTAGCCTTTGATGCTCAACCTTCACCTGTTGCAATTCGAACACTTAGCCACAAATGCTACAATATCCTTCTTCATGCCATTCCCCCGGTAGACTTCTCGTAGATCATGGTACTTCTTGGTATCACCTGAATGGATAGAATATCGAGAGATATGAGCCTATATTAATATCTGCTCCCTCAAGTCATCCATATCCAGAACACATAATTGGCCCTGATATCGTAGTAAACCATCTCCCCCTGGAAGAAAACCTCCACTTTTTGATTTTGAACAGCTTCCTTCAACTTTACTAAGATAGGATACGCATCTTACTTTGATTTATCCTCTATCCCTAATGAAGATTCCAATATATTCTAAACAATAACACCACCAACTATTGAATTAGTAAGGAGAACCCCCAAGCGAGAAAGCCTATAGACGTCTTTCACCATTTCTTTCCTCCCATCCTTTACACGGGGCACACTCTCCATGGACAGCCTATTAAGAGTGTTAGCCACTACATTGGCCTTAACCAAGTTGTAGAGGACACTAATGTCATAGTCTTTTAGAAGCTCAAGCAATCTCCTTTGTCGCAAATTCAAGTCCTTCTAAGTAAACACATACTGAAGGCTCTTGTGATCTGTGAACACATCCACATGTATCCCATACAAGTAGTGCCTCCAAATGTTCAAGGCAAACACCATCATTTCTAAATCAAGGTCATGCATCAGGTAATTCTTCTCATGAATCTTAAGTTGTCTTGAGGCATAAGTAATGACCTTTCCATGCTGCATCAACACATACCCAAGGCCAATGCTCAATGTATCACAATCCATAACAAAGCCATCCTGCCCTCCGGCAGGGTCAACATTGGAGCTGAAATGAGTTGAGTCTTTAGTTCTTGGAAACTTTTCTCACAAGTATCGTACCACTGAATATAACCTTCTTCTAGGTCAACTTAGTCAACGGTGAAACAATGGATGAAAAATCCTCTATGAACCTCCAATAGTAACCAGCTAAGCCTAAAAGCTCCTAATGTCGGTAGGGTTGACAGGTCTAGGCCAGTTCTTCACAACCTCTATCTTTTGAGTGTCTACTTGAACACCCTCACTAGACACCAGATGATCCAAAATTGCAACTGACTTAAGATAAAACTCACACTCACTAAACTTAGGAAACAACTAATAATCCTTAAGAGCCTGCAACACAATCCCCAAATGAGTGGCATGCTCCTCCTCACTCCGAGAGTATATAAGGATATCATCTATGAAGACAATAATGAACATATACAACTACTTATTGAACACCCTATTCATCAAATCCATGAAAGTTGTAGGAGAATTCGTTAGTCCAAAAGGCATAACTACAAACTCCCCATGACCATATTGAATCCCGAAGGTCGTCTTTTCCATGTCACTCTTCCTTACCCTGAGCTGGTGATAGCCGAATCTGACGTCTATCTTAGAGAAGCACTTGGCACTTTGAAGCTGGTAAAAAAAGTCATCAATCCTAGGGAGGGGATACTTATTATTTCTTGTGACCTTGTTAAACTGTTTATAATCGATTCGTATTCTGGGAGAACTATTTTTCATTTGAACAAAGAGGACAGGAGAACCCTATGGGAACTTACAAGGCCTGATTAAACCTTTATCCAGGAGATCTTTCAACTGTTCCTTCAACTCGTTTAGCTCAGTTGGAGCGATTCCATATAGAGGAATGGATATGGGTTTCTTATCAAAGAGAAGGTTAATACCAAAGTCAATTTCCTGCTCGGGTGGGACCCCTAGTGGATCATCTAAAAATAACTTTGAATACTCACATATAATAAGATCTAACTAGAGAGTTAGGGTTTTGGTCTTAAAATCCTTAACCCGAACTACATGGTAAACACAATCCTTGGAGTTTATCTTTTTGGCCTTAAGATAGGATGCAAAGCAATCTGTTGGCATAGCTGAACTACCCTTCCCCTCTAAGATTGGCTCACCGAAAAATTGAAACTCTACTGATCGGGTTCTATAATTAACTAAAGCATAGCAAGCATACAAATAATCCATGTCAAAGATAACATCGAAATCAGTGATGTCTAACTCTACTAAGTCTGTTGAGGTGAATTTCTTATGAACTATGACAAGGCAATTTCTTTGTACCCATAAAGCTATAATTGACTCACCAATAGGAGTAAAGACTGTGAACAATTCTAATAGAATTTTGAGACAAACGCTGAAACTAATAGAACCATAGGATAATGTGGCCCCTAGATTTAGAAATGCATAAACATCAAGATGAAATACTCCTAATATACTCATCACCACATCAAGTGAGCTCTCCCACTCCTAGCATGAGGAAAGGGCATAGAAGCGGTTCTGGTGCTGACCGCCACCGGCACTAGATGTGCGCCCTACTAAGATCGGCAAATTGTTAGGGCTGCTGAAGTGGTGGATGGGGCACAACCTTTATCATCACCCTGTCTAGTTGAAGGGAAATCCCTAAGTCTGTGTCCGGGCTTCCCACACCTATAACAAGCATTTGAGAAAACCAAGCACTCTCTTGGGTGGTTCTTACCACACTTCCTACAAGCTGGGAAAGTGCGTTCCCCAGTCATGCTCCTATGACCCCTAGAGCCTGGTTCTTTACCTCTTTGATCACCTCTAGGCCTTGATGAGATACTGACTAATGATGGAACTGCGGTTGATGACCTCTGGTGGGGCTGTTCGTGATGTCTACCACCCAGATCTCTGCTAAGAGTACCTAAAGCTCCCTTTCCTAGTCCACTGTTACACCCCGGGAACCTAAGGATCAGACCTGGGGAGTCAAGACGGTGAAAAGCTGAAGTTTCCCACTCGATCAAATAACGATCTTTGAAGTGGCTCATGAGGAGTGACCATGAGTCGTGAGGTGACTCGTGGTCAAGCAGGGCCTGGCAAGGTTTTGGGTGAGACCACGAGCATGACCACGAGTCATGGTCAGACCTCACAACTTGTGAGGTCACCCCTAGCATGGGTTGAGAGGTTGGCTAAGGTTTTGAGGCAGTGGGGGTCACGAGTGGTGACCACAAATTGTGGTCAGCCACCAAGATTTGTGGGTCCCTCATGGGGGTTCCCTAAGTGAATTGGCAGTAGACTCCACGACTCCAGGCCATGAGTCATTAGCCCTGATCACGAGTCGTCCAGTCCCTCATGGGGACTGGAAATCAACAAATCTTTGCGATTTTAGTAAGGATTTTTCCGTCATTACTAAGTTCTAGGGCCCTATATTACGTTGTTTAAGGATCATTTCAGTGGGTTTAAGGAAGGGGAAACCTATTCTAAGCTAGTTCATTCCATGCATGCAAGGAAACCTATTCTAAGCTAGTTCATTCCATGCATGCAAACTTGAGAGTTTGAGGAGAGGATTTATAGCAAGTTTTGAAGGTTTACATTGGAATCTCACCTTGGTCAATTAGAGAAGTTGTAAAATCATCCCTCCCAGGTATGTAAGGTTATGAGTGGGTGTCTCCTTCCACCCATGCTCAATTTCTATTAAATCATGAAAATTACCTATGATCAAGTATGGGGTTTTACTCAATTGCATAATTCTTCAATCTCTACACATAGGTACAATTAGATTATATTTATATTGATGAATTGTGAAGCTTGGGCAGATTTTAAATTGCTTTCAATCAAAAATTGTGTTTTCTAAATTATGAAATTGAATGCCCATGGATAAGAAGTTTATGAAAGAAGATAATGATGCTGAATATATGATGATGATGAGATTTGATGATGAAAAGCATGTTTCTATAGCTACCCATGATTATGATATTTTTTTCAAAATGAATTAAGTAGATCCAAGCATGATAGAGTTTTGGGCAAGGCCCTTATATCAAGTATGATGACGTAGTATCTCTAAAATAAGTTTACCACAGGATTTTTGAGTAGATGCTCCCACTTACATTTGATCTTATGGTATGTTATGAAATAAAGCCTCTCATATTCATGAATTCATAATTGAGATGTATGTTATCATTGTGCTTCGATTTCATATGATGATGGTTCTATGCATGATTTCATTATTGAGCTTTGTCAAAGGACAATGTTGAGCTTCATTTTCATGTGATATCGAGTCTCTGTATGATTTCATTATTAAGCTTTGTCAAAGGACAATGTTGAGCTATGTTTCATACAATGTTAAGTTATGCATGTTTTCATCGTGAGCTTCGTCAATAAAAGATATTGAGCTTTGTTATATACGATGTAGAGCATTTCATGTTTTGGGAGAAGAGTCCAGCACTGAGCAGGATAAGGGTTGATCACCCTATGCCCCAGAACTACGCACCAACATAGGTTGATACTATTATATTATTAGGACCTCCCATGTGAGCTATCCCCGTCTTAATGGCCCATAAACTTGATATCAATATCATGGTATCGTCCATAGTCCTGAAAAGGTTATGGACAGCTCTATCCACTTGAGTATGATAGTTGGGACCACATAAGATCTATCGTGGTATATCGATTAAGTGACGAGTCTCCCACTGCCTATACTATTTAGATTTGCATATTCATTACTCACGGTGATTACTTTTCACATGCATGTTGTAAAAGTAAGGTTTGACTCATTGTTCAACTTTTATCATAAATGTTATGTTGTAACTTTGAGTAGAGCCAATCATGATGTTATAAAGCTATGCATGGTCATTTCATGATAATATTTTGATTTCAGAATGAATGTATGTAGCCCTTATTCTCAGACTTGAAAGCTTATTATATGTTATGAAATGTTTTAAATGATTTATTTTGCTTAAGAGGTTTTACCTACCTTGCATACTCGATACATTTCATGTACTGACCGCATACTTTCTATGCTATATTGTTTAATGATACAGGACCCGTCTTGCAACTTTAGCCCCTCTCTTAGATAGATTTCCGGAGTTAGTATCTTCTCAGAATAGTGAGTCCTCATCCTTTAAGGACTAGACTATCTTTTTCCTTTATATATTTTCAGTTTCAGTATTGTTGAGTTAGTTGGGGTCCTGTCCCATCAATTTATCCAGACTAGAGGCTTTTCATACTAATGTATATGTTAGCTTTGGATTTTATTCTGATGTGATGTTGAATTAGACTTCCGCTGAGATTATATTGATGCTTTCTTTAGTTTATTGAATGAGTGAGTTGTACGCTTATGCCATGGGTCAACTTGGGGTCTCTTGGGGTCCCTTGTACTGTGTCTACGATCCGGGCCCCCATTCGGGTTGTGACAAACTTGGTATCACAGACATAAGTTTTGAAGTGTCCCAGGGAATCTGAAAGCCGCGTTAAGTAGAGTCTTTTTCATAGGTGTGAAGCACACCACACTTATGATGAAGAGGCTATAAGACGTTTAGGAAATGTTCCCTTCTTTCATGATTTATGTCGTGTGATGAAAAGTCTTTCTATCCTTCTAATTAGTGCTAATCGCGATTGTAGAATCATGACTCCCCAAAAATGAACAGAAGGAGGAATGGAGGTGATGAGGGCAACGAGAATGGAAATGGTTATGGGCATCAGCTAGCCCCACCAGTTTAGGAGCCTCAAGCACCGGAGCCAGCCGCTCATGCTTTGTTGCAGGCTCTATTCAGATGCTTATGCAAGCCTTGACCACTCAGGTCAATCAGCAGGCCATTTTGCATGTTTTGAAAAATGGCAATGTAGTGGCGGCTCGAGTCAGAGACTTCTTGAGGATGAACCGGCTAGAGTTTCTGGGGTCAAAGGTAGTTGAAGACCCGAATGATTTCATTGATGAGATTTTCAAGATGACCCAAGTAATGGGGGTGAGTATTGTTGAGTGCACAGACTTGGCCTCCTACCAATTGAAGGTGGTTGAACATATCTAGTTTGGCCAATGTAAGGGTAGCAGGGTCACAAGTGCTGGTTCGATCGCGTGGTAGGAGTTTCAGGTTGCTTTCTTAGATTGGTTCTTCCCTTGAGAGATGAGGGAGCTGAAAGCAGCTAAGTTTATGAATTTAAAGCAAGGGAGGATGATTGTTCAAGAGTATTCCCTTGAGTTCACTCGCCTATTGAAATATGCCTTAGAGTTGGTATCTGATCAGAGGATGTGAGTGAGTAGATTCGTCCATAGGGTTGCAGGTTACTTGGACAAAGACAGCAAGACAGCTATGCTGCACAAGGATATAGACTTTCCTTGGATTATGTTGTACACCCAATAGATGGAGGCAACACATTTGAGAGAGAGGGAGGTCAAGAGGGCCTGGACCGAGGACAACAGATTCTCTCAGCAAAGGTCCGATGGTGGGCACCGACAACAGACCCACCAGGGATCATTAGCCCTAGCATCTTTAGTAGTGACTGCGCCATCCAGTCCTAGACATGATCAGAGAGGGTGAGCATCAGTCTCTAGGGGTCAGAGAAGCAGACCCGTGATTCTGGCATCCCTTCTTGTCACAGCTGTGGTTGGGGGCACACAGGCTAGTGCCTGGCAGGATCAGGTGCTTGTTTCGGATGTGGGAAGCTCGAAAACATGTTTCGAGATTGTCCAGCTACAAGGTAAGATCAATTTGGGGGCCGAGGGCCCAGCTTATAGTGCAGCAGCCCTTCTCCCACGCTCAACACATCAGGGGGCATCTACTAGTATAACTGGTAGTCAGCGCTAGAACAGATTCTATGCTTTAGTTTCCCGTCAAAAGCAGGAGGTCTCCCCGGATGTGGTCACTGGTATGTTGTGAGTTTTCCATACTGATGTATATGCTTTATTAGATCGGGGGGCTACCTTGTCTTTTGTGACACCATACGTGGCCAGTAGCTTTGGAGTCAGTCCCGATGTTTTGTCAGAACCCTTCTCAGTTTCCACTCTAGTAGGCGACTTAGTTATAGCTATACGGGTGTATAGAGGTTGCCTAGTTTCGTCCTTCATAAGGTCACCTCATCAGACTTGATAGAGTTATCCATGACCTATTTCGATGTCATTTTCGGCATGGATTAGTTATTTGCATGCTATGCTTCAGTCAGTTGTAGAACCCAGGCAGTAGAGTTCAGATTTTTGGGTGAGCCAACCTTAGAATGGAAGGGTAGTTCAGTTGTGCCTGTAGGTCGATTCATTTCCTACCTTAAGGCCAGAAAGATGATTTCTAAGGGTTGTATGTACCATCTAGTTAGGGTTAAGGATGTCGAGTCCAAAACCCTGACTATTCAGTCAGTTCCAGTAGTACGTGAGTATCCAGAGGTCTTTCCTTATGATTTTTCAGTGTCCCTCCCGAGCGGGAGATTGATTTCGGTATAGATCTTCTTCCCGACAGACAGCCTATATCTATTCCACCCTACAGAATGGCTCTAGCCAAGCTAAAAGAGTTGAAGGATCAGTTGAAGGACCTACAAACATCACAGAGCTTCTTGTTCCGTACTAGGGTTCTTGGGCTAGAAACATGCAAGGAGTAACCCAAGAAATTCATAACATACCTGGGACTACTTCTGGCGACTTGCCCTTATCTTGATATGATGCCAAGGCGTAGGAGCGGTTTCGATGTTGTCCGCCACCTGTACTAGATGATGCACCCTGCTGAAATGGACAGTGTCTCGGAGCTACTAAAGAGGTGGCTGAGGCTCTACTCTTGCCTCGTTTAGCTACTGCGCAATCTCGACGCTTATGACCCAACTTGCCTCACCAGAAACAAGCATTCGAGCTGGCCATGCATTCTCCCAAATGGTGTTTCCCACAGCTCGTACACATTGGGTACATAATATCCCTTACCCTGGGTTTGTGCGGGACACTAGTTGTCGAAGGTGCTGGAGCTGATAATTTCTTCTAGTAGCGTGAGTGGTGTCCACCACTCCTCCTCCATGGGGAGAACTCCAAATCTTTGGTTCTAGCTCTCTTTGCCTCCATCTCTTTTTTCTTTGCCCGTTCCGCCTCTATTTGTTTAGTGAATATCACCAAACGTGGAAAGTCTATGTCCTTGTGCAACATGGTGGTCCTGCACTCTTTGACTAAGAAGTATGACACTCCGTTCACAGACCTGCTCACTCGAGCCCTCTAGTCGGCTACCATCTCCGGTAATACTTGTACAACCAGGTAAACTCCTATGCGTACTCCTGGAAAGTCATGTCATTTTGTCTCAAGTTAATGAACTCTGCCGCTTTTGCCTCCCTCAACTCTCTAGGAAAAAACCTATCCAAGAAAGCATCATAAACTCATCCCAACCTATGGGGGCTACTTCAACTCCCCGACTGTCTCTCCACTGGCAAAACCATATATAAGCAACTCCTTTCAACTGGTATGAACCTAAGTCTTTGCTCTCAGTTCCCTTCACCCCTATGATTTGGGTGATCTTTTGGATCTCTTCTAAGAACTCATATGGATCCTCATCTGCCCTTGACCCTAAGAATTTGAGTGGGTTCATTCAGAGGAAGTCTCTCACTCTTGCCGCTGCTATGTTCCCATTCTGGGAACACGAGCCATCGCTTGCTAATTAATCTGGGCAATTATGTCCTGCGCTAACATTGGTTTTATCGAAAACGTGAGAAAACATCAAGAAAACAACAAATATTTTTTGGTTTTAACCCTGCGACATAGAAGGAATAGGAAAAGGCCCTATAGTGAAAGGTTGCCTTGATCTCGGCATGACTAACATGGTCGTCCATCAGGTTCGCTGGGGCTAGTGGTGCTTGCTGGCGCCCATTACCATTTCTTCTTCAATTCTCTCATCTACGAGGCATTATCTACGTGCATGTAAAGCACGAGTAAGGAGAGGAACTGTTAGAGTTTCATACTCTACGCATGATAAAAATCTTGAAGAAAAGGGAACATTCCTAAAATGTCTCATAGCCTATTCGTCATAATTGTGGTGCATTTCACACCTATGAAGAAGACTCCACTTAATGCTTCTTTCAGACCCCCTAAGACACTCTAAAACTGGCTTTAATACAATGTTTGTCACGACCCGAATATAGGCCCGGATCAAGACACAGGATAAGTAACCCCGAGAGGCTCCAAGTCAACCCATGGCATGATCATAGCATAACACTATTAGAATAACAACTAATAGAAATCATAACTAAGTGGAAGCTACTGAAAGAGTCTGATTAAAAATCGTAGGAAAAAATGTAACAAAACTCTGATACAAGCTAAATTTGTCTATACAAGTCTGAAAGCCTCTACTACACTAATGAGTTGCTGGGACAAGCCCCCAGCTAACTCCTAAAGTCTAAAAACTAAAACATGATGAAATAGACAACATAAGTCGTGTCTCCGAGAGATGAGGACTCACCACAACCAACTGAGATAGGAATGGAGCGTATCTAAATATGTAACTAAGTATGGAAGCCTGAATCTATATCATAAAATGATATAGCATATAAATATGAGGTCAGTACTTGAAATTTATTGAGTATGTGAGAAGCGTAAATAAACTAAAACATGCATGTGTACAAGAAGGAAGTAAATTGAATACATTACTGGACATGTAACATAGCGGAAATATAATGACCCTTTCTTGGATACACACACATACACATATATATATATATATAACATGAAGATTTTTATTTGAAAACATTCACTAAAGTATAATCAACCGATGCGCAAAGGTTATATACTAAAAAATTACTGAGGAGCGAAGCCATGACTTATATCATAGAGACTCCTTGACTATCAAAGGGAGACATTCTCTGACGTGGAGAGTCCCTGACTATCTAAGGGAAAGTCCCTGACTATTGATGGGAAACGTTCTCTACTATGGAGAGTTCCTGCCTGTCTAAGGGAGAACATTATTTTGATATAGAAAATCACTAACTGACTAAGGGAAACATTCATAGCTAAGGAGAGTCCCGACAGACTAAGGGAAACATTTTCAGCTAATGAGAGTCGTGACTGACTAAGGGAAATATTCTAAGCTAAGGAGAGTCCCGATAGACTAAGGAAAACATTCTCAGCTGATGAGAGTCTCGACAGACTAGAACGAGTCAAAATTACTACAACTAATCAAAGACATGCGCATTCAACTAAATACATCATACTAAATTCATTTAGAGTCTGATCAGGATACTTTCTACTAAAACAAGCCCACAAGTCTGAAGGATCATTCTCATGCTTTATTATCATAATTCATATCATCATGGTTCCGAATCATCATTTAAACCACACATTTTACATTCATGAAACACCTATAATATCAGATCATACTTTACAAACACCCACAACATTCAAATCCTGAGTCCATAGCATATGAAGTATAGATTCATGTAAGATACCTAGGTCAAATTCATACTTTAACATGTATACATTAAGTCATATATTCTAGATTTATGGAAAACCCATATAATCATCTCGTACCTTGAACATGTACAACGAGATCATGATGGAAGCATATGAATGTCTCATGAAACCCCATTTCAAAATTTTCTCTAAATCATGATGAAAATTTGATAATCATGCCATTTCCATAGGTTCAACTCATACCTAAAGCAATTACATCGATATCATAGTGAAAACATGCACATACTTCACATTGGTCAAAGATCATATGTTCTATTGTGTTCCAACACATATAATACAACATGTGTCCTAGATCTGCGGGGACCCATATGATCTAATATACTTTAAACAAGAATGCAAGTTCATGATAAGAGCATGTGCATAATTTATGAAATCCCATCTGAAATTCTAGACTAATTCATGGTGAAAATCCCACAGTCATGTTATGCACATATCATACTCATTTTTCAAGAAGATGCAAGTATTCATTAGCATACACTACTATTAACCATGATACCTCTTAGAATTTAGGGAAAACATATGACAATTCATGCATAATTTGAACCTTGGAACATGCTTTTCTAGAATCAAAGGTTTGGGTTTTTAGTTTAAAATATTTGAGGTACAAGGATGAATGGATGTCCTTGTTGAAAACCCACATACCTGAATAGGAGAAATCCCCACTTGAACTCAACCTTTGAAGTCTTTGAAGAACCCTAGTTGAATCCTTGTGTCTTAAGAGAGGGGAGGAAGAAGAGTTTGAGAGAGTATCTTTAGAGAATGAGAGATTAGGCTAGAAAAAACCCTTAAAATGTCCCATATACTACTCAAAACGATGTAGTTTAGGAGTTGAAGTATAGGATTTTATGAAAACACCCTTGAAAATTTGTAGGAAAAGTCCACCCTGCCAATCCCCACGAGGCACTCCACGAGTCGTGGGGTTGGCAACGACTATAGTGCCATGTCGTGTATTGCGCTGGACAAATTCTCAAAATTCTTCTCAGATCTGCCAATGACAGACTTCACAAGTCATTGTCCATCGTAACGACTTGTGATTCCTCCCATTGTCACTAAAGCCCATAATTTCTTCTCCTCCTTCTCACGACTACCCTGACAAGTCGTTACTTGACACGATGGCTCATTATGTTGTCCGTGGTCACGGACCTTGCTGCTCCTCTTGACTACTCCTCACGGGTCTGATCATGACCCATTGGGTTACCTAACGAGTTATACCATGACTCGTTTTGAGGCAAAATTTCCCTTTCCCTTCTGAATTCTTTGTTTAATTCTGGAGCATGATCTTAAAAACTTTCAGGGTGTTTCAACACTTGGCTGGAATGATGATAGATGTTACAAAGGTGAAGGAGACTGTCCCTTGCACAGACCCACTTTTTACTATAGCTGATCGCAAGCCTGTGATGAGAGTTGGCAAGGTCATATATTTGGGATGCTAGAATTATAGCTAAAGTTAGGAGGTTGACCTACTAATGTAGAAGATATGATAGCTTTAGATGCACGGTATTTGCCTATGGAGAGTGTTATGTTGATGTGCCGAGTGGATACAGCCTTTGAGGAGCTGCTTGATGATGATGAGGCCACAATCCTTACTGATGGTGGTGATAACCTAGATATGGATGAAGAGGATGATGTTGGTACGGGTGCCATGCAGGTTGATGGCGAAGATGATGACGAAGATGAGGAGTATAATCCGAGGATGATACTTATTGACCATAAAGGTTTTTTTCTCTCCCTTTATGATATGATTGTGTGTGCACTGAGGACAGTGCACCTTTTTAAGTGTGGGGTGAGGAGATATAGATTTCTAATGTTATTTGATTGCTATATTTGTAGAAGGTCGTAGCATTATTATGTCATTCCTCGTTGTAGTAGTTTGATGATCCGTAGGTCATGGGTTGCAATAGCTAGTATGGTGATGGCGACTTGGATGCCTGGGATATTTTAACTTGTTGTTCGTCTTGACTATGTAATCTTTGGTTGCTTTATTTTGGAGTCAATTTTTCTATTTTTTTTGAGTCGTTGTAGTCATAGAGTAATGATGTTTCCCTATGATAGATGGATGAAAACTGTCTTAAGGGTCGTTTTGTCATATTTTTTTATTTTTAGGATTGAGTCGTATGTCATATGCTTGTATGCTTGTTAATATTTTGCTTAGCTGTTATGTTGGAATAAATAGAGTGGTCACCTTGATTGCATGAGTGAGGATCCATGAGAGACATACATATCTCTTCAATTTGACTAAACATATCCTTAGGGCTTAATTATGAATAAACTTGTCTTTCAATATGATTGCGTGAATGTGTAGCTATGGAAACTAATTAGATTCTTGTTGGCATGAGATGTGAGCTGAATTGCTTCATATGTATATATTGTAGCATCTAAAACATGCCTTAGTGTATGTAGGATAACTAGCTAGTAGGGAGTTCAGAGATGATCAAGGCATTTCTTTGAAGAAACCATTTTTCTATAGTTATTTTACCTTACTAATCATTCTTCCTAGTTACACCCTTTGAGCCTAAAAGCCTTATTCATTCTTAGCCATGAAAGTACCTTAATCCCTCTTTTTGTGAGACCTCAGACTTATAGATCAAAAGTAGTCTTAGGAACTTTGAGACTTGGAAGTTAAGGTCCACCAAGGTATACTGCAAAAGAAAAAGGGGTGCCCATAAAAGTTGTGTTGTTTACGTGTTGCTAGAAAATTGAAAATGAGAGCTTTAATTGTAAAATCCTTAGTAATTCTATGATTAGAAAACTAGCAGTCAAGTAGCGTAAAATGGGGCATGAAAAGAAAAGACAAGGGTGAGTAGATGAAGGGTGAATAAGCAAACAAAAAGGTGGTGGACAAGAAAGAATAAAATACGTCCTAAAAGTGCTTAAGGTGGTAGTCACTATAAAATGAAATATCAATCCTACCTGAACCTTAGCCGATATTACAACCTAGAAAAGTCCTTGCGATCTTAATCTCTTGAACCAATTAGATAGTCTTAACGTACATAAAGAGAAAGCCTATGGTATGTTACATATGTGAATTACATCATTTATGAGTGTGAGTATTTCTTTCTTATTGTGTTCCATGTCTTTACTGATCTTGGGCAGATTTATATGCCCAAGTGATACTCAAACGTATCATTTTTACCTTGTTTGTTGTGCAATGTGTATATAATATCATGTAATTGGTAATAAAATGCCAATGTATACTAACCAACATGATTAGCATTTGTTTTGCAGGTAAATGTGATTTTTAGGAGCTAAAATGCATGTTGGAACTATGTCGGAGTTGGACTTGGATGCGAGCGTGGAAAAGACCCTGGAATGCATGATTTATAGGGGCTCCGCGATGGAGCCGTGCCACGCTACCATCGCGGTAGCACACTGCCTGAGCATAAATTAAAATGGCAATTTCCAGTGTGCCTGCACGTCAGCTCCGTGGCACGGAGATAGGCCTCCGCGATGGCCTCCGTGCCACATTGAGGTTAATTCACCGGACCCTGGAAATTCCAGTAAAGGTCCGCATCCACGCCGTGTCACCGAGGCAGTGCTCCGCGTTGGCCTCCGTGACACGTTGCTTGTTATTCCGGGAAAAATTTCCCACTAGTATAAATAGCACACTTAGGTTTATTTTAATTAGTTTTTAGTTTTTAGACTTAGTTCGGAAGTGGAGAGCAGGAACGTGGGTTAGTAGCAGTTCAAGATTGAAAAATCTAAGGGATTTCTTCTCTACTTTTCTTCTTTCTATCAATTGTATGTATGATTTACACTCATTTTAGGATGATCAATCCAATAATGAGTGGCTAATTCTCTTCCTTGCTGAGGTTTTGAACATGTGTAATGAATTCTGATTTTCCTTGATATGGTTTTATTCTTCTTCTTTAATGTTGTTCTATTAATTCTTGTTTTTACTGCATTAGTGATTGGCCAACATTAATGTATATCTAAAAAGTCCAATTTCACTCGAAAGAGCAAGAAATTGGAAAGTTGTGAATTAATAGGGTATTGTTCTTAACTTGATTTGGGAAAATTGGGTTTTGATGTGCTTTCCTGATAGAAATATACTTGAAAGCCGTATTAGTCAATTTAGGAACTGGAATTGTAGTGCTAGGTCATAAATTGCATTTGATCACAGAAATGTAGACGGATGGTTTATGATTCTAAAGTGAAATTAAATACGAGAGTTTTAATTTCTAGGCAAATGTTCTTGACTAGCAACATGAAGAAGAGAATTAACCAAAATGATCATGATTATCAAGTTCATTACTTGTTCTTAACCTTGGTATGTTCATATCCATTGTCTGAATTCAAAAGTAAATAGTTGTTATTAATTGTAGTATATAGTTTAGAAACAAAAACTCAAGTAACTCTTGGTTACGTTGTTGTTAGCATAATTAGAAGTGAAATAGGAATATAGTAAACTAGGCAATTTTACATATTTTGAGCCTCCTTGGATCGATACTTGGCTACTTAGCCACTTTATTACTTGTTTGACCACGTGCACTTGCGTGTCGGTTTTTAATATAAATTACCAACCCGAGTACAAGACCGAGCATTTACCTTAATGAATTTGAGAGAGGAACATCACTAAAAGTGAGGGGCACAAGAGGTATAATTCATCATACTACCTGTTGCATGTGTAACATTTAATCATTTTGGCCCTTTGTGTTGAAAAGATGAGTTATTTATAGAGGTTGTGTGTAATACCCTGAAAGTGCCTAAGACTAGACCCGGGAATTTAAAATTGGAAGTTGGCAAAAATTTGGAGAATTACCACAGAACGGGTCATGTAACGGATCGTTGGTTGAACCAATGATCCGTAGGATGCATCCGTGGTGAGGTTCTAGAAGTTCTGAGTTGGGAGTAACGGGTGTAGAAATAATTCATTGTTTGATGTCACGAGTCGTCAGATGGGGTCGTCGTGAGATTGGTCCTTGGTCAAGGGAGAAGGAATGAGTTGTGGAATGACCCATTTTAGGTAACAACGGGTCGTGGTGAACAGTTGTGAGAAGGGGTCCCACGTTAAGGCAGTGATGATGACGACTGGAAACAACAAGTTGTTGGGTCTAGCAATAACATGTCCCGTCTAGTCGTGGTGAGGGATCAGAGACCTGAACTCAGGGTCAAGCAACGAGTGGTAACGACAAACCATAGGAGCTGTCAACGAATCGTTCTATTGTCCGTTATCACCAGCAGTTCAGAATTTTCAGGAAATTCATTGAGGGCATTTGCATTATTCCTAAGTCCTAGGGTCCTAAACTATGTCGTTAAGGCTCGAAATGCAGTGTTTTATGAGGGGAAAATCTATCCTGGGCTAATTCACATCCATGCATGCTTATTGAAGAGGTTTAGGAGGTGATCAAGCTAGGTTTCTTCAAGCTTTCCTTCAATCTTTCATTGGGCTTTCAAGGAGTGGAAAAATTAGATCTTCCTTAGGTATTTAGCATTATGAATAGGTGAATCCGTTCACACCCATGCCCAATCTCTCTCTAAATCAAAAAATTCGTATGTTAATTATATGGGGTTTTAACCCAATGCATGCATTTCCTAATTCTCTACATGAGTATGATCTAAATGAGTTTTTATTATTGAATTATAAATTTTGGGCAAGTTTTATGTTGTTTTCATTAAAATAATGTTTCAAGCTTTATAAATTTAAAATGCCCATTTATGAGAAGTTTATGAAAGTTGATATTTATGATGAAGTAATGATGAAAGGCATGTTTTCAAGTTACCCATATTTATAATCATGTTTTAAAGTGAATTGAATATTTTCAAGCATGTTAAAGTATTGGGCAATGCCCACATGTTCAAGAATGATTTATGATTTATGATATGGATTTTCATGATTGATCGATTTATGACGTTGGCCAATTAATGGGCCCTCGATTCATGGCTAAACATGTATGTAAATGGGGATCAGCGATTTCAATGTATATTTGGCCATGAATCTCATGAATGATGTTTATGATTTATGTACGAGCCTAATGTTCATGTTTTTTTGGGAGCAGTGTCTAGCACCGAGTAGCCCTACGTTCAAAGGACCATGTCAGTGTCTCATAACTACGTGCCAACGTACGTGCATAATGATACATTACAATATTAATGGATCCCCTCCTTCGTGATATCACATAATGCACGTCCCTTGCCTAGCAAGCCTGGGATGACTCTGCCCACTTGAGTGAGATAGTTGGAGCATCATGTAAAGCTCTACCATGATGGTGTCAATTATGATGAGTCCTCCCAGTGTTTCAGATGATTTATGCATTGTTATATTTATGTTACTTTGACTCAAGTTATGATTTATAAAGTTTCTCTTATGACTATGGTAATGAATATATTACGAATGTTTTGAAAACCTTGAGCCTTGTGTTACATTACGGTGTTTATGTTACGAGCATGTTGTCCTACTCTTATGATCTCTTATGAACTTTTATGTATTTTAAATGTCTATTTTACTTACCTTGCATACTTGGTACATTCCACGTACTGACCGCACACTCTATGATGTGTCGTTTCATGATACAAGCTTTGATCTTCATACCTAGCACCGTTATTAGCTCGTTCCCGGAGTTAGCATCCAACTCATTGGTAAGTACTCATTTTTCGAGGACTAGTTGATATTAGTTATCTCTTTATGTTTAGTTTTCTAGACTTGTTGGGTTAGTTGGGGGTGTTGTCCCATCAACCCATCAGATATGTTAGAGGCTTTCAGAATATGTGTAGCATTCACCTGTCATATATGAAGTGCCTTTCACTTTCTATGTTATGTCATATTTATACTTCTTCTATGTCGTTATGCTGAGTATTCCCCTTTACTAATATTGAGTTGGATGTATGTTCATGCCATGGGTTGACTTGGAGTCTCTTGGGGCTCCATGACCCGTGTCTAGATCCGGGCCTATGTTCGGTACGTGGTATCAGAGCCATAGGTTTGAAGTGTCCTAAGGTGGCTGAAAGCTGCAATAAGTAGAGTCTTTTTCATGGGTTTTAAGCGCGACACACTTATGGAAAAGGCTACGAGACGTTTAGGAAATGTTACATTCTTTCATGATCTATGTCGTGCGATGAAATATCCCCCTATCCTCCTAACTTGTGCTATTTGCAATTTCTAAATCATGGCTCCCCATAGAGTTAACGGTAGAAGGAATAGGAATGGAAATGGCCATGAGCATGGCAACAGAGATAGGCACCAACAAGCCCCACCAGCCCAGGAGCACCATGTTCTGGAGCTGGTTACCCATGTTGAATTCTGGCCAGCTATCCAGATGCTAGTGCAGGCCTTGACCGCTAGGTCAACCAGCAGGTAGTGGCACATATTCCACAAAAAGGAAATGCAGCGGCAGCTCGAGTCAGAGATTTTGTTGAATGAACTCGCTAGAGTTCCTTGGGTCAAAGGTAGATGAGGATCCGCATGAGTTCATTGATGAGATTGTGAAGATCACCCAGGTCATGGGGGTGAATGGAGTTTAGTGTGCTGATTTGGCCTCATATCAGTCAAAAGGGGTCGCACACATATGGTATCGATAATGGAAAGATAGTAGGGCCGTCGGAGCAGGCCCTGTCACTTGGGAGGAGTTCCATGTTGCATTCCTAGATCGGTTCTTCCCTCATGAGATAAGGTAGTGGAAGGCATCCAAGTTCGTGAATCTAAAGCAGGCGAAGCTGATGGTACAGGAGTATGATGTTGAGTTCACTCGCTTATCAAAGTATGCCCTAGAGTTAGTGGTTGATCATAGGTCACGAGTGAGTAGGTTCGTTTATGGGGTGGCGAGCTATTTGGACAAAGATTGCAGGACCGCTATGCTTCACCAGGATATGGATTTCCGTCGGATAGTGTTGTACGCCAAGCAAATGGAGGTGGAACATATGAGGGAGAGAGAGAGGCCAAAAGGGCCTTGACAGATAGCTATAGGTTCACTCAATAGAGATCCGGTGGTGGTCACCGCCCTCAGATTAAGTAGAGGTCACTAGCTCTAGCACCATCATCAGCTAGTGTTCCATTTAGACCCAAGGCTAATCAAAGGAGCAAGGCCTTAGGTTCAAGGGACTAGTGGGGCATGCAGGTAAGCGCACCTTTCCAGCCTGTGGGAAGTGTGGCAAGAGTAATGTCGGGGAGTGTTTGCTCGACTCAGATGTTTGTTATGGGTGGGGTAGTGTTCGGGTATGTTATATGGGTATATAACTACACGCAAGTGCACGTGGTCTAACAAGTAGTAAGTGGCTTTAGTAAGCCAAGTATCGATCCCACAGAGACTTGGATGAAGTGCAATCTGCTCAAGTGTACTATATTTTACTTCTAAAAATGCAGACAACAGTGTAACCAAGAGTTTGATAGTTTGTTTTATAATTTTTATACTGAAGCTAAAACAATTATCTACTTTGAGTCTGAACTATGAATGAGAGCATGCTGAGGTTAAACGAACATGTAATGTAATTAATTATCATCATAATTTGGTTAAACTTTTCCTCCAGTTGCTAGCCAAGAACTATTGCCAAGAGATTAAAAGTCTCGTATTTAACCTCACTTAAGAATCATGAACCTTCCACCTACTTTTCTGTGATTAAATGCAAGTCATGTTCTAGCCATACAAATCCGGTTCCTAAATTGACTAATACGACTTTCAGGTATATTTCTATCCTGAAAGTAAATCAATTCCCAATTTTCCCAAATCAAGTAAAGATCATATCCTATTAATTCACAACTTTCCAATTTCTTGCTCTCTCGTGTGAAACCGGACTTTTTAGATGTACATTAACGCAGGCCACACATTAATGCAGTAAGAACAAGAATTAATAGAACAACATGGAAGAAAACATGAAAAACCAGAGAATCAATGATCACATTTCATCACAATTGTTCATAACCTCAGCAAGAAGAGGAATTAGCCACTCATTTGTGGATTAAACATCTTTAAATGAGTGTTAATCATACAAGCAATTGAATTGAAGAAGAAAGAAAGAGAGAAAAAACCCTGATATTTTCGTCCCTCAACTGCCTGTAACCCACATTCTTGCTCCACCAAGTCAGAATATTGAAAAATGAACCTAAGTGTTCTATTTATAATGTTGGGAATTTTTCCCAGAATAACGAGCAACGTGTCACAGAGTGCATCGCAGAGCACTGCCTTCGTGACACGCTACGGAAGCGGACCCTCATTAGAACTGGGGGTCCAGGAATTAAAGCTCAACGTGGCATGGTGTGCAACGCGGAGCCAAGCCACCGTGCCACGGACCAGACGCGGACCCTCTCTGGAATTTGGGCGAAATTTCCCTATCCCGGCAGAAGGCCTCTGCGATGGCAGTGTGACACGACTCCATCGTGGAGCCCCTTTAATTCATGCTATCCAATGCCTTGTTCCTTGCTCGCATCCAAGTCGAACCCCGATATCCTCCAACATGCATTTTAGCTTCCCGAAATTACATTTTACCTGCAAAATAATGCTAATCATGTTGGTTAGTATAAATTCACATTTTATTACCAATTACATGGGAATGTATACACATTGATAGATAAACAAGGCTAAAATGGTACTTTTGAGTATCACTTGGGCATATAAATTTGCCTAAGATCACTTACCCCACACTTAAATCCTTGTTCGTCCTCGAACAACAATCCTACACTTCATGCAATTTACATCCCAACCTCGTTACTTTGGTTTGACAATTTAGGCTACGGTCATACCGATTATTCAATACAACAAATCATCAAGAAAACATGCATGGTCTTATCAATGCACTGACCTTCAATACATCAAGACCCCCTAGACTTTAAGAATCGACTCTCGATATTGGCAAACTCATGCAAATCAGCTGATCAAGATATCCCACACAAAAATTAATCTTTCATCAAGCATGTGCCCTCACAACACAAGAGAATCTTCCCCTTTTTGCTCATATGACTCACAAAATTTTAAGCAGGGGCATGTAAACACAATTTCGATCTCTCTTCCAAAAGAATTCACATGCATCATGTCATGACCCATAAGCTTTCCCTTAGTGTATTACTCCACTAATATAAAGAAGTGTGATGTAAGATCCCGTAGGACTTTAACTGGTTGTAATGGAAGCTACGAAACTAGTAAATATTGGGTTAGCCAATAATAGCTACTAGCATCCTTAAGCGCCATTTCAACACATCCCATCAACTCATGGACATTGTTTCTTTTTTTTTCATCCCATTCTTGATGTTTTTCTTTAGTATGGCCCATCGTATTAAGCACACTTGACACAACAACAAAGATTATTCATCCACCTTCATTATAGTTTATTTATAGCAAGTGCACCTTCAACCTTTTCTTTTCTTCTCTCACTCTGCTTTTCTTTTTCTTTTCACCATTCTCACTCTTTGACACTTCGGGAAAATGATTTTCTCTTCTTAAGCGCTTAAGAGTTTTGTATAGACTTTACGGCTAATGAAAAGAAGGAATTAAGCTCGGTGTACACTTTATGACAAAAAAAAAATAATAGGCTAAAGGCTCAACGGGCTGGCTAGGGTATACAATCAAGGTGGGTACAACAAGGAAAAATAGAAACTCTCGGTTAAAACAAAGAAATGCCTACATCCTTTCCTACAATACACCTCCTTCATTTTGTTTTGTACACACACTAGGCAAGTTCTAGACACTTCACAATAGCATGGAATAACAACACCTCACTTTGCACTTTTTTGCACATGCTCAATTCAAGATGTATTCACAGACTCTTCAATCAGCTAATTACAGGAATTCAAACATTAAGCCTCAATCACACTGAATCGAACTCTATGGCCTAGGTATCTCAATATATTTACAAAGTTGCATGCTTTCATACGAATCACCTTTGCATTTTAAATATCATGTACAACACGCAACCATAATTTCGCAACCATACAGTAACTACAGGTTTTGGGATGCAACCCACCAAAGAAAAAAACTGAAAAATAATTGAAAAAAATCTACTCCTAACGACTACATTTCCCTTAAGACGGTCGTCATCCATCCATCATAGGGAACGATCACTACTATGACTTCGGTTCAATGGGACCATTCTCGGTAAAAGAACTGAAAACAAACGCCGAGAAACCCAAGAAGTAAAAAAAATGTTTAAAATATCGATCATTTCGATAGAAAAAATATGTACAAAATATTTTGAAATTTTTTTAAAAAAATTATCGATCATTTCGATAACAAAAATATGTACAGAATCAGCTAGCAACATTCAGCAACACACATCAATTTCACATAGATTTACAAATATAAAACAACAACTTAACAATTCACAACTCACAGGGAACACAAAATTTCACATGCACGACAACAAATGAGAGCATACATACAAAACAGCACAACCTAGCACCTACTTACTCCCACCCCACACTTAGCTCGAACACTGTCCCCAGTGTTCACAAAAATTAACATAGCACAAAATCGGGTGGTGGAACTCCCTGATCAGTCAAAGTATTCCACTTCTTCGTCGGGTGCTGCTGCTTCATCTCCCATGTCTGAATCGGCCTCGTCGTCTTCATCGGACTCCACATTGGAGTCCTCCCGACGTGTCTCCTCGTCTGTGGGGACATCATCATCTGTGGGCTCTACAAATGCTGGCCCCACTCGGCATAGAGCCCTTGCGTTGTTGCCGAAGGGGTAGTCTAGCTCGAGCTGCCATAGCTCCTCCTCTGTCGCTGGCCTCCCGCCTATCCTCAACTGGAGCATCTACATCCCATACATTCGAGCCATATACTGATCATCACGAGCATGTCGCTCGCCAAGTGTAAGCACTGGCCCGTGGGTGGTGTCGGGAGTCTTAGTTTTAGTAACATCTCAGGCCCGCAGCTCCATCTGCGGGATATAGTCAAGGGCCTCCTCCTCGACATCTAGGCCCCTGAGGAAGGTCGTGAGTAGTCCACCAAAGCCATACCTATGCCCCTGATGCAACCGGGGCTCTCTTCATGGCGGAGATAATTACCGCCCTCACATTGATCTCCAACCCTTTCATCAAGGCATACACCAGGCATACACGATCCCGGGTTACATCTGTCATATGTACCCCCGGGATGAGGCAGGAACAGACTATCTTCATCCATATTCTGGCTTCCCTGTTCATCTGTGAATAGGGTAGGGTCTGGTGGTAGCCCCTCTCTTTGTGTCTGCTCCATCTAGCTGTTGATCGAGTCTCACACAATGTGCGTCTGATGTTCGCATACAGTGGGGTAATGTTCAGCTGTCGGAGTACGTGGGTGTCTGTGTCCCGCACTCCTATGATGGCATTGAGGTGGTGGGGCTCCAAAGTGACTATTTTCCCTCTGATTTTGATGGTGTGGCTTCTGATAGTCGAGTTCCAATTGGTATAAAACTCCCGAACCAGGTGGAAATTACATTCCTTGGGCTCTTCAAAGATGAAATTGAGCCCAACTGCCTTGATTCAGTGGACTATCCTAGGGAACTCCTGTGCCAATGGTTCCCGTGCTATATGCTCCTCGGGGAAATATTTGTTTTCTTTGTGCTTCGCGTACCACTTTTTCCCCTCATCAGTCACCCATCTCATTCCGTATTGGCGGCGTTGGCCGCGTGGAACTGCTGGTGCTACTGGGACTGCTGTGCCCAGTCTGATTCGCTTCCTTCCGGCGCCCGAAGTTGATGTGCCTTTTCCTTTCTCTTGCCTGCTTGCCATTTTACCTGTCAACCCAAGTAGACAAGATCAATGTTAAGCTAACGGATATTAACTTCGGCTAAGGTCGGGTTAAGCTAGGTTACCCCACACTTAGATCTTAGCTACAGTTACAATAATACGGCAAGATTTTCTTTATTTACACACAATAACAAACTATACAATCATGCTTAGTGCGTTCGAAAAATTTGACGGTATATCTTCTGCGTACTACTCAAACTTCGTACAGCCAATCACAATCACTACCATCGCTAAAATTTTACCCATCACACTTAGCAAGGAAAAACAAAGAAACGAAAACAACAACAAAAATTTATCTACACAAACCTATACAACCAACCAAATTCTTACAAATTTCAACATTCCCTTAACCCGAGAATCCATCGTCCTATTAACATCCTAACAATTAGTACATCGACTCATCTCATTCAACATGTACATCCCGGCATGAAACTTACAAGTTCACTACATTTTCAACTTCAAATTCAAAATACAAGCCCTAGAATTGATATTATCAAGCAAATTCGATTAATTTATGCAATTGACGAGTTCAAGCAATCATAACAACATTCCGAACACTCATCAACAACAATTCAATTGAATTCATGATTAATTTCTACTTAGGGCAATTTAGCTCACCTCACATGCTCAATATCGAAGAAATTCGACGAGAATTTCAGAGGAAATCAAAAAACATACCTTGACTTTGAAGAATCGAAGAAAACTTGTTGAATTTCTTGGCCTACTCCGTGTCACGTTGATGGGGGATGGGTTTTGGGGGGTTTGGTCGCGCAGAGATTGAAAAATAAGGGAAAAGGGAGGGTTTTCGGTGTTAAAAAGTACGGAAATCGCGCGGGTCACCTGGCGACCCGGTGTGACCCGTCGCGATATACATGGCAATGTGTCACGGAGTGCATCGCGGTGCACTGCCTCCGTGACACGGAGCCATCGCGAGCCTGTTCTGGAAATTTTTAAAAAAATCCAGATTATACCTCAACGTGTCATGGAGGTAACGCGGAGGTCCACCTCCGTGACACAGAGCTGTCGCCCCAGCTCACTGTTTGCCACTTTTTGTTAATTTTCATACCTCGACTTTTCCTTCGCGATTTCGTGCATATTTTTCTCCGTTTGACCTGAAATTCATCTCACTATACAAAATTGGTTAGAATTATAGGTTTCACTCTAAATACAAATAAAACAAAAACTAAAATGAAAAATTTTGTAGTAAATCAAGAAAAATAAAAAGAAAAGAAAAATCTATTTACACTTTAAAAAAAGAAAGAAAATTTTTTCACGAGTTGCCTCCCGTACAGCGCCTGGTTTACCGTCGCGGCTCGATGTCATTAAGCTCAGTTGTCCTCTCGGGTGATGGACGATTTCTCTCGATCACCATCCTCCCCCCAGTAGTGCTTACACCTTTCCGGTGGTTTTCCCATTAACTCCCATGAATCCTTAATCTGCTTATCATCACCTTGATCAATAACGTTGATCACCGAGAGTTCTTCATGCACCATCGGGAGCTTGGGTGCCTTGTACACATCGAACACCTCCACCTTGTCGTGTGCTCGCATTGTTAGCTACCCCGCAGCTACATCAATTAGTGCTTTCCCGGTTGCCAAGAAAGGACGTCCCAAAATAAATGGGACTTCCGCGTCTGGTTCAAAATCCAGCACGACAAAATCTACCGGGAACATTAGGGAGCCAACTTGCACCAGAATGTCCTCCACAATGCCATCAGGTCTTGCTAGGGATCGATCCGCCAATAACAAGATTAATGTTGTGGGTCTAGGACTCCCAACTTTTTGAATACCGATGACGGCATCAAATTTATGCTCACTCCCAAATCACACAATCCATGAGGTCGGATTCTCTGCCCAATGGTAATCTGGATAGTAAAGCTCCCAGGGTCATTGAGCTTTGTGGGCAGTCTATTTTGAATCCGGGAAGTGCACTCCTCCGTTAGAGACACCGTAGCATACTCAGTCAACCGACTTTTGTTTGCCACGATGTCCTTTATATACTTAGCATATTTTGGCACTCCCTGCAAAACATCAACAAGAGGTAAGTTAATATGTACCTGTTTCAGCACCTCCATGAATTTCTTGAAACACGCCTCCTCCTTGTATTTCTTTAATCGTTGAGGGAATAGGGGTCGAGGTCTTACTGATTAAGCTTCCTTAGTCTTCCCCCTTTCAGTACTTTGCTCCCTCTCAACTTCTGCTGCTCCCGATTGTTGAGGTGGTCTTTCTGGTTCCACCTCTTTCAGCTGAAAACCACTCCTTGTGGTCACTGTATTTACCTGCTTGGGATTGGGATCCGTGTCGCTCGGCAGTCCTCCTCTAGGCCTTGTGTTTTTGGCACTAGCAAATTGCCCAAATTGATATTCAAGTGCCATGGTAGCTAACTGGTTGTTTTTCACTTTGGCTGCCAATTTCACATTGTCAGCCTGCAATTGAGCTTGGTTAGCTATCATGGTCTTTAACATCTCCTCAATGCTGGGTAATGGTGGTGGAGGAGGTGCATTGTTGTTTCTGAATTGGGCTTGATAATTCTGTTGCCCTCCTTGATTCCTTTGCACACCCTGACCCGAACTTTGCCCCTGATGGTTGTTGCTACCCCATGAGAAATTAGGGTGATTCCTCCAATTGGAATTGTAGCTATTACCATACTATTGGTGGTTCCTTTGCGCATTACCCACAAAGTTTACCGAATCAGGATTGGCTCCACAACACTCAGCTGAGTGCTCACTGCTTCCACACACTTCACACCACATTTGCTGCACAGCATTCACTGGGGCTTGAGGCTGGTTCATTTTCATGTTGCCGAAGTGGGTGTTAAGTTGATTTTGCAATGCAGCTATCTGTGCAGCAATAGCTGTAAACCCATCCACTTCGAGCACTCTTGCTTCTTTCCTTGTCCCACCTCTTGACGAATCAGCATTCCATTCCAGATTGCCCTGCGAAATATTGTTCAACAAGGTATACAACTCCTCATAAGTTTTCTCCAGTGCTTGTCCTCCAGCTGCCGAGTCTAGCAATATTTTGGTGTGGGGTTCCAAACCCTCTATAAAAGTGTGCACCAGCACATCTTTGGACTGATGATGATGAGGACAATCCCGCAACATGGATTTGAATCTCTCCCAGGCCTGACATAAATTTTCTCCCTCTCTGTTTGAAACTTAGAATCTGACTTCTAAGTCTTGCTGTTTTACTAGAGGGAAAAAACCGTATCAAGAATTTCCTTGCAAGATCATCCCACGTAGAAATAGAGTTCGGTGGCTCAGCTTTCAACCACCTCTTGGCTTCTCCCAATAGTGAGAATGGGAACAATGTAAGCCGTACATAATCTGATGACACTTCAGCGGGGATGTAAGTGTCACTTATCTCCAAAAAATTTTGGAGATGCTGCTGTGGATCTTCATGAGGGAGACCGGTAAACTGCCCGCTAGTGTGCAGCAATTGCACCATATTCTGTTTAAGTTCAAACCTCCCTCCTGGCTCAGGTTTGCGGATGCTAGATGTGACATTATTAGCATGTGGGATTGCCACCTCGCGAACCGGCTGAGCTGCTACTTCTTCGGGCACTAACACTGCCCGTACTACCGATGGATTCTGTTGTTGCTCCATGATCGTCTGTCTGAGCAACTGCAGCTTTCTTTGTAGAGCTTCTCCCCATTTACTGTGAAATATCCTTTCTGGCTCTATATACAATTCCACCAGCTCCTTGTCTCTTGCCAGTGTTCAACAGAAATTAAGTGTGCAAAATACAGGCTAAGTCCAAGTTGTCAACACTAAGAAAATAAAAATACAGTAAATTAACACTTAAAACAAATTCACCAATTGTCAAGTCCCCGGCAACGGCGCCAAAAACTTGTTCTGGTCTGTTATATAGGTATATAACTACACGCAAGTGCACGTGGTCGAACAAGTAATAAGTGGCTTTAGTAAGCCAAGTATCGATCCCACAGAGACTTGGATGAAATGCAATCTGCTCAAGTGTACTATATTTTACTTCTTAAAATGCAGACAACAGTGTAACCAAGAGTTTGATAGTTTGTTTTATAATTTTTATACTGAAGCTAAAACAATTATCTACTTTGAGTCTGAACTATGAATGAGAGCATGCTGAGGTTAAACGAACATGTAATGAAATTAATTATCATCATAATTTGGTTAATCATTTCCTCCAGTTGCTAGCCAAGAACTATTTCCAAGAGATTAAAACTCTCGTATTTAACCTCACTTAAGAATCATGAACCATCCACCTACATTTCTGTGATTAAATGCAATTCATGTTCTAGCCATACAAATCCGGTTCCTAAATTGACTAATACGACTTTCAGGTATATTTCTATCCTGAAAGTAAATCAATTCCCAATTTTCCCAAATCAAGTAAAGATCATATCCTATTAATTCATAACTTTCTAATTTTTGCTCTCTCGAGTGAAACCGGACTTTTTAGATGTACATTAATGTAGGCCACACATTAATGCAGTAAGAACAAGAATTAATAGAACAACATGGAAGAAAAGATGAAAAACTAGAGAATCAATTATCACATTTCATCACAATTGTTCATAACCTCAGCAAGAAGAGGAATTAGCCACTCATTTGTGGATTAAACATCTTTAAATGAGTGTTAATCATACAAACAATTGAATTAAAGAAGAATGAAAGAGAGAAAACACCCTGATATTTTCGTCCCTCAACTACCTGTAACCCACATTCTTGCTCCACCAAGTCAGAATATTGAAAAATGAACCTAAGTGTTCTATTTATACTGCTGGAAATATTTCCCGGAATAATGAGCAACGTGTCACGGAGTGCATCGCGGAGCAATGCCTCCGTGACATGTTACGGACGCGGACCCTCACTGGAATTGGGGGTCCAGGAATTAAAGCTCAACGTGGCACGGCGTGCAACGCGGAGCTAAGCCACAGTGCCACGGACCAGACGCGGACCCTCTCTGGAATTTGGGCGAAATTTCCCTATCAAGGCAGAAGGCCTCCGTGATGGTAGCGTGACACGGCTCCATCGCGGAGCCCCTTTAATTCATGCTTTCCAATGCCTTGTTCCTTGCTCGCATCCAAGTCCAACCCCGATATCCTCCAACATGCATTTTAGCTTCCCGAAATTACATTTTACCTGCAAAACAATGCTAATCATGTTGGTTAGTATAAATCACTTTTTATTACCAATTACATGAGAATGTATACACATTGATATATAGACAAGGCTAAAATGGTACTTTTGAGTATCACTTGGGCATATAAATTCTCCCAAGATCAGGTAGATCCGGCTACATGTGTCGAGCGTGTCCATTTGCTAGAAAGGATGATGATAGAGGCCGTGCACAAACTATCGAGGCAGCAGCAGCTCTAGCACGTTCAGCTCCGCTTGGGGCATCCACTAGTGGGGATGGCGAATAGCTCTAGAATTGATTCTATGCCCTCGCCTCACGTCAGGAGCAGGAGACTTCAGTGAATGTGGTTACTGGTATATTACGAGTGTTTAACCTTGATGCTTATTCTTTGTTAGATCCAGGGGCTACCTTGTCTTTTGTGACACCTTATATTGCTAGTAGCTTTGGAGTTAGTCCCGTAAATTCTGTCTAAAAAATTCTCAGTCTCTACTCCCGTTGGTGATCTAGTTGTAGCTAGACGGGTGTATATAAGTTGCTCGATTACAGCATTGCAGAAAGTCACCTCTGCAGACCTAGTAGAGTTAGCCATGGCTAACTTCGATATTATTCTTAGTATGGATTGGTTGTATGCAAGTTATGCTTCTGTTAATTGTAGAACCCATACAATGGAGTTCCGCTTTCTAAGTGGCGTCAGTCTTAGAGTGGAAGGGTAGTTCGGTCATTCCTGTAGGTAATTTTATTTCCTATGTTAAGGCCAGGAAGATGATTTCCAAAGGTTTTGTGTACCATCTAGTTAGGGTTAAGTATGTTGAGTCCAAGACCCCGACTATCCAGTCAGTTTCGGTGGTATGTGAGTATCCAAAAATGTTCCCTGATGATTTACCGGGTATTCCTCCCGAGAGGGAAATCAATTTTGGTATTGACCTTCTTCCCGACACATAGCCTATATCTATTCCTCCCTAAAGAATGGCTCCAGATAAGCTAAAAGAGTTGAAGGAGTAGTTGAAGGATCTTTTGGATAAGGGTTTCATCAGACCAAGCAAGTCCCGGTGGGGTGCACTAATTCTCTTTGTCCGAAAGAAAGATGGTTCTCTTTGTATGTGTATTGATTATCCGCAATTGAACAAGGTCACTATAAAGAACAGGTATCCTTTACCTAGGATTGATGATTTGTTTGATGAGCTTCAGGGTGCCAAGTGTTTTTCGAAGATAGATCTCAGATCTGAGTACCATCAGCTCATAGTTCGGGAGAGCGACATCCCGAAGACAGCCCTCAGGACACTGTATGGTCATTATGAGTTTGTAGTTATATCTGTTGGACTAATGAATGCTCCTACAACTTTTATAGGCTTGATGAATAGGGTGTTCAATCCATACTTGGATATGTTCATGATTGTGTTTATTGATGACATCCTGATATACTCTAGGAGCGAGGAGGAGCATGCCGCTCATTTGAGAGTGGTGCTACTGACTTTCAAGGATTGCCAATTATATGCCAAATTCAGCAAGTTCAAGTTTTGGTAGAACTTTGTGGCGTTTTTGGCCATGTGGTATAAAGTGAGGGCATAAAGGCGAACTCTCAGAAAATAGAAGCAGTGAAGAATTGGCCTAGACAGGTGAATATTTCAGATATCTGGAGCTTTTTGGGCTCGACTGGCTACTATCGGAGATTTGTTGAAGGTTTCTCATCTATTGCAGCACACTTGACCAAATTGACCCAAAAGAAGGTGAAATTCCAATGGTCGGAGGCTTGCGAGAGAAGCTTTCAGGAGTTGAAGACCCAACTTACTTCAGCACCGGTGTTAACCCTACCTAGGGGTACCGATAGATTCGTGGTGTATTGCGATGCTTCAAGGATCATAATTGGGTGTGTATTGATGTAGCACAGAAAAGTTATAACATATGCCTCCAGACAGCTGAAAGTTCATGAGAAGAATTACCCGACCCATGATCTTGAATTGGCTGCGGCGGTATTCGCGTTGATGATATGGAGACATTATTTGTACGGGGTCCATGTGGATGTGTTTACGGACCATAAGAGTTTACAATATGTGTTCACCCAAAAGGATCTAAATCTTCGGCAAAGGAGGTTGTTGGAGCTACTTAAGGATTACGATATGAGTGTGCTTTACCATCCAGGCAAAGCAAATATAGTAGCATACGCGCTTAGTAGACTCTCTATGGAAAGTGTGTCCCATGTAGATGTAGGAAAGAATGAGTTGGTGAAAGACGTGCATCGACTTGCAAGGTAGGGAGTTCGATTGGTAGATTAGACCAATCGAGGTGTTACAGTTCAGAATGGATCAGAATCGTCCTTGGTAACTGATGTAAGATCTAGGCAAGGCGAAGACCTTATTTTGGTAATGTTAAAGGAGGTTGTTAAGAATCAGAAGGTAGAGGTCTTCTCCAAAGGGGGAGATGGTGTGCTTCGATACGGGAGTCGCATATGTATTCCAGATGTTGGTGATTTGAGGAATCAGATGTTGCACGAGGCTCATGGATCCAGGTATTCAATCTATCCAGGTGCCACCAAGATGTACCATGATTTACATGAAGTCTATTGGTGGAATGGCATAAAGAAGGACATTGTAGAATTTGTGGCTAAGTGCCCAAATTGTCATCAAGTGAAGGTCGAGCATCAGAGATTGGGAGGTGTGCTTCAAGATATCAGTGTTCCTACTTGGAAGAGGGAAGAAATCAATATGGACTTCATCATAGGGTTGCCTCACACTCGACGGCAATATGACTCCATTTGGGTGGTTGTGGACAGGTTGACCAAAGCCGCTCATTTTCTATCGGGTAAAACCACGAATTCAGCAGAGGATTATGCCAAACTATACATCCAGGAGCTAGTTTGGCTGCATGGAGTGCCCTTGTCCATCATATAAGATAGAGGTACCCAATTTACCTCGCAGTTTGGAGGTCGTTTCAAAATGGACTTGGTACTCAAGTTAAGCTCAATACAACATTTCACTCGTAAATGGATGGTCAAGCAGAGCAGATAATTTAGACTCTCGAGGACAAGAGCCTGTGTGATTGACTTCAAGGGTATTTGGGTTGATCATTTTCCTTTTATCGAGTTTGCATACAACAACAGCTACCATTCCAGCATTCAGATGGGTCTATTTGAGAGTCTCTATGGGCGGAGATGTAGGTCACTTATTGGTTGGTTCGAAGTTGGTGAAGCTGAAATGATAGAACCAGATTCTGTCCATGAGGCCTAGAGAAAGGTTAGTGTCACAACCCAAATGTAGACCCGGATCATACCACAAGACATGGAGCCCGAGAGACTCCAAGTCAAGCCATGAAATGAACATACATCTAACTCGATATCAATAAAGCGAAATACTTAGCAAAATGACATAGCGGAAGCATAAACATAGCATAACATGGAAAATAGAACGTACGACATACATAATAGTTGAATACTACATATAGTCTAAAAGCCTTTATCGTATCTGATGGGTTAATGGGACAACAACCCTAACTAACCCGACAAGTCTAGAAAGATGAACATGAAAATAAAACTAATATCAACTAGTCCATGGAGAATAAGGACTCACCCAACAACTGAATGCTAAACTCTGAGATGAACTACTGACAGTGTTGAGTCTAAAGATTGGAGCCTGTATCATGAAACGATACAACATAGAGAATGCAGTCAGTAGATGGAATGTATCGAGTATGCAGGGTAAGTAAAAACGGACATTTAAAATAATACACAAAAGTTCATAAGAGATCATAAGAGTGGGACAACATACTCTTAACATAAATATCACAAGATAACATAAGGCTAAAGGTTTTCAAATCATTCATAATCCATTCATTACCATAGCCATAAGTGAAACTTTATAAATCATTAATTGAAACAAAATGACAGGAACATAATAGTGCATAAAACATGCAGAACAATGGGAGATTCTTATAACTGACATACCCACATGAGCACACATGGATCCTGACCTGTAAATCCCTAGTCAGGAGGGTGTTCGTACCTTTCCAAGGGTAGAACAATGGAGAGTGTGATATCACACATGAAAGGCCCAGATGGGCAAAGGAGACAGTCTCAAGGGAGGTCCCATCATGTCCTATGGTGGCACGTAGTTCTGAGATTCGGGGCAAAACCTGAGCCCCGAACCTACTAGGTGTTAAATACTACTCCCAAAATATATATAGTGCTCATAGTATAATATACATGAGATTCATGGGCTAGTTAAATCATGATAATTAGAAGCATGTTTGTAAATACGTGAACTAGCCATGAGAGTAAGTCCGTGAGTAGGCCAAAATCATAATTAGTAAATTTGTAGATTATGTATATGTTTTTTAAATAACAAATTCATAGTGGGATTTTGAATAATTACATATCATAGGTCATAAATCATGATGGGTTGAAGAATCATCAAAATCAAGGTAAAATCATAACTTAATTTGTCAAATAACATGTATGATTGGGTATAGTTTAATAGAAATTTAAATCAACAAATTTATAATCGAATTAGTTGTAAAATCTTATCATAATTCATAAAATATGGTATAAAACATGAGAAGTAATAACCCATGGATAGATCATTAGGATTCCACAAGATTTGAGATAAAACCCCCTAAGATTTTTAAACAAAACTTCATGAATTAAGAGAGATTGGGTAAGTGTGTGAATGAAAACACCCACTCGTAACCCTACATACCTGATTATAGCTAATTCTTACACTTCTTTGATTGGCCAAGAGGAATTTGAGAAGAATTGGAAGAGCTAAGGCTTGATCCTCTCTAACTCTCTCTAACTTACATGCATGGATTTTGAATAGGTTAAAATGACTTGACCTATCTTAGTATACTATGAAAATAACTTAAAATGACGTAGTTTAGACATTAGGATCTTAGGAATTATGGAAAAATGCTTACTAAATTCACAGAAAGTAACTGCCAGTCAGTCCCCACGAGGGACATGACAACTCGTTTCCTCTGGCCACGACTCGTGGCATGATCCATCGAGTACACTGCCTATCAAGTCATCTGGGCTCGTCACGGGTGACTTCACAACTCGTTACTGGTGACCACGAGTCACAGTAACCACTCATTGCATACACTTCCTTCTCCCTGTTCATTCTCAAGCATCACTTCCCACGACTAGTCGTGGGGTCTGACTACGACTCGTGATCTCATCCATGGGAAGTCAAATTCCCAATTTCAAACTCATCTCCTAAGCCTCACCATGAGTCACATCATGAATCCTGGGCTGCTCTCACTGGTCATCTCACGACCCGTTCTGTGTCCTGATGCTAGTTTTAAGTTTTTCTCTATTTCAACTCCCGGATTTGATCTTTGGGATTCCCGGGTATAACAATATCTCTCCCTTGGGAACATTTATCCTCGAATGTGGGAAAAACATACAAAAAAATAGAGAAATGCAATCATCATATTCAAATACTGATCATTTAAGCTTAAAACTTAAGGAATGGCTATCTCCGATTTAAACAACATAGCTGAACTGATTTCATGAATCATACATACATCCATATACATAAAAGAAACTTGTACATATGAATGGAGCATTAAAACTAAATAGAATATTAGGTCAAAACTAATACCTCAAGTTGGAACTGAGCCAGTAGAGAATAAATGTGTGTATCTAGCCATCATATCTGCTTTGGCTTCCCATGTAGCTCCCTCAACATGTTGATTCCTCCATAAAACTTTGGTTGAAGATACTTCCTTATTCCCTAGCATTCGAACTTGATGATCTAGTATTTATATAACTAAGGTTGTCTTTCACACCAACACTATCAACCGGGACAACTAGATTTGGATCACCCAAACACTTGTTTAAGGGCGATACATGGAAAACAGGATGCACGGAAGCAAATTCTGAGGGCAACTCCAATTAATATGCCACCTTACCAACCCGTTTCATACTCCGATAGGGGAAAACATAACGGGGGCTGAGTTTTCCTTTATTTCCAAACCAAATCCCTCCCTTCATGGGAGACACCTTCAAAAACACCCAATCATCCACTTTGAATTCAAGCTCCCTCCTTCTCACATTGGCATAGGACTTTTGACGACTTTAAGTTGTTTTCAACCTATACCGTATGAGCTGAACCTTCTCCATAGCCTCATGGACCGAATTTGGTCCTATCATTGCAACTTCACCAACTTTGAACCAACCAATGGGTGATCTACATCTCCGCCCATAGAGAGGCTCAAAACGGAGCCATCTGAATACTGGAATGGTAACTGTTGTTGTATGCAAACTTGATAAGAGGAAAATGATCATCCCAGCTACCTTTGAAGTCAATTATGCATGCTCTCAACATGTCTCGAGAGTCTTAATTATCCGTTCCACTTGACCATCTATTTGCGGTTGAAGTGTTGTGCTGAGCTTAACCTAAGTACAAAGTCCTTTTTGAAATGACCTCCAAAATAGAGAGGTAACTTGAGTACCTCTATCTGATATGATGGAAAATAGTACTCCATGCAATCGAATTACCTCCCATATATATAGTTTGGAAGAATCATCCACCGAATCCGTGGTTTTGACCAGTAGAAAATGAGTGGCTTTGGTCAACCTGTCTACTACAACCCAAATGGAATCATATTGTCGACGAGTGTGAGCCAACCCTGTGATGAAATCCATATTGATTTCTTCCCATTTACAAGTATGAATAATGACATCCTCAAGCACGTCTCCCAGTCTCTGGTGCTCAACCTTTACTTGCTGACAGTTTGGACACTTAGCTACAAACTCCGCGATGTCCTTTTCCATGCCATTCCACCAATAGACCTCTCGTAAGTCACGGTACATCTTGGTGGCACCTGGATGGATAGAATACCGGGATTCATGAGCCTCGGTCAACATCTGGCTGCTCAAGTCATCAACATTCGAAACACATAGGCGACCTTGGTACCGAAGTACACCATCTCCCCTTTTGGAAAAGACCTCTACCTTTTGATTCTAAACGGATTCCTTTAACTTTACCAAAATAGGGTCCTCATCTTGTCTAGCATTTACATCAATCACCAATGACGATTCTGATCCATTTTAAATAATTACACCGCCTTCGGCCGAGTGTACCAACCTAACTCCCATACTTGCGACTCGATGCACATCCTTCACCAGCTCCTTCTTCCCCTTATCCACATGAGACACACTCTCCATAGAGAGTCTACTAAGTGCGTCCACTACTATATTGGCCTTGCCCGAATGGTGAAGGACACTCATATCATAGTCCTTGAGTAGCTCCAACCACCTCATTTGCTGAAGATTTAGATCCTTCTAGGTAAACACATATTATAAAATCTTTTGGTCCATAAACACATCCACATGGACCCCATTCAAATAATGTCGCCATATCTTCAAGGCGAATACCACCGCGTCCAATTCAAGATCATGGGTCGGGTAATGCTTCTCATGAACTTTTAGTTGTCTGGAGGCATATGGTATAACTTTCCCATGCTGCATCAATACACACCCAAGGCCGATCTACGAAGTATCACAATACACCACGAACCCATCGGTACCATCCGGTAGAGTTAGCACCGGTGCTGAAGTAAGTCAAGTCTTCAACTCTTGGAAGCTCTTCTCGCACGCCTCCAACCATAGGAATTTCACCTTCTTCTGGGTCAATTTGGTCAAAGGTGCTGCAATCGATGAGAAACCTTCGACGAATCTTCTATAGTAGCCAGCTAAACTCAAGAAGCTTCAAATATCCGAAGGATTCAGTGATCTAGGACAATTCTTCACCCCTTCTATTTTCTGAGAGTCCACCTTTACACCATCACTTGATACCACATGTGTCACGACCCAAACGTACAGCCGAATCATAGACACGGGACAAGAAGCCCCGAGAGACCCCATGTCGACCCATGGCATGAGCATATATCTAACCTAATCATATGAGCAGAAGACTTAACGTATAAGAACGTAATCATAACATAGACAAAGTGAAATATCAGTACAAGACTTATACAATACGACTGAATACAACTTGTAGTCTGATAAGCCTCTACACGTGAAGGATGGATTGATGAGACAACTCCCAAACTAATCCAACATCCAGAAACTGAAAGAACCATGTAAAGGATGAACATACAGCCCTCAAAACATGAGGACCCACCAAGAGCGCTGAGAGAGAATATGAAACTAGCTATGGGTGAGGATGAGCCTGAGAACCGGGACTTGTATCATAAAACAATACAACATAGATGGTATTCGCTCAGTACATGGAATGTACTGAGTCTGCAAGGTAAGTAAAACGGATGTTTAAAACATATATGAAATTCATAAATGATCATCAGAGTAGGACGTCATGCTTGTATGGTAAATCATAACAACATCTCGTATGGCTCAGGATTTTCAAAACATTCGTAACATAACATAATCATATTCATAATAGAAGAGATTTAGTTAACATGACTTGAGCCAACATACATAATCATAACATTCATAAATCATTTGGAACAGTAGGAGATTCTCTTAACCGATATACCAAATATGAGCACACATGAAGCCCGACTTGTAACCCTAGTCAGGAGGGTGTTCGTACCTTACCAAGTGTAGAACCATGAAAGTGTGATATCACCATGAGAAGGGCCATTCGGGCCAAGGACTAACATGAAAGTGGTCCCAACATACATATGGTGGCACGTAGTTCATGAGATCCGAGGCTTAACCTGAGCTTCGAACCTCTCAGTGTTCGATACAACTCCCAGTACATATGTAGTGCTCATAATAATACATACATGAGTTCATGGGCTAGTTAAATCATGAAAATCATAAACATGCTTGAACATATGTGAACTAGCCATGACATGAGGCCCGTGAGTCGACCAAAAACATAATTCATGATTAATAAGATTCATACATACTTGTAGATCATGCATATAGCTTGAATTTCATAAAATCATAACGGGTAACATAATAAAATCATAATTTAAAACATAATTCATGTTGGGCTCATAAAGAATATCGATGGGATAATAGGTCATAAATCAATTCATCATGGGGCATGCATAATTAAGCTTAATTGCTTAGAAAAATCAGAATCAACAATTTTATAATCAATTTAAATCTCAAAAGATTATCAAAATCCATAGATTATGATAATATTTCAAAATCACAAAACTCATAATTTAATCATTAGATTTTATTTTAATCAAATACAAAACCCCATGAGTTTTTGGTAAATTTTAAGTTAATTCATAGAGTAGGAGCATGGGTGTGGAAGAATTCACCTATTGATGACCTTACATACCTGGGATTATCTGGTTCTTAACTTCCCTTGCTAGCGCAAGGTGGAATTTAGAGGAATTGAGTAAGAACACCTTGAATCACCTTCTAAACTCCTCTCTATACTCTTGAATGCATAAATGAGGCTTAACATGAACTTAACCCCTTTAAAAGATCCTATTCAAACCTTAAAACGACGCAGTTTAGGCCTTAGGAGTTTAGAAAATTACGAAAATACCCTTATTGAAAATGCAGAAATTTCTAGTTGCTAGTCCCACGAGGGACCGCACGAGTCGTTGCCAGGTAGTACGACTCGTGGCCTGGATCCATCATGCTCACTGCCAAAAATCACTCAAGGAACCCCAACAATCGTGGTGGCTGACCATGACTCACAGTCACCACCCTTGACCCCCACTGCCCAAAATCTTGACCAACAATACACTCCAACCCACGGGTGACCTCACGAATCGTGAGGTCGGACCACGACTCGTGGTCACCATCCGTGGCCTTCACTCTCCATCCCAACCTTGCCAAACTTCCAAGGCAAACCACGGGGGACCTCACAAATCGTGAGGTCTGACCACGACTCATGGTCATGCCCGTGGCCTCCTCCATCTGACCCTGCCAACCTTGCTTACCACGAGTCACCTCACGACTCATGGTCACTCCCCACGTCTGACCTCACGGGTTGTCTTGATATCTGGTGCGAATTTTTAGTTTTTCTTCATTTTGACTCTCGGGTCTGATTCTTGAGTTCCCGGGGTATAACAATATCTCCCCCTTGGGAAAGTTCATCCTTGAATGTTAGAAACATGTTGAAAACTTATAAACAAGCTATCTCCGTATACCAATACTGATCATTTTAGCTGAAAACTGACGGATTGACTACCTCTGAAAAGAAGTACATAACTGAACTGAATTCAGACATCACATACATTTACCATATCATAAAACAAACTTGTGCGCATGAACTAAACATGAAAACTGATTAGCGGTTTAGGGCAAAAACTGATACCTCAAAATGAAACTGAGCCGGCAGAGGACAGGTGTGGGTATCTAGCCATCATATCCGCTTTGGCTTCCCATGTAGCTCCTTCAATATGTTGATTTCTCCATAATACTTTAACTGAAGCTACTTCCTTGTTCCTCAGCCTCCGAACCTGATGATCCAAGATTTCCACCGGCACTTCTTCATAGCTGAGGCTATCCTTTACAACAATGTTGTCCATTGGGACTACTAAAGCTGGATGGTGCCATTTGGATACTAGAGTGATAACCTTTATTATAAGCAAACTCGATCAAGGGCAAATGATCATCCCAACTACCCTTAAAATCCATAACATATGCCTTCAACATTTCTTTAAGACTCTGGATTGTTCGCTTGGCTTGGACATCTATTTATGGATGAAAAGCTATGTTGAGCTTGACTTGAGTCCCAAGTCCCTTCTGAATAGATTGCCAGAACTGGGAGGTAAACTGAGTACCTCAGTTTGAAATAATAGACAAGGGCACTCCATGAAGTCGAACCAACTCCCGAATATACAACTTGGCATAATCATCCGCCAAATCCGTGGTCTTGACTGGTAGAAAGTGTGCAGCCTTGGTTAACCTGTCTACCACCACCCAAATGGAATCATAGTATCGGCGAGTACGGAGTAGGCCTATAATGAAATCCATATTAATCTCTTCCCACTTCCAAGTGGGAATGTTAATATCCTGAAGTATGCCTCCCGGCCTTTGATGTCCAACCTTCACTTGCTGATAGTTTGGGCATTTGGCTATGAACTCTGCAATATCCTTGTTCATACCATCCTACCAGTAGATTTCTCACAAGATCGGTACATCTTCGTGGATCCTAGATGGACAGAATATCTGGTACTATGTGCCTCATGTAATATCCAAACTCTCAAATTGTCAATGTCCAAAACACATAGTCAACCCTGGTATCGTAGCATACTATCTCCCCCTTGGGAGAAAACCTCCACCTTTTGACTCCGCACTGCTTCCTTCAGCTTCCTCAAAATTGAATCCTCATCTTTCTTAGATTTGTTTTCGACCACCAAGGATGATTCTGACCCATTCTGCACAACAACGCCACCATCGATCGAGTCGATCTCTTTCTTTCCCTCATCCACATGGGAAACACTCTCCATAGAGAGCCTACTAAGTGCATCCGCCACCACATTAACCTTGCCCGGGTGGTAAAGAACACTGATATTGTAGTCCTTTATAACTCCAACCACCTCTTTTTGTCGAAGATTGAGATCCTTCTGCTTGAACACATATTACAAGCTCTTGTGCTCTGTGAACATATCCATGTGGACCCCATACAAGTAATGCCTCCATATCTTCAATGCGAACACCACCGCGGCCAACTCGAGATCATGGGTCGCTTCATTCTTTTTGTGAACTTTTAGCTATCGAGAGGCATATGCTATTACTTTCCCATGCTGCATTGATTCACATCCTAGTCCAACTCTCAAAGCATCACAACATACAACAAAGAAATCCATACCCTCGTGTAAAGTCAAAACTAGTGCTGAAGTGAGTCGGCTCTTCAACTCTTGGAAGCTTTTCTCACAAGCCTCCGACCTTTGAAACTTTATCTTTTTTATGAGTCAACTGGGTCAATGGGGATACAATTGAGGAACAGCCCTCAACAAATCTTCAGTAATAACCTGCTATGAGCAAGAAACTCCAAATATTTCTGAAGGACTCACCGGTCTAGGACAATTCTTCACCATCTCGATTTTCTAAAAATCTACTGTTATGCCCTTTTCGGATACTACATGGCCCAAAAATGCTACCGAGTTCAATCAAAACTTGCACTTGCTAAACTTGGCATAAAACTGATGATCATTGAGGGTCTGAAGCACTAATCTCAAATGTGTGACATGCACCTCCTCACTCCGGGAGTATATAAGGATGTCATCAATGAACACAATCACGAACATGTATAGATACGGCTTGAACACCCTGTTCATCAGATCCATAAAGGTTGTAGGAGTATTAGTTAGTCCAACTGACATAACTACAAACTCATAATGGCCATACCCAGTTCTGAAGGCTATCTTTGGGATATCAAACTCTTGAACTCGGAGATGATGATACCCGGACCTGAGATCTATCTTCGCGAAACCCTTGTCACCCTGAAGCTGGTCAAACAAATCCACGATCCTGGGCAAGCGGAACCTGTTCTTGACCATTACCTTATTCAGCTATCGATAATCAATACACATTCGAAGGGACCCATCCTTCTTCTTAACAAATAGAACCGGTTCACCCCATAGAGACTTGCTCGGTCTAATGAAACCCTTATCCAACAAGTCTTTCAACTATTCCTTTAACTCATTTAGCTCGGCTGGAGGCATCCTTTAAGGAGGAATGGAGATAGGCGCTGTATGGGGCAATAGATCAATACCAAAATCAATTTCCCTCTCCGAAGGAACACCTGAAAAATCATTGGGGAAAACCTCCGGATACTCACACACCACTAGAACTAACTGAATAGTCGGGGTCTCAGACTCTACATCCTTAACCCTTACAAGGTGGTACATGCAACCCTTAGAGATCATTTTCCTAGCCTTAAAGTATGAAATAAACTGACCGGCTGGTACAATAGAATTACCCTTCCATTCCAGAATTGATTCACCCGAAAATCGAAATTCCACCGCATGGGTCCTATGATTAATCAAAGCATAAAATGAAAACAACCAATACATACCCAAGATGATATCAAAGTCAGTCATGGACAACTCTACTAAGTCTGCGGAGGTAACCTTATGTAACACCGTGATGGGGAAACCTTTATACACCCACCTAGCTACCACTAATTCACCGAGTGGAGTAGATACGAAGAACGGTTCTGATAGAATTTCATCACTAACTCCAAAACTACTAGAAATATAAGGGGTCACAAAAGACAAAGTAGCTCCTGGACCTAACAAAGTATAAGCATCAAATGGAAGACTTGCAACATACCGTGACCACATATTGTGAATCTCCTGTTCCTGCCAAGGCACTAGGGCATAAAACCTATTTTGGCGCTGACCACCTGCTGAACTAGTGGAGGCACCCTGCTGAGGGGGTCATGCTGCTGGAGCGGTAGAACTGGCTGCAGGGCAATCTCTGATCCTATGTCCGGGTTTGCCACACCCAAAACAAGCATCCACATCGACCAGGCACCTCCCGAGATGATTCTTGTTGAACTTCGCACAAACTGGAAAAGTGCACTCCACCTGCATGCTACCATGATCCCTCAAGCCTATACCCCTAATCCTATGGTCTCGCTTGAACCTAGATGGCATGCTGGCCGATGATGGAGCTGGAGCAATGGACCTGTGCTGGGACTGCTGACGCGGTCCACCTCCTGTCCTGGCTTGAGAAACCCCATAGCTATTGGTCCTGACTCTCTTGGACTCTCTTTGGCTCCTGTAGACTGACTCCATCTGCTGCACATGTAATACAATACAGGGAAAATCAATGTCTCGGTGAAGCATGGCAATCCGAAAATCCTTGTCCAAATAATCCGCTACCCCATGCATAAAACGGCTCACCCGAGCCTGCTAATCCGCAACTAATTCTGGAGCATATTTAGATAATTGGGTGAACTCTAATGCATATTCCCGGACCGACATATAACCTTGCTTTAGATTAACAAACTCGGTTGCCTTCCCTCATCTCCCGAGGGAAGAACAGATCCATGAATGCAGCGTAAAACTCATCCCAACCTATCGGGCCTGCACCAGCGGCCCTAGCATCTCTCATTGCTTAAACCATTTATGTGCTAACCCCCTTCAACTTATAGGAGGTCAATTCAACGCATTCCGCATTATTCACCCCCATAACCCGGGTGATCTTCAGAATCTCCTCAATGAAATCATGTGGATCCTCGTCCACCCTTGACCCCGTGAACTCCGGAGGGCTCATCCTTAAGAAATCCCTCACCCTAGTTGTCGCTGCATTCCCATTCTGAGCGAAATGCACCACTATCTGATTTTGGGCCTGGGCAGTCATGGCGTGTGCCAGCATCATAATCGTCGCCCTAAACTCAACGTGGGCGGCTGGCTCTAGTACATGCTCCTTGTGAACGGGTGGAGTTGGCTGATGCTCACCATCATGGGCACCCTCATGATCATTACCATTTCTGTTTATCCTGGTGTTTACTCAACGTGGAGGCATGATTCTGCAAACGCGAATAGCACGAATTAGAAGAGTAAAGGACGTTCATCGCACGATATAGATCATGAAGGAAGGGAACATTTCCTGAACGTCTAGTAGCCTCATTTTCATAAGCGTGGTTCTCTTCACACCTATAAAAAAGACTACTTAACGCAGAATTCAGACTCCGTAGGACACTTCGAAACCTATGCCTCTCATACCAAGTTTTTCATGACCCAAACGTACACCCGGATCGTAGACATGGGACAAAACACCCCAAGAGACCCCATGTCTACCCATGACATGAGCATACATCTAATCCAGTCATATGAGAGGAAGACTTAATGTATAAGAACGTAATCATAACATAGCCAAAGTGAATATCGGTACAAGACTTATACAATACGGATAAATACAACTTGCAGTCTCATAAGCCTCTAAACATGAAGGACGAATTGATGGGACAACTCCCCAACTAATCCAACATCAAGAAACTGAAAAACAACGTAAAGGATGAACATACAAACCTCAAAACATGAGGACTCACCAAGAGCTGAGAGCGAATCTCAAACAAGCTACGAGTGAGGATGAGCATGAGAACCGGGACCTATATCATAAAATGATACAACACAGAAGGTATGCGGTCAGTACGTGGAATGTACTGAGTATGCAAGGTAAGTAAAAGGATGTTTAAAATATATATGAAATTCATAAATGATCACAAGAGTAGGACGTCATGCTTGTATGGTAAATCATAATAACATCTCATATGGCTCAAGGTTTTCAAAACATTCATAATATAACATACTCATAATCATAATAGAAGAGATTTACTTAACATGACTTGAGCCAACATACGTAATCATAACATGTGTAAATCATGAGGAATATCGAGAGATTCTCTTAACCGACATACCCAATATGAGCACACATGAAGCCCCACTTGTAACCCTAGTCGGGAGGGGTGTTCGTACCTTTCCAAGGGTAGAACCAAGAAAGTGTGATATCCCCATGTAAAGGGCCATCTGGGCCAGGGACTAACACGAAAGGGGTCCTAACATACCTACGGTGGCACGTAGTTGATGAGATCTGAGGCTACCTGAGCCCTGAACCTACTCGGTGTTCGATACTACTCCCAAAACAAATATAGCGCTCATAGAAATACATACATGAGTTCATGGGCTAGTTAAATCATGATAATCATAAACATGCTTGAACATATGTGAACTAGCCAAGACATGAGACCTGTGAGTTGGCCAAAAACATAATTCATGATTAATAAAATTCACACATACTTGTAGATCATGCATATATCTTGAATTTCATAAAATCATAATGGGTGACATAAAAAATCATAATTTAAAACATAATTCGTGTTGGGCTCGTAAAGAACATCAATGGGATAATAAGTCATAAATCGATTCATCATGGGGCATGCATAATTAAGCTTAATTTCTTAGAAAAATCAAAATGAACAATTTTATAATCAATTTAAATCTCAAAAGATGATCAAAATCCACACATTCTGATAATATTTCAAAATCACAAAACCCATAATTTAATCATTAGATTTTATATAAATAAAATACAAAACCCCATGACTTTTTGGTAAATTTAAGTAAATTCATAGATTAGGACCATGGGTGTGGAAGAATTCATTCATTGATGACCTTACATACCTAGGATTATCTAGTTCTTAACTTCCCTTGCTAGACCAAGGTGGAATTTAGAGGAATTGAGAAAGAACTCCTTGAATCACCTTCTAATCTCCTCTCTATACTGTTGCATGCATGAATGAGGCTTAACATGAACTTAACCCTCTTAAAAGACCCTATTTAGACCATAAAACGATATAGTTTAGGCCTTAAGAGTTTAGAAATTACGAAAACACCCTTACAAAAAATGCAGAAATTTCTGGTTGCCAGTCTCCACGAGGGACCTTGGAGTCATTGCCAGGGGGCACGACTCGTTGCCTGGATCCTTCATGCTCACTGCCTAAACTCACTCAGGGGACCCCGTGAATTGTGGTCACTGAACACGACTTGTCGTCACCACCCGTGACCTCCACTTCGCAAAATCTTGACAAACCATACACTCCAACCCACGGGTGGCCTCACAACTCGTGAGGTTGGAGCACGACTCATGGTCACCATTTGTGGCCTTCACTGTCCATCCCAACCTTGCCAAACTTCCAAGGCAGACCACGGGGGACCTCACGATTCGTGAGGTATGACCACGACTCGTGGCCATGCCCGTGTCCTCCTCCGCCTGAGCCTACCAACCTTGCTGACCACGATTCACCTCACGACTCGTGGTGACTCCCCACTACCTACTTCACGAGTCATCTTCAGATCTAGTGCAAATTTTCAGTTTTTCTTTGTTTTGACTCCGAGTCTAATCCTTGGGTTCCCAAGGTATAAAAACATGGTGCAAAAATGCCGTTGTGTTTAACAAGAATTCACACTTGCTGAATTTGGCATATAATTGGAAATCCTTGAGAGTCTGCAACACTACCCTCAAATGAGCGGCAGGCTCCTCCTCGCTTCAAGAGTATATTAGGATGTCATCAATAAACACAATCATGAACATGTCCTAGTATGGCTTGAATACTCTGTTAATCAAGTCCTTAAAAGCTGCAGGAGCATTCGTTAGTCCAAAAGACATAACTACAAACTCACAATGACAATACTGCATCCTGAATGCTATCTTCGGGATGTCGCTCTCCCGAACACTAAGCTGATGGTATCTGAATTTGAGGTCTACCTTCGAAAAGCACTTGGCACCCTGGAGCTGGTCAAATAAATCATCAATCTTGGGTAGAGGATACCGGTTCTTGATGGTGACTTTGTTCAATTGTCAATAATCAATGCACATCCGAAGGGAACCATCCTTCTTTCGGACAAATAAAACTGGTGCACCCTATGGAGACTTGCCTGGCATAATGAAACCCTTATCTAACAGGTCCTTCAACTATTCTTTCAACTCCTTTAGCTCAGCTGGAGCCATTCTATAAGGAGGGATAGATATAGGCTTCTGTCGAGAAGAAGGTCAATACCAAGATCAATTTCCCTCTCGAGAGAAACACCCGATAAATCATCAGGGAACACTTCTAGGTACTCATGCACTACCGAAACTGACTGGATAGTCGGGGTCTCAGATTCAACATCCTTAACCCTAACTAGATGATACACACAACCCTTGGAAATCATCTTCCTAGACTTAATAAGTTTTCGACACCGTTACTGCGCAGTCTCAACAATCACTATGTCATCCATTGTCACCAGCAGTTCAAATTTTTCAAGAAATTCATTAAGGGCATTTTCATAATTCCTAAGTCTTAGGGTCCTAAATTACATAGTTAAGGCTCGAAATGCAGTGTTTTATGAGGGAAAAATCTATCCTAGGCTCATTTACATCCATGCATGCATACTAAAGGAGTTTAGGAGGTGATCAAGCTGGGTTTCTTCAAGCTTTCCTTCAATCTTTCATTGTGCTTTCACAATCAGATCTTCCCCGGGTATATAGGGTTATGACTGGGTGAATCCGTTCACACCCATGCCTAATCTCTCTCTAAATCATGAAATTCCTATGTTAATTCTATGGGTTTTAAGGCAATGCATGAATTTCCTAATTCTCTACATGGGTATGATCTAAATGAGTTTTTATTATTGAATTATGAATTTTGGGTAAGTTTTATATTGTTTTCATTAAAATCATATTTCAAGCTTTGTAAATTTAAAATTCCCATTTATGAGAAGTTTATGAAAGTTGAGAGTTATGATGAATGTTCATGTATGATGAAGTATTAATTATGGAAGACATGTTTTCAAGTTACCCATGTTTATAATTATCTTTTCAAGTGAATTGAGTATTTTCAAGCATGTTAAAGTATTGGGCAATACCCACATGTTCAAGAATGATTTATGATTTATGATATGGATTTTCATGATTGATCGATTTATGATGTTGGCTGATTAATGGGCCCTTGATTCATGGCTAAACATGTACGTAAATGGGGATCAACGATGTCAATGTCTATTTGTCCATGAATCTAATGAATGTTTTTTATGATTTACATATGAGCCTTATGTGTAAGTTTTTCTTGGGAGCAGTGTCTAGCACCGAGTATCCCGACATTCAAAGGACTAAGTCGGTGTCTCATAACTACGTGCCACTGTAGGTTCATGATGATACATTACAATGTTAATGGATCCCCTCCTTCGTGATATCACATGATGCACATCCTTTTACTGTTAAGCCTGCGACGTCTCTGCCCACATGAGTGAGATAGTTGCGGCATCATGTAAGGCTGTACCATGATGGTGTCGGTTATGATGAGTCCTCCCATTGTTCCGCATGTTTTGTGCATTATTATGTTTATGTTACTCTAGCTCAAGTTATTATTTATAAAGTTTCTCTTATGACTATGATAATGAATGTCTTACGAATGTTTTGAAAACCTTGAGCCTTATGTTACATTATGATATTTATGTTATGAGCATGTTTTCCTACTCTTAAGATATTCTATTAACTTTTATGTATTTTAAGTGTCTATTTTACTTACCTTGCATACATGGTACATTCCATGTACTGACCACATACTCTATATTGTATCATTTCATAAAATAGGATCCGATATTCAAACTCAACAACATCATTAGCTCGTTCTCGAAGTTAGCATCCAGCTCATTTGTGAGTCCTAATTCTCCGAGGAGTAGTTGATATCAGTTATCTCTTTATGTTAGGTTTTCTAGACTTGTCGGGCAAATTGGGGGTGTTGTACCATCAACCCATCAGATATGTTTGAGGCTTTCAGACTATGTGTACAATTCAGTTGTTGTTATATCCCGGAAGCCCAAAGATCAGTCTTGGGAGTTGAAACAAAGAAAACTAAAAATTTTGCACTAGGTTATAGATCAAGTCGTTCTGTGACCCGTGGGAAAGACTCATGCTGAGGTTCTAGGCTTGGGTTGGATTTTTGAAATTTGAGATCCCCACGAACCTGACCATGAGAAATGATCAATCCCCACGATTCATTGAGTTAGTCATGGGCAAGGGATTGAGGAAGGTGAAGGAAGATGGTAGTGTACCCTACAAAAGGACCCCACAAGTCGTGGTCAGTCACCACAATTCATGGGAAGGGTCGTGGTTAGCAGGATGGAAATTAATTAGAATTAAGGTAGTGCATGTGACGGGTCACTCGATTCGTAGTCACCTGTAATGATTCGTGATGTCCCTCGTGACAAGACCAGATGACTGTTAGGTAGTGTACGTGACAGATGATGCCACGAGTCATGGCCTGAAGTGACGAGTCATCCAGTCCCTCGTGGGGACTAGCAGTCAATAATTTCCGGAGAATTTAGTAAAGGCTCTTCCATAATTTCTAAGATCCTAAGGCCTAAAATAAGTCGTTTGAAGCTATGACTAGTGGATTTTAAGAGGGGAAACCCTATTCTTAGTCATTCCTATTCATGCATGCAAGAGTAAGAGTTTAGAAAGGTGATCAAAGCAAATTCTTCAAGGCTCTTCTTCAAATATTCCTTTGGCAATCAGAGTAGTGATAGAATCGATCCCTTTCAGGTATGTAGGGCTATGAATGGGTGATTTTGATTCACACACATGCCGAATCCCTTCCTAATTCATGAAAACCTATGAGTTGATTCTATGGGGTTTTACTCGATACATGAAATTCCTAAAATCTATGTCATGGGTATGTTCTAAATATGTTTTCATTGATGAATTACGATTCATGGGCAAGTTTTATCATGTTTTCAATTACTAATCATGTTTACTAGTTTTTCAAATTATGATGCCCATTCATGAAAGCTAATGAGAAGATGAGATTTAAAAAGTATGTTCACGTATGATGGATTTTGATGAGAAAAACATGTTTCCAATCTACCCATGTTATGTTCATGTTTTCAAAGTGAATTGAGTTAATTTTCAAGCATGTTAAAGTATCAGGAAATGCCCATATGTTCAAGTATGATTATGATTTTACGAATTTAGCTTAACACAGGGTTTTGGATAGAGGACTCCCATTTATGTTTAGCTTGTGATATGGTTTGAGCCAAGACTCCTCATGTATAATTCAGATTTATGCATTCATGATTATTCAGCTTTGTTGAAAAATGAAGGAGAGCATATGCATATTTTTGGGAGTAGTGTCTAGCACCGAGTAGGCTATGCGTAAGTCCACCCTATGTCTCAGAACTACGCGCCAACGTAGGTATGATGAGATTATATTGGGACCTCCTATGTGAGCTATCCCCTGCCCTAATTGGGCCACGAACTTGATATCGATCTCATGGTATCTTCCTTAGCCCTAGCAAGGCTTTGGACGGCTCTACCCATTAGAGTGTGACAGTTAGGACAACATAAGCTCTATCGTGATATGTCGATTAAAAGATGAGTCTCTCATTGTTCCTCATGATTTCAATTGTGCATGTTTATCACTCATGTTGTATATATATCCATATATGTTGCAAAGCAGGTTTGACCCAATGTTCACCTTTATTTATGACTATCAGATTTTAGCTTTGGGTCAATCGATTCAGTTATGATGTTATGTTATGTTGATATCATGTTTTTAGAAAGATATCATGCAAGCCTTACTCTCAAATTCTTATTTTGTTTATGTTTTAGATTATGCATGTTTTAAATGATTTTACTTATTTAATCGGTTTTACATACCTTGCATACTCGGTACATTTCACTTACTGACCGCATACTGTAACGACCCGAGCATAGACCCAGATCGTGGACACGGGACAAGGGACCCCGAGAGACCCCAAGTCAACCCATGGTATAAGCATTCACTAACTCATTCAATAAACATGAAGAAACATAATCATAAACTCAGCGGAAGTCTAACTTGACAAAACAACAGAATGAACATCTGAAGCTGAAAACATGTCTAAGTTTGATAAGCCTCTAAAATGGACGAGTTGATGGGATATTACCCCAAACTAACTCATCAATACTGAAACTGAAAATACATCCAAAATAACTGAAAGTCTAGTCCTCGACAGATAAGGACTCACCAACTAAGCAAGTACTAACTCTGATAAGCGACTACGAACGGGGCTGGACCTGAGAACCTGATCCTGCATCATGAAACAGCATAGAAAGCATGCGGTCAATACGTGGAATGTACCAAGTATGCTAGGTAAGTAAAACCGCCAGAAAAATATAAGTCTTTTAAAACAAGTCATACCTATATAATAATCCTTAAGGATAAAAAGAAGATCACAAACATTCATTTGAAATCATCCTTATTTTATACGTGATCATGCATGGCTTAAGAACATCATGACTGACTCGAACGACTCAAAGCTAAATCATAACATTTATATCAAAAGCTTAACAATGAGTCAAACCTTGCTTTTTGAACATGCATGCATAAGATAATCATCATGAATAATGCATATGCAACTTCGAATGATATAGACAGTGGGAGACTCATCACTTAACTGACATACCACGATAGAGCTTATGTGGTCCCGACTATTACACTCAAGTGGGCAGAGCCATACAAACCTTGCCAGGGCTAAAGACGCTACCATGATAGCGCTATCAAGCTGAAAGGGTCCGTTTGGGCCACGGATAGCTTACAAGGGAGGTCCCAATAATATAATAGAATCAACCTACGTTGGCGCGTAGTTATGGGGCATAGGGTTATTGACCCATAGCCCCCTCGGTGCTAGACTCTTCTCCCAAAACATGCAATGTTCTACATCATATAAATACGAAGCTCAGCATCATATAGTGACGAAGCTCAACATGAAGTCATGCATAAACTCAACATCGTATGAAACGAAGCTCAAAATTATCTATTGACAAAGCTCATTACAAAATCATGCATATAATAGACATTTGTCATTACAAAATCATGCATATAATAGACATCATATAAATATGAAGCTCAACAATGTCATTTCGACAAAGCTTAGAATGAAATCATGCTTAGACTCAACATCATGTGAAATTAAGCTTAATGACACCATACATATCAATTACAAATTCATGCATATGAGAAGCTTTACTTTGACACATACCACAGGCTCAAAGAATAGTGGGAGACCTAATTCTAAAATCATGTGGTAAGCCTACTTTAGAAATATCACTCCAAAATTGTTAATATAAGGGCCTTGCCCAAAACCTTATCATGCTTGAACTCATACAATTCATTTGAAAGCATTATAATTTGGGAGATTTCACTCCAAAATGAGGTAATAATGTTAATTCAAGAAAAATCATCATTCATACTCATCATCTGGCACTACCCAAAGCTTCATCATACTTGGGTCTATTTAATCTTCTTTGAAAACATCATCAAAATCATGGGTAAGGTTGGAAACATGCGTCCCATCATCTATTCCATCATTATCACATTCTTCCACAATCACTTCTATTATGAACTACCCACACATGGGCGTTTTAGATTAAATTTATAGAAAAGAAATTTTGTAAAAGAAATAAAGTTAGAATCCGCCCAAGCTCGATAAATCATCAATATCAACTCAATTTAATCATACCCATGAGTAGAGATGTAAGAATTATGCAATTGAATGAAAACCCACACTTGATCATCACAATCCAATCACAAATTGATAGGGAATGGGCATGGGTGTTAAAGGAACCACCCACCCATAGCCTTACATACCTGAGATTGCAGAATCTAACCCTTCCTAATTGCCCAGCTAAGATTCCAATTGGAAACCTTGAGATTTCACCTTGAACCTTCCCTTCACACCTTCAAACTTGCATGCATGAGAGTAATGGCTTAGAATAGGTTTTTCCTTGCTAAAAAACCTCTAGTATGAGCTTAAAATGATGTAGTATAGGCCCTTAGAACATAGGAATTACGAAAAGAACCTTACTAAATTCGCAGGAAAACACTGTCAGGTGACCCTAATGGGTGACCTGATGATTCGTCAGGACGGGCAACGACTCTTCGAGTCGCCCGTCAAGTACAGTGGTCAATTGATCTGCTGGGGTTCGTAACGGGGAAGATAATGATCGTACCTCCAGACCACGACTCGTGGTCACCTTCCGTCAAGTACACTGCCTTAATTCCCAATAATAATCCACATGCTTTCTCACGACTCTCCTCACGAATCATTGGGACTGACCACGACTTGTGGGGTCCCATCCGTTAAGTACACTGGATAATTCCTCCTTTAACATTCCAACTCCACCGCACGATTGACATGACGACTCTTGGTGGCTGAACACGAGTCGTTCATTCACTCGTGGGGACTTCGATACCTTGATCACTTCAGGCCTTCCCATGGGTCACTTGACGACTCGTGAGGTCTTCTCACGAGTCATTTAGTGACTCGTTCTGCAACTGCTACAATAGTTTTCTAGTTTTTCTCCGACTCACTTTCGGGTCTGATTCTTGAATTCTCGGGGTATAACAATATTTCCCCCTTAGGAACATTCATCCTCGAATGTTAGAAACAAGTAATTGTTATACTTCAATACTGATTATTTTAACCAAAATTTCATGGAATGACTACCTCCGAAAAGAACCACATAGCTGAACTAAATTAAGGCATCACACACATTTATCATAACATAATTCAAACTTCTGCACACGAACTGAACATGGAAACTGATAAGAGAATTAGGTCAAAAACTGATACCTAAGGTCGAAACTGAGCCGGTAGGGAAGAAATGTGGGTATCTTGCCATCATGTCCGCTTCGGTCTCCCGCGTAGCTCATTCAACGTGCTAATTCCTCCTTAAAATCTTAACTAAAGCTACCTCTTTGTTCCTAAGCCTTCGAATTTGTCGATCCAAAATTTCAACAAGAATTTCTTCGTAACTAAGGTTGTCTTTCACACCAACGCTGTCTATCGGAACTACCAAGGCTGTATCACCCAAGCACTTCTTCAAAAATGATACATGGAACATGGGATGAACTGAAGGCAAGTCCAACTCATACTCCACCTTACAAACTCTTCTCACAACCCAGCAGGGGCCAATATAGCGGGGACTAAGTTTACCTTTCTTTCTGAACCGCATGACTCCCTTCATGCGAGATACCTTTAGAAACACCAAGTCGTCTACATCAAACTCCAATTCTCTTCTTCTCACATTCGCATACAATTTCTGACAACTCTGAGCGGGTTTCAACTGGTCCCTTATCAACTTAACCTTCACCAACACCTCATGAACCGAATCTGGTCCTACCATAGCTACCTCACCAATCTCAAACCATCCGATGGGAGATCTGCACCTTAGCCCGTAGAGAGCCTCGAACGGTGCCATTTGGATACTAGAGTGGTAACTGCTATTATAAGCAAACTCGATCAGGGGAAAATGATAATCCCAACTACCTTTAAAATCCATAACACATGCCCTCAACATATCCTCAAGAGTCTGAATGGTTCGTTTTGCTTGGCCTTCTGTTTGAGGATGAAACGTCGTGCTTAGCTTAACCTGAGTCCCGAGCACCTTTTGTAAAGAACGCCAGAATTGAGAAGTAAACTGAGTACCTCAGTCTGAAATAATAGACAAGGGCACTCCATAAAGCCGAACCAAACTCCCAAATATACAACTTAGCATAATCGTCTGCTGAATCCATGGTCTTGACCGGTAGGAAGTGTGCAGCCTTGGTCAACCTATCCACCACTACCCAAATGGAGTCGTATTGTGGCACATACATGGTAGACCTACAATGAAGTCCATATTGATTTCTTACCGCTTCCAAGTGGGAATGGAAATATCCTGAAGTACGTCTCTCGGTCTTTGGTGTTCAACTTTCACCTACTGACAGTTTGGACATTTTGCTACGAACTCCACAATATCCTTTTTCATACCATCCCACCAACATATTTCTCACAAATCCCGATACATTTTCGTGGATCCTGGATGAATAGAATATCTGGTACCATGTGCCTCATGCAATATCCGAACTCTTAAATTATCAACGTCCAAAACACATAGTCGACCCTGGTATCGCAGCATGCCATCTCCCCCTTGGGAGAAAACCTCCACTTTCAGACTCCACACCACCTCCTTGAGCTTCCTCAATATTGGATCCTCATCTTGCCTGGATTTAACATCAACTACCAAGGACGATTCCGACCCATTATGCACAACCACACCGCCATCGGTTGAATCGATCAATCTAACTCCCAGTCTTGCAAGACGATGGACATCTTTCACCAACTCCTTCTTCCCTTCATCCACATGGGACACACTCTCGATTGAGAGCCTACTAAGCGCATCCGCAACCACATTAGCCTTGCCTGGGTGGTAAAGGACACTCATGTCATAATCCTTAAGTAACTCCAACCACCTCCTTTGTCGAAGATTTAGATCCTTTTGTGTGAACACATACTGCAAGATCTTGTGATCCGTAAATACATCCACGTGGACCCCATACAAGTAATGACGCCATATCTTCAAGGCGAACACCGCCGCAGCCAATTGAAGATCATGGGTCGGGTAATTCTTTTCATGCAACTTCAGTTGTCGAGAGTCATAAGCTATCACCGTCACACGCTGCATCAAGACACACCCAAGTCCAACTCTAGAAGCATCACAATACAACAGGAAACCATTGTTACCCTCGGATAGGGTCAACACTATTGCTGAAGTAAGTCGAGCCTTCAACTCTTGGAAGCTTTTCTCACAAGCCTCCGACCATTGAAACTTCACCTTATTCTGAGTCAACTTAGTCAAAGGAGCTGCAATAGATGAGAAACCCTCCACAAATCTCCGATAGTAGCCATCTAAGCCCAAGAAACTCTGAATATCTGAAGGATTCACCGGTTTGGGCCAATTCTTCACCGCCTCAATTTTCTGCCAATCTACTTTTATGCCTTCGCTGTCCACCACATGGCCCAAGAATGCCATCAAGTCCAACCAAAACTCACACTTGCTAAACTTTGCATACAATTGACATTGCTTGAGGGTCTGGAGCACCACTCTCAAGTGAGCGGCATGCTCCTTCTAGCTCCGAGAGTATACCAAGGTGTCATCAATGAACACGATCACGAACATGTCCAAATATGGCTTGAACACTCTGTTCATCAGGTCCATAAAAGCTACAGGAGCATTCGTTAGTCCAAAAGACATAACTACAAACTCATAATGACCATACCGTGTTCTGAATGTCGTCTTCGGGATATCACTCTCCCGAACACTTAGCTGATGATACCTAGATCTGAGATCTATCTTCGAGAAACACTTAGCATCCTAAAGCTAATCGAACAAATCATTGATCCTAGGTAAGAGATACCTATTCTTGACAATAAATTTGTTCAACTGTCGATAATCAATGCACATACAAAGGGAACCATCTTTCTTCCAAACAAATAATACTGGTGTGCCCCATGGTGATTGGCTCGGTCTAATGAAACCCTTATCTAGAAAATCCTTTAACTGATCCTTCAACTCTTTTAGCTCGGCTGGAGCCATCCTGTAGGGAGGAATAGATATAGGCTGCATATCGGGAAGAAGGTCAATACCAAAATCAATCTCCCGCTTGGGAGGAATACTTGGCAAATCATCAGGAAAGACCTCTGGATACCCACATACTACTGGAACTGACTGGATAGTCGGGGTCTCGGACTCAACATCCTTGACCCTAACCAAATGATACATGCAACCCTTAGAAATCATTTTTTCGGCCTTGAGATAGAAAACAAAGCGACCTACATGCACAGCTGAACTACCCTTCCATTCTAAGATTGGCTCGCCCTTCTACAATTAATGGAAGCATAACAAGCATACAGCCAATCCATGCCGACAATAAAATCAAAATCTGTTATGGCTAACTCTATCAGATCTGCTGAGGTGACCTTATAGAGAACCAAGACTAGGCAAGTTCTATACACCCATCTAACGATAACTAAGTTACCTACTGGAGTAGAAACCGAGAAGGATTCTAACAAGACATCGGGACTAACTCCGAAGCTATTGGCTACATAAGGTGTAACAAAGGACAAGGTGTCCCCTGGATCTAACAATGAATAAACATCAACATGGAAGACTCGTAACATACTAGTAACTAGGTCCGGGGAGACCTCCTGCTCCTGATGGGATGCTAGAACATAGAATCTTTTCTGGTGTTGACCGCCAACTACACTGGTAGATGCCCCCTGATGTGCTGAGTGAGGGGGTGGGGCTATCGAGCTAAAACCAGGGCTACGACCCCTAACCTGTTCCTATCTCGCTATTGGACAATCTCTAAACATGTTTCCAGGTTGCTCGCACCCGAAACATGCACTCGAACCTGCCAAGCACTGGCATATATGCCCTCGGCCACATCTGAGACAAAATGGAACACCTAAATCTGCGGGCCTGGTGCTCAGACCCCTCGAGCCTGATGCTCGTCCTCTCTGATAGTGCCTAGGCCTAGATGGCACACTCGAAGCTGATGAATCTAGGGCAGATGATCTCTGGTAGGTCTGCTGATGGTGCCTACCTCCTGACCTATACTGAGGAGATCTGTGATCATCAGTCCTAGCCCTTTTGGCCTCTCTCTCTCCCGAATGCCCTGCCTCCATCTGTTGGGCGTACAACACCATCCGAGGGAAGTCCATATCCTGATGGAGTATAGCAATCTTCTATTCCTTATCCAAGTAGCCTGGTATTCCATGCAAATACCTGCTCACTCATGCCCTCTAGTCGGCCACCAACTCAGGAGCGTACTTTTATAGGAGGGTGAACTCAAGGGAATACTATAGTAGTGTAATCCTCCCTTGCTTCAGATTTAAGAACTCAGCTGCCTTCAGCTCCCTCATCTCCCACGGGAAGAACCGGTCGAGGAATGCAACCTGAAACTTCTCCCATGTGACCGGACCTGCTCCAGCAACCCTGTTGTCTTTCCACTGGTGGAACCAAATATGCACAACCCCCTTCAACTGATAGGACGCCAACTCTACACACTCTACACTACTCACCCCCATAACTTAGGTGATCTTGATGATCTCATCAATGAAGTCATGTGGGTCCTCACCTACGTTGGACCCCAAGTACTCCAGCAGGTTCATCCTCAAAAAGTCCCTGACTCGAGTCGCGCTGCACTACCCTTCTGCGGAACATGTGCAACGTCCTGCTGATTGACCTGAACGGTCAAGGCCTATGCAAGCATCTGGATAGTGGCCCAAAACTCAGCGTAGGCGGCTGGCTCTTGTGCCTGAGGCTCCTAAACTGGTGGGACCTGCTAATTCCCATGACCCATGCCATCCTCGTGGCCTTTACCGTCTCCATTTCTCTTTCCATTCATTCTTTGAGGAGCCATGATTCTGCAATCACGAATAGCATGAATTAGAGGGATAGAAAGACTCTTCATCGCACGATATAGATCATGAAAGATGGGAACATTTCCTAGAACGTTTCATAGCCTCATCGTCATAAGTGTGGCACTCTTCACACTCATTAAAAAGACTCTACTTAACGCGTCTTTCAGACTCCCTAGGACACTTCAAACTTATGGCTCTGATACCAAGTTTGTCACGACCCGCGTGTAGACCTGGATCGCGGACACGGGAAAAAGGACCCCGAGAGACCCCAAGTCGACCAATGGCTTAAGAATTCACTAACTCATTCAATAAACATGAAAAAACATAATCATAAACTCAGCAAAAGTCTAACTTTACATAACAACAGAATTAACATCTGAAGCTGAAAATATGTCCAAGTCTGATAAGCCTCTAATATGGACAAGCTGATGAGACAATACCCCCAACTAACTCAGTAATACTGAAACTGAAAATACAACCAAGATAACTAAAAGTCTAGTCATCGACAGATGAGGACTCACCAACTAAGCATGTACTGACTCAGATAAGCGACTATGAAAGGGGATGGACCTGAGAACTGGATCCTTCATCATGAAATGATGCAGCATATAAAGTATGCAATTAGTACGTGGAATGTACCAAGTATGCTAGGCAAGTAAAACCGCCAGAGCAATATAAGTCTTTTAAAACAAGTCATACCTATACAATAATCATTAAGGATAAGAAGAAGATCACAAACATTCATTTTGAAATCATCCTTATTTTATACGTGATCATGCATGGCTTTAGAACATGATAACTAACTCGAATGACTCAAAGCTAAGTCATAACATTTATATCAAAAGCTGAAGAATGAGTCAAACCTTGCATTTTGAACATGCATGCATAAGATAATCATCATGAATAATGGATATGCAACTTCGAATGATATAGACAGTGGGAGACTAGTCACTCAACCGACATACCATGATAGAGCTTACGTGGTCCCAACTATTACACTCAAGTGGGCAGAGCCGTCCAAAACCTTGCCAGGGCTAAAGACGCTACCATGATATCAATATCAGGATGAAAGTGGACGTTCGGGCCGGGGATAACTCACAAGGGAGGTCCCAAAAATATAATAGAATCAACCTACGTTGGCGTGTAGTTCTCGGGCATAGGGTTCTCGACCCTTAGCCCGCTCGGTGCTAGACTCTTCTCCCAAAACATGCAATGCTCTACATTGTATAAATACAAAGCTCAACATCGTCTAGTGACGAAGCTTAACATGAATTCACGCATAAAATCAACATTGTATGAAACGAAACTCAACATTGTCTATTGAAAAAGCTCATTACGAAATTATGCATATACTAGACATCATATAAATATGAAGCTCAACAATGTCATCTCGACAAAGCTTTGAATGAAATCATGCTAAGACTCAACATCATGTGAAATGAAGCTTAATGACAACATACATCTCAATTACAAATTCATGCATATGAGAAGCTTTAATTTGACACATACCACAAGCTCAAAGAATAGTGGGTGACCTTATTCCAAAATCAAGTGGTAAGCCTACTTTAGAAATATCACTTCATCATCAATATAAGGGCCTTACCCAAAACCTTATCATGCTTGAACACATACAATTTATTTGAAAACATTATAATTTGGGAGATTTCACTCCAAAACGAGGTAATAAAGCCAGTTCAAGAAAAATCATCATTCATACTAATCATTGGGCCCACCCAAAGCTTCATCATACTTGATTCTATTTAATCTTCTTTGAAAACATCATCAAAATCATGGGTAAGGTTGGAAACATGCCTCTCATCATCTATTCCATCATCATCACATTCTTCAACAATCACTTCTATTATGAACTATCCACACATGGGCGTCTTAGATTCAATTTATAGAAAAGCAATTTTGTAAAAGAAATTAAGTTAGAATCCACCCAAGCTCAATAAATCATCAATATCAACACAATTTAATCATACCCATGAGTAGAGATGTAAGAATCAAGAAATTGAATGAAAACACATACTTGATCATCACAAACCAATCACAAATTGATAGGGAATGGGCATGGGTGTGGAAGGAAGCACCCACTCATAGCCTTACATACCCGGGATTAAAGAATTCTAACCATTCCTAATTGCCTAGTTGAGATTCCAATTGGAAACCTTGAGATTTCACCTTGAACCTTCCCTTCACACCTTCAAACTTGCATGCATGAGAGTAATGGCATAGAATAGGTTTTTCCCTGCTAAAACCCCTCTAGTACGAGCTTAAAATGACGCTGTGTAGGCCCTTAGAACAAAGGAATTACAAAAATACCCTTACTAAATTTGCAGGAAAACACTGCAAGGTGACCCTAATGGGTGACTTGACGATTCATCAGGATGGGCAACCACTCGTCGAGTTGCCTATCAAGTACACTGGTAAACTTATCTGTTGGGGCTCGTAACGGGAAGATAACAACTCATACCTCGAGACCACGACTCGTGGTCACCTTTCATCAATTACACTACCTTAATTCCCAATAATAATCCACATGCTTGCTCACGACTATCCTCACAAGTTGTTGGGACTAACCATGACTCGTGGGGTCCCATCCATTAAGTACACTGGATAATTCCTCCTTTAATATTCCAACTCCACCCCACGATTGACATGACGACTCGTGGTGGCTGCCCATGAGTCGTTGATTCACTTGTGGGGACTTCGATCCCTCAATCACTCCAGTCCTTCCCACGGGTCACTTGACGACTTGTGGGGTCTTCTCATGATTCGTTCAGTGACTCGATCTACAACTGCTGCAACATTTTTTTAGTTTTTCTCCAATTCACTTCTGGGTCCGATCCTTGAATTCTCGAGGTATAACACGTACTCTATATTGTATCGTTTCATGATAACGTCCCCGACACTCAGTTTCCGCCCCATCAGTAGCTAGTTCTAGAGTTAGCACCCAGCTTAGTGGTGAGTCCTCATCTCCCGAGGACCATTTGATTTCATATGTTGATATACTTTTAGTTTCAGTATTACAGAGTTAGTTGGGATCTTGTCCCATCAACTCAATAGACTTAGAGGCTTTTCAAACAATAGAATGTATTCAGCTTCATATTTGTGTATTTCTGATGTTATGATTGTTTTAGACTTCCACTAAGATTAGTATATCAGTCCTTCCATTTAATTAATTGAGTTAGATGAATGTTCATGCCATGGATCAACTTGGCGTCTCTCGGGGCTCCTTGTCCCGTATCTCGATCAAACCCTCCGTTTGGGTCGTGACAAACTTAGTATCAGAGCAATAGGTTTGAAGTGTCCTAGGGTGTCTGAAAACCATGTTAAGTAGAGTATTTTTCATGGGTGTGAATCACGCCACACTTATGATGAAGAGGCTGTGAGACATTTAGGAAATGTTCCCTTCTTTCATGATCTATGTCGTGCGATGAAATGTCTCCCTGTCATTCTAATTCATGCTCTTCGTGATTGTAGAATAGTGGCTCCCCACAGAGTAAATGGTAGGAGGAATGGAAATGGAAACAGCCACGAGGATGGCAACGAAGACGGGCACCAGCGAGCCCCACCAATCCAGGAGCACCATGCATCAGAGCCGGTTGCCCAAGCTGAGTTCTGGGTAGCTATTTAGATGCTGGCATAGGCCATGACTGCTCAGGTCATCCAACATGTAGTGGCGCATGTTCTGCAAAATAGAAATGCGGCGGCTACTTGAGTTAAGGATTTCTTGAGAATGAACCCACCAAAGTTCCTCGAGTTAAAAGTAGATGAGGACCCACATAAGTTTATTGATGAGATTGTGAAGATCACCCAAGTCATGGGGGTGAATGGAGTTGAGTGTGTGGAGTTCTCCTCGTATCAGTTGAAAGGGGTCATACACATCTGATTTCGACAATGGAAAGATAGTAGGGCCACCGGAGCGGGCCCCGTTACTTAGGAGGAGTTCCATGTTACGCTCCTAGATCGGTTTTTCTCTCGTGAGATGAGGGAGCTAAAGGAAGCCGAGTTTGTAAATATTAATCAAGGGAGGATGACAGTGTAGGAGTACGCCCTTGAGTTCACTCGCTTATCAAAGTATGCCCCAGAGTTAGTGGTGGATCGAAGGGCGCGCGTGACCAGGTTCGTTCATGGAGTGGCGAGGTACTTAGACAAGGATTGCAGGACCGCTATGCTCTACCAGGATATGGATTTCCCTTAGATAGTCTTGTACAGGTAGCATATGGATAGGGAGCATATGAGGGAGAGAGAGGCCAAGAAGGCCAGTACAAATAGTTATAGATTCTCTCAACCGAGGTCGAATGGTGGGCACCAATACTAGAATCACCAGAGATCTTCAGCCCCAGCACTTCATTGTTGAGTGTGCCATCCAGACCTAGCCACGACTAGAGAGGGTGAGCATTAGGCTCTAGGGTTCAGAGCAGCAGGCCCGCAGATTCTAGCATCCCAATTTGCGGCAGGTGTGGTCAGGGACACACAGGCCAGTTTGGCAGGTTTGGGTGCTTGTTTTTGGTGTGGGAAGCCCGAACATATGCTCAGAGATTGCCCAGCAGCGAGACAGGGCCATGATGAAGGTCGAGGCCCAGCTTCTAGTTCAGCATCTATAGCAGCACGTCCCGCACAGTAGGGTGCTTTAACTAGTTCAGCTGGCGATTAGTGCCAGAAAAAATTCTATGCCCTCAAGTCCCATCAAGAGCAGGAGCATTCCTCGATGCAGTTAGTGGTATGTTATGAGTTTTCCATTTTGATGTTTATGCTTTGTTAGATCCGAGGGCTACCTCGCCTTTTATGAAACTTTACGTGGCTAGTAATGTCGGAATCAGTCCTGAAGTCTTGTTAGAACAATTCTCAGTTTCTACTCTAGTAGGTGATTTAGTCATAGCTAGACGGGTGTATAGAAGTTTCCCGGTCACATTCCTTCAGAGAGTCACCTTAGTAGATTTGATAGAGTTAGCCATGACCGATTTCAATGTTATCCTCTGCATGGATTAGCTATTTGCATGTCATGCCTTAGTTAATTGTAGAACTCGGGCAGTAGAGTTCAGATTTTCAGGTGAGCCAGTCTTAGAGTGGAAGGGTAGTTCAGTTGTGCCTGTAGATCATTTCATTTCCTACCTTAAGGCTAGAAAGATGATTTTCAAAAGTTGTATGTACCATCTAATTAGGGTTAAGGATGCGAAGTCCGAGTCCCCAACTATCCTGTCAATTCCAGTAGTATGCAAGTACCCAGAAGTGTTCCTTGATAATTGATTGGGTGTTCCTCCCTAGGGGGAATCGATTTTGGTATTGAACTTCTTCCCGTTATGCAGCCTATATCTATTTCTCCTTAGAGAATGGCTCCAGCTGAGCTAAAAGAGTTAAAAGAGTAGTTGAAGGACCTGTTGGGTAAGGATCTCATTAGGCCAAGAAGGTCTCCATGGGGTTCACCAGTTCTCTTCGTCCGAAAGAAAGATGGTTCTCTTCGTATGTGTATTAACTATTGGCAACTAAACAAGGTCACCATCAAGAACATGTATCCTCTACCTAGGATTGATGACTTATTTGATCAGCTTTAGGGTGCCTAGTGTTTTTCAAAGATAGATCTCAGACCCGGGTACCATCAGCTTAGAGTTCGGGAGAGCGACATCCCGAAGACAACCTTCAGGATGCAATATGGTCATTATGAGTTTGTAATTATGTCGTTTAGGCTAACGAATGCTCCTGCATCTTTTATGAACTTGATGAACAGGGTGTTCAAGCCATACCTAGATTCGTTCATGATTGTGTTCATTGATGACATCCTGATATACTCTCGGAGCGAGGAGGAGCATGCCACTCATTTGAGAGTGGTGCTACAGACTCTCAAGGATCACCAATTATATTTCAAATTCAGAAAGTGAAAGTTTTAGCTGAACTCGGTAGCATTTTTGGGCCATGTGGTATCAAGTGAGGGCATACAAGTGGACTCTCAGAAAATAGAAGCGGTGAAGAATTGGCCTAGACCGGTGAATCTTTCAGATATCAGGAGTTTCTTTGGCCTAGTAGGCTACTATCAGAGATTCGTTGAAGGTTTTTCATCTATTGCAGCACCCTTGACCAAGTTGACCAAAAAGAAGGTGAAATTCCAATGGTCGGAGGCTTGTGAGAAGAGCTTCCAAGAGTTGAAGACTCGACTCACCTCAGTACCGATGTTAACCCTACCTGAGGGTACTTATGGGTTTGTGGTGTATTGTGATGCTTCAAAGATCTAACTTAGGTGTATATTGATGCAAAATAGAAGAGTTATAGTTTATGCTTCTAGATAACTGAAAGTTCATGAGAAGAATTACCCGACCCATGATCTTGAGTCGGCTGCGATGGTATTCGCCTTGAAGATATGGCGACATTATTTGTATGGGGTCCATGTGGATGTGTTTACGGACCATAAGAGTCTACAATACGTGTTTACCCAGAAGGATATCAATCTCCGACAAAGGAGGTGGTTGGAGTTACTCAAGGACTATGATATGAGTGTGCTTTACTATCCGGGCAAGGCTAATATAGTAGTAGACGAACTTAGTATACTCTCAATGGAGAGTGTGTCCCGTTTGGATGAGCAAAGAAAGGAGCTGTAAAGGATGTGCATCGACTTTCAAGGTTAGGAGTTCGGTTGGTTGACTCGGTCGATGGTGGTGTTATCGTTTAGAATGGATAAAAATTGTCTTTGGTGATTGATGCAAAAGCTAGACAAGACGAATACCCTATTTTGGTAAAGTTAAAGGAAGACGTTCAAAATCAGAAGGTAGAGGTGTTCTCCAAAGGGGGAGATGGTGTGCTTCGATACCAGAGTCTCTTATGTGTTTCGGATATCGGTGATTTGAGAATTCGATGTTGCACGAGGCTCATGGATCGAGGTATTCTATCCATCCAGGTGCCACCAAGATGTATCGTGACTTATGGGAAGTCTATTTGTGGAATGGCATGAAGAAGGACATCGTGGAGTTTGTAGCTAAGTGCCCAAACTGTCAACAAGTAAAGGTTGAGCATTAGACACCGAGAGGTGTGCTTTAGGATATCAGTATTCCTACTTCGAAGTGGGAAGAAATCACTATGGACTTCATCACAGGGTTGCCTCGCACTCGACGGCAATATGACTCCATTTGAGTTGTTGTAGAGAGGTTGACCAAAGCTACTCATTTTCTATCGGTTAAAACCATAGAGGATTATGCCAAACTATACATCCGAGAGCTAGTTCGGTTGCATGGAGTGCCTTTGTCAATCATCTAAGACAGAGGTATCCAATTTACCTCTGATTTTTGGAGGTCATTTCAAAGAGGACTTGGTACTCAAGTTAAGCTTAGCACAGCATTTCAACCGCAAATGGATGGTCAAGCGGAGTGGCCAATTCAGACTCTCACATACATGTTGAAATCATGTGTGATTGACTGCAAAGGTAGTTGGAATGATCATTTTCCTCTTATAGAGTTTGCATACAATAACAACTACCATTCAAGTATTTAGATGGCTCCGTTTGAGGCTCTCTATGGGTGAAGATGTAGATCGGCTATTAGTTGGTTTAAAGTTGGTGCAGCTGCAATGATAGGACCAGATTCGGTCCATCAGGCTACGGAGAAGGTTCAGCTCATACTGGATAGGTTGAAAACAGCTCAAAGATGCAAAAAGCCTATGATGATGTGAGAATGAGAGAACTCAAGTTCGAAATGGATGATTGGGTGTTTCTGAAGGTGTCTCACATGAAGGGAGTTATGTGGTTTGGAAAGAAAGAAAAACTCAGCCTTCGTTATGTTGGACCCTACGGAATTGTGAAACGGGTTGGCAAAGTGGCATATGAATTTTATTTGCCCTCAGTATTAGCTTCTGTGCATCCTGTATTCCATGTATCGCTCTTAAAGAAGTGTTTGGGTGATCCGGCTCTAGTTGTGCCGGTGGACAGTGTCAGTGTGAAAGACAGCCTTATTTCTGAAGAGATTCTTGGAAATACTGGATCTTCAGGTTTGAAGGCTAAGGAAAAAGGAATTAGCTTCAATTAAAGTTTTATAGAGGAATCATCATGTTGAGAGAGCTACGTGGGAAGCAGAAATGGATATGATGGCTAGATACCCACATATTTCTCTACCGGCTCGGCTCCAGCTTGAGGTATCAGTTTTGTCCTGAAACTCTATCTAGTTTTCAAGTTCATTTCATATGCCCAAGTTTATTTTATGTATATGGATGCATGTATGATTCGCGAATTAAATTTAGCTATGTAGTTTAAATCGAAGATAGTGATTCCGTTAGTTTTCAGTTTAAATTATCGTTATGTGAATATGATGATTGTGTTTCTCTGCTTTTCTGTATGTTCTCCAACATTCGAGGATAATTCCCAAGGTGGAGATATTGTTATACCCAAGAAGCCAAAAGATCAGACCCGGGAGTTGAAACGGAAAAAACTGAAAATTTTGTACCAGGTCACAGAACGAGTCTTCTTTGACTAGTGGTAAAGACCACGAGTCATTCTTTGACCCGTGGGAAAGACCACGAGTAGTGAGGTGACTCGTGGTGAGGTTCCAAGCTTGGGTTTGAATTTTGAAATCTGAGATCCCCACAAACCTGACCACGAGTCGTGGTCAGTCCCACCGATTTGTTGAGTCAACCATGGCATGGGATTAAGGAAGGTGAAGGAAGAAGGCAGTGTACCCTAAGAAAGGACCCCATGAGTTGCGGTCAGTCACCACTATTCATGGGAAGGGTCAGGTTAGTAGGATGGAAATTAATTAGAATTACGGCAGTGCATGTGACAAGTCGTGACCACAAGTCGTGGTCACCTGTAACGATTCGTGATGTCCCTCGTGACGAGCCCCAGACGACTGATAGGCAGTGTACATGACGGATGATGCAATGAGTCGTGGCCTAAAGTAATGAATCATCCAGTCCCTCGTGGGGATTAGCAGCCAGTAATTTCCTGTGAATTTAATAAGGGCTTTTTCATAATTTCTAAGATCCTAAGGCCTAAACTACGTCATTTTAAGCTATTAATAGTGGGTTTTAAGAGGGAAAACCTATTCTAAGTCATTCCTATTCATGCATGCAAGAGTAAGAGTTTAGAGAGGTGATCAAAGCCAATCCTTCAAGGTTCTTTTTCAAATCTTCCTTGGGCAATCAGAGAAGTGGTAGAATCAAGACCTTTCAAGTATGTAGAGTTATGAATGGGTGATTTTTTTCACATCCATGCCCAACCCCTCTCTAATTCATGAAAACCTATGACTTGATTCTATGGGGTTTTACCCGATGCATGAAATTCCTAAAATCTATGTCATGGGTATAATCTAAATATGTTTTCATTGATGAAGTACGATTCATGGGCAAGTTTTATCATGTTTTCAATTACTAATCATGTTTACTAGTTTTCCAAATTATGATGCCCATTTATGAAAGTTTATGAGAAGATGAGATCTAAGAAGTATGTTCATGTATGATGGAGAATGAGAAAAGCATGTTTCCAATCTACCCATGTTATTTTCATGTTTTCTAAGTGAATCAAGTTAATTTTAAAGCATGTTAAAGTATTGAGCAATGCCTATATGTTCGAGTATGATTATGATTTTATGAATTTAGCTTACCACGTGGTTTTGAGGAGAAGACTCCCATTTATGTTCAGCTTGTGGTATGGTTTGAGCCAAGGCTCCTATGTATTATTCACATTTATGTATTCATGATTATTCAGCTTCGCTAATAGACGATAGTCAACTTCGTTGAAAAAAAATGGAGAGCATATGCATGTTTTTGGGAGTAGTATCTAGCACCGAGTAGGATATGGGTCAGTCCACCCTATGCCTCAGAGCTACGCGCCAACGTAGGTATGATTATATTATATTGGGACCACTTATGTGAGCTGTCCCCTGCCCCGATTCGGCCACAATATTGATATCGATATCATGGTATCATCCTTAACCTTAGCAAGGCTTTGGACGGCTCTACCCACTTAATGTGATAGTTGGGACCACGTAAGCTTTATCGTGGTATGTCGGTTAAAAGATAAGTCTCCTATTGTTCCTTATGATTTCAATTACGTGTGTTTATCACTCATGTTGTACATATATATCTATATATGTTCTAGAGCAGCTTTGACCTGATGTTCAACTTTATTTATGACTATCAGATTTCAACTTTGGGTCAATCGATTTAGTTATGATGTTATGTTATGTTGAGATCATGTTTTCAGAAAGATTGCATGCAAGCCCTACTCTCAGATTCTTATTTTATTTATGTTTTACATTATGCATGTTTTAAATGATTTTACTTATTTAAGCGGTTTTTTACTTACCTTGCATACTCAGTACATTCCACATATTGACTGCATACTCTATGTTGTATCATAACATGGTATAGGCCTTGACACTCAGTCTCCGCCCTATTAGTAGCCAGTTCCATAGTTAGCACACAGCTTAGTGGTGAGTCCTCATCTCTCGAGGACCATTTGCTTTCAGATATTGATGTACTTTCAGTTTCATTATCAGAGAGTTAGTTGGGGTCTTTTCCCATCAAATCATCATACTTACAGGCTTTTCAGACAATAGAATGTATTCAGCTTCAGATTCTTGTTTTTCTGATGTTATGATTATTTCATACTTCTGCTAAGATTATTATGTCAATCCTTCCGTTTAATTGATTGAGTTAGATGTATGTTCATGCCATGAGTCGACTTGGGGTCTCTCAAGGCTCCTTGTCTCGTGTCTAGATCTAGGCCTCCGTTCGGGTCGTGACAGCTGTCATGTATAAAGTGTGTTTCTCTTTCTATGTTATGTTATGTTTATACTTCTGCTATGTCATTATGCTAAGTATTCTGCTTTATTGATATTGAGTTAGATGTATATTCATGCCATAAGTCGACTTGGAGTCTCTCGGGACTCCTTGTCCCGTTTCTAGGTCCGGGCCTATGTTCGGATCATGACATTGTGTGATCTTGAGTGTGAAGCTTGCATATGTATTTGATGAAATTTTGTTGCTTATGATAAACCACTCTATGAATGATCCATGCTAGTTGGTTGAGTAAGAGTTGATAGAGGTGTCAAGTGTGATGGTGAAATATGAGTTTAGGTATGTTTTAAGGATTGTTCGAGGACAAACAATGGTTTAAGTGTTGGGTAGTGATGTTGGGCATATTTCTATTCCCATTTGCCATATGTTTACACATATTTGATCATGTTTTGAGTTCATAATCCTTAATTTATGCTTAGATTCATGTACGTGTATGTGTTTTATGCGCTATCAAATGATTTGAGATGATTTAAGAAAGAAACTAAGCAAAATGGGCTTAAAATGATGCAAAAAGTGAAGATTTGAGGAGCTGAAAGGCCTGGTGCTATGGCCAGTATCCCGCACCAAATCCCGAACTTCAGAGAATAAAACTTCAGGTTGGGGCTATGGCATGTGCACCTCTCTAGCCCTTGAACTTAAGAGAATTGCACATCACAAATCTTGGCGAGATGAGTGGCTCCTCACGCCAGAGGTGTCCAAACTTAGAGAAATTTGATGAACACCTTAGCGAGATAGAGGGGGGGGGCGCCAGATCATCTAGAGCTGAAATTATTGGAAATTTGACTAAGTCTGTGGTGAGATACATAGGGCGGCATGCCAGGGCTATTCTGGGGCATAAAATGGTGATTTTAAAGCTATGTTTTGAAGGGCAGAAGTATCATTTGAAAGCTCATATATAAATACATGCCTTAGGTCATTTGTATAGAGGGGATATCATCCTTTATCAGTCTTAGTTCATACTTTATATTTTGTAGTTTGTTTATGTCACGCCCCGCCTTAGGGGGTATGACTGGCACCTGGTGCCCTATTAGGACCCAAACTGCTAGACTACTGAGCCTAAGCATATCTAGTGCCTGGCTGGCTCTAACTCAGATTCATGGAATCAATGGGCTATATAACGGCTGTAAATACAGCCTCCGGCCGACTGGGCCTATAGACACCTGTACCATAATATCAGCCAACCAAAATCATACTCATATAGGGAAACCTATGTAGGCCGACAAGGCCACCATGCTGTCTAGTTATCTCTAACTCAATATAACAAATGCTGAACATCTACGTGACCGGCAAGGTCACTGCTACTAACTAGATACGGCCCCACACGACCAACATAAACATCCATACTAAACAGCTAAACATATGCACGGCCCCACACGATCGGCACAACTAACCACAGGGAGATATATACACCATCTTTTAGCCTCTAAGAATACTGATAAGATGGTCGGGATAGGGCCCCGACCTACCCGTACTATACAACAAAATAAAAGGAAATAGACCTCTAGCTGTCTAGCTCCGGATGACAGGAGCTGATGACTCAATGAGCTGGCTGGAATCACGAGGGATCGGCTCCTCATCTACAAGTACCTGCAGGCAAGTAATGCAGCGCCCCAAATGGGCGTCAGTACCATTGGTACCGAGTATGGAAAGCAAACTGAACATAACTGAACATAAATAGCAATGCTAGTAAATTCTGAATAGCAGGAAATATCTAAAACTGTCTGAACTAGCAGGATCTAGAATAGGCTTATCTGTACTGAAGGTAAGGTAGAATCATACCTGTTGTCATGGCGAACTTCTGTCTATCAACTAATAGATATCATGTATATATATATATATATATATATATATATATATATATATCACACGAGAACCTATACCAGCCCCTATAAGCCAGAAGGTGCCAACCAACACACAATCTATATACCCCTACCCGGGTCAAAACAATCAAAAAATAAATCACTCGACTCGTCTACTAACTACGAGCACCTCTACCGGCCCCCTGGGTCTCCAGCTCAGGCTATGGCCTCTGATATAAATAATTGTGTCTGATCCTGAAGAACTCCTGTACTGTAAACTATAATCTGTATCTGTATCTGTAATCTGCCCCCTCGGCACAAGCGCACAACAGGGCAAACTATACTGCTATGCTGATCAGCCTGATATGGGGAATGCTCCATCCCATCTTCATCCTACTACGAACGGTATACCACTCCTTGGAGTGGTGTATCACCACCCTCACGGTGGGTCGACACTGTTACCAACCCAGGGGCGACGAGGACGCTCAAAGGGTGCCCTCATAACACAAACAGGTCTCAACAAACAATAATCACATATAGAAAGCATGTTTAAACTGAAAATACTATTTGTACTCTGATTTCTCATTCTGAACTTTATACTGATTCTCATACTGAACTATACTGTATATGAGATATTATTTGACTATCTGATTATACTGTAACTGAGGTATCATCTGACTGTCTGGCTATGTATCTGGCATATTATCTAACTATATGATATTGCTTTACTAACTTTTATTCCTAATATATATATATATATATATCATAAAATAAAAAACTTGCTTGCTAAATTCAAACTGGACTCAATTCTCGACTTCTGAGTTCTTTCTTCTATACATCATGCTACTTACTGTACTGGATTACTAATTGGCATAACTCGGTCAGTACTTCTGCTATTTCTCCCAACTGCATTCATATATATGTCAATTAGAACTAAATACGCTAATATTCTAGAAGAAAATATCACTTTCAATATATATATAGCCCAAACTTTGGCTTATCAAAAAATGGTCAAAAACTCGTTATTTCTCGATAGTCCGAAAGGGAGAAATACTCACTTTAGGGTAGGAGTATATTGACACTAATTTGGAGCAATTCCACTTACCTTAGTTTGGTAGCACGACGATTCGCCGGCCGAATATCACGAAACTAAACCCGTAGAAATGCCCCTTGCTGCTTAATACCTCAGTATCTAGGAGTAATTTAAGGTTGGACCGCGTTTGACAGCATAATCGAACAAATATTATCAAAGAACCTTCGCCCCCCTCTGTTTTCTCTGGACTTTTCTGGAAAAGTTATGAAATATAACTTTAAAATCGAAGTTGGAGGCTTATATACTTGGGCCTGGCCAGGGCCTTCGTGACACGGAGCCAACTCGGAGGCCCTCCCTCTGCGGCACGTTGCCATCACGGAGGGGCTCTGCCCCGGCTTCTTCCACGATGGTTCGACGAATGTCTTATCTGGTCTTCCCCCGGTCCTTTTCCTAGCATGTATGGCATTCAAAATCTCTTAACCAACATGCGAATAGGCAATCTATATGCCGAGAATTTACGGGGTGTAACAGTTTATGAAAGCTTGTAAGCCGTTTGGAAGGAAGACACAGTTCTATAAATAGATTTTTCTCTCCTTTACTTGTATTTTCATATGATGATGACTAAATATTCATTTTTTCAATTGTCTATGAGTGGCTAAACTTATATTCTAGGGTTTTGGCCATGGTGAATGGTTGATTGTTTGAAAGACAAATTATATTTGATTTTGATTCTTCAATTACTGTTTTTTGTATTTATTTGTTTCAATTTATTATTTATAAGATTGATCACCTTGTAAGTAATCTGTTGGCTTTCGATTGAACGTGGGAAAGGAAATCGAAAGCACTAAAAATAATTACAAAACATAAATTCAAAGACCCTTGAACCCATTGGTGATGGGATTGAAGTTGTTGTTGAGGATAGGGATATACTTTTCAACCCCGTTCAGTTAAAATACAAGTAGGCATAATCGTTGTTTATGTTCTCCTATGACCATTGGGATATAGGCCATAAGGTTCATAAAATAATTCTTGGATGCTAGAGATAGTGGCAAGAAATGGGATAGTAACTTGCAACTATCAACCATAGGAAGAATCGTACCCGTTTAATTATGTCTTGAAAACTCAACTTTAAACCAACCAAGTGCCATTGCCCTAGCCTTTTATCATCATCAAAATACAATCAAGCTTGCAATTATTTTTTAGTTAATTTTATATTTGAAGTTTTAGTAGTTTAATTTTCTAGAACAATCTTCATTTTAACTATTCTGTAGATTAGTGAAATTAAAGTGATAACCTTATAACAATTAAATTGACAAGTCCCTTGGGTACGATATCTGGACTTCAAAATCCTATATTACTTGAAGACCAGGTGCGCTTTCGTGTTCTTGGGAGACATCAAAGTATAAATGGGATTACTAGTCAAAACCGTTGAAATATCTAACATCAAGTCTGAAAGCCTTTATACACATGATGAGCTGATTCGACAACACCTCGAACTGGCTCTACTAAATTCTAAAAATTGAAAGACATAAAAAAGAAAGAACATGTGTCAAAACTGACGTCCAGGGATCATTAGGACTCACCCAAGCTAGGCCTAGACTGGAGTGAAGCGAGAGTGGACTTAACTTCGAGGATAAGACTGATCAACCGAACCTATATCATGAGACGATACAGCGCAAAGATATGCGATCACTTTGAATATACTAAGTATATAGGATAAGTAAAACATAGTAAAATGATATTCTGAAATCATAAGTATAGAGCAAGCTAAAACATGAGTTTCTGATCATAAACTAATTATAATGGCTCAGGATTTTCAAAACTTGTTCATAATGCTGGACATAGCTGATTTCATAAGTAAAACCTCAAAAATCATATATTGAATCAAAATATCATGTCATAAAAGCATCATCGAAAATCAAGGAATAGTAAGACACTCTCATAACTGACATTATCACGAATAAGCACAAATGCCCAACTATCTCACTCAAGTTTTAATACCCTGAAATGCATAAGATCATACCCGAAGGTTGAAATGGAGAAAATAGAATTTTTTGCACTAGGTCACCGAACGAGTCGTCTAGTGACCCATGAGGTGCACCACAAGTTGTTAGGTAACTTGTGGGGAGGAGGGAAGACTTGGTTAGATTTCTTGATTGGGGGTTGACCACGGGTAAGGCCACGAGTGGTGGTCAGCACCATGAGTTGTTATGTTAACCGTGGTCAGGAGTTTGATTTGAAGGTTGAAGATGTGTCAGTTCTTCTAATGACTAGTCTCCACGAGTCGTGGTGTACCTTGTGGTGACCAGTGATGATGATCTTCCAGTGCTGGCAATGAGAGATGACCAGGAGTCATGGTCAATGACGACGAGTCATCCAGTCCCTCGTTGGGATTGGCAGTGTGTATTTTCCTGCAAATTTATTAAGGGCTTTTCCGTAATTCATAAGTTCCTAATGCCTAAACTACGTCGTTTCAAGCTATGATAAGTGTGTTTTAAGAGGGTTTAACTCATCCTAAGCCTATTCCTCTCCATGCATGAAAGCCTAGTAGTTCTAAGGGGTCATCAAGCTTAGATTCATCAAGTTCTTCCCCAAATTCCTTTGGGCTCTCAAGAGAGTTGTGAAATTAGATTCTCCCATGTATGTAGAGTTATGAAAGGATGTATCCATCAACTCCCATGCCCAATCCCTCTTCAATTTCATGTGATTTCTAAGTTGATGAATCTATGGGATTTTAACCCAACTTGTGAATTCTCTAAGTATCTATCATGGATATTCTCTATGTATGTTTGTAATGTCGAATTTATGATTTATGGGCATGTTTTATAATGTTTTAATTTATATATCATGATTTTAAAGTTTTACAAATAAGATCCCCATCTTTGGAAGTTCATGAAAAGATGAGATTATGATCCATGCTTCTAGTCATGATGAGATGTTCATGATGAAAGTATGATTTCAAATTACCCATGACTATATCTATGTTTTCAAACAATCAAGTTTATGTCAAGCATGTTTAAGTATTGGGAAAGCCCATATGATCAAGTATGTTTCATGATTTATCTAAATTTCATGTTATTAGCTTACCACATGATTTTGAAGTCTAAAATCCCACTCTTATTTAGTTTGTGGTATGGTTTGAGCTAAATATCTTCATGTTATGTTTTCAGAATATATATGTTATGTCATGATTCAGCTTCGTCACTAGATGATGGTCAGCTTTGATGAAAAATGATGGAGAGCATATGCATATTTTTAGAAGTAGTGTCTAGCACCGAGTAGGCTAAGGGTCAACCAAACCTATGCCTAAGAACTACATGCCAACGTAGGTATATTAAGATTATTTGGGACCTCCCTTGTGAGCTTCCCCTGCCCCTAAGGGGCATTCAGTTTGATATTGATATCGTGGTAGCATCCTTCGCCCTGAAAAGGCTTTTGAAGGCTTTGCCCACTTGACTGTAATAGTCGGGACCACATAAGCTCTATCATGGTAATGTCGGTTATATGACGAGTCTTTCATTGTTCCTCATGATTTCAGTTATACATGTCCATCAGTCATGTTCTTATGTTTTTAGCAGGTTTGACCCAATGTTCAATTTTACTTATGATTAATAGTTTTTAGCTTTGGGTCTTTCGATTCAGCTATGATATTCAGTTATGTTTGGGTCATGTTTTCAGATAATAGCATGCAATCCCTACTCTCAAACTCTTATGATGAAATTTTTTGTGATATGCATGATCTCTGATTTTACTTAGTGGTTTTACTTACCTTTCATACTCAGTACATTACACATACTGACCGCATACTCTATGTTGTATCGTTTCATGATATAGCCTTAGACATTACGACTCAGTCCCACCACTAGCCAAATCTTCAGTATTAGCATCTCTCAGTCAGAGTTGGTGAGTCCTCATCTTTCGAGGCCCCTTCTTATCAGTTATATTTAGTATTTTCTGTTTCAAGCATTAATGAGTTAGTTGGGGTCTATTCCCATCAACTCATAGTAGTAGAGGCTTATCAGACTCTTAAGGATCGCCAGTTGTATGCTAAGTTCAACAAGTGCGAGTTTTGGTTAAACTCAATGTCATTTTTGGGTCATTTGGTGTTAAGTGAGGGTGTAAAGGTGGACTCTCAGAAAATATAACTGTGAATAATTGGTCTAGACTAGTGAGTCCTTCTGATATCAGGAGTTTCTTGGGTTTAGCTAATCACTATCGTAGGTTTGTTGAAGGGTTCTCATCCATTGAAGCACCATTGACTAAGTTGACCCAGAAGAAAGAGAAGTTTCAATAGTCAGAGGCTTGTGAGAAGAGCTTCCAAGAGTTGAAGACTCGACTCACCTCAACACCAGTGCTGGCCCTACTTGAGAATACCGATGGGTTTGTGGTAAATTGTGATGCCTTGAGGATCGGACTTGGTTGTGTATTTATGCAGCACGATAAAACTATAGCCTATGCTTCCAGGCAACTGAAGGTCCATGAGAAGAACTATCCAACTCATGACCTAGAGTTGGCGGCAGTAGTATTTGCCTTAAAGATTTGGAGACGCTATCTGTACGAAGTCCATATAGATGTGTTTATGGACCACAAAACCCTATAGTAAGTGTTTACCTAAAAGGATCTAAATCTACAACAAAGGAGGTGGTTGGAGCTTCGTAAGGATTATGACATTAGCATCCTTTATCATTTGGGATAAGCTAATGTGGTGGTAGACGCTCTTAGCAGGATTTATATGAAGAGTGTGTCCCATGTAGATGAGGAAAGGAAAGAGTTAGTGAAGGAGGTGCATAGGCTTGCAGGACTAGGAGTTCGTCTTGTTGACTCAACAGATGGTGGTGTCATTGTTCGTAATGGGTCATAATGTTCATTGGTTATTGAGGTCAAAGTTAGAAAAGATGAGGATCCTATTTTAGTAAAGTTGAAGGAAGCCGTTCAGAATTAGAAGGTGGAGGTCTTCACTCAAGGGGGAGATGGTGTACTATGATATAATGGTCGTTTGTGTGTACCGGGAGTTGATGACTTGAGGGAGCGAATGCTGCGCGAGGCTCATGGTTCCAGATATTCTATTCATCCAGGCACCACCAAGATGTACCTTGACCTATGGGAGATCTATTGGTGGAATGGAAGGAAGAAGGACATAGCAGAGTTTGTGGCTAAGTGTCCGAATTGTCAACAGGTAAAGTTTGAGCATCAAAGACCTGGAGGTGTGCTTCAAGACATTAGTATCCCTATTTGGGAGTGGGAGAAAATCAATATGGACTTTATTACAGGGTTTCCTCGTACTCGTTGATAGTATGACTCTATTTGGGTTGTTGTATAAAGGTTGACCAAAGCATCTCATTTTCTACCAGTCAAAACTACCGATTCAGTAGAGGATTATGCTATGTTATACATTCGAGAGTTAGTTTGGTTGTATGGAGTGCCATTGTCCATTATATCAGATATAGGTACTCCGTTTACCTCCCAGTTTTGGAGATCATTTCTGAAAGGACTTGGTACTCAGGCTAAGCTTAGTACAACATTTCACCCCCAAACAGACGGTCAGGCGGAGCGAACCATTTAGAATATGGAGGATATCTTGAGAGAGTGTGTGATTGATTCCAAGGGTAGTTGGGGTGATCATTTGCCTCTCATTGAGTTTGCATATAACAACAGCTACCATTCCAGCATACAAATGGCTCCATTTGAGGCTCTTTATGGGCGAAGATGTAGACCGCCTATTGGTTGGTTCGAAATCGGTGAAGCTATGTTGATAGGACTAGATTCATTCCATGAGGCTATGGAGAAGGTTCAACTCATAAGGGATAGGTTGGAAATAGCTCAGAGTCGCCAAAAGTCCTATGCAGATGTGAGGAGGAGAGAGCTTGAGTTTGAAGCTGGTGATTGAGTGTTTCTGAAGGTGTCTCCCATGAAGGGAATGATGAGATTTGGAAACAAAGGAAAACTCAGTCCCCGTTATGTTGGTCTGTACTGGATTGTGAGATGGGTCTGCAAGGTAGCATATGAGTTGGAGTTGTGCTCAAAACTAGCTTCAGTACATCCAGTGTTCCATGTATCGCTTTTGAAGAAGTGTCTGGGTGACCCAACTTTAGTTGTCCCTGCGAAGAGCGTTGGTGTGAAGGATAGTCTTAGCTATAAGGAGGTTTTGGTGGAAATACTTGATCGTAAGGCTCACAAGATAAGAAATAAAGAAGTAGCCTCACCAAAGGTTTTATGGAGGAATTAGCATTTTAAGGGAGCTACATGGGAAGTTGAAGAAGATATGATGGCTAGATACCCGCATCTATTCCCTCTCAGCTCAATTTCAGCTTGAGGTATCAGTTTCCTCTTTAGTACTCTATTCATTTTCATGATCAGTTCATGTGTCCCAGTTTCTTTCATGTCAATTTATGTATGTATGATTCATGAATTCATTTCAGTCATGTATATCAGTCCGTAGTGCGGCACTCCGTTAGTTTTCAGCTTCAAATGTTCAAAAATTGATATGACAGTTGCATTTCTCAGCTTTTCAGTATGATTACCAACATTCGATGATGAATTTTCCTTAGAGGAAGATATTGTAATACCCTAAAAGCCCTAAGATCAGACCCGAGGGTTGAAACGTAGAAAATAAAATTTTCTGCACCAAGTCACAGGACAAGTCGTCCAGCAATCCGTGAGGTCCACTACGATTCATTAGGTAACTCATGAGGTGGAGGTAAGATGTGGTTGGATTTCTTGGTTTAGGGGTTTGCCACGGGTGAGGCCACGAGTTGTGGTCAGCACCACGAGTCATTATGTTAGCCGTGGAAAGGAGTTCGATTTGAAGGTTCAAGGTTGTGCTTGTTCTCCGAATGACTAGTCACCACGAGTCATCGGGTACACCACGAGTCGTGGTGTCCCTCGTGGTGACGAGTGATGATGACCTTCTATGCTGGCAGTGAGAGATAACCATGAGTCGTGAGCAGTGACAACGAGTTTTCCAGTCGCTCGTTGGGGCTGGCAGCATATATTTTCCTGTGAATTTATTAAGGGCTTTTCCATAATTTTTAAATTTCTAAAGCCTAGACTACGTCATTTCAAGCTCTCATAAGTTTATCTAAAGAGGGTTTAACTCATCCTAAGCCTATACCTCTCCATGCATGCAAGCCTAGTAGTTCTAAGGGGTGATCAATCTTAGATTCATCAAGTTCTTCCCAAAATTCCTTAGTGCTCTCAAGAGGGTTGTGAAATCAGATTCTCCTAGCTATGTAGGATTATGAATGGGTTTATCCATCTCCGCGCATGCCCAATCCCTCTTCAGTTTCATGTGATTTCTAAGTTGATTAATCTTTGGGGTTTTAACCCAACTTGTGAATTCTCTAAGTCTCTATCATGGGTATTCTCTATGCATATTTCTAATGTGGAATTATGATTTATAGGCATGTTTTATAATGTTTTCAATTATAAATTATGATTTTAAAGTTTTAAAAATAAGATTTCCATCAATGGAAGTTCATGAAAAGATGAGATTATAATCCATGCTTCTAGTTATGATGAGATGTTCATGATGAAAGTACGATTTTGTATTACCCATTACTATATCCATGTTTTCAGATAATCAAGTTATGTCAAGCATGTTTAAGTATTGGGCAAGCCCATATGATCAAGTATGTTTCATGATTCATCTAAATTTTATGTTATTAGCTTACCATATGGTTTTGGAGTCTAGACTCCCACTCTTATTCAACTTGTGGTATGGTTTGAGCCAGGGCTCTTCATGTTATGCTTTCAGAATATGTATTTCACGTCATGATTTAGCTTCGTGACTAGACGACGGTCAGCTTCGTTGAAAAATAATGGAGATCATATGCTTGTTTTTGGGAGTAGTGTCTAGCACCGAGTAGGCTAAGGGTCAGTCAACTCTATGCCTCAGAACTACATGCCAACATATGTATGTTCAGATTATCTGGGACCTCCGTAGTGAGCTTCCCCTGCCCCTAAGGGGCCTTCAGCTTGATATCGATATCATGGTAGCATCCTTAATCCTGGTAAGGCTTTGGTTTGCTCTGCCCACTTGAGTGTAATAGTCGATACCACATAAGCTCTATCGTGGTAATGTCGGTTATATGATGAGTCTCCCATTGTTCCTTATGATTTCAGTTACGCATGTTCGTCGGTCATGTTATTATGTTTCCATCAGGTTTGACCTAATGTTTAGTTTTACTTATGATTAACAGTTTTTAGCTTTGGGTCATTCGATTCAGCTATGATATTCAGTTATATTTGTTTCATGTTTTCAGATGATAGCATGCAAGCCCTACTCTCGGACTCTTATGATGAAATGTTTATGATATGCATGATCTCTAATTTTACTTACTTAGTAGTTTTACTTACCCTGCATACTCGGTACATTCTACATACTGACCGCATACTATGTTATATCATTTCATGATACAAGCTCAGACATTCAGGCTCAGTCCTGCCGCTAGCCAGATCTTCAATGTTAGCATCTCCCAGTCAGAGTTGATGAATCCTCATCTTTCGAGGGCTTTTCTTATCAGTTGTATTCAGTAGTTTTAGTTTTAGACTTTAGTGAGTTAGTTGGGGTCTTGTCCCATCAACTCGTTAGTAGAGGCTGATCAGACATCGTATGTATTCAGCTTCAGACTTGTGTTATGTGATTCAGTTATTTGATGTTATTAGATTTCCAAACTTCCTCTATGTTATATGTTAGATTTCTGCATTTAAAATATTGAGCTTAGATGTTATGTTTATGCCATGGGTCGACTTGAAACCTCTCGGGATTCTTTCGCCTGAGTCTCGATCCGAGCCCATGTTCGGGTCATGACACAAGTTGGCAGAGCCATCCTAAGGCTTGCTAGGGAAAATAATGATAAAGGTATGATATCACTCGTGAGCCCCATCGGGCAGGGGAACACTCTCCGGTGAGGCTCCAAACATAAATATATACCTACGTGGCACATAGTTATGAGACCTAGGTGCGTTGAATCCCGACATACTTGGTGCTAGATACTACTCCCAAAACATGCATACTGCTTATAGACATAATCATAAAATATACTTGATTTTACATGGGCTAGTTAGAAAATATGAAAATAATAATTATACTTGTCATAAATGAACTACACATAAATCAATGCCATTGAGTACGACATGATACATAAGCTTAAGATTCATGAAAATCATACATAATTGAGCAAAATCATCATAACTCAAAAGGCATAGGTTCATAAGAGATTCTAGTAGAAAACATGTAATCATAATCATAAATCATGGATTAAATCATAAGATAATTGAATTCATAGAAAATCACGTGAGTTTTCATTAAAATTGGGTCTAACCCTAGAAATTTATAAAATAATGATTGGAGATTCAAATTTATGAGAATGAGATGAAATTGGGCATGAAGGTGGAAGAAATCCCCCATTCATGACCCTACATACCTGGGCTTGAAGAGATCTTGCTAGGGTTTGAAACCCAAGAGAATTGGAGACGGAGAACCTTGATTGCTTGAGGGATTGAGAGGATTTGATCTTCAATTTGAGGTCTTAGGAGTAGAATAAGGGTTAGGAAGGACTAAAACCTTATAATACACCCTGTTAGGAGCTCAAAATGACTTAGTTTAGGAGTTAAGTACATAGAAAGTACAGAAATACCCTTAATAACTTGACTGAGAAATTTACCCCGGCAGTCATAACGGGTCACATAATGACCCTTTATAGGACTTCACAGATTGTTAGAAGCCACTCGTTACCACTATAACAAAAAAATAATTTTCTAATCTTCTCTTAATGCCTCCACTCAACGATTCATCATCACACTTAACAGATCCTTCCCCTAGTTGTTATGACTCTCTGAAACCCACATTTTCTGCAATTTTCACCACCTAAAGACGCACCTAATGATTCATTAGGTGACTTGATGACTTACCTAATAAGTTGTTCAATCATCTAGTGCAGATTTAGCTGTTTTCTCCATGCCTCAGGTCTGATCATAGAGACTTTTGGGGTTTTACAATAAAAAATTAAGGTTCAAAGAAAAAATTTCATGTTCATAGCGATTATGAGAATCAATCAACGTTTAAGATGTCTTCCAATAGGTTACACGAATTTCAACTGTCCCTCTAATTGCTGTACAGAAAATGGAGACTTACCTATCGAAGAATTCTCAAAAAATTCTCATTTAATGCTTTTGGATCTATTAATTAGAAGGATGGTTTGTGTGTTAATCCTTGTTAAATTGATTAATAATATAGATATCAAATAGGAACTCACCTTAAATGACTTGAGGAAGCCCTAGTGTGTTTTTCTCTCAAAAGTCGATAAAAAATGAAGCCGAATGAAATTTCTATACTAAACATGTATTTATATGTTTTTATAGATATCTACATGCGGTCTATATTGTCACCATATATAATCGCATATTGGCCAGCAGGTGGCCTTCCAAACCAAGTCCAACGTAGAAATCTCTAAAGCCCATGTACGGTTCGACATACAATTTGCATGTTGATTCATAAATCAACCACTTAATGTTCAAAAATAATTAAGTCTTTAAATCTCCACAGGCGGTCTATATATGGCATGTATGTCACTATGTACGTCATCAATTGAAGACCTCAAATTTCCAACTCTTAGGACTTTCACATGCGTATGGCCTTTGTTTGTTGAACTGCAAAATCTCAAAATTTACTAAGTCTCATAATACCACATACGACTGACATGTGGATGCATATATCAAATTTGGGCCATATGTTGTTCCATATCTCAACTCCTAAAACTTTAAAAATTCTAACCTTCTGAATCTCACATACGATTGGACATGTATGTCACTTGTACGGTTTATATATGTCCACCACATCTCAACACAGCTTGGCCGACCTTATATTTTCAACTCTAATCCTTTTGTACACGTAGTACACGTTCATATATCAACTTTAATATATATATATACACATGCGATTTAACATAGCTTGGACCAAATCACATAAATTTAATAGCCACCCCTCCTAGAAAAGAAGAAAGATGGCTTTAGGAAATTGATCAAAAAAGTAAAATCTAACCCGAATTTTTGGAGTATTATATTTGAGGTTGATTGATGATATTTACTGAATACGCATTGTTTATTTACTCATAATGCATTTATTGGACTACTTGTGCATATACTAATCCTTGTGTAGTGGTGTACGTGAGCGGGTATCGATTTCATCTTGAGGAAATTCAGGAAGAGCTTCTTGGTAGTTCGCAGTTTCCTAGACTCATTCTATCTTTACTATTGTTGTATTTATTCAAACAATGTATTTTGATGTTCAAACTTTTATGTATTTATTTTGTTGAGATGTTCTTGATTCTTATTGTTAGTTCTTGAGGGTATATGTATTATTGCACTTATGATCTTATGACTTTTTATATTTTAACTTAATCACTGATTTCAAATGCTTCATTTATGTCTTTTAATAATGTAGTTGTATTATGTTTGAAATTGGTTCACCAACTAGATGGGACGTAATGTGTCATCATGGCTTAGGTAAATTGGATCGTGATTAGAGCTCAATGAATCTTCATTCGAAATATGTTCTGGTCATCTTCTCAATCTCCCTATGTCAAAAGTTCCTTCAAAAGTGTGTTTTTATATATTTATATTGTGTAGGAATGATCTTGAACCAAAATATCCTTAACGAATAGAAATTGAGTTGGACTAGAAAAAATATGTCTTGCCTATGCAAGTGTAAACTAAAAAATATGGCTATATGGATACAAATTATTATGTTGTGCTGTATGTTTTTAAATCCACTAATTTTAACTCCTAAATTTGAATTTTATAATAATGAAATAATCTCTATTTGAAAAGTTACCTTTCACTTTAACATCATAGGCGTGATCAATTGCCATCATATACATGAACTGAAAATCCGTTCACTTCCCCACCCCACCTCCGCCCGATAGATAGGTATCATCATTATCCAAATCAAATGATTTCTTTTTCTCTTACATATTCTGATGCAAAAGCTTAATTCATAGGTCGATAAGGTCATATTTTTGCATGACTCTTTTATTGAGACCGTATCTCCACGGAAGTGTAAGTGACTAAAGAGAATAAAAAAGCACTGGAAATTAAAAACCTTTTGCACAAGTGGACCTACACCAACATATATACAAAATTTTCAAAATATAAAGTTTGATTGTACATTTAAATATCAGTAGTTTTAGTTAGCATTTTGAATTTGACTATTTGATAGCTTTTACCTCTACACATTGATATGACAAAAAACATTGTTATACTCTCTTTTAAGCTACACAAATAATTTAGATTTGCAACTAATAATTCGTGTCAAGTTAAAAAAATAATTAATGTTATTGATAGTTAATATGTGCAACTAATAAATCATATCAAATATAATAGGTATTGTACCAAATAATTAAGATAGGAAATTAGGACCAAAGTTGTCTACTTTATACATGATATTTTTCCACTGTGTTCGGGGAGAGGAGAGTGGAGGTAAGGTTTTTATGCATGCATATAAAGGGCCAAAGTACAATGCATGAAATTGCGTGAATGAGAATGACCTTTCTTCAGTAGCATTGTGGCATGGGACATAAAAATATGCATCTGATAGAGATAGACAAGGAAATATTTTAGTGAGTACTAGAGCACTCAAGAATGTCCTCTCTAAAGTGAAAAAAAATATATGACAAAGAAAATAATTTTAAGTCGTAGATAAATATTTATAGAATTAAATTACTTACAAATAGATATATGATAAATATTTAATTAATTTACTACCATCCGAAGAATAGGGGCGAAGCTATAATATTAAGTATAGATTTGAATGAATGAAGTAATTTTTGTTTAAATTTTGTATTTGTTTTTAAAAATTTATTAAACACATATAAATATTTAATTCCGAATTCAGTAATTGAACTGAGTTATGAATTTAACCACAAGTTGAATATTTATAAACTTGAAATTTGAATTATTGATAAAAAAAAATTAGTATTAGTTTATATAACTTTAATATCTCTCTTTCTCTCTCTCTCAAGGACCGCCACTTTGACAATCAACACGATGGTATTGCATTTCGTGAATCATTCTTGAATGCACATGCCTCTCCATAAATTTCAAAGTGAATAAAAAGATCATTCTTGATGATTACAAATATTACACTTTTTAACTTTACACATAGTTCCATCTCTCTCACTCTCCCCCCTAGAAGCTGGAGATAGAATCAAGTCAAGTTACTTTTTTCTCTGACCTTTCATTTCATTTCCATGTAATTTTGTGTGTGTGTATATATATATATGTATCTTTTAGTGTAAGTATCTTTTTCAAAAGTGGTGGCTCTTTACTTTCTTATCTCTCTTATTTTTTCCTTGATAGAAGACAGCCAACACAAAATCTGTCGACAGACAGCTCTAGTTTTTCTCTTAAGTAATGCCTACCTATTGCCCCTTGGCTGTCAAAAAATCATTATGTGTATGTGTGTCAATGTTGCTTACTTAAAGATTTGAAATATTAATTTGTAAAATTAATCCAGACGCCTAATTTTTAGATCGCTTGTTAATATTTAGTCATTGTAATTTTGAAATAATCAATTTCTAAGATGAAAAATAAAATTTAGATAAAACTATTTCTAGCTAAATATGAGAAAACTTAAATATCAAGTGCTGAAAATTAAAGTTTTGACAAATGAAACTCCAATATAATATACTGAAGTTCGAATAATTCCTGATGTTTCAATTGTGCAGTTCAAACTTTAAATTTTTTTGATGGACTTCTTAAATTGTGATAATTCAAACTCCAACATCTCTTGTGGGAGTTTGAATTGGCATAGCTCAAATTCCCAAAATTTTAAAATGATCAATGACAGAATTTATTATGTTTGTAATATTGAAGTAAAAACAATGAAGTATCATGAGTGGAGTAATATTATTAAATTATTTGTTACATATTAGAGTGAAATAGGTACCCGAATAATTTTTAAAAAAGTATTTAATTCATAATACTTCAAAATGTTTTGGAGTTTCAACTTGTAAAAGTTTGAAACTCCAAGACTTTATCCTGAAGTTAAAACTTATACAATAGAAATTCTAGGATTATATCTTGGAGGTTAAATAAAGATTATGAAGTTTAAATTTATCAAAATAAACTCAAACTCCATAAAATATTTATAGAGTTTGAGTTGTGTTAATCTAATTCCAAAAAAATTCCCTTGATTCTCTGTACTTCAATTTGCACAGGGGTATTTTCAAATTCTAAAGATTTCTATGATTTAGTCTAAGGTTGTTATCATCCGAATAGCATTTTTATATTAAGAAGTAACTAAATTTGATTAGTCTTAAAATACTGGCTGAATGTTTAATTAGTTATTTAAAAATCGTTATGTACCCATACCTCCTTTATCATTTTAGGTTGGTATATGATCTTCCGATCCTCTTATATTTGTAAAATTAATCATTTTCTATCCTCAAATACTTTTTGCAGATTGGTAAAGCTTTTTATAATATGGAATGAATTATTTAGCAAGGGACGATTATTTTAGAGAAAATTTATTTAACTAAAGGGATAAATTAGAAAAACATAAAGAACTAATATCAACTCAAGGTTATATGTTTATTGTACCTATTGACTTGTCCGTGGGAGATAAATATATGATAAATACTTATTCATAGTTAGTGTTTATATGAAAATTAATTTAATTTATCATAACTAATCAAATTTTATGAGGTAAGAACATGAATTAGTTAACCTTGATTAAGTGTGTGTGTGAGTGTGTGTATATGGTGGAGTGGGGATATGTGCTATTATTAAATGTAAATCTAAATAAGGGTATTATGTATATAGTAATAAAGGAATTATGAAACTAATAGGTTAGGGTTAGAATTTTAGGAGGCCTATCTTGTGTATATAAATAAATTGTATTGCTAATGAGAAAGTATACAAAATTCTTTCAAATATTGCGATCCTTTTTCGTGTTTTTGATTTCCTTATTTTTAGCATGGTATCAGAGCCGCACTAACAAGGAAATAGAAAAATCCTAGACAGCGTGATTATGGTTGGAACAATGGCAAAGGGGTTGTTGTCAATGAGGATAAGAGTCAAAGAAGGACCATTTCTCACTAAGATATTACGTTGAATGACAACCCTGAAATTGTGAGTCCAATTGAAAGGTGAAAACTTAGAAGAATGGGCCAGGTCTGTGAGGATGACCTTAAGAGCATGGAAGAAATTCGATTTCATTGCTGGATCAATAAAAATATCGGTGAGTCTGCATGTTTTGAAAGATTGATGTAATATTAATTTATTGTTGATGTCATGAATTTGCAACACCGTTGAATCCATTTTTTTCTCAACTATATCGCATGGAAAAGAGGCCAAAGAATTGTAGGCATATATCCCGGATCGCTTTGTTGTTGTCAATAGTCTCCGAAATCAACAATTGAAGGCAATACTCGTTGAGTGCAAACAGAAGAGTGTGACCATATTTGATTACTAAAGGAAAATGATGAAGTTTTGAAAGAATTGGAAAATTATGAGCAGATCCCACCGTTCACATGCAATTTGGATCGGCTCAAGAGACCAAGAGTGAAGAAAAGGTACATTTTTCTTATAGGATAGGATGAGACAGTGTATAGAACAGTGAGGTATAACCTATTAGTTGAGGACCCATTGTTGATCTTGAACAAGTCTATTGAACTATCAAAAGAAAGGATTATGCGATCAACAAGACATTTTACAATATTTATTAGACTACTGATTGGAAGCAACTCGGTGGCTACCAAAGAGCATTCAATCAAACTAGCTAAATGATATGACATGGTTGGAGGATGCTCTTCATGTTTCAGGTTTGACCTACAATTTAATTTATGTATCGCAACTAGTTGATTATTTGAATTACAATGCCTTATTTAATAAAAATTATGTGTGTTATACAGGACCCCACATCGATGAAACTAATTGAAGCGGGTGAACGTCGAGATGGTATTTAATATTTTTAGTGTGTGTCCCATATAAAAGCTATGAAGGTGGAAGTTGTGGACTGGTTTGATCTTGGAATAAGAGATTGAGACATCATTCATTAGAAGTGACCAAATTAATTTTTGTGTTAGGTCTTAAGAAAACTAGTGATAGATTGAATAGAGATTGTGATGTTTTTCAACACGCGAAACAGACTAGAAACTCATTTTCTTTGAGCAATAATATGACTATTGAGACTTTTGAATTGATTCATTATGGTATATGGGGGCTTTATTGGATTCCTTCTTCTTGTGGTGCTTCATATTTTATCACTATTCTTGATGATCGTTCCTGAGAAGTATGAATTTTTTTATTTATTTATAAGAAGGAAGTATTTCAAACTTTAAAGAATTTCTTTATATTAATTGACCTACAGTTTGGTAAATTGATGAAGATAGTTAGAAGTGATAATGGAAAAATTTGCATATATAAAGAATTATTTTTCGAGCATGTAATTCAACAAGTAATATAAATTTCGAAAAATAACTAAGGGTGCTTTGATTTGTTGTTTATTCTAAGACAAAAATAAAGATTATAAAGCAGTTAAATATTTGTGATCACTATTGGCAAAATATTCCAGGATTATGACCTTATTCAGCAATCATATCTAGTATCCAATTTCCTTGTCTGTTTAGATCATCTAATTGTTGATTTATAAGGTTAATTATATGATTATGGTCTTCCAAACCTCTAATCACCTATTCACATATAATTTTAGTCTATATTCCTATTATCAAGAGTAATAGATGTGAACGAAGTCGCTTCTATCATGTTCAAAGGCATTCTAAGTATACTTTTATTCTAGTCATAAATTAATTCTATGTTTCACGTAAAGAAGAGAGCTTTCTCCTTATATTCGTTGTTTTATCTACTTGATTCTTCTTTTGAGTTCACAACAAGATTATAGGTTTATTTTAATGGTGATCAAGCATCAAATAGTAGGAGCAAGAATGTAAGAACAACCAATACGATAAACTAACTTTGTCAAATCAATTATAACCAAATACTCGTGCTTTTGGCATGCTTAAGAAAAAACCCCAGAAATTAAAGTGTTTGTACAAAGTAATGACTTGAAAAAGTAAAAAAGAAGAGAAACCTAATGGTGAATCCTCTCTCGTCTCTTTGTTCTCGCTAGAATAGTGATGCCCCTTTAAAAACATTTAGGGATCATATATATAGTAGTGAAAATTAATAACCCCCAATCCATACATAATTTTGGAATAAAAAAATTAGAAATCTCAGTTCTGGACAGCCTCAGGAACAGTGCGACTATGTGCTTATCTCCTGGATAAAATATCTTCTAAAGTTCTGGAGCAGGCGCGACGCGCCTATCATAAAACCGCCCTAATGATTTTTCTCCTTCTGAAGTTTAAGATCAAGCACAGTACATCTCGCAAGGAACCAGCCTGCTGCACCTTTTATTTTTTGAAGTTTGGCTATTGGGCTCAGTGCCAGCCATAGCACCAACTTAATTTTGGCCTGAAACGCATCCATAGTTATTCTATTGCTCCGAAGCTTCCTCGTTAGCTAATTTCGGATCAATTTCCACAATATTTTCCTATAAAATAACTAATAACATTTATTAGTTTACAATCAAGAGTTATTCAATTAAAACATATAACTATAAGTGAATATCATTCTCAAAACAAGGATAAATATGGATATAATGCGGTAAGAAAGCGTACAAATACGCCCAAGAGCACCATCCCATATTTAAACCCTTATTCGTCCTCAAACAACTCGCTATACTTATTTCAATATTTCATCGGAGGAACACTAATTAACTTTATCAACTCACACCCAAGTTAGCTAGACAATTTAATCATGACTTGCAATTCACCCAACATGCATATATATAAGAGTTATAAGATCAAAGACACTTAAATTGAAACAACACAACCTCTAAAACTGAATCTCCATAAAAAGTAAGGCCAATATGATTATGTGTAAGAAATGCAATTCATAGCACTTCAAATTCTCACCATCATATGCCGTCACCATTTAATAGTGTCCTTTGCTCATATATAGTCATAACAATTATTGGGGGCACATCAACAAGACACACTCACTCTCAAAGACATTCCAAACACACAAAACATACCATAGGCTTGCCCTTAATGTAATGTTTCATCAACCAAGCATCGAGAAAGTAGGACCAAAAGGGCTTCCATGGGTTGTAATGTCGGCTAAGGGACGGGTAAGGGATATTTGGCAAACAGTGACTACCATTCCTAAGCACTTTAAGATATCAACTTTATTTTTTTTTTTGCTATTTTCTTACACCAAACTCTCTTCTCTGACTCATGCTTAAGCTTCCTTTAACTTCTCCCTTTTTCATTTTGTTTTTAATTCCCTTTCATCAATTGATTTGCTACTAGCAATGACGTTTTCTCACTTTATCTTCTCTCTTTCTTTCTTTTGATAGTTGTGAGCTTTCTTCCTTACTAGCAACAAGCAAAGCATTATTTCGCATGAGCACTCTTTTTCTCTATTATCTTTTTCTTTCCACATCTCCATTACCCTACCAATTTATTTTCAACTCTATTTTTATTTTCTTCTTTTGCTTAGTCTTTCCTTTCCATAGTTATTATCTTGAGGTGTACGAGGACCTTTTTGGATCAAATTAACATGGGATACGAAAAAAAGGGAATTGACTCATGATGTGGTTAGTCAAAGAAATAGGCTCATACGGATTAAAAGGGTTAACTACAGATATAGCACGGGCAGTTTCACGACCTGAGCTAGAACTCCGAATCGACACACGAGACCTAGAACCATGAATGGATCCAATTCAATCCATGGAATGAACATGATAACTAAATAACATACATTAAGTAAAATATGATAACTGAAACATGACGAAGCAGAAATTTGAATAACATAACCACATAACACAAAGACAACACTTGACAAAGCTGATAATCTACATAATGTCTGAGTTTTCCACCTTGCTCATCATCTTGTTTTGTGTGTGAGAAACCTTCTTGAGGGAACTGCCAATATTGGTCAGCACTTTATTTTGGAAGATCGCTTTTTCTGATTGCCAATTGATGGCAGCCTTTATATCGCTTGTTGGTAGCTTCTCTCCAGTGGGTAGCACAACACTTTTTGTTTGGTATTTTGGGTACATGGCTTACACCATCTTTTTCAAAGGGTTGTTATAAGAGAGATTATGGAGTATGAATGGAGCTGGATGGACTCATTATGAATTAGCATGTTGGGACTCTTGATATCAGGTATCAACGAGTGAAAGGCGGGCAATAACGGGTTGGCCTTTCCTTCCGTGATAGGAAAAGCCTATTCAGACAGCACCAAAATGAATATGAGTAAATTCGTGATCTTTTCATTGCTTTTGAAAATCATCAAGAATTTGCAGAGTAACAAATTATTCCTCCTGAGTAGCAAGAATAGGGTGTTGATCTAGTACTGAAGCAGCAACATATTTTTTTACTTCTTTAGGTTTATGTTGGACTAGGGAATGAATTTGTAACCATGGATAGATAATCTTTTTGACAAAGGTAGGGTAAGGATTTAGGAGAGCTAAGTAGGTAAAACACATTTTATTTTCATCTAGGATTATATCTACTTCGTAAAGATAGTTATATTTACAAGAAAGAGTTTTTCTAAGTGTAGGAGACATATGTACTTTGGTAAGGGGCTTACAAGGACTACATGAAGATGGATATTTATAAGGACTGGATGTAGATGGAAAAGACTCACTCATAGCTAACTAAATTTCTTCTCCCTCTAAAAGGATGGGCTGGCTTTGATACCACTATGGTAGCGGCAAGGCGAGGAAATGGTGAGCAAGGAAGTGAGATCGCAACCACAATAAGGGTCCTCGCTGGATGAGAGTGTCTCCCTTGCCCGAATGGGCTCATGGTGAATTCAGACAGCCATGCCTCTATACCCTGGCAAACTATATTGCGTCCTATCGATAGGGTGTATACATCGAGCTTCGTATCTAGTTCATGTGGTTATATGTCGGTTAATAGATTATCTTACAATACATTCAGCTTCAGCATAATTTAGATCAGTTCTAATTTTCATTTACAGTTACAGCTTCAGTTTTCATTATACATGTACATGACCCTTAAATCAATTTTACTTATACTTTCATTAACTATTTCTAGACTATCATATAATGTTAGTATCTATGCATCTTAGATAGGTTCGTTATACTTCAGTTCTATTTATACATATAGTTATGTATTAAGTACAGTTTCTTAGATTATTTGCATGTTTTATACTTTAGTTTCGTGTCTCATATACTCTGTACATTCCGTGTACTGACCGCATACTTCTTGTGCTATATCATGAACTCATATACTCAGTACGTTCTGAGTACTGACTTTATACTTCTTGTGCTATATCATTTCATGATATAGATCCAGGTATTTAGACTCAGCCTCGCGGTAGACACATTCCAGAACTTGATCAACTAGTATTGGTGAGTCCTCATCATTCGAGGGCTAGAGATGTGTTCTTTTAGGTTGTTTTAGTAATACTTTCAGTTTTTAAATTTGTAGAGTTAGCTGGGTACTTGTCCCAGCAGCTTATCAGTTAGTAGAGGCTTTCAGATAGAAAGTTAGTATAATACCCAAAAAGTCCCTCAGGCTAGGTTCGGGATTTGATGTAGTGTGTCAGCAGAAAATATGGAAGTTTTTCCTCAGTACAACTCATTATACGAGTCGTACGGTGATCGTACGGGTTGTAAGATGACCTATGGTGGAGAGACAGAAGTTGACCCTCCCAACCAAGGTGTCATGGTGTGTGGGTATGACTCATGGACAGGAGTCGTAGCAGGTCAGGGGATTTTTTAGGTGCTGATTCTACGAATGATTGTACAAGTCATAGTAAGGAACTACGAGCCATGGTAGAAGTCGTGTAAATCTTTAGAGAGTTGGAGAAAATTTGAAGAGGCTAGTTACGGGAGCTAACCAGGAATCATAGAAGGATTTTATGACTCATGGTACGGGTCATAGAAACTGGCAGTGCAGTTTTTCCTGCGAATTCATTAAGGGTATTTTCGTAAATCCTAAGCTCTTATGTCCTAAACTACATCGTTTTAAGCCCTAAAAGGAGTGTTTTAAGAGGATTTAGCCTATGTCAATACATTAGGCTTTCCCATGCATGCAAAGCTTTGAATTTCCTTAGAAGATCAATCTAGAAGTTCTATCAATTTTTTCCCAAATCTCTTGGGCTTTTAGAGACAAGTTGAGGATCAGTTTACTCGGATACGAAGGGCTATGAATGAGAGTTTTCTTTCACTCTCATGTCAAAATTTCTCCTCAAGTTCATGAATTCAAGTCTTAATTCAAGTTTATGATCTTCTTATAGGGTTTTAATCCAGTTTCCTAAATTTCTCTATGATATATCTATGGGTAAATTCTCCTCATGTTTCAGATCATTTTTTAAGATTTATGGGCAGATTTTATATACAAATTAATTAGAAATTCACGATTTCAAGCTTTAGAAAATTAATCCCTATTATACAAGTTTTATGAAAAGTCAAGTTTATAATTCATCATTCAAGTATGATGAGATATATAGCATGATTTGAATGTTTATAAATTACCCATGTATAATCCATGATTTTTACTTATGAAGTCTATTTCAATTATGAATGATTTTAAGATTTTGGCAAGTCCACACAAGTTAAATATGTTTTCATGATTTAGCCAAGGCTAATAAGATCAGCTTATCATATGTTTTAGAGTCAAGACTCCCACTACATCCTATGATATGTTTTGGAGTCAAGACTCCCCATGTTCAAATTGTAGACTATGCATGTGATTATGATTTCAGCTGCATTTCAAAATAATGAGAGCACTTTGCATGTTTTTGGAAGTAGTGTCTAGCACCGAGTAGGCTTGGGGTTCCAAGTATTTTTGCTCTCAGAACTACGCTCCAACGAAGGTTTATATATATTTATTTGGGACCTCTCAAGAGATTTTTCTCCACCCACAAGAGGCCTTCAGCTTGATATCAATATTATGGTAGCGTCTTTAGTCCTGGTAAGGTTTTGGATAGCTCTGCCCAGTTGAGTGTGATAGTTGGGGCATCACGTAAGCTCTATCATGATGGTGTCAGTTATGACGAGTCTCCCATTGTTTCTCATGATTTTAGTTATTCTTGTTTATGACTTATAATAGTATGTTTTATAGTAGGTTTGACCCAATGATCATTTTATGAAATTTTACTTATGATTTCAACTATGAAAAGTCATATGATTTTTATTTTTACCTTTGGTTCATTTTACTCAGATATTTCAACTTATGACTATACATGTTTCAGAATCAGATTTTAGTATGCAGTTATTACTCTCATGATCTTATGATTTATGTTCATAAGCATGATTTTAATAAATATTTACTTAGCATATTTTACTTACCATGTGTACTTAGTACATTCCAAGTACTAACTACATATTCTATGTTGTATCATTCTATGATATAGGTTCCGACGATCATACTCAGTTTCGCGAGTTAATCTACCTCCCCGCAGTTTACTTCAGTCCCCATCATTGGTGAGTTCTCATTTTTCGAGGATATTCACCTTAGCGTTTCATTATGGTTATATCCAGTTTCAGACTTTAGCAAGTTAGTTGGATATGTTGTCCCATCAGCTCATTAGACATGTTAGAGGCTTATCAGACATTATGTAAATTTTTAGCTTTATCTAGTTTTGACTCTTCATATGATGGTTATGCTATTCATACTTCCGGTTACTCATGTTTCAGTTTATCATATTCCACTTTATGATATGCTTTTTAGTTTCTATGTTCATCCCATGAGTCGACTTGGAGCCATTTGTGGTTCTAGGTGCCGTATCTTGGCTCGGGGTCATAGCTCGGATCGTGATAGTTAGTGTTTTTAGTTGTATGTCTCAGTATTTTAGATTATAACTATATTTTTAGTTATTGCAGTATTTCTATGAGATGTTCTTTCTTTCAAAGTTAAATTGCTTCTCCTAAGCCTATCTTAAATCAAATTTTAGTAGTATTATGCCATGCCATGGGTTAGCTTGGAGTCATTCGTGGTTCTAGATCTCATGTTGTGTCTAAGGTATTGACTCGAGTTATGATAAATTTGGTATCAAAGCATCAGGTTTAGATGTGTCCTAGAGTGTCTAAAAGCCTCGTTGAATAGAGTCTTTTTCATGGGTGTGAAGTGCGCCATAATTATGAGAGAGAGGCTACGATATGTTTTAGAAAAATTTCCTTCTTTTATGTTCCATATCGTGCAATAAAGTCTGACTCTCCTTAGTCTTCTAACTCATGCTATATGCATTTGTAGAAAATGTCTCCCCAGAAAAGCCAAAGGAATAAGAAATGGCAATGGAAAATGTAATGGGAACCATCTTATGTGTTGTGAGTTTACAGCACTTTCGATGCTTAAAAATGAGAAAATATGCATGATCTTAGGTGTTTTTATACAGATATGATGCACTTTTGCTTTGTTTCTAGGGAAATTATGTGATGGAGTTGAAATCTGTGCAAGAAGGAAAAAAAGTGCAAAAATTGGATCAAGGACAAACTTCAGTACGAGCCGTACTGTGAGTCATGATAAATTTTAGAATGATTGCTCATGGTACTAGCCAAAGTGCGACTCTTGGTTCTAGCTTTACCATCCTGGTACGAGCCATACCAGAGCACTCATAGAAAATTTTAGAAGGCTAGACTTGGAATTGTCTCCTGGTAAGGGTAGTAACTACGATTCATGATGACTACCTACAACCAGTGCTAAAGAGCCCCGGTAAAGTTCAAAAAGAAGGTGGAAAGGTAGATTTCATGGTACAAAAGGCAGCCATGAGTCTGTACTACCCCAAAAGTCCTTAAGATCAAACTCCAGGGTTCAAGTGGAGAAAATAGGATAATGTTGCTTGGGCCATTGGACGAGTAATCTAGTGACCCATGGGGTGACTTCACGAGTCGTTAGGTGACTCGTGGAGTGAAGGGAAGATGGCTAAAGGTTCGTGGTCTGGGGGTGACCACGGTAGGCACCACAGGTCGTGATGTAACTCCATGACTCGTAGAGTAGGTCGTGGTCAGGATGCAGAGTTGGAGTTTGGAAGCTGGGCAGTAGACTTCAAGGGTTGGTCACCACGAGTTGTGGTGTCCCTCGTGGTGACTGGCAGTGAGTAATTTCCCTGCATTTTAGTAAGGGAACTTTCATAATTCCTAAGCCCCTAGGTCTTAAACTACGTCGTTTTAAGACTAGTTAGGAGGGATAAAGAGTGCTTAGCCTATCCTAAGCCTTTCCATTCCATGCATGCAAGATTAAGGTGTTCATTGAAGAGCAAGCTAGAGGATTCCTTAGGTTCTTCCTCAATTCACTTGGGTTTTCAAGGGAGATTGTGAAATCAAAGTACCCAGGTATGTAGGGTTATGAATGGTAGTATTCCTTCACACTCATTCCCAAATCCTCTTCTAAATTCATGAAATTCAAGGTTGATGATTCCATGAGGTTCTAACCTAATTTGTGAAATTTCTCTATGTATCTATCATGGGTCGATCCTATTCACGTTTGTAATATTGTTTTAAGATTCATGGGCATGTTTTGTAATGATTTCAACAACAAATTATTATTTCAAAGTTTTAAAAGTAAGATTCCCAAATATGTAAGTTCGTGAAGATTTGAGACTATGATCTATGTTTTCAAGTATGATAAAATGCCTATGGTGAGAATATGATTTCGAATTACCCATGTCTATATCCATGATTTTATCTATAAAGTCTATTTCAAAGAATGTTTAAGTTTGGGAAAGCCCATATGATGAAGTATGTTTCATGATTTACTTTAATTTCATGATATTAGCTTACCATATAGTTTTGGAGTCTAAACACCCACTTTTCAGCTTGTGGTATGTTTTGAGTCAAGGCTCCTCATGTCCAGTTTTTAGACTATATAAACATTGTTATGATCAGCTTCATCGGAAGGCGATAGTTCAGCTTCAATGATAAATGATGGAGAGCATATGCATGTTTTTGTGAGTAGTGTCTAGCACCAAGTAGAATAAGGGTTTAGTTAACCATGTGCCAACGTAGGTATGTTTAGATTCTTGGGACCTCCCTAGTGAGCCTCCCCTGCCCCGAGGGGCCTTCAACTTTATATCGATATCATGATAACACCCTTAGCCCCAGTAAGTCTTTGGACGGCTCTGCCCACTTGAGTGTAATATTCGAGACCACGTCAGCTCTATTGTGGTAATGTCGGTTATATGACAAATTTCCCATTGTTCCTCATATTTTTAGTTTTGCATGTTCATCAATCATGATACTATGTTTACAGCAGGTTGACCCAATGTTCAGTTTTACTTATGATTATCAGTTTCAACTTTGGGTCATTTGATTCAGTTATGATATTTAGTTATGTTAAATCATGTTTTCAGATAATAGCATGCCTTACTCTCAACATCTTATGATGAAATGTTCTATGATATGCATGATTTCAGTTTTATGTACTTAACGGCTTTACTTACCTTGCATACTCGGTACAATTCAAGTGCTACACCCCGTAAGATTCCCGACACCTAGATGGCCTATTCGCGCGTTGGTTAAGCATATTTGAAAGCCATACGTGCTAGAGAAACGCCCAGGAAAGGATCGGACGAGTAGCCTGTCGAACCATCGCGGAAGGAGCCAGGGTAGAGCCCCTCCGCGATGGTAGCGTGTCATGGAGGCGGGGCCACCGCGTTGGCTCCGTGACACGTTGGGCCTGTCCAGGCCCAAGTATATAAAGCCCCACTTTGGTTTATTTTCATTAAAATCATTTGATAAACTCCAGAAAACGTAGAAAACAAAGAGAGACGAAGAGGATTAATATATTATTATCCGATTACGCTGCCAAACGTAGTCCAAGTCTAAATTAACCTCAGGTACTGAGGTATTTAGCAGTAGGGAGAACTCCTACGGATTTTGTTTTGCGAAATACGACCGACGAATCGTCGAGCTACCGGACTAAGGTAAATAGAATTGCTCCAAACTAGTGTCTATGTCCTCCTAGCCGTAAAGTGAATACTTTTCCCTTCTGGACTTATAAAAAATAGCAAGTTTTCGACCGTCTTTCGATAAGCCTAAGTTTAGGCTATAATTATATCGAAAGTGACGTCGTCTTTCAGAATAGTGTTGTATTTAGTACTAATTGATGTATATATCAATGCAGTTGGGAGAAATAGCTGGAGTACTGGCCGAGCCTCGTCCGACAATCGAATAACTCGAGGTTAAGGTATGTAAAGTAGTTTCCTCGGCAAGTTAGAGGTTTTAGTCGTCTAAATCATAGTAAACTCCGTAATTGAATTCTCGGAGTTGAATGCTGAGTATTGGGTAAGTTTAGTAAATCTGGTTTGCGTTGCCGTATCGTATTCAGTCCAAAAGATAGCAAAGCATGCGCCAAAGGGAGAGTTAGCATTCCAAATTCAGTATTGCCTATTGTATGATTAGCAAGCATATTGTTGAATAAAAAGATACAGATTTTCAGAATAAAGTTAGTAAAGTAAAATCAGATAGACAGATAGTTTTATGGCTACAGATTAGCCATGCAGACAGATAGTATCCCAGCTACAGATTAGCCAAACAGTTAAACAAAGATTTCAGAATCAATATAATCAGTAAAGAATCAGTATAATACAGAAAGAGATCACAATAAGAAATCAAATTTCAGATAGTCTTTTTCAGTTATACATGCTTGCTATTTATATGTGATATTTGTTTGTTGAGACTTGATGTGGCGTGAGGGCACCTTATTGAGCGTCCTCGCTGCCCCTGAGTTGGTAATTGTGTCACCCACTGGGCTGGTGGGTTTACGTCGCTCCAAGGAGTGGCATGTCATCCCCAGCTTGGACGAAGATGGGATGAAGCCTTCCCCATATCAGTCTGATCAACACTACAGTACAGACAACCCTGTTGAGCAGTGTCCAGGGTACCGTCTAGTACAGATATTCCCTGTTGAGTTGTGTCCAGGGAGTAGATACAGTTCCTGTTTCAGATAGCCCTGTTGAGTTGTGTCCAGGGAAACAGACCCTATGTGTTACAGACGCAGTATAGGAGTCCCCCGGACTCAGACACGGTTACTTATATCGGAGGCCAAGGCCCAAGCCGGAGACCCAGGGGGCCGGTAGAGGTGCCCTTAGTGAGCAAATGACTGGAGTGACTTATTTTTGGCTGGTTTTGACCCGGGTAGGGGTATATATGGTTGTTTGCTTGCTTGGCGCCATCCGACTTATGGGGGTTGGTATTGGCTATTGCCTGCTAAATGTATACGTATTTATGTGCTTTATATATATTAGTTAATAGACAGCAAGCCGCCGTGACTACAGACACGCTCCTGCCTATCAGTGCAGAAGGTTTGATCTAATTCCTATCAGCTCTTCAGATTCAGTTATCTTCTACTTATAGACTTGTTAGTTATGTTATCTGTATTCAGTTGTATTATTTCAGTTGTTTTGCATGCTCAGTACCAGCGGTACTTGATCACGGGCAAAAAAGATATGCCCGAGATACGCTTTACGACTTAAATTAGTCTTGTTTATCTAAGATTATTGTATACATTTTCATGTAATTTTAGATAAAGTAAAGATATGTGCTAACCAACATGATTAGCCTTTATTTTGTAGGTTTTAATGACTTTTGAGTAACTAATCTATGAGTTGGTGAAGTAGAGGCTTGGAAACGGAATCAACACGCGAACGTCGTCAAAGAGGAGGCACAAAACAGCCCACCGGCGCGTCGACAAGGTGCCACGGCAGGCAGGCCGCTCACAACAGCCCACCTGCGCGTTGGCAACGTGCCACGGCAGGTGGCCTCCGTGACCAAGAGCTTCCAACGCGCTGCCCAAGCAGCGTGACACGCTGTCAACGCGGCAGGGTGCTGCCAGGGCCAAATTCGGGTGATTTCCAGAGAGCTTCCGCGTCCGTAGCGTGTCACAGAGGCAGTGCTCCACGATGCACTCCGTGACACGTTGCTTGTTATTCCGGGAAAAGTCCCACTACTATAAATAGCACACTTAGGTTTATTTTTCATAAATCAGACTTGGTGGAGCAAGGACGTGGGTTACAGGCAGTTGAGGGACGAAAAAGCTCAGGGTTTTTCTCTCCTTCTTTCTTCTTTCACTCAATTGTTTGCATGATTAACACTTGTTTTAGGATGATTAATCCACAAATGAGTGGCTAATTCCCTTCCTTGCTGAGGTTATGAACATTTGTGATGCATTTTGATTATTGAATTATATGGTTTTTCATCTTCTTCTTCCATGTTGTTCTATTAATTCTTGTTTCTACTGCATTGGTGTGTGGACGCCATTAATGTACATTTAAAAAGTCCTATTTCACTCGAGAGAGCACGAAATTGGAAAGTTGTGAATTAATAGGGTATTGTTCTTAACTTGATTTGGGAAAATTGGGTTTTGATGTGCTTTCCTGATAGAAATATACTTGAAAGCCGTATCAGTCAATTTAGGAACCGGAATTGTATTGCTAGGTCATGAATTGCATTTGATCACAGAAATGTAGAAGGATGGTTTATGATTCTTAAATGAGATTAAATACGAGAGTTTTAATCTCTTGGCTGATGTTCTTGGCTAGCAACTGGAAGAAGGGATTAACCAATTTATGATTATAATCGAGTTCATTACATGTTCTTAACCTTGGCATGGTCATAACCGTAGTTTAAATTCAAAGTAGATAATTGTTAGTAGTTTTAGTACATAATTTAAAAAACAAACTTTTCAATTGTTGGTTACGTTGTTGTCAGCATATATAGAGGTGAGATAAAATATAGTATACTTAAGCAATTTTTACTTATCCAGAGTCTCCTTGGATCGATACTTGGCTTACTTAAGCCACTTACTACTTGTTTGACCACGTGCACTTGCGTGTCGGTTTAGATAACCCATATAACACACAGCCGAACAAGTTTTTGGCGTCGTTGCCGGGGAGACTTGGCATTTGGTGAATTTGTTTGAAGTGTTAATTTACTGTTTTTTAATTTTCTTAGTGCTGACTACGTGGTCCTAGTGTTTGTTTTACGTCTTTTTCATTTCATTTTTTTTCTTTTTCGGATACCCTTATTGACATGACATCGTGGAATACAAATGGTATAAATGGTGGATACTCATATTTTAGCGAATCTTGTCTGAATTGCGGAGGACACCACTCGTGGCAACACTGTAACATGTGCAATATATGTGGTGGTCAAGATGGCCATTGGGATGGCTGTCCGAATGCATATTCCCCTCCCCCAAGCCCCTACTATGATCTTTCTATTGTTTTTGCTGAATATAGGCATGCATAAAATGCGGACTTGGGACGCCAAGCTCGAATAGAAGATATGCTGAAACAACTCTTGGAGCAACCAGAAGCAATGAAGGAGGCGATGGCAGTATTGAGAATTCAACAAGAAGAGAATGCAGAGGCTCTAGAAAGGATGAGCATCAAATTCACGGAGATGATTGCTGAGATTGAAGCTTGTGATAAATTGCAGGTAACAATTTTAGCCGATATTCAAGAGGAACTACAAGAGGAAGACAAGGGTGAATTTTTGGATGAAGCCCAACAATTAAAATCTCTTTAGTGTCCCCGTGATGAGCTCACACTTATGGAAAATCCATTCATGGAAGAAGAGATAGAGTATCCCCCATTTGACATTAATGGAGAGATGGATGTCGATGTTGAGAAGGTGTTTCCAAGTAAGGAGGTCAAGCACAATGAAGTTTCAGAGTTGAGGTTTATTGGACCACACTCGAAGCATTTTTCGACATTAAGTTTTGTTGACAATCGAGAAATAGAGTCTTCCAAGCTTATAGAGAAATGTCTAGAGGAGGACCAAGCCCCATATATTTTGAAATATGCTGACCCGGAGAGACAAAATGACTTCGCTTACTTAAGGGCCAATAAGTTCAAAATGCAATATCTACTGCTTGGTCCTTACAATTTTTCACCACCGCCCCTGGAGCATAATAGGAAATTAGAGAAGAAATTAGGGGTGAGATTCATATCCTCAAGGTGGAGGAAAAAAGTGGTGAAACTTGGTACGTCGTGCCGCGACGTAAAATTAGAGGCTGCTTGGGAGGCAACCCAAGGGTACCATTTTAATTTCTTGCATTTAAGTTGATTTTAATTATTTTTCATCTTGTGTTGTTTTGGTGGAAAGCTAAGCACAGATGGAGGGGAAGTCTGAGTACCCGTGGAAGAGGAAGCTCACAAGCATGGAAGAGAAAAAGTGTGGGGTTGAACACCCACTTGTGCAAAGTTGATGAAAGGCATGTTGTTAGCTAGGCCTAAAGGCCTCAGGGAGTATTTCTCACCCTTTTTAAATTTTAATTTGATGCTATGAGGACATAGCATGATTTAAGTGTGGGGTGAGGGAAATTTTAAATTTTTGTGCTTAACGATTTTTGGTGAATGTAATGCTTGTGAGAATACTGAAAAAATTAAAAAATTATTTTTTTTGAGTTAAGCATGAATTCATCACCCGTTGGTTTTTCTTATCGGTTCTTTTCCGACGGGGGGTCTTTGAACCGAAGAATAAAACTTTTCTTTTTCTTTCTTTCCTTTGTCTGTATATAGTGTTTTTAGTCATAGTTAGTGACTGTTTCCGACGATGGATGGATGACGACCGTCTTGAGGAAAAATTAGTCGGTAGGTGTTGGGTTTTTGAAACCATAACTAATTGGTGCTTGATGTTCTTTTTATGTGCTATATATGGTTGTAAGATGCAAGTATGTTAAGTGTGAAGCATGTAAGTGTATAACTCTGTTTGAGACACTTAGGCTCTTGAATTTGACTCAATATGATGGAAGCTTAATTCTGAATTCTTGTGATTAGCTGAGTAAGAGTCTACTGATTGTGTCTTGAATTGAGCATGTGCCATGAGTGTAAGGTTTTTGAGTATTCTGTGCTATTGTGGAATGTCTAGAACTTGCCTGGTGTGTATATAAAACGAAATGAAGGATGTGAATTGTAGGAGATGATTGAGGCATTTCTTTGAATGAACCAAACTTTTATCCCTCATTATACCTACCTTGAAAAATTAATTCTAGTTAACACCATTGAGCCTTGAGCCTATTCTTTCACAGCTGCAACATAAGCTTAATCCTTTTTCTTTCATTAGCCTTGAAATTGAACCAAAACTGCTAAGCGCTTAAATGAAAAATCCGAAAGAGTAAAGGAGTGATAAGAATGAAAAGAAATGAAAAGTAGCAAGTTGGAGAAGTGAGAAAAGGACAAAGGTGCACTTGTTTGAATATGGGTGAGTATTAGTAAGGAGTAAGAAAATAAATAAATGAAAAGTTACTTATAGAACTCCTTACTAATAAGCTAAAAGTGCCTGAAGAAAAGGGGGAACAAAAGAGGAAAAAGAAAGATGAAAAGAGAAAAAGGTGAAGTGAGGGAAGGGAAGTTTGTAATGAAGGCGTGATGTATTAAAAGCGCTGAGGAAAGATAGTCACTATTACTGGCAATAATAGTACTTACCCACACCTGAGTTACATTACAACCTAAAAAGTCCTACTTGATCTTACATTCATACATCCTTAAATTAGTGGAATAAAACACTAAGGGCAAGCTTATGGGTCATTACATGATGCATGTGAATTCTTTGTGAGAGTGAGTGTAATTCTATGCATGTACCCACACATGTTGTGATATAAAAATTGTTTTTGTGTGTGAAATTGGGTAACTCTCTTTCCGTGACGGGCACATGTTGAATGAAGGATATAATTCATGTGGGATTTCTTAATCAGTTGATTTGCATGAGTTTGCTAAGATTGAGAGTCGATTCTTGAGGTTAAGAAGTCTTAACATAGTTGTACTTCATTTTAAGGATCAAATCAGGCATGCTCTATTTTTAGCTTGTATCTTACATAATCATTATAGCCGTAACTTGAATTCTCTTGCTAAATTAGTTATGTGGGAGTCTCCATATGCATGATATGTAAAAGATTGCTCGAGGACGAACAAGGCTTTAAGTGTGGGGTTGTGATCACGGGCAAAAGAGATATGCCCGAGATACGCTTTACGACTTAAATTAGTCTTGTTTATCTAAGATTATTGTATACATTTTCATGTAATTTTAGATAAAGTAAAGATATGTGCTAACCAACATGATTAGCCTTTGTTTTGTCGGTTTTGATGACTTTTGAGTAACTAATCCATGAGTTGGTGATGTAGAGGCTTGAAAACGGAATCAACACGCGAACGTCGGCAAAGAGGAGGCACAAGACAGCCCACCGGCGCGTTGACAAGGTGCCACGGCAGGCAGGCCACTCACAACAGCCCACCTGCGCGTTGGCAACGTGCCACGGCAGGTGGCCTCCGCGACCAAGAGCTGCCAACGCGCTGCCCAAGCAGCGTGACACGCTGCCAACGCGGCAGGGTGCTGCCAGGGCCAAATTCGGGTGATTTCTAGAGAGCTTCCGCGTCCGTGGCGTGTCACGGAGGCAGTGCTTCCCCATGCACTCCGTGACACGTTACTTGTTATTCCGGGAAAAAGTCCCACTACTATAAATAGCACACTTAGGTTTATTTTTCATAATTCAGACTTGGTGGAGCAAGGACGTGGGTTACAGGCAGTTGAGGGACGAAAAAGCTCAGGGTTTTTCTCTCCTTCTTTCTTCTTTCACTCAATTGTTTGTATGATTAACACTTGTTTTAGGATGATTAATCCACAAATGAGTGGCTAATTCCCTTCCTTGCTGAGGTTATGAACATTTGTGATGAATTTTGATTATTGAATTATATGGTTTTTCATCTTCTTCTTCCATGTTGTTCTATTAATTCTTGTTTCTACTGCATTGGTGTGTGGCCGACATTAATGTACATTTAAAAAGTCCGATTTCATTCGAGAGAGCACGAAATTGGAAAGTTGTGAATTAATATGGTATTGTTCTTAACTTGATTTGGGAAAATTGGGTTTTGATGTGCTTTCCTGATAGAAATATACTTGAAATCCGTATTAGTAAATTTAGGAACCGGAATTGTATTGCTAGGTCATGAATTGCATTTGATCACAGAAATGTAGAAGGATGATTTATGATTCTTAAGTGAGATTAAATACGAGAGTTTTAATCTCTTGGCTAATGTTCTTGGCTAGCAACTGGAAGAAGGGATTAACCAATTTATGATTATAATCAAGTTCATTACATGTTCTTAACCTTGGCATGCTCTTAACCATAGTTTAAATTCAAAGTAGATAATTATTAGTAGTTTTAGTACATAATATATAAAACAAACTTTTCAATTGTTGGTTACGTTGTTGTCAGCATATATAGAAGTGAGATAGAATATAGTATACTTAAGCAATTTTTACTTATCCAGAGTCTCCTTGGATCGATACTTGGCTTACTTAAGCCACTTACTACTTGTTTGACCACGTGCACTTGCGTGTCGGTTTAGATAACCCATATAACACACAGCCGAACAGTACTGACGCTCGGTGGGGCGCCGCATTACTTGCCTGCAGGTACTCATAGACGAGGAGGCAATCCCTCATGATTCCAGCCAACTATTGAGTCATCAGCTCCTATCATCCGGAGTCTGATTCCCAGAGGTGTAGCTCCTTTTCTTTTGTTGTACAGTATGGGTAGGTCAGGGCCCTGTCCCGATCATGTCTATCATTTTCTTACAGTATTCATAGAGGCTTGCAGATTGTATTTATATTTCCCTATGGTTAGTTATGCCGGTCGTGTGAGGTCATGCGTTTTGTTTAGCATTGTTGATGATGTTGGCCGTGTGGGGCCATAGTCTGATAGTAGGGGTGACCTTGCCGGTCACGTAGTTATTTAGTATTCTATTGTTGAGTTACAGATAACTAGACAACATGGTGGCGTTGTCGGCCCGCATTGGTTTTCCCCCTTTGCAAGTATGTTTCTAGTTAGCTGAAGTTTTATACAGGTGGCTATAGGCCCAGTCAGCCGGAGGCTGTGTTTACTGCCATTATATAGCCGTTTTTTCCAGAAATCTGAGTTAGAGCTAGCCAGAACCAGACGTGCTTAGGCTCAACAGTAGTAGTCTAGGTCCTACTTGGGCACCCGGTGCCAGTCACACCCCGAAGGCGGGGTATGACAAACTTGGTGTCAGAGCAGGTCGTGTCCCAGGGAGTCTGCAAGCCGTGCTAAGTAGAGTCTTTTCTATGGATGTGTTGTGCGCCACATACTATAGGTAGGAGGCTGCGAGGCATGATAGGATGGTTACTCTTCTTTCTCAGTCAGTCGTGCTATAGAGCGGTAAAGTATAGGGTTGAGTCCCTAAAACTTATCGTATTCTTTGTCTACAGATAAGAATGGCAGATCAGCGACACCTGCCACAGGCAGAAGACTAGACACAGCAGTAGGAGAAGGCACCAGCAGGATGCCTCAGCTTCAGTCAGAGTCAGCCCGATCTGATGGCGATATAGAGGCTTCATCACAGCTTTCTCAGCAGTCCCCCTCACATCAGGAGCCGTTGGGTACTACACTGCCCCCGATAGCTCCTGCGCCTTCGCCATCAGATCAGGAGGTTCGTAGCGCTGTAGTTATGTTGGCACAAATGATGGCCACACAGTGCTAGTTAGTGCCACCTGTAGCAGCAGAGTCTTCAAGTGGGACCCACAGTTCACAGGGTCAGATCAGGCAGAGGACCCTCAGGAATTTCTAGACCAGATGCAGAGAATTTTCTGGGTTATGCATGTGACCCATACGGAATAAGTTGAGATGGTAGTGTTTCGATTGCAGGACATAGTTGTATTATGGTACGAGAGTTGGGAAAGGTCTCGAGGGAGAGATGTTGCCCCTCCGACCTGGTCCAACTTCTCGGAGGCCTTCCTGGTCTGTTATTTTCCATGGGAGATCTGACAGGCCCAGATGGATCGGTTTTTGCATTTGGAGCAGGGGGCGAGGAGTGTACGAGAATATGCCCTGCAGTTTGACTCCCTAGCCCGCTATGCTCCAGCTTTTGTGGACACTATGCCATCCAGAGTCCACCGGTTCATTATGGGTCTGAACCCAGAATATATTGAAGCTTACATGATGGCTACGTTACGAGAAGATATGGATATTGCCCGAGTACAGGCTTTTGTCCAGAACATTGAGGGCCTTAGACAGCGGCAATAGGGCAGTAGACAAACAAATCAGGAACAGCGCTACTGAGACAGATCAGATGATATGCAGAGGGAGGTTTAGAGAGGATCCAGGCCCCGATTGTCAAATAGACCCCCTAGACCCCCACCTCCACCACAGCAGCAGCAGTGAGGTAGATTTGCTCGTTGAGGGCAGTCAGAGTCTGGTGGAAGATCACGAACAGTAGATTCCCCGTAGCAGAGAAGAGCAGAGCAGAGCAGATTTACACCCCTACCCTACCCTAATTGTGGCCGACCTCACATCGAAGCTTGTAGATATGGCTCCTCGAGGTGTTATATTTGCGGGCAGGAGGGGCACCGCATGAGAGACATTCTGGCCAGGGGACAAGAGAGCAGAGATAGTCAGGATAGGGGATCCGCAGGGCCACGAGCTCCAGCAGCCTCGGCAGGGCGTAGGCCCTCAGGTACAACAGGTAGAAGCCGAGGTAGATTAGGAGCCTCCAGTTCAGGTACGGGCTCAAGCTGTACCTATGCATTGCCAGGGAGACAGGACTCAGAGGCGTCTCCAGATGTAGTGACAGGTATGATGACTATCTGTTCATGCCCTGCTTATGTACTGATTGATCCAGGGTCCACTCTGTCATATATTACCCCATTTGTGGCTCGAAAGTTTAATGTCGAACCAGAGTTATTACAACAGCCCTTTTCAGTATCTAAACCCGTCGGTGACTCCATTATAGCTAGTAGAATTTATCGAGGGTGTACAATAGAGGTTGCTGATCGCCAGACTACAGTTGATCTGGTAGAGTTAGAAATGATTGATTTCGATGCCATTATGGGTATGGATTGGTTGTTGCCATGCTATGCTAACGTAGAATGTTGGACCAAGACGGTCCGGTTCCACTTTCCAGGAGCGGCAGTGCGAGAGTGGAAAGGCAGCACAGCTACTCCAAAAGGTAGGTTTATTTCCTACCTTCAGGCGAAGAAATTGATAACTAAGGGATGTATCTACCACCTAGTCAGGGTTCAGGATGTTCGGGTAGAATCTTCGACACTTCAGTCTTTTCCGGTGGTGAATGAATTCCCTGATGTATTTCTAGATGAGTTACCTGGTATTCCCCCAGAAAGGGAGGTAGATTTTGCAATTGACTTGCTACCAGGCACTCAAACTATATCAGTTCCTCCGTATCGCATGGCTCCTGCTGAACTCAGAGAATTAAAGGAGCAGCTGAAGGACCTACTAGATAAGGGATTTATCAGGCCAAGTACTTCACCGTGGGGTGCGCCAATTCTATTTGTGAGAAAGACGGATTACTCGCTCCGAATGTGTATAGATTACCGGCAGCTGAATAAAGTTACAGTAAAGAATAAGTATCCGCTTCCCAGGAATAGATGATTTGTTTGATCAGTTACAGGGGGCCAGATATTTCTCCAAGATTGACTTACGGTCCGAACATCATCAGGTTTGAGTTTGTGAAAGAGACATTCCCAAAATTGACACTTTGAATTCCTAGTTATGTCCTTTGGGTTGACGAATGCCCCAGCAATATTCATGGACCTGATGAATAGCATTTTCAGACCATATCTGGACATGTTCGTGATAGTGTTTATTGATGATATTCTGGTGTATTCTCGCTCTAAAGCAGATCACCAGGCTCATTTACGGACAGTGCTCCAGATTCTCAGGGACCGTCAATTATATGCTAAGTTCTCCAAGTGTGAATTCTAGCTGAACTCAGTATCCTTCTTGGGGCATATTGTGTCGGATGCTGGTATACAGGTTGACATGAAGAAGATAGCAGCAGTTAAAACCTGGCCTAGGCCTACCACTCCGACCGAAGTCCGCAATTTTCTGGGGTTAGCGGGATATTAAAGAGATTTGTTGAGGGATTCTCTACTATAGCGACACCTCTTACCAACCTGACGCAGAAAGCAATGAAGTTTCAGTGGACAGAGGCATGTGAGCCGAGCTTCCAGGAGTTAAAAGACAGATTAACCTCCGCCCCAGTGTTAGCATGCCAGAAGGTACAGAAGGTTATTTAGTGTATTGCGACGCATCAGGCATTGGTTTGGGTTGTGTGTTGATGCAGCATGGTAAGGTGATTGCGTATGCTTCCAGACAGCTGAGGAAACACGAAAAGAATTACCCTACCCACGACCTGGAGTTAGCCGCAGCGATCCACGCCTTAAAGATATGGAGACATTACTTGTATGGCGTCCATGTGGATATTTTCACAGATCATAAGAGCCTACTGTATATCTTCACTCAGAGGGAGTTGAATTTGCGACAGGATCGCTGGTTAGAGTTATTGAAAGATTATGACGTAGACATTTTGTATCATCCGGGAAAAGCCAATGTAGTAGCAGATGATGTCAGCTGTAAATCCATGGGAAGTTTGGCATATTTGCAGCCCCCGCAGTGGGAGTTGGTTAGGGAGGTACATCAATTACCCAGCCTAGCCGTTCGTATAGCAGACACAAAGGACAACAGAGCGGTAATTCAGAACACCGCCATGTCATCATTAGTTGTGGAAGTAAAAGAATGACAATATGAGGATCCTGACCTGATCTAGCTCAAAGATAGAATCCAACAGGGTAAAGCGCCAGATTTTCAGATAACTGAGGAAGAAGTGCTGTTATGTAAAGGCCGCCTCTGTGTTCCAGATTTTTCAGGGCTTCGTCAGCAGATTATGAATGAGGTACATTACGCTTGTTATTCTCTTCACCCCGGTGCGACGAAAATGTACCATGATATCAAGGAGAATTATTGGTGGCTAGGAATGAAAAGAGAAATTGCTGAATTTGTAGCCCAGTGTCCTAATTGCCAACAGGTGAAAGCAGAACATCAGAAACCAGGAGGGTTAACGCAGGACATAGCTGTGCCTCTCTGGAAGTGGGAAGCTGTGAATATGGATTTTGTGACAGGATTACCCTGTACCAGACATAGACACGATTCTATATAGGTGATAATTGACAGATTGAAAAAATCAGCTCATTTCCTTCCAGTCGAAACTACTTTTTTGGCTGAAGATTATCCCGAGTTATATATCCGAGAAATAGTCAGATTGCACGGAGTGCCAGTGTCCATTATTTTAGACAGAGGAGCACAGTTTACAGCTAATTTAGCAGTCGTTTCAGAGAGGTCTGGGTACGTAGATTAATTTGAGCACCGCATTCAACCCTCAGATAGATGGACAGGCTGAACTCACCATTCAGACGCTCAAAGACATGCTGCGAGCGTGTGTGTTAGAGTTCAGTGGTAGCTGGGATGAGTATTTGCCCCTAATTGAGTTTGCTTATAATAATATCTATCACTCAGCTATTCAGATGGCGCCTTTCGAGGCATTATATAGGCGAAAGTGCAGATCGCCGGTTGGCTGGTTTGAAATAGGGGAATCGACGTTAATTGGGCCAGACATTATTGAACAGTCAGAGAAGAAGATAAAGCTTATTAGAGAACGCCTACTGACTGCACAGAGCCACCAGAAATCATATGCAGATGTGCGGCGTAGAGACCTGGAGTTTGATGTGAATGACTGGGTATTTCTGAAGGTATCTCCGATGAAAGGGGTGATGAGATTCGGCAAGAAAGGTAAGCTTAGTCCAAGATTTGTTGGGCCTTATCAGATTAGTCGAAGAATTGGCCAAGTGGCATATGAGTTGAACTTTCCTCCAGAGCTAGAATACGTTCATCCGGTCTTTCATGTATCTATGCTGAGGAAATGCATAGGAAACCCGTTCAGAGTAGTCCCAGTCTAGGATATCCAGGTTACAGAAGAGCTGGCCTATGAAGAGGTTCCAGTAGCTATCCTAGACAGACAGATTCGCATATTGAGGACTAAAGATATTGCATCTGTCAAAGTATTGTGGCGTAACAGGAAACGAGAGGAGATGACGTGGGAGGCGGAGGAAGATATAAAAGCTAGATATCCTCACTTATTCCAGACCTAGTCAGGCGACAGGTATGTCCGTATTATTACTTATCCAGTACCTTATGGTTGTATATGTATAAATGAGAAAGATTGATGTTTAGCTATCAACTGAATCCTAAAGTATTGTGTGTAGTACCTGTATTAGACTTTTCTGCGTTTCAGGTTTTTGGGATAGTCCATATTACAGGGAAAACTCTGCCGAAATTTTCTTAGAAACAAGTTGAGTTAATTGAATAGTCCTCTAAATAGTAGTTTCATTCGAGGATGAATGTTCTTAAGGGGGGGGGGGGGGGGGAGAATGTTACACCCCGTAAGATTCCCGGCACCTAGATGGCCTATTCGCATGTTGGTTAAGCATATTTGAAAGACATACGTGCTAGAGAAAGGCCCCGTAAGATTCCCGGCACCGCGTTGGCTCCGTGACACGTTGGGCCTATCCAGGCCCAAGTATATAACTCCCCACTTCGGTTTATTTTCATTAAAATCATTTAAAAAACTCCAGAAAACATAGAAAACAGAGAGAGACGAAGAGGATTAATATATTATCATCCGATTACGCTGCCAAACGTAGTCCAAATCTAAACTAACCTTAGGTACCGAGGTATTTAGCAGCAGGGAGAACCCCTACGGATTTTGTTTCGTGAAATACGACCGACGAATCATCGAGCTACCAGAATAAGGTAAGTAGAATTGCTCCAAACTAGTGTCTATGTGCTCCTAGCCGTAAAGTGAATACTTCTCCCTTCTGGACTTCTAAAAAATAACAAGTTTTCGACCGTCTTTCGATAAGCCTAAGTTTAGGCTATAATTATATCGAAAGTGACGTCGTCTTTTAGAATAGTGTTGTATTTAGTACTAATTGATGTATATATCAATGCAGTTGGGAGAAATAGTTGGAGTACTGGCCGAGCCTCGTTCGACAATCGAATAACTCGAGGTTAAGGTATGTAAAGTAGTTTCCTTAGCAAGTTAGAGGTTTTAGTCGTCTAAATCATAGTAAACTCCGTAATTGAATTCTCGGAGTTGAACGCGGAGTATTGGGTGAGTTTAGTAAATCTGGTTTGCGTTTCTGTATCGTATTCAGTCCGAAAGATAGCAAAGCATGCTCCAAAGGGCGAGTTAGCATTCCAGATTCAGTATTGCCTATTGTATGATTAGCAAGCATGTTGTAGAATAAAAAGATACAGATTTTCAGAATAAAGTTAGTAAAGTAAAATAAGATAGACAGACAGTTTTATGGCTACATATTAGCCATTCAGACAGATAGTATCCCAGCTACAGATTAGCCAAACAGTTAAATAAAGATTTCAGAATCAATATAATCAGTAAAGAATCAGTATAATACAGAAAGAGATCAGAATAAGAAATCAGATTTCAAATAGTCTTTTTCAGTTATACATGCTTGCTATTTATATGTGCTATTTGTTTGTTGAGACTTGATGTGGCGTGAGGGCACCTTATTGAGCATCCTCAACGCCTCTGGGTTGGTAATTGTGTCGCCCACTGAGCGGGTGGGTTTACGTCGCTCCAAGGAGTGGCATGCCATCCCCAGCATGGACGAAGATGGGATGAAGCCTTCCCCATATCAGTTTGATCAACACTACAGTACGGACAACCCTGTTGAGCAGTGTCCAGGGTACTGTCTAGTATAGATATTCCCTGTTGAGTTGTGTCCAGGGAGTAGATACAGCTCTTGTTTCAGATAGCCCTGTTGAGTTGTGTCCAGGGAAACAGACCCTATCTATTACAGATGCAGTACAGGAGTCCCCCGAACTCAGACACGGTTATTTATATCGGAGGCCAAGGCCCAATCCAGAGACCCAGGGGGCTGGTAGAGGTGCTCCTAGTGAGCAGATGAGTGGAGTGACTTATTTTTGGCTGGTTTTGACCCGGGTAGGGGTATATAGATTGTTTACTTGCTTGGCTCCATCCGGATTATGGGGGTTGGTATTGGCTCTTGCTTGCTAAATGTATATGTATTTATGTGCTTTATATATATTAGTTAATAGACAGTAGGCCGCCGTGACTATAGACACGCTCCTGCCTATCAGTGCAGAAAGGTTTGATCTAGTTCCTATCAGCTCTTCAGATTCAGTTATCTTCTGCTTACAGACTTGTTAGTTATGTTATTTGTATTCAGTTGTATTATTTCAGTTGCTTTGCATGCTCAGTACCAGCGGTACTGACGCCCAGTGGGGCGCTGCATTACTTGCCTGCAGGTACTCATAGAAGAGGAGGCGATCCCTCGTGATTCCAGCCAACTATTGAGTCATCAGCTCCTGTCATCCGGAGTCTGATTCCCAGAGGTGTAGCTCCTTTTCTTTTGTTGTACAGTATGGGTAAGTCGAGGCCCTGTCCCGATCATTTCTATCATCTTCTTACAGTATTCGTAGAGGCTTGCAGATTGTATTTATATTTCCCTGTGGTTAGTTGTGCCGGTCGTGTGAGGCTGTGCGTTTTGTTTAGCATTGTTGATGATGTTGGTCGTGTGGGGCCATAGTCTGACAGTAGTGGTGACCTTGCTGGTCACGTAGTTATTCAGTATTCTATTGTTGAGTTATAGATAACTAGACAGCATTGTGGCCTTGTCGGCCCACATAGGTTTTCCCCCTTTGTAAGTATGTTTCTTGTTAGCTGAAGTTTTATACAGGTGGCTATAGGCCCAGTCGGCCGGAGGCTGTGTTTACAGTCGTTATATAGCCGTTGTTTCCAGAAATCTGAGTTAGAGCTAGCCAGGCACCAAACGTGCTTATGCTCCCCAGTAGCAGTCTAGGTCCTACTAGGGCACCAGGTGCGAGTCACAGCCCCAAGGCGGGGCGTGACATCAAGTACTGACCGCATACTCAATGTCGTATCATTTCATGATACAGGCTCGGACGTTCAGGTTCAGCCCCGTCGCTAGTCAGTTCCCAAAGTTAGCATATCCAGCTTGTTAGTGAGTCCTTATCCTCCAAGGACCTTTTTATCAGTTGTTATCAGCATCTTTTAGTTTGAGTTTATTAACAAGCTAGTTGTGGTCTTGTCCCATCAGCTCCTCAAGATGTTGGAGGTTTATCAGACATAGTATGTATTCAAGTTCGGATCAGAGTTATGTATTTTGTTGTATCAGATGTTTTAAATATTCAGACTTCTGCTATGTTCATACCATGGGTCAACTTGGAGCCATTTATGGTTTTATGTTCCGTATCTCGATCCAGGCCTATGTTCGAGTTGTGACAGAGTCGTGAAAGCAAGGTACGAGTCATACCAAGATACTTGTGGAAATATTCAGAGGATACCAAAAATCACAGGTTCAGACCATGATAGGAATGTATGACTCATAGGAGCATTGTACGAGTCATACCAACTCCCAGCAGTTAACCAAATTCAAATATGTCAGGCGTTGTACGAGTGAAGTTATGACTCGTATGATCAAGTTACGAGTCGTATGAGAAGGAGACAATAGTTTTATTAGTTTTTATAATAATTTAGGAAAGCTTTCTAATTATTTATATAAATACTTTTCTAGGTTATTTTAGTTAGACAACGACTTTCTTGGAGAAGAGTTCGACTTTTTGGAGATTCATTTTGAGTTTTCGAACATTCTTGGAATTAATTTTCAATATTCTTGAACAGATCAAAGTTGAGTTGTGTAACAATCAAGTGGGTTTTTATTTCAATCTTCATTGCAAGTTCTTAATTATGTTTTTTTCAATAAATGCTTATTCTTTTCTTACAATTATGAGAGGCTAAAACCTCCACAACTAGGATTGTGGGAACTATGGTGAATTAACCAACTAGGGTTTGCACAAAGTGATTCTAAACCAATACGAATGCTTGTATTGTGTTCTATGCATATTAAATGTTGCTAAATGGAGCGCAATGTTAGGACTTGCCCGAATTCTCTATTTTCTTGAACCTAGAAAGGTAGATATTAGGAAAAGAGAAAAACAGCAAAGCCTTGAATTTTATTATTCATTGTATTACTTGAAATGCGGGCGCATGATAGTTAATTTGGAATAAATTGATAATGGTTAAAGTGAAAGCACTAAAGATACCTAACCCGGTGATTGAGTACCGTCATCCAATAGGGATGAACTAGTTCTTTGGTTGAATCTATGTTATGATCTTTTTTATGGTTATGCCGGCGATGATAGGTGGATCTGGTAATTGGTCGATCAGTTCTACTAGCTAAATATTGGGTAGATCACAAGTGTAAAATTCAAAGTAGTTATGAACCCATGGGGAACACTTCCCTAGTTAATTGCATCAACTTGATAACGACTCCAATCATACTATTATGTGTTTAATTCTTTAAAACCCCTTTTTAGGAAATAATAAAACTAAAAGCATATTTAATACTAGCGTTGTTCTACATCCTGACCATATTCCCTGTGAGATCGACCCCAACCTTAGTTGGGTTCTTTATTGACAACGTCCGCGTCATACTTTTACATAGGTGTGATTTGAGAATTATCAAAAGTGGCATCGCTACAGGGGAATATGACTTAGGATTACATTAATTTCTTGTGTTTAACTTTTAGTCGTTATTTCCTTGCTTTCATTTTTATTTTGTTTTTTAGATTTAGGTTACAACCAGGAAACCCTAACCTCTGTAAGCACTAGGATGGAGGTTGTGAGACTACTAGTGCCTCTGGTGGCACGAATGAGTATTCAGACACTGGCAGTTGTCCTAATGAATTTTGATGGGAATAATGTCTAGGAATACACAAAGATGGTCAATGCCCTAGTGGGAATGGGGTTGTTATATCCCGGGAACCTAAGGATCAGGCCCGGGAGTCAAAATAGGAAAAAAAAACTAAAATTTCACACCAGGTCATAGAACGATTTGTGAAGTGGCTCATGAGGAGTGACCACGAGTCATGAGGTGACTCGTGGCCGTGCAGGGCCTGGAAAGGTGTTGGATGAGGCCACGAGCATGACCACCAGTCGTGATCAGACCTCACGACTCGTGAGGTCATCCATGGCATGGATTGAGAGGTTGGCTAATGTTTGGGGCAGTGGGGGTAACAGATGGTGACCACGATTCATGGCCAGCCACCACGATTTGTGGGGTCCCTTGTGGGGTCCCCTGAGTGAACTGGGCAGTAGACTCCACAACTCTAGGCCAAGAGTTGTTAGCCCTGGTCACGAGTCGTCCAGTCCCTCATGGGGACTGGCAGTCAGCAAATTTTTGTGATTTTAGTAAGGGATTTTCTGTAATTCCTATGTCCTAGGGGCCTATACTACGTCGTTTAAGGCTCGTTTAAGTGGTTAAGGAGGGGAAAACCAATTCTAAGTCATTCATTACATGCATGCAAGATTGAGAGATTGAAGAGGTGATTCAAGGCTAGTATTCAAGGTTTCCATCCAATTTCCTCTTGGGTGATCAAAGATTTTGTGGAATCAATCCCTTCCAGGTATGTAGGGTTATGAGTGGGTGTTTTCTTCCTCACACATGCCCAAATCTCTAGCTAAGTATGAGAAATTCTTATGATCAAGTATGAGATTTTTATCCAATTGAATGATTCTTCAATCTCTATACATGGGTATGATTAGATTATGTTTATATTGATGAATTGTGAAGCTTGGGCAGATTTTAAATTATTTTCAATGAAAATTGTGTTTTCTAAATTATGAAATTTAAATGCCCATGGATGAGAAGTTCATGAAAGAAGAGAATGATGATGAATATATGATGATGATGAGATTTGATGATGAAAATCATGTTTCTAAAGCTACCCATCATTATGATATTATTTTCAAAATGAATTGAGTATATCCAAGTATGATAAAACTTTGGACAATGTCCACATGTTGATTTAAAATGATGAATTTCCCAAAATAAGCTTACCACATGATTTTGAAGTAGATGCTCCAACTTATACTTGATCTTGTGGTATGTTTCAAAATAAAGCTTCTCGTATGCATGAATTCATAATTGAGATGTATGTATTATTGAGCTTCATTTTCATACAATGTCGGTTCTATGCATGATTCCATTGTTGAGCTTTGTCAAATGACAATGTTGAGCTTCATTTCATACAATGTTGAGTTTATGAATGATTTCATTATTGAGCTTTGTCCATAGATGATGTTGAGCTTTATTATATATGATGTAGAGAATTGCATATTTTGGGAGAAGAGTCTAGCACTGAGCGGGCTAAGGGTTGATCACCCTGTGCCCCAGAACTACACGCCAACGTAGGATGATATAACTACATTATTAGGACCTCCTTTGTGAGCTATCCCCGGCCCAAATGGCCCATGAGCTTGATATTGATATTATGGTAGCGTCCTTAGCCCTAGAAAGGTTCTGGACGGCTCTTCCCACTTGAGTGTTATAGTCGGGATCACATAAGCTCTATCGTGGTATTTCGGTTAAGTGACGAGTCTCATATTGTCTACATGATTCAGATTTGCATATTCATTACTCACGATTAGTACTTTAAGCATGCATGTATTAAAAGTAAGGTTTGACTCATTGTTCAACTTTTATCATAAATGTTATATTTAAGCTTTGAGTCATTTGAGTCAGTCATGATGTTATAAAGCTATGCATGGTCATGTCATGATAAGATTTTTATTTCAGAATGAATGTATATAGTCCTTCTTCTCAGACTTGAAAGCTTCTGATATGTTATGAAATATTTTAAATGATTTATTTTACATAAGCGGTTTTACTTACCTTGCATACTCGGTACATTCCACGTACTGACCGCATACTTTCTATGATATATCATTTAATGATACAAGACCCAGCTCACAGCTTCAGACTCGCTCTTAGACAGCTTTCCGGAGTTAGTATCTACTCGCATTGGTGAGTCCTCATCCTTCGAGGACTAGACTATCATTTTCCTTTATGTGTTTCCAGTTTCAGTATTGTTGAGTTAGTTGGGGTCGTGTCCCATCAACTCGTCCAGACTAGAGGCTTTTCAGACTTATGTATGTGTTAGCTTTAGATGTTATTCTGATGTGATGTTGAATTAGACTTCCGCTGATATTATATTGATGCTTTCCTTCAGTTTATCGAATGAGTTAGATGTATGCTTATTCCATGGGTTGACTTGGGGTCTCTCAGGGTCCCTTGTCTCGTGTCTACAATCCGGGCCTCCGTTCGGGTCATGACATGGGTCCTACAACTTCAAACCCAAGAAGTTGGACCTTGATTAAACGAACAGGGCAACTCCTCCAGCGAAACCGTTAGTCAAGGTACCACCAGTTCTAGAGATTAAAGCTCTGTCCCCACATTTGAAATATGCTTTTCTGGGGGAGAACAACACCCTACTAGTGATTATAGTAGTATATCTTGTAGACTAGTAGTGGAGGCCCTGGTTTCAATATTAAGGAGATACAAAAAGGCAATTGGGTGGAGCACTGCTGATATCTTTGGTATTTCCCCTAGCATTTGCACCCATAAAATCTAGCTTGAGCCAAACTGTGTACCGAGCATAGAGCACTAGAGATGATTGAATCTATCAATGCAAGAAGTGGTTAAGAAAGAGATTATCAAATGGCTATATCAAGTGTAGTTTACCCCGCTGTTGATAGTAAATGGGTGAGCCCAGTATAATGTGCCCCAAAGAAAGGCAAAATCACAATAGTGCCAAATGAGAGGAATAAGCTAATACCAACAAGGCCGGTTACAAGATGGCGTATTTTCATGGACTATTGGAAACTCAATCATTAGACCCGAAAGGACCACTTCCCAAAGCCATTCATGGATCAGATGCTTGACATGTTAGCAGGTAGAGGATTGTACTGTTTTCTTGATGGTTACTTGGGGTATAGCCAGATCTCAATAGCCAGAGCGGATCAAGAGAAAATCACCTTTACCTATCCTTATGGGACTTTTGCTTTTAGGAGGATGCCTTTTAGGTTGTGCATTTCACCGACCATATTCCAGCGCTACATGATATCCATCTTTTCAGTCATGTGGAGGACACCACCAAAGTGTTTATAGATGACTTTTCAATTGTGGGTGACTAATTTAAAGATTTCCTTGAGCATCAAAGTGCTGAGCAGATGTGAAGAAACTCATCTGGTCCTAAATTGGTAGAAATGTCATTTCATGGTCAAAGAAGGTATTGTGTTACGCCAACGAATTTTAGGAAATGGGATAGAGGTGGAAAAAGAAAAAATTAAGGTAATAGCAGGATTGCCACCGCCTATTTCTATCAAAGGTGTCAGGAGCTTTTTTTGGGGCACGCAGGATTCTATAGGAGGTTCATCAAGGACTTCTCAAAAATTGCATAAGCATTATGAAAATTACAAGAAGGAGGTGAAATTCGTGTTTGATGAATCACGTTTGAAAGCCTTTGAATGCGTGAAGGAAAGACTCACCTCAGCCCCTATTATCATAGCTCTAGATTGATCTCTCCCATCTTAGGTAATGTGTGATGCCAGTGGGGTGGCCCTCGGTACTGTCTTAGTCCAAAGGAGAGCAAAGATATTTCACCTAATCTATTGTGCCATTAAGACACTCAATACAGCTCGAAAGAATTATACGGTGGCTGAACATGAGCTTCTAGTAGTAGACTTTCAATTCGAAAGGTTTGGGGCATATTTTCTCTAAACTAAGGTGATTTTCCATAAAGACCATGCGGTATTGCTGTATCTGATGTCAAAGAAGGATGCTAAACCAAGGCTAATCAGATGGATGTTGCTCTTACAAGAATTTGAGTTTGAGGTAAAAGATCGAAAGGGAACCAAGAATCAGGTGGCTGATCACTTATCCAAGATGGAGGCAGAGGCAAGATTTGAAGATGAGATTAAAATTGATGATGCATTCCCAGATGCGTAGGTGTTGGCTGCATCTAAAGATTTAATCCCATGGTTTGATGACTATGCAAACTACTTGGTAAGTGATATAATTTCGGTAGATCTGATCTCGCATCAAAGGAAGAAGTTCTTGTTTAACGCACGGAGGTACTATTGGGATGAACCTTATTTGTTTCACATTTGTGCGAATGGGCTGATTTGTAGGTGTGTGGTAGAGGTTGAGATGTTGAATATACTTGAGGCTTGCCACACATATTTGGTTTGGGGTCATCATAATGGTATTTGAACTGGGCATAAAATTTTTCAATACAAGTACTATTGGCCCATAATCCACCAGGACACATATGATTTTTCCAAGTCTTATGACCAATGCCTGCAACAAGGGGGCATCACTTGTAAGCATGATCTACCATTAACCCCAATTCTAGAAGTTGAGCTATTCGATATATGGGGTATTGACTTCATGGGCCCATTTGTGAGATCATATGGGATGGAGTATATCTTGGTAGTAGTGGATTATGTCTCAAAATTGGTGGAAGCCATTGCTCTACCTAACAATGAAGGGAAAGTGTAGAAGCATTTCTATGAAAGCATATATTTGCCAGATTCGGTACTCCCAGAACCATCATTAGCAACGGTGGGTCGCACTTTTGTAATCGCCTCTTCAGAACTCTGCTTGAGAAATTTGGTGTAAAGCATAAGGTGGCAATAACTTACCATCCTCAGTCAATGCCACCTTTAGGGAACGATTTGATTGCATGGGTGGTACCAGTATGGTGCGAATCATAGGAAGGACCCGTAGGAGGATGATCAGAGATGTTGCATGGTTGAAGTTCAAAACACGACTAACACCTATGATCCATTGTGACTAGGTAAAAGTCTTACCTTCCCTTAGTACTTGAGAGAACCATAAGCTTCAAATCATACCATAAGTGCAAACAATTACTCATAGAATCATGCTATGATTCGTAGGTCATCCCAGTGTAGCAGTCCCTACTAATTTAGGAAACAATTTCATTAATTGTATAATACTTTTCTTTTATCTTTTCTTTGAGAGATCTGATACTTTTCATTGTAATCTTATTTTTGGAGTTTCCCAACACCATTTACAGAATAATATACACGAAAACCTTGAGCAAAGTTCATCATTATGTTCTTGATTTTCAATGTTTATAGTGCAATTGATGATTGGATTTATATTCCTTCAATATTGTAAGTTGTTAATTATGATTTCTTCCATGATTTCTAATTTCTTACTTGAAATTATGAGTAACTAAAATCACCACAACTAGGATTGTGAGAACCATGATGAAATAATGAATTAGGATTAACACAATGTGATTATAAACCAATACGGATAGTTGTATTTTTCTTCTCTTCATGTTAATTATTTCTTAATGGTGTGAAGTGTCTGGACAAGCCCATATTCTCTTATTTATTGAACCTCGAGAAGTAGAGATTAGAAAATAAGAAAGACAACAAAGCCTTGAAATTAATTTTCATTGAATAACTTGAACTGCAGTCATAGAATAGTTAATTTAGAATTATTGATAAAGGTTAGTTGAAAGCGCTCATGAGACCTAACCCAGTGATAGAGTATAGTCATCTAATAGGGGCGAATCAACCATTTGTATGAACGTAAATTATCAATTCTATAGGCTAAGTATTGGAATAGATCACAGGTGTAATAACCCGATCTAATTAAGAAGCCAGAGGGAACACTTCCCTAGTTAATTGCATATCTTTGATAAAAACACCATTCCACAACACTTTCACTTAATATTTCTCTTAAAACCCCCCTTAGGAAATAATTGAACTAAAAGCGTAAATGCTAGCATCATTCGATATCTTGACCATATTTCCTATGGGATCGACCCCAACCGAAAACACAAAGACTAGATCCCAGACTTAAAATAGAAAAAACTGGAAATCTACAGAAATGCCTCAGAATGACTCACCCAACAAGTCGTTATGAGACCTAACAACTTGTTAGGTTAGTCGTGAGAAGGGGGATTGAGAAATGGAAAGGAGGTGTCAGTGTACCTAACGAGTGTCACCATGACCTGTTAGGTGACTCGTGGTCAGGCCTGGATCAAAAATAAAGGAGTTAGGCAGTACCCCATGAGTCCTCACCATGACTCATTATGGGTCAACACGAGTCGTGGTGTCACCCGTGGGGAACTTTAGGGTTTTGGGCAGTGCGGTCCACGAGAGTTGACTCACGCATCGTGGTCACTCACCACGAATCGTTAGGTCCCTCTTGGTGACCATTAGTGATGTTTGGGCAGTGTACTCAATGAGTGTGAGAATGAGTCGTGGTCAGTTGAGTCGTGGTCACTGACCACGACCCATGTCACCCGTGAGGACTGACGACTAGTTTGGCCCTGCGACTTTTCGAGGGTCATTTAGTAATTTTGCTACTCTCCTAAACTTTAAACTACATCATTTTAGACATTATTTCAGACCTATTAGTTGTAAAGAACGGCCGCTCCCCTCATTCCCCACGTATAATCTCAAAAAGCATCGAAGAGTTTCTCTTAAGAACTTTCAGAGTAAGGTCCAGGGTTCTTCATCAACATCAGAAATTCAAGTTTCCTCCTCAAGGGAATTCTTAGCCAGATATATGGGAATTCAACAAGGGAATAGTTCTTCCCTTGTATCCCCCAAAACCCTCTTATAGTTTCTCTATCAGTCTTAGCCCTGAGCTTTCAAATGAAACGTATTTATATATTAAATTACTCATGGTTTGTGAAGTGTGATTTGGGATGATTTTCTAGTATTCCTTATTGTTTAGATGTTAAGTAATTACTCCCTTTACAAGAATGATTTTAGCCCTGGTACGAATGAGAAAACTATAATACTTCTTGTCGGATAAGATTTCCTTATTTCTTGAAATTTTTACCATATTATGGATTCCTATGTTGTCAGAATAAGTTGAATCCTCTGTTAGTTGTTTAATAGTTCAATTTAGTTAGAATGTAGAATTTCCTCAGTGCTATTCAGAATTTGTCAGCTGATCAGTTTGACTACAGAAATCCTGAAGGTGTCTGTGATACCTCCTAGTTAGCAGAATCATACTCAGAACTCAGTTTCATTGGTTCACTAAGTGGTCATGACACTTTAGAAAGATAGATCTGATTATCCCTGGGACCCCCAGTCAGATTAGAGTTTGTTCTTAGACAGTTACAATACTTCTAGATAAGCAGCTCTACCTAGTGCTCTGACCAGTCTAGAACCTAGTTTCAGAATCTGTCCTGATAAGACTCTCAGGTTACCTTCAACTATATATCCCTAACTAGTCTTGGAGCCTAGTTTAGAGCTATCAACTTAGTATTCAATTAGGTATTCCAGTGGGAGCAGGACTTAGCACCGAGCGAACCGGGGTTCCAGCGCACCCAGCTTCCCAGAACTACATTGCCAGCATAAGTTACAGTACTTATTGGCCTGATTGGCCCCAGAATTTTGTGATCACCCAGTTCATGCCTCTATAACCTTACAAGGTATATTGGGTCCTACCGATGGGGCGTATACATTAGACTCCACGTCTATCTCACGTGGTTATATATCGGTTACAGACTTTCCCACTAGTCACCTCAGTTCAGTCAGATCAATTTAGTATAGTGTCTTAGACTCAGTACTTCAGACTTAGGGCATGTCTTTGACCACCAGGCAGGGTCATCTTGACCATCTCAGTTTACTTCATTTGTTTCAGTTCAGTATATTAGTTGTTCATTGCATGTCATTTTTCAGTTCAGTCTTTTATATTCAGTTATTTTTCTCCTGCTTACTCAGTACATTCAAAGTACTGACGCATTCTTTTATGTTGTATTGTTTCATGATACAGCCGCAGGTTCTCAGACCCAGCGCCGTTAGCCGATTTCGTTCAGATCTTTCTCTTAGATGAAGCAGTGTGAGTCCTCCTCTTTTGAGGACGTTATTTCATTTATTTCAGTTCCCTTTATTATTTTTAGTTAGATTTAGAGTTAGTTGGGGGATCTTCCTAGCAACTCCTCAGTTAGATGGATTTCAAACACATACGTAGTTTTCAGTCTATCAGTATTGTTTAGATATTTTAAATTTTGTGATTCAGACTTACTTTCATGAATTTCTCATGTTATTATTTTAAAGCTTCTGCCATTATGTTTACTTAGAATTCTAGTGTACCATAGACCAAGGGTTGACTTGGGGTCACCTATGGCTTCAAGTACCATTTTCCGTGTAGAGTATAGACTCGGGGCATGACACAATAACCGTATTTTACTTCTTCAGAGGTGTAACTTGAGCATTATCAAAAATGTCGTCGTTGTTGGGGAATACATCTTAGGATTGGATTAATTGCTTTTATTTAACTTTTAGTCTTTAATCCCTTGTTTATGTTTTCTTTTGTTTTTGTTTTATTCAGGCTATTGTTTGGCAAGGGCCAAGCACCCAAAGTAATAGAAATCTCCTAACTTGAGAGCAACCTCTGTGACCAGCCCTATGGATAATAATAGGTTTCTGGTGTCCCTGGAGGAGAGGGTGGGTGTTGAGACACAAGTAGTTGTAATTACAAACATTCAGAAGGATGGTGTACAAGGGCATGCGAAGATGGTAAATGCACTAGTTGGGATGGGGTCCCACAACTTCAGGCCCTTTATCTGAAAAATCATGTGACCCTCCAATAAAATCATCAGTTGAAGTGCCACCCATCATAGAGCTTAAAGCTCTACCTCTTGATCTGTTGTGAGTTTACAACACTTTCGAGGCTTAAAACTGAGAAAATAGCATGAACTTAGGTGTGTTTATACATATATGAGGTGCTTTTACTTTCTTTTCAAGGAAATAGGTGTTGGAGCAAAAATTTGCAAAAGATGCATAAAAGTGCAGAAAATCAGCCAAGGACCAATCTCAGTACGAGTTGTACCTAGATTGTACGAGTCTTACTGAGACTCGTGGAAAAACTCAGAAGGTTGAAACATTGTGAAAGAAAAGTAAGACTCTCCGTATGAGCCATACCAAGATGGTACGAGCTGTAACTGGAGTCGTGGAAATCTTCAGAGAAAATTTGCACAAGCAGTCTCTTTGTATGAGTGGAACTCACGGATCTTCAGTGATTCTTAAAGACTTGGCAGAACTCTAGATGCAACAAGCAATTATGAGTCATAGATTATGGTACGAGTCGTGCCAGTTGAAAATACTTAGTCAATTCTACAGAAGCCAAGGAACGTACGAGAGCCAGGTACGACCCGTATAATCTTGTTACAGGTCTACGACCAGTCGTAGGACGAGTCAGCACCACATATGGAAATTTCCCTGTTAGCTTAGGAAAAGGATTTTGATGTCTGTATAAATACCTTTTATGTTTTTTTTAGTAAAGAGAGAGATCAGTAGACATGTGATTACATAGACAGAAGTTTTGTTTGTGAATTATTATCAAGTTTTTTAGAGAAATTCTAGTGATCAACACTTGGTTTTCTCAATTGTTCTTGATTTTGTTCGTCAATATTCAGAGCAGGTTTTCTTCCAATTGTTGTTGTAAATATATAACTATGTGTTTTTCTATGAATACTAATTACAATCTTACAATTATGAGAGGCTAAAACCTCCACATCTAGAGTTGTGGGAAACATTGTGAATTAACGAAATAGGGTTGCATAAAGTGATTCAAAACCAATGCTAAATGCTTGTATTGTATTCTCTTTATCTTTAAACATTTCTTAACAGTGTGTAACATTAGGACTTTCCTGAATTATTTACTTGCTTGAACCTAGAGAAGTAGAGATTAGGAAAAGAAAATTACAATAATTCCTTGATTTCTATGATCATTGTATAACTTGAGTTGCGGTCACATGAAAGTTAATTTGGGATATATTGATAATAGTTAGTTTAAAATCGCTCATGATACCTAACTAGGTGATTGAGTATAGTCATCCAATAGGGACGAACCAGTCGTTTGGATGAACCCGAGTTATCAGTTTTACAAGTAAGCATTGGGACTGATCACGCGTGTAGACCTGAAGTAGTTATGAACCCATGGGGAACACTTACCCTCGTTATTTGCAAATCTTGATAACAAGCATAATTGCTATCATGTTTTATTGTTGGTTTTCTTTAACCCCCCCCCCCCAAAATTTGATATAACTTACCAACAAGTTTAAGTACTAGAATTAGTCTAGATCTTACCTTATTCCTTGTGGGTTTGACACCAACCTCTTTGTTGGGGTCTTTATTAACAACGTTTGCTTCATACTTTCCCAGGAAGTGTGAGTTTCAGTGTTATGAAAAAGTGGCACCATTGTCGAGAAATACGACTAAGATTAGATTAATTGCTTGTATTTAACTTTTGATTGTTCTTTCCTTAATTATATTTTTCTTTTTATTTTTGGAAACCACAGGTTGTCGCTTGGTGAATGCCAAGTACTCGTTGGAGTGGAAACCCCCTGATTCCTTTGGATCTCAAACTTGAATGAATATTGCAAAGGATGGAGAACAAAGAGGAGAGAGATGCCTATCTAGCTGAAGAAGCTAGGCAAGCCGAGCTCGCTCAGCAAGTTGCACTTCAGGAAGCCGATGAGGTTTTCAACGCTGGTCACCATGGAGGGGGAAATAGAGGCTAGGGATATGCCTCTCAATTCTTTGATGAGGATGACCCAGACATTGATAAACTCGGGTCAACCGGAGCTATTTTACCACCACCTTTGCCTGTTGGGGAAAAATTGACATCACTAACACCATGATTCACTTGTTGAACATGAAAGGGGTGTTTAGTGGTCATGCAGCTGTTGATGCCAACCTGCACTTAATGAACTTTGTTGGAATATACAACGCGTACAGGTTGCCCAGAGTCACCAGCACACAGTAAGGCAAAGACTCTCCCATTCTCTCTATCCGAGAAAGCCACTTTATGGTTATCAGAGTTGCCCAATGACTCCATTACCAACTGGACGGAGCACAAACAAGCTTTTCTAGAGATATTCTTTCCAATCTCCAAAATTATTCAACTTAAGGATGAAATATACAATTTTCGACAACTGAAGATAGAGGCACTTCATGAAACCTGGTTGAGATTCAAGAAGAAGTTGACAAAGTGCCCAAACCACAAAATTCCTGAGTACTAAAGCTATAGCAAACATAGTGGCGGGAGGATCACTGATGAGCCACACCTGGGAGAAATCTTCCAGTATTCTAGACAAAGTGACGAAAACAAATAGAGCATGCCACACCCGAGAAGCAAAAGCCACTGCTAGTACATATGTTGTTGATTTTACCGTAGACGAAGAAGGAAGGAGGAAGAACGTGACCAGGAACTAGCCCATATGCACACACCATTGGACCTACTAACGAAGCATATCATGGGCATTGGAGCCATAAAAGTAATTGCAGTGGGAACACAGGGAGAGGAACCAGGGCCTGAGCACTCAGATTTTGTGGAGGGGGTAAGCTTCTTGAACAATTAGGTGGCAGGTTTCCAAACCAACGTCCAAGGGTATGGACAAGACAATTGGTGCCAGGGTTCTAGAAACCAAGTTCGTAACTAATACAAAGACAATTACAACTGGAATGGCTATAGACACAGAAGCTGAGGTTGTGAGCGAGAGGGAGAATGGAGAAGGAATAACGGTTATCACAACGATCGAGCAGGATTATATGTGCCTCTTAATACACATGAGAGGGAGGATAGACAGTCAAAGTTAGAGAGCATGATAGTTGAGATGCTAAAGAAGGTTAGATCCATAGATTAGCAGCTGAAAGACATCCGTGGAGACATATCTAGCATGGATCAGAGAGTTGATTCACATGCCACAACTATGAAGCCGATTGAACAGTAGTTGGGTCTACTATCAACATCAATGAACCCTAGGAAAAAGGGTACAATACCTAGTAAGACAATCCAAAATTTGAAGAATGATGGTCACTGCTTGGTTGTGATGACTAGGAGTGGAAAGAACACAGTTAATCCCCCTTTGCCGGTTGTAGTTGAGCTTCAAAGGAAGAAAGAAAGCATAATTGATGATAAGGAAGAGGTTGCTGAGCATGAGCATGATGTGGATGCTAAGCTGACTGAGGCTCCAGTTTTTGACAAGGAGCGTGAGGCTGAACAAGGAGAGAAACAAGGTGCCACAAAGATTATAAGGCTGTCCCACGATCACCGCCACCATTTCCTCAAAGAATGAAGAAGAAGGCAGAGAATGGTAAGTTTCAGAAATTCCTATCAATGCTAAAATAATAATTTGTAAATATACCATTGGTCGAGGCACTAAACTAGATGCTGGGATACGCTAGGTTTATGAAGGACCTTATTACTAAGAAAAGGTCTTTGAGCTATGAGCCCATGGATAACATGCATCATTGTAGCACAATAGCCTCACGGGTTCTTGCCCAGAAGAAGGAGGATCGATGTGCCTTCACCATTCCATGTACAATTGGTGATGTTGAGTTCGCGAGGGCACTCTACAACTTTGGAGAAAGCATCAATCTAATGCCTTTAGGTGTGTTTAAGCAGCTGGGCTTGGGAGTCCCCACATTGACTATTATGTGGCTGCTAATGGCTGACCGAACTATGAAAAAGTTTGTGGGGATCTTGTTTGATGTGATTGTTAAAGTGTACAGATTCATACTCCCTGTAAACTTTGTGATCCTTGATTACAAGGTTGATTTTGAGGTCCCCATCATTTTGGGGCGATCATTCCTTGCCACTGGTAGGGCTCTAGTAGATGTGGAGGCTAGCCAGTTAAAATTCAGACTAAATAAAGAAGATGTCACCTTCAATGTCTGCCAATCAATGAACCAACCAAAGAAGTATAGAGTGGTCTCAAAAATCGAGGATGAGTCTGAGTTCCTTGATGAAGTCTGAGTAGTCAAGAGACTTGCATCATCCCGCGATGTTAAATCAAGTGCCTCTTGGGAGGCAAACCATGAGGTAGTTTGGTGAATTCTGAGTAACTGAACCACCTGTGTCATGTCGCGATGTTAAATCAAGCACTTCTTGGGAGGCAACCCAAGTTTATTAACTTATGTGTGCTCAATGTGCAGGAGAAACAAAAACAGGTGGCAAAAAAATCGCAGAATAGACTGGTGCTACGGGTCTCAGTACGACTCATAAGAGGATTGTACGAGTCGTGGTGAGAAGGAGAAATGTATCTTAGTGCATGAGTTCAGGGTACCGTTGGACCTACGACTCGTAACTTCATTGTGAGAGTTGTAGTACTCACTATAGTTATGAATTATACAAGGCATGGACCTCCAATTAAGAGTGACCTACGAGTCATGGTACGGGTCGTACCTTCAGGGTACGAGTCGTAGGATATATTCATATTTCCACAAGTGAGTTATCTTAACATCTCTGTTACGAGTCCTAGGGACGAGTGGTAGGTCATTCCTACGTCTCATGGTACGAGTCATGACAGGGCACATTGCTTAAAATAAGCTGACTCGACCCAAATTTTCTTAAAAACTGCCCTAAATCTATTTAAATTTCAAAAATGACCACTCATCTCCCACACAATTAATAATTGAAACTCACAAAAACACTTATCACTCCCTCACACCCGTAAGTCAAGGTCACAATCGATTGAGCAAACTTTGTGCTCGATTAACACTGGTCAACTCAAAGTCCAACCCTATTCACTTATTCTCAGTCGAAGTTAAGCCAGGTTTATAAAGAAATTCAAGTAAGTGTTTATGCTCTGAGTTGGGTAAAACGACCTACGTGGTTATGTAAATTTGTGCAACCACTTTGAGTCCTCAAAATGCATGAAAAATAGAAAAGGACAATGACTACTGATAAGTAAATTAAATGTGTGACTAGGTAGGGATTCAAACATGTTAAAAATTGAATACTAACTGCAATAACTTGAGTTATGGGTTGTGAATAAAAAGAGGAGGAATGGGTAGTTGTAAAACCATGAAGAATGCATGCCTAGACTTGGGGAATTCTGAGTACCCAACTCAAAAATGAACGCACCTGCAAACTGACTTCAAAATAAGGCGAGGAAAGGCTTCAGGAGCCCTCCTATGACTCTTAGGTTCACACTACCACTCATAGGATGGATCGTTGGGACTATCCCAAGCCAAATATGTAAAAATTAAGATGTACGAAACCTAGTACAGCTCATAGTATCCTACTATGAGTCGTACATGGCAGTCGTACTAGGTGGCAGTACAATCCTTCCTGTGACTCGTGGAATTGACTTACGGGTCATACCATGAGTCATCGAAAAATACAAAATATGGATTTTCAAGGGGCATCCTCATACGACTCATGGTACGGATTGTACCTTCGTGGTACGAGTCGTACCTCAGAGGCGTAACTTTGATCTGAGACATTATGAGTCTCAGTATGGATCATACCTCCAAGGTAAAACTCATACTATAGACCCGTGAAAAATTATAGAGGAATTTTTTCTAAATTTCTTTTTCTCAGGTTTGAAATTCTAACCCATTTTCTCCATAAGTACAATGACTTAGAAGAGGAAAGCATCAAAACCAACTGCTCGGGGGGCATTGATAGATGAAACCTCTAAATTCGAACAAGTGGGCAACACAACTAGTGGTTCATCAGAGGAATACAAGAAAGATACATCTGACACTGACGGGACTCGAACCACTAAAGCCCAAGCCGAGGCAGCCATTTCCACATCTGCTGGTGCTCCCGAGTCTAAAAATGGAGCTGAGGGAAGAGCCCAAAAGTCTGGAAGTGTCTCTAATGATGATGAGGGGTCTGAGAAGGCCCAATCAAGCAATGGAGACAGTGAGTCTGGATCTGAGGAGGAGGCAGCCAATGCCGAGAAGGAGTAGACTCCACCTAGGGAGAACCATACCATTCGATGTAGAGTACCAGGAACATAGGAGATTTATGAATAGGGTATTGCTCTTACCAACAAGAACAAACCTAGGTAGAGTATTCAAGAAGAGCCGTGGATCCTCACTAATGCACTGAATAAGGTGCAGGAGATGAAGCAGATATTAAAATATTATGGGTTTGATTGGATGGCTAGAACCCTAGACCGATACACTTCATAGATCATCCAGGAGTTCTATGCTAATTATTTGGCGACCATGGAGCAGAAAGGAAAGGAAGGGCAAAAGTTGAAAGATCATCCCAAATTGGAGAGCGTCATGGTACAAGATCACAATGTTGATATATCCGAGCGCACTATTGCTCGAGTGTTATATGGGCCCCAATTCACACCATCACACACTACATCGGAGTATGACTACCAGGTAGATGCCATGAAAAAGATCAAGGACTTAGGCATTGATGAGAGGCAGAGGTAGATCAATGGTTGTCTAGGGTTATTACTGAGGACAAGGAGGAAGCAGAATGGGTTACTAGCGGAAAGAAGGTCACCAAGAACTCCTTAAACTTCATAGTAAAAGCCTGTTGGACGTTAGTTCACCATCGATTAGCCCCGATAGTGAATGACAATACCCTCAGTGTAGAAAGTAGCATTGGTGGTGTTTATCATGTCTAGATACCCCATCAACATCCTGAGGGTCATAGCGAGGAGATCCAGGATCAGGCTATGTGATTGAGAACTACCATCCCATTCCCAAGTCTCTTATTCAGGTTGTGCATAGAGGCCGGTATCAAGGTGTGTCTTGGTGAGGAGAAGTTGATTAGAGGACAGCGAATAATAAATATTGGCTTAAATCAAGATTAAATGAACTCGGTAAGTCGAGCATGAATTTCTACTGTAGTCTCGATACCACAGATAATTGGGGGCAATTAGGTGAATGCCCCCACCTCAAAGAAGCAAGATGAGACACTGGCTACAAACACCGGTCATTTAGAGGTAGCCCCAGCAGCTCTGCCGCACCACTTATGAACCTTTCGAGCTAGACTCCAACTGGGTACATGCTAGTGCCTCAGGAATTTCTCAAGAAGATGGCCAAGAGACTGACCATAGATGAGAAGAAGGTACAGTCTATGATGGCGAACGTTAATCCTTGGGCAAAGGATGAGATTGAGGTAGTTTCACGGGCCCTACAAGCCAATCTATATAGCTTTGAGAGCTGTTTCAATGATCTCATGGCAGAGCAGACTGACACTGGTAGCCTCCGTGAGGAGTTGGGGCCTCTTTAGAGCCAAGTGGCCGAGATGTCATCATGACAGCCGTCAATTCTAGCAGCCCCCACTCTTCCTGACCTTGATATTGGTATAGATGAGGAGCTTGATTTGGTGGCATATTGGGAGCCTACAGGAGCTGAGAGAGAAAGAGGGAAAAAGAGGGTCTCTAAAGATCTTGGAGATGACACCCTAAATAAGAAGAGAAAGAAAGACAATAAAGAGCGTAAGAGGTCGAGATTGGAGAGCCAGTAGACTCACGACGAGCATAGGTTCGAGCTTCTTGAGAGAGAGCAAGAGGACGGGTAGCTCCATAACTGCTAATGCTGAGCTTGTAGGTGGAAAGGACCCTTTGGGCGAGCCACATTCATCCCTAGAGATTCCAGAGGTCATAGAAGAAACCATTACTACTGAGGGCGTAACCATTACCCCTACTGATACACCATTGAGTGAGTCGGCCGCTGCCAACACCACGACTGCAGTAGAGGTACTATCTCTGTAGGAAGACAGGAGCGCTTAGTGCGCCACAAGTATGTTCCCTTCCTTCTTCTTTATAATTTATACTTCGGGGATGAAGCATTCTTTTTAAAAAGGGAGGGGGTGCACTTGTATTTTTGGGATTTTTGGATTCATGCGAGGGTTTTTCATGCTGTGTTTCTTTTCCCTCGAGCATGCTATCTAGTTGAACCATCAAGTTTAGGATGTTCTTGTTTAATTGGAAAGTAGCTTAGGATTACTCAGATAATAAATTTCACTAGTTTTGAAGTTTTGAAAAATTGGCCCTGTTTAAAAATTTTGATGGTTAGCTATGTACATGCCGATTGTAAATCATGATTTCTGTGGATCTTTTGTGTCATTTAGTGTATTAGCATGAGTAGTTCTAGTAGCCCTGTATAAACTGGACGGGTAGAATGAATGCAAAACATGTACCATGAGTGAGTGAGGTCTATACCTAGGTCAATACTTCAAAGAGGATCTAGAACTTGTCCGGTTAGTCTTTACATAAGTTTTAGGTGGTTGGTTAGGAAAGGGTCATAGGCCTTTTTTGTTTAGCCCATTTTAGCTTAAAGTACCCTACCAGAATAATATGATTCCCTTGATCTCGATTTTGAGCCTTAAAAGAACCATTTTTATTTTATTAACCAATTAACCATACCCATTTTTTTATAGTGAACCTATTTGGCCCTGGTCCCTCCTTGGTCATAGTGAACCTGAACATAGGCAAAATGCCTATGTTAAGGGTGGCTAGAGTAGGGGTGCGTATATCTAAGGAAGGTGAAAAAGGAAGAAAAAATAAAAAGGGTTAAAAATGAGGTGTGGTGTGACAAGAAAAAAGAAGAAAAAAGAGAAGAAAAATTGAAAAGAAGACACAAAAAGAGAAAAATGAATGAAAATTTGAAAACACACGACACCCATATAATTGCATAAAAATGGTGAAAAAAGAGGAAAAAGTTGAAAAAGTGAAAAGGGTAAAAAAAAAAGGTGAAAAGTGGAGCCACGTGTATGTAGTGCCAAGGAGGGTTGAGTAACTAAAGAGATTCCATATCTACCATACCCATCCCGAAAGAATACATTACAAGCCAATTAAGTCCTATAGTGATCCTAGCCTGACCATCCGATGAGCCGAAGTGGAGAAAATAAGGTCTAGCCTATTGTATCCGATGTGTAGTATTTTGAACTTCCTTGTAAGGGAGAGAGTCTTACTTGTTCAGTCCCATGTTTCATATTTTTCTATATCTGTGAGTTGGGGACTTCACTTGCTGTGAGGGTACATGGTTTGTTTCCGCTTATCCAGTTGTCCATGTGAGAAGCAGTGGTGATAACTTGACTATCTGTTAGTAGCTAGATGACTTATCTTGATCCCTGTTTATCATGGTTTGTGGTTATTTTATGTGCATATGATGATTTGGTTTACTTGAAAAAGGGTCAAAAGTTGTTTAAGTTTATGGTGCAAATTTTGATTGATGTTGGTTATATTATCCTATGTTTATTTTCTAATTAAGCATCATTTTTAGTTTTTTTGTTTTCTTTGCCTGAGGACATGCAAAAGTCTTAAGTTGAGGTTTGCTCGGTGCTTTGGGGTACGGGTAAAAACCGACACGCAAGTGCACGTGGTCAAACAAGTAATAAAGTGGCTAAGTAGCCAAGTATCGATCCAAGGAGGCTCAAGATATGTAAAATTGCCTAATTTACTATATTTCTATTTAACTTCTAATTATGCTAACAACAACGTACCCAAGAGTAATTGAGTTTTTGTTTCTAAACTATATACTACAATTAATACAAACTATTTACTTTTGAATTCAGACAATGGATATGAACATGCCAAGGTTAAGAACAAGTAATGAACTTGATAATCATGATAAGTTTGGTTAATTCTCTTCTTCATGTTGCTAGCCAAGAACATTTGCCTAGAAATTAAAACTCTCGTATTTAATTTCACTTTAGAATCATAAACCATCCGTCTACATTTCTGTGATCAAATGCAATTTATGACCTAGCACTACAATTCCGGTTCCTAAAATGACTAATACGGCTTTCAAGTATATTTCTATCAGGAAAGCACATCAAAACCCAATTTTCCCAAATCAAGTTAAGAACAATACCCTATTAATTCACAACTTTCCAATTTCTTGCTCTCTCGAGTGAAATTGGACTTTTTAGATATACATTAATGTTGGCCAATCACTAATGCAGTAAAGAACAAGAATTAATAGAACAACATTAAAGAAGAAGAATAAACCATATCAATGAAAATCAGAATTCATTACACATGTTCAAAACCTCAGCAAGAAAGAGAATTAGCCACTCATTCTTGGATTGATCATCCTAAAATGAGTGTAAATTATACTTACAATTGATAGAAAGAAGAAAAGAAGAGAAGAAATCCCTTAGCTTTTTCAATCTTCAACTGCTACTAACCCACGTTCCTGCTCTCCACTCCTGAACTCAGTCTAAAAACTAAAAAACTAATTAACATAAACCTAAGTGTGCTATTTATACTAGTGGGAAATTTTTTCCGGAATAACAAGCAACGTGTCACGGAGGCCAATGCGGAGCACTGCCTCCATGACACGGCGTGGACGCGGACCCTCACTGGAATTTCCAGGGTCTGGTAATTTAACCTCAACGTGGCACGGAGGCCATCGCGGAGGCCTATCTCCGTGCCACGGAGCTGACGCGCAGGCACACTGGAAATTGCAAGTTTGATTCCTGCTCAGGCAGTGTGCTACCGCGATGGTAGCGTGGCACGGAGCCATCGCGGAGCCCCTATAAATCCTACATTCCAAGGTCTTTTCCACGCTCGCATCCAAGTCCAACTCCGACATAGTTCCAACACGTATTTTAGCACCTAAAAATCACCTTTATCTGCAAAACAAATGCTAATCATGTTGGTTAGTATAAATTCGCATTTTATTACCAATTACATGATATTATATACACATTGCACAACAAACAAGGTAAAAATGATACGTTTGAGTATCACTTGGGCATATAAATCTGCCCAAGATCACTTACCCCACACTTAAATCCTTGTTCGTCCTCGAACAACGCATACACAACTCATGCAAATTACATCCCAACCTTCGTCACTATGGTACAACAATTTACGCTACGGTCATACCGATTATTCAATTTTTTCAAATCATCAAGAAAACATGCTTGGTCGTACAAGACAATGACCTTTAATACATCAAGGCTTCCTAGACTTTAAGAATTGATTCTTAATATTGGCAAACTCATGCAAATCAGCTAATCAAGAAATCCGACACGAAAATCAATCTTTCATCAAGCATGTGCCCTCACAACTCGAGAGAAATTTCCCCTTTATGGTCATGCAACACACAAACATGCAAGTAGGGGCATATAAAAATTAATTTCACTCTCTCTCCCAAAAGAATTCACATGCATCATGTCATGACCCATAGGCTTGCCCTTAGTGTATTACTCCACTAATATAAAGAAATGCAATATAGGATCAAATAGGACTTTTAATGGGTTGTAACGGGGCTATGGATCTAGTATGTATATATTGGATTAGCCAATAATAATCGCTAGCATCCTTAAGCGCCTTTTCAACTCATTCCCATCTACTCATGGACATTGTTCCTCTCTTTTCTCTTTTTCTCCCATTCATGCTGGTTTACTTTCATACAACCCATTTCATCAACCACACTTGACACAAAACAGAGGGTTTTCATGTACCCTCAATATCAATTAATTACAACAAGTGCCTCTTCAACATCATCCTTTCTTTCTTCACTTTGCTTTTCTTTTTCTTTTCACTCTTTTCACTCTTTAACACTTTGGGAAACATCTTCTGTTCTTTGTAAGCGCTTAAGAGCTTCTTATAGACTTTAAGGCAAATGAAAAGAAGGAATAAAGCTTAATTCATACCATTTTGGACAAAAGTAAGAAATCGGCTACAGGCTCAACGGGCTGACTAGGGTATACAACATATACAAAGGTAGAATTTGACAAGAAAAAAAAATGGAAACTATCGGTTAAAACAAAGAAATGCCTACATCCTTTCCAACACTACACCTCCTTCATTTCATTTTGTATACACACCAGGCAAATTCTAGACAATTCACAATGACATGGAATAGCAAAACCTCACTTCACACTTCATGCACATGCTCGAATCAAGATGCATTCACAGACTCTTTAATTAGTCAATTACATGAATTCAAGATTAAGCCTCAATCATAATGAACCAAATTCTATAGCCTAGGTAACTCAACATATTTACAGAATTGCATGCTTTCACACGAATCACTTTCACAATTTGAACATCAATTACAACACGCAACGAAATTTTAGCAACCATAAGCAACTACAGTTCATTGATGCAATCCACCAAAGAAAACTAAAAACAACAAATAAAAATCCTACTCCTACCGACTACATTTCCCTTAAGACGGTCGTCATCCATCCATCATAGGGAACGGTCACTAACTATGACATCGGTTCAATGGGACTATTCTCGGTAAAAGAACCGAAAACAAACTCCGAGAAACCCAAAAATAAAAATTGAAAAATTTTTTTGCAACACATCGATCATTTAGATAGAAAGAAAATATTTACAAGTGCAAAATATTTTCACAAAAATTTTGAAAAATATCGATCATGTCGATAGAGAAAAAAGTTTATTTACAAAATTTACAAAACATTTACAATTGCAACCATAACTACACACATCATTAGCCACAACACAAATATATACAGACATCACAAATCAGTTCACAACAGGGAAAGCACAACATACATAAACAACAAGGAAAAATTATACAGCAATTTAGAGCCTTGACCTAGCACCTAACTACTCCCCACCCCACACTTAAATCGAACACTGTCCCCAGTGTTCACAAAAATACAAAGCACAAAATTTGGGTGGTGGAACTCCCTGCTTAGTTGAAATATTCGACTTCTTCATCCGGTGCTGCGGCCTCGTCGCCCATGTCTGAATCAGCTCCATCGTCGTCATCGGACTCCACATCAGAGTCCTCACGACGTGTCTCCTCATCAGTAGGGACATCATCGTCTGTCGGCTCCACAAAGGCTGGCCCCACCTTACATAAGGCTCTGGCATTCTCGCCAAAGGGGTAGTCCAGCTCCAACTGCCATAACTCCTCCTCGGTGGCTGGTCTCCCACCTATCCGTAGCTGCAACATCTGCATGCCGAACATACGGGCCATGTACTGATCGTCACGAGCATGTCGCTCGCCCAAAGTCAGCACCGGTCCGTGTGTAGTGTCAGGGGCCTTAGTCTTTGTCACATCAAGGGCCCTCCGCTCCAACTGCGGAATGTAATCCAAGGCTTCTTCCTCAATGTCGAGGCCTCGGAGGAAGGTGGTGATGAGTCCGCCAAACCCGTATCTGTGGCCCTGGTGCAGTCTGGCTCTCTTCATGGCGGATATTATGACCGCCCCAACATTAATCTCAAGCCCTTTCATAAGGGCATACACCAAGCAGACACGGTCCTGGGTCACGTCTGTCATATGAACTCCCGGGATCAAACACGAACACATAATTTTTAGCCAGATTCTGGCCTCCCTGTTCATTTGCGAATAAGGCAGAGTCTGGTGGTAACCCCTCTCTTTGTGTCTACTCCATCGGGCTGTGGATCGAGCCCCACACAACGTACGTCTGATGTCGGCGTACGGTGGGGTGATGTTTAGCTGGCGGAGAACGTGGGCGTCTGTGTCCCGCGCTCCAACGATGGCATTCAGCTGCTGGGGTTCCAGAGTGACAATCTGCCCTCTGATTTTAATAGTGTGGCTTCTGATGGCCGAGTTCCAGTTGGCATAAAATTCCCGGACCAAATGAAGGTTGCATTCCTTGGGCTCCTGAAAAATAAAGCTGAGCCCAGCTGCTTCGATCCTCTGTACAATGCGAGGGAACTCCTGTGCAAGTGGTTCCCTAGCAATATGTTCCTCGGGGAAGTACTTGTTTTCTTTTTGCTTCGCGTACCATTTCTTCCCTTCATCGGTGACCCATCGTGTTCCGTATCCGTGGTGTTGGCCGCGCGGAACAGCGGGTGCAGCTGGGACTGCAGTGCCCAGTCTCATCCTTTTTCTGCCGGTGCCTGAGGTAGAAGCACCCTTGCCTTTGTCTTGCCTGCTAGCCATTGTACCTGTCAATTTACACAAACAAGCACAACATTAAGCTAAATAGTTGTTAGCTTCGGCTAAGGTTGGGTTACACAAAATTTACCCCACACTTAGTCCTTAACAATATTTACAAAATTTCAGCAAGGATAGCTCTATTTACAACCCCAAACACGAACAACTGTACACATATTGCTTAGTGCGTTCACAACAAAATTTCGACAGCATAACGGTTAGCGTACTACTCAGACTTCATACAGCTAATTCCCAATCCTACTATCGCTAACAATTCACACATCACACAAGCAACAAAAACAACAACAAAAATAAAAACAACAATAAAAATATTTTATATACAAACTAATCTAAACAATCTAACCAATTCGCACATTATGCAATTTCCCACAAAAATTCGAGAATTAGTCATCTTTTAACATTTATACAATATTTACCACGACTTATCTCAACTAATAAACACACACCGGCATCGAATTCACCAAAAAATCAAGTTGCCCAAGTCAAATTTAACAACCCAAGCCCTAGAATACAATTCGACAATCAATTTCGAATTATTTACATAATCGACAAGTTCAAACGCCAAATACAACAATCCGAACATAATCAATCACAAAATAATTCAATATCATGTTCAATTTCTACCTAGGGTGATATTTCTCACCTTACATGCCCAAATTTGACAAAAATCACCAAAAGTTGAGTTAGACGATGAAAACATACCTTAGAATTGAAGAATCGAAGAAACTTGACGTTTTTCTTTGCCTACCAACGTGGCACGTTGCTTGGGGAGGGGGAAATAGGTGTTTGGTCGCGGAGGGAAGAGGGAATGGGGGAAATTGGTTCGAAATTGGGGTTATTATTTAAAGGAAACACGCGGGTCACCCGGAAACCCGGTGTGACCCGGCACTGGATAAGGGGCAACGTGTCACGGAGGGTAACGCGGAGCCCCTCCTCTGTGACACGGAGCCAACGCGTTGGCTTACTGGATTTTTGAAAAATCCAGATTTGCCTTCAACGTGTCACGGAGGCCAACGCGGAGCATTGCCTCCGTGACACGGCGCCAACGCGCCAGTGCTCTGTCACACCAATACATTTAATTTTCATACCTCGCCTCATTTTCTCGATTCCATGTATATTTCCTCCGTTATACCTGAAAATCACCTCACTAAACAAAAATTGTTTAAATTAATAGATTTCCCTAACTAAAATTAAAAAATACTAACTAAAATGAAAATCTAAACCTAATCAAGAAAAAAGAAAAAAAAATTAAAAATTATTTACACTAAATAGAAAGAAAGAAAATATTTATCACGGGTTGCCTCCCGTGCAGCGCCTGGTTTACCGTCGCGGCTCGACGTCCTTTAAGCTCATTTATCTACTAGGGAGATGGACGATTTTTCCCGATCATGATCATCCCCCCAGTAGTTCTCAACCTTGTCCGGTGGCCTACCTAGTAACTCTCGGGAATCACTCAATCTGTTAGCCTTCCCATGATCACTTACGTTGATCACCGAGAGATCCTTATAAACAGTCGGGAGCTTAGGTACCTTGTACACGTCGAACACTTTGACCTTGTCATGTGCTCGCATCGTGAGTTGACCCGCAGCTACATCGATTAATGCCTTTCCGGTTGCCAAAAAGGGTCGTCCCAAAATAAATGGGACTTCAGCATCTGGTTCAAAGTCCAGAACAATAAAATCGACCGGAAAAATGAGGGAGCCTACTTGCACTAACACATCCTCAACAATGCCATCCGGCTTAGCCAAAGACCTGTCTGCTAGCTGCAAGATTACCGTTGTAGGTCTAGGACTCCCTAGACCTAACTTTCTGAATACCGAAGATGGCATCAGATTTATACTTGCCCCCAAGTCGCATAATCCACGCGCTCGGATACTTTGCCCAATAGTCAACTGGATAGTGAAACTTCCAGGGTCTTTCAGTTTTGTGGGCAACCTATTCTGAATACGGGAAGTGCATTCCTCCGTTAAAGCTACCGTGGCATACTCAGTCAAACGACTTTTGTTAGCCACGATGTCTTTAATATACTTCGCATATCTCGGCACTCCCTGCAAGACATCAACAAGAGGTAAGTTAACATGTACCTGTTTAAGTACCTCCATGAATTTCTAGAAACACGCCTCCTCCTTGTGTTTCTTAAGTCATTGAGGGAACGGGGGTGGTGGCCTTTCTGGTTCAGCTTCTTTACTCTTCCCCTTATCAAAACTTTACTCTCCCTCAACATCTGCTGCTCCTGACTTTTGAGGTGGTCTTTCCGGTTCCACCTCCTTCAATTGTAAACCACTCGTCGTGGTCACTGCATTTACCTACTTCGGATTTGGATCCATGTTGCTAGGTAGTCCTCCTCTGGGTCTAGTATTTTGGCCACTAGCAAACTGCCCAAACTGATATTCAAGAGCCTTGGTCGCCAATTGATTGTTCTTCACTTCGGCTGCCAATTTGACATAGTCAGCCTACAATTGTGCCTGATTAGCGATCATGGTTTTGAACATCTCCTCAATAGTCGGTGATGGTGGTGGAGGAGGGGCATTGTGATTTCTGAATTGCGCTTGATAATGTTGTTGCCCTCCTTGGTTTCTGTGCATACCCTGCCCTGAACTCTGGCCTTGTTGATTGTTGCTACCCCACGAAAAATTCGGATGGTTCCTCCAATTTGAGTTGTAGCCACTACCAAACTGCTGTTGATTTCTCTGTGCATTGCCCACAAAGTTAACAGAATCAGGATTTTCACCACAGCATTCAGCTGAATGCTCACTACTACCACACACTTCACACCACATCTGTTGAACTGCATTGACTGAAGCTGAAGGCTGGTTCAAATTTATATTGCTGAAGTGAGTGTTTAACTGATTTTGCAAAGCAGCTATCTGTGCAGCGATAGCTGTGAATCCATCCACTTCAAGCACTCCCGCTGCTTTCCTTGCTCCACCTCTTGAAGAATCTGCATTCCATTCTGGATTGCCTTGTGAAATTCGGTTGAGCAAAGTGTACAGCTCCTCATAAGTCTTCTCCAGCGCTTGCCCTCCAGCTGCTGAATCTAACAAAATTTTAGTGTGGGGTTCCAAACCCTCAATAAAAGTGTGTACCAACACCTCGTTGGACTGATGATGGTGAGGACAGTCCCGCAACATGGATTTGAATCTTTCCCAGGCTTGATATAGATTCTCCCCTTTCCTCTGTTTAAAACTTAGGATTTGACTCCTAAGCCTGGCTGTTTTACCAGAAGGGAAAAATCTAATAAGAAACTTCCGTGCAAGATCATCCCACGTTGATATAGAGTTGGGTGGTTCATCTTTTAACCACCTCTTGGCTTCACCAAGTAAGGAAAATGGAAATAAGGTGAGCCGAACATAATCAGGTGACACTCCAGCGGGTATATAAGTGTCACTTATCTCCAAAAAGTTCTGGAGATGTTGTTGTGGATCTTCATGAGGGAGACCGGTAAATTGCCCGCTTGTGTGCAAAAGTTGGACCATATTCTGCTTTAATTCAAACCTCCCTCCAGGCTCTGGTTTGCGGATGCTAGAATGGACATTATTAGCATGTGGGATTGCCACCTTGCGAACCGGCCTTGTTGCTGCTTCATCGGGCACTAAAACTGCCCTAACAACTGGTGGATTTGGTTGCTCCATCATAGACTGTTTAAGCAACTGCAGCTTCTTCCGAAGAGCTTCTCTACGTTAGCTATGAAATTCACGCTTAGGCTCTAAGTAAGATTCCACCAGATCTTTGTCCCTTGCCAGTGTTCACAGAAACAAAATCTGCACTTAAGAAAATAAAAATACAAATACAGTAAATTTACACTAAACACAATTTTACAAATTGCCTAGCCTCCCTGGCAACGGCGCCAAAAACTTGCTCGGTGCTTTGGGGTACGGGTAAAAACCGACACGCAAGTGCACGTGGTCAAACAAGTAATAAAGTGGCTAAGTAGCCAAGTATCGATCCAAGGAGGCTCAAGATATGTAAAATTGCCTAATTTACTATATTTCTATTTAACTTCTAATTATGCTAACAACAACGTACCCAAGAGTAATTGAGTTTTTGTTTCTAAACTATATACTACAATTAATACAAACTATTTACTTTTGAATTCAGACAATGGATATGAACATGCCAAGGTTAAGAACAAGTAATGAACTTGATAATCATGATAAGTTTGGTTAATTCTCTTCTTCATGTTGCTAGCCAAGAACATTTTCCTAGAAATTAAAACTCTCGTATTTAATTTCACTTTAGAATCATAAACCATCCGTCTACATTTCTGTGATCAAATGCAATTTATGACCTAGCACTACAATTCCGGTTCCTAAAATGACTAATACGGCTTTCAAGTATATTTCTATCAGGAAAGCACATCAAAATCCAATTTTCCCAAATCAAGTTAAGAACAATACCCTATTAATTCACAACTTTCCAATTTCTTGCTCTCTCGAGTGAAATTGGACGTTTTAGATATACATTACTGTTGGCCAATCACTAATGCAGTAAAGAACAAGAATTAATAGAACAACATTAAAGAAGAAGAATAAACCATATCAATGAAAATCAGAATTCATTACACATGTTCAAAACCTCAGCAAGAAAGAGAATTAGCCACTCATTCTTGGATTGATCATCCTAAAATGAGTGTAAATTATACTTACAATTGATAGAAAGAAGAAAAGAAGAGAAGAAATCCCTTAGCTTTTTCAATCTTCAACTGCTACTAACCCACGTTCCTGCTCGCCACTCCTGAACTCAGTCTAAAAACTAAAAAACTAATTAAAATAAACCTAAGTGTGCTATTTATACTAGTGGGAAATTTTTCCCGGAATAACAAGCAACGTGTCACGGAGGCCAACGCGGAGTACTGCCTCCGTGACACGGCGTGGATGCGGACCCTCACTGGAATTTCCAGGGTCCGGTAATTTAACCTCAACGTGGCACGGAAGCCATCGCGGAGGCCTATCTCCGTGCCACGGAGCTGACGTGCAGGCACACTGGAAATTGCAAGTTTAATTCCTGCTCAGGCAGTGTGCTACTGCGATGGTAGCGTGGCACGGACCCATCGCGGAGCCCCTATAAATCCTGCATTCCAAGGTCTTTTCCACGCTCGCATCCAAGTCCAACTCCGACATAGTTCCAACACGCATTTTAGCTCCTAAAAATCACCTTTATCTGCAAAACAAATGCTAATCATGTTGGTTAGTATAAATTCGCATTTTATTACCAATTACATGATATTATATACACATTGCACAACAAACAAGGTAAAAATGATACGTTTGAGTATCACTTGGGCATATAAATCTGCCCAAGATCAGTTGTTAATGTCTTGTGAGTTTACAGCACTTTCAACGGTTAAAACTGAGAAAATAGCCTGGGATTAGATATGTTTATATGGATATGAGGTGCTTTTACTTTATTATTAGAAAAAATAGGCGTTGGAGAAACAATGTGCAAAAAATTCATAAAAGTTCAGAAAATTAGCAAAGGACCAATCTCAGTACGAGCCATGCCTATATTGTACGAGTCGTACTGAGACTCATGGAAAAATTCAGAAGGTTGAAACAATGTGAAGGCAAAGTACGACTCTCAGTACGAGCCAAACCAAGATAGTACGAGCTTTATCTGGAGTCATGGAAATCTTCAGAGAAAATTTGCACAAGCAGTCTCTTTGTACGAGTGGAACTCACGGATCTTCAGTGATTTTGAAAGACTTGGCAGAACTCCAGATGCAACAAGAAATTACAAGTTGTAGATCATGGCACGAGTCTTGCAAGTTTCCAATAGTTATGCAATTCTGCAGTAGCCAAGGAATGGAGGAGAGCCAGGTATGACCCGTACAATCCTGTTGCGGGTCGTACGATCAGTCGTAGGATGAGTTGACGCCAGATATGACAATTTCCTTGTTATCTTAGGAAAAGGTTCTGATGTCTGTATAAATACCTTTTATTCTTTTCATGAAAGAGAGAGATCAGTAGACGTGTCATTACATAGAGAGAAGTTTTGTTTGTGAATTTTTATCAAGTTTTGTAGAGCAATTCTAGTGATCAACACTTGGTTTTCTCAATTGTTCTTGATTTTTTTCATCAATACTCGAAGCATGTTTTCTTCCAATTATTATTGTAAATATATAATTATGTTTTTATCTACGAATACTAATTAAATTTTTACAATCATGAGAGGCTAAAACCTTCACAACTAGGGTTGTGGGAACCATTGAGAATTAACAAAATAGGGTTGCACAAAGTGATTTAAAACCAATGTTAAACGCTTGTATTGTATTCTCGTCATCTCTAAATGTTTCTTAATGGTGTTCAACGTTAGGACTTGCCTGAATTCTTTACTTGCTTGAACCTACAGAAGTAGAGATTAGAAAAAAAGAATTACAACAAAGCCTTAATTTTTATGATTATTGTATAACTTGAGATGCGGTTGCAGGAAAGTTAATTTGGGATATATTGATAATAGTTAGTTTCAAATCACTCAGGATACCTAACTAGGCGATTGGGTATGGTCATCCAATATGGACGAACCAGTCTTTTGGATGAACCCTAGTTATCATTTCTACAAGTAAGCAATGGGATTGATCACGCGTGTATACCCGAAGTAGTAATGAACTCGTGGGAAACACTTACCCTAGTTATTTCAAAATCTTAATAACATCCACAATTTTGATCTTATTTTATTGTTGTTTTTCTTTAAACCCCCCAATTTGGAGATAACTTACCAACAAGTTTAAGTACCGACATTAGTATAGATCTTACCTTATTCCCTGCGGGTTCAACCCCAACCTCTTTATTGGGTTCTTTATTGACAACGTCTGCTTCATACTTTGCCAGGAAGTGTGAGTTTGAGTGTTATCACCTCCACATATATGATATGCATTTTTGGGGCAGAACAACACTTTGCCAGTAATTATTGCTGCAAACCTAGTACAGTGGCATGCTGAGACACTGGTATCAATCTTGAGAAGGTTCACAAAGGCAATTTGTTAGACCATTGCTAACATCATTGGGATTCCTCCAGGCATATGCACCCAAAAAATTCAGCTTGAATCAAACTGCATACCAAGTAAGCATCAGTGAAGACTGAATCCACCCATCTAAGAAGTGGTGAAAGAAAGAGATTATTAAATGGCTAGATGCTGATGTTGTCTACCCCATTACTGATAGTAAGCGGGTGAGCCCAGTACAATTTGTACCAAACAAGGGTGGAAACACTATGGTTCCAAATGAGAAGAAAGAGCTAGCCCCGATGAGGCCAGTTATGGGCTGGTGTGTTTGCATGGACTACTGGAAACTCAACTATTAGACATAGAAGGACCATTTTCCAATGCCCTTCATAGACCAGATGCTTGAAAGATTGGTAGGAAGAGAATGATGTTGCTTCCTCAATGGTTATTTGGAATATAATCAGATCTCCATAGCCCCGGAGGACCAAGAGAAAACCACCTTTACCTGCCCTTGTGGGACTTTTGCTTTCAACAAAATGCCATTTGGATTATGTAACGTACCTTCCACATTCTAGCGTTGTATGATATCCATATTTCCAGACATGGTGGAGGACTCCATTGAAGTATTCAAGGATGATTTCTCTGTAGAGAGAGATTCCTTTGAAGATTGTCTTGAGCACTTAAGTAAGGAGCTTAGCAGGTGGTGAAGAAACAAATCTGGTACTCAACTGGGAGAAGGCCATTTCATGGTTAAAGAGGGGATTCTTCTATGCCATAGGATTTTAGAAAAAGTCATAGAGGTGGATAGAGCAAAGATCGATGTGATAGTTGGACCGCCACCACATGTTTCTATCAAAGGCATTCAGTGCTTCTTAGGGTACGCAGGCTTCTATCTGAGATCATCAAAGACTTCTCAAAGATCGCACAATTCTTGTGCAAATTACTTGATAAGGTGTGAAATTCAATTTTGATAATGAATGGCTGTAAGCATTCGAATGCCAAAAAGAGAGACTCACCTCAGCCCCCATCATTATTGCACTAGATTGGTTTCTTCCATTTGAGGTAATGTGTGATACAAGTGGTGTTGCCCTAAGTGCTGTCTTGCGCCAAGGAAGAGCAAAAATATTTTACCTTATTTATTATGCCTGCAAGACACTCAATACAGCTAGAAGAACTATATGGTAACTGAACAGGAGTTTCTAGCAGTGGTTTTGGCATTTGAAAAGTTTTGAGCATACTAGCTCAGAACTAAGGTGATTGTTCTTACTGACCGTGCTGCTCTGTTGTTTGATGTTAAAGAAAGATGCTAAATCAAGGCTAATCAGATGGGTGTTGCTCCTACAAGAGTTTGAGTTCGAGGTGAATGATCCAAAGGGGACTGAGAATCAGGTGGCTGATCACTTATCTAGATTACAGGCAGAGGCAAGATCGAAGGATGAGATTGACATTGATGATACTTTTCTAGATGAGATAGTGTTGGATGCATCATAGGATCTGATCCCATGGTTAGCTGATTATGAAAATTATTTAGTATGTTATATGATTCCTGCAGACTTGGCCTCCTAGCAAAAGAAGAAGTTCATGTTCAATGAACAAAGATTCCATTGGGACGAGCCATACTTGTTCCATATCTATGCAGATAGGCTTATTTGCAGATGTATCCCAAAAGTTGAAATGCTCAGTATTTTAGAGGCTTGCCACTCATCCCCAGTTGAGGGTTATCATAGTGGTATCCAGACTACACATCAAATTTTGCAGTGCAGGTATTATTGGCCCACAATCCATCAGGATACTTATGATTTTGCCAAAGCTTGTGATCAATTCCAAACAACGGGGATTCACATGTAATCATGAGCTACCATTAACCCTAATTTAGAAGGTGGAGTTGTTCAATATATGGGGTATTTCATCGGTCCATTTGTTAGCTAGTATGGGATGAAGTATATTCTAGTGGCTGTGGATTACATATCAAAGTGGGTGAAAGATATTGCACTCCCTAACAACAAAGGAAAGAGTGTCAAAGCATCCCTGAGAAAGCACATATTTTCAAGGTTCGATACTCCTAGAGCCATCATCAGTGACGGTGGGTCTCACTTTTATAATTTCCTCTTCTGAGCTCTATTTCAAAAATGCGGTGTGAAGCATAAGGTGGAAACACCTTATCATCCTCAATCAAGTAGACAAGTAAAGGTCTCCAACAGGGAGATTAAGTCTATCTTGGCTAAAATAATGAACACCAACTGAACGAATTGGTCTAGAAAGTTGGATGATGCACTCTACGCATACCAAACAATGTTTAAAAACCCCATTGGTACCTCACCGTATCAACTGGTGTTTGGCAAGTCCTTCCATCTACCTGTAGAGCTTGAGCACAAGGAATTATGGGTACTTAAGAAATTGAATCTAGACTAGAATGAAGCTTCCGAGTTGAGGTTGGATCATTCGAATGGGTTGGATGAGTTCCGACATCGCGTCTATGAGAGTGCATCCATATACAAGAAAAGGATGATTTTTGTACCGCGATGGAAAGATTGAGAAAAGGGAATTCAATATCGGTGACCTAGTCTTGTTGTTTACTCTAGTCTCCATTTGCATCCAAGAAAACTAATGTCCAGATGGACGGGCCCATATATGGTGGTGTAAGTGTTCCTATATGGTGCCATTAAACTGGAGAAAAAGATGGCAAGAGGTTCAAAGTGAATTGCCAGAGGGTGAAGTAGTTTCTAGGAACCACCGATGAGGTGAAGGTAATCTAGTCGGTGTATCTTAATGAAGTCTGATTAGTCAAGAGACTTGCATCGTGCCGTGAAATTAAATCAGGCGATGGATGGTAGGCAGCCCATGAGGAAGTTGGTGAAGCCTGAGTAGCCTGATGTGGATGATAGGAACGCCTAGAGTGCCACAAGTATGTCCTTTCCCTGGTTTTTATGTCAATTCTTTGGGGACAAAGCATGTTTCTTTGTACGGGCGATTCATCTGTTTATGTTTGCCTAAGGATTTTTGTTGTCGTGTTTCTTTTTCTTCGAGCATATTATCTAGTAGAACTGGAATGTTTAGGATGTTTTATTTCATTTAATTAGAAGTAATCAAGGAGTACTTAACAAACAATAAAATACATATGTGTTTGATTTTTGTAGTTTTTGAAAAGTGAACCCTTTTTTAAAAAAATTGCGATTATCTATGTATGTTGACTGCAAAGCATGACCAATGTGGATATTTTTATGGAATTATATATATGAGCGTGATTAACTATTGTCACGCCCCACCTTGGGAGGCACGACTGGCACCTGGTGTCCTACTAGTATCTGAACTAACTTAACAAGGCCTGTGCACTCCTGGTGCAGGCCTACTCTCCATAACAAGAAAAAAAGGGACTATATATCGGCTGTAAATACAACCTCTGGCCAACAAGGCCTTATAGTCACCTGTAAGGGAAAAATAGCTAACCAGAAATAGGCAATAACAAGGAATCCTATGCGGGCCGACAAGACCACCATGATATCTAGTTATGACTGAAAAGTAAATCCGGTGCTAAACTAAGCTATGGTCGAAAAGGCCGTAAACTGACAGCTGAACAAGGCCCCACACGGCCAACACATAAACTAAAACACCTATGGGCCCCACACGACCACCAAAAGCTAACCACAGGGAAATAAAAACAATCTGCAAGACTCTAGGAGTAATATGATGGTCAGGACAAGGCTCTGACCTACCCATAAACTGCACAATCAAAAGGAGTAAACCTTCTATCTACAAGCTATGGAGGAAAGGAGATGACTATGCTAACAATCCTAGCTGGAAGAATAGGGACCTGCTCCTCATCTATCCGTACCTGCAAGCAAGTAATGCAGCATCCCAAGAAGGGCGTCAGTACAATATGTACGGAATATGTAAGGCAAAACTTATAAATAACTAAAATAAAGAAATGAAACTGAGAATAACTGAGATAGAGGGATAGAGATCATACCTGAATAGTTGAACTTTCTATCATCTAATTTATCCATAACTAAAGAAAACAAGAACCTTACCCGGCTCCTACAAGCTGGCAGGTACAACCAGCACAGAATAACACACTCGAGGCCCCATAGGCCCTAGTGGGTGCACTTCAATATATATACCCCTAATAAGGTCATACTGCATCATCTAATAACTATAGCCATCCTACCCGTCCCCTGGGTTTGCAATTGAGCCCGCTTGGCCCCTAAACTATAGTTGTGTCTGAGTGCAGGGACTCCTGCTGTCTGTACCCGGGGTACCAAACTCGACGTGACGTGCCGATACGGCATAAAGTAGTCCAGCCATGGAATGGACTATATGAGGACCTCAGACCTCATCTTTGTCCCTCATGGATGGCATACCACTCCTCAAAGCGACATCATCTATCCCCTTGCGAGTGTCGACACGGCTAGTAACCCTGAGGTTGGTTATGGAGGGCATACAGGGCATAGTCAATCCCGAACTAAACATGAAATGTTGGTCTCAACTAATAACAACAGCTAATCATAACAAATATGCTTATTGTATTCTTACTGGGATTCAAACTGAGTCATGATATTGAAGAAACTAACTTGCCGAAGGGATTTTCCTTAACATACCTAGATTGAGGATTGCTGCTTAACTGGCGAGTATCAAATTCCTATTGAATAGCTTTCTTCAGCTGAAATCGTACTACTGGGAAAATGAAACTAGTTTCAGTACTAAATTCGGCAAAAATGATAACTTTCAATATAAATATCAACTATACTTCAGCTTGCCTGAACATGATCGAAAACATATAATTTCTCGAAAGTTCAAAAGGCAAAAGTACTCACTTCAAGCATGTGATTTTATAGAAATTAGTTTGGCACAATTCTGACAAATTTGGCTCGGCGGAGCTATGATTTGCCGGGCGAATTTCACAAAACTAATTCCAGAGTAATGCTCCCTGCATCCTTAAACTTTAAAATCCAAAGTTAATTTTGAATTCGAGCAGCGTTTCACAGCGTAAACGAAGGAAATTTATTTTTTTCCCTCATGTTTTCCCTCTCTAGCCATATGAACTTAGGAAAATAACATAAAATCAAAGGGAGGAACTTATATATACTTGAGGCGGTGGACAGGGGTCCATGGGATGGACCCCATCGTGGTAGTTTACATGCGTGCCACGGAGCCCAATGCGGAGGGAGGGGGTCCGTAACACGCCGCCCTTGTTGCGGTCTGCTCCGGCCTTCTCCCGCGCGATCTCGATTCCGCGCTCGTTCGACCTTTCCCCGGGCCCTCTCTCGTATGTGTTGTACTATAAAAGTATTAACCAACATATGAATAGGCCGACTAATAGTTAGAAACTTATGGGGTGTAACATCCCCTCCCCTAGGAACATTCATCCTCGAATGTTAACTTCAGCTTACAGGAACCTTAACTCTTTTAACTACTTATTCTGGAAAACTTTCGGTAGAGTCTCCCCTGTAATATGGACTATCTAAAAATCCTGAAACGCAAAAAAGTCCAACACAGGTACTTCACACAGTACTATATGAGCCATTTCACAACAAGGCTAGAGTTAACTACACCAGATATATACGACATAAATCATAAAACAACAACTGAATCAATAAAGGTACCTCAACTGCATGGTCTGAGCTAAGCCTAGAAAAAATGAGGATATCTGGATCTTATATCATCTTCAGCTTCCCAAGTCATCTCTTCCCTATTCCTGTTCCTCCACAATACCTTAACAAAAGTGACATCCTTAGTTCTCAACCTCTGAACCTATCGATCTAATATAACTACTAGAACCTCTTCATAGGTTAATTCCTTAATGACTTGGACATCCTCAACTGGCAAAATTCGGGATGGATCTCCTATGCAATTTCATAGCATTGATACATGAAAGACTGGGTGAACTGATTCTAATTCTGAAGGCAGATCTAACTCGTATACCACCTAGCCTATTCTCTAGAGAATTCGATATGGTCCAATAAACCTTGGGCTGAGCTTTCCCTTTTTACCAAATCTCATCACACCTTTCATCGGCGAAATCTTCAAGAATACCCAGTCACCCACATCAAACTCTAGGTTCCTTCACCACACATCAGTGCAGGATTTCTGGCGGCTTTAAGCTGTCAGTAGGCATTTTCTGATAAGATCCACCTTCTCTTCCGACTGATGGATAATATATGGCCCAATTAATCCCAATTCTCCTATGTTGAACCAACCAACCAGGGACCTGCACTTTCTCCCATATAAAGCTTCATAAGGCGCCATCTAGATTGCTGAATGGTAACTATTGTTGTAAGCAAATTCAATAAGCGACAAATGTTCATCCCAGTTGCCTCCAAGTCTAACACGCACGCCCGTAACATCTCCTCGAGCATCTGAATTGTATGTTCTGCCTGCCCGTCTATTTGAGGATGGAAGGTTGTACTCAGATTAACCTGTGTCCCCAGACCCTTTTGGAAGGATTGCCAAAATTTAGCTGTAAACTACGCCGCTCTATCAGAAATAATTGATATTGGAACACCATGTAATCGAACTATCTCCCTCATATACAATTCAACAATGTCCTCGGTTGAGTAGGTAGCCTTGACTGACAGAAAATGGGCCGACTTCATCAACCTATCAACAATCACCCAGATAGATTCAAATTTGTGCCTGGCGTGAGGTAACCCTATTACAAAGTCCATATTAATTGCCTCCCATTTAAACATAGGCACTACTATTTCCTGCGCCAATCCACCAGGTTATTGATGTTCAGCCTTCACCTGTTGGCAATTAAGACATTGTGCTACAAATTCTGCTACCTCCTTTTTCATTCCCAGCCACCAGTAAATCTCTTTTATATCATGATACATCTTTGTTGATCCTGGATGAAGAGAATAACAGGAATAATGCATCTCGCCCATAATCTGCTGGCGAAGTCCTGCTACATTCGAAACACAGAGGCGACCCCTATATCTTAAAAATCCATCTTCAGTTACCTTGAAATTTGTTAATTCTCCTCACTAAACCTTATATCTGAGTTGAACTAGGTTAGGGTCTTCATACTACCGTTCTTTCACTTCCACAACCAATGATGATACTACAGTATTCTGAATTACTGCTCCACTATTTCCTGAATCTACTATATGGACGGCCAAACTGGTTAACTGATACAATTCTCGGGTCAGTTCCCACGATTCTGTCTTCAGGTGTACTAAACTCCCCATGGATTTACAGCTGAGGGCATCTGCTACAACATTGGTTTTCCCTGGATGATATAAAATATTCACATCTTAGTCTTTCAATAATTATAACCAGCGGCGTTGCCGCAGATTCAACTCTTTTTGTGTGATAATGTACTGGAGACTCTTATGATCAGTGAAAACATCTACTATGACACCATATAGATGGTGCCTCCATATTTTCAAGGCATGAATTACTGCCGCCAATTCCAGATCGTGGGTGGGGTAATTCGTTTCATGCTTCCTCAACTGTCTTGAAGCGTAAGCAATTACCTTACCATGCTGCATCAAAACAAATCCTAATCCAACACCCGAAGCATCACAATACACTACATAACCCTCTGACTCATCTGGAAAAGCTAATACTGGTGCTAATGTCAACCTCTTTTTCAACTCCTAAAAGCTCTGCTCACATGCTTCAGTCCAGTGAAATTTGGCTGCTTTCTGAGTTAACTTAGTCAAAAGTGTTGATAAAGTGGAAAACCCCTCAACAAATCTTCTGTAATATCTGGCTAACCCCAGAAAACTATATACCTCAATCAGAGTTGTCAGTCTAGGCCATGTCTTTACAGCCTCGGTCTTTTGCAAGTCCACCTGGATACCAGCTTCTAACATGAGGTGACCCAGGAAGGTTACTAAATTCATCCAAAACTCACATTTACAAAACTTTGAATATAACTAACGATCCCTGAGAATCTGGAGCACTGTTCACAAGTGATCTCGGTGTTCTTCATCTGAGAAGGAATATACCAAAATATCATCAATAAACACTATCAAAAACAGGTCTAAGTACGGACTGAAGATGTTGTTCATCAAGTCCATGAACACTACTGGAGCATTCGTCAACCCGAAGGACATAACTAGGAATTCAAAGTGTCCATACCTAGTCTTGAAAGCGGTTTTTGCAATATCTCTCTCCCAAACTCGAACCTGATGATACCCAGATCTTAAGTCAATTTTTGAAAATCACTTTGCCCTCTGTAACTGGTAAAACAAGTCATCTATTCTGGGAAGCAGGTACTTATTCTTGATAGTGACTTTATTTAGCTGCCAATAGTCTATACACATGCGGAGGGAGCCATCATTCTTTCTCACAAATAGGACTGGTGCTCCCTAGGTGAAGTACTCGGCCTGATGAAGCCCTTATCTAGAAGATCTTTCAACTGTTCCTTCAATTCTCTGAGCTCAGCTGGAGCCATTCGGTACAGAGGGATGGATATAGGCTGACTACTTGGTAGTAAATCAATTGCAAAATCAATCTCCCATTTGGGGAATACCAGGAAGTTCATCTAAAAATACATCTGGAAATTTATTGACTACTAGAACGGATTGAAGAGTCGGAGATTCTGCTCGAACATCCTGAACTCTGACAATATGGTAAATGCATCCCTTCGCTATCAATTTTCTCACCCGAAGATAGTAAATAAACCTACCCTTTGGGGTGGCTGCACTACCTTTCCACTCCCGTACTACCTCCCCTGGGAAGTGGAATCGGACAATCTTGGTTCAACATTCTACATTGGCATAACATGGTGTTAGCCAATCCATACCCATAATTGCATCAAAGTCGATCGTCTCTAATTCTACCAAATCTTCTAAAGTCTGGAGACCAACGACCTCTACTATGCACCCCCGGTAGACTCTCTTAGCTATAATGGAATCACCGACAGGGGTAGACACCGAAAAAGGTCACCAAAGTAATTCCAACGTGATACCAAACTTTCGGGCCACTAATGGGGTGACATATGACAAAGTGGAACCTAGATCTATCAAAACATAAATAGAACAAGTGCAAATGTCCAACATACCTATCACAACATCTGGTGACGACTCCGACTCCTGTCGTCCCAATAATGCATAAGTGCGATCTGGACCGGTGCCTCAACTAGATGCCCCTAGTCTGCCTCGACCTTTGACGGCTAAACCTAAGGGTCTACGACCTACTGGAGATGCTGTGGCACGTGACCTCCTAGACTTTAGAATCGACTCTCGATATTGGCAAACTCATGCAAATCAGCTGATCAAGACATCTGACACGAAAACTAATCTCTCATCAAGCATGTGCCCTCACAACACAAGAGAATTTTCCCCTTTTTGATCATATGAACTCACAAAATTTCAAGCAGTGGCATATAAACACAATTTCGCTCTCTCCCAAAAGAATTCACATGCATCATGTCATGACCCATAAGCTTGCCTTTAGTGTACTACTTCACTAATATAAAGAAGTATGATGTAAGATCACGTAGGACTTTAACGGGTTGTAATGGAAGCTACGGAACTAGTAAATATTGGGCTCGCCCATAATAACCACTAGCATCCTTAAGCGCCTTTTGAACACATCCCATCAAACTCATGGACATTGTTTCTTTCTTCATCCTCCCATTCTTGAAGTTTTTCTTTAGTTTGGCCCATCTTATTAAGCGCACTTAACACCACAGCAAAGATTATTCATACACCTTCATTAGAGTTTATTTATAACGATTGCACTTTCAACCTTTTCTTTTCTTCCATTACTCTGCTTTTCTTTTCTTTTTACCATTCTCGCTCTTTGACACTTTGGGGAAATGATTTTCTCTTCTTAAGTGCTTAAGAGTTTTGGATCGACTTTACGGCTAATGAAAACAAGGGATTAAGCTCGGTTTACACTTTTGGACAAAAGAAAAAAATAATAGGCTAAAGGCTCAATGGGCTGACTAGGGTACACAATCAAGGTGGGTATGATAATGAAAAATAGAAACTTTCGGTTAAAAACAAAGAAATGCCTACATACTTTCCTACAATACACCTCCTTCATTACGTTTTGTACACACACCAGGCAAGTTCTAGACACTTCACAATAGCATGGAATAACAAAACCTCACTTCACACTTATTGCACATGCTCAATTCAAGATGTATTCACAGACTCTTCAATCAGCTAATTACAGGAATTCAAACATTAAGCCTCAATCACACTGAATCGAACTCTATGGCCTAGGTATCTCAACACATTTACAAAGTTGCATGCTTTCATACGAATCACCTTTGCATTTCAAATATCACGTACAACACACAACCATAATTCCACAACCATAAAGTAACTACAGGTTTTGGGATGCAACCCACAAAAGAAAAACAACTGAAAATTAATTGAAAAATCTACTCCTAACGACTACATTTCCCTTAAGACGGTCGTCATCCATCCATCAGAGGGAACGGTCACTAACTAGGACTTCGGTTCAATGGGACCATTCTCGGTAAAAGAACCGAAAACAAACGCCGAGAAACCCAAGAATTGAAAAAAAAAATTTAAAAATATCGATCATTTCGATTTTTTTAAAAGAAATATCGATCCTTTCAATTTTTTTTAAAACAATATCGATCAATTTGATAAACAAACATATGTACAAACTCAGCTAGCAACATTCAGCAACACACAACAGTTTCACATATTTTTACAATACAGAACAATAACTTACAATCAAAATCACAGGTCAGAAAATTTTGTTCACAGCACAACAACAGATTAGGACATCAAAACAGCATAACCAGCACCTAACTACTCCCACCCCACACTTATCTCGAACACTGTCCCCAGTGTTCACAAAAAGTTAAAATAGCAAAAAAATTGGGTGGTGGAACTCCCTAATCAATCAAAGTACTCCACTTCTTCATCAGGTGCTGCTGCTTCATCTCCCATGTCTGAATCACCCCCATCGTCATCCTCGGACTCCACATCAGAGTCCTCTCGACATGTCTCCTCATCTGTGGGGACATCATCATATGTGGGCTCTACAAATACTGGCCCCACTCGGCATAAAGCCCTGGTGTTTTCGCCAAAAGGGTAGTCCAGCCTGAGCTGCCATAGCTCCTCCTCTGTTGCCGGCCTCCCGCCTATCCTCAGCTGGAGCATCTGCATTCCATACATGCGAGCCATGTATTGATCATCACGAGCATGTCGCTCGCCTAGTGTAAGCACTGGCCCATGGGTGGTGTCAGGAGCCTTAGTTTTAGTGACATCTAAGGCCCGCTGCTCCATCTGCGGGATATAATCAAGGGCCTCTTCCTCAACATCTAGGCCCCTCAGGAAGGTGGTGAATAGCCCACCAAATCCGTATCTGTGCCCCTGATGCAACCGGGCTCTCTTCATGGCGGAGATAATTACCGCCCCCACGTTGATCTCCAACCCTTTCATCAGGGCGTACACCAGGCATACACGATCCTGGGTTATATCTGTCATATGTACCCCCGGGATTAGGCAGGAACAGATGATCTTTAGCCATATTCTGGCTTCCCTGTTCATCTGTGAATAGGGCAAAGTCTTATGGTAGCCCCTCTCTTTGTGTCTGCTCCATCTAGCTGTCTATCGGGTTCCACACAAAGTGCGTCTGATGTCCGCATATGGTAGAGTGATGTTCAGCTGTCGAAGCACGTGGGCATCTGTGTCCTGCGCCCCTAGGATAGTATTGAGGTGGTGGGGCTCGAAGGTGACTATTTGCCCTCTGATTTTGATGGTGTGACTTCTGAGAGTCTTGTCCCAATTGGCATAGAATTCTCGAATCAGGTGCAAGTTGCATTCCTTGGGCTCCTCAAAAATGAATTTGAGCCCAGCTGCCTCGATCCGGTGTACAATCCTAGGGAACTCTTGTGCCAATGGTTCCCGAGCTATGTGTTCCTCGGGGAAGTACTTGCTCCCCTTGTGCTTGGCATACCACTTCTTCCCTTCTTCTGTCACCCACCTGGTTCTGTATTGGCGGCGTTGGCCGCGTGGAACCGCTGGTGCTGCTGGGACTGCTGTGCCTAATCTGATTCGCTTGCTTCCGACGCCCGATGTTGATGCGCCTTTCCCTTTTTCTTGCCTGCTTGCCATTTTATCTGTTAATCCAAGTAGACAAGATCAATGTTAAGCCAATGAATATTAACTCCGACTAAGGTCGGGTTAAGCTAGGCTACCCCACACTTAGTCCTTAAACAAAATTACAACATTCCGGCAAGATCATGCTTATTTATACAAACAAACAAACAACTATACAACCATGCTTAGTGCATTCGAAGAATTCGACGGTATGTATTCTATGTACTACTCAGACTTCGTACAGCTAACCACAATCATTACCCTCGATAACATTTGATCTTATCACACCTAGAAAGGAAAAACAAAGAAATGAAAATAATAAGAATTTATCTACACGAACCTATACAACTCACCCAATTCTTGCAAATTTCAATATTCCCCTAACCCGAGAATTCGTCGGTCTTTTAACATCATAACAATTAGCACATCGACTAATCTCACTCAACATGTACAACCCGTCATGAATTTCACAAGTTTACTACATTTTTCCACTTCAACTTCAAAAACAAGCCCTAAATATGATTGTATCAACAAAATTCGATTAAATTATGCAATTAACGAGTTCAAGCAATCACAATGATACTCCGAACATTCATCAACACTAACTCAATTGAATTCACGCTTAATTTCTGCTTAGGGCAAACTTAGCTTACATCACATGCTCAATATCGAAGAAAATCAATAAGAAATGAGATGGAATCGAAGAACATACCTTGAGATTGAAGAATTGAAGGAAACTCGATGAATTTCTTGGTTTATTCTGTGTCACGTTGAAGGGGGAGGGGTTTTAGGGGGTTTGGTCGCGGAGTGTGTGAGAAATAAAGAAAATTTTAGGGGGATTCGGGGTTTAAAAGTGGAAAAATCGCGCGGGTCACCCGGCGACCCGGTGTGACCCATCGCAATATACACAGCAACGTGTCACGGAGTGCATCACGGAGCACTGCCTCCGTGACACGGAGCTGTAGCGAGGGTACTCTGGAATTTTTTTTTAAATTCCGGATTTATACCTCAACGTGTCACGGAGGGTAACGCGGAGGCCCTCCTCCGTGACACGGAGCTATCGCCCTAGCTCACTGTTTTGCCATTTTTTCATAATTTTCATACCTCGAATTTTCCTTTGCGATTCCTTGTATATTTTCCTCCGTTCGACCTGAAATTCATTCTACTACAAGAAATTGGTTAGAATTATAGGTTTCACTCAAAATAAAAATAAAAAAATTTAAAAATAAAAACTAAAACTTTTGTTGTTACTCAAGAAAAAAGAAAAAAAGAAAAATCTATTCACAATTTACAAAGAAAATTTTTTCACGGGTTGCCTCCCGTGCAACGCCTGGTTTACCGTCATGGCTCGACGTCATTTAGCTCAGTTGTCCTCTAAGGTGATGGACGTTTTTTCTCAAAAACCGTCCTCCCCCCAGTAGTGCTTACACCATTCCGGTGGTTTTCCCAATAACTCTCGTGAATCCTTAATCTGCTCATCATCGAGTTGATCAATCACATTGATCACTGAGAGTTCTTCATACACAGTCGGGAGCTTGAGTGCCTTGTACACATCGAACACTTCCACCTTGTCGTGTCCTCCACAATGCCATCAGGTCTAGCTAAGGACCGATCTGCCAATTGCAAGATCACTGTTGTGGGTCTAGGACTCCCTAGACCCAGCTTTTTGAATACCGATGATGGCATCAAATTAATGCTTGCACCCAAATCACACAATCCACGAGCTCGGATACTCTGCCCAATAGTAATCAGTATAGTAAATCTCCCAGGGTCTTTGAGCTTTGTGGGCAGTCGGTTTTGTATCCGGGAAGTGCACTCCTCCGTGAGAGCCATCGTAGCATACTCTGTCAACCGACTTTTGTTTGCCACAATGTCCTTTATATACTTGGCATATTTTGGCACTCCCTGCAAAACATCAACAAGAGGTAAGTTAATCTGTACCTGTCTCAGCACCTCCATGAATTTCTTGAAACACGCCTCCTCCTTGTGTTTCTTTAATCGTTGAGGGAACGGGGGTGGTGGTCTTTCTAATTCCGGTTCCTTAGTCTTCCCCCTCTCATCACTTTGCTCCCTCTCGACTTTTGCTACTCCCGATTGTTGAGGTGGTCTTTCTGGTTCCACCTCTTTCAGCTGCAAACCACTCCTTGTGGTCACCGCATTTACCTGCTTGGGGTTGGGATTTGTGTCGCTCGGAAGTCCTCCTCTAGGTCTAGTGTTTTGGGCTCCAGCAAATTGCCCAAATTGATATTCAAGTGCCTTGGTAGCTAACTGGTTGTTTTTCACCTCGGCTGCCAATTTCACATAGTCAGCCTGCAATTGAGCTTGATTAGCTATCATAGTCTTGAACATCTCCTCAATGTTGGGTGATGGTGGTGGAGGAGGTGCATTGTTGTTTCTGAATTGTGCTTGATAATTCTGCGGCCCTCCTTGGTTCCTTTGCCCACCCTGACTCGAACTCTGCCCCTGATGGTTGTTGCTACCCCAGGAGAAATTCGGGTGATTCCTCCAATTGGAATTGTAGTTGTTGCCATACTGTTGGTGGTTGTTCCTTTGTATATTTCCCACAAAGTTCACCGAGTCAGGATTTGCTCCACAACACTCTGCTGAGTGCTCACTACTTCCTCACACTTCACACCAAATCTGCTGCACCGCATTCACTGGGGCTTAAGGCTGGTTCATTGTCATGTTACTGAAGTGGGTGTTGAGTTGATTCTGCAACGCAGCTATTTGTGCAGCAATAGCTGTAAACCCATCCACTTCTAGAACTCCTGCTGCTTTCCTTGTCCCGCCTCTAGACGAATCAACATTCCATTCCAGATTGCCCTGCGAAATACGGTTCAACAAGGTATACAACTCCTCATAAGTTTTCTCCAGCGCTTGTCCCCCAGCTGCTGAGTCTAGCAATATTTTTGTATGGGTTTCCAAACCCTCTATAAAAGTGTGCACCAACACATCATTGGATTGATGATGATGAGGACAATCCCGCAACATGGACTTGAATCTCTCCCAAGCCTGATATAGATTCTCTCCCTCTCTCTGTTTGAAACTTAGAATTTGACTTCTAAGTCTTGCTGTTTTACCAGAGGGAAAAAATCGTATCAAGAACTTCCTTGCAAGATCATCCCACGTAGAAATAGAATTAGGTGGCTCAGCTTTCAACCACCTCTTGGATTCTCCCAATAGTGAAAATGGGAACAATGTAAGCCGGACGTAATCTGATGACACTCCAATGGGGATATAAGTGTCACTTATCTCCAAAAAATTTTGGAGATGCTGATGTGGATCTTCATGAGGGAGACCTGTAAAATGCCCGCTAGTGTGTAGCAATTGCACCATGTTCTGCTTAAGTTCGAACCTCCCTCCGGGCTCAGGCTTGCGGATGCTAGATGTGACATTATTAGCATGTGGGATTGCCACCTCGCGAACCGGCCGAGCTGCTACTTCTTCGGGCACTAACATTGCCCGTACTACCGGTGGATTCTGTTGTTGCTCCATGATTGTCTGTCTAAGCAACTGTAGCTTTCTTTCTAGAGCTTCTCTCCGCTGATGATGAAATAATCTTTCTGGCTCCAAATACGAGTCCACCAGCTCCTTGTCTCTTGCTAGTGTTCAACAGAGATTAAATCTACAAAATATAGGCTAAGACCAAGTTGTCAACACTAAGAAAATAAAAATATAGTGAATTAACACTTAAGACAAATTCACCAATTGCCAAGTCCCCGGCAACGGCGCCAAAAACTTGTTCGGTCGTTTGTTGGGTATAAAACTACACGCAAGTGCACGTGGTCGAACAAGTAGTAAAGTGGCTTAAGTAAGCCAAGTATCGATCCCACAGGGACTGGGATGAAGTGCAATCTGCTCAAGTGTACCATATTTCAATTCTACAATTGCAGACAACAGTGTAACCAAGAGTTTGATATTTTTTATTTCTAATAATTATGCTAAGTCGAAAATAATTATCTACTGTGAGTCTGAACTATGAATGTGAGCATGCTGAGGTTAAACGAACATGTAATGAAATTAATTGTCGATATAATTTGGTTAGCCTTTTCCTCCGGTTGCTAGTAAAGAATTATTGCCAAGGGATTAAAACTCTCGTATTTAACCCCACTTAAGAATCATGAACCATCCACCTACATTTCTGTGATTAAATGCAATTCATGTTCTAGCCATACAAAACCGATTCCTAAATTGACTAATATGACTTTCAGGTATATTTCTATCCTGAAGGTAAATCAATTCTCAATTTTCCCAAACTAAGAAAGGATCATATCCTATTAATTCACAACTTTCCAATTTCTTGCTCTCTCGAGTGAAACCGGACTTTTTAGATGTACTTTAACGCAAGCCACACATTAATGCAGTAAGAACAAGAATCAATAGAACAACCATGGAAGAAAAGATGAAAAACCAAAGAATCAATAATCACATTTCATTACAATTGTTCTTAACCTCAGCAAGAAGATGAATTAGCCACTCATTTGTGGATTAAATAACGTTAAATGAGTGTTAAACATACAAGCAATTGAATACAAGAAGAAGGAAAGAGAGAAAAACCCTGAGAATTTCATCCCCTCAACTGCCTGTAACCCACGTATTTGCTCCACCAAGTCAGAATATTGAAAAATGAACCTAAGTGTTCTATTTATACTAGTGGGAATTTTTCCCGGAATAACAAGCAACGTGTCACGGAGTGCATCGCGGAGCACTGCCTCCGTGACACGCCACCGACGTGGACCCTCACTGGAAATTGAGGGTCTAGGGGATAAGGCCCAACGTGGCACGACATGCAACGCGGAGCCAGGCCACCGTGCCACGGACCCATCGCGAACCCTCACTGGAAATAGGCTGAAAATTCCCTCTCCAGGCAGAAGGCCTCTGCGATGGCAGCGTGACACGGCTCCATCGTGGAGCCCCTTTATTTTGTTCTTTCCAATGCCTTGTCCCTTGCTCACATCCGAGTCCAACCCCGATATCTTCCAACATGCATTTTAGCTTCCCGAAATTACATTTTTCCTGCAAAACAATGCTAATCATGTTGGTTAGTATAAATTCACATTTTATTACCAATTACATGATACTGAAGAAAGTAACTTGCCGAAGGGATTTTCCTTAACATACCTAGATTGAGGATTGCCGCTTAACTGGCGAGTATCAAATTCGTATTGAATAGCTTTCTTCTGTTGATCTCGTATTACTGGGAAAATAAAACTAGTTTCTTTAGTAAATTTGGCAAAAATCATAACTTTCAATATAAATACCAACTATACTTCAGCTTTCCAGAACACAATCAAAAACATATAATTTCTCGAAAATTCAGTAGGGAGAAGTACTCATTTGAAGCCTGTGATCGTATAGAAATTAGTTTGGCGCAATTCTTTAAACATTTTCTCGGCAAGGCTACGATTTGACGGATGAATTTCGCGAAACTAACACCGTAGTAATGCTCCCTGCAACCTTAAACTTCAACACCAAAAGTTAATTTGAATTCGGGCAGCATTTCACAGCGTAAACGGACGAAATTTATTTGTTCCCTCATGTTTTCCCTCTCTGGCCGTATGAACTTAGGAAAATAATATAAAATCAAAGAAAGGAACTTATATATACTTGAGGCGGTGGACAGGGGTCCATGGCATGGACCCCATCGCAGCAGTTATGAGTGTGCCACAGAGCCCAATGTGAAGGGAGGGGGTCCGTGACACGCCACCCCTGTTGCGGCTTGCTCCAGCCTTCTCCCGCGCGATCTCAATTTCGAGATTGTTCGAACTTTCCCCCGGCCATATCTCATACATGTTGCACTCTAAAATTCTTAACCAACATATGAATAAGCCAACTAATCATTAGAAACTTACAGGTGTAACAACTATAGTGTAGTTGTATATGAACTAGATAGGTAGTGTGACATAACCCTGTACCAAGTGTGAGTGAGGCTCTTATTTAGTTCAACATTGTGTAGGTAATCTAGAACTTGTTTGGTTACTCTTTACTTAGGTAGGAGGATAGTTAGTTAGTAAAGGATCATAGGCTATTTTTGAATTTAGCCCACTTTTAAGCCTAAAGTGCCCAACCTAATGAAATAAGTATCCTTTAATCCAATGTTTGAGCCTAAATTAACATTTTCTTTGATTAGCCCATTCACCTTCCCACTTGTTTATAATGAACCTGTTTTGTCCCTAGTATGTCCTTTGACATTGTGAACCTCAACTCAGACAAAATGCCTATGTTGAGAGTGCCTATTGTAGGGGTGCATAGACTGTGTGTGGGGAAATAATGGAGAAAGCTAGTCGGTGAAAAGGTTGGGTGTGGTGTGAAAAAGGTATAAGGGAGAAAAGAAAAAAAAAGAAAAATAAAAATTTGAAAGTCAAAGAAAGTCATAGAAAAAGAAAAAAAGTGAAAAATAAACCACACCCACAAGTTGAAAGCTAAATAAAATGGAAAAAGGGAGAAAAAAAGAGGAAAATGTAGAAGTGGAGCTAGAATCTGTGTATTGCCAAGGAGGATAAGTCACTTTATCCATATGTACCATACTCATCCCCAAGTGTACATTACAAGCCGAATAAAAGTTCTATATTGATCCTAACCTAAATTTTCAAAGAACCAAAGTAGAGAAAATAAGGGCTAGCCTATGGTATCACATGTATAGTGTTTGAACTTATTTGGTGAGAATGAGATCTTTGTTGCTAGTACCAATTTCTTATATGCATATCATTGTGAGTATTTAGGACTTCATTTTATGTGAGGGTACATGGGTTGTATTACACACTGCCAGTTGTCTGTGTAAATAGCAGTAGTGATTGCTCATTTGTCTGTTGATAATTTGATTCCATTTTTAGATCACTTCGTGTCATGAGTTTTAGTTGCATGTGTACATAGCAGTTTTGGTTTTGAGTGTTTGAAAGAAAAGGGGTCGATAATTGATAGTGATCATATGTACAAATTTTGACATTGTTGGTTGTGACTCTTCTATTTTACTTTCTAGTTAAGCTTGGGGTGTGTAGTAGTATTTTGTTTGCCAGAGGATATGCAAAAGTTCTAAGTTGAGGGTGTTGATGTGTCGTGGTTTTACGACACTTTCGATGGTTAAAACATAGAAAAGATGCTAGAACTTGGGTACTTTTATACAGATATGAGGTTTTTTTACTATGTTTTCAGTGAAATCAGGTCCGGAGTTGGAGTAAAGAAAAGAAGTGTAAAAGTGTAGAAAATGGCCTGCTATAAGTCACAGTATAAGCCATAACATGTGGCTACAAGCCGTACCTGGTGCTCCTAGCAGAGATTCAGAAATTGGCCAAATGTAGAGTTCATGGTACGACCACATGCCACAAGTCGTAACACCATTGTATTAGTCATACCAGAGACTCGTGATGAGATTCAGAGGAATATTCAAATGAAACCCTTAGGGAATGATTTGATTACATGGGTCATGACAGTATGGTACGAGTCGTAGGAAGGACCTGTAGAAGGATCATTTGAGATGTTGCATAGTTGAAGTTCAAACCACGACTGACACCTATAATCCGTAGTGATCGGGTATGAGTTGCACCTTCCCTCCATACCTGAGAGATCCCTAAGCTACAAATCATACCACAAGTGCAGACCATGACTCATAGCATCATGCTACGATTCGTAGGTCATCCCAGTGCAGCAATCTCTATTAATTTAGGAAAGGATTTCATTAATTGTATAACTACTTTTGTTTCATTTTTCCTTTAAGAGATCTGATACTCTTCATTATAATCATATTTTTGGAGTTTTCTAACACCACTTGGAGAACAATATACACGAAAACCTTGAGCAAAGTTCATCATTAAGTTCCTGATTTTCAAAATTTATAATGCAATTGATCATTGGGTTTTTGTCCCTTCAATATTATAAGTTGTTAATTATGATTTCTTCCATGATTTCTCATTCTTGCTTCCACATATGAGTAGCTAAAACCTCCACAACTAGGGTTGTGGGAACCATGACCAAATAATGAATTAGGGTTAACACAATGTGATTTTAAACCAATACAGATGATTGTATTATTCTTCTCTTCATGTTAATTGTTTCTAAATGGTGCACAACATTAGGACTAGACCATATTCTCTTCTTGCTTAAACCTAGATAAGTAAAGATTAGGAAAAGAGAAAGACAACAAAGCCTTGAAACTAATTTATATTGAATAACTTGAGTTGCCGTCATAGGAAGGTTAATTTGGAATTATTGATAAAATTTAGTTGAAAGCGTTTATGAGACCTGACCTGATGATTGAGTATAGTCATCCAATAGGGGTGAATCGGCCATTTTGATTAACATAGTTTACCAATTTACAGGCTAAGTATTGAAATAGATCACAAGTGTAATAACCCTACCTAGTTAAGAAGCCATGGATAACACTTCCTAAGTTAATTGCATATGTTTGATAAAAACACCATTCCACAATACTGTGATTTAATTATTTCTCTTAAAACCCCCTTTAGAATAATTGAACTAAAATCATAAATACTAGCATTAGTCAATATCTTGAACATATTCCTTGTGGGATCGACCCAAACCTTAGTTGGGTTCTTTATTGACAATGACCATATTATATTTCTTCAGGTGTGTATTTTAAGCTTTATCAAAGAGGAGAGTGTAGATTTGGCCTCCTATCAGCTGAAGGAGGTAGCTCATATATGGTATAGGCAGTGGAAGGAAGGTCATAGGGCAGGCACAACTCCTGTTGATTGGGATGAGTTCGTTACAGCTTTCTTGGACAAATTATTTCCTTGGAAGATTAGGGAAGCAAAGATTGTAGAGTTCATCAACCTGAAGTAGAACAATATGACGGTTCAGGAATATGCTTTAAAATTCACTCAATTTTTCAAGTATACCCCAAAGATGGTTGCCGAGCTGAGGGCTCGCATGAGCAAGTTTGTATAAAGGGGTCTCAGATGTGGTGGTCAAGGAGTATTGGATTGTTATGCTTATCAGTGATAATGATATCTCTCCACTCATGATTCATGCCCGGTAGATTGAGGTGGAGAAATTGAAGGAGAAGGAGATGAAGACTTTCATGACCCAAGACTGCACCCTAGACATGACACAGTGCCTTAGACCAAGAACAGCTCCAGGCTAACCCATGGCATAGCAACACTCTAGCATGAGTGAACTACTATAAGAAAATCTTAAGCAAAAGTTGTTGTATCTAAAAATAATGATATACTTTTAAAAGTACAAGAACATCTGATAAGATACTGAAATTTCGTAAACATCAAGAGCTATAGCTGAAACTAATACACTTTGTCTGAAAGCCTTCTAAGAGATTTGGTGAGTTGCTGGGACAAGCCCCTAGCTAACTCTAAAATCTAAAATTGAAACCATACTACTAAAATAGAAGAAATGCTCTGGCCCTTGGAAGCTGAGGACTCACCACTAGATATACAGTTGGACAGAATCTAAAGGAGACTAACCACACTACTGAGCCTGAGTGTCTGAGCCTATATTATAAAATGATATAGCATAGAGAGTATGCGTCAGTACTTTGAAAGTACTGAGTATGTGAAGTTATGTAGTTTAAAGCATAATTATGTTGATTAGAATGTATAGGTAAAACCACTGGAATAATATGGAATGACCCTGGCTAAAAACGTTAATGCTATAAATAGCCTAACATCTGAAAATACTGTAAACCAACTAAAAATTGATTAAGGGTCATAAACATATCCTAGATTTGGGACTGGACTGTACTGTACTATGGAAGTGCCTGTTAACTGACATATAACCACATGATCTAGATGGAGAGTTTCATGTATACACCGTATTGATAGGACCCAATATACCATGCCAGGGTATAAAGGCATCACTGTGTGATCACTAAACTGATTCCCATGCAGGCTAAAGACCTACAATGGCACGTAGTTCTAGAAACTTGGGTGTGCTTGAACCCCTATCCGCTTAGTGCTAAGTATTACTCCCAATTGAATTTATGAATATAACTAACTAAATTGATTAGCTCAAAATTAATGTTATAAGGCTAACCCAGAACTACTTAATGGGAAGTGTTTTGAGAGCCTAGAGAACCTGATAACTGAATTTACCAAGAAAATACTGATAGACAAATAAACGTTAAGCTGATGAACTGTCTTTTCTGGAAAATACTAAGTATAGTCAAAATCTGAAAATGTTAACTTTAGTTAAAGCATACATGAAGAAAATTATGCCCAGATAATAATAAATGTAAAGATAGTAATTTAGACCAGCCTTTAACTCATGCATGGTTCAACCTAGGAATCATGCTAAAACTAGGGCTAGAAATAAATACATATAATTGAAGCCAACACATGAGTTTCACATAATATTAGTCATGGGAAACTGGAAGAATTATTAAAATGCAAGGGAAATCATAATACTTCTAGAAACCCTAACTCATGAATTCTATAGGGTTAAAATGATAAGAGTTTCTAAAAATACTTGGGACACAAGGGTGAATGGAATACCCTTGCTAAATCCCCACATACCAGAAGAAGAAATCCCTAATAAGAAGCTTGAGGTTTCTGAGAAGAAGTAGGAGCCCTAGTTCTTGTCTAGAAGAACTTGTTTGAGTTCTTACAGTGGTTTTTCCAATGTTAGGAGAGAATGTGAGGAGAATATCAACTAATCCCCTCTTAATTCCCCTCTAAAATATCACCATATGACGTAGTTTAGGAGCTTAGAGCTTAGAATTTTACAAAAATGCCCCTGCATAACTGTTTGAAAAATCTGCACGTCCAGTGGTACGACCCAACATACGAGTCATACCCAGATCATACGATCCATGCTGACACTCATGTCTAGGGACCCTGCCCTAAACCATTCTCTAAAGTTCATCCCGCGGGAGCTACCACAATCCATACGACCATATCGCGAGTCATACCACGATTTGTGGCTTCCCAAATTTTCCTAAACACTTCTCTGAAACTCATTTGATGACTAGTTAGTATGATCCATACCACGGTGGTCTGAATCATGAAATGCAGTCATGGTTTCCTTGCCAACTCTTGTTAGACCCCCTAAACCCATATCACAAATCATGGTACGAATTGTGCTGCCCTAGTACAACTCATATAAATCAATCATGGTTCACTAGACAATTTTTTCTATTCCTCTTAAACCTCATCTCACGAGTCCTAGTACAACCCGTAGCACCTCATCACGATTCGTACTGTGACTCGTACTGAGGTTTTTTGCCAGTTTCTTGCATGATCAAGTTTTAAATCTAGGGGCTAGCCTTAGGGATTTTTGATGTGTTACAATATATCCCCCTTGAAAACATTCATCCTCGAATGACGACTAAATAAGCTAGAAAGATAGGGGAAAGAGTTTCAAACCCATAGTTGAAGACTATAGGCTGAAAACTGATAGACTGACAAACTCCCAACTGAGATACATGACTGAACTGAATTCATAAAACATGGATGCACACGACAACTTGAACAGAACTGATAAGAATGAAACTGACATGAAACTGAATAGAATACTAAGAAGGAAGTTAGTACCTGATGTCGAAGTTAAGCTGGAAGGGAAGAGGTGAGAGTATCTAACCATCATATCTACTTTGGCTTCCCATGTAGCTACCTTAACTAGTTGGTTCCTCCATAAAACTTTTACTGAAGCGACCTCCTTGTTTCTCAACTTACGAACCTGATGATCTAGAATCTGAACTGGACCTCTTCATAAGAAACTATCCTTTACACCAACACTCTCTAAAGGCACAATTAAGGTCAGATCACCAATGCATTTCTTCAATAGAGACACATGGAAGGCTGGGTGTGCTGATGCTAACTCCGCAGAAAAATCCAACTTATAGGCCATATTGCCAAAGCATCTCAAGATTCTGTAAAGGCCAACATATATAAGACTGAGCTTTCATTTTTTCCCAAACCTCATCACCCCTTTCATAGGTGAAATTTTAAGATATACCCAATCATCCATAGAAAACTCCAGCTCTCTTCTCCTTACATTTGCATATGATTTCTATCGATTTTGGGTTATTTTCGGCCATTCTTTGATAAGCTAAACCTTGTTCACGACTTCATGTACTGAATTAGGCCCTATTAGAATAGCTTCACTAACCTCAAACCACCCTATAGGATACTTGAGTCGCCTACCATATAATGCCACAAATAGGGCTATCTAAATGCTGGAGTGGTCGTTGTTGTTGTATGCAAACTCGATGAGAGGTAGGTGATCATGCAAGCCGTCAACTTATCATCCAGAGTAGGAATAGTCCACTCAGCTGAGCCATCTATCTACGGATGGAATGTTATGCGGAGCTTAACCTAGAGTCCTAAGTCCTTTCTGAAATGACTCTAGAAGTGCGAGGTGATCTAAGTGGACTCTATGTATTCTAACTAACTCCCGAATGTATAGTCTAGCATAATCCTCTACTGAGTTTGTGGTCTTAATTGGTAGAAATTTGCTAACTTAGTCATTCGGTCTACAACCACCCAAATTGAGTCATGTCGTCGGCGCATACGAGGTAGACCCATAATGAAATCCATGTTTAATTCTTCCCACTTCTAAGTAAGAATGCTGATATCCTGAGTCATACCCCTATGACTCTGATGTTCAACCTTGACCTGTTGGTAGTTTGGCCACCTAACCACAAATTCTACACCATCTTTCTTTATGTCATTCCACTAGTAGACTTCCCGTAGGTCATGGTACATATTGGTGGTACTAGGGTGGATAGAGTACTTGGAGCTGTGAGCTTCCATTAGTATCCATTGCCTCAAATCATCTACATATGGAACACAAAACCTGTCCTAGTAGTGGAGCACATCATATCCCCTTTCGGAGAATGCTTCCATCTCTCTCTTTAACACTGCTTCCTGCGACTTCAGTACGATTAGGTCTGCATCTTTCTTTGACTTAACCTCCATAATGAGGGAGGATTCAAACCCATTCAGCACTACAACTCCACTTTCTGCTGAATCAACCAAACGGACTCCTAACCGAGCCAGTCTGTGAACATCCTTTGGCACCTCCTTTTTACCATCCTTAATATGAGAAACACTCCCCATAGACATCCTACTGAGGGAATCATCCACTACATTGGCTTTACCCCGGTGGTACAAGACGCTCATGTCGTAGTCTTTCAACAACTCTAATCACCTTCTTTGATGCAGATTCAAGTCCTTCAGACTGAACATATACAGTAGGCTTTTTTGGCCAGTAAAAACATCCACATGAACCCCATAAAGGTAGTGCCTCCATATATTCAAGGAAAATACTGCTGCTGCCAGCTCAAGATCGTGAGTCAGATAGTTCTTCTCATAAGCCTTGAACTTTCTGGAAGCATAATCTATCCTTTTCCCATGTTGCATTAGAACACATCCAAGGCCAATTTTTGAGGCATCACAATAAATTACAAATCTATCTAAACCTTGTAGCAGAGTCAAAACTGGGGCTATAGTCAATCAAGTCTTCAACTCCTGAAAACTCTTCTCACATGCATCAGACCACTGAAACCTCGCCTTCTTTTGTGTTAGTCTGGTCAAAGGAGAGGCAATGGAGGAGAAACCCTCTATGAACCATCGATACTACCCGGCTAGGACCAAGAAACTCTTGATGTCTGACGAAGAGGTGTGTCTTGGCCAGTCCTTAACTACTTTGATCTTCTTCAGATCTACTTGAATACCCTTACTGATGATAGCAAGAATGAGGAACTTCAATGATTTTAGCAAGAAATCACACTTGCTGAATGTAGCAAACAACTGGCAGTCCCTGAGAGTTTGCAGAACTATTCTTAGGTGGTTTGCGTGTTCCTGTTCTATTCTGGAGTAGAGCAAGATATTGAATATCCTACTCATCAAGTCCATAAAAGCTGCAGGAGAATTCATTATTTCAAAAGACATAACCACAAATTCATAGTGACCATATCGAGTTCTGAAGGTTGTTTTCAGAATGTCACTTTCTCTGACCCTGAGCTGATGGTATCCTAATCTGAGATCTATCTTGGAAAAATAGCTAGCTCCCTAGAGTTGGTCGAACAAGTCATCAATCCTGGGTAGGGGATACCTGTTCTTGACTGTGACCTTATTCAGTAGACGAGTCGATGCACATTCTGAGTGTACTGTTCTTTTTTAGCACGAATAGGACTAGGGCACCCTATAGAGAGATATTAGGTCTGATGAAATGCTTATTTAAAAGGTCCTTCAATTTTTCTTTTAACTCTTTAAGCTCTATTGTAGCCATTCTATAAGGAGGAATTGATATAGGTTAGGTATTAGGAAGAAGGTCTATGCCGAAGTCCATTACCCACTCGGGAGGGACTCCACGAAGACTTTTGGGTAACACATCTAGGAACTCATTTACAACTGGAACTAACTGAAGACTTGGGGTTTCAGAACTAGAATCCTTAACCCTAACCAAGTGATAAATGTACCCCTTTGAGATTATTTTCCTAGACTTAAGGTAAGAGATAAACTGACCCTTAGGAACTAAAGTACTACCCTTCAACTCTAGGACTGGTTCATTAGGAAATTGAAACTTAACTACTCTAGTTCTGCAATCAACTAAGGCATAACAAGAATGTAACCAATCCATGCAAAGAATGAGGTCAAAATTGACCATATGTACCTCTACTAGATCAACTGAGGTGACTTTATGTAATGTTGTTATTGGACAATTTTTATACCCAACTAGCTCTAACTGACTCACCAACTGGAGTGGATTCTAAAAATGGCTTTGAGAGAATTTCTGGACTAATATCAAACTGGACTGCAATTTAAGGAGTCATGAGGGAAAGTGTGGCTCCTAGATCTAGTAAAGCATAAACATCTATCTGAAAGAGACATAATATATTAGTGACTATATCAGGTGAGTCCTCCTGGTCCTGGTGGGAGGGTAGGGCATAAAATCGATTCAGGCACTGACCGCCACATGTGCTTGAGGTAGTACTCTGCTGAGATGAGTAACATGGTGGAGCTGTTGATGTAGTAGACTAGGCCTTCCCGCATCCCGCTGATGAGCAATCCCTCAACTTGTGACCCAGCTGGCCACAACCAAAACAACCCTCCTTGCACAGAAGAAACTCACATGAATGGTTCTCACCATACTTAGGACATACCGGAGAAATGCGAACTGTTGGAGACATGGCTCTAAGACCGGGAGCCTGATGCTTCACCCCTTCGATCTTAAGGGGGCCTGGAAAAAGGAGCGCTAGATGAAGAGGGTGTTGGATATCTCTATAGCTGCTGTGGGTGATTGCCATCACCCAATCTTTTCTGTGAATACGCAAACTGACTTGTCCTTTCCCGCTTACTTTCCCTCTTTATCTCTTTCAACTTCTCCACCTCTATCTGTTGTGCATGGATTATAAGCCTGGAGATAGCCATATCAATGGTGAATATGGCTGTCCTGGAATCTTGAACCACCAAGTATGAGACCCCATTTACAAATTTGAGCGTGCGAGCCCTTGGCTCGACAACTATCTCCGGAGCATACTTTGACAGTTGAGTAAAATTTAAGCGGTACTTCTGCACCGTCATGTCATTCGGTTTCAAATTGGTGAATTCCATGGCCTTTACTTCCCTTAAATCCAGTAGAGAGAACCTATCTAGAAACATGGTCACAAACTCGTCCCACTTCACCGGACCTGCACCAACTCGTCTCCATTCTTTCCATTGTTTGTACCATAATATGGCCACTCCTTTCAGCTGATAGGCGGCCAACTCAACACACTGCCTAGCATGACATGGCAGCAATACTGGCGGTACAAGGTGCGTGACGCGGCAGTATGAATGCCACGCTGCCTAGCGTGAGGCACCGGCCTCTTAGTGCTACAGCAGGCGCGAGGTGCCATTCACTCCGGTGCTATGCCCTGCACGGCGCACCAAGGGTATTCACATGACCAAATATTGTTATCCTACTTCAACTAGGAAAAGGAGCATCCAATCCCAAGTCAAATCCGCAAAGGAACAAGAAAAGCATCAATCTACTACTAAAATACCCTTTACTTTATGAAATAAGCGAGGTCTTAAGTCTTAAGTCTTAACACGTTTTGAAGTATAAGTTTAGAGATACGATTGTAAGGATTTATTTCATATTTTGAGACAATTGTTGAATTGTTCTTCCTTATTTTTGCATTATTCTGGTGAAGTTTCTTCCTATCATCATTGTAAGTATTATTTTGAGCTTATGTCTATGAATGCTGTGAATTTACTTATAATCGTGAGAGGCTAAAACCTCCACAACTTGGATTGTGGGAACCATGATGAATTAACAAATATAGATAAAATACTTAGTGATTCTTGAACGGAGTTTATGCATGTATTATTTTTTCCTTCGTTTTAATTGTTTCTTAACGGTTGCAAACATTGGAATTTGCCTTATTATTTCTCACCAGCTCAAGGGGGTGATGAATGGGAAAAGGGATTAACAACGGAGATTTGAGACTATCAACCCTCATCTAATAGCTTGACCTTGTCTGAAAATAGCTAATTTTTTTTTTGGTAAACGCCCTTGTGGTGGGCAGGGGCTGAGCAACACCCCCAGGCCTTAACATAAATAAACAAAAGCAGCAAAAAACAAAAGTACATGGAGGGGGACATAAACCTTACCTCCGATCCTATGGTGGTTCATAGGTTGGCCATCCTACTAAGGTTAGCCAACCCATCCCCGATACTAAAATGGAAACCTAGAAACTATGCCCCTACAGGAGAGGACTCCTCTTCAATACATAAATTCTAGGAAAGCAGTAAATGAGGGAGACTCTCCCTTTACAAAGAAAGACCTATTCAAAAAAAAAGAAAAAGCCTAGCTGAAAAGGAAGAGATAATCGGCAAAAGGTGGTATAGAGGCATCCATACCAAGCTTGGATACACTCCAAGCAAATTACTGCATCTCACGGTGGTTCTTTGATCCTCCTGGTTTTCCTCCTTATGAAGTTGGGCAAGCCCATTTTGTCCGTCGAAAGATAACCCCTGATGTGTACTGGTAGCTCATGGAGACAAGAGAACTGTACTGCGATAGTAGTGGTGTGACTATGTTTAGATAGCGCATCAGCGACGACATTGCCCTCTCTGAAGATGTGACGACACGAGAAGGTGTGAAGTTGTGTGATAGTGTCCTGTAATCTGAGAAAGGTGTGGTGGAGATGCCAGGGCGGGGCAATAGTGCCCATAATCCAACCAACTAGAAGCTCCGAATCGACCTCAAGGATGACGCCCCAGTGACCGTTATGAAGGCACCATGTGAGACCTATATATGCTGCTTCCAACTCCGCCTGATTATTTGTCCCTTCCCCAATAGGAGAAGAAAAGGCATGAATAAGGTCCCCATAGCAATCCCTGATAATACCACCTGCCCAAATCCTTCCCGGATTGCCAAGAGCACTCCCATCTGTATTAAGTTTGACAAGTCCAGAAGACGGCTTAGACCATTCAACTCTGGTGACTCTAATCTCGTGTGCACATGAATCAACCCTAGCACAAAGATCTCCCCAATTTGGAGTCCAGTGTACGTAGGGGAAAACCGTCATCAACAGTTTGTAGACATCACTAATAATACCATACTTTACCCTCAGCAGGTTAGACTGTTTGGAACCATACTTAGCAGCACACCGGTTCTTCCAGAGGTTCCAACAAATGAAGATAGGGAGGGATCTGAGAAGTGTATTGTGAGGATCACTACCCGGCTTCTGAGACCACCAGTGCATGAGAAGGGCCCTAAGGGGCATATCATGGTGTCTGAAGCCCATAGAAGAGGAGAACGGGGTCTAGACTGCAGTAGTAAATCTTCGAGAGACCATGACATGTTGAACATCCTCGTGGCCTCTGTCTCGGCAACACACACAATCTGTACTAGCATCCGGATCAAACCATAGAACTCTAGCTGCTGTAGGGAGCTTATTCCTAAGCGCCCTCCATAGGGTAAATGAGGCTTTTAAAAGGTACATGCTTCTGCCAGTTTCTTCTATCAATGAGAGTGGTCTATTTAGATCTCCTTATCATATCCCATGCAGAAGTAGAAGAGAATATACCCGAGGTATTGGCCTTCCAAAAAGGCTGATCAGGTTTATTTGGATGAGATTGAATCTGAGTGTTGATAATTTGTGTGACCAAGTGTTGCGGGAGCTGTTGTCTTAGTCGGTTTATCCTCCACTGGCCCTGGTGTAAAAACTCAGAAACTGTAGCCTTGCCAGGTCTGCCTGGCAGGATCCTATGCGCAGCAAGAGGTCCAGTACCGAGCCAATTATCCCACCAAAAACTAGAGCTGCCAGAGTAAACCTTCCACAAAATATTTTCCTCAGCTCGATGCTTGTTAATCATGAGTTTCTTCCAGCTTTGGGAGTCACCTGAGTCCCACCTTTTGGACACCGGGTGAGATCGCTGACAATATTTGGCCAGAAAGTTTTGCCAGAGTGAATCCTTGGTTCTAAAGGATATCAAAGGTAAGGGTTAGTCAAGTATACATCCGCATATGGACCAAGTTGCCTGGTGATAATCATCTAAATAGGGGACCAACCATTTAGGTGAATTTAAATTACCGATATTGCATGCTAAGCACTGGAATAGATCATTAGTATAAAATGTCTTGTGGTTATAAAGTTATGGTGAACACTTACCCTAGTTAGTTGCATTAATTTGGAATCAACCTTCACTTCCTACCAACGACATTGTTTGTTACTTTTATAAGTTCCCTCCCCCCTCTTAGGAGATAATTGACTTTATAGTTTAAGTACTAGCGTTCTTCTTTATCCTTCCATATTTCCCGTGGGATCGACCCCAATCTTTTTTGTTCTATATTTGACATTGACTATGTTATATCTCATTACGAGGTGTAATTTGGGCGATATCAAATTTTGGCACCGTTGCCAGGGAATACAGTTTAGGATTAGATTAATTGCTTGTATTTAGTATTTATTTCCTATTTTTTGTTTTTCTTTTATTTTGTGACGTGTCACAAGGAGTCGTGGTGAAACAAGAGTCAAAGATGTGATCATAGTCTCAATAGGTATTTTGATGAAGTCTGAGTAATCAAGATACCCGTGTCTTGCTGCAACGTTAAATCAGGCGCTACTTGGGAGGCAACCCGAGATAAATTTTTCGTTTTTATGTGTTTGTTCAAGTGTGCAGGTGATAGGTCATGATTTTCAACAAAAATTGAGCTTAAATAGTGAAAAAGGGGAGCAAAATAGTCAAATGTGCGCACCGGGAAGCGCTCAGCCAAGCAGAACAAGGCCTGGTGCACGCGCTGGCAATATAGCAGCAGCAACAGGCACGGCATGCATACATGTTAGTGCATCCAGGCGTGCAAGGAGCGGCAGTTTTGGCGCATCCATATGCGCGACGCGCAGTAGATCTGGCGCTTTTAGCGCCGCGACGCGTAGCAGGTGTACAGGTGAAAGAATTTAAGGGAAAAAATGGAATTTCCAACCGAAAGGAGTACTTTAAATGGACTAAACCTAAAAATTTCAGTTCAATTTCAAAAGAGCCGCGCCGCACCCCTCAATTCCAAGAAAGCTCTCTCAAAACTTCATCTATTCATAAAAATCTTCCAAATATTTTCACCCAAATCACAAAGCATATCATTTTTCTTGAGAAACCTCCACAAATGGCACCAAAAGTAAAAAAAGGAAAATGAGTGGCTTCTTCAAGCCAGGGGTCAAAAAGAGCAAGGAGACCTAGTGAAGAGGAGCATGAAGATGTGAGTATGGCATCACCACCATTGAGGCGATATGGTTTCCATTGGATCATAGAGAAAGAAGGTAAAAAATGGTTCAAGGAATATAAGGAATCTAAATACTCGCATGATATGCTTATTGATAGAAATTTCTTTTCACTAGTTTTCCCTCACATGGTAGGTAGGATACTCACCCTTGGTCTTGGTTTTATGTTTAATGCGCCGAGTGACTGTAATTTGAATATGGTGAGAGAATTCCTTGCAAATTGGATGCTAAAGGAAAGGTCGAACAAGTTAAAATTAGGGGTCAAATTATTGAGTTTGCACCTAAGGCTTTGAATAGATTACTTGGGACAACTATTGTTGACCCACAACCCTTTGTCGACATGGTGAAGAAACCTCTATATAGGAATATTAGACATACTCTGTGTTGCCCTAACTCTATTGCATGATGGACTCGCCACCAACAATTTGGGTATCATGTTTCACTTCCATATGCTCATTTAAGTAGAGAGGCACGAGTTTGATTAAAAATAGTATGTGTTTGTTTAGTGCTCGGAAAACATATAATCCATTTGACTAGAGAAAGAGTGTGTCTTGTGTATGCGCTAATGACTGAAATGCCAATTAATATGGGGGTGCTCATTAAAAATGTGTTGAAAAGAGAAAGGGTAAAGAAAGGTCAAAACTTCAGATTTTGGGGTCTCTTGACCTGATTTTTGCGAGGGCACGACATTGACGAGGAGGAAGCAGACTATAGACCTGCTTATGACCCTAGGGGCATTGATGTGACAAAAACAAAGGAACCTGAGGGTATAAACAGTCCAGTATTACTTTTAATGAGCATAATGTGCGAATTGACAACATGTTGAGCCACTTGTACGGTATGCAAATACTCTAGTTGAGGATGAATGGTGTGACTGATGAGCAGCTACAGTAGCTTAACATAGACTACCCTCTGATTAAGCACTCGTGAGCCCTTTGCAGAGTTGGGCCTAGATATGAGGAGCCTCTTGATGATGATGTTGCCACGGAAGACGAGATGGTGAGAGTAGACTCGGACATAGAGTCTAGTGATGATGATTATGAGGATTCTGAGATGGGGGAAGCTGCTCTTGCCCTCACAGACGTGAGGAGTAAAGGCTCAGAGAGTTTTTTTTTCACTCTGTTACTTCATGCTTATTTGTTTTAACACTGGGGACAGTGTGACTAATTATGTGTGGAGTGGGAGAAGTGAACTACATATTACCATGCATTCCTTAATTGCTAGATTTGCACATGGTAGGCCTAGTTTTTTGGGGATTTATGATTTATCATGCATGCTTAATTGGTTGTAGTAGATTTTTTAGTTTTATTTTATTTTGGGTTCCTCTGGTTTTTGTTTACAGTACTTTTTCAGTGGATAGTCTCTTAGAATCGATTAGAGAGTCTAGATTTTTTTCTTTATTTTTAGTCATTGAGTCATGACTTTGCCCGATGATGGATGAATGACGACCGTCTTAAGGGTAAATTAGTCATTAGGAAGAATAAGAACTTGGACCCTATGAATTCTAGGGACTTCACTTTAGGTATCATTGAGACTTTATTAATTTCACTCAAAAATGCATTGAAAAGGTAGAAACACTTAGTCTTTTGGGAACTTGACTCTTGTACTTGAAAAAATGGGCTTAATTATATTATGCATTCATTATGTATATATGTGTTTATGTGATTTTGATTTCCATTGTTAAACCATTTTGTGCCAATGTGTGACGAATTTTTGAGATACTCTATGCTTGTAAATTGATGTCTAGAACTTGCCTGGTGTGTTTATTGAACGAAATAAAAATGATGGATTTAGGAAGTGATATAGGCATTTCTTTGGTAGCCTTATTTTTATCCTGTTTTACCTACCTTGATTATAATTATGCTAGTTAGTTATGTTTGAGCCTTAGCCTATTCTTTTGATAGCCATATTATAGGATTAAGTCCCTTTTTATTCTATTGACTTGTATTTGATCCAAATGACTCCTACAACACTTTAATTGATAAAATTTTGTATGAAAGGAGCATGAGTGGAAAAGTGAAGGGAAAAGCTAAAAAGGGTGGAAATTAGAAGAAAAGAAAAGGGTGAAAATTTCTAAACAAGGAGGATGATGTTAGTGGGAATATAAAAATAAGAAACAACTTTTAAAAAAGTGATGATGAAAAAATGTATGAATGAGCTCAATGTTGAAAGAAAAATCCCCACTAGTCACCTAAGTTGAAGAAAACTAAAAAAATTTAAAATAAAAAGCGGTATAAGGAGAAAATTTGAAAATTGAAGAATGAGCTAAAAATCAAAGTGTTTTGAAGTAATAAAGTGCTTAGAGAGATTAGTCACTATCTTGGCCAAATAGTTCCTACCCGTCCCTTAGCCTACATTACAACCAAATTTATGTCCCATTTGATCCTTGATTCATAATTCTATATTAGTGGAGTACTACACTAAGAGCAAGCCTATGGGTCGTCTTTTGCATGCATGTTGAGTTCTTTGGGAGAGTGAGTGGATTTTGTTATATTTATGCCCAAGTTTATATTGATTTATATCTTGTGTCAAAAGGGCATCTCTCCAAATTGTGAGGGGCATAATAGTAAAACTTTGGTAAATTTTGATTGCTAAATTACATATGATACATGTTTTCCCAAATATGTCTTAATGAGTTAGTTTTCAAAAGCTAAGTGATTTCAGACTTTGACATTTTAATGTTGATCCTATATGCATTTTAATGAATTGTTTAAGCTTCATTGATTTGTCTCATGATACTAAGTGCAAGTAGACCTATTCGTAGGAGGAATTTAATGATTAATTGTGAGAAGGGAAGTAGTAGATTGTTCGAGGATGAACAATAGTTTAAGTGTGGGGTGTTGATGAAGGGCATACTTACGAACTTCATAGACATATTTTGCCCGTACTTTACTATGTTTTGAGAAACAATTATGTGTGTTTTCATGTATTTATGTTATGTATTTGTGAAAATGGCTAACATACATGATTAGATGCTTTCAGGGCTAAAAGTGATGGATTTAGATATGTTCAAGACGATTGGAATGAAGTTGAAGAAGAAGGAATGAACTAAGCAATATTAAGGACAACAATGGTGCACTACCACGCCCGTGCGACCAGCAGCACGAGGCGCCAACACCTAAACACACTGCCTGGCCCGGTGTGGAAGAAATACTGGCGCTACAAGGCGTGCGATGCGGACGTATGAATGCCACTCTGCCTGGCGCGAGGCGCCGGCCTCCCAGTGCTACAGCAGGCGCGAGGTGCCATTCACTCCGGCGCTATGCCCTGCGCGGCGCACCAAGGGTATTCACATGACCAAATATTGTTATCCTACTTCAACTAGGAAAAGGAGTTTTCAATCCCAAATCAAATCCGCAAAGCAACAAGAAAAGCATCAAACTACTACTATAAATACCGTTTACTTTTATGAAATAAGGGAGGTCTTAAGTCTTAACATGTTTTGAAGATATAAGTTTAGAGATATGATTGTAAGGCTTTATTTCATATTTCGAGACAATTGTTGAATTGTTCTTCCTTATTTTTGCATTGTTCAGGTGAAGTTTATTCCAATCATCATTGTATGTATTATTTTTAGCTTTTGTCTATGAATTCTATGAATTTACTTATAATCATGAGAGGCTAAAACCTCCACAACTAGGATTGTGGGAACCATGATGAATTAACACACATAGATAAAATACTTAGTGATTCTTGAACGTAGTTTATGCATGTATTATTATTCCCTTCATTTTGATTGTTTCTTAACGGTTGCAAACATTGGAATTTGCCTTATTCTTACTCACCGGATCAAGGGGGTGATGAATGGAAAAAGGGATTAACAATGGAGATTTCATACTATCAACCCTCATCTAATAGTTGACCTTGTCCCGGAATAGCTAATCCAATATCAAAGGTAAGGGTTAGTCAAGTATACATCCTCATATGGACCAAGTTGCGTGGTGATAATCATCTAAATAGGGGACCAACCATTTAGGTGAATTTAACTTACCGATATTGCATGCTAAGCACCGGAATAGATCACTAGTATAAAATGCCTTGTGGTTATAAAGTCATGGGAACACTTACCCTAGTTAGTTACATTAATTTGGAATCAACCTTCACTTTCTCTCAACGACATTGTTTGTTTCTTTTACAAATCCTCCCCCCTCTTAGAAGATAATTGACTTAAAAGTTTAAGTACTAGCGTTCTTCTTTATCCTTTCATATATCCCGTGGGATCGACCCCATTCTTTTTTGTTCTATATTTGACATTGACTATGTTATATCTCATTACGAGGTGTAATTTGGGCGATATCAGTCCTCATCTACCTTAGACCCATGAAATTTCATGGGATCCGTCCAAGTAAAGTCTCAGACTCTGGCAGCAGTTATAAGCCCACTCATATTAGCTAGTACAATGGCTTGTTGGTTGAACTGGTTGGTCACTTCAAGAGATAGCATTTGAATAGCAGCCCAGAACTCAACGGGTTTCACCTAATCATCTTGAGGGGTTGTTGGAGCTAGTGGAGCTTTCTGGTCCTCCTTTCGTTTCCTCTTCTAGGAGGCATCCTTAACTAAAAATGGTAGAGCACAAGTTAGGTGGATATTTTAGAGATTCACACTCTATGCACGATAAGAATTAAGAGGAAAAAGGGAATTTTTCTAAAAATCCTTGCAGTCTCCCCCTCATAAGTACGATGCGCCTTACACCCATGAAAAGAATTCTACTTCACGTGGCTTTTAGACATCTTACGACACTCTAAACCTGAGGCTATGATACCATAGTTGCCATGACCTGAGTCTGCACCCTGAACGCGACAAGGTGCCTAGAACCACGAATAGCTCCAAGTTAACCCATGGCATAACAAAACTCTAACATGACTGAACTACGGTAAGAAAATTTTAAGGGGAAGTTATTTTATCTAAAAATAACAGAATACTTTTAAAAGCACAAGAACATCTATTAAGATACTGAAATTTCAAAAAGATCAAGAGCTATAGCTAAAACTAATACACTTTGTCTAAAAGCCTTCTAATAGATCTGGTGAGTTGCTAGGATAAGTGATAACGCTCAAACCCACCTCTTACTGAAGTGAGAAGCGAACGTTGTTAATAAAGAACCCAACTAGAGGTTGGGGTCGATACCACGAGGAATAGGGAGACTGGATTATAGTCAGTAACTGAACTTGTGAGGTAGTTACTTCAAAATAGGGGGATTTTAAAGAAAATCAATAATAAAAGCAAATATCAAAATTCTGATGTTAAGTCAATATCAAAGGATAACTAGGGTTTATGTTCCCCATGGGTTCATAACTATTTCGGGTATACACTCATGATTATCACCAATACTAACTTATAAAATTGATAACTTAAGTTCATTCAAATGACTGACCAGTCCCTATTGAATGATTATACTCAATCACTCGACCAAGTATCATGAGCAGTTTCAAACTATCCGTTATCACTAAGTTCCAGATTTAACTATCCTGCGACTACAACTCAAGTTAATACAAAAATCGTCAAAATCAAGGTTCTGTTGTAATTCTCTTTTCGTAATCCCTACCTCTTCTACCAAAGCAAGTAAAGAATTCGGGCATGTCCTAACGTAGCGCACTGTTAAGAAACGTTTAAGCATGAAGAGAATACCATATAAGTATTTGTTTGGTTTTAAGATCACTTTGTGTAACCCTAGCTTGTTAATTCACCATAGTTCCCACAACCCTAGCTATGGTGTTTTAGCCTCTCATAGTTGCAAGGTTGTGATTAGCATTCATGATTAAGAATAAAAATTAATACTTACAATAATGATTGAGAAAAACCACTTCCTTCAATTACTCCACAAAATCTTGAAAAACAAGTAGTAAGAACAAGAAGAATTCAAGAACAGGTTGATCACAAGTTAAGACCAACACAATCCTCTCTTTTTCAAGGTTTCTACACTCTAAAACTATCAAACTGACGTCTTCCTTAAAAATAAAACATAAAAATATTTATACAGACAGAAGAATCCTTTTTGTTAGCCAACAAGGTGAATTTCCATATCTGTCGCCGCTAGTGCCACTACTTGACCTACGATACATAGCATGCTCCTACAATCCATAGCTTCCTCTCGTACAATCTTAGCTGGCTAAATTTTGGCTAAGTTTTGGATCTGGGTGCGACTCATACCATCAACTCATGACTCGTACTGAGCTCCCATACTTTGAATCAAAGATTTTTAAAGTTTTTCTGAAGTTCATCACGACCAGAATGGTATGACTCGTACCTTCATCTTACGGGTCATACTTGCTTCTCATAGAAGGATTCAGACTCAGATGCAATTCTTCTGGATTACATCATGACTCATACAGGCCTGTTACTAATCGTACTAGGACTTGTGGGTCACATCTGCTCAACCTTAACTTTCAACAACTTCTCACGGCCACTAGTACGACTTGTAGGTCCTTCCTACGATCCGTCCTATGGTCTGCAGTTTTTGCCCATTTTGCCCATTTTAAGCTATCTTTGAAATTTTTAGTTCCAACACCTGTTTATCCTATAAAAAAAGGAAAAGTACCTCATATCCATATAAATATACCCAAGTCCATGCTATTTTCTTAGTTTTGAGCGTCGAATGTGCTGTAAACCCACAACACATCAATAAGCCCCCAGCAAACTCTAAAATATGAAAACTGAAACAACACTACTAAATAGAAGAAATGCTCTGGCCTTGGAAGATGAGGACTCACCACTGGATATACTGCTGGATAGAATCTGATGGAGACTAACCATGTTGCTGAGCCTGAGCGCCTATGCCTATATCATAAAATGGTAGAGCATAGGGAGTATGCAACAGTACTTTGAATGTACTGAGTATGTCAAGTTCTGATGTTTTAAACATAATAATATTGATAATAAAAAATAAGTAAAGCCACTGTAATAATATGGAAAGACCTTATCTGAAAACATAAATGTTGTAAATAGTCTCACATTTGAAAATAATGTAAAGCTAGTAAAAACAAATTAAGGGTCATAAACATATCCTGAGATCTAGGACTGGACTGTACTATACTGTGGAAGTTCCTTTTAACCAACATATAATCACGTGAGCTAGACGTGGAGTTCGATGTATACACTCCACCGATAGGACCCAATATACCTTGCTATAGTATAAAGGCATGGATGTGTGATCATTAAACTGATGCCCGTTTGAGCTAAAGACCTACGGTGGAATGTAGTTTTGGGAACGTAGGTGCACTGGAATGAAGGTCAGGTTGGTGCTAAGAACTACTCCTAATTTAATTTATGAATATAACTAACTAAATTGATTATCTCAAAACTTATGTTCTAAGGCTAATTCAGAACTACCTATCTGGAAGTGTACTGAGCACCTAGAGAACCTAATAACTAAATTTACTGAGAAAATACTATTAGATTGATAAATGATAAGCTAATAAACTGACCAATCTGGAAAACACTAAATATAGTCAAAATTTGGAAAACTTTAGTTAAAGCATACATGAAGAAAATTATGCTCAGATAATAACCAATGTAAAGATAGAAATTTAGACCAGCCTTTAACTCATGCAAGGTTCAACCTAGGAATCATGCTAAAACTGGGGCTATAAATGTGTCACACCCCGCCTTGGGGGGGGGGGGGTACGACTGGCACCTGGTGCCCTACTAAGATCTGACCTGCTAGACTGTTAAGCCTGGGCGCGTCTGGCGCCTGGCTGGCTCTAACTCAGATTTCTGGAAACAAAGGGCTATATGACGGCTGTAAATATAGCCCCCGACCCATTGGCCTATCGCCTGTTGTACCCGTCTTGGCAGCTAACCAGAAATATAGTAACTTAGGGAAACCTATACGGGCCGACAAGGCCACCATGCTGTCTAGTTATCTGCTGCTTAATCAAAAAGCACAAAAAGAAGCTACGTGACCGGAAAGGTCACCACTACTGACAACTATGGCCTCACACGACCATCACAGAAGTAAGAAAGAGTAAAGGCAACTATATAACTGCACGGCCCCACACGACCGGCTCATCTGACCACAGGGACTACATACAGACTGCAAGCCTCTAGGAATAGTAACAGAACTGATCGGGACAGGGCCCCAACCTACCCATTCTATATACAACAAAAGGAACTGAACTACACCTCTGAAATTCAGCCTCCGGATGACTGGAGCTGAATACTCAACCGCTGACAGGGAGTCACGTAGAATCACCTGCTCGTCTAGGAGTACCTGCAGGCAAGTAATGCAGCGCCCCACTGGGCGTCAGTACCATTGGTACTGAGTATGTAAAGCAACTGAAATACTATAACTGAAAATAACATCTGAAAGCAATAATATGACTGATGAAGCTGAAGTAGAAGGAATAACTTAACTGTCCGATGATGTAGATGGCACCTGTTCTTACTGATACTGAAGGAAGTAGGAATCATACCTGGAAGCGCATCATTCTACTACCAACCCACTCGCGTCTAATATAACATGGCATAGTATACACAACATAACACATCACATACAAACCTTACCCGGCCCCCATAAGCCGGGAGGTACAATCAACACAGAATCTATGCCCCTACCCCGGTCATCCCATCTCCTATAGTGGCTGTAAGCATCCTGCCGGTCCCTAGGTATGCACTTGGGCTCGCTGAGCCCCTGACTATAACTGTACCTGAGTCCGAAGGACTCCAAATCAACACCCCGGGCGTACCCGCTCGACGGGGGTGTATAAGGGCCGACCAAGGCACAATATGGGGAAACTAGCATCCCATCTTCGTCCCCTGGCGGGACGGCATATCACTCCGTAGAGTGACGTATCCTCATCCTCTGGCGGACGAGTCGATACAGCTATTAACCCTGGGCGGTCAGGGATGCTAGGTAATCCAACCCCAATCAATACAATGGTCTCGACTAATCATGTTGTCTGTGTATCTCATAAGCCAAAACTAATAGGCGTAAGGTATTATATAAATCATGTACTGGGCTAAAAATAGCAATCTGTAGATGTCTGATACATGCTGTGACAGGGAAGTATAAATATGAATATAGTTCCCTGTCTAACTGTACTGGGGCAAAGGCTATACAAGCGGGTGTTTCTGCTGAAGGCTATGCTGTTCACTAGGTTTCTGTATTAACATGATTTCCTATTTCTAACATGCTTTCTAAACCATATACAGTTACTATTCTATATCTGGAATGCTTTACTGATGTTGTACTACCTTGTGAGGTTTCAGCTAAACACAACAATATCTTTGCAGGGCACATTATATCACATACTGAATATACGGCCAATCTTAATCATTTATATTCGAATCTATATCATACGGATAGGTATCGTACACGTTACGGCCCAAAACTGCTCATATTGCACCAATGTTCAAAATAATACAATAATCAATTTCTGAACCTTTTACTGGTCTGTAAATTACTACACTGCTTCAATGTCACTCAACTTGCCGAGGAAACTTAACTTTACATACCTTATCTTTAAATATTCGTCCGTCGGACGAGGCTCCGCCGGTACTTCTATTGTTTTCTCCCAACTGCATTCATAAATACGTCAATCAATACTAAATACAACCTTATTGTAAAGAGCGACGTTACTTTCGATTTAATTTATAGCCTAAACTTAGGCTTATCGAAAGACGGTCGAAAACTCACTATTTTTCAGCGGCCCAGAAGGGAGAAATATTTACTTCTCAACTAGGAACACATAGACATTAATTTAGAGAAATTCTACTTACTTTAGTTCGGCGGCTCGCCGATTCGTCGGCCGTATTTCGTGAAACTAATTCCGTAGAAATGCTCTCTGCTGCTAAATACCTTGGTATCTAGGATTAATTTGGGTTTGGGCAGCGTTTGGCAGCGTAATCGGACGAAAATATTTAATTTTCCTTCGTTTCTCTCTGTTCACAGCGTGTTCTGGAAATTATTTTAAGGGTTAATGAGTTTCAACCGAATTGGGGGCTTTATATACTTGGGCCTGGACAAGGGTAACGTGGCACGGAGCCATCGCGGAGGCCTCCCCTCCGTGACACGCTGCCATCGCGGAGGGCCTCTGCCTCGGCTCCTCCTGCGATGGTTCGACAGGTTTCTCGTCCGATCTTTTCCCGGGTCTTTCCATAGCACGTATGGCTTTCAAATATGCTTAACCAACGTGCGAGTAGGTCATCTAAGTGCCGGGAATTCTACGGGGTATAACATTCTCCCCCCCTTAGGAACATTCGTCCTCGAATGTATACTGCTATCTAGAGGACTGTTTATTTTACTTTCTGGGAAAATTTTGGCAGAGTTTCCCCTGTAACATGGACTATTGCAAAAACCTGAAATGCAGAAAAGTCCAACACAGGCACTGCACACAATGTTCTACAATCCACTAGACAACTAAGTATTACTTCTCTCTTTATCATTTACAACATACATATCATAAAGTACTGTATAAGCAATGATACGGACATACCTGTCGTCTGACTAGGCCTGAAATAAGTGAGGGTATCTGATTTTCATGTCTTCTTCAGCCTCCCATGTCATTTCTTCCCGATTTCTGTTACGCCACAAAACTTTGACAGATGCAACATCTTTAGTTCTCAACCTGCGAATCTGTCTGTCTAAGATAGCTACGGGAACCTCTTCGTAGGCTAACTCCTCTGTGACCTGAACATCCTGGACTGGAACTACTGTAGAAGGGTCCCCTACGAACTTTCTTAACATGGAAACGTGGAATACTGGATGAACAGATGCTAATTCTGGAGGCAAGTTTAACTCATACGCCACGCGGCCTATTCTTCGCCGAATTTGGTACGGCCCAATGAATCTTGGGCTAAGCTTGCCTTTCTTGCCAAACCTCATTACCCCTTTCATCGGGGACACTTTTAGATATACCAAGTCGTTTACCGAAAATTCTAGATTTCGGCGCCGTCTATCTGCGTATGACTTCTGACGACTCTGAGCGGTCAGTAAACGTTCCCGGATAAGCTTTATCTTTTCTTCGGACTGCCGAACGATATCTGGGCCAACTAATGCTGATTCTCCTACCTCAAACCAGCCCACCGGCAATCTACACTTTCGCCCGTATAATGCCTCGAAAGGCGCCATCTGGATAGCTGAATGGTAGCTGTTATTATAAGAAAATTCGATTAATGAAAGATGTTCATCCTAGCTACCCCCAAAATCTAATACACACGCTCGTAGCATATCTTCGAGCGTCTGAATTGTATGTTCAGCTTGCCCGTCTGTCTGAGGATGGAATGCTGTACTCAGATTAATCTGCGTCCCTAGACCTTTCTGAAATGACTGCCAGAACCTAGCTGTAAACTGTGCCCCTCTGTCTGAAATGATAGATGCCGGCACTCCATGTAACCTAACTATTTCTCTGATATATAATTCGGCATAATCCTCAGCTGAGAAGGTAGCCCTCACTGGCAGGAAATGAGCTAATTTTGTCAGCCTATCAACTATTACCCAAATGGAATCATTTCTGCGTCTAGTACGGGGTAACCCTGTTACAAAATCCATGTTTATTTCTTCCCATTTCCACATAGGTACCGTTATCTCTTGCGTCAAACCGCCCGGTTTCTGGTGCTCGGCTTTTACCTGCTGACAATTAGAACATCTAGACACAAATTCAGCTATCTCAGCTTTCATACCTGGCCACCAATAGATGTCTCTGATATCGTGGTACATTTTCGTCGCCCCTAGATGAAGGGAATAGCGAGCGTAGTGTACCTCGTGCATGATCTGCCCACGAAGTCCTGAGACATTCGGGACACAGAGGCGGCCCTTACAACGTAGCACATCATCCCCGGCTATCTGAAAATCTGGCTCCTTACCTTTCTGAATTCTATCTCTGAGGTGGACTAAATCGGGATCCTCGTACTGTCGTTCTTTTACCTCTGCAACCAATGATGATACTGCAGAATTCTGAATTACGGCTCCATTATTTTCTGTTTCCATTACTCGAACGGCTAGCCCAGCTAACTGATGAATTTCTTTAACTAACTTCTGCTTCTCAGGTCGCAAATATGCTAAACTCCCCATTGACTTACGGCTCAGGGCATCTGCTACAACATTAGCTTTTCCGGGGTGGTATAGAATATTCACATCATAGTCTTTTAACAACTCCAACCAGCGGCGTTGCCGCAGATTCAACTCCCTCTGGGTGAAAATGTACTGTAGGCTCTTATGATCTGTGTAAATATCAACATGAACTCCGTACAGATAATGCCTCCACATCTTCAAGGCATGAATTACTGCGGCTAATTCTAGGTCATGGGTAGGGTAATTCTTTTCGTGTTTCCTCAGCTGCCTGGAAGCATATGCAATTACTCTACCATGCTGCATCAACACACATCCCAATCCGACACCTGACGCGTCGCAATAAACTGAATAACCTTCTGTGCCTTCCGGCAATGCTAATACGGGAGCGGAGGTCAATCTATCTTTCAGTTCTTGGAAACTCTGCTCACATGCCTCCGTCCACTGAAACTTTGCTGCTTTCTGTGTCAATTTAGTTAAAGGTGCTGCAATGGTTGAGAATCCCTCAACGAACCTTCGATAATATCCTGCCAACCCCAAAAAGCTACGAACTTCAGTCGGGGTAGTAGGCCTAGGCCATGACTTAATTGCTTCTATCTTCTGTTTGTCTACCTATATACCAGTATCTGAGACAATATGCCCTAAAAAGGCTACTGAGTTAATCCAGAATTCACACTTAGAAAATTTTGCATACAACTGGCGGTCCCTGAGAATCTGGAGCACTGCCCGCAAATGAGTCCGGTGATCTGCTTCGGAGTGAGAATACACCAGAATATCATCAATGAATACTATCACGAACTGCTGGGGCATTTGTTAGCCTGAAGGACATAACCAGAAATTCAAAATGTCCATATCGGGTCCTGAATACTGTCTTAGGGATATCCCTTTCACGTACTCGGACCTGGTGATATCCAGACCGCAAATCAATCTTAGAAAAGTATCTGGCTCCCTGTAACTGATCAAATAGGTCATCAATCCTAGGAAGCGGATACTTATTCTTTACTGTAACTTTGTTTAACTGCCGATAATCTATGCACATTCGGAGCGAGCCATCTTTCTTTCTCACGAACAAGACTGGCGCACCCCACGGGGAAGTACTCGACCTGATAAAACCTTTATCTAACAAGTCTTTCAACTGCTCCTTTAATTCTCTGAGTTCTGCAGGAGCCATACGATAAGGAGGTATTGATATTGGTTGAGTGCCTGGTAGCAAGTCAATAGCAAAGTCTATTTCCCTTTCTGGGGGAATGCCAGGTAACTCATCAGGAAATACATCTGGGAATTCATTTACCACCGGGACAGACTGGAGTGACGGAGATTCTGCTTGGACAACCTGAACTCTGACAAGATGGTAAATACATCCCTTAGATATCAACTTTCTCGCCCGAAGGTAGGAAATAAACCTACCTTTTGGCGTCACGGTGCTGCCCTTCCATTCCCGTACTGCCTCCCCCGGGAAGTGGAATCGGACCGTTTTGGTCCAACATTCAACATTAGCAAAACATGGTACTAACCAGTCCATACCCATTATGGCATCGAAATCTATCATCTCTAACTCGACCAGATCTACTGTGGTCTGACGATCAGCAACCTCTACTGTACACCCGCGGTAAATTTGGCTAGATGTGATAGAGTCACCGACGGGCGTAGATACTAAGAAGGGCTGCTGTAATGATTCTGGTACAATACTAAACTTTCGTGCCACAAATGGAGTAATATAGGACAAAGTAGACCCTGGATCAATTAGCACATAAGCAGGGTGTGAGCAGATAGTTAGCATACCTGTCACAACATCAAGCGATGCCTCTGAATCTTGCCTCTCTGGTAAGGCATATGTGCGGCTTGGACCCGCACCTATACTGGAGGCCCCTGATCTGCGTCGACTGCATATAGGACAAAGTGGTAGGGTATACCTACTCTGCTCCGCCCTCCTCTGTGACGGTGAGTCTGCCGTCTGCGAACCTCTACCAGCCTCTGACTGCCCCCTGCGGCTGAATCTACCTCCCTGTGACTGTGGTGGAGGCGGGGGCCTGGGCGGCCTATCTGACAATCGTGGCCTGGGTCCTCCCGGGGCCTCTCTTTGTAACTCAGCTGGTCTATCCCGGCGACGCTGCTCCTGATTAACCCTTCTGATTTCCCGATGTCGCTGTCTGATGCCCTCAATATTCTGGGCAAATGCCTGGATTTGGGAAATATCCATATCTTCTCGCAGTGTGGCCGTAATACAAGTCTCAACATACTCTGGGTTCAACCCCATAATAAAACGGTGCACTCTGGATGCCATGGTATCCACAAAAGCTGGTGCATATCGAGCCAAGGAGTCAAACCGCAAGGAATATTCCCGAACACTCATGGCCCCCTGTTCCAGATGTAGGAACTGGTCTACTCGGGCCTGTCGAATCTCCCGCGGCAAATAATGATCCAGAAAGGCTCCTGAAAAGCTGGACCAGGTAGGAGGGGGAACATCTCTCCCTCGGGACCTCTCCCAGCTTTCATACCATAACACCGCAATATCTCGCAACCGAAATGCGGCCAATTCAACTGACTCAGTAGGTGTAGCATGCATAACCCTGAAGATTCTCTGCATCTGATCCAGAAAATCCTGGGGGTCCTCTGTGCGATCCATGCCCGTGACTGTGGGGGATTCAGGGCTAAGAACTCTCGGACCCTCGAACTACTGGGCCCTCCTGATGCTTCTGCAACTGTGGATGGCATTTGCTGCCGCTGAGCAGCCATCACCTGTGCTATCATAACTACAGCACTCCTAACTTCCTGATCGGAAGGCATCAGTATAGGGACTGCTAAAGATACTGTCGCTCCAAACGGCTCCTGACGTGGTGGAGACTGCTGAGGAGGCTGAGATGAAGCCTCTGTAGGGCCCTCTGGTCGGGCTGTCTCCAAATGAGGGGGAGGCATCCTGCTGGTGCCTTCCCCTGCTGCAATGTCTAAGCTCCGACCTGTGACGGGATGACGCTGGTCTGACATTATCTGTAGCCAAAGAATATGATAAGATTTTTAGGAATTCAACCCTATACTGTACCGCTCTATAGCACGACTGAATCAGAATAAAAGACAACCATCCTATCATGCCTTGCAGCCTCCTACCCATAGTATGTGGTGCACAACACATCCATGGACAGGACTCTACTTAGCACGGCTTGCAGACTCCCTGGGATACGACCTGCTCTGATACCAAGTTTGTCACACCCCGCCTTGGGGGGGGGGTACGACTGGCACCTGGTGCCCTACTAAGATCTGACCTGCTAGATTGTTAAGCCTGGGCACGTCTGGCGCCTTGCTGGCTCTAACTCAGATTTCTGGAAACAAAGGGCTATATGACGGCTGTAAATATAGCCCCCGGCCCATTGGCCTATCGCCTGCTGTACCTGTCTTGGCAGCTAACCAGAAATATAGTAACTCAGGGAAACCTATACGGGCCGACAAGGCCACCATGCTGTCTAGTTATCTGCTGCTTAATCAAAAAGCACAAAAAGAAGCTACGTGACCGGCAAGGTCACCACTACTGACAACTATGGCCTCACACGGCCATCACAGAAGTAAGAAAGAGTAAAGACAACTATACAACTGCACGGCCCCACACGACCAGCTCATCTGACCACAGGGACTACATACAGACTGCAAGCCTCTAGGAATAGTAATAGAACTGATCGGGACAGGGCCCTGACCTACCCATTCTATATACAACAAAAGGAACTGAACTACACCTCTGAAATTCAGCCTCCGGATGACTGGAGCTGAATACTCAACCGCTGACAGGGAGTCACGTAGAATCACCTGCTCGTCTAGGAGTACCTGCAGGCAAGTAATGCACCTCCCCACTGGGTGTCAGTACCACTGGTACTGAGTATGTAAAGCAACTGAAATACTATAACTGAAAATAACATTTGAGAGCAATAATATGACTGATGAAGCTGAAGTAGAAGGAATAACTTAACTGTCCGATGATGTAGATCGCACCTGTTCTTACTGATACCGAAGGAAGTAGGAATCATACCTGGAAGCGTATCATTCTACTACCAACCCACTCGCGTCTAATATAACATGGCATAGTATACACAACATAACACATCACATACAAACCTTACCACATCACATGCTAGGTAATCCAACCCCAATCAATACAATGGTCTCGACTAATCATGCTGTCTGTGTATCTCATAAGCCAAAACTAATAGGCGTAAGGTATTATATAAATCATGTACTGGGCTAAAAATAGCAATCTGTAGATGTCTGATACATGCTGTGACAGGGAAGTATAAATATGAATATAGTTCCCTGTCTAACTGTTCTGGGGCAAAGGCTATACAAGCGGGTGTTTCTGCTGAAGGCTATGCTGTTCACTAGGTTTCTGTATTAACATGATTTCCTATTTCTAACATGCTTTCTAAACCATATACAGTTACTATTCTATATCTGGAATGCTTTACTGATGTTGTACTACCTTGTGAGGTTTCAGCTAAACACAACAATATCTTGGCAGGGCACATTATATCACATACTGAATATACGTCCAATCTTAATCATTTATATTCGAATCTATATCATACGGATAGGTATCGTACACGTTACGGCCCAAAACTGCTCATATTGCACCAATGTTCAAAATAATACAATAATCAATTTCTGAACCTTTTACTGGTCTGTAAATTACTACACTGCTTCAATGTCACTCAACTTGCCGAGGAAACTTAACTTTACATACCTTATCTTTAAATATTCGTCCGTCGGACGAGGCTCGGCCGGTACTTCTACTGTTTTCTCCCAACTGCATTCATAAATACGTCAATCAATACTAAATACAACCTTATTGTAAAGAGCGACGTTACTTTCGATTTAATTTATAGCCTAAACTTAGGCTTATCGAAAGACGGTCGAAAACTCACTATTTTTCAGTGGCCCAGAAGGGAGAAATATTTACTTCTCAACTAGGAACACATAGACATTAATTTAGAGAAATTCTACTTACTTTAGTTCGGTGGCTCGCCGATTCGTCGGCCGTATTTCGTGAAACTAATTCCGTAGAAATGCTCTCTGCTGCTAAATACCTTGGTATCTAGGATTAATTTGGGTTTGGGCAGCGTTTGGCAGCGTAATCGGACGAAAATATTTAATTTTCCTTCGTTTCTCTCTGTTCACAGCGTGTTCTGGAAATTATTTTAAGGGTTAATGAGTTTCAACCGAAGTGGGGGCTTTATATACTTGGGCCTGGACAAGGGTAACGTGGCACGGAGCCATCGCGGAGGCCTCCCCTCCGTGACACGCTGCCATCGCGGAGGGGCTATGCCTCGGCTCCTCCTGCGATGGTTCGACAGGTTTCTCATCCGATCTTTTCCCGGGTCTTTCCATAGCACGTATGGCTTTCAAATATGCTTAACCAACGTGCGAGTAGGTCGTCTAAGTGCCGGGAATTCTACGGGGTATAACAAAATGAATACGTATAACTGAATCCAACACATGAGATTCACATAATATTATTTTTGGGAAAGTGGAAGAATTATTAAAATTGAAGGGAAATCATAATCTGTTTGCAAACCCTAACTCATGATTTCTATAGGGCTAAAATATTGAGTTTCTGAAAATACTTGGGACACAAAGGTGAAAGGAATATACTTTCTAAATTCCCACATACTTGAAGAAGAAATCCCTGATAAGAAGCTTGAGGTTTCTGAGAATGAGTGGGAGCCCTAGTTCTTGTCTAGAGGAGCATGTCTGAGTTCTTACAGTTACTTTTTAAATATTAGGAGAAAATGAGAGGAGAATATCGACTAACCCCTTCTTAATCCCCCTCTAAAATATCCCTATACGACGTAGTTTAGGCATTTGGCACTTAGGACTTTACAAAAGGCCCCTGGTAATCATTTAAAAAGTCTGCTCGTCCATTGCTACAACCCAACCTACGACTCGTACCAAGATCATACGATCCGCACTGACACTTGTGGCTAGGGACCCTGCCCTAAACCATTCTCTAAAGTTTCATCCCATAGGAGCCTATGATGATCTATACAATCATACCACGAGTCATACCATAATTCGTGGCTTCCAAAATTTCCTGAACACTTTTATGAACTTCATCTTATGACTAGTTAGTATGATCAGTATAATTGTCACAACCCGAACATAGGCCTGGATCTAGACACAGAATCAAGAACCATAAATGTCTCTAAGTCAACCCATGGTACAAACATGATAACTAAAATCACAATGAGCACAGTTGATAACTAAATTTTGAAATTGTGGAAATCTGAAAACAAAATGTCTATCCAACGATAATATCATAACACTAAATCCGAAGCTAAATATACAAGTCTATATCTGAAAAGCCACTACTACTAATAAGATGCTGGGACAAGCCCCTAGCTATCTCCAAGTTTGAAACAAACTGACTTGACAATACTGAAAGACAGATGTCCTCAGAGGATGAGGACTCACCCAAGGCAGGGTCTGAGCTAGAACGAGAGATGAACTATCGGTGCATCTGAGTTTGATCGCTAGGACCTGTATCATGAAATGATATAGCATAGAGTATGCGGTCAGTACTTTGATGTACTGAGTATGCAAGGTAATTAAAATAGGCTGAGTAAGTTCAAACTAAAAACATGCATATAATAAATCATAACATCATGAGATTCTGAGAGTAAAGATTGCATGTTGATATCTAAAAACATGAATAGATATAAACTGGATCTCATAACTGAATTGAATGACCCAAAGTTGAAACTAAGATTCATAAGTAAAAACTGATAACTTGATCATTGGGTCAAACCTACTGAAAACATAATATCATAACTGATAAACATGCATAACTGAGATCATGAGGAACAATTGGAGACTCGTCATATAACCGATAGTATCACGATAGAGCTTACGTGATCCCAACTATTACACTCAAGTGGGCAAAGTCATCCAAAGCCTTGCCAGGGCTAAGGGCGCTACCATGATATCGATATTAAGCTGAAGGCCCATCTGGGCAGGGGAAGTTCATAAAAGAGGTCCCAAAGTATCATGTAAAATCCCAAGTTGGCACATAGTTCTAGTATCCCGGGTTTTCATGAAACCCTGGCCTACTCGGTGCTAGACACTGCTCCAAAAAGCATGCAAGGAGCTCTCCATTGTTTTTCAATAATGCTAAAACCATCATTTTTCAATGAAGCTGAAACCATCATTTTTTAGTGAAGCTGATAATATAATTACATGCATAGTCTGAAGTCTGAATATGGGGAGCTCCCCAACATACCATAAGTTGAAAATAGGAGTATAGACTCCAAAACTATATGGTAGGTTGATTTATAAAACTGGACTGAATCATGAAAACATGCTAAATCTGAGTGGAATTACCCAAAATCTGAAGATCATGCATACTTGAAATAGACTTCACTAGTCAAAATTATAAATTCATATAAGGGTAATTCATAAACATACATACACACTAGGTACTTCATTATACTTGAAATCATCAATCATATACTAACTTTTTCATGAACTTGCATAATTGGGCATACTCTTCTAAAAACTTGAGATCATCAATTATAATCAATTAGTATGTGAAATCTACCCATGAATCTTAAAACATGCTTTGAAACATAAAGGGAAATGACCCATACATAAATCATAAAGAATTTCATAAATTTGAGTTAAAACTCCATAGGATTATACACTTGAATTAACACTTGAATTTATGAACTTGAAGAGAAATTTGGGCATGCGAGTGAAAGGAAACTCTCATTAATGGCCGTACATACCTGGGTAAACTGATTCTCAACTTGACTTTGAAAATCTAAGTGGTTTGGAGGAGAATTGGAGGATTTCTAAGCTTGATCTTCAATGGAACCCTCTAAACTTGCATGCATGGGAGTTGCATGAATTAGAATAGGTTAAACTCCTTTAATACACTTCTTTCAAGGTTTAAAGAGACATAGATTAGAATCTAGGAGCTTAGGATTTATGAAAACACCCTTACTAATTTCACAGGAAAACTATCACTGTCAGTCCCAACGAGGGATTGGACGAGTCATTACCAAACTAGACGACCCGTTGTACAACTCTTTGTCATTAGTGGAAAAATATACCTTTCACGTAACTGCTTTGATTGACGACTGACATGTCAAGTCAGTAATAGGGACGACGACTCATTACTTTCCTTTCATTGACACTACTGCAAGTCTCACGCTAACCAACCAATGATCGACTTGATGAGTCATGAAGTGGAACCATGACTCGTCCCTCCGTCCGTTTCCAGCACTACCCAATCCTCCTTTAACTACCTTACGGGTCAGACCATGATTCATTGGGAGTGACGACAACTCGTCGTCCCATTCATTTCCACTGCCCGAGAATGATACCTTCTCAACTGGTCTCCATATGACGAGTTACTTAACGACACATTGGGTCACATTCACTAGATGACTCATTCTGTGACCTGGTCAAAAATTTTCTATTTTTTCAGTTTCAACTAACGGGTTTGATCTTAGGGACTTTTGGGATCTTACAATATCATCCCCTTGGGAACATTCATCCTTGAATGTGGCTAAACATATTGAAAAGCTTGGGAAGGGAAATAAAATCTCAAACACTAAATATCTAAAGCTGAAAACTGACAGAGTGGCTGATTGCGGACTGATATATACTTAACTGAATTCATGAATCATACATACATGCACTAACATAAAGGAAATGGAGAGACATGAACTAAACATGAAACTGAAGAGAGTACTAAGGAGGAAACTGATACCTCATGTTGGAACTAAGTCAGAATGGAATAAATGTGGGTATCTAGCTACTAGAGCTCTGTTGGGAAAACCCAAAGTTGTCTGTCCTAGCCCTCTTAAATTCTCTCTCCCTCTCCCTCATCTGCACCGTCTCTATCTGCTGGGCATACAAGACCAAACAGGAGAATTTAATGTCCTGATATAGCATGGAGGTCCTTTAGACCTTGACCAAATAGTCTGTTACCCCATTCAGAAATCTGCTCACCCGAGCCCTCTAATCGGCCACCATTTCCGGCGCATATTTGGAGAATTGGGTAAACTCTGGAGCATACTCCTAGATGGTCATGTTCTTTTACTTCAAATTCACAAACTTTTCCGCCTCTATTTCCCTCATGTCTTAGAGAAAAAATCGGTCTAAGAATGCGGTGAAGAACTCATCCCAACCAATGGGACCCGCGCTGAGTCCCGGCCTATCCTTCCACTGCCTATACCATATATGAGTTACCCCCTTTAGCTGATATGAGGCTAAGTCTGCACACTCCTCTCCCATAACCCTCATAATTTGGGTGATCTTCTAGATCTCCTCAATAAACTCATGTGGGTCCTCGTCTACCCTCAACCCAAGTAACTCAGGTGAGTTCATCCTGAGGAAATCCTAGACTCCAGCCGCCTATGTTCCCTATTCTGGGGAATATGAGCTACTTCCTGCTGATTGACCTAAGTGTTAATGCTTGTGCCAACATCTGAATGGCTTCCCTAAACTCAGCATGGGCAACCTATTCAGGCATGGGATCCGCTTGGGCTGGTGGGGCTTGTTGATGCCCATCTCCATTCCCATCCTTATGGAGATTTACATTTTTGTTGCCATTTCTTCTTCTGTTAACTAGGCATGGAGGAATAATTCTACAAATGCGTAAAGCTGGAGTTAGAGGAATAGAGAAAGTTGAACTCATAGCACGAGGTAGAATCATGAAAGAAGGGAACTTTCTTAAAATATTTCATAGGCTCTTTATTATAAGTATGGTTGTTATACCCCAAAAGCCCCTAAAATTAGACCCGAGGGTTCAAGCAGAGAAAACAAGAAATACTGCATCAAGTAATAGGATGAGTCATCCAGTGACCCATGAGCCATGAGGAGACTTCACGAGTCGTGAATTGACTCGTGAAGTGTAGAAAGCTTGGAAGGAACACGTGGTCAGGGGTGACCACGAGTGGCAGTAACGAGTCGAGGTTTGGCTGAAGACTGAATGATGCCAGGTTTACCTTCCCGGAGATAGCACGAGAGGCAGTCACAAGTAGTGAAGTAACTCCACGACTCGTGGAGTTGGTCGTGGTCGGGAGCAGGCTTGGAGGTTTAAATTTGGGCAGTGTACTTCATGAATTAGTCACCATGAGTCGTTATGTTTACCAAGAGTCGTGGTGATCCTCGTAGTGACTGGTAGTGAGTAATTTTCTTGTGTTTAAGTAAGGTTATTTTTGTAATTCTTAAGTCCCTAGGTCCTAAACTACGCCATTTTAAGCTAAATTAGGAGGGTTTTAAGAGTACTTAACATATCCTAAGCCTTTCCATTCCATTCATGCGAGATTAAGGTGTTCACTGAAAATCAAGCTAGAGGATTCTTTAGGTTCTTTCTCAATTCACTTGGGTTTTCATTGGAGACTGTGAAATAAAAGTACCCAGGTATGTGGGGTTATGAATAGGATTATTCCTTCACTCTTATGCCCAAATCCTCTTCTAAATTCATGAAATTCAAGGTTGATGATTCCATGGGGTTTTAACCCAATTTGTGAAAATTCTCTAAGTATCTATCATGGGTAAATTCTATTCATGTTTCTAATTATGTTTTATGATTCATGGGCATGTTTTATAATATTTTCAATTACAAATTAAGATTTCATAATTTCAAAATGTTATGCCCAAATATGTAAGTTCATAAAGAGTGGATATTATGATCTATGTTTTCAAGTATCTATGGTGAGAGTGTGATTTCGAATTACCCATGTCTATATCCATGATTTTGACTATCAAGTATATTTCAAAGCATGTTTAAGTTTTGGAAATCCCACATGATCAAGTATGTTTCATGATTTACTTCAATTTTATGATATTAGCTTACCACATGGTTTTGGAGTCTAGGCTCCCACTTTTCAGCTTGTGGTATGTTTTGAGCCAAGGCTCTACATGTTAAGTTTTTTGACTATGTATACATTGTTATGATCATCTTTGTCAAAAGGTGAGTGTTAAGCTTCGATAAAAAATGATGGAGAGCATATGCATTTTTAGGACTAGTGTCTAGCACCGAGAAGGCTAGGAGTTCAGACAACCCCAGGCCTCAGGACTACGTCCCAACGTAGGTTTATTCATATTCCTTGGGACATCCCTTGTGAGATTTCCCTGCCCGCGAGGGGCCCTTAGCTTGATATTGATATCATGGTAGCACCCTTAGTCCTGGCAAGGCTTTGGATGGCTCTACCCACTTGAGTGTAATAGTCGGGACCATATAAGCTCTATTGTGCTAATGTCGATTATATGATGAGTCTCCCATTGTTCCTCATGATTTCAGTTATACATGTTCATCAATCATGATATTATGTTTTCAACAGTTTTGGCCCAATATTCAGTTTTACTTGTGATTATCATTTTCATCTTTGGGTCATTCGATTCAGTTATGATATTCAGTTACATTTAAATCATGTTTTCAGATAATAGCATGCAAATCTTACTTTTAAAATCTTATGATGAAACGTTTTATGATATGCATGATTTTAGTTTTACTTACTTAGAAGTTTTACGTACCTTGCATACTCGAAACATTTCAAGTACTAACCGCATACTCTATGTTGTATCGTTTCATGATACAAGCTCGAACGTTTAGGTTTAGTCCCGCCGCTAGTCAATTTTCAATGTTAGCGTATACAGCTGGTTGTGAGTACTCATCCTCTAAGGACCTCTTCATCAGTTTGTTATCAGTATCTTTCAATTTCAGTTTATTTGTGAGCTAGTTGGGGTCTCATCCCGTCAGCTCGTCAGGATGTTAGAGGCTTATTAGACATAGTATGTATTTAGCTTCGGAACAGAATTATGTATTCCATTGTCCTTATGTTATTAAATATTCAGACTTTCTCTACTTCAATGTTAGCCTTCCGAAATTATTTATTTTGATCTTTAGTCGTTATATTCATGCCATGGATCGACTTGGATCCATTTATGGTTCTAGGTTCCATGTCTAGAACCATGAATAAGACTCTACTTAATGTGGCTTTTTGACACCCTATGACACTTCAAAAACCTAATGCTCTGAAATTAAGTTTGTCACGACCTAAACATAGGCCTAAATCTAAACATAGAACCTAGAAAATAAAAAGCTCCTAGTCAACACATGGCATCAACATGATAACTATTATCAATATGAGCACAGCTGATAACTAAATTTTGAAATAGCGGAAGTCTGAAAAACAAAACGTTTATACAATGGTCATACAATAAAACTGAATCCAAATCTTAATATACAAGTCTATGTTTGAAATTCTTCTACTACTGATGAGATGCTAGGACAAGCCCCCGGCTATTTCTAAGTCTGAAACAAACTGAGATAATAATACTGAAAGATAGATGTCCTCAGAGGATGAGGACTTACCTAAGGCAGGGTTAGACCTAAAACGAGAGTTGAACTATCATCGCATCTGAGTCTGATCACTAGGATCTGTATCATGAAATGATACATCATAGAGTATGCGGTCAGTACTTGAAATGTACTGAGTATGCAACATAAGTAAAATAGGCTGAGTAAGTAAAAACTAAAAATATGCATATCATAAATCATAACATCATAAGAATTTGAGAGTAAAGACTGCATGTTGACATCTGAAAACATGAACAGACATAAATTGGATCTCATAACTAAATCAAATGATCCAAATCTAAACCTAAGATACATATGTAAAAACTGATAACCTGATCGTTGGGTCAAACTTGCTGAAAACATAATATTATAACTGATAAACATGCATAACTGAGATCATGAGGAACAATGGGAGACTCGTCATGTAACTGACTCTATCACGATAGAGTTTATCTGATTCCATCTATTACACTCCAGTGAGCAAAGTCATCCAAATCCTTTCCAGGGATAAGGGCGCTACCATGATATCGATATAGAGTTGAAAGCCCATTCGGACAGGGAAAGCTCATAAGAGAGGTCCCAAAGTATCATGTAAAATCCTACATTGGCATGTAGTTTTTAGACCCGGGGTTTTCATGAACCCCTAGCCTACTCAGTACTAGACACTACTCCCAAAAATATGCAAGGTGTTCTCCATCATTTTTTAATGAAGCTGAAACCGTCATTTTTCAACAAAGATGAAACCATCATTTTTCAACAAAGCTGATAATGTAATTACATGCACAGTCTGAAATCTAAATATGGGGAGACCTGCCTCCCAAACTACCATAAGCTGAAAATAGGAGTATAGCATTTAAAACCATATGGTAAGTTGATTTATAAAATTGAATTGAATCGTGAATACATGCTAAAGTGGAATTACACAAAATCTAAAGATCATGCATATTAAAAAAGGACTTCACTAGTCAAAATCATAGATTCATGTAAAGGTAACTCGTAAACATACATACATGCAAGATACTTCATCATACTTGAAATCATCAATCATAGAATAACTTTTTCATGAACTTGCATAATTGGGCATAATCTTCTAAAAACTTGAGATCATGAATTTATAATCAATTAGTACATGAAATCTAGACATGAATATTAAAATATGCTTTGAAACATGAAGGAAATTGACCCATAAATAAATCATAAAGAATTTCATAAATTTGAGTTAAAACCCCATAAGATCATACACTTGAATTGAATTCACGAACTAGAGGATAAATTTGTGCATGAGAGTGAAAGGGAAACTCTCATTCATGGCCCTTCGTACCTGGGTAAACTGATTCTCAACTTAAGTTTGAAAATCCAAGAGATTTAGAGGAGAATTGGAGGATCTCTAACCTTGATCTTCAATGGACCCCTCTAAACTAGCATGCATGGGAGTTGAATGAATTTGAATAGGTTTAAATCCCTTAATACACTTTTTTCAAGGCTTAAAAAGATGTAGCTTAGGACCTAGGAGCTTAGGATTTATGAAAACACCCTTACTAATTTCGCAAGAAATCTGTTGCTGTCAATCCCAACGAGGGACTGGATGAGTCGTTACCAAATTGGACGAGTCATCGTCATCACTAGAAAAATCTATCTTTCACTAAACTGCTTTGACTGACGAATGACATGATGAGCTATTAACAGGGACAGTGACTCGTTACTTTCCTTTCGTTGTCACAACTGCAAGTCTTACACTAACCAACCAATGATCGACCTGACGAGTCGTGAAGTGGCACTATGACTCGTCCCTCCATCCGTTGAAAGCACTGCCCAATCCTCCTTTAACCACCTGATAGGTCAGAGCACGAGTTCATTGGGAGTGACGACGACTCGTTGTCCCTTCCAATTCCACTGCCCAAGAATGACACCTTCTCAACTGGTTGCCACTAGATGGGTCACTTAACGACCCATTGGGTCACACCACGAGTCACTAGATGACTCATTCAGTGACCTGGTGTGAAATTTCCTATTTTCTTAGTTTCAACTCAATGGTCTGATCTTACTGAACTTTAGGATATTACAACCATGGTTGTATGAATCGTAATATACAGTTGTGGTTTCCTTGCTATCTCCTGTTAGAATCCCTAAACCCATATCACGAATCATGGTACAACTCGTACTGCCCTAGTACGACTTGTATCAATAATCCGTGGTTTACTAGACAATTTCAAATGTCCCTCTGAAACCTCATATCACGAGTACCAGTATAACTCGTACCACCTCATCACGAGTCATACTGTGACTTGTACTAAGGCTTTTTCCTAGTTTTCTACATGATCAAGTTTTAAATCTAGGGGCTAGCTGTAGGGATTTTTGGGATGTTCTAGAAACCACAAGAGATAGGATAAGGAACTTTGAGTATTCTCAGTAGAGGACAGGTGGTGGGCATCACTCAAGTCCAATCAAAGGTCAATAGCACCAACTCCATCGTCATCTAGCGTTCCATCCAGGACTAGAGGTGATTAAAGGGATAGAGCACCAGGCTCTAGGTCTCAAGGGGACATGTCCGGAGGTCATACCATCCCATATTATAATAATTGTGGAAAGAACCACCCCAAGGAGTGTTTGCTTGGTAAGGAAGGTTGTTTTGGATTTGGTCTGTTGGGCGATAAGTTGAAAGACTACACCTCAGCCAAACATGGAAAGGCTCAGTCCACTACTTCAGCAACTCCAGCAACTTCCCATCCTAGTAGGGCATATCATCTAGTGCAGGTGGCAGACAGCCACCAGAACCATTTCTATGTACTCTCGTCATGCCAAAATAAGGAGAACATGCCAAATATAGTCACAGGTATGCCGTGAGCCTTTTCTGTTGTTACTTTTGTGTTGCTAGGCCCAGGGGCCACATTATAAGGTAACTATTTAAGCATCTTAGTAAACGTTTTAACCCCTGTGATAAGTTGATAGAGGATTCAGATGTATGAGGTTGATAAGGTAGAAATGGTATGACTCCTACAATGAAACCTTAGTGGAAAAAGAGAAGTTAGGAGTTACCTCAAAAAGAAATCTTAGCATGAATTTTAGCACCAATAGAGGTAGTTTGTGAGGAACTGTTTGGCATCTAAATGTATAGTGATACTCCGACCCTACAAAAAGTTGGTGACTAGAGCCTAGCTTTAAGAAGAGGTCCAAAGTCTTGGAATGATGATTTTCAAGCTAAGAGGGAGATGATAAGGTAAGCACTAAGTCAAATCTTGAGATTCCAATTCGAAAATATTTCTAGGAGAAATAACGGTGAGATATTGATTAAATCCTATTCAGGTGTAATCTTTGCACTTTAGCCCACCCAACACTCTACTCCTATGTCATGAACACTTATAAGGTCCAAGTACTCTATGCATACCATTCCCCTGCTCAGATTCCTAGAATGAGGAGTAATCTCTTCAGACAGCAACCCCAGTTTTACTCTATGATTCCATAGATTCCAACTTTATGTCCTAATACACGTTATACCTATAAACTCATGTCTCATAGTATTCTCAACTCTATGAACTCAACCCTTAAGATTCACCTTAACAGCTAATAAGATTATGTTACGTCATATATATGCTCAACTTAGATTTCTTGAATGATTCGTGCTTACAACTTCCTTACTCTAAGCCCTATGTACGGTCACCCTTAATAGAAATGATGGTTGCAATGTGTGCATTCAGAATATCTCTCTATTCATGCATTATGTACCCAGTATATGGACGACTCATGCCCATTGCACTTGATTCCTTAGGCCTCACCTTGAAGAGGCTAGGTAAGGAAAGAACGGTGGGAAATAGATATGCCCCTGATGAAAGTTGCAGTGTATTAATTCTATCTTGGATTATAAGTATGGGTCGCATGTTTGCGGTGTATCCTGGTAGAAGTTCATGAAGTTGCAGTTATTAATTATGCCTAGAAACTAGGGAAATTCTTCGATAGTGTAAGCTAAGAGGAGACATGGGATAATTATAAGTGATAGGCTTGAACGATATGATTTGTACTAGTGGACCGTAGTATGGTGTTACTAGTGACTTCTTGATTAAAGTTCTAGGTTGCGTGATTCTTATGATAAGGGGAAGTAATATTCTTGTAATATAACCTAAGATACAAGAGATTTAGTCGAGTTAGACTTAGACATGGTGGAAGCCTGTTGTTGGACATAGTGTTTAGTATCGATAGGAGCACAGGTGAAAAAGTATAAGTTATAAATGATAAGTATGGCATTCCAAGAGGTTGGTACAGTTAAAAGGGTGTTTCTACAAGTTCTACCCATGAAAGGGGGATAAGAGTTGGAAAGGAAGGGAAACACAGTCACCAACATGTTGGTCCTTATAGGATTCTGAGATGTGTTGGCAATATGGCCTATGAGTTGGAGTTGCCCACAGAGTTAGCATCAGTGCATCCAGTTTTCCGTATTTACTTGTTGAAAAAGTGCATTGGCGATCCAACTCTAGTTATGCCTGTAGAAAGTATTGGTGTGAAGGATAGTATCACTTATGAGGAGGTTCCGGCTGAGATTCTTGACCATCAAGTTCGGAAGTTGAGGAACAAGGATGTTGCTTCAGTGAAAGTCCTTTGGAGGAATTAGCTTGTAGAGGGAGCTACTTGGGAAGCTGAAGCAAATATGATGGCCAAGTACCGTCACCTCTTCCCTTCTAGCTTAGTTTCAGCATGAGGTACTAGTTTCCTCATTAGTACTCTACTTAGTTTTATGTCCCTTAGTTCCTCTAATGTCTTAGTATGAGTGTATGATTCATGAATTCAGTTCATTATATGTATCTCAATTCGGAGTCAGTCACTCCATTAGTATTCAATTTATAGCTTTTAGTATTGGGATTTGATGTTGGGCATATTCTTATGCCCAATTGCCATGTTTTTTCCCATTTTTTTGCCTTTTTTTGGGTTTATTATCCTTATGATATGCATGAGTTCATGTTTATGTTTGTTTTATAAGCTAACAAGTACTTTTAGATGTTTTGAGTAGGAAACCAAGGAAAAAGGACTCAAAAATGATATAAGGTGTGAAGGAAGAAGAGTTCGTAAAAATTGGCCTGGCGAGATACTTGGCATGGCGCGCCAGACCCCCAGCTTAAGAGAAAATTATGCTCAAGTTGGTGCTTTGGGTGGCGTGGCATGCCAGGACCTTAACTTCAAAATAATTTTTGCTTAACACCTTGGAAAATGAGTGGAGTGGCACCCCAGAAGCATTCTAGACATTGGAAAATTTTCCAACACTTTGGTGCATTAGATGGAGTGGTGCACCAGACTCAAAACATCAAAATATTTGACTAGCACCTTAGTACGTTGGCTGATGCAGCGTGCCAGGAAGAAAACTTCAGAAGAATTTCAAGTCAAAATTTTGGTGCAGTAGATGGTGCGGCATACCAGGTGCATTTCGGGGTGGATTTTCAAGTTTAGAAGTTTCACTTCTCAAAGGAAAAAGAGTCATTAGATACCATGCTTATAGATATAACATCTAGGGCATTTTGTTAGAAATAATTCATCATATTGATCACATTGTACATAGTTCTTGGAGGAAGAGACAAGTTCATTTTCTAGGTTTCTTCTTTAACTTATTTTTTTTATTCGAATGATGAATTCCTAAGTTATTCCACTTGAACATGACTGGCTAAACTCTTGTTCTAGGGTTTTGGCCACAGCAGATGGTTGAAGTTTGAAAGTTTGTTTATGCTAGTTCTTAGTTCATTGTTAAAGGTTGTTTATACTTGCTTATTTTTATTGTATTAGTTAGCTTAATTGCCTCACGAATATAATCTGTTGTCTTTTGGTTGAACTCGGTAAAGGGAACCAAAAGGGTTAAAAGTAAGTGTAGAACAGGTTTCAATGACTCTTGTCCAATGGGTTCTAGATAGATTTCGTTGTCGAGGATAGGAATATACCCTTTAACCCTATTCAGTTGAATACAAGTAGCCACAACCATCATCTCATGCTCCTCCTGCTACTATAGGGATATAGGCATTAGGGTTCATAAGATAGTTCTTGGATGTTTGGGAGAATGGAATGAAATGGGATAGTAACTTGCTACTAGAAACCTTAGGAGAATTAGTCTAGCATAGTCAAGTCTTAAAACTCAACCTGAAGCGAAAGTGCCAATACCCTAGATTCTCATCATCAATTGAATTGCAACATTTCTAAAAAAGTGCTCAATTCATTAGTTAACTTACTTTTCAAGTTTAGTATTTTTAATTTCCAAACCATTCCCCATTTTTATCTATTTTCATTCGAATAGTGATACAAAGTGTTAACCTTGAGCAATTAATTTGACAAGTCTTTAAGGGATCGATAATCGGGACTTCACCGTCCTATATTACTTGACGACCATGTGGGTTGCAGCTCTTTCCCTATCTTTTCAGCTTATATAGTCTCCATTCGAGGGTGAATGTTCCCAAGGGGAGATAATGGTACTCCTCAAAAATTCCCTAAGATCAAGCCCTAGACATGAAGTAGAACCAGCAGAAAAATCTGTTGTTTGCCTCAATACACATTGTACCACGAGTCGTGGTAGGAAGGTACGATCTATGGTAAGTGCTCATTATAAGGGGTCTAGAGAAATGTTCAGGAATCATTTAAGTAACCATGAGTCTTACTATGATTGGTAGTAAGGTGGTACGAGTCTTACCACCACTCGTGAGATGATGTTTGGAGGAGCAACTAAAATTTGTCCTGGTAACCATGAGAGGACCCTATTGATTGTACTATGTAGGTATGAACGGTACTAAGGGGTCATGAGAAGGGGTACAGAGATTGACTAGCATGGCTCTAGTGACCACAAAGGGTCACCACGAGTAATATGGGGTACCACGAGTCATGACATTGGACGGGCAGATTTTTAATGCGAGTTCATAAGGGTATTTTTGTAACTTTCTATGCTTTTAATTCCTAAGCTAGATCATTTTGGGTTCCCTAAGAGGGATATTTAATGGTTAAATCTAACTCTCATTCCTCTCCTAACACTATAAATTGAATGATCAAATCCTCTCAAAGCTCTCAAGGATTCTTAAGAAGCTAGGATTCATCTTCTCCGGTTCTTTTGGGTCTTAAGATAGGGTCAAGAATTCTTCAAGCAAAGTATGTGGGATTTAAACAAGGGTTTCCTTCCACCCTTGTGTCCCAATTATTTTCAAAAACCCTAGTAAATTCAATTCACTAGAAATAATGTCTTAGGATTTTCATCCAATGTATGATTTCCCTTATTTTCTCCATGTTTTCAAGGCTCTTATGATGAATAGTATATTGTGTTCATGATTTTTCACGACCTAAGGATAGACCCCGAATGTAACACCGGATCTAGAACTACAGATGGCTTCAAGCTGTCACGCCCCAAGTCTACACCATGGACGGAACACAGTACTTGGAGTCACAAGTAACCCCAAGTCAATCCTTGGTCTATCATATACTGGTATACTGAGTAAAACATGCATAGCGGAAGCTTTGAAATAATACATAATAGCATTTATGAAAATTAAAACTGAACATAGATATTTAAAATATTTGAGAATCTGAAATCAAGTCTGTGTCTGAAAGTCATCTAACTGAGAAGTTGTTGTGACAAGCCCCTAGTTAACTCTAGGTTTAACTGAAAATGATAAACAAAACTGAAATGAATGAAATAACGCCCTCGGAATATGAGGACTCACACTGTTGCTACTGATAGAGAGATCCAAATTAATAGGCTAACGATGCTCGGTCTGAGAACCTGCAGCTGTATCATGAAACGATACAGCATAAATGTATGCATCAATACTTTGAATGTACTGAGTAAGTGAGAGATGCATAATGATAAATATATAGATGACTGAACTGAAATGACATGCAGTGACCAATTAATAAACTGAATTGAATAATTTGAAGTAAACTGAGATGGTCAAGATGACCATGTCTGGTGGTCAAAGACATACCTAAGTCTGAAAGTTCTAAGTCGGAGATACTTTATTAAATTGAGCTGAGCTGCTAGAGTTGTAACTGAACTGAGCTGCTTATTCTGAAACTAGACTGGACTGACTACTGGGATAGTCTCTAACCGACATATAACCACGTGAGCTAGACATGGAGTCTGATGTATACACCCCACCTATAAGACCCAATACCTTACCAGGGTATAAAGGCATGAACTAGGTTATCGCAAACGTCTAGGGCCAATCAAGACAAGTAATATTATAACCTACACTGGCAATGTAGTTCTGGGAACTTGGGTGCACTCGAACCTCGGCTCGCTCGGTGCTAAATCCTACTCCCACTAGAAAACCTAAACTGAACTACTAGGCTGATAGCTCTAAACTGGGGTCCAAGACTAGTCAGGGACATATAACTGAAAGTACCCTAAGAGTCTTATCAGACCAGATTCTGAAACTAGGTTCTAGATTGGTCAGAGGTGCTTATCTGGAAGCGTCGTAACCGTCTAAGAACAACTGTAAACTGAACTAGGGTCCTGAGACTGATTAAATCTATAAATGTATATAAATGAAATGTCATAACAGCCTAATAAGCCAATAAACTATAATTTGACTCTGATTCAAATAACTGAGAGGCACCACTGACACCTCAAGAAATTCTATAGTCAAGCTGATCAGCTGACATTTCTAACTAACACCGGATATTCTAGTATTTTAACTTAAATTGAATTGACAATTCTGAGTAATACATAGTATATAGACTTTCTAACTAAATCTGACTAACATACATGTAACTGAGTTTCTAACACATACAATTATTATAGGATCCCCTAACTCTGACAGATGCAAGCAATTCTCAAGAATTCAATGCTTAAACAGGATTCTAGTTTCTAACTTTTCAAGAGCTAGGGATAAATTTCTAATTCACTGGAACAAGCATCATCTTAGTTACATACTGGTGGAAAATAGCCACAATTAACATGGGATAGGATTCCATATTAATTAAATAAAGAACAATAACAATATCTTCAAGTTCGCAATCTTAGGGCTAGGAAAAAAGTTGAAAGAGAGAGTTTTGAGGGATGCAAGGGGAAACAATCTCCTTGATGGATTCCCCCATGCCTATAGAAGAAACCCTGGTGAAAATCCCTGAAAAGAACTGAGAAGAATATCAAACCCTTGCTCCTGCTCTGTGCATTCAAAGAAGTTCTTATGTTCTACTCTTGAGGGAGTTGAGAGAAATGAATGGAAAGGGTTGTTCTAACCCTTTATTTAGCTCCTATATGAACCAAAAACAATGTGGTTTCAAGTTTATAAAGTTGGGAAAATACTAAAATACCCCTGGCAGAACGAACCGAAAACACCAAACCCTAAACAACGAATCTCAGAACGAGTCATTGGTTCAAACAATAGCCCATTGAAAGCTGTCGTTGGTTTTGGATTCTGAAGCTGACTTTACTGGAAAGACCCATGGGAGGATAAAATAGTCCATTGGAACAAACAACGGACCTTTGACACCTTCCGTTAGAACTGGTAGGAAAACTGGGCGTGGAGACAACGAGTCATCACAACGACTCATTGGAAGAACCAACAGGTCGTTGTTCCACTCGTGGTCCACACTGCTAGGGTCTAGAACTTGACAACGGGTGGTAGAAATGGATCGTTGGTAGTAACCACGGGTCGTTGTTCCCTCTCGTTGTCTCAAGGAAAGTGACGTGCCCGATTCGCGCGTCTGCAAGTGTACGGGTCGTGCAAGTAATATAGTGGCTCTTTTTAAGAACCGGATTGTCGAACCCACAGGGACTGGACCAATTCCTCTAACTATCCATTTCTATTGTGATCTTAAATACCTCAAGTGTTGGTTATAGACATTTTCGATTGAGATTAATTAAGTCTAAGTTTGGGTCAACGAAATATTCTGAAATCACTCTAGGAGCAACATAGAGTTAAAACCAATTAATCATGCGATCCTACGATTTGCAATGGGTTAAGCATGGAACTATCAATTGTTATTTCACATAATTAGAATTGCATGTTTGTGGTCTTTCGAGCCTCTAAACACGGCAATCTAGCCTCACTGCATCATTGTGAGCGAGGAGTTTAATTTTCTAGTCGCGGGCAATCAATTATGTTGTGGTTTACGGGGAAACGATTAGGGACTTTCGTACGTCTAACCATTTAACTCAACTTAGCCTCACAACTACTTCTTCGAGTGGTGATGTGATATCCCAAGTTGGTCTTTCATAACCCCCGTGTGTCAACCAAGCAAGGTGTGAGGTATATTTCTATCCTAACACAATATCTCTCCCTAGAGACAAACATGCTCCTTACATTCTCATGTCCTGACCTAGGTAATGCTTTCTCAAGCTATTACTCAAGCTAACAAATATGCTTTCATGGTGATCAATCATAAAAACAACCAACAATCCAGAATGCAAGACGAAAACAACAATCAATAACTTAATTCCAAAACAAATTCATAAAAGCACAATCATAATTCATGGCTTCAACCCTAGAGGAAGGGTTCTTGCCATTCATGTTCGTAAAACTACAATTAACTAATACTAAACTAACATACTTATATGAATTTGGTAGATGAGAAGGGAATTTGATAAACCCTAGATGAGTTCTCCCACTTCTCCCTTCACTCCTAGGTGGTTTTTCAGAATAAAATCGTGACCAAATGATTTTAGGAGCTAAGGGTCCTATTTATAGTAAATGGAAAACGTGCATAATTTAGCCTGAGAGGGAACGGCTCCGTGTCACGGAGTGCATCGCGGAGCACTGCCTCCGTGACAAGGAGACAACGTGAAATCTCTCTGGAAATTGCCTCAGGAAACCAAGTTGCCGAGGGTTGCCGCGCTGGCTAACGTGGCACGCTGCCCATGCAGCGCGTTGGCAAGCTGCTGTCGTGCAGGCTGCCTAGCGTGACACGGCGCTGCCGCGCTGTTTCTCTGCCTCCTGCTGCCTGCTTCTGCCTTTCCTCGTGCGTTTGGCAAGGGCGTGGCACGGCGCTGGGCGCGGCACACGCACAGCGTGGCACACTGCCTGGCGCGGCCAGCCTTGCCAAGGCGTGCTCTTTGCCGACTTTTCGCCACTTTCTTCCACTTCATTCCTTCCTTTCACCAACTTGCGAATTAGTTCCTCAAATGCATTATTAACCTACAAAACAAGGACTAATCATGTTGGTTCGCACATATATTCACATTTATATAAAATCACATGAGATTATGTAAAATACTTTAGATAAACAAGACTATATTAAGATATAAAGCGTATTACGGGCATGCTATTTTGCCCATGATCACAACCCCACACTTAAAGCCTTGTTCGTCCTCGAACAACATTTTACATATCCTACATATGGAGACTCCCACATAACTAATTTAGCAAGATAATTCAAGCTACGGCTATAATGATTACATAAGATAACAAGCTAAAGGTAGAGCATACACAATTTAATCACCGAGATGAAATACAACAATGCTAAGACTTCTTAACCTCAAGAATCGACTCTCGATCTTAGCAAACTCATGCAAATCAACTGAGTAAGAAATCCCACATGAATTATATCCTTCATTCAACATGTGCCCTCACGGAAGGAGAGTTACCCAATCACACGCAAAAATCATTTTTACATCACAACATGTGTGGGTAAATAAATAGAATTACACTCACTCTCACAAAGAATTCACATGCATCATGTAATGACCCATAAGCTTGCCCTTAGTGTTTTATTCCACTAATTTAAGGATGTGTGAATGTAAGATCAAGTAGGACTTAATGGGTTGTAATGTAGGCTAAGGGACAGGTAGGTACTATTATGGCCAGTAATAGTGACTATCTTTCCTAAACGCTTTTAATACATTACGCCCTCCTTACGAACTTCCCTTCCCTTACTTTACCTTTTTCTCCTTTCATCTTTCTTGTTCCTCTTATGTTCCCCCATTTCTTTAGGCACTTTTAACTTATTAGTAAGGAGTTCTATAAATAATTTTTCATTAATTTGTTTTCTTGCTCCTTACTAATAATCAACCATTTTCACACAAGTGCACCTTTGTCCTTTTCTCACTTCTACAACTTGCTACTTTTCCTTTCTTTTCATTCTTCTCACTCCTTTACTCCTTCGGATTTTTTCACTCAAGCGATTAGGAATTTTGGATCAAGTTCAAGGCTAATGAAAGAAAAAGGATTAAGTTTATGTTGCAGCTATCAAAGAATAGGCTCAAGGCTCAACAGGGCTAACTAGGATTAATTTCTCAAGGTAGGTAAAACGAGGGATAACAATTGGTTCATTCAAAGAAATGCCTAAATCATCTCCTACAATTCACATCCTTCATTTCGTTTAATAAACACACCAGGCAAGTTCTAGACAATCCACAATAGCACAGAATACTCAAAAACCTTACACTCATGGCACATGCTCAAATCAAGACATATTCAGTAGACTCTTACTCAGCTAATCACAAGAGTTCAGATTAAGCTTCAATCATATTGAGTCAAATTCAAGAGCCTAAGCGTCTCACACAAAGTTATACACCTGCATGCTTCACACCTAACATACTTGCATCTTACAATCACGTATAGCACATAACAAGAACATCAAGCACCACTTAATTATGGTTTCAAAAACCAATCACCTACCGACTAATTTTCCTCAAGACGGTCGTCATCCATCCATCGTCGGAAACAGTCCGTAACTATGACTAAAAACACTATATACAGACAAAGGAAAGAAAAAATAAAATTTTTATTCTTCGGTTCAAAGACCCCCCGTCGGAAAAGAACCGAAAAGAAAAACCAACGGGTGATGAAGTCATGCTTACTTCACAAAACTTTTCAAATTTTTCAAGCATTACATTCACCAAAAATCGTTAAGCACAACAAAAATTTTTGAAATTTCCCTTGAAATTTCCCTCACCCCACACTTAAATAATGCTATGTCCTCATAGCATCAAATTAAAATTTACAAAGGGTGAGAAATACTCCCTGAGGCCTTTAGGCTTAGCTAAAAACATGCCTCTCTTCAACTTGCACAAGTGGGTGTTCAACCCCACACTTTGTCTCTTCCATGCTTGTTAGCTTCCTCTTCCACGGGTACTCAGACTTCCCCTCCATCTGTGCTTAACTTTCCACCAGAAACAACACAAGATGAAAAATAAATAAAATCAACACAAATGCCAGAAATTAAAATGGTACCTGTGGTACCCTTGGGTTGCCTCCCAAGTAGCGCCTTATTTTACGTCGTGGCCCGACGTGGCCTATCCTTTTCAGGACATCCTCATACCTGGGTTCTCTTTCGAGAACCATCTCCTTTTCTTTTGCTGTTTAGAGGAAACAGCCTCCACTCTGCTCCTCTCTTTCTCCAACTTCTTTTCAGTTTGAATTCCTTTATCAGACTCGGGCTGAACATTTGTTATAGCCTTCGGCCCTACACCTGTGGAATCCCCCACCCCACACTTATCCTCTGCCAACACACTAACCTGACAAAGGTTTCTATAGTGTGCAGATGGGTTCATTTCTTGGTACACGCGGAAGATTTCTTCTTCATCCTCAACCCTCATTTTCAGGGTCCCTGCTTTCAAATCAATCACAGCTCCTCCAGTGGCCAAAAATGGTCGTCCCAAGATCAGGGGTACCTGGTCATCAACCTGAAAATCTAAGACAATAAAATCAGCAGGTATAATGAACTTACCTACTTTGATGAGAAGGTCCTCTATTATTCCATCAGGTGTCACTCGCGACTTGTCAGCCAGCTGCAGCATCAACCTTGTTGGCCTTGGTTGTCCCAACCCCAAGGTGTTGAATAAGGATAGGGGCATTAGATTAACTGCCGCCCCCAAGTCACATAAAGCTCGTAGCACCTCAGCTTTACCAATTTGTATGGGGAGGGTAACACTCCCTGGGTCTTTGAGTTTCTTTGGCATTTTGCTCAATACCTTGTAACTGCACTCCTCAGTCAGTGCTACCGCTTGGACATCCACCAATCTCACTTTGTTCGCCATCACGTCCTTCAAGTATTTAGCATACTTGGGCATTCCCTGCAAAACATCAAGAAGAGGCAAATTTATGTGAAGTTCTCTGAAACTCTCAAAGAACTTTTTGAAGCATTCCTCCTCCTTGCTCTTTCTGAATTTCTGAGGGAATGGTGGTGGTGGTCTTTGTGCTGGCTGCAATGGAGGTCGTGAATTTTGTTGCCCAGCACTATGATTATCTCCCATGTTGATGGATGGTCCTGGTCTAACCAACTCCGGCTGCACCTCTTTGCTCAGCTCTTTTGGCACTGCATCAGCTAATTGCCTACCGCTTCTCAGACTGATGGCATTGATCTGTCGGGGGTTAGGATCTGTGTCGCTTGGTAATCCCCCTTGCGATCTCATGTTTTGAGCAGCTGCTATCTGACCCACTTGTTTTTCAAGATTTCAGGTGGCTACTTGCTGATTCATTAAGTCTGTTGCCATCCTCGCCTGATTTTCCACTAACTGAGTCTGGGTCTCCATAATTTTCTGCAATGTTTCCTCAATGTTGCTACTCAATTTCCCATCATTCTGCCTATTCTGCTGATACTGCTACTGTTGAGGTTGCATAAAATTATGCTTTTGGTTTCCACCCCAAGAAAAATTCGGGTGGCCCTGCCAATTTCTGTTGTAACTGGTTTCAAAATTCTGATTGTTGCGCTGCACATTACTAACAAAATTGACTGACTCCAGATTGGCTCCACAAGATTCTGCATGGTGCCCATTATTACCACAAATTTCACACCAACTCGGAGCTTGCTGAACTGCATTAACCTGGCCCTGGCGTTGGTTCATACTCAGTTTATTGAACTGAGTCATCATTTGATACTGGAACGAAGCTAACTGTGCTGCCAAGGCATTCAAACCATCTACTTCCATCAACCCTGGTCTCTTTCCTGCCCCTCTCGATGACTCGCTGTGCCACTCTGGATTTCCTTGTGCAATTCTGTTCAACAAAGTGTACAACTCATCATATGTCTTATCCAAGGCTTGCCCACCCGATGCAGAGTCTAGCAATATTTTTATGTGTGGGTCTAGACTTTCTACAAAGGTATGAGCCAGCACTTCATTTGATTGCTGGTGATGGGGGCAATCTCTCAACAATGACTTGAATCTTTCCCAAGCCATATATAGGTTCTCATCAGGCCTTTGCTTAAAACTGAGTATTTCACTTCTCAACCTTGCAGTTTTTCCTGATGGGAAGAATCTGATAAGGAATTTCTAAGCCAAGTCATTCCATGAAGTTATGGAGTTCGGTGGCTCAGCCTTCAGCCACTTCTTCGCCTCTCCCAACAGTGAAAATGGGAAGAGGGTCATTCGGACATAATCTGTGGACACGTCGGTGGGGACAAACATGTCACTAATCTCTAAAAAGCTCTGTAGGTGCTGCTGCGGGTCCTCATGTGCCATCCCAGTGAATTGACCACTAGAATGTAACAGCTGCACCATGTTCCGTTTAAGCTCAAAGTGCCCTCCAGGCTCCGGTTTAAGAATGCTTGAGGTCACATTTGTCGCTAGTGGGATAGCCACTTCGCAAACTGGTCTTGCTTCCATTTCTTCGGATGACAATTGTGCTTGTCCCGCGGGTGGTTGTTGTTGTACCTTTTATTGAAGTCTCTTCAGCTTATGCTCTAGAGCTATTCTCCTTTGCAAATGGAATTGACATTCAGGTTCAAGCAACGGTTCCACAAGCTCTCTATTTCTAGCCAGCTCGGCAGGACAACCTGTCACCTGCAAACAAACAGACTAAGACCAAGTTTTTCAACACTTAAGAGAAATTTAAAAATCACACAAAAATAGATAAATTATCAAAACTTCGTCGAGTCCCCGGCAACGGCGCCAAAAACTTGACGTGCCCGATTCGCGCGTCCGCAAGTGTACGGGTCGTGCAAGTAATATAGTGGCTCTTTTTAAGAACCGGATTGTCGAACCCACAGGGACTGGACCCATTCCTCTAACTATCCATTTCTATTGTGATCTTAAATACCTCAAGTGTTGGTTATAGACATTTTCGATTGAGATTAATTAAGTCTAAGTTTGGGTCAATGAAATATTCTGAAATCACTCTAGGAGCAACATAGAGTTAAAACCAATTAATCATGCGATCCTACGATTTGCAATGGGTTAAGCATGGAACTATCAATTGTTATTTCACATAATTAGAATTGCATGTTTATGGTCTTTCGAGCCTCTAAACACGGCAATCTAGCCTCACTGCATCATTGTGAGCGAGGAGTTTAATTTTCTAGTCGCGGGCAATCAATTATGTTGTGGTTTACGGGGAAACGATTAGGGACTTTCGTACGTCTAACCATTTAACTCAACTTAGCCTCACAACTACTTCTTCGAGTGGTGATGTGATATCCCAAGTTGGTCTTTCATAACCCCCGTGTGTCAACCAAGCAAGGTGTGAGGTATATTTCTATCCTAACACAATATCTCTCCCTAGAGACAAACATGCTCCTTACATTCTCATGTCCTGACCTAGGTAATGCTTTCTCAAGCTATTACTCAAGCTAACAAATATGCTTTCATGGTGATCAATCATAAAAACAACCAACAATCCAGAATGCAAGACGAAAACAACAATCAATAACTTAATTCCAAAACAAATTCATAAAAGCACAATCATAATTCATGGCTTCAACCCTAGAGGAAGGGTTCTTGCCATTCATGTTCGTAAAACTACAATTAACTAATACTAAACTAACATACTTACATGAATTTGGTAGATGAGAAGGGAATTTGATAAACCCTAGATGAGTTCTCCCACTTCTCCCTTCACTCCTAGGTGGTTTTTCAGAATAAAATCGTGACCAAATGATTTTAGGAGCTAAGGGTCCTATTTATAGTAAATGGAAAACGTGCATAATTTAGCCTAAGAGGGAACGGCTCCGTGTCACAGAGTGCATCGCGGAGCACTGCCTCCGTGACACGGAGACAACGCGAAAGCTCTCTGGAAATTGCCTCAGGAAACCAAGTTGCCGAGGGTTGCCGCGCTGGCCAACGTGGCACGCTGCCCATGCAGCGCGTTGGCAAGCTGCTGTCGCGCAGGCTGCCTAGCGTGACACGGCGCTGCCGCGCTGGTTCTCTGCCTCCTGCTGCCTGCTGCTGCCTTTCCTCGTGCGTATTACGGGCATGCTATTTTGCCCGTGATCAGAAAGGTCCGGTAATCCTCTGAACTCGGGATTCAACGGACGACAGGACAACTCGTTGTTAGTTTCAACGGGTCATCCTATGTCTCATTGTTTCCCCCTGAAAGAACCTGCTGCAACCCACAACCCTTTACAACGGTCCGTTGGTTCCACCAATAGTCGATTGTGTGGGTCTTCTGAGACAGAAAACTTTTAAGGTTTTCCCATTGTTTTTCATGCAACATCTGAATTTGGTCTAGGAAAGTTTCGGGGTGTTACAATATCTCCCCCTTGAGATCATTCGTCCTCGAATGAAGACCAAAACTAGGAAAAGAGATATGATTCAAAAATTAAGACTATGAATTGATTTCTGAAGGAGTAACCGACTCCAAACTAACTTAACCGTACTAACAGAGCTGATGCAACTAGGATGCACATAGGAAATCAAAATAGAGCTGATGAGTGCGGACTGAGTAGAGTACTGAGAAGGGATTTAGTACCTGATTCTAGAACTGAATTAGGAGAGAACAAATGAGGGTATCTGGCCATCATTTCTGCTTCTGCTTCCCATATGGCTCTGTTAACTAGCTGATTCCTCCACAAAACTTTCACCTAAGTGATTTCTTTGTTTCTCAGCTTATGAACCTGACAGTCAAGGATCTAAACTGGAACTTCTTCATAAGAGAGACTATCCTTATCTCCAAACTATCCAATGGAACCACCGAAGTTGGATCATTAATGCACTTTTTCAATAGTGACACATGGAAGACTGGGTGCACGGCTGCTAATTCTGAAGGTAGTTCTAACTCGTAGGCCACATTGCGTATTCACCTTAGATTTCTATAGGGTCCCACATACCTAGGACTGAGTTTTCCCTTTTTTCCAAACCTCATCACCCCTTTCATGAGCAAAATTTTCAGGTATACCCAATCATCAACTTCAAACTTCAACTCTCTTCTCCGTACATCGGCATAAGATTTCTGACGGCTCTGAGTTATTTTCAACCTTTCTTGGATGAGCTAAAATTTCTGTATTTCCGCGTGAACTGATTGTGTCCCTATTAAAGTAGCTTCACCAACCTCAAACCACCCTATGGGAGATCTGCACCTCCTACCATATAATGCCTCAAATGGGGCCATCTGAATGCTAGAGTGGTAGTTGTTGTTGTATGCGAACTTGATGAGAGGTAAGTCGTCATCTCAACTGCCCTTGAAATCGATCATGCAAACCCTCATCATATCTTCTAGGGTCTAAATGGTCAAGTCAGCTTGTCCATCGGTCTGCGGGTGAAAGGTTGTGCTGAGCTTGACCTAGGTACCTAGTCCTTTCCGAAAAGACTTCCAGAAGTATGGTGAATTGGGTACCTCTGTCTGAGATAATGGATAATGGAACCCCATCAAGTCTAACCAGTTCCCGGATATAAATCCTAGCATAGTCCTCAGCTAAATCTGTGGTTTTGATTGGGAGGAAATGTGTTGACTTAGTCAACCAGCCTACTATCACCCATATTGAATCATGTTGGCGACGAGTCCGAGGTAGACCCGTAATGAAATCCATGTATACTTCTTCCCATTTCCATGTGGGTATATTAATATCCTGAGTCATACCTCCTTGTCTATGGTGTTCCACCTTAACTTGCTGGCAGCTCGGGCACTTGACTACAAATTCCGCAATGACTCTTTTCATATTGTTCCACCAGTAAATATCCCGCAGATCACGGTATATTTTTGTAGCACCGGGGTTAATGGAGTATCTCAAGTTGTGTTCCTCAGCCAGTATCTATTTTCTCAATTCACCAACATCTAGTACACACAACCTTCCTTGGTGACGGAGGACACCATCTCCCCCTACCGGCCTTGCTGTTGCTTCTTCGGGCACTAACACTGCCCTCACAACTGGTGGATTTTGTTGCTCCATAATAGTCTGTCTGAGCAACTGCAGCTTCTTTTGTAGAGCTTCTGTGCGTTTACCATGAAATATACGTTCAGGCTCTATATAAGATTCCACCAGCTCTTTGTCTCTTGCCAGTGTTCACAGAAATCAAGTCTGCAAAATACAGGCTAAGACCAAGTTGTCAACACTTTAAAAAATAAAATAAAAATTACAGTAAATTTACACTTAATACAATTTCACCAATTGCCTAGTCTCCCCGACAACGGCGCCAAAAACTTGTTCGGTGCTTTGGTAGGGTGTTAAAAACCGACACGCAAGTGCACGTGGTCAAACAAATAGTAAGTGGCTTAAGTAAGCCAAGTATCGATCCAAGGAGACTCTGGATAAGTAAAAATTGCTTAAGTATACTATATTCTATCTCACTTCTATATATGCTGACAATAATGTAACTAACAATTGTAAAGTTTGTTTTATAAATTATATACTAAAACTACTAACAATTATCTACTTTGAATTTAAACTATGGATATGAGCATGCCAAGGTTAAGAACATGAAATGAACTTGATTACAATCATAAATTGGTTAATCTTTCTCTTCCAGTTGCTAGCCAAGAACATTAGCCAAGAGATTAAAACTCTCGTATTTAATCTCACTTAAGAATCATAAACCATCCGTCTACATTTCTGTGATCAAATGCAATTCATGACCTAGCAATACAATTCCGGTTCCTAAATTGACTAATACGGCTTTCAAGTAAATTTATATCAGGAAAGCACATCAAAACCCAATTTTCCCAAATCAAGTTAAGAACAATACCCTATTAATTCACAACTTTCCAATTTCGTGCTCTCTCGAGTGAAATCGGACTTTTTAGATGTACATTAATGTCGGCCACACACCAATGCAGTAGAAACAAGAATTAATAGAACAACATGGAAGAAGAAGATGAAAAACCATATAATTCAATAATCAAAATTCATCACAAAAGTTCATAACCTCAGCAAGGAAGGGAATTAGCCACTCATTTGTGGATTAATCATCCTAAAAAAAGTGTTAATCATACAAACAATTGATTGAAAGAAGAAAGAAGGAGAGAAAAACCCTGAGCTTTTTCGTCCCTCAACTGCCTGTAACCCACATCCTTGCTCCACCAAGTCTGAATTTTCTTAAAAATAAGCCTAAGTGTTCTATTTATACTAGTGGGAATTTTTCCCGGAATAACAAGAAACGTGTCACGGAGTGCAACGCGGAGCACTGCCTCCGTGACACGGCGTGGACGCGGACCCTCTCTGGAAATTTGGGGTCCGGGAATAAAGCTTCAATGTGGCACGGCATAAAACGTGGAGGCTTGCCACCGTGCCACGGAGCTATCGCAAGGCTCCAATGGAATTTGACTAATATTTCACCCTCCAGGCAGAGTGCCTCCGCGATGGTAGCGTGACACGGCTCCATCGCGGAGCCCCTTTAATTGGTGCAGTCCACTGCCTTTTTTGTGCTCGAATCCAAGTCCAACTCTGATATTGTTCCAACATGCATTTTAGCTCCTCGAGATCACATTTCTCCTACAAAACAATGCTAATCATGTTGGTTAGTATAAATTCACATTTTATTACCAATTACATGAAAATGTATACATATTGCTAGATAAACAAGGCAAAAATGATACATTTGAGTATCACTTGGGCATATAAATCTGCCCAAGATCAGTGATCAATCATAAAAACAACCAATAATTTACAATGCAAGACAAAACAACAATCGATAACTTAATTCCAACACAATTTCATAAAAACACAATCATAACTCATGGCTTCAACCCTAGAGGAAGGGTTCTAGCAATTCATGTTCATAAAATTACAAGGAAACGTTGTTAAAGTAACTTACTTACAAGAATTGGTAGAAGAGAAGAGGAATTTGACAAACCCTAGGTGAGTTCTCCCACTTCTCCCTTCACTCCTAGGTGGTTTTCCAGAATAAAATCGTGACCCCATGATTTTAGGAGCTAAGGGACCTATTTATAGTAAATGAGAATTTTGCAAAATTATGCCTATCGTGGAATGGCTCCATGTCATGAAGTGTATCGTGGAGAACTGCCTCCGTGATACGGAGGTAACGTGGAGGCACACTGGAAATTGCCTCAGGATGCCAATATGTTGAGGCTTGCCGCGATGGCCGGTGTGACACGCTGCTCATGCAGCGCGATGGTAGGGCGCTGGCGCGCAGGACGCATGGCGTGGCACGGCGCTGGCACGCAGGATGCCTGCCTGCTTGCTGCCTTCCTTTCGCGCCTGGCATGGGCGTGGCAAGGCGCTGGGCGCGGCACACGCACAGCGCGGCATGCTTCCTGACGCGGCCAGCCTTGCCAAGGAATGCTTCTTGCCGACTTTTGCAAATTTCTCCCGACTCCATTCCTCTACTTCACCAACTTACAAAATTAGTTCCTCAAATTTATTTAAACCTACAAAACAAGGACTAATCATGTTGGTTAGTACATATATTCACATTTATATAAAATCACATGAAAATGTATATAATTAATTAGCTAAACAAGACTAAATTAAGCTATAAAGCATCACTCGGGCATGCTATTTTGCCCAAGATCACCTACCCCACACTTAAAGTCTTGTTCGTCCTCGAACAAACCTTTTACATCTCATGCACATGAAGACTCACACATAGGTAATTTAGCAAGATAATTGAAGCTATGACTACAATGATTATTTAATATAGCAAGCTAAGAATAGAGCACACACGATTTTATCAATGAAATGATATACAACTCCGTTAAGACTTCCTAACCTCAAGAATCGACTCTCAATCTTAGCAAACTCTTGCAAATCAACTGATCAAGAATCCAACATGAATTCTATACTTCATTCAACATGTGCCCTCATGGCAAGAGAGTTACCCATTTTCACACAAAAAAAAATATCAATCACAACATGTGTGGGTACATGAATATAATTACGCTCACTCTCACAAAGAATTCACATGCATCATGTAATGACCCATAATCTTGCCCTTAGTGTTTTACTCCACTAATTTAAGGATGTATAAATGTAAGATCAAGTAGGACTTTTTAGGTTTTAATGTAGCTAAAGGACGGGTAGGTACTATTATGGCCAGTAATAGTGACTATCTCCCTAAGCGCTTTTCATACATCACGACCTCATTACGAACTTCACTTCTCTTACTAAACCTTTATCTCTTTTCAGCTTTCCTTTTCCTCTTGTGTTCCCCCATTTCTTTAGGGGCTCTTAGCTTATTAGTAAGGAGTTCTATAAGTAACTTTTCATTAATTTATTTTCTCACTCCCTACTAATACTCAACCGTATTCAAACAAGTGCACCCTTGACCTTTCTCAACTTTTACAACTGCCACTTTTCCTTCTTTTTCATTCTTCTCACTCCTTCACTCTTTCGGATTCTTCCCTTAAGCGCTTAGGAGTTTTGGATCAAATTCAAGGCTAATGAAAGAAAAAGGATTAAGCTTATGTTGTAGCTATCAAAGAATAGGCTCAAGGCTCAATGAGGCTAACTAGGATTAATTATTCAAGGTAGGTAAAGTGAGGGATAACATTTAGGTTCATTCAAAGAAGTGCCTAAATCATCTCCTACAATTCACATCCTTCATTTCGTTTCATAAACACACCAGGCAAGTTCTAGACACTCCATAATAGCACAGAATACTCAAAAACCTTACACTCATGGCACATGCTCAATTCAAGACACATTCAGCAGACTCTTAAGTCAACTAATCACAAGAATTCAGAATTAAGCTTCGATCACATCGAGTCATATTCAAGAGCCTAAGTATCTCAAACAAAGTTATACACTTCTCACATGCTTCAACACTAACCAAACTCGTATCTTACAATCATGTATAGCGCATAACAAGAACATCAAGCCATCCATTAGCTAAAGGTTCAAAAACCAAAACCTATTGACTAATTTTCCTCAAGACGGTCTTCATCCATCCATCGTCGAAAATAGTCTCTAACTATGACTAAAAACATTATATACAGACAAAGAAAAATAATTTTTTATTCTTCGGTTCAAAGGCCCCCCTTCGAAAAAGAACCAAAAAGAAAAACTAACGGGTGATGAAGTCATGCTTGACTCACAAAAATCACAAAAAATTTCAATTATTTCGCACAAGCATTACATTCACAAAAAACCATTAAGCACAAAATTTTTGAAATTTTCCTCACCCCACACTTAAATCCTGCTATGTCCTCATAGCATCAAATTAAAACTAAAAGGATGAGAAATACTCCCTGAGCGTCTATGCCTAGCTAACAACATGCTTTTCTTCAATTTTTCATAGGTGGATGTTTGACCCCACACTTTTTATCGTCCATGCTTTTTAGCTTCCTCCTCCGCGGGTACTCAGACTTCCCCTCCATCTATGCTTAACTTTTCCACCAAAACACGAACACAATGAAAATAACAAAATCAACACCAACAAAAAATCACAATTTGTACCTGTGGTACCCTTGGGTTGCCTCCCAAGCAGCGCCTTATTTTACGTCGCGGCACAACATGGACTATCCTTTTCAGGACATCCTCATACCTGGGTTCCCGTTCGAGAACCATCTCCTTTTATTTTGGTTTTTAGAGGAAACATCCTCCACTCTGTTCCTCTTTTCCTCCAACTTCTTCACATTCTGAAGCCCTTTATCAAACTCAGGCTGAACACTTGTCATTACCTTTGGCCATGGACCTATGGAATCCTCCACCCCACCTCATCCTCTGACAACACACTAACCTGACAAAGGTTTCTATAGTGTGTGGATGGGTTCATTTCTTGGTATACTCGGAAGAGTTCTTCTTCATCCTCGACCCTCATTTTCAGGGTCCCTGCTCTCAAGTCGATCACCGCTCCTTCGATGGCCAAGAATGGTCGTCCCAAGATTAAGGGTACCTGGTCATCAACCTAAAAATCTAAGATAATAAAATCAGCAGGTATAATAAACTTACCTACTTTGATGAGAAGTTCCTCTATTATTCCCTCAGGTGTCACTCGCGACTTATCCGCCAGCTGCAGCATCGACCTCGTTGGCCTCGATTTTCCCAATCCAAGGGTGTTGAATAAAGATAGGGGCATTAGGTTAACTGCTGCCCCTAGATCACACAAAGCTCGTAGCACCTCAGCTTTACCAATTTGTATGGGGAGGGTAAAACTCCCTGGGTCTTTGAGCTTCTTTGGAATCTTGCTCAATACCTTGTGACTGCACTCCTCAGTCAGTGCTACCGCTTGGACATCCACCAATCTCACTTTGTTCGCCATCACGTCCTTCAAGTATTTAGCATACTTGGGCATTCCCTGCAAAACATCAATAAGAGGCAAATTTATGTGAAGTTCTTTGAAACTCTCAAAGAACTTTTTGAAGCATTCCTCCTCGTTGCTCTTTCTGAATCTCTGAGGGAATGGTGGTGGTGGTCTTTGTGCTGGCTAAGATGAAGGTTGTGCATTTTGTTGCCCAGCACTCCGATTTTCTCCTTTGTCAGTGGATGGTCCTAGTCTAACCAACTCCGGTTGCACCTCCTTTCTTTTCTCTGTTGGCTCTGCATCAGCTAATTGCTTGTCGTTTCTCAAACTAATGGCATTGACCTGTCGGGGGTTAGGATCTGTGTCACTTGGTAATCCCCCCTGCGATCTCATGTTTTTAGCAGTTGCCATCTGACCCATTTGTTTTTCAAGATTGCGGGTGGCCACTTGCTGATTCTTTAAATCTGCTGCCATCCTCACCTGATTTTCTGCTAACTGAGTATGGGTATCCATGATTTTCTGCAATGTTTCCTCAATGTTGCTGCTCAATTGACCATCATTCTACCTATTCTGCCCATATTATTGTTGTTGAGGTTGCTGATAACTATGCTTTTGGTTTCCACCCCAAGAAAAATTCGGGTGGCCCTGCCAATTTCTGTTGTAGTTGTTTCCAAAATTCAGATTGTTCCACTGCACATTCCCAACAAAATTGACTAATTCTGAATTGGCTCCACAAGATTCTGCATTGTGCCCATTATTACCACAAATTTCACACCAACTTGGAGCTTGCTGAACTACATTAACCTAGCCCTGTTGTTGGTTCATACTCAGTTTATTGAACTGAGTCATCATCTGATGCTGGAATGAAGCTAGCTGTGCTGCCAAGGCATTCATACCATCTACCTCTATCAACCCTGATCTCTTTCCTGCCCCTCTCGATGACTCGCTGTGCCACTCTGGATTTCCTTGAGCAATTCTGTTCAACAAAGTGTACAACTCATCATAAGTCTTCTCTAAGGCTTGCCCACCCGATGCAGAGTCTAGTATAATTTTCGTGTGTGGGTATAGACTTTATACAAAGGTATGAGCCAACTCTTCATTTGATTGTTGGTGATGGGGACAGTCTCTCAATAATGACTTGAATCTTTCCCAAGCCAAATATAAATTCTCATCAGGCCTCTGCTTGAAACTCAGTATTTCACTTCTCAACTTTGCAGTCTTGCCTGAAGGGAAAAATCTGATAAGGAACTTCTTTGCCAAATCATTCCAAGAAGCTATGGAGTTCGGTGGCTCATCTTTCAACCACTTCTTTGCCTCTCCCAACAATGAAAATGGGAAGAGGCTAAGTCGGACATAATCTATGGACATGCCGGTGGGGACAAACGTGTCACTAATCTCAAGAAAGTTCTGTAAGTGCTGCTGCAGGTCCTCATGTGCCATCCCAGTGAATTGACCACTAGAATGTAACAGTTGCACCATGTTCTGCTTCAATTCAAAGTTCCCTCCAGGCTCCGGTTTACGGATACTAGAGTTTACATTAGTCGCTTGTGGGATTGCCACTTCGCGAACTTGTCTAGCTGCCATTGCTTCCGGTGACAATTGTGTTTGTCCTGCGGGTGGTTGTTGTTGTACCTTCTCTTGAAGTCTCTTTAGCTCTTACTCTAGAGCTACTCTCCTTCGCAAATGGATTTGACGTTCAGGTTCAAGCAACTGTTTAACAAGCTCTCTATTCTTAGCCAACTCGGCAAGACAACCTGTCACCTGCAATAAGTCAGACTAAGACCAAGTTTCTCAACACATGAGGAAATTTAAAAATCACACAAAAATAGATAAATTATCAAAACTTCACTGAGTTCTCGAAAACGGCGCCAAAAACTTGTTGAAGGCCCACAAGTGTACGGGTCGTACAAGTAATATAGGGGCTCTTTTTAAGAACTGGAATGTCGAACCCACAGGGACTGGACCAATTCAGCTAACTATCAGGTTCAAGTCTGATATTAAATAAAGCAAATGTTGATTATAAAAGTTTTTGATAGAGTTTAATTAAGTCTAATTGCGGTCAACGAAATATTTTGAATCCATTCAAGGAGCAACATAGAGTTAAAGCCGGATAATCATGCGCTACTACGAATTGCAATGGTTAAGTATGAAACTATCAATTGTCATCTCACATAATTAGAATTGCATGCCCATGGACTTTCGATCCTCTAAACACGACAAACTAGCCTCACTACTACGTTGAGAATGAGGATGCTAATTCTAGTTCGTGGGCAATTAACTATGTGGATGTGGTTTACGTGGATATGATTAGGGACTCTCGTACTCCTAATCATTCGACTCAACTTAGCTACACAACTACTTCTTCGAGTGGTGATGTGATAATTCTAAGTTGGTGCCTAATTCCTCCCATTTTATCAACCAAGCAAGGTGTTAGGTATATTCCTATCCTAACACAAATTATATCGTGAGATACAACAATGCTCCCTACATTCTCTTGTTCTGGCCTAAGTAAATGCCTTCTCAAGCATTTTCCTAAGTTTAACGTGTATGTTTTCGTGGTGATCAATCATAAAATCAACCAATAATTAAGAATGCAAGACAAAAAAGCAATCGATAACTTAATTCCAACACAATTTCATAAAAACACAATCATAACTCATGGCTTCAACCCTAGAGGAAGGGTTCTAGCCATTCATGTTCATAAAATTACAAGGAAACATTGTTAAACTAATATACTTACAAGAATTGGTAGAAGAGAAGAGGAATTTGACAAACCCTAGGTGAGTTCTCCCACTTCTCCCTTCACTCCTAGGTGGTTTTCCAGAATAAAATCGTGACCCCATGATTTTAGGAGCTAAGGGACCTATTTATAGTAAATAAGAATTTTGCAAAATTATGCCTGTCGTGGAATGGCTTCGTGTCACGGAGTATATCGCGGAGCACTGCCTCCGTGAAATGGAGGTAACGCGGAGGCACACTGTAAATCGCCTCAGGATGCCAAGATGTTGAGGCTTGCCGCGATGGCCAGCGTGACACGCTGCTCATGCAGCGCGATGGCAGGGCGCTGGCGCGCAGGTCAGCTGGCTTGACACGGTGCTGGCCTGCAGGATTCCTACCTGCTTGCTCCCTTCCTCTCGCGCCTGGCATGGGCGTGGCACGATGCTGGGCGCGGCACACGCACAGCGTGGAACGCTGCCTGGCGCGGCCAGCCTTGCCAAGGCATGCTTCTTGCCTACTTTTGCAAATTGCTCCCGACTCCATTCCTCTACTTCACCAACTTATAAATTAGTTCCTCAAATTCATTTAAACCTACAAAACAAGGATTAATCATGTTGGTTAGTACATATATTCACATTTATATAAAATCACATGAAAATGTATATAATTAATTAGCTAAACAAGACTAAATTAAGTTATAAAGCATCACTCGGGCATGCTATTTTTCCCAAGATCACCAACCACCTTCTCTGACAAAGATTTAGGTCCTTATGACTGAGCAGATACTAAAGACTCTTGTGATCCGTGAACACATCCATGTGAGCCCCATATAGGTAATTTCTCCATACTTTCAGCACGAACACCACCGATGCCAACTCCACGTCATGAGTTGGATAATTCTTCTCATGAACTTTGAGCTACTTGGAGGCGTAGGCTATCACTTTTCCCCGCTGCATCAAGATGCAATCAAGTCCAACTCTGGAAGCATCACTATAAACAACCACCCCATTTGTTCCTTCCGTCAAGGTTAAAACTGGAGCGGTGGTGAGTTGAGTTTTTAACTCAGGAAACTCTTCTCACATTCGTATGACCACTGAAATTTTACCTTCTTCTGAGTTAACTTAGTCGGAGGAGATTCTATAGAGGAGAAGCCTTTCACAAACCTTCGGTAATAACCCGCTAAGCCTAGGAAACTCCTGATTTCAGTAGGAGAGGTAGGTCTGGGCCAATCCTTCACTGGTGCTATCTTGTTAGGGTCTACTTGTATTCCTTCACCTGAGACCACAAGACCTAAGAAAGTCATGGACTTTAACCAAAATTTGCACTTGCTTAACTTGGCGAATAATTGGCAGACCTTGAGTGCCTGTACTGCTAATATTAGGTGATTGGCATGCTCTTCCTCATTTTTGTAATATACTAGAATGTCATTGATAAATACAATGACAAACATATCCAGATACTGCTTTAAGACTCAGTTCATTAAATCTATAAAGGTTGTTGGGGAGTTGGTGAGTCCAAAGGACATCACCACAAGCTCATAGTGACCATACCGAGTTCTAAAATATGTTTTCGGTATGTCAAACTCTCTTACTCTTAGATGATGATACCCTGACCTGAGATCTATCTTGGTGAAACAGCTGGCTTCCTGAAGTTGGTCGAACAGGTTATCAATTCTAGGTAGGGTATCTGTTCTTGACTATGACTTTGTTCTGCTGACTGTAATCTATGCACATTCTGAGGGTACCGTCTTTCTTACATACGAATAGCACTAGAGCACCCCAAGGAGAGATGTTGGGTCTGATAAAGCCCTTATCAAGAAGATCTTTAAACTGCTCCTTTAACTCCTTAAGCTTAACTAGAGACATTCTGTAAGGAGGGATGGATATGGGCTGAGTATCTAGGAGGAGATCTATTCCGAAGTCTATTTCCCGTTCAGGGGAAACTTCGGGAAGATTGTTATACCCCGTAGAATTCCTGGTACCTAGATGGCCTATTCGCACGTTGGTTAAGCATATTAGAAGGCCATATGTGCTGGAGAAAGGCCGGGGAAAAGATCGGACGAGAAACCCGTCGGACCATCGCGGAAGGAGCCGAGGCAGAGCCCCTCCGCGATGGCAGTGTGTCACGGAGGAGAGGCCTCCGCGATGGCTCCGTGACACGTTGCCCAAGTTCAGGCCCAAGTATATAAAGCCCCCACTTCGGTTTAAACTCATTCCACACTTAAAAAAATTCCAAAAAGCGCAGTGAGCAGAGGAAGACGAAGGAAAATTAAATATTTTCGTCCGATTACGCTGCCAAACGCTGCCCAAACTTAAATTAATCCTAGGTACTAAAGTATTTAGCAGCAGAAAGCATTTCTATGGATTTAGTTTCGTGAAATACGGCTGACGAATCGGCGAGCCACCGGACTAAGGTAAGTAGAATTGCTCTAAATTAATGTCTATGTCTTCCTAGCTGAGAAGTGAATACTTCTCCCTTCTGGGCCGCTGAAAAATACCGAGTTTTCGACCGTCTTTCGATAAGCCTAAGTTTAGGCTATAAACTATATTGAAAGTAACGTTGCTCTTTACAATACAGCTGTATTTAGTATTAATTGGCGTATTTATGAATGCAGTTGGGATAAAATAGTCAAAGTACCGGCCGAGCCTCGTCCGACGGACGAATAGTCAAAGACAAGGTATGTAAAGTTAGTTTCCTTCGGCAAGTTAAGTAATATCAGTATAGTGTAATAAACTACGGACCAGTAGAATGTTCAGAAGTCGAGTATTGCGTTATTATGAATATTGGTACGATGTGAGAAACATTGGGTTGTAATGTATATGAAACCAATCAGTATGATACAGATTCTAACGCAAGTGTTAGAGATTGCCCAGTATACTCAGTATGTAATGTGATATGCCATGTTAAGATATGGTTGTATTCAGTTGAAACCCCGTATAGTAATGCAATACCCGTAGAGCTCTTCAGAAATAGAATAGCAGACTAAAATGAAGTTCAGAAAGCATGTCAGGAATAGTAGAGCATGCTACTATAGAAAGTCAGTATACAGCATAGTTCAGCAGAAAGATTATATTCGCACATACATATATAGTACTTCCAGCCTCAGCAGGTATTAAGCATGTACATATTTCTATCACTTAGTCCAGCATATAGTGTATACAGAAACTTAGTAAACAGTAGAGCTTTTAGCAGAAACATTATCTTATGTAGCATTTGCCCAGTACAACCCGGCAGGAGACTATATTCATATATATATATCTTTACCTACCTCATCACGTATTAAATACGTACAGATTACTATCAATAGCTCAGCATGTAATATATATGATACCTTACCCTTATTAGCCTCAGCATGTGAGATACATAGACAGTATTACTAGTTGAGACCGTTGTATTGTTTGGGGTTGGATTACCTAGGATCCATGACCGCCCCAGGGTTAATAGCTGTATCGACTCGTCCACCAGAGGACGAGGATACGTCACTCTACGGAGTGGCATGCCGTCCCGCCAGGGTACGAAGATGGGATGCCAGTTTTCCCCATATTTGTGCCTTGATCGCCCCTTACACACCCCAGTCGAGCGGATACGCCCGGGTGCAGATTCAGGAGTCCTCCAGACTCAGATGCAGTTATAGTCAGGGGCTCAGCGAGCCCAAGTGCATACCCAGGGGACCGGCAGGATGCTTACAGCCAGTGTAGGAGATGGGATGACCGGGGTAGGGGTATAGATTCTGTGTTGATTGTACCTCCCGGCTTATGGGGGCCGGGTAAGGTTGTGTATGCCATGTTATGTTATGTGTGTTATGCTATATTACAGTAGATACGAGCAGATTAGTAGTAGAATGATATGTCTCCAGGTATGATTCCTATTCCCTTCAGTATGATTAAGAACAGGTATGATCTACACCATCAAATAGTTAATCTAGTTCTTCTTATTCCAGTTTCGTCAGTTATGTTATTGATTTCAGATATCTCTTTCAGTTATTGCTTTACATACTCAGTACCAACGGTATTGACGCCCAGTGGGGCGCTGCATTACTTGCCTGCAGGTACCCATATACGAGCAGGCGATACCACGTGATCCCCATCAGTGGTTGAGTATTCAGCTCCTGTCATCCGGAGACTAAATTTCTAGAGGTGTAGTTCAGTTCCTTTTGTTGTACAGTACGGGTAGGTCGGGGCCCTGTCCTGATCATTTCTATTATTCTTCCTAGAGGCTTGCAGTCTGTTTATTTTCCCTGTGGTCAGATGAGCCGGTCGTGTGAGGCCGTGCAGTCGTATAGCTGCTAGTATTCTTTCTTTCTATTATGATGGTCGTGTGGGGCCATAGTTGCCAGTAGTGGTGACCTTGCCGGTCACGTAGTTTCTTTTTGCGTTTTATGATTGAGTTGCAGATAACTAGACAGCATGGTGGCCTTGTCGGCCCGCATAGGTTCCCCTGAGATGATATGTTTCTGGTCAGCTGCTAGTACAGGTACAGAAGGCTATAGGCCAATGGGCCTGGGGCTGTGTTTACAGCCGTTATATAGCCCTTTGTTTCCAGAATTGTGAGTTAGAGCCAGCCAGGCACCAGATGTGCCCAGGCTTAACAGTGCAGCAGGTCAGGTCCTAGTAGGGCACCAGGTGTCAGTCATACCCCCCAGGGCGGGGTGTGACAAACTTGGTATCAGAGCAGGTCGTATCCCAGGGAGTCTGCAAGCCGTGCTAAGTAGAGTCCTGTCCATGGAGGTGTTGTGCACCACATACTATGGGTAGGAGGCTGCAAGGCATGATAGGATGGTTGTCTTTTATTCTGATTCAGTCGTGCTATAGAGCGGTACAGTATAGGGTGATTCCCTAAAATCTTACCATATTCTTTGGTTACAGATAATGTCAGACCAGCGCCATCCTATTACAGGTCGGAACTTAGACATTGCAGCAGGAGAAGGCACCAGCAGGATGCCTCCCCCTCCTTTGGAGACAGCCCGATCATAGGGCACTACAGAGGCATCATCCCAGCCTCCTCAACAGTCTCCACCACGTCAGGAGCCACTTGGGGCGACATTACCTTCAGCAGCCCCTAGATTGACTCCTTCTGACCAGGAGGTTAGGAGTGTTGTAGTTATGTTATCACAGATGATGGCTGCTCAGCGTCAGCCAATGCCATCTACAGTTGCAGAATCATCAGGAGGGCCCGGTAGTTCGAGGGTCTGAGAGTTCTTAGCCCTGAATCCCCCACAGTTCACAGGCACGGACCGAACAGAGGACCCCCAGGATTTTCTGGATCAGATGCAGAGAATCTTCAGGGTTATCCATGCCACGTCTACCGAGTCAGTTGAGTTGGCCGCATTCCGGTTACGGGATATTGCGGTGTTATGGTATGAAAGCTGGGAGAGGTCCCGAGGGAGAGATGTTTCCCCTCCCACCTGGTCCAGTTTTTCGGGAGCCTTTCTGGATCATTATTTGCCACGAGAGATTCGACAGGCCCGGGTAGACCAGTTCCTACATCTAGAACAGGGGACCATGAGTGTTCGGGAATATTCCTTGCAGTTTGATTCCTTAGCCCGATATGCACCGGCCTTCGTTGATACCATGGCATCCAGAGTGCATCGCTTTATTACGGGGTTGAATCCAGAATATGTTGAGATTCGCACTACAGCCACACTGCGAGAGGACATGGATATTGCTCGCATTCAGGCATTTGCCCAGAATATTGAGGGCATCAGATAGCGACAACGAGAGGTCAGAAGGGTTAATCAGGAACAGCGTCACCGGGACAGGCCAATTGAGTTACAGAGAGAAGCCCGGGGAGGACCCAGGCCCCGATTGTCAGACAGGCCGCCCAGGCCCCCGCCTCTGCCACAGTCACAGGGGGGTAGGTCCAGCCGTAGAGGGCAGTCAGGGACTGGTAGAGGCTCGCAGATGGCAGATTCACCACTACAGAGGAGGGCGGAGCAGCGTAGGTATACCCTACCACTTTGCCCTATATGCAATCGACGCCATCCTGGAGCATGCAGATATGGCTCCACCGCATGTTATAATTGTGGCCAAGAAGGCCATTTGATGAAAGATTGTCCAGCCAGAGGTCGAGAGGACCGTGATAGACAGGATAGGGCATCAGCAGGATCACGAGCCACAGCATCCTCGACTGGGTGCAGGCCCTCAGTTTCAGCAGGCAGAGGTCGGGGCAGATCAGGGGCCTCCAGTACAGGTGCAGGTCCAAGCCGCACGTATGCCTTACCAGAGAGGCAAGATTCAGAAGCGTCGCCTGATGTTGTGACAGGTATGCTAACTATCTGTTCACACCCTGCTTATGTGTTAATTGACCCAGGGTCTAACCTGTCCTATATTACTTCATTTGTGGCAAAAAAGTTTATTATTGTACCAGAATCATTACAGCAGCCCTTCTTAGTATCTACGCCTGTCGGTGACTCTATCACGGCTAGCCGAATCTACCGCGGGTGTACAGTAGAGATTGCTTACCGTCAGACCACAGTAGATCTGGTCGAGTTAGAAATGATAGACTTCGATGCCATAATGGGTATGGACTGGTTAGTACCATGCTTTGCCAATGTTGAATGTTGGACTAAGACGGTCCGATTCCACTTCCCAGGAGAAGCAGTACGGGAGTGGAAGGGCAGCACCGCTACGCCAAAAGGTAGGTTTATTTCCTACCTTCAGGCGAGAAAGTTGATATCTAAGGGGTGCATTTACCATCTTGTCTGAGTTGAGGATGTCCAAGCAGAATCTCCGACACTCCAGTCTGTCCCAGTGGTAAATGAATTCCCAGATGTACTTCCTGATGACTTACCTGGTATTCCCCCAGAAAGGGAAATAGACTTTGCTATTGACTTGCTACCAGGCACTCAGCCAATATCAATACCTCCTTATCGTATGGCTCATGCAGAACTCAGAGAATTGAAGGAGCAGTTGAAAGACTTGTTAGATAAAGGTTTTATCAGGTCGAGTACTTCCCCGTGGGGTGCGCCAGTCTTGTTTGTGAGAAAGAAAGATGGCTCGCTCCGAATGTGCATAGATTATCGGCAGCTAAACAAAGTTACAGTAAAGAACAAGTATCCGCTCCCCAGAATTGATGACTTATTTGATCAGTTGCAGGGAGCCAGATACTTTTCTAAGATTGACTTGCGGTCTGGATACCACCAGGTCCGAGTACGTAAGAGAGATATTCCTAAGACAGCATTCAGGACCCGATATGGGCATTTTGAATTTTTGGTTATGTCCTTCGGGCTAACGAACGCCCCAGCAGTTTTTCCTGATGAACAGTATTTTCAGACCTTTCCTGGACTTGTTCGTGATAGTATTCATTGATGATATTCTAGTGTATTCTCGCTCTGAAGCAGATCACCGGACTCATTTGCGGACAGTGCTCCAGATTCTCAGGGACCGCCAGTTGTATGCTAAGTTTTCGAAGTGTGAATTCTGGCTTAACTCAGTGGCCTTTTTAGGGCATATTGTCTCAGACACCGGTATACAGGTAGATAAGCAGAAGATAGAAGCAGTTAAGTCATGGCCTAGGCCTACTACCCCGACTGAAGTTCGTAGCTTCCTGGGGTTGGCAGGATATTATCGGAGGTTTGTTGAGGGATTCTCAACCATTGCAGCACCTTTAATTAAATTGACACAGAAAGCAGCAAAGTTTCAGTGGACGGAGGCATGCGAGCAGAGTTTCCAAGAACTGAAAGACAGATTAACCTCCGCCCCAGTATTAGCATTGCCGGAAGGCACAGAGGGTTATTCAGTCTATTGCGACGCGTCAGGTGTCGGATTGGGTTGTGTGTTGATGCAGCATGGTAGAGTAATTGCATATGCTTCCAGACAGCTGAAGAAGCACGAAAAGAATTACCCCACCCATGACCTAGAATTGGTCGTAGTAATTCATGCCTTGAAGATGTGGAGGCATTACCTGTACAGCGTCCATGTTGATATTTACACAGATCATAAGAGCTTACAGTACATTTTCACTCAGAGGGAGTTGAATCTGCGGCAACGCCGCTGGTTGGAGCTGCTGAAAGACTATGATGTGAATATCCTATACCACCCTGGAAAAGCTAATATTGTGGCAGATGCCCTGAGCCGTAAGTCAATGCGGAGTTTAGTGTATTTGCGACCTGAGAAGCAGAAATTGGCCAGGGAAATTCATCAGTTAGTTGGCTTAGCCGTTTGAGTAATGGAAACAGAAAATAATGGAGCAGTAATTCAGAATTCTGCGGTGTCATCGTTAGTTACAGAGGTAAAAGAACGACAGTACGAGGATCCCGATTTAGTCCAGCTCAGAGATAGAATTCAGAAAGGTAAGGAGCCAGATTTTCAGATAACCGGGGATGATGTGCTATATTGTAAGGGCCGCCTCTATGTCCCGAATGTCTCAGGACTTCGCGGGCAGATCATGCATGAGGTACACTACGCTCGCTATTCCCTTCATCCAGGGGCGACGAAAATGTACCACGATATCAGAGACATTTATTGGTGGCCAGGTATGAAAGCTGAGATAGTTGAATTTGTGTCTAGATGTTTTAACTGTCAGCAGGTAAAAGCCGAGCACCAGAAACCGGGCGGTTTGACGCAAGAGATAACGGTACCTATGTGGAAATGGGAAGTAATAAACATGGATTTTGTAACAGGGTTACCCCGTACTAGACGCAGATATGATTCCGTTTGGGTAATAGTTGATAGGCTGATAAAATCAGCTCATTTCCTGCCAGTGAGGGCTACCTTCTCAGTTGAAGATTATGCCGAATTATATATTAGAGAAATAGTTAGATTGCATGGAGTGCCGGTATCTATTATTTCAGATAGGGGAGCACAGTTTACAGCTAGATTCTGGCAGTCGTTTCAGAAAGGTTTGGGGATGCAGATTAACTTGAGCACAGCATTCCATCCTCAAACAGATGGGCAAGCAGAACGTACGATTCAGACGCTCGAAGATATGCTACGAGCGAGTGTGTTAGATTTTGGGGGTAGCTGGGATGAACATCTTTCGTTAATCGAATTTGCTTATAATAACAGCTACCATTCAGCTATTCAGATGGCGCCTTTCGAGGCATTGTACGGGCGAAAATGTAGATCGCCGGTGGGCTGGTTTGAAACAGGAGAATCAGCATTAGTTGGCCCAGACATTGTTCGGCAGTCTGAGGAAAAGATAAAGCTTATCCGAGAACGTTTACTGACCGCTCAGAGCCTCCAGAAGTCATACACAGATAGGTGGCGCAGAAATCTAGAATTTTCGGTAAACGACTGGGTATATCTGAAAGTGTCCCCGATGAAAGGGGTAATGAGGTTTGGCAAGAAAGGCAAGATTAGCCCAAGATTCATTAGGTCGTATCAGATTCGGCGGAGAATAGGCCGCGTGGCATACGAGTTAAACTTGCCTCCAGACTTAGCGTCGGTTCACCCAGTATTCCATGTTTCTATGTTAAGGAAGTTCGTAGGGGACCCTTCTACAGTAGTTCCAGTTCAGAATGTTCAGGTCACAGAGGAGTTAGCCTATGAAGAGGTTCCTGTAGCTATCTTGGACAGACAGATTCGCAGGTTGAGAACTAAAGATGTTGCATCTGTCAAAGTATTGTGGCGTAACAGAAATCGGGAGGAAATGACGTGGGAGGCTGAAGAAGATATGAAAACCAGATACCCTCACCTATTTCAGGCCTAGTCAGATGACAGGTATGTCCGTATCATTACTTATACAGTATCTTATGGTTGTACGTTTGTAAATGGTAAAGAAGGAGTGATATTTAGTTGTCCAGTGAATCTTAGAATATTGTGTGCAGTGCCTGTGTTGGACCTTTCTGCATTTCAGGTTTTTGCGATAGTCCATATTACAGGGGAAACTCTGCCAAAATTTTTTTCAGGAAAGTAAAGTAAGCAGTCCTCTAGATAATAGTGTACATTCGAGGACGAATGTTCTTAAGGGGGGGAGAATGTTATACCCCGTAGAATTCCCGGTACCTAGATGGCCTATTCGCACATTGGTTAAGCATATTAGAAGGCCATACGTGCTGGAGAAAGGCCGGGGAAAAGATCGGACGAGAAACCCGTCGGACCATCGCGGAAGGAGCCGAGGCAGAGCCCCTCCGCGATGGCAGCGTGTCACGGAGGAGAGGCCTCCGCGATGGCTCTTTGACACGTTGCCCAAGTTCAGGCCCAAGTATATAAAGCCCCCACTTCGGTTTAAACTCATTCCACACTTAAAAAAATTCCAGAAAGCGCAGATTCAGGAGTCCTCCAGACTCAGATGCAGTTATAGTCGGGGGATCAGGGAGCCCAAGTGCATACCCAGGGGACCGGCAGGATGCTTACAGCCAGTGTAGGAGATGGGATGACCGGGGTAGGGGTATAGATTCTGTGTTGATTATACCTCCCGGCTTATGGGGGCCGGGTAAGGTTGTGTATGCCATGTTATGTTATGTGTGTTATGCTATATTACAGTAGATACGAGCAGATTAGTAGTAGAATGATACGTCTCCAGGTATGATTCCTACTCCCTTCAGTATGATTAAGAACAGGTACGATCTACACCATCAAATAGTTAATCTAGTTCTTCTTATTCCAGTTTCATCAGTTATGTTATTGATTTCAGATATCTCTTTCAGTTATTGCTTTACATACTCAGTACCAGCGGTACTGACGCCCAGTGGGGCGCTGCATTACTTGCCTGCAGTTACCCATAGACGAGCAGGCGATACCACGTGATCCCCATCAGCGGTTGAGTATTCAGCTCCTGTCATCCGGAGACTGAATTTCTAGAGGTGTAGTTCAGTTCCTTTTGTTGTACAGTATGGGTAGGTCGGGGCCCTGTCCCGATCATTTCTATTATTCTTCCTAGAGGCTTGCAGTCTGTTTATTTTCCCTGTGGTCAGATTAGCCGGTCGTGTGAGGTCGTGCAGTCGTATAGCTGCTAGTATTCTTTCTTTCTATTATGATGGTCGTGTGGGGCCATAGTTGCCAGTAGTGGTGACCTTGCCGGTCACGTAGTTTCTTTTTGTGTTTTATGATTGAGTTGCAGATAACTAGACAGCATGGTGGCCTTGTCGGCCCGCATAGGTTCCCCTGAGATGAGATGTTTCTGGTCAGCTGCTAGTACAGGTACAGAAGGCTATAGGCCAATGGGCCGGGGGCTATGTTTACAGCCGTTATATAGCCCTTTGTTTCCATAATTGTGAGTTAGAGCCAGCCAGGCACCAGATGTGCCCAGGCTTAACAGTCCAGCAGGTCAGGTCCTAGTAGGGCACCAGGTGCCAGTCATACCCCCCAGGGCAGGGTGTGACAAAGATCCTTAGGAAAAACATCTGGGAACTCCCTAACAAGGGGAACTAACTGAATGGTTGGGGTCTCGGAGTTGGAATCCTTGACCCGAACCAGATGATAAATACATCCCTTGGGAATGAGTTTCTAGGCCTTAAGGTAGAAAATAAACCTACCCTTAAGCGTTGAACTGCTGCCCGTCCATTCTAACACTGGCTCATTTGGAAACTGGAACTTGACAACTCTAGTTCTGCAATCAACTGAGGCATAGCAGGAGTGTAACCAATCCATGCCGAGAATAAGGTCAAAGTCGACCATGTCTAACTCTATAGGATTAGCTGGAATAACTTTATTCAGGACTGAGACTGGGTAGTTTCTATACACCCGATTGGCTCTAACTAACTCACCAACTGGAGTGGAGACTGAGAATGGTTCTGAGAGGACCTCTGGACTAATGTTGAACTGGACTGCTATATAGGGAGTCACGAATGAAAGAGTGTCTCATTGATCTAAGAGGGCATACACATCTAGATGGAAGAGACATAACGTATAAGTAACTACGTCAGGTGAGTTTTCCTGATCCTAACGGGAAGAGAGAGCATAGAAACAATTCTGGCGCTGACCGCCATCTGTACCTGATGTGTTGGCCCGCTGAGCTGGTCAACCTACTGGGGCTGATGATGTGGTGGATTTTGATCTCCCTCGCCCTACTGACGGGAACTCCCTAAGCTTGTGTCCAAGCAATCCACACCCAAAATAGCCCTCTTTGCCCTGAAGGCACTCCCCTGGGTGATTCTTGCCGCACTTGGGGCAAGCTGGACACCTATTCCTAGTACTGTGAGTCTGAGACTGAGAGCTAGATGCTCCACCCTTCCGGTCCTACGGGACTGAAAGGTAGGGGCACTGGCTGAACTGGTTGCTGGGGACCTCTGTTGCTGCTGCTACTGTGGGCAACTACCACTGTCAGACCTCTGATGGCCATAATCTGACTGGCCAGTCCTTGCCCATTTTTTCTTTTACTCTATATCCTTCAGGTTTTCGGCCTCAATCTGCTGGGCATAGACAATCATACTGGAGAGATCCATGTCTCTAATCAACATTTTTGTTCTACACTCCTTAAGAACCAGGTTCAACACTCTGTTCACGAATTTCAATGTACGAGCCCTTTGCTCGGCTACCATCTCTGTAGCGTACTTTGATAGCCTGGTAAACTCCAGAGCATACTCCTCCACTGTTCTATTTCCTTGCCTCAAGTTCATAAACTCCATTATCTTGGCCTCCCTTAGCTCTCAAGGGAAAAATCTATCCAGAAAGGCTGTGTTGAACTCCTCCCAATCCAGCAGTCCTGCTCCCGCTGGTCGCCCCTCCTTCCACTGCTCATACCAAACCTAGGCTACCCCTTTAAGCTGGTAGGCAGCTAGGTCGGCACTCTCAGAGGAGCCAACACCCATAATATGGGTAATCTTCCTAATGTCATCCATGAACTCTTATGGGTCCTCACCTACTTTGGATCCATGAAATGATGGAGGGTTCATTCGGGTGAAATCCCGCACCTTCACAGCTGCTGCAGACACGTTGGTGTTCATCGGCACCACCTACTGGTTCACCTAGTTGGTGATTGTTTGGGCCATCAATTGGATGGTCTCCCTGAATTCAGCGGTAGATATGGAATCATCTTGAGGAGCTTCCAAGGCTGGTGGGGTAGGTCCGTTAGCGTTACCGGCCCTTCTTCTATTACCGCGCCTGGGAGGCATGATTCACTAAAATGAAACAGAGCACTTGTTATAAGGGCATTTCTTGAATTGAACTTTAACGCACGATAAGGAATATGAACAAAAGAGAGTTTTCCTAATAACATCTCACAACCTCGTCGTCATAAGTGTGGCGCGCTTCACACCCATGAAAAGGACTCTACTCGATGTGGCTTTCAGACTTTCCGAGGATACTCTAAACCTAGCGCTCTGATACTAAGTTTGTCACACCCAGAGTCTACACCCTTGATGGAACATGGTACTTGGAGTCACACATAACCCCAAGTAAACCCTTTCTCTATCATACACTGGTATTCAGAGTAAAATATGCATAGCGGAAGCTTTGAAATAATACATAATAGCATTTATGAAAATTAAAACTGAACATAGATATTTAAAATATCTGAGAATCTAAAATCAAGTATGTGTCTGAAAGTCATCTAACTGAGAAGTTGTTGGGACAAGCCCCCAGCTAACTCTAGGTCTAACTGCAAATGATAAACAAAACTAAAATGAATGAAATAACGCCCTCGGAATATGAGGACTCACACTGCTACTACTGATAGAGAGATCCGAACGAATTGGCTAATGGCGTTGGGTCTAAAAACTGGCGGTTGTATCATGAAACGATACAGAATAAAAGTATGCATTGATCACGGGCAAAAATATATGCCCGAGATACTCTTTATTACTTCAATTAGTCTTGTTTATCTAAGTTATTGTATACATTTTCATGTAATTTTATATAATGTGGAGATATGTGCTAACCAACATGATTAGCCTTTGTTTTGTAGGTTTTGATGATGTTTGAGTAACTAATCCATGAGTTGGTGTAGTAGAAGCTTGGAAACGGAATTAACACGCGAACGTCGGCAAGGAAGAGGCACAAAACAGCCCACCGGCGCGTCGACAAGGTGCCACGGCATACAGGCCACTCAAAACAGCCCACCTGCGTGCTGGAAACGTGCCACGGCAGGTGGACACCACGACCATGGGGCTACAACGCGCTGCCCAGGCAGCGTGACACGTTGCCAACGCGGCAAGGTGCTGCCTGGGCCGATTTCGGGTGATTTTCAAGAGAGCCTCCGCGTCCGTAGCGTGTCACGGAGGCCGTGCTCCGCGATGCACTCCGTGACACGTTGCTTGTTAATCCGGGAAAGATTCCTACTAATATAAATAGCACACTTAGGTTTATTTTTCATAATTAAGACTTGGTGGAGCAAGGAACGTGGGTGAGGAGCAGTTGAGGGACGAAAAAGCTAAGGGTTTTTCTCTCTTTCCTTCTTCTTTCAATCAATTGTACGTATGATTTACACTCATTTGAGGATGATCAATCCACAAATGAGTGGCTAATTCTCTTCCTTGCTAAGGTTTTGAACATGTGTATTGAATTTTGATTGTGAATTATATGGTTTTTCATCTTCTTCTTTCATGTTGTTCTATTAATTCTTGTTCTTACTACATTAGTGTGTGGCCAACATTAATGTACATCTAAAAAGTCCAATTTCACTCGAGAGAGCAAGAAATTGGAAAGTTGTGAATTAATAGGGTATTGTTCTTAACTTGATTTGGGAAAATTGGGTTTTGATGTGCTTTCCTGATAGAAATATACTTGAAAGCCGTATTAGTCAATTTAGGAACCGGAATTGTATTGTTAGGTCATAAATTGCATTTGATCACAGAAATGTAGATGAATGGTTTATGATTCTAAAGTGAGATTAAATACGAGAATTTTAATCTCTAGGCTAATGTTCTTGGCTAGCAACATGAAGAGAAGAATAACCGAATTATGATTACTATCGAATTCATTACTTGTTCTTAACCTTGGCATGCTCTTATCCATAGTTTCAATTCAAGTAAATATTTGTTAATAGTTTTAGTATATAGTTTATAAACAAAATTATTTAACTTTTGGTTACATTGTTGTCAACATAATTAGAAGTAAACTAGAATATAGTATACTTAAGTAATTTTACTTATCCAGAGTCTCCTTGGATCGATACTTGGCTTACTTAGCCACTTTATTACTTGTTTGACCACGTGCACGTGCGTGTCGGTTTTTAACCCCTACCAAAGCACCGAACAAGCATCAGTACTTTGAATGTACTGAGTAAGTGAGAGAAGCATATTGATAAATATTTAGATGACTGAACTGAAATGACATGCAGTGACCTACTGATAAACCGAATTGAACAATCTGAAGCAAACTGAGATGGTCAAGATGACCTTGTCTGGTGGTCAAAGACATGCCCTAAGTCTGAAAGTTCTGAGTCTGAGATACTTCACTAAACTAAGCTGAGCTGCTAGAGCTGAAATTGAACTGAGCTACTTATTCTGAAACTGGACTGGACTGGACTTACTAGTGGGAGAGTCTCTAACTAACATATAACCACGTGAGCTAGATGTGGGGTCCAATGTATACATCCCACCAATAGGACCCAATATACCTTGCCAGGGTATAAAGGCATGAACTAGGTGATCACAAAAGTCTAGGGCCAATCAGGAAAAGTAATATTGTAACCTACGCTGGCGATGTAGTTTTAGGAACCTGGGTGCACTGGAACCCAGGCCCGCTCGGTTCTAAGTCCTACTCCCACTGGAAAACCTGAACTAAACTACTAGAATGATAGCTCAAAACTTGAGTCCAAGACTAGTCAGGGACATATACTAAAAGTACCCTGAGAGTCTTATCGGACTAGATTCTGAAACTAGGTTCTAGACTGGTCAGAGGTGCTTATTTGGAAGCGTCATAACCGTCTAAGAACAATTGTAAACTGAATTAGGGTCCTGGGGCTGCTCAGAGCTATAAATGTATATAAATGAAATGTCATGACCGCCTAATGGACCAATAAACTATAATCTTAGTCTAATTCTGATAACTAAGAGGCATCACTGACACCTCAAGAAATTTTATAGTCAAACTGATCAGCTGACATTTCTTACTAACACTGGATATTCTAGTATTTTGGCTTAAATGAACTGACAATTCTGAGTAATACATAGTATATAGACTTTCTAACTGAATCTAACTAACATACATGTAACTGAGTTTCTAACACATACAATTATTATAGGAGTCCTGATCTTGGGCAGATTTATATGCCCAAGTGATACTCAAACGTATCATTTTCAACTTGTTTATCTAGCAATGTGTATACATTTTCATGTAATTGGTAATAAAATGTGAATTTATACTAACCAACATGATTAGCATTGTTTTGTAGGTAAAATGTGATTTCGAGGACCTAAAATGCATGTTGGAGCAATATCGGAGTTGGACTTGGATTCGAGCACGGAAAAGGCATGGACTGCACAATTTAAAGAGGCTCCCCGATGGAGTCGTGTCATGCTGCCATCGCGGAGGCATTCTGCCTGGAAGGTGAAAAATGCATCAATTCCAGTGGAGCCTCGCGACAGCTCCGTGGCACGGTGGCAAGCCTCCGCGTTGCACGTCGTGCCACGTTGGTGCTTTATTCCCGTACCCTAAATTTCCAGTGAGGGTCCGCGTCCACGCCATGTCACGGAGGCAGTGCTCCGCGATGCACTCCGTGACACGTTGCTTGTTATTCTGCGAAAAATTCCCACTAGTATAAATAGAACACTTAAATGTATTTTTCATAATTCAGACTTGGTGGAGCAAAGACGTGGGTTACAGGCAGTTGAGGGACGAAAAGTTCAGGGTTTTTTCTCTCTTTCTTTCTTCTCTAATTCAATTGTTTGTATGATTAACACTTGTTTTAGGATGATCAATCCACAAATGAGTGGCTAATTCCCTTCCTTGCTGAGGTTATGAACAATGGTGATGAATTTTGATTATTGAATTATATGGTTTTTCATCTTCTTCTTCCATGTTGTTCTATTAATTCTTGTTTCTACTGCATTGGTGTGTGGCTGACATTAATGTATATCTAAAAAGTCCGATTTCACTCGAGAGATCACGAAATTGGAAAGTTGTGAATTAATAGGATATTGTTCTTTACTTGATTTGGGAAAATTGTGTTTTGATGTGCTTTCCTGATAGAAATATACTTGAAAGCCGTATTAGTCAATTTAGGAACCGAAATTGTATTGCTAGGTCATGAATTGCATTTGATCACAGAAATGTAGACGGATGGTTTATGATTCTTAAGTGAGATTAAATACGAGAGTTTTAATCTCTAGGCGAATGTTCTTGTCTAGCAACTGGAAGAAAAGATTAACCAATGTATGATTATAATCAGTTTCATTACATGTTCTTAACCTTGGCATGCTCATATCCATAGTTTAAATTCAAAGTAGATATTTGTTAGTAGTTTTAGTATAGAAATTATAAAACAAATTATTCAAATTTTGGTTACGTTGTTGTCAGCATATTAAGATGTGAGATAGAATATAGTATACTTAAGCAATTTTCACTTATCCAGAGTCTCCGTGGATCGATACTTGGCTTACTTAAGCCACTTACTACTTGTTTGACCATGTGCACTTGTGTGTCGGTTTATAACCCCTTACGAACCACCGAACAAGTTTTTGGCGCCGTTGCCGGGGAGACTAGGCAATTGGTGAAATTGTATTAAGTGTAAATTTACTGTATTTTTATTTTATTTTCTTAAGTGTTGACAACTTGGTCTTAGCCTGTATTTTGCAGACTTGATTTCTGTGAACACTGGCAAGAGACAAAGAGCTGGTGGAATCTTATATAGAGCCTGAACGTATATTTCATAGTAAACGGAGAGAAGCTCTACAAAGAAAGCTGCAGTTGCTCAACCAGACTATTATGGAGCAACAAAATCCACCGGTTGTAAGGGCAGTGTTAGTGCCCGAAGAAGCAGCAGCAAGGCCTGTTCGCGAGGTGGAAATCCATATGCCAACAATGTTACATCCAGTATCCGCAAACCAGAGCCTGGAGGGAGATTTGAACTCAGGCAAAATATGGTGCAACTGTTGCACACAAGCGGGAAATTTACCGGTCTCCCTCATGAAGACCCACAACAGCATCTCCAGAACTTTTTGGAGATAAGTGACACTTATATACCCGCTGGAGTGTCTCCTGATTATGTTCGGCTTACATTGTTTCCGTTCTCATTACTTGGTGAAGCCAAGAGGTGGTTGAAAGCTGAGCCACCAAATTCTATTTCAACGTGGGATGATCTTGCACGAAAGTTCTTGATAAGATTTTTTCCACAGCCAGACTTAGAAGTCAAATTCTAAGTTTCAAATAGAGGGAGGGAGAAAATTTGTATCAAGCCTGGGAAAGATTTAAATCCATGTTGTGGGACTGTCCTCATCATCATCAGTCCAATGAGGTGTTGGTACACACATTTATTGAGGGTTTGGAACCCCATACTAAAATTTTACTAGACTCAGCAGCTGGAGGGCAAGCGCTGGAAAAGACTTATAAGGAGCCGTACACTTTGCTAAATCGGATTTCACAGGGCAATCCAGAATGGAATGCTGATTCATCACAAGGTGGAGCAAGGAAAGCAGCAGGAGTGCTTGAAGTGGATAGATTTACAGCTATCGCTGCACAGATAGCTGTTTTGCAGAATCAATTGAACAACCACTTTAGCAACATGACTTTGAACCAGCCTTCAGCTCCAGTTAATGCAGTCCAACAAATGTGGTGTGAAGTGTGTGGAAGCAGTGAGCACTCAGTTAAGTGCTGTGGAGCAAACCCAGATTCGGTTAACTTTGTGGGCAATGCACAAAGAAATCAGCAGCAGTATGGTAGTGGCTACAATTCAAATTGGAGGAACCATCCAAATTTTTCATGGGGTAGCAACAGCCATCAGGGCTAAAGTTCGGGTCAAGGTATGCAAAGAAATCAAGGAGGGCAACAGAACTACCAATCTCAATTCAGAAATAACAATGCCCCTCCTCCACCACCATCACCCAGCATTGAGGAAATGTTCAAGACCATGATCACTAATCAAGCGCAATTGCAGGCTGACTATGTTAAATTGGCAGCCGAAGTGAAAAATAACCAGTTAGCGACCAAGGCTCTTGAGTATCAATTTGGGCAATTTGCTAGTGCCCAAAATACAAGGCCTAGAGGAGGACTGCCTAGAGACACGGATCCGAATCCGAAGCAGGTAAATGCAGTGACCACAAGAAGTGGTTTGCAGCTGAAGGAGGTGGAACCAGAAAGACCACCCCAAAACTCGGGAGCAGCAGAAGTTGAGGGGGAGCAAAGTTCGGAAAGGGGGAAGACCAAAGAAGCTGAATTAGAAAGACCTCCACCCCCGTTCCCTCAATGACTCAAGAAACACAAGGAGGAGGCGTGTTTCAAGAAATTCATGGAGGTGCTTAAACAGGTACATGTTAACTTACCTCTTGTTGATGTATTGCAGGGAGTGCCTAAATATGCTAAATACATTAAAGACATCGTGGCCAACAAAAGTCGCTTGACTGAGTATGCCACGGTAGCTTTGACGGAGGAGTGCACTTCCCGGATCCAAAATAGACTGCCCACGAAGCTAAAAGACCCTGGAAGTTTTACTATCCAGCTTACTATTGGGCAGAGCATCCGAGCTCGTGGATTGTGTGACCTGGGAGCCAGCATAAATCTGATGCCATCTTTGGTATTCAGAAAGTTGGGTCTAGGGAGTCCTAGACCTATAACCGTAATCTTGCAGTTGGCGGATCGATCCTTAGCTTGGCCGGATGGCATTGTTGAGGATGTACTAGTGCAAGTGGGCTCCCTAATTTTCCCGGTAGATTTTATTGTTCTGGATTTTGAACCAGACGCGAAAGTCCCATTTATTTTGGGATGACCCTTCTTGGCAACCGGGAAAGCATTAATCGACGTAGCTGCGGGTCAACTTACTATGCGAGCACATGATAAAGTAGAGGTGTCCGATGTGTCCAAAGCACCCAAGCTCCCGATGGTAAATGAAGAACTCTCGGTGATCAATGTAATTGATCATGGTAATGCTAAGCAGATGAATGATTCCTGAGAGTTGATGGGAAGACCACCGGATAGGTGTGAGCACTACTGGGGGGAGGACAATGATCGTGAGAAATCGTCCATCACCCTAGCGGACAATTGAGCGTAAAGGACGTCGAGCCGAGATAGTAAACCAGGCGCTTCATGGGAGGCAACCCGTGAAAAATATTTTTTTATTTCATTTTGTAATGTGTAAATAGATTTTTCTTCTTCTTTTTCTTAATTTAGTACAAAATTTTTCGTTTTAGTTAGTATTTTTTTATTTTAGTTAGGTGAAACCTATTAATCTAACCAATTTTGTTTAGTGAGATGATTTTCAGGTCAAACAGAGAAAAATGTGCACGGAATCGTGAAGGAAAAGCGAGGTATGAAAAAATTAAAAAAATGTTGAAGACAGTGAGCTGGGGCGATAGCTCCATGTCACGGAGGAGGACCTCCGCATTACCCTCCGTGACACTTTGAGGTGTAATTTGGAATTTTTAAAAATTCCAGTAAGCTATCGCGATGGCTCCGTGTCACGGAGGCAGTGCACCACGATGCACTCCGTGTCACGGAGGCAGTGCACCGCGATGCACTCCGTGTCACGGAGGCAGTGCACCGCGATGCACTCCGTGACACGTTGCCATATAAATTGTGACGGGTCACACCAGGTTGCCGGGTGACCCGCGTGTTTTCTACATTTTAAACCCCCGATTTCGCCCCTTTTTCCCTCATTCTTGTTCTCCTCCGCGACCAAACTTCCTAAAATCCCTTCCCCATCAACGTGCCACGGTTTAAAGCAAAGAATTACCAAGTTTTCTTCGGTTCTTCAACTCCAAGGTATGTTTTCTGATTCTCTCTTAAGTTTTTAGCGATTTTATTCGAATTTAAGCATGGGAGGTGAGATAAATTACCCTAAATCAAATTTTAGCATGACGTTGAGTTATTTATTGATTGATAAATGTTTGGAATGTTGTAATGAGCGTTTGAACTTGTCGATTGCATGAATTATTCGAATTTAATTGCGAAATTCAATTCTAGGGCTTGGTTGTTGAAATCAAAATGGGTAATGTGTTGAATTTGTGAAATATATGCCGGGGTGTACGTAGTGAAATGAGATAAGTCGCTGTAACCATTGTTGAATGCTAATAGATGATGAATTCTCGGGTTTTGGGGAGAATGTTGAAAATTGTTCAAATTGGGTTGGTTGTATAGGTTCATGTGTATATATTTTTTTGTTGTTGTTTTTGTTTCGTTGTTTTTAGTTGCTAAGTGCGATGGTTGAATTGCTAGAGATGGTAGTGATTGGGATTAGCTGAACGAAGTCTGAGTAGTACGCTGAAGTTATACCGTCGAATTTTTCTTGTTGAACGCACTAAGCATGAATTGTATAGTTGTTTGTTTGGTGTAAATAAAGTATTCTTGCTGTAGTATAGTAACCGTAGCTAAGGACTAAGTGTGGGGTAAACTTAGCTTAACCCGACCTTAGCCGAAGCTAATATATATTTAGCTTGACATTGCGCTTGTTTATTTGTGTTGACAGACAAAATGGCAAGCAGGCAAGATAAAGGTAAGGGTGCATCAACTTCAGGCACTGGGAGGAAAAGACTTAGACTGGGCACAGCAGTCCTAGCTGCACCAGCAGTTCCATGCGGCCAGCGCCGCCAATACGGAACTAGATGGGTGACTGATGAGGAGAAGAAGTGGTTCACCAAACACAAAGAAAATAAATACTTCCCCGAGGAGCATATAGCAAGGGAACCATTAGCACAGGAGTTCCCCAGAATAGTTCAACGGATCGAGGATGTTGGGCTAAGTTTCATATTTCAGGAGCCCAAGGAATGCAACCTACCCTTGGTCCGGGAGTTCTATGCTAATTGGAACCCGACAATCAGAAGCCACACCATCAAGATCAGAGGGCAGATAGTCACTCTGGAACCCCAACAACTAAATGCCATCATCGGAGCACGGGACACAGACGCCCACGTTCTCCGCCAGTTGAATATTACCCCACCATATACCGACATCAAACGCACATTATATGGGGCTCGATCCACAACTAGATGGAGCAGACACAAGGAAAGGGGCTACCACCAGACTCTGCCTTATTCTCAAATGAACAGGGAGGCCAGAATCTTGCTGAAGATAGTCTGCTCGTGCCTAATCCCGGGGGTGCACATGATTGATGTGACCCGGGACCGTGTTTGCCTGGTGTATGCCCTGATGAAAGGGCTGGAGATTAATGTTGGGGCGGTCATCATATCTGCCATGAAGAGAACCCGACTACACTAGGGCCACAGGTATGGGTTTGGTGGACTAATCACCACCTTTCTCCGGGGCCTCGACGTCGAGGAAGAGGCTTTGGATTACATCCCGCTGTTGGAGCGGCGGGCCTTGGACGTGACCAAAACTAAGGCTCCCGACACCACACACGGGCTAGTGCTGACGCTTGGCGAGCGACATGCTCGTGACGACTAGTACATGGCACGGATGTTTGGAATGCAAATGCTCCAGCTCAAAATCGGTGGGAGGCCAGCCACGGAGGAGGAGCTATGGCAGCTCGAGCTGGATTACCCATTTGGCAAAAAGGCCAGGGCTCTATGCCGAGTGGGGCCAGCCTTTGTAGAGCCCACTGACGATGATGTCCCTACAGACGAGGAGACACGCCGGGAGGACTCCGATGTGGAGTCCGATGACGACGACGGAGGCGACTCGGACATGGGAGATGAGGCAGCAGCACCTGATGAAGAAGTGGAATACTTTGATTGATCAGGGAGTTCCACCACCCAATTGTGTGATTTTTAATTTTTGTGAACACTGGGGACAGTGTTCGGTTTAATTGTGGGGTGGGGAGTAGTTAGGTACTGGGCTGGGCTGGTTTGCTTGTATGCCTTCCTCTATATTTTTGTATGTATGTTTCCCTGTGTTTGTGAATTGCAAACTGTTCTGTATTTGCAACTATTTGTGTAATTGATGTGTGTTGTGGAATGTTGTTGTTGCCAGCTAAGTCTGTAAGAATTTTTATAAATATTTTCTTTTTTTTTCCTATCGATATGATCGATATTTTTAAAATTTTGCGAAAATATTTTGTTCATATTAAAATATTTTGTAAATAATTTTTCCATCGAAATGATCGATGTGTTGCAAAAAATTTCAATTTTTATTTTTTTTGGATTTCTCGGGGTTTGTTTTCGGTTCTTTTATCGAGAATAGTCCCATTGAACCGACGTCATAGTTAGTGACCGTTCCCTATGATGGATGGATGACGACTGTCTTAAGGGAAATATAGTCGGTAGGAGTAGTGATTTTAATTTATTTTCAGTTTTTTTCTTTGGTGGATTGCATCACAGAACCTGTACTTACTATATGGTTGTGAAATGTTGGTTGCGTGTTACACCTGATATTCAAAATGCAATGGTGATTCGTATGAAAGCATGCAATTTTGCAAATATGTTGAGATACCTAGGCTGTAGAGTTCGATTCGGTGTGATTGAGGCTTAATTTTTGAATTCATGTAATTAGCTAATTGAAGAGTCTGTGAATGCATCTTGAATCGAGCATGTGCATGAAGTGTGAAGTGAGGTATTGTTATTCCATGCTATTGTGAAGTGTCTAGAACTTGCCTGGTGTGTGTACAAAACGAAATGAAGGAGGTGTAGTGTTGGAAAGGATGTAGGCATTTCTTTGTCTTAATCGAGAGTTTCTATTTTATTTTTTTCTTGTCATACTCCCCTTTTGATGTGATTGTATACCCTAGTCAGCCCATTGAGCCTTTAGCCTATTATTTCTTTCTTTTGTCCAAAAATGTATAAACTGAGCTTAATTCTTTCTTTTCATTAGCCGTAAAGTCTATACAAAACTCTTTAGCGCTTAAGAAGAACAAAAATTTTCCCAAAGTGTCAAAGAGTGAGAATGGTGAAAAGAAAAAGAAAAGCAGAGTGAGGAAAGAAAAGAAAAGGTTGAAGGTGCACTTGCTATAAATAAATGTTAATGAAGGTGCATGAAAAACCTTTGTTTTCGTGTCAAGTGTGCTTGATGAAAGGGGTCATACTAAAGTAAATCATCAAGAATGGGATGATGAAAAAAAGAGAAAAAGAGAAAAGAGAGAAACAATGTCCATGAGTTGATGGGAATGTGTTGAAAAGGCGCTTAAGGATGCTAGTTGCTATTATTGGCTAATCCAATATGTACTAGTTCCATAGCTTCCATTACAACCCATTAAAGTCCTACGTGATCTTACATTGCATTTCTTTATATTAGTGGAGTAATACACTAAGGGCAAGCTTATGGGTCATGACATGATGCATGTGAATTCTTTTGGGAGAGAGAGTGAAATTAATTTTTACATGCCCCTACTTGAATGTTTGTGTGTCACATGAGCAAAAAGGGGAAGATTCTCTTGAGTTGTGAGGGCACATGCTTAATGAAAGATTGATTTTCGTGTCGGATATCTTGATTAGCTGATTTGCATGAGTTTGCCGATATCGAGAGTCGATTCTTAAAGTCTAGGAAGTCTTAATGTATTGAAGGTCATTGCATTGTTGAGACCATGCATGTTTTCTTGATGATTTGCAATATTGAATGATCGGTATGACCGTAGCTCAAATTGTCGCACCATAGTGGCGAAGGTTGGGATGTAATTTGCAAGAATTGTGTGTTTGTTGTTCAAGGACGAACAAGGATTTAAGTGTGGGGTAAATGATCTTGGGCAGATTTATATGCCCAAGTGATACTCAAACGTATCATTTTCACCTTGTTTATCTAGCAATGTGTATACATTTTCATGTAATTGGTAATAAAATGTGAATTTATACTAAACAACATGATTAGCATTGTTTTGTAGGTAAAATGTGATTTCGAGGAGCTAAAATGCATGTTGGAGCAATATCGGAGTTGGACTTGGATTCGAGCACGGAAAAGGCATTGGACTGCACAATTTAAAGGGGCTCCGCGATGGAGCCGTGTCACGCTGCCATCGTGGAGGCATTCTGCCTGGAGGGTGAAAAATGCATCAATTCCAGTGGAGCCTCACGACAGCTCCGTGGCACGGTGGCAAGCCTCCGCGTTGCACGTCGTGCCACGTTGGTGCTTTATTCCCGGACCCCAAATTTCCAGTGAGGGTTCGCGTCCACGCCGTGTCACGGAGGCAGTGCTCCGCGATGCACTCCGTGACACGTTGCTTGTTATTCTCCGAAAAATTCCCACTAGTATAAATAGAACACTTAAATGTATTTTTCATAATTCAGACTTAGTGGAGCAAGGACGTGGGATACAGGCAGTTGAGGGACGAAAAGTTCAGGGTTTTTTCTCTCTTTCTTTCTTCTCTAATTCAATTGTTTGTATGATTAACACTTGTTTTAGGATGATTAATCCACAAATAAGTGGCTAATTGCCTTTCTTGCTGAGGTTATGAACAATGGTGATGAATTTTGATTATTGAATTATATGGTTTTTCATCTTCTTCTTCCATGTTGTTCTATTAATTCTTGTTTCTACTGCATTGGTGTGTGGCTGACATTAATGTATATCTAAAAAGTCCGATTTCACTCAAGAGATCATGAAATTGGAAAGTTGTGAATTAATTGGATATTGTTCTTTACTTGATTTGGGAAAATTGAGTTTTGATGTGCTTTCCTAATAGAAATATACTTGAAAGCCGTATTAGTCAATTTAGAAACCGGAATTGTATTGCTAGGTCATGAATTGTATTTGATCACAGAAATGTAGACGGATGGTTTATGATTCTTAAGTGAGATTAAATAAAAGAGTTTTAATCTCTAGGCGAATGTTCTTGGCTAGCAACTGGAAGAAAAGATTAACCAATGTATGATTATAATCAGTTTCATTACATGTTCTTAACCTTGGCATGCTCATATCCATAGTTTAAATTCAAAGTAGATATTTGTTAGTAGTTTTAGTATTATAAAACAAATTATTCAAATTTTGGTTACGTTGTTGTCAGCATATTTAGAAGTGAGATAGAATATAGTATACTTAAGCAATTTTCACTTATCCAGAGTCTCCATGGATCGATACTTGGCTTACTTAAGCCACTTACTACTTGTTTGACCATGTGCACTTGCGTGTCGGTTTATAACCCCTTACGAACCACCGAACAAGTCCCTAACTTTGACAGATGCAAGCAATTCTAAAGAATTCAATGCTTAAATAGGATTCTAGTTTCTGACTTTTCAAGAGCTAGGGCTAAATGTCTAATTCATTTGCACAAGCATCATTTTAGTTACAAACTGGTGAAAAATAGCTAAAATTAATATAGGATAGGAGTCAACATGAATTAATCAAACAACGATAACAATATCTTCAAATTTGCAATCTCAGGGCTAGGACTGAAAGTGGAAAGAGAGAGAGTTTTGGGGGACACAAGGGGGGAACAATCTCCTTTCTGGATTCCCACATACCTGTAGAAGAAACCCTAGTGAAAATCCCTAAGAAGAATATCAAACCCTTGCTCCTGCTCTGTGCTTTTAGAGAAGTTCTTACGTTCTATTCTTGAGGGAGTTGAGAGAAATCATTGGAAAGGGTCATTCTAACCCTTTAATTACCTCCAATATGAACCCAAAACGATGTGTGTTCAAGTTTAAAAGTTTGGAAAAATACTAAAATACCCCTGGCAGAAAGAATTAAAAATTGCCCGACCCTGAACAACGGATCTCAGAATGGGTCGTTGGTCCAAACAACGGCCCGTTGAAATTTGTCGTTAGATTTGGATTCTAAAGCTGAATTCACTGGAAAGAACTACGGTGGGATACAACGGTCCATTGGAACAAACAATGGGCCGTTGACACCTTCCGTTAGAACTGGTAGGAAAATTAGGCATGGAGACAATGAGTCATCACAATGACTCGTTGGAAGAACCAATAGGTCATTGTATCCACTCGTGGTCCACTCTGCTGGGGTCTGGAATTGGATGATGGGTGGTAGAAATGTCTCATTGGTAGTAACCACAGGTCGTTGTTCCCTCTCGTTGTCTTAGGGAAAGGTCCGGTAATCCTTTGAACTCGAGATTCAATGAACAACAGGACGGCTCGTTGTTAGTTTCAAGGGTCATCCTATGTCTCATTGTTTCCCCTATGAAAGAAACCTGCTGCAACCCACGACCCTCTACAACGGTCTGTTGGTTCCACCAACGGTCTGTTGTGTGGGTCATTTGAGACAGAAAAATTTTCTGGTTTTCCCATGGTTTTCATGCAACATCCGAATTTGGTCTAGGAAAGTTTCGGGGTGTTACACATGCAAACCCATGGTACATGGATAACATAAGAATAAGCATCCATTAAGCAGAAACAATCATCGAATATAGCATAAGCAGACGTCTAAGATATCATCAAAATAAATGGAGACAACAAGTCAAAATTGCTGAACATCTGTATATGATAGTCTGAAAAGCATCTAAACATAAGATGAGCTAATTAGATAACCTCCAATTAGCTCGACTAAGTCTATAACTGAAGTGAAAAAAGACATGAATCAAAACTCTCACCCTCGAATTATGAGGACTCACCAAGACTAAGCTGAATCTGGAGTAAGGTCGAATCTTGCAACGGTGCTGAGACTGAACACCCGAACCTATATCATGAGACGATATAACACAAAATTATGTGATTAGTAATTTAAATATACTGAGAATGGAGGATAGTAAAACATGATAGTAAGGAAAACATGCTAAAAATCATAGTCATTATATGGTCATAAAACATGAGATATTCATCATAACTTGAAGTATAATGACCTAAGATTTTCAAATTACATAATGAAGCTTATTATATTTTAGATCATAAGTAAAATTCATAAACTGATCGATGGGTCAAGAATACTATAAGATATGGTATCATAAGAATGATAATGAATAAACGTGAAACATGTGGAACAATAGGAGATTGACATAATGACATATTCCAAGTGAGCATCATGGGGCCCTACCTATAACCCTAGTCTGGAGGGTGTTCATATCTTGTCAAGAGTAAGAACCATGAAGGAGTGATATCACTCATGAGCCCAGTAGTGTAAGGGATACACTCTCAATTGGCGAGGACCCCTTATATAGGGGAAAGGGAGACACTCTGTACTGGAGAGGACCACATATCCTACGGTGGCACGTAATTTTGAAATCTCGGTGCGTTGAACCCCTACTTACTCGATGTTAAATACTACTCCCAAAACCATATATAGTGCTTATATTCATACATGAACATTTGCTTTGCATGTACTATTTTAAAAACATGATGAATTCATAAATTTCTTAACATACATGGCCTAGCTAGGAAAATTATGTTGAAAATACAGTCGTGCTACATAAGCTTGATATTCATCCATACTTGAGCAAAATCATGCTGACTTGAAAATAGAGAATCATGAGAGTTTTTCATCGAAATCATATGATCATAATAATAAATCGTTAGTAAAATCATGATACAATCAACTTCATAAGAGATCATGGAGTTTTCGCATAAAAAGGGTCTAACCTTAAAAATTAATAAATGAGACATGAAGGAATTGAAATCATGAAATTGAACTTGAGATAGGGTATGAGGGTGGAAGAAATCCCCCATTTATGATCCAAGATACCTAGCTTGAATAGTTCTTGATGCTAGCTTGAGACCCAAGAGAAATTGAGAAGATGAACCCTAGCTTCTTGAGAATCCTTGAGAGATTTTGATCTTCAATCTATGGTGTTTTAGATTAGAATAGGAGTTTAGGATAGGGTTAATCCTTAAATACCCCTCTTAGGAAATCCAAAATGACCTGATTTAGGAGTTAAAAGCATAAGAAATTACAAAAATACCCTAAGGAAATCCCATATAAAAACTTCCCGACAATTGGCACGACTCACATCTCAAGTTATTGGTTGTCACCATGACTCATGGTGACCAGTCATCACGATCAAATTACACCTTGCAATGAAGTATAAAGCAGTCACTGTCAAATATAGTAACCCAACATAGGTTGGGGTCGATCCCACAGGAAATAAGAAAGAAATAATATGTGAACGATTAATAAATTAATCTATAGTCAATATTACAGAGGGGGAGTTTGTAAATAAAAAGAAGAAAATAATGCTAACAATGATTGAGTTGTTTATCAAATTATTGAGACAAAATTAGGATTGTGTTCTCCATGATTTTATAACGTAGTAGGCTTATTTTCTTAGTGATTTATCCTGGTGAATTTGTGTAAGATTGATGACTAAGTCTATCTAACATCTCTCAACCTACATAGATGAATTTCACTTAAATCCTCTCAGAAGTTATGTGTGTATAGTTTGTCATCTCCATAACTCTTGGTTTAATTATCCTCTGTTGGAGCTCATGTTAGTTAAATAAGGATTGGTAGCCTTAAATTACCATTATTATTCTTTTTTCCTAACTTCAACCAACTTTGGTTGAGCAGGTTGAAGATACAAGAGATTAAATATTAAAATGAAGAGAGCAATAATCCACTCAATTCACCATTCAATAATCACTATTTCATTTTTACCTACTTTCGTTAATCCATCATGGTTCCCACCACCCTAGCTTAAGAAATTTAGTTGCCTCATGTTTATGAGAACACAAATAGAAGATGTAGAAGAAATCATGATGAAATACTTACTATTATATGAAATTGTTGAACAAAATCTCCAAAACTATGTTGAGTCACAAGAACACGATGAATTCTCCGACAAATATTCGACTAGGTAATTACACAAATTCGTAAAGTATGAATTGTATAAACATAACACTAATCACACTAATGGGACTTGGACACCTAAAACATGTTAAGAATGGGTTTATATAGTAGTAGATTAAGTCCTCATTGTTCCTTCTTGGAATAGAATTGGGTTTTGCATCTTCTGTTTCTCTTGAACTGGGATTGGAATCCTGCCACCCCTAGACAATGGTGGTGTGCCGCACTACCATAGCGCCAGAAGTGTGGCACGTCGTGCCTCTCCAATCACTTACCATGCCTCCACGTCACTTAGGCCATAACACAGCTATGCTTATGCGATGCCAACTTCTATCACACTAGTTTCGTGAACCCCATTTTGCCATACTTGCACTTTTTACCAACAATTAAGCCCAAATCCATCACTTTAATACCTAAAAAAATCTAATCATGTGTGTTAGCTCTTCTTCATATATATCACGTAAAACACAAGAAAACACACAAGATTTGTTCTCAAAACATAGCTAAGTATGGGTAAAATATGGTTAATAAATGCATAAATATGCCTACATCAACCAGTCGTTACACATTAGACCTGATTTTCACTTCTATGATCTTTATACAATGGGTGTTTATCACGGTTCATCCTATGACTCGTGGTCAATCGACCAATCTTTCACCTTCTTTGAACTTCATCTAATGACTCCATTCCACGACCCATTATTTCTTACCACGAGTCATCCTTGACTCATTGGTTCTAGGGAGGACTTGTCAATTTTCTAAACTTCTGGCTTATGAAAAGACACATGACGGGTCGTTACTTGACACAACTCATCATATGAGTCATGACATCTAGGACATGTAAATTCACTGTTGCTCACCACAAGTCTGACCATGACTAGTGGTATCATTCAATGAGTTGTGCCTTGACTTGTTCTAAGGCAAATTGCATATTTTTCTATTGGTTTCTACTCCAGGTCTGGGGTCTAACCTAAGAAACTTTTGGAGTATTACATTATCTCTCTCTTGGGAACATTCATCCGCGAATGGAGACTGTTAGAGATGTAAAGATAGGGAAAGAGCTGCAATCCTAATATTGAATGCTATCATCTGAATATTGATGGAGTGACTGACTTCGAACTGAGATACATATACTGAACTAAATTCATGAATCATTCATGCATACTAAGACATGAGAGGAACTGAACGACATGAAATTGAATAGATAACTAAGGAAGAAAATAGTACCTCACGTTGGAATTGAGCTAGGAGGGAAGAGGTGAGGGCACTAGGCCATCATAGCTACTTCGGCTTCCCAAGTAGCTCCCTCTACAAGCTGATTTCAACAAAGGAATTTCACTGAAGCAACCTCCTTGTTCCTAAACTTTGAACTTGATGGTCAAGAATCTCAACTGGAACCTTCTCATAAATGAGACTATCCTTTACCCAATACTCCATACAGGCACAACTAAAGCCAAATTGCCAATGCACTTTTTCAGTAAGGACACATGGAAAACTGAATGCACTGATGCCAACCTTGCGGGCAACTCCAACTCATAAGCAACATTGCCAACATGCCTCAGAATCTTGTAAGGAATAACTATCGAGGACTGAACTTCCCCTTCTTGTCAAACCTCAACTCCCCCTTCATGGGCAACACCTTCAAAAACACCCGATCATCAACTAGGAACTCAAGCTCTATCCTTCTTACATCTGCATAGGATTTCTGATGACTCTAAGTTATTTTCAGCTTCTCTCTAATAAGTTGAACCTTCTCCATAGCCTTATTAACTGAATTAAGAGCTATCAGCGTATCCTCGCCTAACTCAAACCATCAAATAGGTAATCTACATCTCCACCCATAAAGAGCCTCAAATAGAGCCATTTGAATTCTGGAGTGGTAATTGTTAAGGCAGATTCAATGAGAGGCAAGTGATCATCCCAATCACCCTTGAAATCAATCACGTAAGCTTTCAACGTGTCCTCTAAAGTTTGAATGGTCCACTCAGTTTGACTATTTATTTATGGGTGAAAAGCTATGCTAAGCTTAACCTCATACCAAGGCCTTCTAAAACGACTTCCAAAACTGTGAGATAAACTGAGTACCCCTATCAGAAATAATGGAAAAAGATTTCGATCCATTCTAAACAATGACACCACCATCTGTTGAATCTATAAGGCGAACCCCGATGCGAGCAAGCCTACGGACATCTCTAACCAACTCCTTCTTTCCACCTTCCACATGAGCTACACTCCCTATGGAAAACCAGCTAAAAGCATCAGCCACTACATTGGCCTTCCCTGGATGATAAAGAACACTCATGTAATAGTCTTTAAGAAGCACAAGCCAAATCCTTTGCCGCAAATTCAAGTCCTTCTGACTAAATGCATACTGAAGGCTCTTATGGTTCATGAACATATCAACATGAACCCCATTCAAATAGTGTCTTCAAATCTTAACGGCAAACACCTCCACTGCTAACTCAAGGTCGTGTATCAAGTAATTCTTCTCATGAGTCTTAAGTTGTCTATAAGCATAGGAAATGACCTTGTCATGCTGCATTAAAACACACCCGAGGCCAACTCTAGTGGCATCACTATACACTATAAAGTCGTATGTGCTTTCTGGTATGGCCAATACTGGGGCTAAATTGAGTTGAGCCTTTAACTCCTGAAAACTCTTCTCACAATCGTCAAACCACTAAAACTTGATCTTTTTTTGAGTCACCCAGGTCAAAGGTGAGGCAATGGATGAAAATACCTCTATGAACCTCTTCTAGTAACCAGCTAAACCCAGAAACCTTCTAATGTCAGTAGGACTGACAAGTGTAGGCTAGTTTTTTACCGCCTCAATATTTTGAGAGTCTACCTGCTCACCTTCAGTAGACACCACATGTCTAACAAATGCTACTGATTTCAGCCAAAACTCTCACTTACTAAACTTAGAAAACAACTAATTGTCCTTAAGAGTTTGCAGCATAATTCTCAATGAGCGGCATGCTGCTCCACCCTCCGAGAGTAAAGAAGGATATCATCTATGAAGACAATGATGAACATATCTAAATATTGCTTGAACACCATGTTCATCAAATCCATAAAAGTTGTAGGATCATTCATTAGTCCAAAAGACATAACTACAAATTCATAACGACTATAATGAGTCTTGAAGGTTGTCTTCAGAATGTCACACTCTCTAACTCTAAGTTGATGATAGCCGGATCTGAGGGCTATCTTGGAAAAAAAAACTAGCACCTTGAAGCTGATTGAACAAGTAATCAATCCTAGGAATGGAAAACTTATTCTTGATTGTGACCTTGTTCAATTGGCGGTAGTCTATGCACCTCCTAAGAGAACCATATTTCTTTCGTACAGGATGAGAGCATCCCATGAGGACTTACTAGGCCTGATGAAACCCTTATCTAAGAGATCTTTCAAATGTTCCTTTAACTTCTTAAGCTCAATCGGAGCCATTCTATAAAGAGAAATGGGTATGGGCTATATATCAGGGAGAAGGTTGATTCTAAAGTCAATCTTCTGCTCGGGAGGGTCTCCTTGTAGATCATCTAGGAGCACCTCTAGATACTCACAAACAATTGGAACTGACTAAAGAATTGGGGTTTTAGACTTAAAATCCTTAACCCGAACTAAATGATACAAACAACCCTTCAAAATTATCTTCCTGGCCTTGAGGTAGGAGACAAAGCGACCTACAGGCATGATGTTGCCCAAATTAGACCTAGCAATTGAGATATAAAGCGGTCGATGACAAATATAGAACCCAACGAAGGTTGAGGTCGATCCCACAGGGAATATGGAAAGAACTTGAGTTAATGTGAATGGCTATTACTATCGGGTTACTTATTTCCTATGGTGGGAAGAAATAAACTACTAAATAAGAATAAAAAATTCTAACTACTTAAGTAAAATTCGGTTTGTATTCAATCAACAACTTGACTAGGATTGTGTTCCCCAAAGACTTCATAACCACAAGGCTTTTACAAAATAGTGATCCATTTCGGTGTTTAACATGAAATATCGGTAAGTTAGGTTCACCTAAATGGTTGGTCCCCTATCTAGATGATTATCACCACGCAACTTGGTATGTATACGGGTTTATGCTTAATTAACCCTTACCTTTAATATCGGATTAGCTATCCCCAGACAAGTTCAAGCTATTAGATGAGGGTTGATAGCCTCAAATCTCCATTGTTAATTCCTTTTCCCATTCACTACCTCCTTGATCTGGTAAGTAAGAATAAGGCAAGTCCTAATATTTGCAACTATCACGAATTAATTAAAACGAAGGAAAAAACAATACATGCATTAAACCTCGTTCAAGAATCACTAAGTGTTTCACCTATGTGTGTTGATTGAAATTGGTTCCCACAACCATAGTTATGGGTTTAGCTACTCATGTTTGAATAATCACAATCACAAAATATTGCATAAATCATAATTGCCACTTACAAATTATCGTAGAAGAAAACCAAGTAAATTGAATAAAACTCCAAACTTGATGAATAAATTCTAATGTTGCTTTTGATCCTCAAATTCAAGAAAAAATTGTAAACTTTGTTTCTTGAACCAAGAATAATAGTACAACTGTCACACCCCACTTTGGGGGGTATGACTGGCACCTGGTGCCCTACTAGGACCTGAACTGCTAGACTACTGAGCTTGAGCACATCTGGTGCCTGCCTGGCTCTAACTCAGATTCAGGGAAACAACGGGCTATATAATGGCTGTAAATACAGCCTCCGGCCAACTAGGCCTATAGCCACCTGTACCTGTACTAACAGCTAACCAGAAACATAGCAATATAGGGGAACCTATGCGGGCCGACAAGGCCACCATGTTGTCTGATTATCTGTAACTCAACAACGAAATATTGGAAAGCTACGTGACCGAAAAGGTCACCACTACTGTTAAGCTATGGCCCCACACGGCCAACATGAAAGAAACAGAAGTACTAACAGCTATACAACTGCACGGCCTCACACGACCGGCTCATCTGGCCACAGGGAAATATATACAGACTGCAAGCCTCTAAGAATACTGATAAGATGGTCGGGACAGGGCCTCGGCCTACCCATGCTGTACAACAAAAGAAAAGGGATAAACCTCTAGCTATCTAGCTCCAGATGACTGGAGCTGATGACTCTGTGAGCTGGCTAGAATCACGAGGTATCGGCCCCTCGTCTCTGAGTACCTACAGGAAAGTAATACAGCGCCCCACTGGGCATCAGTACCACTGGTACTGAGTATGTAAAACAACAACTAAACAATAACTGAAAGTAACAATACAACTGATGCAATTGAAAAAGGAAGGAATAGACTAACTGATTGAAAATATAAAGGTATGCCTACTCTTAACTTATACTGGAAGGAGTAGGAGTCATACCTGGAGATGTATCGTTCTACTGTCGATATACTCGTATCTAGTGTAACATGGCGTAACATAACATAACATAACATAGCACACACAAACCTTACCCGGCCCCCATAAGCCGGGAGGTACAAACAACACTCTATCTATACCCCTACCCCGGTCGCCCCATCTCCTATAATAACTATAAGCGTCCTGCCGGTCCCCTGGGTATGCACTTGGGCTCGCTGAGCCCCTGACTATAACTGTACTTGAGTCCGGAGGACTCCTGAATCAACACCTGGGCGTATCCGCTCGACGGGGGTGTATAAGGGCCGACCAAGGCACAATATGGGGAAAACTGGCATCCCATCTTCGTCCCCTGTGGGACGGCATGCCACCGTAGAGCGATGTATCCTCGTCCTCTGGCGGACAAGTCGATACAGCTATTAACCCTAGGGCAGTCATGGATGCTAGGTAATCCAACCCCAAGACAATACAATGGTCTCAACTAGTAATACTATCTGCATATCCCACATGCTGAAGCTAATGATAATAAAGTACTTGTACATACTGTATGCTGAACTAGTGATAGTGATATGTACGTATTTAATACGTGCTGGGACTGATAATAGTATATAAATGTATAAATATAATCTTCTGCCATACTGTACTGAGTCTAGTGTTGAACAAGATATAGTTTTTCTGCTGGAAATCATGTTGTATAACTGAGTTTCTATAGTAAAATGATTTACTATTTCTAACATGCTTCCTAAACTTCATTTTAACCTATCATTCTACTTCTGAGATACCTTACAGGTATTTACATTGCTTTACTGGGTTTCAACTGAATACGTTAATATCCTAACATTCCTTGCTAAATCACATTTTGGACATGCTGCACCGTTTCTAACACTTGTATCAGAATTTATATCGTGCTAGCAAATTTCACGCTATACATAACATGATGCTTCTAATATCATACCAACATTCGTAATAAACATAACACACGACTTCTGAACATTCTACTAGACTTTAAACTACTTTACTATACCAAGATTACTAACTTGCCGAGGAAACTAGGTTTACATACCTTCGCTTCTGATTTCCCGACTAACTGGCGTAGCTCGGTCAGTTTTTCAGCTGTTCCTCCCAACTGCATTCATATATATGTCAATCAGTACTAAATACAACTTTATTCTGAAGGACGACATCACTTTCGATATAATTATAGCCTAAACTTAGGCTTATCAAAAGACGGTCGAAAACTCGCTATTTTCCAGAAGTCCAGAAGGGAGAAGTATTCACTTCACAGCTAGGAACACATAGACACTAGTTTGGAGCAATTCCACTTACCTTAGTCCGGTAGCTCGACGATTCGTCGGCCGTATTTCATGAAACTAAATCAGTAGGAAAGCTCTCTGCTGCTAAATACCTCGGTATCTGAGGTTTATTTAGGTTTGGACTACGTTTAGCAGCGTAATCGGACGAAAATATATTTACCCTCTTCGTTCTCCTCTGTTCCTCTGCATTTTTTGGAAATTTTATAAGTTTTAAATGGTAATAACTGGAAGTGGGGCTTTATATACTTGAGCCTGGACAGGGCCAACGTGTCACAGAGCCAATGCGGAGGCTCCACCTCCGTGACACGTTGCCATCGCGGAGGGGTTCTGCCTCGGCTCCTTCCACGATGGTTCGACAGGCTATCCGTCTGATCCTTTTTCGAGCCTTCCTCTAGCATGTATGGCTTACAAATATGCTTAATCACTGTTCTAATAGGCCATCTAGGTGTCGGAAATCTTACGGGGTATAACAACAACACCCAAAATCTATGTGAAAAGTAGTAATAATAAACCGTCCATTGAAAATAAACCTAAATAATGTTTTATAGTTCCTAAGAAAACTTTTCCTAATTAAAACTGAAAATCAGGTCGTCTGTGGTCACGAGCTAGGTAACGATTCGTTAGGACCTTTGACGAGTCGTTCTTTATTAAAAATAGTTGTTCTCAGCATCATGCCCAGTCGTGGCAACGGGTCACCTAATGACTCATTGTGCCTGGGCATGAGTCGTTAGGCCTCTCGTGGTCCAGCCTCCTCAATCTTGCATTGCACCCTACGAGTGGCTCCAATGATCTCCTAACAATTCATTTGGTCAGACAATGACTCATGACGTCGTCTGTTAACTTCACTGGTTACTTCTTCAATAATTCATCTCCAAGTCTTCACGATTGGCTTCATGACTCGTTACCAGGTGTAATGAGACGTTCCTTCCACGCATTAAGTACACCGGTCCTGCATCTTCAAAACTTGATATTTTCCACGAACTCAGCAACAAGTCGTGCTAAGTGCCAATGACTCGTGAAGTGCCTAGCAGCCTCCTGTTCAGTTGTTTTTAGCATTAATTAACCCGTTTCACTTTTTAACCTATTTTCCTGCAACATTAAGCACAAAACACATCATACCTACATAAACATACCCGGAATGTGCATATTTTCTTGGTAAGCGTCGAAAGTGCCGTCAAATCACGGCACATCAAGGCACTGCAGAACTACCCTTCAATTCTAAGACTAGTTAAGCATAGAAAGAATACAACCAATCCATGCAAAAGATAACATCAAAGTCGGTCATATCTAACTCTACTATCAGCTGATGTGACTTTTTTGACAACAGTAATAGGGAAGTTTCTATACACCCATCGTGCTAAGATTAACTCACCGACAAGAGTAGATTCTGACAAAGATTTTGATAGAATTTCGGGACTGACATTGAAACTAATAGCAACATAGGGAGTCATGAAGGATAATATGGCCCCTAGATTTAACAATGCATAAACATCAAGATGGTAAAATCGTAACATACCCATAACCACATTTACTGAGCTCTCCTACTCCTGGCGTGATGAAAATCCATAGAATCGATTTTGGCACTGAAGAGGTAGCTGAGGCACGACCTTTACTATCACCCTGTCTAGCTGAAGGATAATATCTGAGTATTTTTTGGCCTTACAACACCCAAAACAAGCATCTAAACCAACTAAGAACTCTCTAGGGTGGTTCCTACCACACTTATTGCAAGCTAGGAATGTGCGTCATACGAACATTCTCCCCTAAGTCTTAGAGCCTAGTGCTCTACCCTATAATCACCTCTAGTCCTGGATGGAATGCTAGCTGACAGCGAAGTGGGGGTTGATGACCTCTGATGGGACTGTGAGCGATGTCCAACGCCTGACCTCTACTGAGAGAACTCAAAATTTCCTAGCCTCTTGGTCTCCCTCTCCTTTTCCTTCAACTTCTCCTCCTCAACTTGCTAGGCGTGAATCATGAGTCAAGAGATATCCATGTCACTAATAAGCATAGAGGTCTTGCACTCCTTGAGCACTAAATCTAAGACTCCTGAAAAACTTGCTCATGTGAGCCATTAGCTTGGCAACCATATTTGGGGCGTTCTTAAAAAACTGAATGGATTTCAAAGCTTACTCCTACACTGTCATATTGTTCTATTTCAAATTGATGAACTCTACAACCTTTGCTTTCCTCATCTCCCAATGAAAGAATCTATCCAATAAAGCAATACTAAACTCATCCCAATCAACAGGAGTTGTGCCCGCCCTACGACCTTCCTTCCACTGTATGTAACATATGTGAGCTACCCATTTTAGCTAATAGGAGGCTAAGTCTATATTATCCTTTCCAGTAATGCCTATAATTTGAGTGACCTTCTAGATCTCATTAATGAACCCCTATGGATCCTTATCCACCTTTGAACCATGAAACTCTAGCAGGATCATTCTAGTTAAGTCTCGCACACTAGCCACTGCAGCATTCCCATTGGTGTTCACACGTGCAACCGACTTCTGGTTGACCTGAGTTGTTATGGCTTAGGCCAATATCTAAAAAGCATCCCTAAATTTCGCATGAATCACCTGTTCATTCAAAGGGTCTATTGGAGCTGGTGGGTCTAGTTGGTTCCTATTACCATTGTCATTGCCATTTCTTCTTTCATTGGCTCTTCGAGGAGGCATTTTTTGCAAATTTGTATAGCACGAGTTAGAAGAATAAGGAGAGCTGTAACTACAGGGCTAGGTACGGCTAGTACCAGAATGGTACGGCTCGTACTGAGACGTGCAACCTGTCAATTTTCTGCAATTTTTCTTCTCATTTTCCATAATCCAACTCTTGGACCTGATTTCCCTGAAAACAAGGTAAAAGGACCTCATATCTATATAAACACACCTAGGTACAAGCATATTTCCAATGTTTCAGCATTGAAAGTGTCGTAAAATTGTGGTACATCACCTTCCAGTCATCACGACTCACACCATGAATCATTGGTTGTCACCACGACTTGTGGTGACCAATCGTTACAAGCTAGACCTGATTTTCACTTCTCTAATCTTCAAACAACAGGTGCTCATCGCGGTTTATCCTTACCTACCATGAGTCTTCCTATGACTTGTGGTTAGTGGACCAGTCTTGCACCTTCTCTGAACTTCATCCAATGTCTCCATATCACGACATGTCATTTCTTACCACAAGCCTTCAATTGACTCGCTGGTTCTGGGGAGGACCTGTCAAGTTTCTGAACTGCTAGCTTATGACGATACACATGATGGGTTGTTACTTGACCAACGACTCATCACATGAGTCGTGACATCTGGGACCTATAAATTCACTACTGCTCATCATGAGTCTGACCACGACTTGTGGTACCATGTAACAAGTCGTACCATGACTCATTCTAAGGAAAATTGCAAATTTTTCTGCTGGTTTCTACTCCAGGTTTGAGGACTAATCTAAGGCACTTTCAAGGTGTTACATGATTTTACTCTAAATTTCATAATATACTTCCATGATTTTATACTAACATTATTTCAAAGGTTCAACCTTATGATTTAGCATTGTTGCGAAAGACCATGTCTGTTTTGAACTTATGACTCTCTCCTGATTATAGTATGCATGTTGTACAATATCATTTGAACAGAAGATTTTCTCATGATCTCAGTATGATCAATATTTTCATGGTTCTGTAGACTTTCGAGACACTTTCAAATAAAGCAGCTCAGACTTAGTCTTAGAACTCCAGTTTCAAGCTCTCACCCTCACTAAGAAGTTTCAAGTACTGCACATTGGATACCATAGGCTTGCCCTTATTTTCTCTATGTTGGCTTTTTAGACAGTTAAACTAGGATTATTATAGGACATTTCTCAGCTTGTATTGTAGGTTTCGGGCTGGGTATGGTAAAAATGAAATTTATTGACTAAACCCTCCTTGGCACTATATACTTGGCTTCACATTTTACTTTTTTACCCCATTTTTTCATTTTTCAACTTTGTCCTCCCTTCTTCTCTGTTTCAATGCAATGTATGGGTGTGGGATGTTTTTCTCATCTTTTTCATCTCTTTTTTCTTTTCTTTTATTTTCTTTTCTTTACATTTTTGCTTTTTCAGCTCTTTTTCTTTTCTTTTCACACCACCTCACTCTTTTTTGACTTTTTTCTCTCTTTTCTCCACCCTCACAAAATTTATGCACCTCAACCACAGCCACCCTCAACTTAGGAATTTTTCCTGAGTTGAGGTCCACAATGTCCAAGGAGGGACTAGGGCCAAACAGGTTCAATATAAAGTTGGTCAAGGTGAATGGGTAATCAAAGAAAATAGGTAAACTTTTAAGCTTAAATATGGGATCAAGGGAATCATTTCATTTGGTAGGACAATTTAAGATAAAGTGGGCTATGACAAAAAGGGCCTATGATCATTTCCTAACCAACTATCCTAAAACCTATATACAGACCAACCAGGCAAGTTCTAGTTCCTCAATGCAATATTGGCCTGAGTATGAATCCTCACTCACTCATCGTACAAGTTTACATTGATTCTACCTATCCGTTTCATGCACGGCTAAACTGCAACTACACATGCTAATAATACAAATGTCATACAAAGATCCACAGAGGACATACTTCGCAGTCAACATACATAGATAACATCAAAAAAATTCAGATAAGGGCATATCATTGATAGATCTAAAGCTTATGTCGTAGAAGCTAACATCAAGCTATTAGCCTTTTATCTGCATCTTCCCTTGTAGAGTGGCGTCTTTTATAAAAAAACATCAAAACTAGTGCATTTATTAGTTGTAAAGTAACCCTAAGCTACTTATAATTACACAAATAATAAAAACAACCTAAACATGTCGGTTCTACTAGATAGCATGTCTGAGGGAAAAGAGACGCGGTAAGAAAAACCCTTGGACGAATAAAACACCCAAAAATAACAAGTATACCCCCTTTTGAAAAACATGCTTCGCTCAGAAGCATAAAATGTAAGAATAAGGGAAAGGGACATATCTGTGGCGTTTTAGGTGCTCTTGTCATCCTGTGGAGACGGTACCTCTGCTACAATAGTGCTGCTAGTGGTGGTTGGCACACTCAATGGAACATCAATTGGGGGATTGGTTACCCCCTCAGCAGCAGCAGTTGCCTCAGCGACCTCAGTAGTATCTGGGGCTGAATGTGGCTTACCTGAATGATCTTTGACACCCACAAGCTCTCCAAAGGCAGTGGTGGAGCTCCCCGCTCCTCTAGCTCACTCATGCAACTCTACATATGCTCATCAGCAGTCTACATACTGTACACTCTTGCCCGTTTGCTCTCCTTTTTTCTCCTTTCTTTTTCTCTTCTTTCTTGAGGACTTGTCTTCAACCTCCTCCAAGACCCTCTTCTTTCCTTTTCCTCCATTGACCGTTGTCGGAGCCCAGTACGCCTCCAAATCTAGCTCCTTGTCATGCTCAGCATCTAACTCTAGGATAGTGGGGGATGACAATATAACCAGCTATCTAGACGAAAACTTGGCTACCTAGCTCCATAAATCCCTCAACTCCTCTCTAAGGTTGCTCGTATCTGTCTGCTCAACTAGATGCTCATTGAGGCTGCCTCAAAACTATCCAACCGGTTATGAAACAACCTCACAGCCTCATTAATCTCGGCCTTCAACCATGGCTTAACATTTTCCATCATTTTATTGACCTTCTTCTCGGTTACTGTCAGCCTCTTGGCCATTTACTAAAGGAACTCCTGCGAAACTAGAATGTAACCAACTGGGGTCTGGCATGGTATGCTCAATGGCAGTGCGGAGCAAGTACTAGGAGCTGCATCTGTGTTGTTAGCCTCTATATCCGGCATCTCTCCTTGCTCCACTGAAGTGGGGGCATCAACATGCTCGCCCTCTAATGCTCGTGGTAGTGGGACTATAGAGGGAAGTCTAACCCAGCTAACCGGGTTCATGTCATCTCGTATAATGCCTATATCTGCAGTATTCTGGCCTCCGATCAAGTGATCTACCTCTGGTATCGCCTTGAGGCCTGCTTCATGAATAACCTATACATGAGACTCAAGATTGGGATGGTAGTGCTCAGTCTCATAACTCGGTCTCAGATCTCCTCTACTATAACCCTCAGAATATTGATGGCGTATCTCGACATGATTATGCCACCAAAGCTGCTCTGTCTACTCTGAGGGTGTTGCCATTAACCGTAGATGCCAACCTATGGTGGACCAGTGTCCAGTAGGGCTTCCCTATGAAGTTCAGTGAGGATTTGGTGACCTATTTTCAACTAGCCACCAATCAACTTCCTCCTTATCCTTGGCTAGAACCCCAAGCTATCCATTTCACTTGGCTCTGCCTCTCCTCAAAACCTAGATACTTTACCTTTTTTAGAGCTTCAACTCGGCACTCGAACTCAGCTATGGTCTACGGAGCTCTGAATTAAGGCCTATATAATATTCGTGCAATGGTTCGCCTAGAGATGTCAACTATATGTCCCCGAACCATCACACTCTCAAACGTGGACTGTTGATAACTCTCAAACCACACCTCTTACTGAAGTGAGAAGTAGACGTTGTCGATAAAGAACCCAACTAGAGGTTGGGGTCGAACCCATAGGGAATAGGAAGACTGGATTATAGCCGGTAATTGAACTTGTAAGCTAGTTACTTCAAAATAGGGGGATTTTAAAGAAAATCACTAATAAAAGAAAATATCAAAAATTCTGATGTTAAGTCAATATCAAAGGATAACTAGGGTTTGTGTTCACCATGGGTTCATAACTGCTTTGGGTATACACTCGTGATTATTACCAATACTTACTTATAGAACTGATAACTTAGGTTCATTCAAACGACCGACCAGTCCCTATTGAATGACTATACTCAATCACCCCACCAAGTCGCGGTTTCAAACTATCCATTATCACTAAATTTTAAATTTAACTATCCTGTGACCACAGCTCAAGTTAATACAATGATTATCAAAATCAAGGCTCCATTGTAATTCTCTTTTCCTAATCTCTACCTCTTCGACCAAAGCAAGTAAAAAATTCGGGCAAGTCCTAACATTGCGCACCGTTAAGAAATGTTTAAGCATGAAGAGAATACAATATAAGTATTTGTATTAGTTTTAAGATCACATTGTGCAATCCTAGCTTATTAATCCACCATGGTTTCCACAATCCTAGCTATGGAGGTTTTAGCCTCTCATAGTTGTAAGGTTGTGAATTGCATTCATGATTAAAGAAATCAAACAATACTTACAAGTATGGATCAGAAAAACATTTCTTTTGATTACTCTACAAAATCTTGAAAAACAAGTAGTAAGAAAAAGAAGAATTCAGGAACAAGTTGACCAACCCAACCCTCTCTTTCTAAAGGTTTCTACTCTCTAAAACTATCAAAACTAATGTCCCCCATAAAAATAAAACCTAAAATATATTTATACAGACACAAGAATCCTTTTCCTAAGCCAACGGGGTGAATTTCCATATCTGTCGCTACCAGTGCCACCACTCAACCTACGATCCATAGTATACTTCTACGATCCATAGCTTCCTCTCATACGATCTCAACTGGCTAAATTCTAGCTAAGTGTTGGATCTGGGTACGACTCGCACCATTAACTCACGACTCGTACTGAGCTCCTATACTTTGAATCAGAGATTTTGAAGTTTTTTTGAAGTTCATCAGGACCAGAATGGTACGACTCATACCTTGGTCTCACGGGTCATACTTACTTCTCATAGCAGGAGTCAGACTCAGATGCAATTCTTCTGGATTACACCACAACTTCCTTATCACAACTCGTACAAGGCTGATACTAATCATACTGGGACTCGTGGGTCACATCTGCTCAACCTTAACTTTCAGCAACTTCTTACGGCCATCAGTACGACTCATAGGTCCTTCCTACGATTTGTACTGTGGTATGCACTTTTTTAAGCTATCTTTTCCAATCTTCACTTCCAGCACCTGTTTACCCTATAACAAAAGGAAAAGTACCTCATATCCATATAAATACACCTAATTCCATGTTATTTTCTTAGTTTTGAGCATTGAATGTGCTGTAAACCCACAGCACATCAACACCCTAAACTTAAGACTTTTGCATGTCCTCAAGAAAAGAAAAGAAAAACTAAAACACGACACTCAACTAGAAAATAGACTTAACATATTACAGCCAATACTCAAATAGACCTACACTTTCTATACAAACTCTATTGACCTTTTCTCATGGAACCACCTCAGCTAATGTATTACAATCAACCTCAAAACATCATAAACAGGGATCAAAACATGTCATCTAGATATCAACAGTGTCACACCCCACCTTGGGGGGTATGATGGGCACCTAGTGCCCTAGTAGGACCTGGACTGCTAACTGGTGAGCCTAAGCACATCTGGTGCCTTGGCTGACTCTGGCTCTATTTCAAGAAACGAACCGGCTATATAACGGCTATAAATACAGCTTCTGGCTGACTGGGCCTATAGCCACCTGTACTATAACAATAGCTAACTAGAATCATACCAATATAAGGGAGCCTATGCAGGCCGACAAGGTCATCATGATGTCTAGTTATCTCTAACTCAATATATAAAAATGCGGAACAGCTACATGACCGGCAAGGTCACCACTACTGACTGAATAAGGCCTCACACGACCAACATAAAAAACTAAACATACGCACGGCCCCACATGACCAGCACAACTAACCACCGGGAAATATATACAGACTGCAAGCCTCTAGGAATACTAATAAAATGGTCGGGACATGGCCTCGGCCTACCCTTACTATACAACAAAAGAAAATGAAATACACCCCTGAATATCAAGCTCCGGATGACAGGAGCCGATGACTCTGCGCTGGCTAAGATCACGAGGGATCGCCTCCTCATATATGAGTACCTGCAGGCAAGCAATGCAGCGCCCCTAAGGACGTCAGTACCAAAGGTACCGAGCATGTAAAGCAAACTGAAATATACAACTGAAATGGGTGACAACAATAACTGGGCGTACCTGGGGAGAGTTTACCTATTCCATAACTAACTGGGCGTACCTGACGACGTGTCGTCCTACTGTCTATCAGTATCTAATAGAACATATAGATATACATATAAATACACACAATACCTGACCGACCCCCATAAGCCGGAAGGTGCCAACCAACACATAATCTATTTACCCCTACCCGGGTCTAAACCAACCAAAAATAAGTCACTTCACTCATCTGATAACTGTGAGCTCCTCCTACCGGCCCCCTTGGGTACGTAGCTCAAGCCTTGGCCTCTGACAATAAACTGTGTCTGAGTCCAAAGACTCCTGCCTCTGGGCGCAAGCGCTCACGGGTTAATCTACTGCTGTATTTGTAACTGAAACTGCCCCTGGGTGCAAGCACGCAACAGGGTAATTTTATAAAAATCTGTATCTGAAACTGCCCCCGGCCACAAGCGCACACAGAGTAATCTGCCCCTATAAACAGGGTAATCTGGATCTGCGCATAGTGGACTGAACTGCCCCTGCAAGCAGGGTAATCTAGACCGTATTATTATGGTGGTCAGCCATCATTGTCCTCTAGGCGGACGGCATCGCCCAGCTAGTGGCGGTATCTGAATTTGATATCGACACAGCTATAACCCAGGGGTGGCGGGGATGCTAAATGGTGTCCACATGCCACAACAAGTCTCAACATGCAAAACACATACACATCAAGCATGCTCAAATGAAAAATACTAATCATATTCTCTTCTTTTATGTCAAGGCTAGTCTGTATTAAACAACTGATGCCATACTCTGTTTTACACTATTTCTGATTACTGGGCTAACTGCTACCTGGCCTTTATCTGTTTATCTGATTATTGTTACATGATCTGAAGCTATATCAGTTTCTAGAGCCATTTCTGTTTCTGGAGATACATCTGTAACTGGAGCTATTTCTATATCTCATTACTGATCTAATTATATCTGGATATAACTCGATAACATAGAACATGCCATCTATAACTGGATATAGCTCAATAAATGTAATACATACTATCTGTAATCTTGCTAATTCATTATACTGCTTTTACTACTTCCTTTCTAGATAATACGTAAAAACATGCTGAGCTATTAGCTGATACCACATTACTATCTAAAATCATCTGACTATCCCTTATTCTGATTATCACATGATACGTAATGATATACTAGCATGCTTGCTAGAAATCGTACTAAAATAATTCTTGTACAGTGGGTATCTGTTAATAGCCTTTATTCTATTTATTTGCTAGACTGTACTTCCTGGCTTGCCGAAAGAATAGCTTTACATACCTGGTTTCTGAGTACCCGACTGACCGGTGTGATTTTCGTCGGTACTTCTGCTGTTTCTCCCAACTACATTCATATACATGTCAATTAGGACTAAATACACCAATATTCTGAAATAAAAAGTCACTTTCGATATATTTATAGCCTAAACTTTGGCTTATTGAAAAACGGTCAAAAACTTGCTATTTTTCGAAAGTCCAGAAGGGAGAAATATTCACTTTAAGGCTAGGAGTATATTGACCCTAATTTGGAGCAATTCCACTTACTTTAGTTTGGTAGCACGATGATTTGCCGGCCAAATGTCACGAAACTAAATCCGTAGGAATGTGCCTTGCTGCTAAATACCTCGGTATCTGGAGTGAATTTGAGTTTGGACCGCATTTGATGGTGTAATCGAGCGATAGTTTATCAACAAGCCATGCACCCTCTGTTTCTCTTCGAGTTTCTGGAAATTATTTGATATATTTATGAAATGAACCAAAGTGGAGGCTTTATATACTTGGGGCTAGACAGGGCCAACGTGTCACGGAGCCAACATGGAGGCTCCACCTCCGTGACACGTTGCCATCGCGGAGGGGCTCTGCTCCGGCTCCTCCCGCGATGGTTCGACAGGTTTCTCTTCCGGTCTTTTCCCGGGCCTTTTTCTAGCATGTATGGCTTTTGAATACTCTTAACCAATACGCGAATAAGCCATCTATGTGTTGGGAATTTTACGAGGTGTAATAAACAGGCAGTCAAGTCATCACCAATGTTTTTCACACAAACAAACAGTAAACATAATCCATGAACCCTCACACAAATGAAGTCCCCACTCATATGTGAAATGTCAAACATGAAGTTACGAGTATTATGTGTCAGATACCATAGGCTTGCCCTTATTTTCTCTGCATTAGTTTTTCTGATGGTCAAGTTAAGATCACTATAGGACTTGGTATGGCTTGTAATGTAGGATTAGGGTTAGACATGATAAAGGTGGAAGATTTTATAAGTGACTATTCCTTCCTTGGCACTACATACATTGGCTACACCATTCTCCTAATTCACCCTTTTATTCTTTCATTCCCTTTTTTTCCTTTTTCTCCTTTTTGTTCACTTTTTCATGGGTGTGGTGAGTTTTCACTTTTATTTTAGCTTTTTCAAAATTTCTTTGAGCTTTATTTGTCAACACTTAAATTTTGTTTCTCTTTCTTTTCATCTCACCACACCTCATGAAAAACCATTTCTTTCTTTTCTTTTCTTTTCCTTTATTCCATTCCCACCTTTTATGCACCCCTACTCTAGCCACCCTAAACTTAAGCATTTTTCTTATGTTGAGGTTCATAATATCCAAGGAAGGACCAGGGCTAAAACAGGTTCATTAAAAAAAATAGGTACAGTTAATGGGTAAATCAAAGAAACATGGTCTATTAAGGCTCAAACTTGGGATCAAGGGATTCATGCAACTTTTGGTAGGGCAATATAGGCTAAAACGTGATCTAAACAAACAATGGCCTATGATCATATCCTAACCAACCATCCTTAGTCGATGCAGAGACAAACCAGGCAAGTTCTACATCTACACCACAATACCGAACTCAGTAATATACCTCACTCACACAAGGTACATGAACTATTTTCACCTCACCTGTCTGGTTTATACAATGCTTAACAAGACTACTCATGCTGTCAAAATAAATAACATCCAAAGATCCACAACAATCACGAATCTTGTCACAAATACATAGCTACTGTATCAAAAAAATTTTAAACAGGGTCAAATTTTTACAATAAACAAAACTAGTGCAATTTTCTTGGCTGAGTACTCCCAAGCTACTTTCTAACTAAACAAAAAGCACAAACTAAAAATAAAAATTCTACACATGTCATTTCTACTATATAGCATGTCTGAGGGAAAAGAAACAAGGCAAGAAAACCCCTCAAACTGAACAAAAATCTCAAAAGTCACAAGTTCACCCCCTCCCCTTTTTTGAAAAGTTAGCTTCGTCCCCGAAGCATCATCTAAAATATCATAGGGAAGAGAACATACCTGGGCTACTCAGACTTCACCTGCCATGGATTGCCTCATGCAGCGCCTGATTTAACATCGCGGCACAACGTGGCTTTTGTGACTCTTCAAGCATCATCAAGGTATACTTCCACTATTCCTTTCAATTCTTCCTCATCTCCCAGATATACTTTTATTCTTTTCCCATTTACTTTAAATCTTTTTCCCTCTCTATTCTCAAGTTCCACCGCCCATAAGTAAATACTTGCACTACTTTGTAAGGTCCCATCCATCTAGATTTCAATTTCCTAGGGTGCAACCTAAGTCTTGAATTAAAAATTAGGACCAAATCACCTGGGTTGAATTCCCTTCTTGCAATTTTTTTGTCATGGTAGATCTTCATTCTCTCTTTTTAGATGGCTGCTCTCTCATAAGCCTTATGCCAGAACTCATCCAACTCATTAAGCTGGTTAAGTCTTAACTTGGCAGCTTCGTTCCAGTTCATGTTCAGCCTCTTCAAAGCCCATAATGCCCTATGCTCTAGTTCAACTGGTAAGTGGAATGCCTTGCCATAAACCAGCTAGTATGGAGATGAACCAATGGGAGTCTTATAAGCTATTCTATAAGCTCACAATGCGTCATCAAGCTTCCTTGACCAATCCGTCTGGGTAGTATTTACTGTCTTATCCAGGATGGTCTTGATTTTCCTGTTCGAAACTTCCACTTGTCCACTCGACTGAGAGTGGTAAGGTGTGGCCACCTTATGATTGACACCATATTTTACCAACAAGATTTTGAAGAGATGTTTGCAAAAGTGAGATCCACCATCACTGATAATAGCCCTGGGAGTGCCAAACCTAGCAAAGATATGTTTCCTAAGGAATGCTGTCACGCTCCTACCTTCATTGTTTGGTAGGGCAATTGCCTCCACCCATTTGGAGACATAATCCACATCCACCAAGATATGCTTCATTCCATATGAGCTGATGAATGGTCCCATGAAGTCAATACCCCAAACATCAACTAACTCTACTTCCAAGATGGGTGTTAGTGGTAACTCATATCTACGAGTGATATTACCCTGCCTTTGATATTGATCACATGACTTGGAGAAATCATACGCATCTTGATGATTAGAGGGCTAGAAGTATCCACATTGTAGAATTTTATGTGTCGTTCTAACACCACTGTGATGACCTCCGACTGGCGATGAGTGACATGTCTCCAAAATGCTCATCATGTCTACTTCAGGGAAACACCTTCTAATGATACCATTTGCACAAATGTGGAATAAATATGGCTCATCCCAGTAATATCTATGGGCATCAAATAAGAACTTCTTTTTCTGCTTAGGAGTTAGGTCTTCTAGTATCACATCATTAACCAAGTAATTTGCAAAGTCGGAAAACCACGGAATCAAATCCTACAATGCAGCTAGTACCTGTTCGTTTGGGAAGGCATCATTGATATCAACTTCCATCCTCCCCTTTGCTTCAGAATCAAGGTTGGATAGATGATATGCCACTTAATTTTATGTTCCCTTTCGGTCTTTCACCTCAAATTCAAATTCTTGGAGCAAGAGAACCCACCGAATTAATCTGGGCTTGGCATCCTTCTTGGAAATCAGAGATCTTAACGCAGCATGGTTTGTATGAATAATCACCCTGGTTCCAAGAAAATATGCTCGAAATTTTTCAAATGCAAAGACCACTGCCAGTAGTTCCTGTTCTGTGACTGTATAATTCTTCTGGGTTGTGTTGAGTGTTCTTCTTTCATAATAGATTGGATGAAACATCTTCGCTTTCATTTTTCCTAATACAGCATCAAGAGTGACACCGTTGGCGTCACACATCACCTCAAAGGGAAGAGACCAATCTGGAGCTATGATGATAGGAGTAGTAGTGAGCTTTCCTTTCAGGCATTCAAAGGCCTTCAGACATACCTCATCGAACAAAAATTTTACCTCTTTCTCCAGTAACTTGCACAATGGTTGTGAAATTTTTTGAAAAGTCCTTGATAAAGCGCCTGTAGAATCCTGCATGCCCTAGAAATCTTCTAACTCCTATTATGAAAATCGGAGGTGGCAATCCTGCTATAACCTTGATCTTTTCCTTTCCACCTCGATCCCCTTTCTTGAGATTTTGTGTCCCAACACTATCCCCTTTTTAACCATAAAATGACATTTTTCCCAGTTTAGGATCAAATTTGTTTCTTCATATCTTTTCAGTACTCTGCCCAGATGATTAAGGCATGATTCAAATGAATCGCCTACAACAGAAAAATCATCCATAAATACTTCAATTGTGTCCTCCACTAAGTATGAGAAGATGGAAATCATACAACGCTGGAAAGTGGCTGGTGCATTACATAATCCAAATGGCATTCTTCTTAAAGCAATGGTCCCATATGGATAGGTGAAAGTTGTCTTCTCCTGATCTTCTAGCACGATAGTGATCTAATTATACCCTGAATATCCATCAAGAAAACAGTACCATCCTCTTCCTGCGAGTCTATCCAGCATCTGATCCAAAAATGGCATCGAAAAATGGTCCTTTTGGGTACAGCGGTTGAGTTTCCTATAATCCATGCATACACGTCATCCTGTGACTAGTCGTGTCAATATCAGCTCATTCTCACCACTGTATTCCTCCCTTCTTTGGCATGCACTGGACAGGACTTACCCACTGACTTTCTGCTATAGGATATATTACCCCAGCATCCAACAACTTGATAATTTCCTTTTTGACAACTTCTCGCATTGGAGGGTTCAGGCGGCGCTAATGCTTTATACTTAGCTTACAATCTGGTTCAAGATGGATCTTATGGGTGCATATGTCTAGTGGGATTCCAATAATGTCAGCTATGGTCTAGCCAATTACCTTTTTGTACCTTTTCAAAATGCTCACCAAGGCTTCCACCTGCTCATCTAATAGGTTCGCTGCAATGATGACCGGCAAAATGTTGTCCTCCCCAAGAAATGCATACTTGAGATGAGGGGGTAATGCTTTTAGTTCAAGGATTGGTGGTACCTCCACAGATGGTTTGGCTGGCGGTGTTGAACAGTTTTTTAAGTCTAGGTCTAACTTCTTTAGGCTGAAGTTATGTATCCCTATCCCATTTAAGGCATTAATCGTATTTGTTATTTCGGGTTTCCATCATCTTCATAATTCGTTATCATGGCTGCCAATGTATCATCAATCACAATTTCTCCCACAGGTTTTGGCATCTTGCTAGGTCCATTAGGATGTTTGATTGAAAGCTCATTCTTTTGACGTAACCTGAGAGTCACTAAAGAAAAACAAAGACAAATCGTAAAAAGTGACATAACCACAACCAAGTCAATTACAAGCTAATATCCTAGTTTCAGCCATACCACTTTTTGATAATGCTCAAACCACATCTCTTACTAAAGTGAGAATCGGACGTTGCCAATAAAGAACCCAACTAGAGGTTGGGGTCGAACCCACAAGGAATAGGGAGACTGGATTATAGCTGGTAATTGAACTTGTAAGGTAGTTACTTCAAAATAGGGTGATTCTAAATAAAATCAATAATAAAAGAAAATATCAAAATTCTGATGTTAAGTCAATATCAAAGGATAACTAGGGTTTATGTTCCCCATGGGCTCATAACTTCTTTGGGTACACACTCGTTATTATCACCAATACTTACTTATCGAACTAATAACTTAGATTCATTCAAATAACCGACCAGTCCCTATTGAATGAGTATACTCAATAACTCGACCAAGTCTCATGAGCGGTTTAAAACTATCCGTTATCACTAAATTCCTGATTTAACTATCCTGCGACCAAAGCTCAAGTTAAAACAATAAATATCAAAACCAAGGCTCCGTTGTAATTCTCTTTTCCTAATCTCTACCACTTCAACCAAAGCAGTAAAGAATTTGGGCAAGTCCTAACGTTGTGCACCATTAAGAAACATTTAAGCATGAAGAGAATACAATATAAGTATTTGTATTGGTTTTAAGATCACTTTGTGCAACCCTAGCTAGTTAATCCACCATGGTTCCCACAACCCTAGCTATGGAGGTTTTAGCCTCTCATAGTTGTAAACTTGTGAATTTAAATTCATGATTAAAGACATCAAACAATACTTACAAGTATGGATGAGAAAAATATTTCCTTTGATTACTCCACAAAATATTGAAAAAAAAGTAGTAAGAACAAGAAGAATTCAAGAATAGGTTGATCACAAGTTAAGACCAACTCAATCCTCTCTTTCTCAAGGTTTCTACTCTCTAAAACTATCAAAATTGACGTCCTCTATAAAAATAAAACCTAAAATATATTTATACAGACACAAGAATCCTTTTCCTAAGACAACAGGGTGAATTTCCATATATGTCGCCGCTAGTGCCATGACTCGACCTACAATCCGTAGCTTCCTCTCATACAATCTCAGCTGGCTAAATTCTGGCTAAGTGTTGGATCTGGGTACGACTCATACAATCAACTCACGACTCGTACTGAGATCCCGTACTTTGAATCAGAGATTTTGAAGTTTTTCTGAAGTTCATCATGACTAGAATGGTATGACTCGTACCTTTGTCTCATGGGTCGTACTTACTTCTCGTAGCAGGAGTCAGACTCAGATCCAATTCTTCTGGATTTCACCACGACTTCCTCATCACGACTAGTACAAGCCTGATACTAATCATACTGGGATTCGTGGGTCACATCTGCTCAACCTTAAGTTTCAGCAACTTCTTACAGCCATCATTACGACTCATATGTCCTTCCTATGATCTATAAGGTGGTCAACACTTTTTTAAGCTATCTTTTGCAATCTTCAGTTCCAACAGTTTTTTACCCTGTAACAAACGAAAAAGTACCTCATATCCATATAAATAGACCTAATTCCATGCTATTTTCTTAGTTTTGAGTGTCGAATGTGCTGTAAACCCACAGCACATCAGTTGTTCTTTCAATTTTTTCCCATACTTTGCCTTCTGCTCCATTGTGGCCAAATGATTGGCATAGAACTCCCAGACCATCTCGACACTGTACTTCTCCGAAGTTCTAGCCATCCATTTAAATTTGTAGAATCTAAAAATTCACTTCATTTCCTCAACCTCATTCAAAGAACTGGTGAGGATCCACAGTTCTTCCTGTATACTATCACACCCCGAATCTACACCCTGGACGTAACACGATACTTAAAGCCACTAGTGACCCCAAGTTAACCCTTGGTCTATCATTCACTAGCATTCTAAGTAAACATGCACAGCGGAACTTTGAAATATTATCATAAAACATTTATGAAAGACAAGTCTGAAAACATAAAGTTCAAAACATTTGAATAGTACTGATAAATCTGAAAGAAAATCATGTATGTCTGAAAGCCATCTTACTGAGGAGTTGCGACAAGCCCCCAGCTAACTCTAAGTCTAAAAGAAACTAATAAATGACTAAGAGAAAGAAATAATGCCCTCGAATAATGAGGACTCACATTTCACTACTGAAGTGGAGAATCTGAACTACGGCGGCTAGCAGTGTTGAATCTTAGAACGTGCAGTTGTATCATGAAATGATACAGCATAAAAGTATACATCAGTACTTTGAATGTACTGCATATATGAGAGGAATATACTGATAGATGTAGGTGACTGAACTGGAAAGACATGCAATGACCAACTAATTATCTAAACTGAAATAATCTAATGTAACTGAGATGATCAAAATAACCCTATCTGGTGGTCAAAGACATGCCCTAAATATGAAAGTTCTGAGTCCGACATACTGTACTAAACTGAGTTAAACTGACAGGTCTGAAACTGAACTGAGATTCTTATTCTGAAACTAGACTGGACTGACTTGTCGGAGAGTCTGTAACTAACATATGACCACGTGAGCTAAATGTGGAGTTCGATGTATACATCCCACCGGTAGGACCCAATATACCTTTCCTGGGTATAAAGGCATGACTGGGTGATCACAAAAGTCTAGGGCCAATTAGTCCAATAATCTATAATTGTAACCTATGCTAGCAATGTAGTTCTGGGAACCTGGGTGCGATGGAACCCCCGTTCGCCTCGGTGCTAAGTCCTACTCCCACTGGAAACCTATATTGAACTACTAGGCTGATAGCTCGAAACTGGGGTCCAAGACTAGTCATAGACATATAAGTGAGAGTACCCTGAGAGTCTTATCGTACCAGATTTTGAAACTGGGTTCTAGACTGGTAAGAGCTGCTTATCTAGAAACATCGTAACCATCTAAGAACAAACTGAAATCTGAACTGGGGTCCTGGGGCTGGTCAGAGCTATATAACTGAAATGTCATGACCACCTAATGGACCAAATAATTGTAATCTGAGTCTAAGTCTGATAACTGAGAGTCACCACTGACACCTCGGGAAAAGACTAGTCAAACTGATCAGCTGACATTATTCTGGTCAACGCGGAGGTTGCTAAAAATCTAACTGAGGCTAGACTGACATTCCTGAGCGATATTGAGCAAATAAATTCTTTGAATAAGGGGATAATTAAACCTTCAACTGAGTTTTTGATACATACAAATACTATAGTAATTTCCTAACTTTGAAGGATTAAAGTACAATTCAATAATTTAGTAAATATACAGGATTCTAGTTTCTACTCCAAAGTTAGGCTAAAATTCTACTTCACTGGGATAGGCATCATTTTAGTCAAAAACTAGTGGAAATTATATACAATAAACATAAATTAGGATTTCCACATGAATTATTCAAGTATGAAAACAATATCTTCACTTTCGAAGAACTCAGGGCTAGAACTGATAGAGAATAGGGAAAGAGTTTTAGGGGACACAAGGGGAGAAAATTATCCTTGTTGAACTCCCACATACTTGTAGAAGAAACTTTAGTGAAAATCTCAAAGAAAAACTAAGAGGATTGTCGTTTGCCCTAGCTTCTGTTCTGTTCTTCCAGAGGAATTCTACTCTCTGTTCTTCAGAATAAGAGAAGGAATATGGGGAGAAACCGTTGGTTACCCCTTCTAAAACCCCTGAATAAACCCCAAACAATGTAGTTTAGGGACTAGGTAGGTGGAATTTTACAAAAATAACCTTGGGATTTGTTGCGCTCCAACGCACACGCAAGCGTACACAGTCGTACAAGTAATACAGTGGCCCTTTTTAAGAGCTGGATGTCCAACCCACAGGGACTGGACCAATTCAGCAAATTATGAAGTTCAAGTGTAAGATAACCTTCACAAGTGTTGATTAGAGAAGTTTTTGGTAAATTAGAATTAAGTTTTGTGGTGGTCACAAAATAATCTGGAAATGATATAAGAAGAAACTAGAGCTAAGGCTGTATAATCATGCAATGCTACACTTTGTAATGGTTCACATATGAAATTATCAATTGTTGTCTCACTTAGTTGGAAAACGTGATGTTCATGGTCTCTCGAGCCTCTAAACACGACAAACTAGCTTCACAACTACATCGTTGAGCGGGGATGTGATATCCTAGTTCGTGGGCAATTCAACTATATAGATGTGGTTTACGGGGTTTGTGCTCTTGATTAGGGAATTTCGTACCTCTAATCATTTAACCGAACTTAGCTTCACAACTACTTCTACGAGTGGTAGAGTGACAATTCTAAGCCGGTGTCTTGCTATCATCCCGTTTTATCAACCAAGCAAGGCAAATTAGGTATAATTTCTATCCTAAACGTGAATCATGTCGTAAGATAAGAACTTGCTCCCTACAATTAAGAACTCAAACCAAAACAAATTCATGCAATACAATCATATCACGTGGCCTCAACCCTAGAGGAAGGGTTTTAGCCACTCATGTTCATACAATAACTCAAAAACATCGTTAAAGTAGTGTACTTACAAGAATAGGTAAAAGAGAATGTAAAATTAGTGAACCCTAGGTGAGTTCTTCACTTCTCCCTTCGCTCCTCTACGGTTTCCAGAAAATATTTCGTGACAAATGATTTTAGAAGCTAAGGGTTCAATTTATACTAAGTTAAAAAAATGCAAAATTTGGCCTGTGGTGGAATAGCTCCATGGCACGGAGGCTATCACGGAGATTTTCCTCCGTGCCACGGAGCAAATGCGGAGGTTCACTGTTTGATAGCCCCTACTTATATAAATTAATTCTTTGCTCCATGGCACGTTGTTGAACGCACCAATGTTTCTCCGTGGCACGGAGTTGACTCCAAATGTCCTTTTTAGCTTGTCTCATCATCCATAATCCATCCCTTAACATTTATCTTCAATATTAGGACCATTATATTCACATTGAGCTCCATACATTGGCAATTTCAACCTACAAATAGAGCTAATCATATTTGTTAGTCCATGGCCACAAATTACACAAAATACATCAGATTATTCTTAAATTAAGGTACAACATGGGTAAAACATGGGTATAGAAATAGTATTTGGGCATGTAAATATTCCCAAGATCAGGATTTAAATCTGAAATCTAGTCGACAGGAACCAACGGGTCGTTAGTAGACACGACGGCCCATTGAATCTGGTCATGGTTTCTGGGTTCAGAAACTAGGTTCACAAGGGTGACCCACGGTTATGTACAATGGTCTGTTGAAAGTTACAACAGGTCGTTGATACCTCCAGTTGGAACTGGTAAGAAAACAAGGCATGGGGGCAACGGGTGATAACAACGACTCGTTGGTAGAACCAATGGGCCTTTGTACCCCCTCGTGGTTCACACTACTGGGTCCTAGAAGCAGATGATGGGTGGTCACAATGGCTCGTTAGAGGCTACCACGGGCCGTTGTTCCCTCCCGTTGTCTTAGGGAAGGGTCCGGTAGATTTTAGAATTTGGAATTCAACGGACCATAGGACGGCCCGTTGTTAGGATCAATGGGTCATCCTATGACTCGTTTTCCCTGGAAAAATTCTGCTGCAATCCCACAACCCGTTGCGATTGTCTGTTAGTTCCACCAATGGTCCTTTGGGGGGGTCGTCCTAGACAGAAAAATTTCTAGTTTCCTGTGGTTTTTCAGGAAAAGTCTGAATTTGTTCTAAAACTTTTGGGGTGTTACAATATCTCCCCTTGGGATTATTTGTCCTCGGATGAATATCAAAACTAGGAAAAGAGTTAAGATTTCTAAAATTGAGGTTATGAATGATTTCTGAAGGATTAACTGACTCCGAATTGACTTAATCGTACCATCTGAGCTTATGCAACTAGAATGCACACAGAAAATCTAAATAAGGTTGATGAGTACGGAACTGATTAGAGTATTGAGAAGGGATTTAGTACCTGATTCTGGAACTGAACTGGAAGAGAACAAGTGAGGGTATCAGGCCATCATGTCTGCTGCTGCTTCCCATGTGACTCCCTCAACTTGTTGGTTTCTCCATAGGACCTTGACTGAAGCTATCTCCTTATTCCTCAGCTTACGAACCTGACGGTGAAGGATCTGGAATGGTACCTCCTCATATGTGAGACTATCCTTTATCTCCATACTGTCCAATGGCACTACTGAAGTTGGATCACCAATGCACTTCTTTAGAAGTGACACTTGGAAAACTAGGTGCACAGCTGCTAACTCTGAAGGTAACTCTAACTCGTAAGCTTCCTTACCAATCCGCCTTAGAATCCTATAGGGTCCTACATATCTTGGAATGAGCTTTCCCTTCTTTCCAAACCTCATCACCCCTTTCATGGGTGAAATTTTCAAGTATACCCAGCCATCAACTTCAAACTCCAATTCTCTTCTCCGCACATTGATGTGACATTTCTAACGGCTCTGAGCTGTTTTCAACCTCTCTCGGATGAGCTGAACTTTATTCATTGCCTCATGTACTGAGTCTGTCCCTATCAGGGTAGCTTAACCAACTTCAAACCACCTTATAGGAGATCTACACCTTCTACCACACAATGCTTCAAATGGGGTCATCTGGATGCTGGAATGGTAGTTGTTGTTGTACTCAAACTCGATAAGAGGCAAATGGTCATCCCAATTACCCTTAAAATCAATCACGCGCGCTCTTAGCATATCTTATAGGGTTTGGATGGTCCGCTCAGTTTGCCTATCGGTCTGCGGATGAAAAGCAGTACTGAGTTTGACCTGAGTTCCTAGTCCCTTATGAAAGAACTTCCAAAAGTGTGAGGTGAATTGGGTACCTCTATCTGAGATAATGGATAAGGGAACCCCATGAAGTCTGACTAGCTCTCGGATGTAAAGTCTAGCATATTCCTCAGTTGAGTCTGTGGTTTTGACTAGGAGGAAGTGAGCTAACTTAGTCATACGATCTACTATCACCCAGATTGAGTCATACTGTCGCCGAGTCCGAGGCAGACCTGTAATGAAGTCCATATTTACTTCTTCCCACTTCTATGTGGGTATACTGATATCTTGAGTCATGCCTCTGGGTCTCTAGTGTTCTACCTTGACTTGCTGGTAATTCGGGAACTGTGCTACAAATTCAGGGATATCCCTTTTCATGTCGTTCCATCAGGAAATATCCCGCAAGTCGCGGCATATTTTGGTAGCACAAGGGTGAATAAAGTATCTCGAGTTGTGTGCCTCATCCAGTATCTGTTGTCTCAACTTACCAACATCCGACACACACAACCTGCCCTGGTAACGGAGTACCCCATCTCCCCCTTGGGAGAAAGCTTCTATCTCTTTTCTAAGGACTACTTCCTTAAGCTTAAGTAAAATGGGATCCTTATCCTGTCTGGATTTGACTTCAACTACCAAGGATGAATCTGACCCGCTTTTCATTACCACGCCACCTTTAGTTGAATCCACCATCTGCATCCTTAACTGGGCTAGCCTGTGAACTTCTTTCTCTAGCTCTCTCTTGTCTTCCTCCGTGTGAGCCACACTTCCCATAGACCGTCTGCTTAGGGCATCAGCCACCACATTAGCCTTACCCGGGTGATACAGCACACTCATGTCATAATCCTTTAGCAGGTCCAACCACCATCTCTGACGCAAGTTTAGGTCCTTCTGACTGAACACATACTGAAGGCTCTTGTGATCTGTGAACACATCCACGTGAGCCCCATACAAGTAATGCCTCCATATTTTTAACGGGAATACCGCTGCTACCAACTCCAAATCATGAGTTGGATAATTCTTTTCATGAACTTTGAGCTATCTGGAGGCATATGCTATCACTTTGCCCTGCTGCATCAGAATGCAACCGAGTCTGACTCTAGAGGCGTCATAATAAACAACCAACCCATCTGATCCTTCTCGTAAGGTTAACACTGGAGCGGTAGTGAGTCGACTCTTTAACTCCTAGAAACTTTTCTCACACTCATTCGACCACTGAAATTTCACCTTTTTCTGGGTTAACTTGGTCAGAGGAGATTCTATGGAAGAGAAACCTTCCACAAACTGTTGGTAATTACCTGGTAAGCCCAGGAAACTCCTGATTTCAATAGGAGAGGTAGGTCTGGGTCAATCCTTCACAGCTGCTATCTTATGAAGATGTACCTGTATCCCCTCACCTGAGACCACATGACCCAAGAAATTCACAGACTTCAACCAGAATTAACACTTGCTGAACTTGGTGAATAACTGGCGATCTCTGAGAGTCTGTAATGCTAACCTTAAGTGATTGGCATGCTATTCCTCATTTCTGGAGTACACTAGAATGTCGTCGATAAATACAATGATGAACATATCCAGGTACTGCTTGAAGACCATATTCATCAAGTCCATGAAGGTTGCTGGGCATTTTGTTAACCCAAAGGACATCACCATAAACTCGTAGTGACCATACTGAGTTCTGAATGTCATTTTCGATATGTCACACTCCCTAACCCTTAGTTGATGGTACCCTGACCTAAGATCGATCTTGGAGAAACAGCTGGCTCCCTGAAGTTGGTCAAATAGATCGTCAATTCTAGGTAGAGGGTACTTGTTCTTAAATGTGACCTTGTTCAATTGACGGTAATCCATGCACATTCTGAGGGTACCATCTTTATTACGCACGAATAGCACTGGAGCACCCCAGGGAGAGATGATGGGTCTGATAAAACCCTTATCAAGAAGATCCTTTAACTGCTCCTTAAGATCAGTTGGAGCCATTCTGTAAGGAGGGATGGAGATGGGTTAAGTGTTTGGGAGGAAATCTATTCCAAAGTCTATTTCCTGTTCAGGGGGAACTCCGGGAAGATCTTCAAGAAATACACATGGGAACTTGCTGACAACTGGAACTGACTGAATGGTTGGGGTCTCAGATTTGGTATCTTGACCCGAACCAGATGATATAGACATCCTTTGGAAATGAGTTTTTGGGCCTTAAGGTAGGAAATAAACCTACCCTTAGGCATTGAACTGCTGCCCGACCATTCTAACATTGGTTCATTCGGAAACTGAAACTTGAAAACTCTAGTTCTGTAATCAACTGAGGCATAGTAGGAGTGCAACCAATCCATGCCGAGAATAAGGTCGTAGTCGACCATGTGTAGCTCTACGAGATTAGCTAGAATTACTTTATTCAGGATTGAGACTGGGCAGTTCCTATACACTCGGCTGGCTCTAGCTGACTCGCCAACTAGGTGGAGACTGAGAAGGGTTCTAATAAGACCTCTGGACTGATGTTGAACTGGACTGCTATATATGGAGTCACAAACGAAAGACTAGGTCCTGGATCTAAGAGGGCATATATGTCTAGATGGAAGAGACATAACATACCAGTAACTACGTTAGGGGAGCTCTCCTGATCCTAACGGGAAGACAGAGCATAAAAATAGTTCTGGCGCTGGCCGCCATCTGTACCTGATGAGTTGGCCTGCTGAGCTAGTCGACCTGCTGGAGTTGCTGAGGTAGTGGATTGTGATCTTCCCCGTCCTGCTGACGGACATTCTTTAATTTGATGCTCGAGCTTTCCACAACCGAAATAGCCCTCCCTACCCTATAGACACTCTCCAAGATGATTCTTGCCACACTTGGGGCAAATTGGATACCTGTTCCCTGCACTGTGAGCCTGAGACTGAGTGCCAGATGACCACCCCTTTGATCCTGGCGGGACCAAAAGGTTGGGCACTAGCTGAACTAGGTGCTAGGGCTCTTTGCTGTTGTTGCTGCAAGTGGTTACCACCGCTAGACCTCTGATGGCCAAAATCTGAATGGCCAGTTCTTGACTGCTTATTCTTTCTCTTCATATCCTTTAGCTTTTCAGCCTCAATTTGTTGGGCATAAGCAATCAGTCTAGAAAGGTCCATGTCCTTGATCAGCATCGTCGTCCTGCACTCCTTGAGGACCAGATTAGATACCCCATTGACGAACTTCAGCATGTGAGCTCTTGGCTCGGCTACCATCTCTGGAGCATACTTTGATAGCCTGGTAAACTCCAGAGAATACTCCTCCAATGTCCTATTGCCCTATCGCAAGTTCATAAACTCTGCCATCTTGGCCTCCCTCAGCTCCCGAGGGAAAAATCTATCCTAGAAAGCTGTGTGGAACTCCTCCCACTCCACCGGTCCTACTTTCACTGGCCGCCTCTCCTTCCACTGCTCATACCAAACCTAGGCTTTCCCTTTAAGCTGGTAGGCAGCCAAGTCAGCACTCTAGAAAGAGCTGACACCCATACTACAGGTAATCTTCCTGACCTCGTCTACAAACTCTTGGGGGTCCTCCCCACTTTAGATCCCTGAATTAATGGAGGATTCATATAGGTGAAGTCCCGCTCCCTTGCAGCTGCTGCAGACCCATTCATGTTCACCGACACATCCTATTGATTCACCTTGTTGGTCATAGTTTGAGCCAGTAACTGAATGGCTACTTTAAACTCTGCGGTAGAAACTGAATCATCTTGAGGAGCTACCGGGGTTGGTAGGGCAAGTCTGTTGGCATTACCGGCTCTTCTTTCGTTACCGCATCTAGGAGGCATGGTTCACTGAAATGAAATAGAGCACGAATTAGAAGGGAATTTCTGGAATTGAACTTTAACACACGATAAAGAATATGAACAAAAGGGAATTTTCCTAATAACATCTCGTAGCCTCCTCGTCATAAGAGTGGAACGCTTCACACCCATGAAAAGGACTCTACTCTATGCGGCTTTCAGACTTTCTGAGGATACTCTAAACCTAGGGCTCTGAAGCAAGTTTTTCACGCCCTGAGTCTACACCCTGGATGTAACACGGTACTTGAAGCCACAAGTGACCCCAAGTCAACCCCTGGTTTATCATTCACTAGCATTCTGAGTAAACCTACACAGCGGAACTTTGAAATATTATTATAAAGCACTTATGAAAGACAAGTCAGAAAACATAAAGTTCAAAACATTTGAATAGTACTGATAAATTTGAAAGAAAATCATGTCTGTCTGAAAGCCATCTAACTGAGGAGTTACTGGGACAAGCCCCCAGTTAACTCTAAGTTTAACTGAAACTAATAAATGACTAAGAGAAAGAAATAATGCCCTCGGATGATGAGGACTCACACTTCACTGCTGAGGTGGAGAATCAAAACTGTGGCAGTCAGCGGTGCTGAGTCTGAGAACCTACAACTATATCATGAAACGATACAGCATAAAAGTATGCGTCAGTACTTTGAATGTACTGAATATATGAGAGGAATATACTGATAGATGTAGGTGACTGAACTAGAAAGACATGCAATGACCAACTAATTATCTGAACTAAAATAATCTGAAGTAACTGAGATGGTCAAAATCTGGTGGTAAAACACATGCCCTAAATCTGAAAGTTCTAAGTCTAAGATACTGTACTAAACTGAGTTAAACTAATAGGTCTTAAACTGAACTGAGATTCTTATTCTAAAACTGAATTGGACTGACTAGTGGGAGAGTCTATAACCGACATATAACCACGTGAGCTAAACGTGGAATCCGATATATACACCCCACCGGTAGGACCCAATATACCTTGCCAGGGTATAAAGGCATGACTGGGTGATCACAAAAGTCAGGGTCCAATTAGTCCAATAATCTATAATTGTAACCTACGCTGGCAACGTAGTTCTGGAAACCTGGATGCGCTGGAACCCTGTTCCGCTCGGTGCTAAGTCCTACTCACACTGGAAACCTATACTGAACTACTAGGATGATAGATCAAAACTGGAGTCCAAGACTAGTTAGGGACATATAATTGAGAGTACCCTGAGAATCTTATCAGACCAGATTCTGAAACTGGGTTCTAGACTGGTCAGAGCTGCTTATCTAGAAATGTCGTAACCCTCTAAAAACAAACTAAAATCTAAACTGGGGTCTTGGGCTGGTCAAAGCTGTATAACTAAAATTTCATGACCACCTAATTGACTAAATAACTGTAATCTGAGTATGAGTCTGATAACTGAGAGGCACCACTTACACCGCGAGAAAAGACTATAGTCAAACTGATCAGCTGACATTATTCTGATCAACCCGGAGGTTGCTAAAAATCTGACTGAGGCTAGAGTGACATTCCTGAGTGATATTGAGAAAATAAATTCTTTTAATAAGACTGGCTAATTAAACCTTTAACTGAGTTTCTGATACATACAATTACTATAGGAATTTCCTAACTTTGAAGGATTAAAGTACGATTCAATAATTTAGTAAATATACAGGATTCTAGTTTCTGCTCCAAAGTTAGGCTAAAATTCTACTTCACTAGAATAGGCATCATTTTAGTCACAAATTGGTGGAAATTAGCTACAATAAACATAAATTAGGATTTCCACATGAATTATTCAAGTATGACAACAATATCTTCACTTTCAAAGAACTCAGGGCTAGAACTAATAGAGAACAGGGAAAGAGTTTTAGGAGACACAAGGGGCGAAAATTCTCCTTGTCAAAATCCCACATACCTGTAGAACAAACTCTGGTAAAAATATTTGAGAAAAACTTAGAGGATTGTCATTTGCCCTAGCTTCTATTCTGTGCTTCTAGACGAATTCTACGCTCTGTTCTTCAGAATGAGAGAAGGAATATGGGGAGAAACCATTGGTTACCCCTTCTAAAACTCCTAAATGAACCCCAAATGTCATATTTTAGGGGCTAGGTAGGTGGAATTTTAAAAAAATAACCCTGAGATTTAAATTTGAAATCTGGCCTATAGGAACCAATGGGCCTCACAATGGATCGTTAGTAGAAACGATGGCCCGTTGAATCTAGCTGTGGTTTCTGGGTTCAAAAACTAGGTTCACAATTTTGACCCACAATTAGGTACAACAGTCCATTAAAAGTTAAAAAGGACCGTTGATACCTACCGTTGGAACTGGTAAGAAAACAAGGCATGGGGGCAACGGGTGATAACAACGACTCGTTGGTAGAACAAACATACCGTTGTATCCCCTTGTGCTTCACACTGCTGGGTCCTTGAAGCAGACGAGGGGTGGTCACAACGGCTCATTGGAGGCTACTACGGGCCATTGTTCCCTCCCGTTGTCTCGAGGAAGGGTCCGGTAGATTTAAGAATTTGGTATTCACCGGAGATAGGATGGCCCATTGTTAGGATCAATGGGTCATCCTATGACTTGTTGTTTCCCCTATAAAAAAATTTCTACAATCCCACGACCCGTTGCAATTGTCCGTTGGTTCCACCAACGATCTGTTGTGGGGGTCGTCTGAGATAGAAAAATTTATGGTTTCCTATAGTTTTTCATGCAACATCTAAATTTGGTATAGGAAATTTTTGGGGTGTTAATATACTCCGCCTTGGGTGATTCTTTAAGGTGAGAGAGAGACCCTACTCATAAATCTCTTGGGCACCGGGCACTCTCCACCTAATAGTATGGTTCTCCCAAGGTGGAGTTTGGTCACCTTCCTCCTCAGCAGCTTCTTCCTCAGACCTGGATGTATCATTACCATCTCTGGACTGAGCCTCCTCAGACCCTTCTTCCATATTAGAGCCACTCCCGAACTCTTGGCTCTTATTACCTACTCCCTCTTCAGACTGGGGAGCAGCTACTGGAACAGCGAAAGTTGCTTCGGCATGACCCTTGGCTTATGCCGTAGTGGTCTGTGGCTCGTCAGTGTCAGTTGTATCTATTTGGTATTCCTCCCTCAAACCACTAGGGGTATTTCATGCTTGATCGGAGCCGAAGGGGTCATCTCTCAATGCCCTCCGAGTAGCTATTTCAGATCTAGCCAGCTTGTCTTAGGCCTTCTTCTGTGATATCCTTCTGAATGTCATTGTACCTGTGGAGAAAAAGGTTAGTATGTATGATCTGAGAAAAAGAAAGAAAGAAAAATATCCTCTAAAGTTTTCCACGAGTCTACAGTACAGGGTGTACCTTGGTGCTACATTTCGTACTATGACTCACAGTACATATAGCATTGTCACGACTCCTAGGTACGACTCATACTTAGATGGTACTGTTCATATTAAGGGTCTTAATGAGGTATTTCCTTAAATTTTGTTCCTCTGTATTTTTCTATGACTCATGTTATAGATCGTAATTAAATTTCACGAGTCTTATGAAGGATCATCCTGTTACTTTTGAACTTTGACCCTTCATATTCATGATATGATCACCAGGTATGATTTGTAGTAGGATATCACGGATCGTACTACATCCCTATACTAATACTTAAACTTTCAGTGACCTAGGGCAGTCCCAATGAGTTATCGTACAAGTTGTTATATGAAACCACAAGGCATAGAAGGACTCGTGAAGCCTGTCCTCACCTTATTTTGGATCAGTTGTTCAGAGAAACAAGTTCTTAGATGGGTACTCAGAATTCCCCATCCTAGGTATGCAATTTCCATTCTTTTCATCTACCCAGTTAAACCTCAACATGCTTCACAACCCATAAATCATCATTAACCATCAAATTTATTGTTCAAGCACTTTTAATTCCTACCCATTCAGTACACAACATAACTACCTTCTGATCATTTTCCGAATCCTCATTTTCCTGAGTTTTGAGGAATCACGGTGTAGTTTGATTAGTTGCATAGCAAAAATTTTAAATTTAGCACATTTTCTTACTTTATTTGGTCAAGTTCTTTCTCGACTCTAGCTTGCTTAAATTTTGAGTTATGAAATTGAAGTGCTCATTCAGATTAATTACACAATTTGAGCTTCAACAATCTTTAGCTCGAGTTACGGGTGTGAGAAATGTGGGTGAGAATCATGGATTCAAGTTATGTTTGCGTGGGAGTTAAAGTCCAAAAAAATTTTATTTAAATAGATTAGGGAAAATTTTTAGAGATCCAGGTCGAGTCGAGTCAATTTCATTACTTTCGCCCATCATGACTCGTACTACGAGTCTCAGGTTTGACCTACAACTCATCCCTTGGACTTGTATCAAAAGAATTTAGGGACTTACCTAGGGACCTATTAGTGCATGGTATGACTCGTACCAGAAAGGTACGATCCGTACATTTCCTCATAAGCCAATATCTCTGCAATTCCACACTTAGCATAGTTCATCCTTACAGTGAGTACTACGACTCATACAATAGAGATACGAGTACTAATGACAAATCGTAACATGAACACCTGCTTATGCTTTTCACCTTGATTGGAACTATGGCCCGTATAATGCTCTTACGAGTCGTACTGAGGCTCGTAGTATAGGTCTAGTCTGCAATTTTTCTCTCACCATATTTTGTTTCACCTGCACACTAAACACACAAAAGTTGAGTTACTTGGGTTACCTCCCAAAAAATGATTGATTTTAATGTCGCGGCACGACGTAGGTGGTTTGGTTACTCAGACTTCACCAAACCACCTCATGGGTTTACCTCCCAAGAAGGGCTTGATTTAACATCCCGGCATGATGTGAGTCTCTTCATTACTCAGAATTCATCAAGAAACTAAGAATCATCCTCAATTGCTGAGACAACCCTAAACTCATTGGGCTGCTTCATTAACCAGCAGAAATCAATAGTGACCTCCTCTTTATTCAGCTTGCATTTTAGTTGTCCAACCTAAACATCCGCCAAAGCTCTCCCAGTGTCAAGGAATAGTAACCTCAATATGATGGTACCTCAAAATCAACCTTGCAATCTATGATCATGAAGTCCGCTGGGGAGATGAAACGATCCACCTTAACTAGCACACCAAATTGGATCTCTGCTTGCTTTTTGACTGTACGATCTACCATCAATAGTTGCATAAAGTTGGTGTGGGGGCTCCCAAGCTCAACTGTTTGAACATATCCAAAGGCATCAAGTTGATGCTAGCTCCCAAGTTAGACAGTGCCTTCGCAAACTCAAAATCACCAATCATTCACGAAATGGTGAAGGAACCTAGATCCTCCTTCTTTTGAACAAGGACCCGTGAGGCTATGGTACAACAATGATACAAGTTACCAACTGACTGATAGCTCACTGACCTCTTCTTGGTCACAAGATCCTTCATTAACTTGGCATATCTAGTCATCTCCTCCAATGCCTCAAGCAATGATATATTCAAAGATAACTATTTAAGCATAGAGAGAAATTTTTGGAACTTACCATCTTTCGCCTTTTTCTTCATCCTTTGAGGGATAGCCTTATAAATTTACATGGACCCTTATTTCTTACCTTTATCAGCTTCAGAATCCTTTGCACCACCTAGAGCCTCAATCAACTCATCCTCACCTGTAAGCTCATGCTCAGCAACCTCTTCTTCCTCGCTAAGCTCAATCTCCTTCCGACTTTCCATCTCAACTACAACCGGCAGAGGGGGATCAACTGTGGTCTTTCTTCTCCTAGTCATCATAGCAATATAGTGACGATCATTCTTTGGATTTTGCACTATGTTTCTAGGAAGTGTTCCCTTCTGCCTTTGGTTTAGGGAAGCTGACATTTGACCAAGCTGCTGCTCAATCTATTTGATCATTGTGGCATGCGATTCAAATTTCTGGCTCATGCTAGATATATCTCACTGGATGTCCTTTAGCTGATCATCGGTGGATTTTACCTTCTTGAGCATATTAGCCATCATGTTCTCCAATTTTGAGGGTCCAGTATCACCCTCACGTGCATTAGGAGGAACATACAAACCTGTACGATCATTGTGATATCCATCATTCTTTCTCCATTCTCCCTCTAGGCATGACCTTGGCTCCTATCCCTATACCCATTCCTACTATAGTTTTCCGAATGTTGGTTTAGATCCTGATTTCCAGAACCTTGGTGCCAAGTGTCCTATCTAGACCCTTGGGCGTTGGCCCAAAAACCCGCCACCTGGTTTTTCAAAATGTTTGCCTCCTCCTTGGAATTTGAATGCTCTTACCCCGGTTCCTGACCCTAAGCTCCCACTACATTTACATTTCTCGCACCAGCTCCCATGATATGCTTCATGAGAAGGTCTAATGATGTCCGTATATAATCCAGATCCTGATCACGCTCCTCCTTCTTTCTGTGCTGATCCACAAACATACCAACAGCATACGTACCTATAGTTGCTTATTCTTCCCTATTGTGCCAGGCCCTGTTCGTCTTAGCCACTCTATCCAAAATAATGGCAGCCTACTCCCATGTTTGACTCATCAATGCTCCTCCCGCCACAGTATTTGCTACAGCTTTTGTGCTGTTGTTTAAGAACCTGTAAAAAATTTCCAATAAATTGTCATCTAGAAATCTATGGTTCGGGCACTTGGTCAGCTTCTTCTTAAATCTCAACCATGTCTCATGTAGTGCCTCAATATTTAACCATCAGAAATTATAGATCTCGTCTTTTAGCTGCAGCATCCTGGAGAGAGAGAAGAACCTTTCTAGAAAGGCCTGTTTAAGCTCCCTCTAGTTGGTAATGGAGTGATTGGAAAACTCCGATAACCAAAATGTATCCTCTCCAGTTAGAGAGAGTGGGAATAGTCTAAGTCGTATAGCATCTTGACCCACACGAGGTAACCCATACGCCTTACATATTCCAACAAAGTTCATCAAGTGCAGATTAGCATCATTGGCTTCATTACCACTAAACGCCCCTTTCATATTCAGCAGCTATGTCATGGTGCTAGTGATACCAAACTTTGCCCCAACAGGCAAAGTTTGTGGTACGATGGCTCCAGTTGACCCGGCTTCATCAACATTCAAATCATCATCATCATAGAACTGAGTAGCATATTTGGCCTCTATTGCCCCTTTCATGTCTGCCAGCATTCACAACCTCATCACAAGCATCCTCGGTGTTATACCCCGTAGAATTCCCGGCACCTAGACGACCTATTCGCACGTTGGTTAAGTATATTTGAAGGCCATACGTACTGTGAAAGGCCCGGGAAAAAGATCGGATGAGAAACCCGTCGAACCATCGCGGGAGGAGCCGAGGCAGAGCCCCTCCGTGATGGCAGCGTGTCACGGAGGTGAGGCCTCCGCGATGGCTCCGTGACACGTTGCCCAGGTTCAGGCCCAAGTATATAAGCCCCACTTCGGTTTAAATTCATTTTAAATCAAAGGAAATTCCAGAAAACAGAGGGCAAACGTAGAGAGAAAGGAGAAACGAAGAAATTATATAATTTTCGTCCGATTACGCTGCTAAACGCTGCCCAAACTCAAATTAATCCCAGATATCGAGGTAATTAGCAGTAGAGAGCATTCCTACGGATTCAGTTTCGTAAAATACGGCCGACGGATCGTCGAGCCACCGAGCTAAGGTAAGTGGAATTGCTCTAAATTAGTGTCTACGTGTTCCTAGCTGTGAAGTGAATATTTCTCCCTTCTGGACCGCTGAAAAATAGTGAGTTTTCGACCGTCTTTCGATAAGCCTAAGTTTAGGCTATAAACTATATCGAAAGTGACGTTGCTCCTTACAATAAAGCTGTATTTAATATTAATTGACATATTTATGAATGCAGTTGGGAGAAAATAGTTGAAGTACCGGCCGAGCCTCATCCGACAGACGGATAGTTCAAGGATAAGGTATGTAAAGTTAGTTTCCTCGGCAAGTTAAGAAATATTGATACAGTACAGTAATTTAAAGGCCAATAGATTGTCCAGAAGTCATGTGTTACGTTTGTTACGACTGTTGGTACGATATTGAAAGTATCGAGTTACAACTTGCGTGAAATTTGCTAGTATGATAGAGATTCTAATATAAGCATTAGAAACTGCACAGTATGCTCAGTATGCGATGTTACACAAGATGTTAGTATATCATTGTGCTCAATCGAAACTCAGTAGAGCAAGTAGTACCTGTAAGACAGCTTAGAAATAGAATGATAAGTTGAAACGATGTTAGAAAGCATGTTAGGAATAGTAAATCATGTTACTATAGAAAATCAGTATACAGCATAGTTTCAGCAGAAGGACTATATCATGTTCAGCATTAGCCTTAGTACCGTCTGGCAGAAGACCATATTCGTACATACATATATATTATTTCCAGCCTCAGCATGTATTAAGTATGTACATATTTCTATCACTAGTCCAGCATATAGTGTATACAGAAACTGAGTAAACAGCAGAATTTTCAGCAGGAACATTATTTTATATAGCGTTTACCCCAGTACAGCCTGGCAGGAGACTATATTCATATTTACACATCTTTACCTGCCTCAGCACGTATTAAATACGTACAGATTACTGTCATTAGTTCAGCAGGTAATATATGTGATACTTTCCCCCTATTAGCCTCAGCATGTGAGATACGCAGACAGCATTACTAGTTGAGACCGTCGTATTGTTTGGGGTTGGATTACCCAGTATCCCTGACCGCCCCAGGGTTAATAGCTGTATCGACTCATCTGCCAGAGGACGAGGATATGTCACTCTACGGAGTGGTATGCCGTCTAGCAAGGGGACGAAGATGGGATGCCAGTTTCCCCATATTGTGCCTTGGTCGGCCCTTATACACCCCCGTCGAGCGGGTATGCCCGGGGTGTTGATTCAGGAGTCCTTCGGACTCAGGTACAATTATAGTCAGGGGCTCAGTGAGCCCAAGTGCATACCCAGGGGACCCGCAGGATGCTTACAGCCATTATAAGAGATGGGATGACCGGGGTAGGGGTGTAGATTCTGTGCTGATTGTACCTTCCAGCTTATGGGGGCCGGGTAAGGTTTGTGTATGCTATGTATGTTATGATATGTTATACTATGTTACAGTAGATACGAGTAGATCGACAATAAAATGATCAATCCTCAAGTATGACTCCTACTCCTTCCAGTATGATTAAGAGAAGGTATAACTTACATTATCAGACAGTTAAGCTATTCCTTCTGCTTCAGTTTCATCAGTTATATTATTGTTTTCAGATGTTTCTTTCAGTTATTGCTTTACATACTCAGTACCAGCGGTACTGACGCCCGGTGGGGTGCTGCATTACTTACCTGCAGGTACTCATAGACGAGCAGGCAATACAACGTGATTCCTGTCAGCGATCGAGTATTCAGCTCCTGTCATCCGGAGACTGAATATCAGAGGTGTATTTCAGTTCTTTTTTTTGTTATATAGTACGGGTAGGTCGGGGCCCTGTCCTGATCATTCTATTGCTATTCCTAGAGGCTTGCAGTCTGTATATTTCCCTGTGGTCAGTTGAGCCGGTCGTGTGAGGCCGTGCAGTTGTTAGCTGTTAGTACTCTTGCTTCTTTTATGTTGGCCGTGTGGGGCCATAAGTTTGACAGTAGTGGTGACCTTGCCGGTCACGTAGCCTTCTAGTATTTTATTGCTGAATGCAGATAACTAGACAGCATGGTGGCCTTGTCGGCCCGCATAGGCTTCCCTATAGTGCTTGTTCTGGTCAGCTGTTATCACAGGTACAGGAGGTTATAGGCCAATGGGTCGGGGCTGTGTTTACAGCCGTTATATAGCCCTTTGTTTCCAGAAATGTGAATTAGAGCCAGTCAGGTACCAGATGTGCCTAGGCTTAGCAGTCCAGTAGTTCAGGTCCTAGTAGGGCACCAGGTGCCAGTCATACCCCCCAAGGCGGGGCGTGACAAACTTGGTATCAGAGCAGGTCGTATCCCAGGGAGTCTGGAAGCCGTGCTAAGTAGAGTCTTGTCTATGGATGTGTTGTGCACCACATACTATAGGCAGGAGGCTGCGAGGCATGATATGATGGTTATCCTTCTTTCTCAGTAAGTCGTGCTTTAGAGCGGTACAGTATAGGGTTGAGTCCCTAAAAACTTACCGTATTCTTTGATTACAAATACAAAGGCAGATCAGCATTTCCCTATTACAGGCAGAAGATCAGAGATAGCAACAGAAGAGAACATCAGTCAGTTACATGATAACTACAGCAGCAGGAGGGGGTATCAGAGACCTCCCAGCGTGATACCTTTATTGGCATTATTCCCAGTATACGTTGATAACGTCAGAATAGGAAGTCAGAAGTATAGTGTACATATGAGTTGATTTACTTATTAGCTATATAAGATCTGATTATGATTACAGATAAGGTCAGACCACCAGGTAAGTATAAGAAAGAGAGAAAAATGCAGGAATCCCAAATACATCTTTTTGGATATGGTATAGTTAAATGCTTTTATTTGTTGCAATAAGAAAAGGGTTATTCCCACCTCTTGGTTTTGATGCCAGTATAGTAAAGGAGCATAAGACTTGAGAGGGGGGTTGCCAAATCATGCAGTAAGTAAAGATGGGCTGATTGATCCTAGTAAGTATTAGAAAGTATAGAGAGCTCCTATGATTATGTAAGCTGTGCAGACCCTTATGATAACAAGCTAGTAAAGAAAGTAAGATTATTTAGCTTGCCCGAAGCAGGGGTAAAAGATTTATTAGTAATAAAATGCTTAGTAATAGTCAAGTTTGAGCCAGAAAAAGGCTAACTCTGCCAGATATGCTAATAGATAGAAAGACATACCTGTAAGATTATAGTTATGATCTAGTTGTGACATCGAAAGATATAGAGGTCATGTGAATCAGATGGGCTTGAATACACGCTAGAAGAAGTATAGGCCGAGGCTTGATTAGTAATCTCATTAGCAACGAAAGGCAGGTACCTTGAACCCCAGAGTTTAGTTTAAGTAAGATAAGGGGAAGAAGCAGGAATGTCAGATCTTGTGGGGAAATTAGAATTACCCCCGGATTGATAAAATACCGTATTAAGGATTAAGCCTTGGGCTGACAGTAGGATTGCGGTTCAGAATACCGCAGTATGTCCGCTATGGAAAGGTTAAGAAGTTACTGATACAGCAATTCTAATCTAGTGTAGCCTAGAGATAAGGCCCAGCAGATAGTCATGGGCTCTCAATATATGCCTAGTAAGGCTACAAGATTCGAACATCGACCCCACATCGCAAGAGTGGCGAATTTCAAACAGCAGATGATAACAAAAATATTTATGTTGCTACTCTCAGAATGGGGTGACAATTCAATGAAATGATAAGTCAGGGCAGGAGATATTATTAGGCCGTAGAAGAAATGTATCATGTACGATGTGAGACTCAGCAGAACCTGTCAGAAATTATGAATTACCGCAGAAATCAGTACATATTGTACGTAGCTAGCGATATATAAGTATACAGATCATAGATATGTTGTGAGTGGTTGCCTATAAGGGCTACAATCACAGATGCTGATTAGTAATAGAAAGCCTATACAAATTGCATTGCAGGACAAAAAAAAAAGAGAAGAAAGAGAGAGAAGAAAGAAAGAAAAGAAGAAGAGAAAGGGCGTATTAAGTGTAAGTTACGTATGAAGTCATAGAAACTATCTCAGTTCTCAGTTATTAGATTAACAGACTTATGTGTTTTTGTCAGATCTAGGCTCTAGGAGCTTACCAGAGTTATTGGCCTAAGACAGATGGCTAGAGGATAAGGGCGCAATTAGACAGTCTACCGACCAGCTGGCGCCTGCATTAGCAGGGAGGCATCCTTGAAGATCGATAGCAGTAGTGCATGTGCCAGAACCAGAATTAGAGACCGAGTAGGCAAATTTCAGAGATTAGCAATACCAGAATTGTTCTAGCATGTTAAGTGGTCATACGTCGTTTTCCCAGCCTTGTGGGCGACAGTCGGCCTTAGTCAACCTAGCAGCTGTTATGTAGAACACCCCATAAGTCAGCTGGCCGTCCCAGTCAGAATACCCGTGGGTACCCTAAGGAAGGGTCCACATCAGTAGTTAGTGACAGACTAGTACTTCAGCTGGGCTTCGTAAGATATTCAGATACAGAGCCCTAGCGGAAGGCCAGTAGTTACAGAATAGCCTATAAGACCGAGAATTCCCCAGAACAGCAGTATAGATCCAAGTGGATACACACAAGGCGTAAGGGATTGATAGTACCCTGCTAAAACAGTGTTTATTAAGACCAGGGGATCAGTAGACTCCCCGTGAAGACCCAGAGATTGATCGCCTGGAAGTAAGTTTGATTAAGCCCAGCCTTACAATGGTTCAAGCAAATAACAAAGCAATTAGATGCCCACGAGTTTGCAGTTATGCATGAATTACAAGTACTCAAATAGAACAGTTAGAGCATTGCTAGACTACTGCCACATTCGGGTCATTCAACCCGACTATTCAGTCATTTAAGGTTATGCAGCCAGATCATTAGAGTTCATGGTCAATATCAGGACCCCTTGATCAGATACGGGCACATGGTGTGCAGACAGTCGTTCAAGGTTACCTTAGCAACAAGCAGCTTTAGCATGCGGCCAGAAGGCCAGATATGCTCTAGTTATACCGGTAGACTACTTGTCGGATTCTCCGGTATAATAAACCAGTATGACCGTCAGTTATATGTCGAATTTTGTAAATGTGAATTTTGGTTGAGCTTAGTAGCCTTTTTGGTCACATTGTGTCGGAGGCTGGTGTACAGATAGATACACAGAAAATTGAAGTAGTGAAAACATAGCCTAGACCTACCACTCCGATCGAAGTACGCAGTCCCTGCGGTTAGCCGGGTACTGCAGAGGGTCTGTGGAAGGATTTTCCACCTTAGCAGCACCTCTGGCTAAGTTGACACAGAAGGCAGCAAAAGTTCCAGTAGACTGAGGCATGTGAGCAGAACTTCCAAGAGTTAACAGCCAGGTTAACCTCAGCCCCAGTGTTAGCATCGCCAGAAGGTACAGAGGGTTGGTGCAGCATGGTAAAGTAACAGTTTATGCTTTCAGGCAATTGAAGAAACGTGAAAAGAATTGTCTTACCCATGACCTGGAGGTAGTTGCAGTAGTTTATGCTTGAAAAAGCGAGAATTTTGTGTCACCCGGGAAGGGCTAATACGGTAGTAGATGCCCTTAGCCGTAAATCTATGGGGAGTTGGCATACTTGCCGCCTGAACAGCGGGAATAGACCCGAGAATTTCACTAGTTAGCCGGTTTAGCCGTTCACATAGTAGAAATAAAAGATAACAGAACGATAATACAGAATGTCAGTGTTGTCGTTAGTGGTGAAAGTAAAGGAACGACAGTATGGAGACCCTAGCCGGGTTCAACTTAAGCACGAGGTTCAGTAAGGAGAGGTGACATATTTTTAGATACCCGGGGATGAAGTGTGTCGATATAAAGGCCGCATTTGTGCTCCAGATATTTTGGGGCATCGCCAGCAGTTTATGAGCGAGGCGCATTACGCCCGCTATTCTCTTCATCCCGATACGACAAAGAGGTACCATGACATTAAAAAGCACTACTGGTAGCCCAGTGTCCTAACTGCCAACAAGCGAAAGCAGAACATCAGAAACCAGGTGGGTTTGACCCAGGACACAGCTGTGCCTCTCCGGAAATGAGAAGTGGTGAATATGAATTTTGTAGCAAGATTACCCCGTACTAAACACAGACATGACTCTATATGAGTGATAAGTGACAGATTGACAAAAATCAGCTCATTTCTTGCCAGTAAGAACTACTTTCTCGGCCGAAGATTATGCTGAGTTGCATATCAGAAAGATAGTCAGATTACATGGAGTACCAGTATCCATTATTTTAGACAGAGGAGCACAATTCACAGCTAGATTCTGGCAGTCATTTCAGAAGGGTTTGGGAACGCAGATTAATTTAAGCACAGCGTTCTATCCTCAGACAGATGAGCAGGCTGAGCGCACAATTCAGACGCTCGAAGACATGTTGCGAGCGTGTGTGCTAGATTGCAGTAATAGCCAAAATGAGCATTTACCATTAATTGAATTTGCCTCCAGAATTAGAATCCATTCATCCGGTCTTCTATGTAACAATGCTGAGGAAATGCATAGGAGACCCGTCCAGAGCAGTCCCAGTCCAGAATATCCAGGTTACAAAAAGCTGGCCTATGAAGAGGCTCCAATAACTATCTTAAACAGACAGATTCGCAGATTGAGGACTAAAGATATTACGTCTATCAAGGTATTGAGGCGTAACAAGAATCGAGGAGAGATGACTTGGGAAGCAGAGAAAGATAGGAGGACCAGATATCCTCACCTATTTCAGGCCTAGGCAGACGACAGGTATGTCCGTATTATTACTTATGCAGTACCTTATGGTTGTATGTCTGTGAATGAGAAAGATTGATATTTAATTATCCAGTGGATCCTAGAATATTAGGTGCAGTGCCTGTGTTGGACTTTTTTGCATTTCAGGTTTTTGCTATAGTCCATATTACAGGGGAAACTCTGCCGAAATGTTTCTAGAAAGTAAGTAAGTAGTCCTCTAGATAACAGTGTACATTCGAGGACGAATGTTCTTAAGGGGGGGAGAATGTTATACCCCGTAGAATTTCCGGCACCTAGATGACCTATTCGCATGTTGGTTAAGTATATTTGAAGGCCATACGTGCTGTAGAAAGGCCCGTGAAAAAGATCAGACGAGAAACCCGTCGAACCATCGCGGGAGAAGCCGAGGTAGAGCCCCTCCGCGATGGCAGCATGTCACGAAGGTGAGGCCTCCGCAATGGCTCCGTGACAGGTTGCCCAGGTTCAAGCCCAAGTATATAAGCCCCACATCGGTTTAATTTCATTTTAAATCAAAGGAAATTCCAGAAAACAGAGGGCAAACGCAGAGAGAAAGGAGAAACGAAGAAATTATATAATTTTCGTCCGATTACGCTGCTAAACGCTGCCCAAAATCAAATTAATACCAGATACCAAGGTAATTAGCAGCAGAGAGCATTCCTACGGATTCAGTTTTTGTAAAATACAGCCGACGGATCGTCGAGCCACTGAGCTAAGGTAAGTGGAATTGCTCTAAATTAGTGTCTATGTGTTCCTAGCTGTGAAGTGAATATTTCTCCCTTCTGGACCGCTGAAAAATAGTGAGTTTTCGACCGTCTTTCGATAAGCCTAAGTTTAGGCTATAAACTATATCGAAAGTGACGTTGCTCCTTACAATAAAGCTGTATTTAATATTAATTGACATATTTATGAATGCAGTTGGGAGAAAATAGTTGAAGTACCGGCCGAGCCTCGTCCGACAGACGGATAGTTCAAGGATAAGGTATGTAAAGTTAGTTTCCTCGGCAAGTTAAGAAATCTTGATACAGTACAGTAATTTAAAGGCCAGTAGATTGTCCAGAAGTCATGTGTTACATTTGTTACGACTGTTGGTACGATATTGAAAGTATCGAGTTACAACTTGCGTGAAATTTGCTAGTATGATAGAGATTCTAATATAAGCATTAGAAACTGCACAGTATGCTCAGTATGCGATGTTACACAAGATGTTAGTATATCATTGAGCTCAATCGAAACTCAGTAGAGCAAGTAGTACCTATAAGACAGCTCAGAAATAGAATGATAAGTTGAAACGAAGTTAGAAAGCATGTTAGGAATAGTAAATCATGTTACTATAGAAAATCAGTATACAGCATAGTTTCAGCAGAAGGACTATATCATGTTCAGCATTAGCCTTAGTATCGTCTGGCAGAAGACCATATTCGTACATACATATATATTATTTCCAGCCTCAGCATGTATTAAGTATGTACATATTTCTATCACTAGTCCAGCATATAGTATATATAGAAACTGAGTAAACAGCAGAATTTTCAGCAGGAACATTATTTTATATAGCATTTGCCCCAGTACAGCCCGGCAGGAGACTATATTCATATTTACACATCTTTACCTGCCTCAGCACGTATTAAATAAGTACAGATTACTGTCATTAGTTCAGCAGGTAATATATGTGATACTTTCCCCCTATTAGCCTCAGCATGTGAGATACGCAGACAGCATTACTAGTTGAGACCGTCGTATTATTTGGGGTTGGATTACCCAGCATCCCTGACCGCCCCAGGGTTAATAGCTGTATCGACTCGTCCGCCAGAGGATGAGGATACGTCACTCTATGGAGTGGTATGCCGTCCCGCAAGGGGACGAAGATGGGATGCCAGTTTCCCCATATTGTGCCTTGGTCGGCCCTTATACACCCCCGTCGAGCGGGTACGCCCGGGGTGTTGATTCAGGAGTCCTTCGGACTCAAGTACAGTTATAGTCAGGGGCTCAGCGAGCCCAAGTGCATACCCAGGGGACCGGCAGGATGCTTACAGCCATCATAGGAGATGGGATGACCGGGGTAGGGGTGTAGATTCTGTGCTGATTGTACCTCCCGGCTTATGGGGGCCGGGTAAGGTTTGTGTATGTTATGTATGTTATGATATGTTATACTATGTTACAGTAGATACGAGTAGATCGACAGTGGAACGATCAATCCTCAGGTATGACTCCTACTCCTTCCAGTATGATTAAGAGAAGGTATGACTTACATTATCAGACAGTTAAGCTATTCCTTCTGCTTCAGTTTCATCAGTTATATTATTATTTTCAGATGTTTCTTTCAATTATTGCTTTACATACTCAGTACCAGCGGTACTGACGCCCGGTGAGGCGCTGCATTACTTGCCTGCAGGTACTCATAGATGAGCAGGCAATACAACGTGATTTCTGTCAGCGATCGAGTATTCAGCTCCTGTCATCCAAAAATTGAATATCAGAGGTGTATTTCAGTTCTTTTTTTGTTATATAGTACGGGTAGGTCGGGGCCCTGTCTCGATCATTCTATTGCTATTCCTAGAGGCTTGCAGTCTGTATATTTCCCTGTGGTCAGTTGAGCCGGTCGTGTGAGGCCGTGCAGTTGTTAGATGTTAGTACTCTTGCTTCTTTTATGTTGGTCGTGTGGGGCCATAAGTTTGACAGTAGTGGTGACCTTGCCGGTCACGTAGCCTTCTAGTATTTTATTGCTGAATGCAGATAACTAGACAGCATGGTGGCCTTGTCGGCCCGCATAGGCTTCCCTATAGTGCTTGTTCTGGTCGGCTGTTATCACAGGTACAGGAGGCTATAGGCCAATGGGCCGGGGCTGTGTTTACAGCCGTTATATAGCCCTTTGTTTCCAGAAATGTGAATTAGAGCCAGCCAGGCACCAAATGTGCCTAGGCTTAGCAGTCCAGTAGTTCAGGTCCTAGTAGGGCACCAGGTGCCAGTCATACCCCCCAAGGTGGGGCGTGACACTCGGCTTCCTGAAGTGCATCTTGCTGAGCTTCTTCGGCCATAAGGGCCTCCCTCTACTTAAGGTTTTCCATTCTCCATAGAGTTTACTCTAATTCAAGATCAAGAGGAATCAGGGGGTTTCGTCTTTGTTGAGTACTTGGCATTCACCAAGAGACAACTTGTGGATGTCACAAACAAAAAGAAAATCTTAATGAGGAAATAACAACTAAAAGTTAAACACAGCATTACTCTAATCCTAAGTCGTATTCCCCAGCAACGGCGCCACCTTTGATAATGCTCAAATCACACTCCTATAAAAGTATGACATGGATGTTGTCAATATATAACCCAACAAAGGTTGGGTTCGAACCCGTAGGAATAAGGTCAATATATAAACTAATGCAAGTATTTAAGCTTTTAAGTTTGTTATCTCCTAAAGGGGGTTTTGTAAAAACAAATATGTAACAATGCTAAGAATTGATTGTTGTATATCAAGTTTATGAGAATAACTAGTGTAAAATTTACCCATGGATTCATAACTACTTCGTATTTTACACTTGTGATCTATCCAAATGCTTACTTGTAGAACTGATAGCTAGGGTTCATCTAAATGACTGGTTCGTCCCTATTGGATGACTATATTCAATCACCAGATTAGGTCTTATGAGTGATTTCAATTCGACCTTTATCAATTTGTTCCAAATTAACTATCCAGCAACCACAACTCACGTCATACAATGACCCATAAAGATCAAGTCTTTATTTTAATTCTCTTTTTCTAATCTCTATTTCTCTAGATTCAAGCAAGTAAAGAATTCGGGCAAGTTCTAACACTGCGCTGCATTCAGAAAAATTAAAGATGAAGAGAATATAATACTTTAGCATTGGTTTAGAATCACTTTGTGCAACCCTAGTTCATTAATTCACCATGGTTCCCACAACCCTAGTTGTGGAGGTTTTAGCCTTTCATGGTTGTAAGAGAATTAAGCATTCATAGACAAACACATAATTTCAAACATAAAAAGATTATTGAAAGAAAACATACTTGATTATTGAATAATTAATGAAGAACACTTCAAGAACAATGAGAAAATCAATTCAAAAAAGTCTCCCCAAAACTTGAATAGAAATTCAACAACAATTATTTTTCTCCAAATCTGACTCTCTCCCTTCTTTTGACTTGTTCTGACCGAAAATAACCTAAAAAGTATTTATATAAATATTTAGAACCCTTTCCTAAGTAAACAGGGAAAACTACTGAATTGTCGCTGACTTCACTTACGACCCATAACAGGATTGTATGGGTCGTACCTTTACTCATACAATTGTTGGCAACTTCTATTTTTTCTACGTGTTGGAAGCTGATATGACTCATACCATGAATCTACGAGTCGTGTTGTCTTGTCGTGGTTTGATCTTGAGAGTTCCGGCATTCTCTGAATATTTTCACTGGTGGCTTGGTACGACTCATACCTGCGTCCTACAACTTGTGACTTCCAGTCGTACATTGAGATCTGCAGTTCTTCAATTCTTCTGAAGTTTACCACGTCTCCTTAATATGGACCTTAGGTAGATATCACGATCCGTGGTTACTACTCGTACCTGGAGACTTGTCCTGTGTAGCATCTTCTGAACTTTTCTACGACTACTGTGGTACAGATTGTACCATAAGTCATACTTTGCCTTTTCCTCAAACAAATGTTTTGGACTTTTCCACGATTCTCATACGCCTCATAGTAGGATGGTACGGCTCATACTGAGGTTTGTACTTAGCCCTTTTTCTATATTTTGTCCTTCTTTTGCACATTTCAACTCCAACATCTATCTTCCTTGAAAACAAAGTAAAATTGTATAATATCCATATAAACACCCCTAAGTCCATGCTTATTTTCTCAATTTTAAGCGTCAAAAGTGTTGTAAATCCACAGCACATCAACACAGCAAATGCCTTTACATTTAATTTCATCATCATTATATTACATATTACCTCTAAGTGGTGAAATGATAAGTAATTATGAAAATGCCTACATGTCCTCCCTATTTGATTCAGATAATTGTTGCACAATAGTTGATACTTATGTTGTAATTCTATAATATTAGTTGATTGCACATATTGCTTCTCTGTTGATTATTGTTGTCTTTAGATTCTAAACAATCTTTTTATTGAGTTCTTATACCTGACATCTATGATTAATTATTAAGAAGGTCAGTGTAGGACCAAGCCTTGCATCAATTCATATAAGGTTCAGTCAATGATGTTGCTAAGTATATATGTTTCTCATACTCACCTTTGCTTTCTCTACACCTTTCCTATGCAGGCTCTGTTTCAGGAACTAGTGGCAGAGTCATCATAGTACCTGAGGTCTCATACTAAAGTTCGGGGTGAGTTGCTCAGTTGTTTCGCAGCAATGGATTCAAGATTCATTTGTTTTTATTGTATTTTCTTTCAGGAAAGCTTATAGACTTTTAGACTATGTATTTTTAATCTTGGATGCTCTTGTACTTGATAACGCCTAAATTACACCTCGCAAATTGAGATATAAAGTGGTCGATGTCAAATATAGAACCCAAGAAAGGTTGAGGTCGATCCCACAGGGAATATGAAAAGAACTTGAGTTAATGTGATTAGCTATTACTATCTGATTACTTATTTCCTATAGGGGAAAGAAATAAAATAATAAACAAGAGTAAAGACTACTAGATGCTTAAATCTATTTCAATTTGAATTCAATCAACAAATTGACTAGGATTGTGTTCCCCAAGACTTCATAACCACAAGGCTTTTACACTATTGATCTATTTCGGTGTTTAACATGAAATATCGGTAAGTTAGGTTCACCTAAATGATTGGTCCCCTATCTAGATGATTATCACCACTCAACTTGGTTTGTATATGGGTGTATGCTTAATTAACCCTTACCCTTAACATCGGATTAGCTATCCTCGAACAAGTTCAAGCTATTAGATGAGGGTTGATAGCCTAAAACCTTTATTGTTAATCCTTTTTCCCATTCACTACCTCCTTGATCCAGTAAGTAAGAACAAGGCAAGTTCCAACATTTGCAACTATTAAGAAATAATTAAAATGAAGGGAAAAACAATACATGCATTAAGCTCCGTTCAAGAATCACTAAGTGTTTTACCTATGCGAGTTAATTCATCATGGTTCCCACAGACATAGTTATGGGTTTAGCTACTCATGCTTAAATAATCACAATCACAAAATATAGAATAAATCATAATTATAACTTACAAAAAACCGTAGAAGAAAACCATGTGAATTGAATATAACTCCAAAACTAATGAACAAAACTCCAATGTTGATTAATTACCAAAATCAAGAACAAAATTACAAACTTTGTTTCTTGAACCAAGAATGATTGTTCACAACACCAGAATCCACGTGAAAGTACTAAAAAATAAACTATTTTCTAAAAATAAACATAAAAATTATATTTATAGTTCCAAACAAATCTTATCCTAACTAAACTTGGATTCCAGGTCGGCATGGGTAACGGGCCAAGTAATAACTCGTTGGGTCTCCCAACGAGTCATGATCAGTGAAAATCATCCGTCCTCGACAATAGGCCCAATTGTGGTAATGGATCACCTAATGACTCATTGTGTCAGGGCATGATTTGTTAGGCCTCTCGTGGTCTTGGTTCTCCAGAATTCCAGTGCACATGATGGTTCGTACCAGTGCTCTCCTGATGAGTCGTCCCATCATCTGATGACTCGTTACTTCTGTCGTTGCCTTCATTAGATATTTTTCAGAAATCCTCTTCCCAGTCTTCACGATTGGCTTAACGACTTGTTACTAGACGTAACAAGTCGTGCCTTCAGCCCGTTAAATGCACGCTTCTTCAACATTAAAACTTGAGCTTCTCCCCACGACTCCAGGCATGAGTCGTGCTTTGAAACAACAATTCATGACTTGCCTAGCAGCCTACATTTCAGTCCTTTTATGCCTTACTTCGCCTATTTCCCGTTCCGGACCTGTTTTCCTCAACATTCATCACAAACGCATCATATCTACATAAATATACCCTAAATGTGCATAGTTTCTTGGTTTTAAGCGTCGAAAGTGTCGTAAAATCATGGCACATCAACACCCACAACTTAGAGCATTTGCATGTCCTCAGGAAAAAATAAAATAAAATAAACTACTTCGATGCTTCAATCAAAAGAACTTTAGGAAACTTACGGCAATCACAACTCCTCATCAACTCAAATTTTCTAACCCCTCCTTTATCATACAAACTCAAATCATAATGCATATGAAAAATTTTCAACCATGACACAGAGGAATCGAAACATGGCAAAATAATGTCACTTGCAACCATGCACAAAAATCTATAACACTAACCCAGACAGTTTGCAGACGATTTTGTTGACCAAATACTCTCACCTCAAAGAAGTTCCACACTCACTCATGTGTATATGATTATATCAATGTATTTCTCTTGGGACTAGGTAAGACCAGACTCGCTCTCACAAAGAAATTCTAATTGTGTGCATGCAATACCATAGATTTGCCTTCACTTTCAATACCTCGAATTTTAGATAGGTAACCAAGGTCACTTAGGAATTTTTAAGCTTGTAACATAGGCTCGGGTTTGGGTATGGTACATATGGGACTAGTAGCTTAACCCTCCTTGGCACTACACATGCCTTTACTCCATTTTTAACCTTTCTTTCATACTTTCTCCCTTTTTCCTTTACTTGCTTCCTCTTTTATTTTCATTTGTAGCTATGAGTGCGGTGCTTCTTCTTTCAAACATTCATTGTTTTAAAATTTTTCTTTTCTTTTCTTTTCTTACTCTTTTTCTCTTTAATAACATTTTTGTTTCCTTCTTTTCTTTCATTACACACACCGCACCCGCTCTTTCATTTTCATTACCCAATCTCATTCCACCCTACTCTTCTTAATCACCCCTATAATATCCACCCTCAACTTAGGAGATTTGCGTGAGTTGAGGTTCACAGTATCCAAGGAGGGACCATGGCCAAACAGGTTCATTCTTAATCAAAGTAGGAAGGTGAATTTGTGTAAACAAAAAGAAAGGTCAATTTAAGCTCAAAAATTTGGATCAAGGGATATTTATTATCGTTTGGTCGGTATTTTAAGGCTAAGTGGGCTCATTAATCAAAAAAATGGCCTATGATCCTTTCCTTGTTTCCCATCCTCTATCTCGGTACGACTGACCAGGCAAGTTCTAGATTGATACACACAGCCGAATTTAACTATTAAATCTCACTCATACATAGGATAGGTCAACATCATCACTTCTACTAACTGCTAATTTAGGTACAATGATACAATGATAAATATGTTCACAGTTTTAATGCCATGCAAAGATTCACAAAGGTCATACTTGTCGATTTTAACACACACATAAAAAAACATTTAAGAGGGGTATCACATTATCATTTCAACTAAATTCAAAAATTCATGCTCTTGACTCCTTAAGTTCACCTAACTTTCTTTCGACTGACACAAACAAACACAAAAACATAAAAAAAACTAAACATGACGATTCTACTAGATAAGGAACACCTGAGAAAAAAGATATCTAGCAAGGAAAACCCTCAGTTTATGTTCAGCAAAAAATACATATATCCCTCCCCACCCCCATCAAGAAAAGCATGAATCGTCCTCGACGCATATATATAAAACAAAACCATGGAAATAGGGAACATACCTATGTGACCTAGGTGTCTGCGACCTAGTCGGTGGAGGGGGCAGATGCTCCTCCAGTGTCCTCTCTGATACCACGGACTTGACCCAATGCGTTTTTAGACCTAACTAATCTCGTCCTTCTCCCCGAGCTCTTGATGCCTTAATGACGGCCCTCTATCGAGCCTCCTCTTTGGATAAATGTTGCGCTGTCTCCATCTCTCTCTGTTCTCACTTCTGCTGATGGAGTAGAGATTCATCCTTCTCAAAACTTGCCTCCTCACGAGGCCTCTTGCCTTTATCTTATGCCACCGGCTCCTCAGTAATGAAGTCAAATATCGGTGGTAGCTCTTCTTCGCTCTCCTCCTTAATTAGTGGAAGCACGAGTGGAGGTATCACAGCTACCTATCATGCGTACAACTCTCGCACCTCTGCTCTGAGCATTGCTACCTCTGTATACCACCTTTCCAGCTCGGGCGCTTGTAACTGTGCAAGGTGCTCATCCATGCATCTCTCAAAAGCATCCAACCGGCTATGCACTGAGCTAGAGAGCACCTCCAACTCCTTTGTAACCCATAGCTTAACTTACTCCATTAACACCTTAACCTGCAGAGTTGTGTGTGCTTGTTGTTTTTCAGCTTGTCCCAATCGTGTGGCCATGTCGGTCAGGAATTCTTTGGAAATAGTGACTAGACCGGCTGAAGGAGCACTTGAGTGTGCAATAGGTGGTTGAGGTGCAGTTGTTGTGGATGATGACTCTGGAATCTCCGAAGGGACGTGCATGTTAGTTGCATTTGTAGCCTCAGGCTGGCTACCCATCTCTCTGGGCTCCGTGCGCTCTACTGCTATCTCAGTAATACAGTAGCCTCAGTCTGCATACCGCTACTAAATGCCTTTGCCAATATAGTCGCTCCAGCGGATGCGGCAGTCTGACCCCTCGCTCTCAATACCGAGTTTGTGTCGTCTCTTATCAACCCAATATCGGTTATCTTGTGGACCACTATGCGCTGATCAATCGATGGAAACTCTGGCACCTTTGACTCCTAACAAAGTCTATCAACAAGGCATGGAAAGGGAATGGTAGTGCCATCATTTATCGCTCGCTCTCGAATCTCTTCAGCAATATATCACGGGAAATTTATGGTGTACCCCTCCATGATGCTAGCTACCAGTGCAGCTCTGTCAGGTGAAAGAATGTTATCATTGTTGGTTGGTACCAGCCTGTGTCGAACCAGTGACCATCAAAACGTAGCTTGAAAATTCAATGTGGCCTTTTTTATATGGGACTCGGTGCCATGAAATGATTCGACCAACAGACCTCTTGTAGCAATGACCGTGACAACCAAGTGTACTGCCTGATTCGCTCCTCACTATTCAGCTTCTTAGTCTTGAATTTCTTAAGCTCGAACATTCTGTGATCGAACTCGGTTGTATTCATCGGGGCATGATAGTCTGGCCCATAAAGCAGTCAGATGGTCCTCTCAGATATGTCTGCAAGCGTCTCCCGAACCAACACCTGTGTTAAAGCGGGCCTCTTCTTCCAATATCGACCACCCAATGCCACACGTTGTAATGTGACTGCATAGGTTGCATAGAATTCTCTAACCAGGAAAGGGTTGTAGCTTCTCGATCGCTCAACAACCACCTAAACCTGTATTTATTGAACAAATCCTACAGCTCATGGAGGTCCTTGAGCCCCCTGGTGACCAGTCTGGGCTCCTCGTAGATGCTCCTCTTTGGATGTCCTTTGTCATTCGGAGTAATATCCCTATTGTAAATGGCCCTCATACAATAAACACACCATCTCCTCACGTGCCTTGGTTGATCATTCAATGTATTCGAAGTCTCAGTCAATTCATCATCTGTGTTCCCTTGTTGAGCACGTGACTCATCAGCAACTTCTACATTTCACTCAGCTATGGTGCCCTCAGGAGCAATCAAAACTGTGGCCTCAGCAATCTCATCTATTCGGCTTGGTGGGTCTCTTGCCAGTGGAGTAGGAGCATCAACCAGGGCTTTCGGATTTGTAGATTATTGAGCCCTAGCCGTAGTTGAACTCCTCACCAGCTGCTCTTCTGACATTTCGTATTCCTCCTCCGAGCTACTTGACCCTTCGGAGGAGGAGGGCACATCCCGAAGTCTGCGGTATGATGGTTGACTCCTCTGCGGCACTTGTTTCATGGTCGAACCTTTCTTTGGTGTACCCCTCGTATCCATTGTACCTATAGGATATCAGTTAGTATACAAGATGAGATGAAACATAATCAACTCTTAATTGTGTCTCTGTAGACAGGACGAGTAACGTAATGAGTCGTTGCCTCTGGCCATGACTCGTGAGGTCAGTCGTTGTCTCTAGGTTGTGTTTTTTTTGTTGGACCAGTGGACTTAACGACTAGTCAAAAGAGTCATTACCTGAGGTAATGACTCGTTAGATCAGTCGTAAGGTACACTGGTCACCTAGACCAATTCCCACTCAGGACGAGCTAAATGACGAGTCGTGAGGTAATACCATGACTCGTTACATGTTTCGTGCTCAAGAGTTTTATGAAAAGTACCATTACCCATATTCCATATCAACGAAATTAAAGTTCCCACAAGCACAGATCATCGTATTCATTAAGGGTTCCGCAAAAAAAAATTCACATTCAATGTCATGCCACTAGAGTTCCATAAAAAAACTCATGGTATTTGGTCGCATTTACAATCATTAAGTGAGAAAACAAGTGAGAAGAGCATAATATAATCAAATAATCACAGTGATTTCAATTTGAGCAGGAGAGATATTTGAATTTGAAATCACAATAGGGTGAGGTACTAGAGAAACTGAGTGCGATCGTGTGTGTGAGTGATTTGAGAGTGAGCAATGTGATCTTGGAATGGTGAAGAAGTGGGTAATTGTGAAGTTAAATTTTTAGCTTTAAATTCAGGTGAGGGTTTGGAGGGCAAAAATTCGGGTGGTTTTATATGTTCAAAACAACAATTTACCCTAATTTGTGTGTGGGTCGGGTCGGCTGGAAGTTAATTAAAAACATACCATGACCCATGTAATGGTACGTTATGTGGTGAAACAACTCGTTTGACCCTTCGTGCAGTGGCTTGAGTTTAATATCTTACCTGAGACCTAAGACTCGCGTAACGACTCATGGTGCTACCCAATGAGTCGTGGACTCTAAATTGTGGTATCTTCCTGACGGGCCACTTAACGAATCATTTGGTTTCCCAATGATTTGTTAAGCAGTCATTTTCACCTTTTTCAGTTTTATTCCACCTTTGATCCAGTAGACTTGAAGGAAGACCCCATGATTCGTTGTCAGTGGCAACGATTCGTTTGGTCAACCGTTGTCTACATTGTTTTATGCAGCAGTGACAATGATCCATTTAACGGGTCATTTGGTCTGATGATGACTCGTTCTGTGCTTTGTGGCACCAGCAATTCAAGTGCAGATTTTCAGTTTTAACTTCAAATTTCCCATCTTAATCATCTGCACACATGAACACTATATACTTCTTACATTTACAACTTAGGTTGCCTCCCAAGAAGCACTTGATTTAACGTCATGGAATGACGCGGGTATTTTGACTACTCAGACTTCACCAAAACACCTCCGTGGGTTGCCTCCCATGCAGCACCTGATTTAACATCGCAAGTCCCCGGGTTACTCAGATTTCACCAAGAGCCCAAAGATTCACTAGCTTTATTTCTTCGCTTCTCCCCAGATATGCTTTCACCCGTTGACTGTTAACTTTAAAGCACTTTCCTTCATGATTTTCTAGTTCAATTGCCCCATGGAAGAATACTTGAACCACTCGAAAAGGCCCCAACCATTTGTACTTCAACTTGTCGGGAAACAAGCAAAGCCTAGAACTGAATAGTAACACAATGTCACCTGGATTAAACTCTCTCTTCTCGATCTTCTAGTCATGATGAACTTTCATTCTTAGTTTATAAATTTCAGAACTCTCATAGGCTTTCAAACAAAATTCACCTAGCTCATTTAACTGATCAAGCCTCAAGTTCGCAGCTTCGCCCCAATTGAAATTCAGCTTCTTGAGCGCCCACATAGCTTTATGCTCAAGTTCCACCGGAAGATGACATGCTTTTCCATAAACAAGATGATACAGAAACATACCTATAGGATTCTTGAATGTGGTCCGATAAGCCCATAAAGCATCATCCAACTTCCTTGCCCAATCTGTCCGGTTAGCATTCATAGTCTTCGCCAAGATGGTCTTAATCTCTCGGTTTGTGACTTCAACCTACCCACTAGACTGCGGATGATGGGGTGTTGCCACCCTGTGTTTTACCCCATATTTTTCCAATAAAGAACAAACAACCGGTTACAGAAGTGTGAACCCCCATCACTAACGATGGATCTGGGAGTCCCAAATCTAGCAAATATATTCTGCTTCAAGAATGTTGTGACACTCTTCCCTTCATTATTTGGAAGCGCAACTGCTTCCACCCATTTCAAAACATAGTCAACAACAACAAGTATGTATTTCATCCCATTTGAGATCACAAATGGGCCCATGAAATCAATGCCCCACACATCAAATAGCTCAATGACTAGGATGGGAGTAAGAGGAAGCTCATGCCTCCGTGATATACCTCCTAGTCTTTGGCATGCATCACATGCCTTTGTGAAATCGTGCGCATCATGGTGAACGGTTGGACAATAATACCCACATTACAGAATCTTGTGGGTTGTGCGAATCCCGTTGTGGTGACCCCCAACAGGGGATGAGTGGCAGGCCTCCAGTATACTCAGCATCTCTACCTCGGGCACGCATCTTTGAATCACCCCATCAGCACATATGCGAAATAAGTAGGGCTCATCCCAGAAAACCTTCTGTACATCAGACATAAACTTCTTCCTCTAGTGAAAAGATAAGTGCTCTGGTACAACATCACTCACCAGATAGTTAGCAAATTCTGCAAACCATGGGATGAGATCCTATGAAGCAGCTAAAACCTGCTCATCTGGGAATGCATCATCTATGTCATGATCATCTTAAAGTGCTTCATTAGGTTCCAATCTTGATAAGTGATCCGCCACTTGGTTTTCAGTCCCTTTTCGGTCTTTTACCTCAAACTCGAACTCTTGTAGTAGCAAAACCCATCGAATCAACCGTGGCTTGGCATCCTTCTTTGCCATTAGATATCTCAAAGCTTGGGCTGATTTGGTCATGTCCCTTGATGTTAATGGTAATTATAGTGACTTGTGGGGTGTTTGTAAATCTTGGGGATAGACTGGTTAGGATGGTAATCCTTATCTCATCTAGTGGCTCATCGGTGGATGGCTAGACGTGAAATAATAGTATTATGTTGTAATAGTAGGGTTGTGGGGTTTGAGAGCTGATTGTGGGCTGCTTGAGCATGTATTATTATTTTTATTGATTATGGGTTTGTTGTCTATGAGTCCTTATTGCTTGTGGATACTCAATGGGAGAGAGTTGTTCCGGCTAGGGGTCATGCCCGAGATGCCTTGTGACTTGTGGATACCCGACGCACGAGAGTATTTCTGGTTGAGGTTTGAGCTCAAGGAGTGAAATGTCCTATGCTGTTGAGAATTATGTCCTCTGTAGTGTCGAGTTGAGATATGATTCGAGAGTGGTCCGGCATGTCTGAGCTTTCCTGGGATCGCGATTGGTTCTCCCAAATAGATGGAGCTCTACTAATTGTGCACAGTCGAGAGAGGGTCCGGCAGTGCTTGTTTGATGATGTTCACTGACTAGTGTTTACTTTTGATTTGCTTGGCATCATATTAAGATTGTGGTTTATGTTATATGTTATCTAATAGCAGTGGATGCTAGATGTAGGCTCGGATTAGCTGAGGCTGTTGAGAGGTCTAGAGGCAATGATGGGTGAGGTGCCGTTGTGTTGTTGTTTACTTTTGGAATTGTCGGGCTTATTGGGGACAAGTAGGTTCTGTTTGTATGTTTGCTTATACTTGCCAGGCTTATGGGGGCCAGGTGGGTTCTATGTGTTTGCTTAAGTTGAGTTCTCCTTCTGTGATATCTGGTATATCTGCTGATCTTTAATTTAAGTCTTCCAGTTGTTTCTGCCTTTCATGATGGGTACATTGTTGTACTGACGCCCTAGTTGGGGCGTTGCATTCATTCCTGCAGATACTAATCGGCAGGTAGATTGAGTTCTTGGTCACTGAATGGAGTTCCAGATGAGTCGGTAAAGCTCCAAGTCTTCCGGAGTTGCTAGATGTGTGTACTATGGGTAGTTCAGAGCCCTATCCCGGATATTTGACTTTTGTTGTATTCATAGAGGCTCATAGACGGCTGCTGCGGGTGGTAGTATTGTACTTGTGGTCCAGGTGGGCTTAAGTGTATAGGTTGTTCCTATGATGTTGCCTTGATGACCTGTTATTATCTTTTGGTTGGTTTGTAAATCAATTTATGTATTCTACTATTGTTTTATCTGATTTTTTATAGTTTTTATGTTGAACCTCATCAGTTATGGCCTGTTGTACTCAGTTTTATGGCAGGGTGTGCTCGATCAAGTGCAACACAGGGTGCCAGTCATGCCCCTCGGGATTTTGGGGTGTGATAGAATTAGGCACTCAGGTAGAGCTCAGAACAACATTTCATCATCAAACAGATGTCTTTTGTATCTTGTTCGTGTTTGGTGACCTTCGCTGACATTATGTAATATTCCAGTGGTTGCCGCAAGGAATGACTGAGAGGACTATTCAGTCTTTTGAGGATATACTTTGGGCTTGTGTGATCACCTTTGGAGGTCATTGGGATCAGTTCTTTCCTTTGACAGAATTTTCTTATAACAACAATTATCATTTTAGCATTCAGATAGCTCTATTCGAGGCTTTGTATCGTAGGAAGTGTAGGTCTCCATTTGGTTGTAAGATGCTTTTGGGGTTATACTATGGGGTACAAACTTGTTGAGGGAATTTATGGACAAGGTGAAGGTGATTTAGGATAGAGTTCTCACATCTCAGAGTACGAAAAAAGTTATGTAGATCGGAGGATTCGAAAATTGGAGTTTATGGTTGGTGAGAAAGTTTTGTTGAAGGTATCACCTATGAAAGGTGCATGAGGTTTGGAAAGAAATTCAAGCTCAGTCATAAGTTCATTGGTCCATTCGAGGCATTACAAATCACTAGTGAGGTGGCTTATGTGTTGGCTTTACCTCCAGGTCTATCAGGTGTTCCTTTAATATTTCATGTTTCGATGATGAAGAAATATCATTCTAATGGTTCTCATATGATCGAGTGGTATTCGATGCAGCTATATTATAATCTTGCATTTAAGGACGAGCCAATAGCCATTTTGGATAGAAAGAACTAGAAGTTGAGGTCTAAGGAGATAGCATCAGTGAAGGTGTAGTGGAGGCTTCATCTGGTAGAGCAAGCCACCTGGGAGACAGAGTCAAAAATGCAAAACAGGTATCCCTAACTTTTCATTAGTCCAGGAACTTATTTTCTCCTTACCTTCGAGGTGAACATGTATTTTAGCGGTGGATAGTGTAATGATCCTCATAGTCATTTTGATATTTCTGTGTATTTCCCTGTTTTGATACTTTCTTTATCTTTTGTATATCATTTGTGACTTACGGGAATGAATGGCGTGATTCCCTAGGTAATTGATTAAATATTGGATGAGATTTTTAGTTTTGAAGGTTCGGATTTGAGAAGTTTGACCACAGGGAACATTCTAGGTTAACAAGGTCAGATTTGAGTTTTGACAGTTCTAGGTACGAAAGGTGATTTTTGACTTAGTTGGGTGATTAGTACGAATCCCGAGGTGTTTGAGAGTGATTTGAGTCATTCATTGGATTCTTGAGTTTTAAGAAAGTTAAGTTTTACCGCGGTCAATTTTTGGGAAAGACAACCTCGGATCAGTTATGTGATAGTTCTAATAAGTTTAGAATATGTTATATGGTCAATTTGCATATTCGATTGATTTTTATGGGGTTCTGAACAATTTTCAAGGATTAATTTGGAGTTTTGGTTGAAATCTTATGTTGTTGTTAGTTGTTTTCTAGTGCAGGTGGTGTATCTCTTCGCATTCGCAAAGAGTAGTATGGCTCGTGCATCGCGATCGCAAGAGTTAACTAATCGAGTTGGGATTTGGTCAATTTTTATGCTTCACATTCATGATAGGGGCTTCCTATTTGCGAAGGTTGGGTCTGGATTAGGTCGCCGCATTCACAATGAAAGAATGGACCTGGGGAAATTTAAATACTATTTTCGAACTTACGCTTTATAACTCAATTTTGGGAGCTTGAGAGCTCGGTTTTGAATGATTTCAGTGAGGTTTTGCTAGATTTCTTCGTGGGCTGAGATTTTAACCCTCTAGTTACATTTTTTTCTGCTAATCCATCATTTAATTAGTGATTTTATTGGAGTTTGGTATTGGAGATTTGGTGGGCTTCCCATTTGCGAAGGTTGTGTCTGGATTAGGTCTCCGCATTCACGATGAAGGAATAGACCTGGGAAAATTTAAATACTAGTTTTGAACTTACACTTTATAACTCAATTTTGAGAGATTGAGAGCTCGATTTTGAATGTTTTCAATGAGGTTTTGCTAGATTTCTTCGTGGGGTGAGATTCTAACCCTCTAGATACATTTTTTTCCGCTAATCCATCATTTAATTAGTGATTTTATTGGAGTTTGGTATTGGAGATTTGGGGGGGGGTTCCTAAGCTTGATATTTATGAACTTTTTGAATTTGGTGGTCGATTAATGATCTGTCTTAGCTGATTTTTAGCACATAAGATTTCTATCCAATGAGTAAACCAATTCTAAAATAATAATTTAGATTCGACCTGGGGGTTGATCTTTTGACTCAATTTTTGAACTGAACTTATATATAAAAATATGGGTGTCTACGAACTCATATACTTATGTAGATTACGTATTTGATCATATTGGGATTGTTCATAGGCATTACAGAAGGGAAAGTCTGTTATTTGACTTTTTGGGCTCCGATAAAGGCAAGTTGAGACTTTTCGTGATCTTTTATGAAGTGTTAGAGTGTTAATTTACTGAATTGAGGGGTAATAGATAATGAGGATCCCGTAAATGAGATGGAAAGCATTTTTGTGGGTACCGATGCCATATAATGGGTAAATTGATGTTTTCTTACATATTTCAGTGATTTTGCGATTTAAGGGCATGACTATATATACACCTAGTTAAATTATGTATTATCTTAATTATTTGGTTGATGTTTCACACCTTACTCTCCCTTATAGATTTAGAGTTGGTTTATAGTTGTCTTTGTTGATATTCAGTATCATGTTTGTGCATTACATTTGATGTGATATTTAGGCACAAAATGTGAAGATCTTAAAGTAAAGACAAGCTAAGATTGTTTGATTGACTCATATGAAATGTGCATATCTATGTAATAAAAGTGATATTCTTATTGGTATGTGATATATTCTTATTTGGGATCATATGACACATTTGCACATCATATACATATCTTACTTGTTTGGGATTAGTATTGTACATCCGCGTAACATTTCATATGGATTGGAGTTGCACGTCTGCACATTATTATTATTATTATTATCATTATTATTATATATGAATCGAAGTTGTAGACTGTATAGTATTATTAATATATATGGATGAGAGTTGCACGCCTGCACATTATTACAATATGGATCAAAGTTGCACGCCTGCACATTATTACAATATGGATCGAAGTTGCATGCATGCACAATACTACATATGAATTGGAGTTGCACACCTGCATGATATATGGACCTCGTGTGTTCCATGGGTCTCAACTATCCGATAGAGGAAGCGATTGTATACACAACATATGCGTTTGTATTTTGTTTCATCATCATTCCATTACATATTGATTTTGAGTGGTGAAATAACAAGTGATTATGAAAGTGACTTGTTTTTCTCCTTGTATGGTTGAGATGATTGTTATAGTTGATATGTTAAGGTTGATACTCATATTATAATTCTATGATATCAATTGGTTCAGATATTTCTTCTGGGTTGATTACTGTTATCTTTAACTACTAAACAATCTTCGAATTGAGCTCTTATACCTGATGTCTATGATTAATTGTTGAGAAGGGTAGTGTAGGACCAACACTCATCATTGTTTTATATAAGAGTCAACCACAATGTTATTGAGTACATGTATTCCCGTACTCACCCTTGATTTTTCTACATTTTTTGGGTTCAGGTTTAGTTACAGGAACGTGTGGCAGTTGAGTCATCGTTAGTACCTGAGGTTTCATATTAGAGGTCAAGGTGAGTTGCTTTGTTATTTCGCAGCACTGGATTTTGAATTCATTTTCTTTTATTGTCTTTTCTTTCTCGACAACATGTAGACTTTCAGACTGGTGTATTTTGAATCTTAGATGTTTTTGTACTTGTATGACCAAATTCTTGGGGTTTTGAAGCTATGTCAGTTTTTATTATGACTTGGGATATGAATCTTAATTCTAGTGATGTTTTAAATGAATTTCTGCTTGTTTTTACTTTTTATTCGTCTCAAATATTTTGTAAATGAATAGGGTTCACCTACGGGGAATAGTGGATGCCCTCATGGCATAATGAGATTTTGGATCATGATATATCGTCGAATGATTAGTTAACTTGTATATCTTTATTCACACGAACAGAGTTATCATACTACACACACACACACACACACACACACACACACACATATATATATATATATATACATATATATATATATATATATACATATATATATATATGTCTTCTCTCAATTCATGTAGCAACATAAAGAGGTGCACCATGATGCGGCTCTCTGGGTGGTGCGCTATTTTAAGAAGAATCTGGGACAAGGAATAGTGATGCAAAAAGATTGTGACCTCTATCTATATGAATGGTGTGATTCAGACTAGACACTAGCCAAGTGATTACTTACCAAGTGGTTTATCTCGCTTGGAAACTCATCTGTGTCTAGAAGACCAAGAAGCACCATATTATGTCCTACTCATCAACAGAGGTGAAATATAGATCGATGAAGATGTTTATCTATGGATTGAAATAGTTGAGACGTATCCTGCATAGTTTGGGAGTGAAGCACGAGCGTTCTGCCAATGTATATTTAGATAGTCAAGCGACATTGAATATTGCCTAACATTTAATCTTTTAGTAATGGATCAAATATATTGAAGTGGATTGCCACTATGTACAGAATGAGTTGCTAAGTGGTATTATATCTCCTAGCTATGTTCCCACTTGTGAACAGTTGGCTGAAATTTTTAAAAGTTGTTAGGGAAGTGGCAATATGAACATTTACCTCACAAGTTGAATATTCGAAATACTCATGCACTAACTTGAAAAAAAAAAGGGGGGGGGGGGAGGGGGGGATAATTAAATGTATATTGTATCTTGTGATAAATATATGCATTGTAAACCTAATAGGTTAGGGTTTTAGGAGGTCTATCTTTTGTATACTAATATATTTTATTGCTAATGAGAAAGCAAAGAAAAATCTTCAAAATATCGTCGTCTTTTTTCGTGTTTTCAATTCCTTTATTTTTAGCAATTATGCATTTATTGATTTGATGTAAACACGATATAAATATATTTTTGATTGTGATTGAGAGGGCGAAAAGACTAAATTAAAGATTTTCTGAATATTGTTTAAACTTAAAATTATGTTGTGCGAATATTCTACTAAGAAAGAAGCAAGTGGTGTATTGACAAGCAAGGGTCGAGCCACCCTTGTACGAGGCGTGTCGCTTCATCGAAAATTTATACGGTATATATAGATTAAATTTTAATGTTATAGGTATATATTCCAGTGTTGACACCTCTTGACACAAGATGGATGATTAGCCTCGCGGTTAAGTGGTTGCAAACTTTTCTTAAGGTTGCATGTTTGACCACCCCCCCCCCCCCTCCCTCTCCTCCTGCAACAAAAGTATAAATTTTGTCCCCTTTCTTTTTTTTTTAAGCGACTGAAACAAAATTTTCAGCTTTTTTCTTTTTTAAGATTGAACATGACGTTATTTTTTTAAATTAAAAAAACGTGTGGGGAGTGAGGACAGGGTATTAGGGTTAAAAAAAGGTACGGAGAGATTAAACAAATAACCAATTTCACAATGTGAGCCCGCTTGTTTATTCTTCTCTGCAACTCTGTCGAGTGTCGATTGTTGTTATAATAATGTAATTACTTTATGCTTTTATTAGTAAAAATATTTTAAGAGATGAAATCTCGTCGAGTACGGTTGTGATAATGAAATTACTTTCTGCTTTAATTAGTAAAACTTATTTTATTAATTTTTTGTATATTTATTTTTTTATATTTTGACACTCATTAATATAAATGTTAACTTCGCCACTGACAAGAGGGTTTTAACTCAGTGTGAATGCTTATTCAATGAAAGCATTCATATATGCAAGACGACATTATTATAACGATGATTGTAGCTAAAAGTGTCTGAACCATAAAATGTTCATCTTTTTATTTTATATACATTTGCGTGTGTGAAAACATTTGCTTACGCTAAAGATAGTAATTATTCCTTTAAAGGTGATTCCTCTATTAGTTGCCGCACTTTCTTGGTAAATTTTCTAATTTTGAGTAATTATTTTTTACCAGAAATTTTACTATATTCAGATATTGTTTTCTTTTTCCAGGTGATGTCCACTGCTTGTTCACATTAGTACCTATATGAAAAACCCCTAAAATAAATCCTTATCTTTACTTTGTGTCTCCTTATTGTAAGGAAATTTTTTACAAAAAAATAAATCTGCCGTGAATTTATCATTCTTGGCTTTTCCTGCCTCTCTCATTTTACTTATCAGTTTGTTCTTTTTTTCCTCAAAAGAATACTTATGATTGTTATCTAACTATAGTCCTTGAAAATGTTCGGACCAAAAGCTACTAGTTGCTAGTGCAGAAATATTGCACTAAGTATCCGATTATAATTTGGTATATTGTTTAGTTAGAGTTTTCATTTTAATTTGACTTTATATCTTTTCACATATCAAAATATAATATAAAAACAAAAAAAATTAATTTTATATATTTCCAATACGAAAAATTATGTAATTCCTATTATTGTGCACTACAAACTTTCTTGAACTTTTTGTATAATACTTGCCAATGTATTATTTTTCAAAAGTCAATTTAGATTAATTTTATTTAATATTTTTTTTAAAAAAAAAATTCATACTGATATGAGAAGAATTGTAATTTATAGTAATTTTTTATAATTATTGAATATTTAAATTGTAATTCTTTAAAATATTAAATTAATCTAACTCAATTTAGCTTCAAATATTGATCGAATTGATTCTCAAAAGGTAAACTATGACAACTAAAATGGGACGATTAGTGTGGATATTATCAAGAAGAATTAATCTGAATAGCTGCCCACTCAATCGCATAAACTTAAAATAGCTGACAGATGTATAATATATATATAATTCATATATAATTAATATATAATTTATGTATATCAGCTAAAAAAAATAATAACAAATCCAATCTTCTATTTGAGTAAAAGATTCCTACCATCAATAAATATGAATTATTGGAGTATCTAATGGAACATAATAAGTCCAAAGACAGCTTTGCTTAATACTTAATCAAAATTTATGAACGAAAGCAGCTATGAAAAAATAAATAAAAATGAACCAACATACACGAATTAGACAAATTGTATTGCCGTTAGAAGTCCAGCATAGGCTTGTATTACTCTTTCACTAATCCCCATCATTATAGAATGTTTCATCTTGAAAGGGTAAAAGGTAAAAGGTAAAAGATAACCTTGCTTAGTACTTAATCAAAATTAGGAATTATGAAGCTTTATTAATATATAGCTAGCCTTTCACTAGACCTCACATGATTTACACTAACCGCCCCATGCATGCTTTAAACTTCTATTTTTCATCTCTTTAACCTTATTCTTTAATTTAGCAAAGCCACTTTTGCTAAACTATTTATCTTTTTGTGTTGAATTTTCTAATTCTTAACTAATACTCCATATATAAGCTAAGTAAACTTGATTAAGCTATAAGAATTTTCCCTTTTAGGCTAATGACATAAATTCATGATGTGCTTAATTCTCCAAAAGGTTGATCAATTAGCTGGCATTGACTATGATATTCTCTTTTCTATAATTATTATTACTGTAGCTTTTACTTTTTACTCATTTGTTTTAATCTAAGAGAATGGTTAAATCCATGATTGAAGGACCACAGGCAGATCTAGTCTTCAGCAACACAGTCATTCGAACCCAGTATTTTTGAGTTTTAACACACACACTATACATATGTGTGTGTATATAACGTACTAATCTTTTAATAAATATTAATTTTGAACATTTAATTTCAAATATACATGAATACTTCATTCAATATTAAGAATCTTTTAAGGTCAAAACAGACAACTGAAATTCGTGAATCTTTATCCTCAACCGAAACCTTGAGAAGGGTCTAACCGTGTTTTTGGTACAGTGAAAAATATTTTTTTATTTCTCGTGTTCGCTTAATTAAAAATTTTGAATAGTATTGATTTTTTAAAAAAACTTCTTGAAAATAAGAAAAATAATTTTTCTAATAAAAGTAAAAAAAACAAGTCACATGGTATGTTCTCCATCCTCACAAGTCACAACTATCCACCTCACCTCACTCCGCCCACCACCCCCGCCCCACCCCTAAACCCCTCTCCATCCACAATATTTATCACCCTACTCCCACCTTATCCTCATTCTCATCTTTATAATTTGTATTAAATATATAGAATATTTTAAACCCGCAGCTGTGCTTGAAAGAACTTATCAGATTTATTTGTCTTATAACTTAAATAATATGAGCTACATAATAGCCATTCCATGATCAATTTATCTATAGAACTTGAGTCTGGGTGGAAGTTAGATCTTAAAACAATTAACAACATGTAATAACAGTATCATCCTGATAATATAATCTGACTGACTTAGTTGATCTCAAAATGGTTGTGTACTAACAATTCAATCTACAACTTGCTAGGTATATGCACGTACAAGCACTTCCCTTGTCAAAAGAAAATGGCACAGGTATAAATAATCAGATCTCGTTATAATGATAGTATTTTTTAAAAATTTCATGATTGCTATCGTGAGGTGTTGTAACAGAGGCGGATCCACGATTTAAAATTTATGGGTTCAATTTTTCAGATTTTAAGATTGAACCCAATATATTTATAAAGTTATGGGTTTATATCTATTACTTATTATAATTTTAATAAATTTCACACATAATTTATACTTCGCATCAAAAGTTATGGGTTCAATTGAATCCATAACTTCTTCATCCATCCGTCTCTGTGTTGTAATATATGTTTATTGACATTTAACGTTTAAATCTCATTTAATTGCTATAAACAAAAGTGCGCAAAAAATAGTTTAGTGATTTTGTGTACCAAGAAGAAAGAATGTATTTGTTAACCAATTCAATCAAAAAAAAATAATAGAAAGAGTAAGAATGTAAAAAAAGCATACACTAATAGCTTTTTCTCATGAAGTTATGACTATAACTGATGGTCCCATTTAAATATAATTTTTTTCGTTTAGATATTCGTATTTGAAATTTACATTAATAATGATTACAATAAATATTTTAATATTTTATTTTTATAAATAATATATTTTATACAAAATATTATGACACAATATTTGAATAAAGTTGTTATAGCGTGATAATTTTACAAGGAATATACCGTTGTAATGAATGTCACTGTTGTTATAAGTAGAATATTTCTATAGCAAAGTAAAATATAACATAAAAAATTAGTTATGAAGAAAATCAGACCATTATAATAAAATGATATTATAACAACTAATAATTATAACGAGGTTTAATTGTAGTGCAAAGTAAAAGTATAATTTATCCATAACCAAAAACTACAAATGCCTCAACAACTTTATAGTAAAGTGAAAGAGAAGGACTCCCTTCAAGGTCTGCCATTACGTTTCTTGATGTTTCTCTTATTTTGTTTGGTGAAGTATATATGTTGCATGACCTCTTATTTACCTTCTCTCTCTCTTATTTGATATTTTACTTTCTACACAATACTTTTTAAAGCCTTTCTCGACATTTTCTTCTATATTTCTCCCTCCTTTTCTTCAATATCTTCTAATCAATTTATTCAATACAACGATCTATGTAGAATGAATTTCACATGAAGTGACCTGCTGTGGCCTATGGACTTGAAATATTGAGTACTGGGAAATAACTTCTTAGCCCAGTTGATCCATATTGATTGGCCCAACCCTCCTGCCTTCCCTTTCCTAACTTTTTGCTGCCTAGTAGGGTAGGGCCGATGGCCCATATTTCCTTATTGGTCTGCATGGTTACATAATTGCAACTTTTTAAAATTGTAACTATAAATGTTACAATTATTTTCTTAATTACCTAACATACAATATATACCTTATACATAATTAAATATATATTATAAATATGATAACTTTTTATAAATCGAATAAGTAATAATTTCTTTCATAATTTAAATAGATTAAATATGATAAAAATTTAATATGTATTATTATATTTAACAACATACATATATTAAATATGCTAAATATGTTAAATATGTATTATTATTATTATTATTATTATTATTATTATTATTATTTATTTATTTATTTATTTAAAAAGAATTGTTCATCTTATCCTCATATTTATCATCCATAAATTTTTCTTTTACTTTAGTCTTTCACATATAAAGATTATGAACATAATATATATTAGACACCATAAACTATATATATTATATTATGCATGTGTATCAATATATCATATTATATGATTGAAGCATATATGTGCATCTACTTTTTTATATTATGCACAATTTTTATTTTAAAAAAAATTATTCATATTATCCTCATATTCATCATTCATAAATTTTTCTTTTACTTTAGTCTTTCACATATAAAGATTATGAAATATAATATATACTACACATCATATACTATATAATATATTTTGCATATGCGTATCAATATATTATATTATATTATATAACTGAAGATATATTGTGCATCTATTTTTTATATTATGTACAATTTTTATTAATACAAAAATACCTTTGATGAACTTTTGGATGAATTCACCCTTTATTTAAGGATTTTAAAATATTTCGACAAAATAAAAGTAAATTTTAACAAATCACAACTGATTTATAAAAAAAACAGAGAAGAGTGAGATTCTTGGAAAATCAAATAAAAATAGAGAAGAAAGAGGTATTTTTGAATTTTTTGAAAAAAATAAATATGGAGAAGATAAAAGAGTTTTTGGGAAAATAAAAATGGAGAAGAGATAGGGATTATAGGAATTTTTGAAAAAATAAATATGGAGAAGATAGAGGGATTCTTGGAATTTTTTGAGGATTTTTGAAATTTTTGCAAAAAAAAAAATGAAAAAGAGAGTATTTTATCCTATTTTGTGTATTTAAATTGTCATATTAGCTATATAATCTTTTTTTTTATATTCAATTAGAATACATATTTTAGGAAAGTAAAAGTTGTACAAAATGTAATTAAAAAGATAAAATTTTAAATAGTTTGTATTTATGTAATTTTATTTAAAAAATTATAATTTTTATAATTTTGATTTTTAAAAATGGTATTTATGTAAGAAATCCTTCCATTTTTTGATGAAAAATTACGTGAATATATGTCATTCGCATAAATGTCCTTATTTTAGTGTGATTTTTAATTTTTGCTCCATAAATTGTGGTCTTTAATTTTTGCCATTCAGCACATTAAGTGAACAAATAGTGGTCACAAATACTCTTAACAGCCAAAACAAAATTGCAGGACATGAGTTTTGCCCAAATTATGCCTGAGACATAAATTCTGCTACTTAAATTGTGCTTATACTTAAACTCTTCTACATTTTCTATGCTTAACTACCTGCATCTTTAACTTATGTCTTATGTCATGACTTGTGACTTTGGCGTATGATTTAATTTTTTTTATCTAATAAACTTTTTACATTTATATCTTATGCTATGAAATTGTGCCTTTGGGGCATAATTTAAGTTTTTTTTATCTAATAAATTCTTTACACTTATGGCTTATGTCAGACTTGTGCCTTTGGGGCATAATTTCATTTTTTTTTCATCTAATAATCTTTTTGCACTTATGTCTTATGCCATGACTTGTATTTTTGGGGCATAATTTCATTTTCTTTTCCATTTAATAAATTTTTTAGACTTATGTCTTATGGCATGACTTGTGTCTTTGGGGTATAATTTTATTTTTTCATCTAATAAACTTTTTACACTTATATCTTGTGCCGTGACTTATGTCTTTGGGGCATAATTTCATTTTTTTCATCTAGTAAATTTTTTGCACTTATGTCTTATGCCATGACTTGTACTTTTGGGGCATGATTTTATTTTTTTCATCTAATAAGCTTTTTACACTTATGTGTTATGTCATGACTTGAACCTTTGGGGCATAATTTTTTTTTATGCAATAAACTTATGTCATGACTTGTGCCTTTGGGGCATGATTTCATTTTTTTTTTGCCCATGCAATAAACTTATGTCATGACTAGTGCCTTTGGGCATTATTTTTTTTCTCATACAATAAACTCCCTTCATTTGTAACTTATGCCTTATGCCATGACTTATGTTTTTTGGGCATGATTTTATTTTTTTCCCATCCAATAAACTTATGTCATGACTTGTGTCTTTGGGGCATGATTTCATTTTTTTTCCATGCAGTGAATTTCATGCATTTATAAGTTATGCCTTATGCCATGACTTTTGTCTTTGAGGCATAATTTTATTTTTTATTTTTTCATGCAATAAACTTCCTACATTTATAACTTGTGCTTTATGTCATGACTTGTGCCTTTGAGGCATGATTTTTTTTTTCATCCAATAAACTTCATGCATTTATGTCGTATGCCATGACTTGTGTCTTTGGGTCATAATTTTATTTTTGTTCCCTATGCAATAAACTTCCTACATTTATAACTTATGCCTTATGTCATGACTTGTGACTTTGGGGCATAATTTTTTTTTCATGCAATAAACTTATGTCATGACTTATGCCTTTGGGGCATGATTTCATTTTTCGTAAAAAAAATAAAAGCTAAGAAAAATGATAGACATCTACCATAATAAGAAAAGATTGAGATAAAGTAGAAATGAGGATCATATAACCTGCATAATAAGATTGAAAAATATAGGCTTAGTTTATATAAAATATGCAAGCACCGAACAACTGAAAAAGAAATGACAAGAAATTATGAAAAGAAACAGAAAACAATACCAAGCATTGTTTTATCCAACTTATAACTAAATCGGAATATTTTGACAAAACGGCATAGTTTGGAAAGCCTACTTATCGAATTATGCCTCGAAAAGGGAGGAATTGAATATAAGACAAAATTCAAAATAACAAAATATTTATCAATGTATAGCTGAACCGGAAAATATTTAATATGCGGCGAAATTTCATTAATATTAAATTTGAATAGTTACGCTTGAAACGACAAGAATTAATTATAATGCACAATCTTAAAAAAATTAAAATGGTAATATAATTTATGCCAGAACCGGTAAATTTTGAATATGCGGTAAAATTTCACTAATATTAAAGTTGCAAGGTTACATCTGGAAAGACAAGAATATACTATAAGGCAGAATTTCAAAAATTTTAAAAACTTTATATAATTTATGCCTTACCCAATAAAATTTAAATATAGGGCAAAGTTTAAATGATAATAAAGTTGAAAAGTTAAGCCTGCAAAAGGGATGAATTGAATATAAGGCAAAAATTTAAAAACTAATAAATTATTAATTCAATTTATGCCTTAACCGGCAAAGTTTAAATATAGGGCAAAGTTTAAATAGTAATAAAGTTGGAAAGATACGCCTGCAAAGGGGACAAATTGAATATAAGGAAAAAACTTTAGAAAAAATTAAATTATTGATCCAATTTATGTCATAACCGGTAAAGTTTAAATAATAATAAGGTTGGAAAGTTACGTGTCATGCCCCACCTTAGGAGGTATGACTGGCACCTGGTTCCATACTGGGATCTGAACTGACCTGAATGGCTTATGCACTTTCCGTGCATATCTGCTCTTCAAAAGAAATAATGAGTTATATCTCGGTTGTAAACACAACCTCCGACTGACAAGGCCGCATAGCTACCTGTAAAAAAAAATAACTCGTCAACAATAAGCAGTAAAGGGGATCCTATGTGGGCCGACAAGACCACCATGCTATCTAGTTATATCATAATGAATATAGGTAATCAGAACTATACTATAGCCGACAAGGCTGCTAATCAATAGCTAAATTAGGCCCCACACGGCCGTCACGCAAAAGAAAACATACATAGGCCCCACACGGCCAACACCAAAACTAATATTGAAAATTTGTAGCTTGCAATCCTCTAAGAGTGGAATAATGGTCGGGACAGGGCCTCCACCTACCCATAATTGAATAACAAAAGAACAAACCTTCTAACTAACAACTTCGGGGCAAAGGAGCTGATTAGACTGCTAACTCAACTGACGACTAGGGAGGTCCTGAACTGCGTCTAACCATACCTGCAGGCAAGTAATGCAGCGCCCCAAAGATGGGCGTCAGTACAACATGCACTGAATATCTAAGACAGTAAATGAAAATGACTAAATAATACTGATAATGAAACTAAAACAGTTCAATAGGAGGGACAAAGAGTTAACCTGAATAGTCTTACAACCTGCAGTATAACTAACAGTAAATAATGCAAACAAGAACCTTACTAGCCCCCATAAGCCCGGAAGGTACAACCAGCACAAAATAACCCTCCCGGGGCCCCCATAAGCCCTACCGAGTTCACTATAATCTATATACCCCTAACTAGATCAAAATGAGTCAACAGGTAACTATAGCAGACCCTCCAGTCCTCTGGGTCTGCAACTAAGCCCGCTTAGGTCCTGATCTGTAGTTGTATCTAAGTCTGGTGGACTCTTGATAACTGCACCCTGGGCATCAGGCTCAATGAGGGTCAGTGATGCCAATACGGCATAAAAATAATAGTTCAGTCATGAAATGGACTGTAATATGGTCCTTGGGCCTCTGTGTAGTCCCTTGGGACAACATCTAGCTCCTTGGATCGATTTATATAGCTCCGAAGGCAACAACACAGCTAGTAACCCTGGGATTGGTCACGGAAGGCTATACAGGGCAAGGTCAATCCTAATCTAAACAGAAAATGCTAATCTCAGACTAATAATAGCAACTAACCACAACAATCATACTTCTGGCATTCTTACGAGAGTCTAGGTCACATTACAATACGATAGGAATAACTTGTCGAAGGAATTTTCTTTAACATACCTTGAATACTAATTTCTGACTTAACTGGCGAGGTTTAACTTGCAATCGGCAGTTCCTTCCAACTGTAACCTTTATGCTGAGAATATAGGACTAATTTCAATACTAAATTTGGCAAATAACAATGACTTTCAATAATTATATCAATTATAATTCAATTTTGAATAACTCGATGGAAAACCTATAATTTCCCCAGATCAATAGTAAGTGAATGCGTAAAAATCAAGTAGTCACCCCCTGACCCATACACCTATTGTAATGTCGGTCAACGAGGTAAAGAGTTTAGAAGGGAGAAGTGCTTACTAATGCCTGTGGCCTTTTAGAATTCAATTTGGAGTAATTCTAACAACTTTTACTCGGCGGAGTTCCGATTTGCTGAGCGAATTTTCAAGAAATAACTCCGTAGTAGTGCTTCCCATAGGCCTAAAACTCGTTACCCGAAGTTAATTTGCGTTTGGTAACGTAATCGGGTAAAAAATCAATAAATTTGCGTGCTCTACTATTTTCCACTCGTGGGTTTACTTAGAAATATTTTAAATTGAATGAAACGCTTATATATATAGCCTGGGCAGTGGCGGGAAGGGGGGGGGGGGGGGGGAGAGCGACCCGTGCTGCCCAAAGCGCCACAATGCCCCCGCGCCGCACCTCCCATAGCGGCAGCAGGCCTGGCGCGCTGCGCTAGCCAGTGCACTGCAAGCTGGGGCGTCGCGCTGGCTCCTCGCGGCCTAGCCTTCCCAGACCCTGTTTCTGAGGCTCTTTCCATACACGCCGAGCTCTCCTTACTCGTCACAATCCACACGTACGCCTACTAACCGATAAATATTTCATGGGGTGCAATATTATTCCCATAAAAGGGAGGAATTGAATATAAGGCAAAACCTTTAAAAATTTTAATTATTGATCCAATTTATGCCTTAACCGGCAACATTTGAATAAAAATATACCTTAAGGTACAAGTTATGCCTGAAATGCTAAGAATTACCTATAGGCACAAAGTTCGCTAAAAATCAGACATTAAATAGATTTAAATAATATTGTACTCGGTATGCATGAACTTCAATAAGAATCAAGATGAAAACTACAGAAATACTACAATTTTAGATTTGAAGCTCAAAAAATTTGTTAAAAATAAACTGAAAAAAAAAAAGTAATGTTAAACAAGTGGAATAAACTATCTAAAGACAACAATAAACAAATCTGAAAAGATCGGCAAATAGAAATGAAGACTGAAGAATGAAGGTAATACGAAATACTGAGCAGATAGAGGAAAAAAAGATTGAGAAGATGAGTAAGGAACACAAAAAATACAGGTTTCTAGAGAATAAGGGCTTTTTTTTTCAATTAAATATTATTAAGTGGATGCGAAGGCCATAATTTAAACACCGTATATATGAGGGGAAAATATTAAAGATCATTTTCTTTTTAGGACAATTCGCGCAAAAACTTGTATAATATAATCAAATCAATTATCTATATATAATTAGTTTAATGTTTATCAAAACTATTATTTTTTAATAACAAATATATCATATAAGTATTAATAATTGTAGAATAAATTTTAATTAAAGTTGATTCCTAAATAACTATAATTCTTCCTCCTAAAATTACACTCAGAAAATTTCTCTCTCGTAACTATTGATTCTCTACAATAAAAGACTTAGAAGATACAAAAATTTATACTTGAAAATATAAAACTATGATTAGAACAAATATTATTAGTACATACAACAATAATACACTATATAATTTACACTCGAAAATATAAAAACTATTAAATACATACATTATAAACACACAAAAAAAGAAAGAGATGGTGAATAAATTAATTGTCATACATAAATGATACTGAATATGTCCAAAAAAAACTATAATACATTGAATATAGAAAAAAAGATACATTAAAATATGAAAAAATCTAAAGATTTTATAGTTATAATACTTAATGCAATAAAATAAATTACAATAAACTCAATATATAATTAAAAAATTATACGTTAACATGAGTTGTATATATTAAAATCTGATATATAAAACCTAATACAAATTATTTCATTTAAATATACTAATTAATATAGTAATATATATGAAAGTAAAATACTCATAATAATTATAATACACAAATAATTAAAATTACTGAATACATTAACATTACATTCTGATACATTAAATATTTTTAAAAAAATTGATTCATATAAGATTTATGAAAAAAATTGATAATATTAAAAACATAAAAAAAATACGTGATCAGCTAAAATCAATGGATACTGTAAAAATGAATTCAAATATATTATAAACAGAAAAAAGAATAAAAGAAAAAATAATAATGCTCATACAAGAAAAAACAAAAATAATTATACACAAATAATTAAAATAATTGAATACATTAACACTGCATTCTCATGCATTAAACATTTAAAAAATTTAATTTATTTAGATTTATGAAAAAGAATTGGTCATACTAAAAAATACAAAGAAAAAATGACATGTGATCAGTTAAATCGATGAATACAGTAAAAATGAATTCAAATATATTATAAATAGAAGAAAAGAAATAAAATACAAAAGAAAAAAGTAATAATTAGATAGATAAATCAATAAAATACATTAACTTTACATTCTTATATATTAAAATACCTAGTCATATGCAAAAATACAAAGAGAAATTTCAGCATAAAAATAGATTAATTTAGAAAAAAGAGAAAATTTTAATTTTTGGGAGATTGTGCAAATCTCTACAAATAGGTTATTAAATGTGATAAATGCAAACCGATCAATAAATATATGCTATTAATTAGGCTAAAAGATAGAAATGATAATTATTTTTTATTTGAATATATTTGGTAAATCATAGGTATTATTGATAAATAGTTTATAAATTTGGTAGAGCTAGTAATATTCGTCTAATAATTGCTAACCAAGGTAATTTTCCCTTCTTCGATTTAGTTTCGGTCATTCGCACAAATGTCCTTATTTTGGGATGATTTTTAATATTTTTCCTTCAATTTTTTGATCTTTAATTTTTATCCTTCAACATTTTAAATAACAAAAAAAGGTTGAAAATGCCCCTAACAGCAAAACAAAAAAAATAACATGCATAAGTTTTGGCACAAGTTATGCCCCAGGACATAAGTTCACACAAGTTATGCCTTGGGGTATAAGTTCAGTGGCATGAACTTGTGGTTTGGGGCATAAATACAGTAGGATGAACTTGTGCCTTGGGGCTAACTTGTGTCTGTGGATATATATATCTATTAAGAGTAAATGTTTGTCTTATGAACTAGATAAGACTCAACTTATGCTAGCATTCTCTAAGACGTTTGTCTAGCGAAATTAAATCATAATTAAAGATACTTTGGATAATAAATTTTCAACAATTAGTAGGAGTAAAAATTAAAGACGACCAATTTAAGGATAAAAATTAAAGGCCATCTCCGAAATAAAAACAGTCCGTGCAAAAATTTGATTTCATTTTGCATTATTTAGAGGTATAACTAGACCGCGTGACTACTAAATAATAACAAGTTTTTGCACCGATTGCCTCTATTTTGGGGTGGTCTTTAATTTTTACCCCTCAAATTGATGGTCTTTAATTTTTTTCCATTAATATTTTAAGTAATAAAAAGGGGACAAAAATACCCCTAATATTTTTTTTAAAAAATCTTTAAAAAAAATTCGCAAGACATAAGTTAGTCCCAGAAGACATAATTTCATGCTTGGCATAAGTTCAGTAGGCAGAAGTTCAATTTTTTAAACTTTTACCTATAGGCACAAGTTCCCTAATGAACTTATGCTTGGTAGGCATAATTTTATGTTATTGAACTTGTGCCTATAATGCAGAATTTCATGTTATTTAGGCACAATTTCAATTGCATGAACTTCTGTCATTTAGGCACAACTACATGTTACTTAATTTATGCCTGGTAGGCATAATTCATGCGATTGAACTTATGTCAATGGGTTAGAATTTCATGCAAGGCACAATTTCAATTAGCATAATTTCAATTGCATGAAATTCTAGCCCATTGACACAAGTTCGATAGCATGAAATTATGCCTACCAGGCATAAATTAAGTAACATGTACTTGTGTCTATGGGGAAAACTTTCATGCAATTAAAATTATGCCCGTAGACACAATTTTAATTGCATGAACTTCTTCCTTCAAGCACAAGTTCATGTTATTAACTTATGCATGGTAGGCATAGTTTCATGTTATTGAACTTGTGCCTACGGGTATAAGTAGGCACGAGTTCAATACCATGAATTTATGCCTATCAGGCATAAGTCATGTTGCTTAACTTATGCCTACAGACATAAGGCATAATCTGTGCGAATTTATGCCTTTACAGCATAACTTTGGGCAAAAATCTATGCCTTGTGATTTTTCTTTAATCAAGGTTAAGGGCATTTTTGGCCACTTTTTTATCACTTAAAATGTCGAAGGGCACAAATTAAAGACTAAAATTTTAAGGGGTAAAAATTAAAGACCGATTTAAAATAAAGACATTCGTGTGAATGATCCAGAAAATAAAAAATAATGCTCAATTAAGTATTAATTGAATTCCAATTTAAAAATAACTGTAGTAAAATCCTAAAGTCTCATGTTCTCATCTTATCTCTTAGCCACTTTCCTAGCAATGGTCATCATCACTCTTAGCTGATTTTCTTTCCTTTTCAGATTTGATATTGCATGATATTTTTTTAGAAGAAATTTTAAGATAAAAGAACAAATAAAGGCAGAACATGAACATTGTTAGAGATATTTATTGGTCATGGCAATTTCAATCCTATTACCATCATCATCTCTACCGGGTGCAACTTTGATTTCCTTGTAACCTTTCAAATGTGTATATGCACATGTATATGTGTATAAAGAATGTATATATAATTATATTTACTATACACTGTCTGGTAGTTTAAGGATGTTTATTGACGAAGTTTGGAGGTTGTAGCCCAACTGTTTTAATTTGAATTGTGTGTATTTTGTGTGAAGAAGTGAATCTTCCTCCTCCTCTTCTTCTCTCTTACTCCTCTTGATATTATGGGTTCTAATGGTTTATGTATAAGAGATGTATATACACTATATAATAAATATATATATACACACACATACACTGAATATTAATAAGAGCATACAATAATTCTTATAACGAGTATACACTCTGTATATGAGTAACTAATGTATACTTAATGTGAGTTTATGTATAAACAATATTTATTGTATCTACACTTAGCATTCAGAGAATGTAATCAGTGTATATACACTAATTAAACTAAGTCAACTATGGGATTTCTGGAGGCCTTTGGTCCTTTTTAGAAGAGAAAAAAATGAGCGAATGGTAGAGATAGGAAGGATTCTAGATCTATTATTTGTATGTGCGCGCGCTTTAGATGTGTTAGAATAATTGATTTCTTGTTGCAATTTGTTTATTTTACTATTTAAATATTTCTTTTATTTTAAACATCAACTAATTGTGTTTGCAAAGTAAACAATTGGTACGATTAGGTGGATTTTGGAACGGGTATGTCCTTGATTTTGTTGAGTTTTATAACGACTCTTATGGTCGTTTTGGAATTCTTGTTTGTTTTTTCTATTTTGACCTATCATATAACTTTAGAGTGTCGTCCGTAACTTGTGGGTATGGGTGACATGATTCACGAGGTGATTAGATGAGTTTGGAAGAAGATTCTTAATTTTAGAATTTGACTTTTGAGAAGTTTGACCAAAGTCAAAATTTGGAGTTCGCGAGATAGGATTCCAGTTTTGTCAACTCTTTTAGATTATGAGAGTGATTTATGACTTAGTTGTGTGGTTTGTATGGATCCAAGGAACTCATGCGTGTTTTGGATTATTGATTAAAATTCTACCATTTTAGAAATATAAGAGTTTACCACGATCAACATATGGTCAAGATGACCTCAGATCAGTGATTTAATGATTCTAATAAATTTGAAACGTATTTTTTAATTGATTAGCACTATTGATTTGTGTTTGTGGGATTTCAAACAAATTTCGATGGTCTATTTAGAGTTTCAGTTGAAGTTTGAATTATTGATTTAACTGATATCTGGTGCAGCATGTAATTGCGAAATTTGAGTTTTTCTGGGGATGTCACATTTGTGAGGTCTCAAGTCGCAATTGCAACATTTGAGAGGTTGACTACTAGTTCCCAATTGCGATATACGGTTCGCAATTGCAATATCTGAGAGGGGTCAGTTAGGTTTGCAATTGTGTAATTTTGATTCACATTTGTGAAGTTGGGTCGTATTCGAGTTGTTCGCATTTATGATGATCCGTTCGCAAATGCGAAGATCTATGGCAGTTTTAATTAAGCTTTTCTAAAACAGTATAATCACTTTCTAGCTTGTTTTTAGGGCTATAGGCCTCGATCTTGGGAGATTTTAGAGGAAATTTCGAAATTTCATCGCAGGGGTAAAAATATAATCTCGTATCTTCTATTTCTCCGTATTTATTGATTTATATATCCTTTTATCTGTGTTTGGGTGTGACAAATCGGGGTTTTGAGCTAAGATTTTAAAATCGTACTTTGATGATTTGGAGTTTAATTCACTGACACGATCCAAATTGGCAGATCATGCGGATACCTACTGAACTCTAGTCTGATAGGAGAACCCTTTTTTAAACACCCTTTTTAAACAATAAAAACCATCATCATAATTAATCCATACAAATACACAGACATTATCTCTTAAACATCATCAGCAAATAAAATAATTTCTTGCAACACAAATTTCCAAAACCGACTCTTTTTCAAGGATCTAGTCTAGATATATATAAGAGCTCTAAACAAACTGATGACAATAACAGACACAGCTTCGCCTGCGGAGAGAAATACAGAAGCTAACGCTAAGTACCGCCACACCAATCATGAAACTTCAATATCTGTTACAAACCTACACCCAAAAATATGTAGCAAGAGTAGTATCAGCACACCACATGTACTGGCAAGCATCATCGTCCAACTAAGATTAGTTCATGCAACAGCATAAAATCAACACTATATTCATCAATTCATGCAAGAATTCATAACACTCCACGACTTCTTTATATGTTTCTAATTGAATTCATCCAGGATCAAGTCATATATATAGCATGTTTACCAGGTCTCTAGCTAAAAGCCCTAAAATTGTAACCTAGTCGTCCTTCTCTATAGTGACGCTATGACTGTTGAGGCGGTCTCGCTGCAGCGGGAAATGTACCGCTTTAGTGGTGCCGCTCTAACCAGTAGCTCAGCCAATTGCTGAAATCTTCTTTTATATACATACTTTACTTCAAGGCCTCTCAATACCATTTAAAACGTACCAATACAACAATTGTTATGTACACCATCATGAGTACCCAAATCCGTTTTTAATTAGCAAAACTTGTTATGATCATGCATAAAATTTATGACACCTATTATTTATTTAATAGATCATCTCTATCATCCAATTTATCCTCAATTCATATCTTGTATCCTACTTCTATCCTTTTTAACAAAAATATTCCCACAGTCAGGACCACTCCAGCAACAAGGCTCAATAATTCACATATCGATCAATATGGATAAAAAATCAGCAATATTCATATAAGAGAAATCATACCCAGACAAGTAATGTCAACTCATCATATAAATATAAGTCTTTAACACAAATAATAAAAAATATCACAATTATCTTGCAATCATAAAAGCAACTCAATCAAGATCATGAAATTATGGCAACCCTGAAAGACAGCTGTATAATATCTGTATTTCTTCTATTTTGCTCTATACCAAACCTGATCTCATGTCAGTCTCTCAATGGTATTTAACCGAGTCACGTGTCTATCACACATCTTTCACATATCTTTCACACATCTATTACAAATCCGTCATACATTTGTACATGCATGCCAGAGGGTCTTATATTTTCCCTTCTAGTCATGACCTGTAGGGAACTCTAGAAATATATATATTGTACTGGCGTGGTACGCTCTTCCACTCATCTGCTCATGCGGATGCTCCCTTCAAATACAAGCCACTCATATCATAACCACTCGCCCCAATGCTCACCTCAGGCACAATCCACTCATCTCAGAAGAATGATATATTCCTTAATCATCACTCAATGAACATATAACCAATCACCTAGATACTCACCCCAAATACAAGATCTCAATTCAGGATAAGGATGTATTATCCAACATTAATCAACATATTTCAATATGCTATCAATCAGCCATCACATAAGATAACTCATAGGTACACATTCATTATCATATTGCACTTTTTTATTCATGAACAATATTCACAGTTTATACAATTTCAAACTCATTCAAAAAGCATAGCTTAATTCATATATCATAATCAATGTATAAAGACTATTCCAACATGCTGATCAAGTCATAACACATACAAGCATTATACAACGTCTAACTCCACATAAAATCGGGGCCTGCTATTTTCATAGTTATTCAAGTATCGTGATTGAGTCACTAATCATCAATTTCAATTAATTATATACACAATATATTATTCACAATTTGTCAGCTCAACTTCTCTAACCCTATCCTATAAGGACCTAACAAATCATCATTTACATTCAACACGAATTCTTACGTTAATCTTACAAGTTTTCGTTTCAAGATAAATTTACTCAGAGACACATCATTGTCCCCCCTCATCATTCTTATTTCATTAATAAGTTGCCACCAAGTATAAAATAATTATTCACTCGTAATTCGACATTATTTACCCGATTTAACCAGCTATGTGATCTCAAGTTCTTTTTTTTCTTCAAATTCCTCTTTAAGGAAATTAAATTATACCACCGGTCACATCAATAATAACAAAAATCAAGAATAATCACATCAACATCACATACAACTAGGTCTAATTACCTTCACCTCTTATCCTTGTTCAATTCATTATATTGACTCTAAATGTCATATTATCTCATAAGATATTATTCTATTACGTTAGACTCAATCAACTTAAAGATTTATACATGGATAAATCTATATGCAAGTCACCTCCATATATATATATATATATATGAGTCAGGAATCAAAGTCTAACTCAAGATAAGCCATAACCTACCTGGGCACCAAACTATTGCCAGAAAATTGATTGTTCGTTCTTGATCCAAGTCTAGCATTTCCTGAAAAAAGTTGTCAAGAAGGATTGTGGAATCCTATTCTCTTAGAGTCATCCTCTTCTTTTCTTGGTTAGAATGTCAAAAATTTACCCCAGGGTGTTTTTAATAATTAATTCTTATTAAAATAGGAACTGGCTTTTAATTTAGACTGAAGATCAGAGTTTTGGTTTGCATCATCTGTTGCGGCAATGACTTCTTTGCTGCAGCGGTTCTGCTATGATAAGAAATTATTTGCTGCAACGGTCTGCTAGCCTGGGCTATCACAACCCGAACATGGACCCCGGATCGAGACAAGGGAACTAGGGCCAAAAATGACCCCAAGCTAACCTATGGCACGTGCTATGCAAATTCAAGAGCATAACTAAAGCAGAAAATTTAAAGTCGTAACATGAATAAGCGGAAGTCAAAAGTATCTCAAAGTAACATAGATGGAGTCAACACTCAACAAAAGATAAAACATCTACATATTGTCTGAAAAGCCTTTAGAACATCTGATGAGCAGATGAGAAAACACCACCAACTAGCTCATTAAAGTTTGAAACTAAAATAACATACAAAATGATGAGGATTCACCAAGACTGGACTAAAGTGGCTTGAGGTGGAAGCAGGACTATCAGCGGGGATGAGTCTAACTGGTTGGATATGTATCATAAGATGATATAACATAGAGTATGTGGTCAATACTTAGAATATAATGAGTGTGAAGGTAATTTAAACTTACAATTAAAATACATAAAAGTTCATGAGAGTAGGACATTTCAAGAAAAACATAAAGTAATAATCATAACAATAAAATGGGGGCTTAAGGTTTTCAAAACCATTCATAATATGATCATAATTATAATCATAAGAGAAAACTTGTAAAAATATAACTTGAGCCAAAGTATCATAATCGTAATCATGCATAAAACATAAGGAACAGTGGGAGGACTCATCATAACCGACACTATCATGATAGAGCTTACATAATGCCCCAATTATCTCACTCAAATGGGAAGAGTCATCCCAAGCTTTCCAAGCAAAGTAATGATATGTGGCATGATATCACTAGTAGGTACCCCGTAGGGTACTACGTTGGCACGTAGTTTTGAGACCTCGGAGTTTGCGTGAATGCCAGGCCTACTCGGTACTAGACACTACTCCCAAAAATATGCTCATGAAATATGCACATGACTCATAATAAATATCGTGAAATACATGAAGTTCATGGGCTAGTTAAATCATGATATACGTGAACATGCTTGAAATACATGGGCTAGCCATGAAAGAAGGCCCTTGATTTGGCCATAAACATAAACTTGATACTTGTAAAAGATATGTATACTTGAGAAAGCCACCATACTTGAAATTTTAAATTCATGAAAGGTTCTAGTAAAATTCATGCATCATAAATCATAAGACATAAATTAAGGCTTAAGAGAATTTAAATCATAAGAGGATCATAAAACTCATAAAGAGGATTTTAGACCTAAGAGTTCATAATCATGCTTGTACATAATAGACTATAATTTCATGAGAACTTATTTGAAGTATAAAACCCCAATTATAAAATCATAAATTAGTATCGATTCAACTATACCCAGAAGAGAATCATGGAGAAATTTCATAACCCAACGTGATTCCTAGAATTTCAAAAATAGGGCTTGGGGAAAATGTGGGTGATCATGAATTTGCTTGAAGAAGGGGCATGAGGATGGAAGAACCCATCATTGATAAGCCCACATACCTGAAATTGACAGTTAGCAATGAGCTTTGAAACCCCAATTACACATAGGGAGAATTTAAGGAAGAACCCTAGGAGAGATCTTGAGAGAATTTGATCTTGTATTGGGAGTATTAGGAATGGAATGAAAGTTTAGGAAATATAAAAACCCTAAAAACACACTTCCTAAAGTCAAAGGTGTAGTATGGGAATTTGAAGCATGAGATATTACAAAATTTTCTGTGATAATTGGGTAAAATTTCCACGGCTGGGCACCCCGACAGTACCCTTGACGGGCTGTCACACTCCCAATGGTCCTTCATTCATGCTGTCTCCCTTATACAAAAAAGCCGAGTCAAAACCTCCTTCTGATGGTAGAAGTGATGGGCTGTCACTCCTTCGATGGTTCGTCAGGTCCACCATCAAGCTCTAAACCCAAAAACACCAAGTGATGATCCAAATGACGGGTCATCGTTGCTCTGGTGGGCCGTCACTTGTGCCTTCAATCTGCGACGCTTCACCTGATGGTCCATCAACGGCCCGAGGACCATCACCCTCGCAGTTATGGTCGTGACGGACCGTCAACCTCACCGTCATGGTCGTGACGGGCCGTCAACCTCACCGTCATGGTCGTGACAAGCTGTCAACCTTACCGTCACTTCCTCCACCAGACCTGCAATTCCAATTATTTCCCTTCAAAAAGATATTTCATAGTCCAAGGTGTTACAATATCTCCCCTTGGAAACATTCATCCTCGAGCATTGATCCAAACCTGTTGGAGGGCTAAGGGAGGGAATTACACCCCAAAACTGAGCAACTTTAACTGAAAACTAACGGAGTGACTATCTCCGGATAAGAATACATGACTGAACTGAACTCATGAAACATACATACATCAAGGACATGAAAGAAGCTAATATACATGATCTTGACATGAGACTGAATAGAGTACTAGGGCGGAAACTGATACCTCATGCTGGAATTGAGCTGGAAGGCAAAAAATGCGGGTATCTAGCCATCCTATCTATTTCAGCTTCCCATGTAGCTCCTTCAATATGCTGATTTCTCCACAACATCTTCACTAAAGCTACTTCCTTATTTCTCGACTTTCGAACCTGACGATCAAGGATCTCATCTGGAACCTCCTCATAGGTAAGACTATCCTTCACACATATATTCTACACTGAAACAACTAAGGCTAGGTTCATCTGTTATACCCCAGAAACCCAAGGATTAGACCCGAGAGTCAAAACAAAGAAAAACGGGAAATTCACACCAGATCTTAGGACGACACGTGAGGTAGGTCGAGGGGAGCGACCACAAGTCGTGAGGTGACTCGTGGTCAGCAAGGTTCGCAGGCTCAGGTGGAGGAGGCCACGGTCTTGACCACAAGTTGTGGTCAGACCTCACGACTCGTGAGGTCACCCATGGGTTGGGATGTATGGTTGGTCAAGATTTTTGGGCAGTGGGAGTCACGGGTGGTGACCACGGGTCGTGGTCAGCCACCATGATACGTGGGGTTCCCCGAGTTTGGGCAGTGAGCATGATGGATTCAATCCACGAGTCGTGCCCCCAGCAACAACTTGTGAGGTCCCCCGTGGGGACTAGCAACTAGAAAATTTTTGCATTTTTAGTAAGGATGTTTTCGTAATTCCTAAACTCCTAAGGCTCAAACTATGTCATTTTAAGGTATGAATAGGGTCTTTTAAGGGGGATTAGTCCATGTTAAGCCTCATTCATGCATGCAAGAGTATAAAGAGGAATCTAGAAGGTGATTCAAGGTGTTCTTCCCCAATTTCTCTAAATTCCATCTTGGGCTTTCAAGGGAGATTAAGAATCAAGTGTTTCCAGGTATGTAAGGTCCTCAATGGGTGAATTCTTCCACACCCATGCTCCTACTCTATGATTTTACTTAAAAATTATTAAAAACTCATGGGGTTTTGTATTTGATTATATAAATTCTAATGATTTAAATTGTGGGTTTTGTGATTTTGAAAATATTATCATAATATATTGATTTCAATCATCTTTTGAGTTTTAAATTGATTATAATAATGTCGATTTTGATTTTTTAAGCAATTAAGCTTAATTATGCATGCCACATGATGAATCGAATTATGAGCGATTTTTCCATTGATGTTCTTTACGAGCCCAACATGAATTATATTTTAAATTATGAATTTATTTTACAAACCGATATGATTTTATGAAATTCAAGCTATGTACATGGTCTACATGTATGTATAAATCTTATTATTAATTAAAGATTCCATTTTATCTAGTTCACTTATAAGATTTAATAGTATGTAAATATATTCATTTCCTCTACATTTGCATTGACACGAGCAATACAACTATCGGAGTGAAACAAGGGATCTAAAGAAGAAGAGAGGCTAGAATATATTAGTAACAAGCAAACTTTGTATATGTATCTCCAAACATTTTGGATATAAATACCAATTAGAAGGTCTGAGACGGCCCAAAAAGCACGTGATCATATCATGATCTGATTTGTAAGCCTACTTGGGTCTTGAGTATTTACTTGTAAGAATGGAATTCTTTGTTTTGTAATGGCTAGTTGCAACTCCATAAAAAAGAATTCCGTCAAATTTTTCTTACATTGAACCATTCCTATATCATATATGTTTATGTGCAAATACAGGTACCATATACATATATATATATATATATATATATATATATATATATATATATATGTATATATTATATGGATATATGGATTCATTTGGTTCTTTTTATTCTTGCTCGAACTGGATGATTAAAAATTATCATGTGTAGTTCCCTCGGGGGATGGATCAATAAGAATTCACCTATCCCGGTTGAATCGGTCATCAGAAGTAGAATTAGGCCAAAAATTAGGATACATTCTAGATTATGTTTTTGGCCGACTCACGGACCTAAAGTCATGGCTAGTTCTTATATGTTCAAGCATGTTTACGATTATCATAATTTAACTAGCCTATGAACTCATGTATGTATTATTATGAGCATTATATATATTTTAGGAGTAGTATCGAACATCGAGTAGGTTCGGAGCTCAGGTTAAGCCCCGGATCTCATGAACTACGTGCCACTGAAGGTATGTCGGACCCTTTCATGTTAGTCCCTGGCCCAAATGACCCTTTCATGGTGATGTCACACTTTCATGGTTCTACCCATAGCAAGGTACGAACACCCTCCCGTCTAGGGTTACAAGTCGAGTTTCATGAGTGCTCATATGGGTATGTCGGTTAAGAGAATCTCCCACTGTTCCTCATGATTTATACATGTTATGATTATGTATGTTGGCTCAATTCATGTTAAGTAAACCTTTTTTATTATGATTATATGTTATGTTACGAATGTTTTGAAAACCTTGAGCCATATGATATGTTATTATGATTTACGATACGAGCATGACGTCCTACTCTTATGATCATTATGAATTTCATATATGTTTTAAATGTCCATTTTACGTACCGTGCATGCTCAGTATATTCCATGTATTGACCGCATACATTCTATGCTGTTCGTTTCATGATACAGGTCCCAATTCTCAGGCTCATCCTCACTCGTAGATAGTTTCAGCTTCGCTCTCAGAGCTCTCGGTGAGTCCTCATGTTTTGAGGGCCTTAAGTTCAGACTCTATGTTTTTCTTTCAGTTTCTGGATGTTGGATCAGTTGGGGAGTTGTCCCATCAATCCGTTCTTCATGTTTAGAGGCTTATCAGACTATAAGTTGTGTTCCACCGTATTTTATGAGTCTTGTACGGATTTTCCCTTATGCTATTCTATGATTACGTTCTTTATGTTAAGTCTTCCGCTCATATTGAATTAGATGTATGCTCATGCCATGGGTCGACTTGAGTTCTCCTGGGGCTCCTTGTCCCGTGTCTACAATCCGGTTGTACGTTTGGGTCATGACAAACTTGGTATCAAAGCCATAGGTTTTGAAGTGTCCTAGGGAGTCTGAAAGCCGCGTTAAGTAAAGTTTTTTTCATGGGTGTGAAGCGCACTGATCTTGGGCATAATTATGTGCCCAAGTGCTATTTTATAACTTGATTTAGTCATGTTTGTCCAAATTATACACTTACCTTCTAATGCGATTTTATGTAAAATTGGGTATGTACTAACCAACATGATTAGTCCTTGTTTTGTAGGTGTAAAATGAATATGAGGGACTAAATAATGATGGGTGAAGTGAAGGAATGGATGTGGAAGCGAATTGCAAAAGTTGGCAAGAAAGCATGCCATGGCAAGGCTGGCCGCGCTAGGCGTGTGCCGCGCCCAGCGCCGTGCCATGCCAAGGCCATGTGCGAGATGAGGCAGCAATTCCGGTGCCTGCGCGCCAGCGCCATGCCATGCTAGGCATTACTGCGCGCCACAGGTCATGTCACGCAGGCCATCGCACAGCTCCAACGCCGTGCCACGTTGGCCATCGCGCCATGCCTCGGTCAAGCATCATTTTAATGTGACTTCCAGTGAGCCTACGTGTTACCTCCGTGGCACGGAGGCAAATTGGTGTTTTCATCTCCGTGCCACGGAGCCATTCCATGACCGGCCAAAATTTGTAAATCCCATATTTACTATAAATTAAACCCTTAGCTTATAAAATCATTTGTCACCAAAAATTTTCTGAAAACCGTAGAGGAGCGAAGGGAGAAGTAAAGAACTCACCTAGGGTTCACCAATTTTACATTCTCTTTTCACCTATTCTTGTAAGTACACTACTTTAATGATGTTTTTGAGTATTTGTACGAATATGAGTGGTTAAAACCCTTCCTCTAGGGTTGAGGCCACGTGATATGATTGTAATTGCATGAATTCGTTTTGGTTTGAGTTGTTAATTGTTGTTTTGTCTTACATTCTTCATTATTGTTGTTTTTATGCTTGATCACCATGAAAACAAATGCGTTAAACTTAGGTAAAAGCTTGAAAGAGTAACCCCAGGCAATAACATAGGAATGTAGGGAGCAAGTTATTATCTTTAGATATGATTCGCGGTTAGTATAAAAAATATACCTAATTTGCCTTGCTTGGTTGCTAAAATGGGATGAGAGCAAGACACCGGCTTAGAATTATCACTCCATCACTCCACCACTCGTAGAAGTAGTTGTAAAGCTAAGTTGGATCAAATGATTAGAGGTCCGAAATTCCCTAATCAAGAGCATAAACCACATCCATGTAATTGAATTCCCCACAAACTAGGTTATCATATCCCCGCTCAATGATGTAGTTGTGAGGCTAGTTTGTCGTGTTTAGAGGCTCGATAGGCCATGAACATAACATTTTCAACTATGTGAGACAACAATTGATAATATCATACTTGAACCATTACAAAATGTAGCATTGCATGATTATTCGGCCTTAGCTCTAGTTGTTTCTTATATTGTTTTCAGATTATTTCGTGACCACCATAAAATTTAATTATAATTTACCAAAAACTTCTATAATCAACACTTGTGAAGGTTAAATCTCACACTTGAACTTCATAATTTGCTGAATTGGTCCTGTCCCTATGGGTTCGACATCTGGCTCTTGAAAAGGGGCCACTGTATTACTTGTACGACCGCGTACGCTTGTGTGTCCGCAGGAGCGCAACACGCACCACACTTATGACGAAGAGGCTACTAGACGTTTAGAAAATGTTCCCTTCTTTCATGATCTATGTCGTGCGATGAACATTGGTTACTCTTCTAATTCGTGCTATTCACGTTTGCAGAATCATGCCTCCACGTCGAGTAAATGGCAGGAGAAATGGAAATGGTAATGATCATGAGGGTGCCCATGATGGTGAGCATCAGCCAGCTCCACCCATCAATGAGGAGCACGTACTAGAGCCAACTGTCCACGTCGAGTTTAGGGCAGCGATTCAAATGTTGGCACAGGCCATGACCGCCCAAGTCCAGACTCATATGGTGCCGCATTTCCCTCAGAATGGGAATGCAGCGGCAGCTAGGGTGAGGAATTTCTGGAGGATGAACCCTCCAGAGTTCACGGGGTCAAGGGTGGACGAGGATCCATATGATTTTATTGAGGAGATCTTGAAGATCACCCAGGTTATTAGGGTGAATAATAGGGAATGTGTTGACTTGACATCCTATCAGCTAAAGGGGGTAGCACATATATGGTTTAAGAAATGGAGAGATGCCAGGGCGGCGGGTGCAGGCCCGATAGGTTGGGATGAGTCTCACACCGCATTCATGGATCGATTCTTCCCTCGAGAGATGAGGGAGCTCAAGGCGGCCGAGTTTGTGAATCTGAAGCAGGGTAACATGTCTTTCCAGGAGTATGCATTGGAATTCACCCGGTTATCGAAATATCCTCCGGAGTTGGTGGTGGATCAGCGGGCTCTGGTGAGCCGTTTTGTGCATGGAGTAGCGGATTACTTGGACAAGGATTGTCGGATCACTATGCTTCATCAGGAAATTGATTTTCCTCGTATTGTATTGCATGCGCAGCAGATGGAGTCAGTCTATAGGAGGAAGAGAGAGGCCAAGAGGGCCAGGACCCACAGCTATAGGGTTTTTCAGGCTAGGTCAGGGGGTGGACCACGTTAGTAGACCCAACACAGGTGCATTGCTCCAGCTCTATCATTGGTCAGCACGCCATCAAGGTTCAGGGGAGATCAGAGGGGTAGGGCTATAGGCTCGAGGGACCATGGTAGCATGCATCTCGGGAGGTGCCTGGTCGGCGCAGATGCTTGTTTCGAGTGTGGAAATCCCGGAAACAGGATCAGAGATTGCCCTACAGTTAGTTCTACCGCTCTAGCAGCACGACCCCCTCAGCAGGGTGCTTCCATTAGTTCAGTAGGTGGTCAGCGCCAAAATAGGTTTTACACCCTAGTGCCTCTCTAGGAACAGGAGGTTTGGCCAGATGGGCTCATGGGTATTTTGCGAGTCTTTTATATTGATTCTTATGCTTTGTTAGATCCAGGATCTACTTTATCTTTTGTGACCCCTTACATTACTAGTAGTTTTGGAGTTAGTCCTAAAATTTTGTCAGAACCATTCTCTGTATCTACTCCAGTCGGTGAATCAGTGGTAGCTAGGCGGGTGTATAGGGGTTGCCCCCTTATGGTGTTACGTAAGGTTACCTCTGTGGACTTAGTAAAATTGGCCATGAATGACTTTAACATTATTTTGGGTATGGATTAGTTGTTTGCATGTTACGCTTCGATTAACTATAGGACCCGTGTGGTGGAATTCCAATTTTCGGGTGAGTCAGTGTTGGAATGGAAGGGTAGTTCAGTCGTACCAGCCGGTCCGTTTATTTCCTACCTTAAGGCCAGGAAAATGATATTTAAGGGTTGCATGTACCACCTAGTTAGGGTTAAGGATGTAGAGTCCGAGACCCTGACTATTCAGTCAGTTCCAGTGGTGTGTGAGTATCTGGAATTTTCCCCCGATGATTTTCCAGGTGTTCCTCCGGAGAGGGAAGTTGATTTTGGTATTGATCTATTGCCCGATACGCAACCTATCTCCATTCCTTCTTACAGGATGGATCCCACAAGCTAAAAGAGTTAAAGGAACAGTTGAAGGACTTGTTGGACAAGGGTTTCATTAGACCGAGCAAGTCTCCATGGGGTGCACCGGTCCTCTTTGTTTGAAAGAAGGATGGATCCCTTCGGATGTGTATTGATTATCGGCAACTGAATAAGTTCACTGTCAAGAACAGGTACCCCTTGCCCAGGATTAATGATTTATTTGACCAGGTCCAGGGTTCCAAGTGTTTCTCAAAGATATATCTAAGGTATGAATATCACCAGCTCAGAGTTCGGGAGAGTGACATCCCGAAAATCGCTTTCAGGACTCTGTATGGTCACTATGAATTTGTTGTTAAGTCTTTTGGACTAACCAATGCTCCTGCAGCTTTGACCTGATGACAGGGTGTTTAGCAATATCTGTACATGTTCGTGATTGTGTTTATTGATGACATCCTTATATACTCTCGAAGCAAGGAGGAGCATGCCGCTCACTTGCGAATAGTGCTTTAGACCCTCAAGGATCGTCAGTTGTATGCAAAGTTCAGCAAATGTGAGTTTTGGTTGGACTCGGTGGCATTTCTAGGCCATGTGGTATCAGGTGAGGGCTTAAAAGTAGATTCTCATAAAATCAAGGCGGTGAAGAATTGGCCTAGACCAGTGAATCCTTCAGAAATTTGGAGTTTCTTGGGCCTGGAAGGTTACTAGCGGAGATTTGTTGAGGGTTTCTCATCTATTGCAGCACCTTTGACCAAGTTGAATCAGAAGAAGGTGAAGTTCCAATGGTCGGAGGCTTGTGAGGAAAGCTTTCAAGAATTGAAGATCCGACTCACTTCAGCACCAGTGTTGACTTTACCCAAGGGTACGGATGGTTTTGTTGTATATTGTGATGCTTACAGAGTTGGACTGGGATGTGTGGTTATGCATCATGGGAAAGTAATAGCATATGCCTCTCGACAACTGAAAGTTCACGAAAAGAATTACCCGACCCATGATCTTGAGTTGGTCGTGGTGGTGTTTGCATTGAAGATATGGCAGCATTAATTGTATGGGGTCCACGTGGATATGTTCAAGGATCACAAGAGCTTGCAATATGTGTTCACGCAGAAAGATCTCAATCTTCGGCAAAGGAGGTGGTTGGAGTTATTAAAGGACTGCGATATGAGTGTTCTTTACCACCCGGGAAAGGCTAATGTAGTGGCGGATGCACTTAGTAGGCTCTCTATGGAGAGTGTGTCCCACGTGGATGAGGGAAAGAAGGAGTTGGTGAAGGATGTCCACCGGCTTTCAAGATTGGGAGTTAGATTGTTCGACTCGACTGATGGCGGTGTTATTGTGCAGAATGGGTCAGCATCGTCCTTGGTGGTCGATGTCAAATCTAAGCAAGATGAGGATCTGATTTTAAAGAAGCTGAAGGAAGCAGTGCGGAATCAAAAGGTGGAGGTTTTCTCCCAAGGGGAGATGGTGTGTTGCGATACCAGGGTCGACTATGTGTTCCGGACGTTGATAATTTGAGGGTTTGGATATTACATGAAGCACATGGTACCAGGTATTCTATCCATCCGGGATCCACGAAGATGTATGGGGACTTGCAAGAAATCTATTAGTGGGCTTGTATGAACAAGGATATTGCAGAGTTCATAGCCAAATGTCCAAACTGTCAGAAAGTGAAAGTCGAGCATCAAAGGCTAGGAGACGTACTTCAGGATATTAACATTCCCACTTGGAAGTGGGAAGAGATTAATATGGATTTCATTACAGGCCTATCCAGTACTCATCGACGCTACGATTCCATTTGGGTGGTGGTAGACAGGTTAACCAACGCTGCACATTTTCTACCGGTCAAGACCATGGATTCAGCAGATGATTATGCCATGTTGTATATTCGGGAGTTGGTTTGACTTCATGTAGTGCCCTTGTCTATTATTTCGGACCGAGGTACTCAGTTTACCTCCCAATTCTGGCGGTCTTTTCAAAAAGGGATTGGGACTTAGATTAAGCTCATCACAGCATTTCATCCGCAGACGGATGGCCAGGAGGAACGAACAATCCAGACTCTTGAGGACATGTTGAGGGAATGTGTTATGGATTTTAAGGGTAGTTGGGATGATCATTTTCCCTTGATCGAGTTTGCTTATAATAATAGTTATCACTCTAGTATCCATATGGAACCGTTTGAGATTCTCTATGGGCAGAGGTGTAGATCTCACATTGAATAGTTTGATGCTGTGAGGCAGCTATGATAGGTCCAGATTCGGTTCACGAGGCGATGGTGAAGGTTCACTTGATAAGGGACCGATTAAAAACTGCTCAGAGTCGTTAGAAATCATATGCCGATGTGAGGAGAATAGATTTGGAGTTTAAGGTGGACGATTGGGTATTTCTAAAGGTATCTCCCATGAAGGGAGTCATGCGATTTGGGAAGAAGGGGAAACTCAGTCCCAGCTATGTTGGCCCCTATCGGGTTGTGAGAAGAGTTGGTAAGGTGGCGTATGAGTTGTACTTGCCCTCGAGTTATCTTCAGTTCATCCTATGTTTCATGTGTCACTTTTGAAAAAGTGCTTGGGCGATCTAACTTTAGTAGTCCTGGTGGACAGCGTCGGTGTAAAGGATAGCCTCAGCTATGAAGAAATTCTGTTGGAAATCCTGGATCGTCAGGTTCGGAGGCTGAGGAACAAAGAAGTAGCTTCAGTTAAAGTATTATGGAGAAATCAGCATGTTGAAGGAGCTACATGAGAAGCCGAAGTGGATATGATGGCTAGATATCCACACCTGTTCTCTACCGGCTTAGTTTCAGTTTGAGGTATCAGTTTTTGCCCTAAACCTCTAATTATTTTTCATGTTCAGTTCATGCGTACAAGTTCTTTTTATGATATGGTATATGTATGGTGTCTGAATTCAGTTCAGCTATGTAGTTCTTTTCGGAGGTAGTCATTCTGTTAGTTTTCAGCTTAAATGATCAGTATTTGTATATGAGCTTGTTTATGAATTTTCTACATGTTTCTAACATTCGAGGACAAATGTTCCATAGGGGGAGATATTGTTATACCTCAGGAACCCAAGGATCATACCCGGGAGTCAAAACAGAGAAAAACTAAAAATTCGCACTAGATCTCAGGACGACCTGTGAGGTAGGTCGAGGGGAGTGACCACGAGTCGTGAGGTGACTCGTGGTCAGCAAGGTTGGCAGGCTCAGGTGGAGGAGGCCACGGGCTTGACCACGAGTCGTGGTCAGACCTCATGACTCGTGAGGTTACCCGTGGGTTGGGATGTGTGGTTGGTCAAGCTTTTTGGGCAGGTTGGGGTCACGGGTGGTGACCACGAGTCATGGTCAGCCACCAAGATTCGTGGGGTTCCCTGAGTGAGTTTGGGAAATGAGCATGACAGGTTCAGGCCACGAGTCGTGCCCCCTGGCAACGACTCGTGAGGTCCCCCGTGGGGACAAGTAACCAGAAAATTTCTGTATTTTTAGTAAGGGTATTTTCGTAATTTCTAAACTCCTAAAGCTCAAACTATGTCGTTTTAAGGTCTGAATAGGGTCTTTTAAGGGGGATTAGTCCATGTTAAGCCTCATTCATGCATGCAATAGTATAAAGAGGAGTATAGAAGGTGATTCAGGGTGTTCTTCCCCGATTTCTCTAAATTTCATCTTGGGCTTTCAAGGGAGATTAGGAATCAAGTGTTTCCAGGTATGTAAGGTCCTCAATGGGTGAATTCTTCCACACCCATTCTCCTACTCTATGATTTTACTTAAAATTTATTAAAAACTCATGGGGTTTTGTATTTGATTATATAAATTCTAATGATTTAAATTGTGGGTTTTGTGATTTTGAAAATATTATCATAATCTATATATTTCGATCATCTTTTGAGTTTTAAATTGATCATAATAATGTTGATTTTGATTTTGTAAGCAATTAAGCTTAATTATGCATGACCCATGATGAATTGAATTATGAGCGATTTTCCCATTGATGTTCTTTATGAGCCCAACATGAATTATGTTTTAAATTATGAATTTAGTTTACTACCCATTATGATTTTATGAAATTCAAGCTATGTACATGGTCTACAAGTATGTATGAATCTTATTATTCATGAATTATATTTTTGGCCGACTCACGGGCCTCAAGTCATGGCTAGTTATTATATGTTCAAGCATGTTTATGATTATCATGATTTAACTACCCATGAACTCATATATGTATTATTATGAGCACTATATATGTTTTGGGAGTAGTATCGAACACCGAGTAGGTTCGGAGCTCAGGTTAAGCCTCGGATCTCATGAACTACGTGCCACCGTAGGTATGTCGGGACCCTTTAATGTTAGTCCCTGGACCAAATGGCCCTTTTTATGGTGATATCACACTTTCATGGTTCTACCCGTGGCAAGGTACAAACAACCTCCCGACTAGGGTTACAAGTCAGACTTCATGTGTGCTCATATGGGGTATGTCGGTTAAGAGAATCTCCCTCTGTTGCTCATGATTATGCATGTTATGATTATGTATATTGGCTCAAGTCATGTTAAGTAAAACTCTTATATTATGATTATCATTATGTTATGTTACGAATGTTTTGAAATCCTTGAGTCATGATATGTTATTATGATTTACGATACGAGCATGACGTCCTACTCTTATGATCATTTATGAATTTCATAAATGTTTTAATTGTCCGTTTTACTTACCTTGCATACTCAGTACATTCCACGTACTGACCGCATACATTCTATGCTGTATCGTTTCATGATATAGGTCCCAGTTCTCAGGCTCATCCTCACTCGTAGATAGTTTCAGCTTCGCTCTCAGCGCTCTTGGTGAGTCCTCATGTTTCGAGGGCCTTATGTTCAGACTCTATGTTTTTCTTTCAGTTTTTGGATGTTGGATTAGTTGGGGAGTTGTCCCATCAATTCGTCCTTCATGTTTAGAGGCTTATCAGACTACAAGTTGTGTTCCGCCGTATTGTATGAGTCTTGTACTGATTTTTCCTTATGCTATGCTATGATCACGTTCTTTATGTTAAGTCTTCCGCCCATGTGATTGAATTAGATGTATGCTCATGCCATGGGTCGACTTGGGGTCTCCTGGGGCTCTTTGTCCCGTGTCTACAATCCGGGTGTACGTTTGGATCGTGACATCATCGATGCACTTGTTCAACAGAGATACATGAAAAACTGGGTGTACCGAAGCTAACTCTGCTGGTAGCTCCAACTCATATGACACCTTGCCAACATGCCTAACAATCCGGAAGGGCCCAACATAACGGGGACTAAGTTTCCCCTTCTTTCCAAACCTCATAACTTCCTTCATAGGAGACACCCTCATAAACACCTAATCATCAACCTCGAACTCAAGGTCTCTCCTTCTCATATCCGCATAGGATTTCTATCGACTCTAAGCTATCTTCAGCCTTTCTCTAATACGCTAAACCTTCTCCACGGCCTCATGAACTGAATCTGCCCCTATCAAATTAGCCTCACCTACCTCGAACCAACCAATAGGCGATTTACACCTCCACCCACAGAGAGCCTCAAATGGAGCCATTTGAATGCTAGAGTGGTAATTGTTATTGTAGGCAAACTCAATGAGAGTCAAGTGATCATCCCATCCATCCTTAAAATTAATCATACACGCTCTCAACATATCCTCAAGAGTCTGAATGGTCCGCTCGGCCTGACCATCTGTCTGAGGGTGAAAAGTTGTTCTAAGCTTCACCTGAGTACCAAGGCGCTTCTGAAACAACCTCCAAAATTGAGAGATGAACTGTGTACCCCTATCGGATATGATGGACAATAGGAGCCCATGCAATCGAACTAACTCTCAAATGTACAATCTAGCATAATCCTCAGCTGAATTTGTGGTCTTGACCAGTAAGAAATGAGCTTCTTTGGTCAACATGTCCACAACCATCCAAATAGAATCATATTGTTGGTGAGTACGAAGTGACCCTGTGACAAAGTCCATATTGATCTCTTCCCACTTCAAAGTAGGGATACTGATGTCTTATAACATACCTCCAAGTCTTTGATGCTCAACTTTCACTTGTTGACAGTTCTGACACTTAGTCACAAACTCCGTTATGTCCTTCTTCATGTCATTCCACTAATAGACTTCCCATAGATCACAGTACATCTTGGAGGCATCTGGGTGGATAGAATATCGGGAGCCATGAGCCTCCTGTAACATCCTCTCTCTCAAGTCCTCAACACTCGGAACACATAAACAACCTTAATGTCGAAGTACACCATCTCCCCCTCGGGAAAAGACTCTACCTTCTAATTCTAGACTGCTTCCTTCAACTTTACTAAGATAGGATCCTCGTTTTGCCTAGCCTTGACCTCAGTCAACAATGAAGATTTGGACCCATTCTGAACAATGACACCACTATCTATTGAGTCAACCAGGCGAACCCCTAAACAAGCAAGTCTATAGATATCCTTTACTAACTCCTTTCTCCCATTCTCGACATGAGACACACTCTTCATGGATAACCTGCTAAGGGCATCCGCCACTACATTGGCCTTGCTCAAATGGTAAAGAACTATCAGGCTCACCTTGGGAGACGTACCTGACAGCTAGTGCCATGCTGGAACCTAGGCTGACCTAGCTAGGTATATGCACCTCAGGTGTCTACCAACAACTTAAAATCAAGAAAATAAACAGCTATAAACACAGCTTGAAGCCAACTAGGCCACCATGCTGTCTAAGTCATAACAAAAGAAAGATAAGAAGTTATATATAAACTATAGCCAACAAGACTGCTATCCGATAACTAAGCTAGGCCCCACATGGCCAACACACAAAATATAACATACATAGGCCCCACACCACCAACAATAACCAACAACTAATAACTGTAATCCGCAAGCCTCTAAGAGTGGAATAGTGGTCGGGACAGGGCCCTGACTTACCCAAAAGCTATACAACAAAATGAGCAAACCTTTCTAATTGACAACTTCAAAGAAAAGAAGCTGACTGATTTGCTAACCCTGGATGACTGCTAAGGAAGTCCTGAAACTCGTCTATCCGTACCTGCAGGCAAGTATGCAGTGCCTCATAGGTGGGCATCAGTATAGTATCTATCGAATATGTAAGGAAGTAATAAAAGTTGAATAGAAATAGACAAAAGAACTGAAAGTAATCAATAGGAATGATAAGAGTTTTAACCTGAAAAACCTCACAATTTGAAGTATAACTAACAAGTAAGTATACAAACAAGAACTCACCTGACCCCCATAAATCTGGAAGGTTAAATCAGTATAGAATAACCTACTTGGGCTCCCATAAGCCCCAACAGCCATAACTCAGTCTACATACCCCTAACAAGGTCAATATGATACGACAGCTAACTACAGCCAACCTACCTGGCCTATGGGTCTACAATTGAGCCCTCTGGGCTCCTGTAAATGTGTATGAGCCCTCTAGGCTCCTGTGACTACACCTTGGGCCCTCAAGGCTCGACAAAGGGTCAATAATGTCGTTATGGCATAAAGGAAGTCCATACATGGAGGGACTTTGATACAGCCTTATAGGCCTGAATATAGTCCTTTCAGACATCACATAGTACCTTGGAGAGATCTATAGCCCCATAGGCAATGACACAGTTAGCAACCCTCAGGTTGGTCAATAGAAGGCTATATTAGGTGGGATCTATCCCAACTGAAGTCCTACCTTTTAGCCTCAAATCTATCTGCAGCAACTAATCACAATATACCTGCTCGCAGCTTACTTACAAAGGCATAGGTCGTATCGACTGTACGATGAGGATAGCTTGCCGAAAAGGTTAGCCTTAACATACCTCAATTGTCGATTTTCATTCACCAAAATAGTTCCAACCTAAAAACTGTAATTCCTCCAAATTGCAGCCCTTTCTCTAAGAGAATGAAGCTATTTTCAATACTAGGAAATGGCTAATAACAATATCCTTTAAGCATATTAACTACAAATCAAACTCTATCCAATTCAGCTGAAAGCTTACAAATTCCCGAGAGTTTAGAAGGCAAAAACACTTACTTATCACTTGTAGATGCTTAGGACACAATTAGAAGTGATTTTTATAGATTCTACTTGGCAGGACTCCGATAATTCAAGCGAATATTTAAAGAAATTACTCCATAGAAATGTTCCTCGTAGGCCCAAAACTTGATATTCGAGACGCATTTTCATTTGAACAGAGTTTAACAGCATAATTCAGCGAAAACCTCATGAAATAGGCGCCCACGTTTTCTCTTTTGACTTGGGGAAATATTGAAAATGATTCATTTAAACATGAAGGAGCTTATATATATTTGAGATTGTGGTAAGGGGGCGCGGTGCATCAGAACATCGGCGTGACGCCCCTGCCAGTATGCTGACATGGCCCCGCAGTGCGATGCCCGGTGCACCCTGCCTCCGGCCCCCCTCCTGCTCACTTGACATTGTGCTCGTATGCTTATTCCCCGAGCCCTTCCTCGCATGTGTCATACTCCAAAACTCTCAACATATGTACGCACACATCAATTAATGATAGAAACTTACAGGGTATAACACCATCTCCTCTTAGGAACATTTGACCTCGAATATAATCTTAAACTTAAGAGACTCAATTCCCTTACCCATTGCCAGAAAAATTTCAACAGAGTCTCCTCGGTAATATGGACTATTTGAAAACCTGTAACACAGATAATTTCAACATAGGCATCTCACAGGGCACTACAAGCAATTATATGGCATAGCTCCATAACATAAAAGTGAGTAACTAATCAACATTGATGACATAAGTAACAAAGCAATACCTGGATAACAATCTCACCTCAATAGCACAATCTGAGTCAAGCTTGAAATCTAGACCTCATGTCATCCTAAACTTCCCAAGTCATCTCCTCTATATTTTTGTTCCTCCATAAGACTTTAACGAAGGCTACATATTTAGTCCTTAATCTACAGACCTGCAGATCTAGTATAACAACTGGAGTCTCTTTGTAGGACAATTTGTCAGTGACTTGAACATCCTCAACCAGGACAACCCGGGATGGGTCTCCTATGCACTTTTGTAGCATTGATACATGAAAAACTAGATGAATAAATTCTATCCCTGAAGGCAGTTCTAACTCATAAGCTCATCGACCTATCCTTTGAAGGATCCGATATGGGCCAATGAACCTAAGCTGAGATTTCCCTTCCTACCAAACCTCATCACACCCTTTACAGGTGAAACCTTAAGAAATACCCAATCATCAACATTAAACTCGAGGTCTTTACGCTGTACATCGAAATAAGACTTCTGATGACTTTGGCTATTAGCAAACGCTCTCTAATAAGTTTCACCTTTTCTTCTGATTGATGTATCGTATCAGGTCCTATCAATCTTTCTTCCCCTACTTCAAACCATCCTATGGGGGACCTACATTTCTGCCCGTATAAAGCCTCGTAAGGTTCCATATGGATAGTGGAATGATAACTGTTATTGTATGCAAACTTAATAATAGATAGGTGATCGTCCCAACTCTCTCCAAAGTCCAACACGCACGCCCGTAACATGTCCTCAAGTGTCTAAATCGTGCGCTTAGCCTGGCCTTCTATTTGGGGATGGAAAGTTGTACTCTAATTAACCTGCACCCCCAAAACTTTCTAAAATGACTGCCATAACCTAGCTATGAATTATGCCCCTTTGTTAAAAATAATAGATGTTGGCTGCCATGCAGTCGGACTATTTCTTTTATATATAACTCAACATAATTTTTGGCTGAAACATAGTCTTGACTGGTTTTGTCAATTTGTCGACAATGACCCAAATGGAGTCGAATTTATGCCTGGTGCAAGGTAGCCCTGTAACAAAATCCATATTGATTGCTTCCCATTTCTACGTAGGTACAACTATCTCTTGAGTCGGTTTGCCAGGTTTTAATGTTCAGCTTTTACCTGTTGGTAATTAGGACACTGTGCTACAAACTCAGCTACACCTTTCTTCATTCCAGGACACCAATATATCTCATTTATATCATGGTACATCTTCGTTGAACCTGCGTGAAGAGAGTGAAGAGAATAATGTACCTCTGCATAATCTGCTGTCGAAGACCTACTACATCTAGAACACAGAGTCAATCTCTGAATCTCAGGACAGCGTCTCCCGTTAACTCAAACGCCGAGAGTTTGCCCTGCTGAATTTTATCTCTGAGATGCACTAAGCTGGTCCTTGTATTGTCGCTTCTTCACCTCTACAACTGGAGATGATACTTCTATATTTTGAATCATGACCCCATTATCCTCTAAATCTACTATTGAGACTGCTAGATTGGCTAACTGGTGCAGCTCTCGAGCCATTTCCTGATGTTCTAGCATCAAATATGCTAGACTGCCCATGGATCTGCGACGAAGGGCATCGGCTACAATATTAGCCTTCCCTAGGTGATATAGGATATTCACGTCATAGTCTTTCAGCAACTCTAGCCAATGATGTTGCCATAAATTCACTCTTTCTGTGTAAAGATATACTGGAGGCTTTTGTGATCCGTAAAGATATCTACATGGACACCATATAAATAGTGCCTCCAAATTTTCAAAGCATGAACAACTACAGCCAATTCTAAATCATGGGTGGGGTAATTCTTTTCGTGCTTCCTTAGCTATCTCGAAGCATAGGAAATCACCTTGCCATGCTGCATTAGAACACACCCCCATCCAACACCTGAAGCATCACAATATACTACATAGCCCTCTAGACCTTCCGGTAAGGCTTATACTGGTGCAGATGTCAATTTATTTTTTAGTTTCTGAAAACTCTGCTCACAAGCCTCAGTCCAGTGAATTTAGCTGCTTTATGAATCAATCTTGCCAACGATGCTGATAAGGTAGGTAATTCTTCTACAAACTTTCTGTAATACCCGGTTAACCCTAGGAAGCTACGAACCTCGGTAGGAGTCGTGGGTCTAGGCCATGTCTTTACTGCCTCGATTTTCTGTGGTTCAACCTGAATACGTGCATCTAACACTGTATGGCTAAAGAAATCCATAGAATTTAACCAAAACTCACATTTCAAGAACTTCACATATAACTGGCAATCTCTGAGGATCTAGAGTACTGTTCATGAATAATCTCCATGTTCATCTTCTGATCGTGAATATACCAGAATATCATCAATAAACTCTATCATAAACAGATCCAAATATGGCCTAAAGATGTTGTTCATCAAATCTATTAACGCTATTGGGGCATTCGTCAATCCAAAGGACATGACCACGAACTCAAAATGACCATACCTACTCTTGAAAGTTATCAGAATATCTTTTTCCTGGACTCGCACCTGATGGTACCCTGACCTTAAGTCGATCCTGGAGAAATACTTTTCCCCTTCTAGCTGATCAAACAAATCATCTATCCTCGAAAGGGGATATTTATTCTTAATAGTAACTTTATTCAACTGTTGATAATCTATAAACCTTCATAGGGATCCATTCTTATTCCTTAAAAGCAAAATTGGTGCACCCCACAGTGAAGCACTAGGCCTGATAAAGTCCTTATCTAACAAGTCTTTCAACTATTCTTTCAGCTCCTTCAGCTCAACAGGAGCCATTCGATACGGGGATGGATATAGGTTATGTATCTGGTGGCGTGTCGAAAGAGAAGTCAATCTCACATTTTGTGGGAATACTTGGAAGCTCATCTGGGAATACTTCTGAAAATTCACTGACCACAAGAATAGACTGAAGTGTCGGGGATTCTGCCTGCATATCCTAAACCCTAACAATATAGTAAATACATCACTTTTTCTATTAGTTTCCTCGCCCGAAGATAGGATATAAACCTACTTTTTGGCGTAGCTGCATTCCTTTCCATTCTCGCACTACCTCCCTTGGAAAGTGAAATCAGACAGTCCTTGTCCAGCACTCCACATTGGCATAACATGGTGCTAGCCAGTTCATGCCCATAATTACATTAAAATTAATCATTTATAGCTCTACTAAGTCTGCTAAAGTATGGAGACCAACAACCTCTACTGTACAGCCCCCGTAATTCTCTTAGCAATGATAGAGTCGCCGATGGGTGTAGACACCGAGAATGGCTGCTGAAGCAATTCTGGTGTTACCAAATTTTCATGTCACTAGTAGAGTAACGTAAGACAGATTAGAACCTAGATCTCAAAACATAAACAGGGTGAGAGTAGACATCCAGTATACCTGTTACAACATCTGACGACTCTGACTCCTGTCGTCCTGGTAGGGCGTAAGTGTGCTTCAGACCACTGCCAGAACTAGATGCCCCAGATCTACCTCTGCCTCTACCAACTCTCGTCGGGACCTGATGGTCCATGATGATCTGATCTATCGCCCTGCTGCCGCTGAGGTAATGGTCTAGGTGGCCTACCAGACATCCCCAGCCTGGGTCCGCCCTGAAATTTTGCCTGCATATCAGTGGGCCTGGCCCTCCAACACTGCTCCTGATTCACTCTTTCTACTTTATACCGATACTTCCTAATCCCTTCTACATTCTGAGCAAAAGCCTGGATGCGCGAAATGTCCATATCCTCTTATAGGGTAGTTGTAATACAGGTTTCCGCATACTCTGGAACAAGACCCATAATGAACTGGTGTACCTTCGCAGGCATGGTGTTACACCCCGTAAAATTTCCAACACATAGATGGCCTTTTCACGTGTTGGTTAAGAGTATTTGAAAGTCGTACATGCTAGAAAAAGGCCCGGGAAAAGACCGTACGAGAAACCTGTCGAACCATCACGGAAGGAGCCGGGGCAGAGCCCCTCCGCGATGGCAACGTGTCACGGAGGTGGAGCCTCCGCGTTGGCTCAGTGACACGTTGGCCCTGTCCAGGCCGAAGTATATAAACCCCTCACTTCGGTTTATTTCATAAAATTCTTATAATTTCCAGAAGAAAACGTAGGGGAATAGGGGAGAACGAAGATTCCTTACCAATATTCGTCCTATTACGCCATCAAACGCGGTCCAAACTCAAATTAACTCCAGATACCGAGGTATTAAGCAGTAAGGAGCATTCCTACGGATTTAGTTTCGCGAAATTCGGCCGGCGAGTCATCGTGCTACCGAACTAAGGTAAGTGGAATTGCTCCAAATTAGTGTCAATATACTCCTATCCCTAAAGTGAGTATTTCTCCCTTCTGTACTTTCGAAAAATAGTGAGTTTTTGACCGTCTTTCGATAAGCCAAAGTTTAGGCTATAAATATATCGAAAGTGACATTTTCTTTCAGAATATTGGTGTATTTAGTTCTAATTAACATATATATAAATGCAGTTGGGAGAAATAGCTCGAGTACTGACCGAGCATCGTCCGTTAGTCGGATAAACCGACGTTAAGGTATGTGAATCCAGTTTCTTTGGCAAGTTAGTAGTTTTAGCCTTGTATAGCACAGTAAACTCCGTAGTAGAATTCCCGGAGTTTAATATTGAATATTGTGCAAGTTCAGTAGATCTGGTTTGCGTTGTTATATCGTACACAGTCCGAAAGTTAGTAAAGCATGCGCCAAAATGGCAAGTTAGCATTCCAGACTCAGTATAGCCCAGTACGTGATTAGCAAGAATGTTCCTAGAATAATATGACAGACATTCAGAATAAGAGTTAGTAAAGTAAAATCAGAACTCAGATAGTATTTTTCAGTTTAAACATGCTTGCTATATATGTGCTTATTGTTTGTTGATACTTGGTTGTGTTACAGTTATAGATACAGTATAGGAGTCCTCCGTACTTAGACATGGTTATTTATATCGGAGGCTATGGCCCGAGCCGGAGACCCAGGGGGCCGGCAGAGGTGCTCGTAGTTAGCAAATGAGTGAAGTGACTTATTTTTGGCTGGTTTTGACCCGGGTAGGGGTATATAGATTGTTTGCTTGATTGGCGCCATCCGGCTTATGGGGGTTGGTATTGGCTCTTGTTTTCTATATATATATATATATATATATATGTATTTATGTGTTATATGTTAATTAATAGACAGCAGGCCTCCACGTCTACAGGTACGCTCCTGCCCTATCACAACGCAGAAAGTCTGATTCAGTTCATATCAGTTCTTACAAATTCAGTTATCTCCTGCTATTCAGAATTTATAGTTATGTTATTTGTATTCAGTTGTATCCAGTTGCTTTGCATACTCAGTACCAGTGGTACTGACGCCCGTTTGGGGCGCTGCATTACTTGCCTGCAGGTACTCATAGACGAGGAGGCGATCCCTCGTGATTCCATCCAGCTTGTAGAGTCATCAGCTCCTGTCATCTGGAGCTTGATAATCAGAGGTGTATTTCATTTTCTTTTATTGTATAGTACGGGTAGGTCGGGGCCCTGTCTCGACCATCTTATCAGTATTCCTAGAGGCTTGCAGTCTGTATATATTTCCCTGTGGTTAGTTGTGTCGGTCGTGTGAGGCCGTGCGTTTTGTTTAGTTGTTTCGCACTGTTGATTATGTTGGCCGTGTGGGGCCATTGTCTGATAGTAGTGGTGACCTTGACGGTCACGTAATTATTCAGTATTCTATTGTTGAGTTACAGATAATTAGACAGCATGGTGTCCTTGTCGGCCCGCATAGGTTTCCCCTTTGTAAGTATGTTTCTGGTTAGCTGAAGTTTTATTCAGGTGGCTATAGGCCCAGTCTATCGGAAGCTGTGTTTACAACCTTATATAGCCCATTGTTTCCAGAAATCTGAGTTAGAGCTAGCCAGGCACCAGATGTGCTTAGGCTCACCAGTTAGCAATCTAGGTCCTACTAGGGCACCAGGTGTCAGTCATACCCCCAAGGCAGGGCGTGACAAACTTGGTATCAGAGCAGGTCGTGTCCCAGGGAGTCTGCAAGCCGTGCTAAGTAGAGTCTTGTCTATGGATGTGTTGTGCACCACATACTATAGGCAGGAGGCTGCGAGGCATGATAGGATGGTTACTCTTCTTTCCCATTCAGTCATGCTATAGAGCGGTACAATATAGGGTTGGGTCCCTAAAACTTATCATATTCTTTGTCTACACATAAGAATGGCAGACCAGCATCACCCTGCCACCGGCAGAAGATTAGACACAGCAGCAGGAGAAGGCACCAGCAGGATGCCTCAATTCCATTCAAAGTCAGTCCGATCTGAGGGCGATATAGAGGCTTCATCACAGCCCTCTCAGCAGTCCCCCTCACATCAGGAGCCATTGGGCAAGACACCGCCTCCGATAGCTCATGTACCTTCGCCATCAGACCAAGAAGTTCAGAGCGCAGTGGTTATGTTGGCACAAATGATGGCCACACAGCGCCAGTCAGTGCCACCTGTAGCAGCAGAGCCTTCAGGTGGGTCAGGAGTTTTTGGCACTAGGTCCCCCACAGTTCACTGGGTCAGATCAAGCAAAGGACCCTCAAGATTTCCTAGATCAGATGCAGAGAATTTTCTGGGTTATGCATGTGACCCCTACAGAATCAGTTGAGCTGGCAGTGTTTCGGTTGCGAGACATAGCTGTAGTATGGTATGAGAGTTAGGAAAGGTCTCGAGGGAGAGATGTTGCCCCTCCGACCTGGTCCAGCTTCTCGTAGGCCTTCCTGGACCGTTATTTGCCATGGAAGATCTGGCAGGCCTGGATGGATCAGTTTTTTTATTTAGAGTAGGGGGCGAGGAGTGTACGAGAATATGCCCTACAGTTTGACTTCCTATCCCGCTATGCTCCAGCTTTTGTGGACACTATGCCATCCAGAGTCCACCGGTTCATTATGGGTCTGAACCCAGAATATATTGAAGCTTGCATGACGGCTACGTTACGAGAAGATATGGATATTTCCCGAGTACAGGCCTTTGCCCAGACCATTGAGGGCCTTAGGCAGCGGCAACAGGGCAGTAGACAGACAAATCAGGAACAGCGCCGCAGAGACACATCAGATGGAATGCAGAGGGTGGTTCAGAGAGGACCTAGGCCCCGATCGTCAAACAAACCCCCTAGACCCCCACCTCCACCACAGTAGAAGCAGCGAGGTAGATTTGCTCGTCGAGGGCAGTCAGAGTCTGGCGGCAGTTCTCGAACAGTAGATTCTCCGCAGCAGAGAAGGGGAGAGCAGAGCAGATTTACACCCCCACCCTGCCCTAATTGCGGCCGACCTCACATTAAAGCTTGTAGATATGGCTCCTCGGGGTGTTATATTTGCGGGCAGGAGGGGCACCGCATGAGAGATTGTCCGGCCAGGGACAAGAGAGCAGAGATAGTCAGGATAGGGGATCCGCAGGGCCACGAGCTCCAGCAACCTCGGCAGGGCGTAGGCCCTCAGGTTCAGCAGGTAGAGGCCGAGGTAGATCAGGAGCTTCTAGCTCAGGTACGGGCTCAAGCCGTACCTATGCATTACCAGGGAGACAGGACTCAGAGGCGTCTCCAAATGTAGTGACAGGTATGATGATTATCTGTTCATGCCCTGCTTATGTACTGATTGATCCAGGGTCCACTCTGTCATATATTACCCCTTTTGTGTCTCGAAAGTTTAATGTCGCACCAGATTTATTACAGCAGCCCTTTTCAGTATCTATACCCGTCGGTGACTCCATTATAGCTAGTAGAATTTATCGAGGGTGTACAGTAGAGGTTGCTGATCGCCAGACTATAGTAGATCTAGTAGAGTTAGAAATGATTGATTTCGATGCCATTATGGGTATGGATTGGTTGGTGCCATGCTATGCTAACGTAGAATGTTGGACCAAGACGGTCCGATTCCACTTTCCAGGAGAGGCAGTGCGAGAGTAGAAAGGCAACACAGCTACTCCAAAAGGTAAGTTTATTTCCTACCTTCAGGCGAGGAAATTGATAACTAAGGAATGTATCTACCACCTAGTCAGGGTTCAGGATGTTCGGGTAGACTCTCCGAAACTTCAGTCTGTTCAGGTGGTGAATGAATTCCCTGATGTATTTCCAGACGAGTTACCTGGTATTCCCCTAGAAAGGGAGATAGATTTTGCAATTGACTTGCTACCAGGTACTCAGCCTATATCAATTCCTCCGTATCGCATGGCTCCTGCTGAACTCAGAGAATTAAAGGAGCAGCCGAAGAACCTACTAGATAAGGGTTTTATCAGGCCGAGTATTTCACCATAGGGTGCGCCAGTCCTATTTGTGAAAAAGAAGGATGGCTCACTCCGCATGTGTATAGATTACCGGCAGCTGAATAAAGTTACAATAAAGAATAAGTATCCGCTTCCCAGAATAGATGATTTGTTTGATCAGTTACAGGGGCCCAGATATTTCTCCAAGATTGACTTGCGGTCCGGATATCATCAGGTTCGAGTTCGTGAAAGAGACCTTCCCAAAACGGCTTTCAGGACCCGATATGGACACTTTGAATTCCTAGTTATGTCCTTTGGTTGACGAATACCCCAGCAATATTCATGGACCTGATGAATAGCATTTTCAGAACATACCTGGACCTGTTCGTGATAGTGTTTATTGATGATATTCTGGTGTATTCTCGCTCTGAAGCAGATCAACAGGCTCATTTACGGCCAGTGCTCCAGATTCTTAGGGACCGTCAATTATATGCTAAGTTCTCCAAGTGTGAATTCTGGCTGAACTCAGTAGCCTTCTTGGGGCATATTGTGTCGGATGTTGGTATATAGGTTGACACGCAGAAGATAGCAATAGTTAAAACCTGGCCTAGGCCTACCACTCCAACCGAAGTCCGTAGTTTTCTGGGGTTAGCGGGATATTACAGGATATTTGTTGAGGGATTCTCTACTATAGCGGCACCTCTGACCAAACTGACTCAGAAAGCGGCAAAGTTTCAGTGGACAGAGGCATGTGAGCAGAGCTTCCAGGAGTTAAAAGATAGATTAACCTCCGCCCCAGTGTTAGCATTGTCAGAAGGTACAGAAGGTTATTCAGTGTATTGTGATGCATCAGGCGTTGGGTTGGGTAGTGTGTTGATGCAGCATGGTAAGGTGATTGTGTATGCTTCCAGACAGCTGAGGAAACACGAAAAGAATTACCCTACCCATGACCTGGAATTAGCCGCAGTGATCCACGCCTTAAAGATATGGAGACATTACTTGTATGGCATCCATGTGGATATTTTCACAGATCATAAGAGCCTACAGTATATCTTCACTCAGAGGGAATTGAATTTGCGACAGCGTCGCTGGTTGGAGTTATTGAAAGATTATGACGTGGACATTCTGTATCATCCGGGAAAAGCCAACGTAGTAGCAGATGCTCTCAGTCGTAAATCCATGGGAAGTTTGGCATATTTGCAGCCAAAGCAGCGGTAGTTGGTCAGGGAGATACATCAATTAGCCAGCCTAGCCATTCGTATAGTAGACACAGAGGACAACAGAGCGGTAATTTAGAACACCGCCATGTCATCATTAGTTGTCGAAGTAAAAGAACAGCAGTATGAGGATCCTGACCTGATCCAGCTCAAAGACAAAATTCAGCAGGGTAAGGCGCCAGATTTTTAGATAACTGAGGAAGAAGTGTTGTTATGTAAAGGCCGCCTCTGTGTTCCAGATGTTTCAGGGCTCCGCCAATAGATTATGAATGAGGTACATTACGCCAGTTATTCTCTTCACCCCGGTGAGACGAAAATGTACCATGATATCAAGGAGAATTATTGGTGGCCAGGAATGAAAAGAGAAATTACCGAATTTGTAGCCCAGTGTCCTAACTGCCAACAGGTAAAAGCGAAACACCAGAAACTAGGCGGGTTAACTCAGGACATAGCTGTGCCTCTCTAGAAATGGGAAGCAGTGAATATGGATTTTGTAGCAGGATTACCCCGTACCAGACATAGACACGATTCTATTTGGGTAATAGTTGACAAGCTGACAAAATTAACTCATTTCCTGCCAGTGAAAGCTACCTTCTCGGCCGAGGATTAAGCCGAATTATATATCAGAGAAATAGTTAGATTACATGGAGTGCCAGTATCTATTATTTCAGACAGAGGAGCACAGTTTACAACTAGATTTTGGCATTCGTTCCAGAAGGGTCTGGGAACGCAGATTAATTTGAGCACATCATTCCACCCTCAGACAGATGGACAGGCTGAGCTCACTATTCAGACGCTCGAGGACATGCTACGAGCGTGTGTGCTAGATTTTGGAGGTAGCTGGGACGAGCATTTGCCGTTAATTGAATTTGCTTATAATAATAGCTATCACTCAGCCATCCAGATGGCGCCCTTTGAAGCATTGTATGGGCAAAAATGCAGATCACCAGTTGGCTGGTTTGAAGTGGGAGAATCAGCATTGATTGGACCATAAATCATTCCACAGTTAGAGGAGAAGGTAAAGCTTATCAGAGAACGCCTACTGACTGCACAGAGCCGCCAGAAATCATATGCTGATGTGCGGCGCAGAGACCTGGAAATTGATGTGAATGACTGGGTATTTCTGAAAGTATCTCCGATGAAAGGGGTGATGAGATTCGGCAAGAAAGGTAAGCTTAGTCCGAGATTTGTTGGGCCTTATCAGATTCGTCGAAGGATAGGCCGAGTAGCATATGAGTTGAACTTGCCTCCAGAATTGGAATCCGTTCATCTGGTCTTTCATGTATCTATGCTGAGGAAATGCATAGGAGACCCATCCAGAGCAGTCCCAGTCCAGGATATCCAGGTTACGGAAGAGCTGGCCTATGAAGAGGTTCCAGTAGCCATCTTAGACAGACAGATTCGTAGATTGAGAACTAAGGATATTGCGTCTGTCAAAGTATTGTGGCGTAACAGGAACTGAGAGGAGATGACTTGGGAGGCGGAGGAAGATATGAAGACCAGATACCCTCATTTATTTCAAGCCTAGTCAAGCGACAAGTATGTTAGTATTATTATCTTATGCAGTGCCTTGTAGTATATATAAATGAGAAGGTCTATTTTAATCTGTCATTTAAGTACTATAGTATTGTGTGGAGTACCTGTATGGGACTTTTCTGCATTTCAAGTTTTTGGGATAGTCCATATTACAGGGAAAACTCTGCCGAAATTTTTCTAAAAACAAGTTAAGTAAGTTGAGAAGTCCTTTAGATAAAAGTTTTCATTCGAGGATGAATGTTCTTAAGGGGGGGGGGAATGTTACACCCCGTAAAATTTCCAACACATAGATGGCCTATTCGCGTGTTGGTTAAGAGTATTTGAAAGCCATACATGCTAGAAAAAGGACCGGAAAAAGACTGGACGAGAGACCTGTTGAACCATCACGGAAGGAGCCGGGGCAGAGCCCCTCTACGATGGCAACGTGTCACGGAGGTGGAGCCTCCGTGTTGGCTCCGTGATACGTTGGCCTTGTCCAGGCCCAAGTATATAAACCCCTCACTTCGGTTTATTTCATAAAATTCTTATAATTTCCAGAAGAAAACGTAGGGGAACAGGGGAGAACAAAGATTCCTTACCAATATTCGTCCAATTACACCATCAAACGCGGTCCAAACTCAAATTAACTCCAGATACCGAGGTATTAAGTAGTAAGGAGCATTCCTACAGATTTAGTTTCGCAAAATTCGGCCAGCGAATCGTCGTGCTACCGAACTAAGGTAAGTGGAATTGCTCCAAATTAGTGTCAATATACTCCTATCCCTAAAGTGAGTATTTCTCCCTTCTGTACTTTCGAAAAATAGCGAGTTTTTGACCGTCTTTCGATAAGCCAAAGTTTAGGCTATAAATATATCGAAAGTGACTCTTTTAGAATATTGGTGTATTTAGTTCTAATTGACATATATATAAATGCAGTTGGGAGAAATAGCTGGAGTACTGACCGAGCTTCGTCCGTTAGTCGGATAAACCGAGGTTAAGGTATGTAAAGCTAGTTTCTTCGGAAAGTTAGTAGTTTTAGCCTTGTATACCACAGTAAACTCCGTAGTAGAATTCCCAGAGTTGAATATTGAATATTGTGCAAGTTTAGTAGATCTGGTTTGCGTTGTTATATCATACACAGTCCGAAAGTTAGTAAAGCATGCGCCAAAATGACAAGTTAGCATTCCAGACTCAGTATAGCCCAGTACATGATTAGCAAGAATGTTTCTAGAATAATATGACAGACATTCAGAATAAGAGTTAGTAAAGTAAAATCAGAACTCAGATAGTATTTTTCAGTTTAAACATGCTTGCTATATATGTGCTTATTGTTTGTTGATACTTGGTTGTGTCGTAAGGGCACCCTTTTGAGCGTCCTCGCCGCCCATGGGTTGGTAACTGTGTCGCCCACTGAGCGGGTGGGTTTACGTCACTCCAAGGAGTGGCATACCATCCCCAATTTGGATGAAGATGGGATGAAGCTTTCCCCATATCAGGCTGATCAGCAATACAGTACAGATAGCCCTGTTGTGCGCAAGCGCCCAGGGAACAGATTCAGATGTAGTTACAGTTATAGATACAGTATAGGAGTCCTCCATACTCAGACATGGTTATTTATATCAGAGGCTATGGCCCGAGCCGGAGACCCAGGGGCCGACAGAGGTGCTCGTAGTTAGCAAATGAGTGAAGTGACTTATTTTTGGCTGGTTTTGACCCGGGTAAGGGTATATAGATTGTTTGCTTGCTTGGAGCCATCCGGCTTATAGGGGTTGGTATTGGCTCTTGTTTGCTATATATATATATATATATGTATTTATGTGCTATATGTTAGTTAATAGACAGCAGGCCGCCACGTCTACAGGTACGCTCCTGCCCTATCACAACGCAGAAAGTCTGATTCAGTTCATATCAGTTCTTACAAATTCAGTTATCTCTTGCTATTCAGAATTTCTAGTTATGTTATTTGTATTCAGTTGTATCCAGTTGCTTTGCATACTTGGTACCAGTGGTACTGACGCCCGTTTGGGGCGCTGCATTACTTGCCTGCAGGTACTCATAGACAAGGAGGCGATCCCTCGTGATTCCATCCAGCTTATAGAGTCATCAGCTCCTGTCATCCGGAGCTTGATATTCAGAGGTGTATTTCATTTTCTTTTGTTGTATAGTACGGGTAGGTCGGGGCCCTGTCTCGACCATCTTATCAGTATTCCTGAAGGCTTGCAGTCTGTATATATTTCCCTATGGTTAGTTGTGTCGGTCGTGTGAGGCCGTGCGTTTTGTTTAGCTATTTAGCACTGTTGATTATGTTGGCCGTGTGGGGCGATAGTCTGATAGTAGTGGTGACCTTGCCGGTCACGTAGTTATTCAGTATTCTATTGTTGAGTTACAGATAACTAGACAGCATTGTGGCCTTGTCGGCCCACATAAGTTTCCCCCTTTGTAAGTATGTTTCTAGTTAGCTGAAGTTTTATACAGGTGGCTATAGGCCCAGTCGGCCGGAGGCTGTGTTTACAGCCGTTATATAGCCCATTGTTTCTAGAAATCTGAGTTAGAGCTAGCCAGGCACCAGATGTTCTTAGGCTCACCAGTTAGCAGTCTAGGTCCTACTAGGGCACCAGGTGCCAGTCATACCCCCAAGGCGGGGCGTGATACATGGTATCCATAAATGTTGGTGCATATCTTGCCAACGAGTCAAACCTCATCATGTACTCCCGAACACTCATCCTCTCTTGCTCCAAGTGTAAGAATTGATCCACCCGAGCCTATCGGATCTCTCGAGGAAAATAGTGATATATGAAAGCCTCTGAAAAATTGGACCAAGTAGGTGGGGGTATATCTGTGCCTTTGGACCTCTCCCGACTCTCGTACCACAAAACCGCTATATCTCGTAGCCGCAATACTGCTAACTCGACTGACTCTGCGGATGTAGCATGCATTACCTTGAATATTCTTTGTAACTGATCCAGGAAGTCTTGAGTTTCCTCTCTGCTGTCTGTCTCCATAAACCATGGAGGACTGAGGGCAAGGGAAAGAAATTCACAAACCCTCGAACTTTCAGGTCCTCTAGTAGATTCCACGACAACTAGTGCCACTGGTTGGCGCTAAGCGACCATCATCTGAGCCAGCATATAAACCGCATTCTAACCTTCTAATCTGATGGTATAGGGATAACCGGGGGTGGCACTGATGTATCTGCTTCCCTAGGGGACTCCTGGTATGGAAGAGAATGGTGGGGAGATTGAGGTGATATCTACCACTCGCCCTCAGGTCAGGCTGTCTCTGACTGTGGTACTCTGCTAGTGCCCTCTCCTACCGCCGTGTCCAACTCCCAACTAGTCATAGTCTCTTGTGCATCGAAAATTTTCTTTGTATATAAGGAGAATAACATAAGCTTAGGAACTCAACCCTATACCTCTTAGCTCTATAGCACGATTTGAGAAGGAAGGAGGGTAACTACGTTATCATGCCTCGTAGCCTCCTACCTATGGAATATGGTGCACAACACATCCACAGACAAGAATCTACTAGACACGTCTTGCAAACTCCCTAGGATATGATGTTGATCTGATACCAAGATTGTCACGCTCCACCTTGGGAGGCGTAACTGGCACCTAGTGCCACACTAGAACCTGGGCTGACCTAACTAGGGTATATGCACCTCAGGTGCCTATCAACAACTTAAAATAAAAAAAACAAATAGATATACCTCGATTTTAAACACAGCCTCGAGCCGACTTGGCCACCATGCTGTGTAAGTCATAACAAAAGAAAGATAGGTAGTTATATATAAACTATATCCAAGAAGGCTACTAACTAATAGCTAAGCTAGGCCCCACATGACCAACACACAAAACATAAAAACATATGCCTCACACGACCAACAACAACCAACAACTAGGAACTGTAATCCACAAACCCTTAAGAGTGAAAAGGAGCCGACTGATCTGCTAACCCTGGATGACTACTAAGGAGGTCTTGAAACTCATCTATACGTACCTGCAGGCAAGTATGCAGTGCTCTATAGGTGGGCATCAGTACAGTATGTACCGACTATGTAAGGCAGTAACAAAAGTTGAATAGAAACAGATAAAAGAACTGAAAGTAATCAATATGAAGGATAAGAGTTTTAACCTAAAAAGCCTCACAATCTGAAGTATAGCTAATAAGTAAGTATACAAACAAGAACCTCACCTAGCCCCCATAAGCCTGAAAGGTACAATCAGAACAATATAACCTACCTGGGCCCCCATAAGCCCCGATAGGCACAATTTAGTCTATATACCCCTAACAAGGTCAATATGATTCGACAGGTAACTATAGCTAACCTACCTAGTGTCTGGGTATGCAACTAAGCCCTCTAGGTTCTGTAACTGTGTCTAAGCCCTCTGGGATCCTTTGACTACACCCTGGGCCCACAAGGCTCGACAGAGGGTCAGTAATGTTGTTATGGCATAAAGGAAGTCCATACATTAAGGGACTTTGATACGGCCTTATAGGCCTAAATATATTCCTTTCAGACATCTCATAGCTCCTTTGAGAGATCTATAACCCCCTCGGCAATGACACAATTAGCAACCCTGAGGTTGGTCAACGAAAGGCTATATTAGGTGGGGTCAATCCCAACTAAATTCCTACCTTTTAGTCTCAAATCTATCTATAGAAGCTAATCAAAATAAACCTACTCGTAGCATACTTACGAAGGCAAAGGTTGTATCGACTGTACGACGAGGATAACTTGCCAAAAAGGTTAGCCTTAACATACGTCAATTGTCTATTTTTGTTCACCCAAACAGTTCCAACCTAAAACCGGTAATTCCTCCAAATTGCAGCCCTTAAGCTGAGAGAATGAAGCTATTTTCAATACTAGAAAATGACTGACAACAATATCCTTTAAGCATATTATCTACAAATCAAGCTCTATCTAATTCAGCCGAAACCTTACAACTTCCCAAGAGTTTAGAAGGTAGAAACACTTACATATCACTTGAGGACACTTAGGACTCAATTAGGAGTGATTTCTACAACTTCTACTCAGTGGGACTCCGACAATTCGAGTGAGATTTTAAGAAATGACTTCGTAGGAACGTTCCTCGTAGGCCCGAAACTTTCTATCCAAGATGAATTTGCGTTTGAATGGGTTTAACGGTGTAATTCGGTGAAAATATCACGAAATAGATGCTCACATTTTTTATTTCGACTTGGGAAAATATTGAAAATGATTCATTTAAGCATCAAGGAGCTTGTATATATTTGACGCGGTGGGCCGGGGGTGCAGCATGTTGCCCGTAGCGCCAGAACATGGGCGCAACACGCCAGCTAATGTGCTGGTATGGCCGCATGGTGTGGCGCCAGGTGCGCCCTACCTCCGGCCCCTGCCTCCTGCTCACTCAACACCATGCTCGTATGCTCATTCCCTGAGCCCTTCTTCACATGCGTCATATTCCAAAACTCTGAACATACGTACGCACACGTCGGTTAAAGATAGAAACCTACGTGGTGTAACAAGAACATTCATATCATAATCCTTGAGGAGATCTAGCCACTTCCTCAGTCAAAAATTCAAATCCTTCTGAGTGAATATATACTGAAGGCTCTTGTGATCGGTGAACACATCCACATGCACCCCATATAAGTAGTGCCTTCAAATCTTCAATGCAAATACCACCTGCCAACTCGAGATGGTGAGTTGGATAGTTCTTTTCATGGGTCTTAAGATACCTAGAAGTATGTGCAATCACTTTGCCAAGCTGCATCAATACACACCAAAGGCCAATCCTCGATGCTTCACAATACACCACAAAGCCATCGATGCCCACGGGTAAAGTCAAAACTAGGGCTAAAGTGAGTCGAGTCTTTAAATCCTGAAAGCTCTTCTCACAAGCATCAGACCACTGAAATTTAGCCTTTTGCTAAGTTAAATTGGTCAACGGTGCTGCAATGGATGAAAATCTCTCGACAAATCTCCTATAATAGCACGCTAAACCCAAGAAGCTCCTAATATCTATAGGACTGACAGGTCTAGGCCAATTCTTCACCTTTTCTATCTTTTGAGAGCCCACTTTCACACCCTCACTAGACACTACATGACCCAAGAATGCAACTGAGTCCAGCCAAAACTCATACTTTCTAACCTTAGCAAACAACTGGCGATCCTTGAGAGTCTGAAACACAATCTTCAAATGAGCAGCATGCTCCTCCTCGCTTCGAGAGTATATAAGAATATCATCTATGAAGACAACCGCGAACATGTCAAAATATTGCTTGAACACCCTGTTCATCAAATTCATAAAAGCTAAAGGGGCATTCATTAGTCCAGAAGATATAACTACAAACTCATAGTGACCATACGGAGTCCTAAAGGCTGTCTTCGGAATGTCACTCTCCTTAACTCTGAGATGATGATAGCCAGATCTGATATCTATCTTAAAAAAACACTTAGCACCCTGAAGTTGGTCAAACAAGTCATCAATCCTTGGAAGGGGATACTTATTCTTGATTGTGACCTTATTCAACTGCCGATAATCAATGCATATACGAAGAGCATCATCCTTCCTTCGAACAAAAAGAACTGGTGCACCCCATAGGGACTTACTATGCCGGATAAACCCTTTGTCTAGGAGATTTTTCAACTGCTCTTTCATCTTCTTTAGCTATTCTGGAGCTATTTTGTAAGGAGAAATGGATATAGGCTGCGTATCGGGAAGAAGGTCAATACCAAATCAATCTCCCACTTGGGAGGGACTCCTGGTAGATCATTAGGAAACACCTTTGAATACTCACATACAACAGGAACTGATGGGACGGATGGGGTCTCGAACATAGAATCCTTAACTTGAACTAGATGGTACACACAACCCTTAAAGATTATCTTTCTGGCCTTAAGATAGGAGACAAAACAACCTACAGGCACTGTTGAACTACCCTTCAACTCTAGGACTGAAAAAGCTAGAAATTGAAACTCTACCATATGAGTTCTATAATCAACTGAAGCATAACATACATGCAACCAATCCATACCGATTATGACATCAAAATTGGTGATGTCTAACTCTTTTAAGTCGACTGAGGTAACTTTCTAAAGGACTATGACAGAGCAATTTCTGTATATCCGTCGAACTATAACTGAGTTACTGATTGGAGTAGAGACTGAAAATGGTTCTGATAGAATTTTGGGACTAACACAAATTGAACTGCAATATAGAGAGTCATGAAGGATAATATGGCTCCAGGATCTATCAATGTATACACATCAAGATGAAATATTTGTAATATACCAGTAACCACCTTGGGTAAAGTATCCTTCTCCTAACACGATAAGAGTGCATAAAATTTATTCTGGTGTTGGCCGCCAACTGCACTAGTAGAAGCACCCTATTAGGAAGAACGTGCTACTAGATCCGTTGAACTGGTGGCTGGAGCACGGCCTTGATTGTCACGCTGCCTTGCCAAAGGACACTCCCTGCACTTGTGCCCTGGCTTCCCACACCCAAAGCAAACATATGATCCAACCAGGCACCCTCCTATGTGGTTCTTACCATATTTACCACAGATTGGGAAAGTGTGCTCCACCGGCGTGCTCCTTTGTCCCCTAGAACCTGATGTTCTGCTCCTCTAATCACCGCAAGTTCTAGATGGACATTGGCTGATGAAGACACTGGGGCTATTGACCTCTAGTGGAACTGGGGGCGATGTCCACCATCGTACCTCTGATAGGAAAATCCAGCGCTGCCTGTCCTGGCCCTCTTGGCCTCTCTTTCCTTTTCCTTCACATGATCCGCCTCTATCTACTGGCATATATGACCAATCGGGAGAAGTCTACGTCACTATTCAGCATCACGGTCATGCACTCCTTGACCAACAAATCTGTTAATCCATTCACAAATTTGCTCATACGAGCTCTCTGATCTGCAACCATCTCCGGCGCATACTTAGAAAGTTGGGTAAACTCCAAGGCATACTCTTGGACGGTCATGTTTCTCTGCCTCAAGTTGATGAATTATGTTGCCTTTGCTTCCCTCAACTCTCTAGGGAAGAACTTGTCCAAGAAGGCAGTCACGAACTCCTCCCAGCTTACGGGAACTGCTCCCACTGCTCTACCCTTCTTCCATTGATGGAACCATATGTAGGCAACCCCCTTTAGCTGATAGGAAGCTAAATTTGCATCTCATCTCCGATCACTCCCATAATGTTAGTCATCTTTTCCACCTCCTCAATGAACTCGTATGGATCCTTATCTGCCTTCGATCCAAGAAACTCAGATGGGTTCATCCTGAGGATGTCTCGCACTCTAGCTGTTGTTGCGTTCCTATTTTGGGGAACATGAGTCATCGCCTGCTAGTTGACCTGAGCAATCATGGCCTATGCCAACATCTGAAAGGTTGCCCTAAACTCGACATGAGTAACCTGCTCAGGCAAGGATCCGCTGGAGTTGGTGGGTCTTGCTGATGCGCATCTCCATTGCCATTACCATGGCCATTCCCATTGCTATTTCTCCTATCATTAACTTAGCGTGGAGGCATGATTCTGCAATTGTTTAAAGCTAGAGTTAGAGGGATAGAGAGAGAGAGTTGAACTCATAGCACGATATGGAATCATGAAAGAAGAAAAGTTTCCTAAAATGTTCCATAGCCTCTTCGTCATAAGTGTGGCCATATGGAATCATGAAAGAAGGAAAGTTTCCTAAAATGTTTCATCACCTCTTCATCATAAGTGTGGCCCACTTCACACCCATGAAAAAGACTCTACTTAACGCGGCTTTCAGACATCTTAGGACACTTCAAAACTTGGATTTAATACCAAGTTTGTCTCAACCTAAGCATGGAACTCGAATCGAGACACGAGACCTAGGGCCACGAATGACCCCAAGCTAACCCATGGCACACGCTACGCAAATTCAAGAGCATAACTAAAGTAGAAAATATAAAGTCGTAACTTGAATAAGTGAAAGTCAAAAGTGTCTCAAAGTAACATAGGTGGAGTCAACACTGGGCAAAAGTTAAAACATCTACATATTGTCTGAAAAGCCTCTAGAACATCTAACGAGCTAATGGGACAACACCCCTAACTAGCTCACTAAAGTCTAAAACTGAAATAACATACAAAACATAAACTAGAGGATGTCCTTAGATGATGAGGACTCACCAAGATTGGACTAAAGCGGCCTAAGGTGGAAGCAAGACTATCGGCAGGGCTGAGTCTGATCAGTCGGACCTGTATCATGAGAAGATATAGCATAGAGTATGCAGTCAGTACTTGAAATATACTAAGGATGAAGGTAATTTAAATGGAATTTAAAATATATGAAAGTTCATGAGAGTAGGACATTTCAAGAAAACATGAAGTAATAATCATAGTTGTAACAAGAGGGCTCATGGTTTTCAAAACAATTCATAACTTGTAAAAACTTGTAAAAATATAATTTGTAAGAAAAAACTTGTAAAAATATAACTTGAGCCAAAGTATCATAATCGTACATAAGGAAAAGTGAGAGCATTCGTCATAACCGACACCATCATGATAAAGCTTACATGATTCCCCAACTATCTTATTCAAGTGGGAAGAGCCATCCCAAGCTTTTCAAGACAAGGATACGTGATATCACTAGTAGGTACCCCATAGTTTTAAACCTAAATGTACCTATGTTGGCACGTAGTTCTGAGACCTTGGGGTTTGCCTGAACGTTGGGCCTACTCGCTGCTAGACAATACTCCTAAAAATATGATCATGGCTCATAGTAAATATCACGAAATCATATATGAAGTTCATGGGTTAGTAAAATCATGATATACGTGAACATGCTTGAAATACATGGGATAGCCATGAAAGAAGGCTCTTGATTCAGCCATAAACTTGATACTTGTAAAGGATATGCATACTCGAGAAAGTCATCATACTTGAAATTCATAAATTCATAAAGGGTTCTTGTGAAAATCATGCATCATAAATCATAAGACATAAATTAGGCCTTAAGAGAATTTAAATCATAAGAGGATCATAAAACCCATAAAGAGGATTTTAGTCCTAAGAGTTCATAACCATGCTTATACATAATAGACTATAATTTCATGAGAACTTGTAGGAAGTATAAAATCCCAATATTGGAAAGCATAAATTAGTACCGATTCAACTATACCCATAAGAGAATCATGGAGAAATTTCATAACCCAATGTAATTCCTAGAATTTCAAAAATAGGGCTTGGGGAAAATGGGTGATCATTAATTTGCTTGAAGAAGGAGCATGAGGGTGGAAGAACCCATCATTGATAAGCCCACATACCTAGAATTGACAATCAATAATGAGCCTTGAAACCCCAATTACACTTAGGGAGAATTTGAGGAAGAACACTAGGAGAGATCTTGAGAGAATTTGATCTTGTATAGGGAGTATTAGGAATGGAATGGAAGTTTAAGAAAGATAAAACCCATCAAAACACACTTCCTAAATTCCAAAATGACGTAGTATAGGAGTTAAAAGCATGGGAGATTACAAAATTGTCCTTGAGAATCGTGCAGAATTTTCACGACTAGGCACCCTGATGGTAGCCGTGACGGGCCATTACACTCCTGAAGGTCCATCATTCATGCCGTCGCCCTTATCCAAAAAATTTGAGTCAAAACCTCCTTCTGACGGTAGAAGTGATGGGTCCTCACTCCTTCGATGATCCTTCAGGTCCACGTCAAGCCCTGAATGCAAAAACACCGAGTGACGGTCCAAACGATGGTCTCTCATCGATCTGACGGGCCGTCACCCATGCTGTCAATCAGTAATGCTTCACTCGGAGGTCCACCAATGGCCCGACGGCCGTCACCCTTTCCGTCATGGTTGTGACAAGCCGTCAAGCTTACCGTCACTTCCTACACTAGATCTGCAATTCCAGTTATTTTCCTTCAAAAAGCTATTTCTAAGTCTAAGGTGTTATATGGGCCCACTTAAATTTTTAACTCTGTCTATTTAATACAACCTTTCTTAGACCTTTTTAATTACAACAATAAAATCATTCCATAAAAAAGTTTAAGTCTTACACTCGTTGTGTTAAGTTTCTTTAACGATCGGATGGCTCGTTACATTATATACCAATTAAATAATCGTTTATCCCCGTACGGCTCCTCATGTCGTGCAAGAACTTCCTATTGCATCGTTGTCAAAATCTGTGTGGGATTATATTACCTGCTATTTCTTTCATACCGTGGTCTTACACTTATTCCCCTAGTTTAAACGATGATTCCATTCAATCCTCATCCCAAGGTTTTAGGGATGCCAACGAGTGTATTACTCGAGTGTTATGCGTGAATTTAATTACTCCATCCATGTGTTCCTATAGAACTCTCCTTATTCATACCTCAGGACATTTTACGACCCTCTGAGGTACTTGGAACGTCGGACCATCAGTGAATTAGAACAGTCACTGCAGCAATATCTTTTTTGCTGCAGCAAGAATAAGTTCGCTATAGTGAGACAAAAAAATCATATTAAGAAGTAGAATGGGCAATTTCTGGGTTCATTTCCTATATTTTCCTTCCAACCTTTTGGCAAATCCTCACTACCCTCAGGCGATTCTACTCGTTTCTATCAAGTATTATCATTCTCATAACTTAATTACCTTATTTACTGCATAATGACTGCATTTTCATACCTTTATGCATAGTTTCGAGTTGATGTTGGGGTGGAGAGGATAGTTTCTTTCTATTGTACTAATGGGGTAGATTTCTAAAGCATGCTACTTCCATTTATATTATTAAGTACTTCGTCTCGTCCTCTATATGCTATTTACTATTTTCATGGGGGTTTTGCTCTCGAAAGGTTTTGGGTGGGGTGATGGTTCAAACTTCTTCGAGCCCTTAAGGCTTGAATTTTGATTGCAATGGGTTGGATAATGGGTTTTGGGGCATAGGCATGCCCTCCCACTGCCTGATCTATATCAAAATTGAAAAAAAAATTAAGATTGAAAAACGATTACCATTGATCGGGTCGGAGGTTTTTCTCTGGGGAAGACGGCTTCCGCTGCAACGGGACCCTTTCCGCTACAATAGACTTGCTATAGCGAACCTCGTCCACTGATGCGGAAACCCATTTGCTATAGTGTATGCACTTAGGCAGAACGTTGTTTACCCTATTTTATTTTACACTCATTTCTTTATTATTTCTCTATTGGATAATTCTGCTAATGCACCGATTTTTATAGGATACTACTATTACCATGTCTTCCAACGGTACCCCTCTCGACTACATCAAGTTCATTAACGGTCAATGTCAGCGGAGGTACATCGAGTAGGAGGCAATGGGATTAGTGCATGAGCGGGGCTTCATCATGCAGGATGTGGCATAAAAGGCCCCAGAGTTCTATGCTTGTGTACAAGAGGTGGGATGAAGGCCATTGGTGATGCGACCTTGCTTGGCGAATGAGCAATGGGTGAGGGAGTTATATGCCCACCTTCCCATTGTGAATTGGTCCCTTCTGAACGCATTCATCTATGTCTGGAGGGTAACCTTTAGTATCAGTGTCGCCTCTATCAATGCAGTGCTGGGGTTACTCAATCCCAAGAGGATGAGTTTCGAGATAAAGATGTCAACGGAAACAGGAAGTGGCTCGTGGACACACTGATGGTGGAGAACAAGAGGACTTTGACTACTTAAGGCACCACCCATACCGACATCAAGGGAACCCATTTCACTATGGAGGCTCGGAGGTGGCTGAATCTCGTGTCGCGACAGATCCATCCTTCCACTAATGTCAGCGATATGACCTACCATCGGGCCTTGGTGGTGGCCTGCATCCGGGATCGGATGTTGGTCAATGCTGAAGTACAAATTGTGGAGGAATGGAGGTACTTTGTAGCCAAAGGTGTGTATAGCTTGCCATTCCCCTCCCTCATCACTATGCTATGTGTTCAGGCAAAAGTGTCCCCAGAGGTAGGGGACTATATGATAGAGTGCGACGTACCTTTCGACCCTTTGAGGATGAAAGGTGCATATGGAAGGGGCAGGAAGAAGAGGAAGACCGACTCAAATGATTAGGATAGTGAGGGCCAGGGTGGCAGGCACTTTCAAACCTTCTGGTCCATTTGAGCGCATGGAGGTGGAAATCACCGCCATGAGGGAGCTATTGGGTGGGTTTTCCAGAACACCCCATGGTGGCTTCCACGGGCTCTAAGGATATACAGGGGGCCATTGCATCTCTAGCCCAGGCCCATGTCGAGCTTCGAGAGAATTTGGAGGCAGAGAAGACGAAGCGACACTCCTGAAATAAGATGTTTGTTCGCATGTGGAAGGGGGTGAAAAAGATCCTTAAGACCCTCTCTCTTTTCTCCAAGAAACCCCAGGTGTCCCAGAAGGATGCCCGTCTTGCTTAGCAAGTTTGAGGACAAAGAGGCTAGTGAGTCCGACAATGAGGCCAGTAGTTAGGCATGACTCTGGTGTACCTCTCTTTCCCTCAGCTTCCCTTAGTTTATCTTGTTGGTTGCCCTTGTTTGGGCTTGTTAAACAATTTATTTCCTTTTTGCTCATTTTAGATGATTTTGTTTTCTAGATCGATGTACGGGTGCTTGTTCGGGCATTCAAATGACAAAACGACGTCGTTTTTGTCCCCTTATTAAAAAAAATCTCGCAGTTTATCTATATATCACGCTTATTTCACCACCTTTAGAAGTTTTCCCAGGACAGGGGAGTTGCATTCTGCATAACGCCCGTCCACTGCAGCGGATCCGCTATGACATACCACTTCTCCCTGTAGCGAGAAGAAATCGTCCACAATACATTTATGGAATCGAAAGAAGTGCCAGACTTTTGAGAAAGTTCCATTAATTAGATGTTATTGGTGCCTAACCATCTGTTGTAAATGCTATTATCATATATTTTTTTCGTATAGTTTTCGAACATCTTAATCGATCAAATTCAATTCAGATAGTGAAGTCAAAATGACTCTCATAAAGTGAAACATGACAAGTAAAAGTAAATGAAGAAAATTTACTGTATGTATATCATTAATATGTCACGTGTGTCATTGAATATACAGTGATATACATACAAGATACAAATGAAATACATGTGATGTACCAATGTGTGTCACATGTATCTCGTATGCACATCATGGTATGTCACGTGTATCATTGTACATACAGTGACAGTGACGTATATACGACATATACGTGAAATTCAAATGATACATGATGTGTATGTAAATATACCTCATGTGTATGTCAATGCATGAAAATGCTAAAAGTGTTGACCAATTTTCTGGCATTAACTCTGACGATCTTTCTAGGGGAGTGGCAGTGGATGACGATGACAGCAAAGGAGTTTGGGTGGAAATAGTGACAGATAGGGTTTATGAGAAAGAAAAGAAAAGAAGAAAGAGAAAATATTTAAAATCCCTAATTATATGGGATGTGTTGGAAAATTGTACACACATATTAACCGAATTTTATATGCTTTATAAAATTAGTATTTTTATATTTTGTAAAGTTAATAGTTTTGCTATAATTATCAACAAGCGTCAATTTTACATCATATAATGAAATTAATATTGCTATATTTTGTAAAGTTAATATCACTATAATTAGCACTAAGTGCCATTAAAATTGCTATTTATGAAATTTTTCCTATTTAAATTTTTATTTAAATTAGATTCAATCCGTATCAAAATAAATTTTATTAGGTTTGATTTTGTCTTTCATATTTAACTTTTACTAATTTTATTTTTTGTTCTTTTTATATTTATGATTTTCTTTTTAGAATCCATTTTTTAGTCTTTCAGAAGGGTGACCCACACACGAACAGGGGGAAGGGGGGCGGTCGCCCTTAGAATCTAGTTATAAACCGGCGTGGTGCTACTAGATGCTTCTGATCAATAAAAGACAAAGAGGAGTTCGCCAAAAAGAAAGACCGCCAAAGTAACGACCACCAAGATAGGCATAGTAATTCGATCTTTTGATCACCCATTTTTTAAAAATTTTTTTGGGGGGACGGCTAGATATCACCATCAATGTATATCTAGCAATAGAATTGTGTAAGAGAACGTACATAAAAAAAGTTTTAACACACCGTATATTGTATGTCAAATTGATATCAACAACTACTAACTTGACGAGATAATAAAATTTTTTAGATCCAAACGTATTTCCTATGGGATGAGATAATTTCTTGAAAATTATTTTTATCTGCAAGAATTCTTTGAATAAGAAACATATTTAAGATAATGCTTATCAAACAAACTCATACAGTAAAAGAATCTAATATCTTTAAATATTGTTAACTTTTTTTATTATGACTAAAAGATATAGGACAAAAATAACGATGCAAACAAAAAGAGAGTAGGAATTCTCTACAATGATGCTATTGTAGCAAACTAATTAGAATACAATATAAAGTTTAAATACTTTTAATTTTCATATCTCTGAAAAATAAAATGATAGCAAATGAAAAAATATAAGTTAAATAACATCGGATATTTATTTACATCATTTGATGTAAAAATCACATAATTCTAAAGGAAAATATAAAATGAAAAAGGATTAAAACTCTTGAAGAGATGTTAAAGACTATGTGAGGTTGTAAAAACTCTTTATGAATCTAAGATAGTACTTTATATGCTAAATCAAAATAGAAAAAATATATCATAAGTAATTTAGTTTTTTTATTTTCTCAATTTTTATTTTCAAAATTCTGAATTAAAAGATCAATATTTTAAATTTTCCATCCAAATCAGACCGAATACCAAAAGTTTGAATAAATAATCAAATATTTTAATTTAGTTTGGCGTTTCGGTTTTACCTAAATACACACTTCGTATTCATCAAGATTTCTATCTGTGAGTCACATTGAAGAGGTCTAGAAAGGCCCATTTGCACCAATGGAAGAAAGAAGGGAAAATTACCTAATCAAGATTTTATTTGTTTTCATTAAAATTAAAACGTCTCAATCTGAATATATATTTGAATAATTAAAATATTAGTTTTAATTTGAATATTTAATGATTAAGACTGCTTATTTTACAACGTCCAAATATATATACTTTATTTATTTGTAAATATAATAAATATATAATTTAAATTAAAATAATAATTAAATATTAAAAGAATAGAAATTTAATACAATAAAAATATCATTTGATTAAAAAAATTTTATGTTTGCTAGTGGTGGTGATAGTTAGTGTTAGTGACTAGTAATAGTAGTGATGATAGTTGTGATGATGGAGGAGATTGGTGTTATAGTGACTGACACATGGTGGTGGCTGATAGAGTTGGTTGATGTTAGTAGTTGTTGGTGGTGACTGAAGAATGTGTGGTGGTTGATGATATGTTGGTAGTATTTGATGGAAATGCTAATTATAATGGTGAAAGTGATTGGTAGTAAGGATTGGTGACAGTGGTGGTAGTGACTGATATTGGTGGCGGAGGTGGTAGAGACGATGACTATGATAGTGGTGATAATGCATACAATTATAATAATAAAGCTGGTAGATGTAGTAGTGGTTGACAATACTGATGGTTATCAGTGATGGTTGTGATAAAAAAAATGGTTAATGGTGGTAGTTGGTGGTTGGCGACAGTGGTGGTGGTTGACAATGGTGGTAATGGTTGTGATGGCAGAGGGGGTTAGTGGTCGTAGAAAGAGTGGTAGTGAAAATTATTTATACAAAAATATCTCTTAATGGCATTAGAACTTTGTTCAAGATTTGAATGATTAAGACATCTTCAGACCAAATAAGTGTTGAAATTTTAGTGTAAATGAATACACTTAATAAACTAAGATCTGAACAATTCAGATTTGTACCTTCATTAAATGCAAATAAATGAGCCATAAACAAATTTAAGTCCTCTAATTACCTTCCACAGTGATAGTTTTAAAATATTATCAAATATAACTACACTTTGAGTATTGTATCAAATCCCCTCTACCCTCATCCCTCTTTTTTCCCCCTCTCCAGATCTACAAAAACATCTTCTCCCGATTTATGAAAATCACCGAAACCTCCTTCTTTTCACGCAACACAAATACATCACCGGAAAACTGATCGTTCCTAACTTCTGGTGAAAATTACAGATTCTGATTTGATTCTTTTATTTTGAAGAAGAAAAAGAAATATAGTGAAGATCAAGTTTAAAATTCAGTGAAAAAAAGTAGAAATTTTCTGAGATATCTTAATTAAGAAACTGAAACCCAATGCTTAAAACTTCTAGTTTTCACTCTGTTTCTGTACCCCTTTTAATTTTTTTCCTACTATATCTAATCACAATTTTAAAACTGAACATATACAGTGTATTCAATAGATACAAAGTGAATAGATTAAAGCAAATAAATACAATAAATATAGAGTGAATAGATACAGAAACAGAACGAACAAATATAACAGATATAGAGCAAACAAATACATAATAAAAAATACAATTCCAAATAATAGTTATGAATCGTAATTATACTATGTATATTCACAAATAATAATTATGCTTTAAATTATAATTATTTATGCAAATTTCTTAAAAGAAATAGGTAGACTAGAGTTATTAGTTGTCAACCTTTTAGATACTAATGCAATGTTTCTATCTTTTTAACACTTCAATACGTTTTTAAATGGTTCTAAAAGCTTATGTGATGGGATAAATAAAAAAAATTTATTTTCAATTAAAGGTCTTAAATTTAAACTCAAAAAAGGGAAAAAAAAGCTCATATAATACGTGAATTCAAATTAAAGAAAAACCTATGAATTTCAAGTATCGTATGGCAAAAAAAATAAAAGGCACTTTCACAACATCTTACTTAACATAAAGTTCAAACTAGGATCTTATGCTACATAAAATGGATGAATGAGGTAATTGACATAAAAAAATATTAGGTTTCAGACAAGGAGATCATAAATCTAAAACATAAAAGCTCCAATCACAGTCATTTCCTTAGACCAAGGAACAAAATTAGATTGGACTTTCTGGACAATACATTTGTCCTTGGATTAGTTTTTGCTATCTAAAACTCCTTATACAGCATTGACTTTTAAAGCCAAAGAATCTTTATGTTCCTAGAAAAACACGATTAATGGAGTCTTAGAAGCTTTCGTATGCAAGAATATTGGGTGACACACTCTCTAAATCCATCAAGAATCTCTATGTTGCTCACATGTGTCACCATCTTTTTTTTTTTTATGATGAATTTTGTTAATCTAAATTCTCACTATTATAATAATGGGAAAAGAATCAAATTTCCCTTTTACTATGCAAAAAAGATCAATTTTACTTTCTGTTATATTATTCGTGTAAAAGTATTCTATCATTATTTAAATAGTTTAAATATATTTCTTCTTCGCTAAAACTATCTAAAATGGACATCCAATTTCACGTAACATTGATATTTTAATAAAATAAACGTTATGTGACATACTCCAACGTCCCAACCCATTTTATCCTTCCCTATCATAAACTACTTGTACACTCAATCAAGATTTTCGTGATGCTTGATTTTCTCTGCCCAACTTTCGGTAGTATTAAATATGTATAGGGTGAGAAGGTTTGAGCCTTTACAGCAACTAATTCCCATTTGAATTTTGCCAGTTTGAGTCATAATCACAATTCACTACTGGCGGCCCTTTATTGTTGGAGCAGGCTTCGGTTTGGGCCCACTAAACAATGAAAACTTGAATGAGAAAGCTCAGCCCAGATCACTGTATAAATGGAACGGGCCCATATCTTATGACTTTTTTGTTCAAGTACGTAAAGTCAAAACTTGTGTATGAGTTTGTTAGATCTTCAAGAGAGCTAGGAAAAAAAACAATTTAATGTACTTGTTTGTGTAGTTATGTGTTAAATTAACCATTGAAGGACATGAAAGGGATACTCCTTCTATTTTAATTTATGTGATATTTTTTAAATTTTGAAAGTTAAATAAAATTTTCTTTTACTGTAATCTTTTCAGTTATCAATTGTTGTAACTTATGGTATTTTTACGTAAGTTTGTAATATGTAGATTTAGTTTCAAAAAGCTTTAAAATTTCATATCCGAAGTCAAGATCAAAATTTAAAAATTTCACTCTTAAAATTCGAAGAATACTATATAAATTGAAACAGGAGGAATAACGTATACACTTTATGTTCAAAATAATACTGGTAATCTAGTACAAGTGTTGATCAATCTAGCCTTCAAGGCTTTTCAACCAACTATATAACATCAATCATTAAACTAACCTCCAACTCCTAGCAACTAGTACATAACATCAATTATGTGCAGTACATCAATGTTAAATTAAACTAGTCTCCAAGATTTTCCCTCAAACAGGCTCATAAACATATATTATAGATTTGTCCTTCAACAAGCACACATGTATATACATAGGTAAAGTATATAGCATCTATGCACAAGAAACATTTCTATACCCAAAATAGGCTAAGAGTATAGCCATCGCTTATCTCTAACCTCTTCAACTATCCAAACCCACATAAGCACCTTGGAAATTTTTTATTATGTACCTACTTTATTTTTTCTTAAAAATCGAAATTGGACCAAAGCCGATTTATGTTAATGAGAGAAAAAACGGTCCAGCAAATGTGCAACTTCTTTCTGTCACACAAAAAAAATGAACTTAAAAATGTAAGATCTAGGATATACAATACATGCATAAGTAATACAATGTTTGGTTTATCACTGAAGAAAAGATAATTTTGCATAATTAAAGTAACAGTTGGTTTGAGAAATTATATTCAACATTACTGATACCTATACAAGTTCTGCTAGAATCTTTATAATATTTTATAGGTACGAAATATCAAGTGAGACAAGAATAAAGTATATTAACAATACATTAATAAAAGATATCTAAAAACAAAATGCCTTTTAAATTAAAGTTGATAATATCTGCATGATATCCCTACATTATTACTCATGGCATAACAAGATTTACACGATTATATATTTACCACGTAAACAATTCATATATTATAGTTTTTGTATTATTCGTGAATCAAACAACCTCGTAACACCACAACTAAAAATTAAATCGAAAAATTCCACCTTCCTTTCATATATATTATGCAGTCTTTTATGACTGCGGCAAGCATCTATTTATTTGTGTCGGAGAGGTTTTATTTTCTCATCTAAAGAGGGATACAGAGAACCTTGAGTAGGTTCCTATGGGATTGATGACTAGACATGAGTTTTATTACAGTGCAGAAAGGAGAAGGGAATGTAGCCACATTCAACTTTCCTCTGAAGCCCCAATAAATTCTGGTGGTTGTTCGTTTAGATTTGTTCCAGAAGTTCAGGCTCTCAGATGCTAGTAGTGCTCCACGTGTCCTCCTGCATTTTGACTAATTCAGTGAAATATAATAAAAGCACCTACCCATCCTTACCCTGCCCCTTTCCTCTAGGTTATGGGTCGCAACTCATAATACACCGATGCCCCCCCCCCCCCCACCACCACCCACACCCCCACCAAAAAAAAAAAAAACTTAACTACATGTTTGGTAACTATTTTAAAATTTGATTAATTTAAATTTATATTAAAAAATTTTATTTTAAAAGATAAATGCTCGATATCAAATCGACTTCAATTTTGATATTTAAAACTTGATATCTCTGTGCAAAAAGAAAAATATTCTGCTATTTTCATAAACGCCCTTAAAGCCTTTGAATCCACTGATGCTTAATAGGACAATGATTTAAATGCCTAAAATGTCGAAGTTATCCATATACGAAACTTCATTGAAATTAACTAGCCAGTATTCATTTAGTTGTTCTAATTTATGTGGTGGTTTCAGTAAACACGAAATTTGATTAAAGAAAAAGAAAAAATATTTGAAATTTTATATAAATTTATATAATTATAAATTATATTATTAAAGATAAAATAAAAATTTATAATTAAATTATTTTAAAATAGAAAATATAACATTATTTTTAGAAATTGACTAAAAAATAAAATATGCTATATCAATTAATTAATAGGACGGAGGGAGTATATTTGAACCGTTGAGCCAAAATGTGTACATGTGAATCATGAATAGATGTCACAAACTGGGGTACGTACTATACCAAGTACCACTGTACCAGCCAACCTCCAAGCTCCCAACCTTCTGATGGGAACCCTTATCTACGTTCAGATTATCTTCTTTTCTTTTTATTTTTCAATTAGTATTCAATATTTATATTAAAATTTGATTAAATTTGAATTTGTGTATTATAAAATTTATTAATTTTGAAAATGATATTCTCACTAATTTTTTTTAATTAACGGAAGTTAGAATTCAAATCTCTAGTTAAAAGCGGTAAAGCCCAAACCGTTCTAACACAGTTGATGTTGATTCCTACAAATTATCTCAAATGCATTGAATGCTGTGGAAGGCGGAAGCCAAAAAAAGGGGTAAATTAATTGAGATAGGTGATGTGTTGCTTTTCTTACTCTTTTACGTACTCTATTCTTCTTATACTATAATTGTAACAAGTTAGTGCCCATAATATTTGTTCACTCACTATAAATAGTGCTCCAAATATCCCCTCTTTCCATCTCAACTTTACTTTTAACAATCGATCATTTCTCTCACAACTAGAATTCTCTTTCTTTATCTGCTTAATTAAGTCCAACCATGGAGTTGAAGTTCCTTCACATCCTTGCATACCTTTCAGTGAGTACTACTACTTCATCGTCATTTCTCATTGAGAAGCTGCTCACAATGTTATTTGTATAAATTATTTTTAAAGAAGCTAATGTTTTTTTTTCTTCCTATTTTTTTGGTTAATACTTTAGTTGGCACTGGTGGCAAGTTGTGCAGCTCTTCCTGCATCGATCGGTCAAGCTTATTGGAATAGTAAGCTGCCTAATATTCCCATGCCTAAGTCAATCATAGAATCTCTGCAGCCTTCTGGTTAGTCTATAAATACTTGGAATTAATCCATTATTTTCTTGCACCTCTTTGTTTAATATTGAAAAACTTTGTTACAAATCCTTAAGTATATTTCCGCTTTTAGTAGTCTACAGTGGTGCAGGTTGAGATTTTGATCAGCAGTGTCACCTATAGATATTAGAACTCAAATTCTTAACTAAGAATTTAAAATACTTGACCAATTAAGCTACATAATCGTATATGTTTAAGAGTGTCATTTTATATCATATATTTTTCATGTTTGCTTTTGCTTTTAATTATATATACATATTTAGTAAAAAATTTTGATAAAGCAGTGTCACGTGACACTCCTGACACCAAATAACCACAAAGTTATTTAAAAGACAAAATATAGTGCTTTTAAAGTACAATTTAACCTATATACACAGATGCTTTTAAAATACATGTAATTTAACTTATATACATAGACTTGTTACTTATCTTTTTTTCTTTCAAATACCAACTTATTGTTACTATGAAAATTATACTGGACTTATTTTATACATAACTTAATAGTGTAAAAATAAATAAATTTTTGTCAATATTTATATTAACACTCTAATAATGTGGAAATTGTTGGCAAATATTTTTGTAGGATTGACGGAGGACAAAAGCACTTCCGTAGAAGTAGGCAAAGGTGGAGTGAACGTCAACACCGGCAAGGGTCATCACTCCGGCGGGACAAACGTCAACGTCGGTCACAGAGGCGTCGGCGTGAACACCAAGGGCGGAACCCACGTTGGCGTCGGCAAAGGAGGAGTTGGCGTAACCACCCCCGGACACCACGGAAAGCCGCCAGTGTACGTCGGTGTCCACCCCGGACCATCACCGTTTAATTACCAATACGCCGCCAAAGACGACCAACTTAACGATAGCCCGAACGTGGCACTATTTTTCCTTGAAAAGGACTTGCACCAAGGGAGTAACATGAACTTGCACTTTCTGGAAACTGCAAACGACGCCGCTTTCTTGCCTCGCCAAGTCGCTAATTCTATACCGTTTAGCTCAAACAAGATGCCAGAAATTCTCAACCAGTTTTCTGTTGACCCAAACTCTGAAGAGGCTCAGATCATGAAGCAGACTGTCCAAGAATGTGAACAGCCAGGTATACATAGACCCCGTTTGGATCAGCTAAAAAAAATAGTGCTTAAAAGTCTAAAAGAAAATAGTTGGGTTTCCCAATGTATAGCTTTTAACTTATACTTTTAAGCAATTTTAAAAAAAAAAATTAATTTGACCAACTTTTAATCCAAAATCCAATTCAAATAGGTTCCTAACAGCTTAAATTTGCTTTAAAAATATCACTTTTTAACCATTTATTATCTTTCTATTTTTCAAGAATTATATCTTACTTGTTACAAAGAATTACTATTGTTACATATAACTTGATAGTGTATAAAATTTATAAACCATTAATTAATCGCCACAACTTAAATTTTTAGTTTGTAATAAGTATGTGTGAAGTGTAATTGTGAGAGGCAAAAGAAAGTTTAAAACTTTTATATATATTTACTCATGAAATTTTTAAGTTTTTCGAAATAAAATTAATTTACATATTTGATAGTTTTCAATTTTATTTTAAAAAAAACTTGAAGTTAAATATGAAAATGTAAATTTAAGTTGTAAATTAATCAAACAAGTTTTGAAATAAAATGACTATTGTGAATAGTCTTCTTTGATCTTTCAACTCTATAAATTCATTCATACTTCTTTCCGAATGGGCTAGGTAAGTTAATTTCCAATATACAATATTAATGACTCTATTGTATCCTAAAGGGACTTAATTAATTATGTGTATTTTCTCAAATAATATATGTTTTCAAACAGGTATTAAAGGAGAGGAGAAGTATTGTGCAACATCATTGGAATCCATGGTTGATTTCAGCACATCAAAACTAGGAAACAAAGTGCAACTATTGTCAACAGAGACAGAGAAGGAAAGTAGTCAAATGCAAAAATACACAATCCTAGGAGCCAAGAAGATGGGAAACAACAATAATGGGAAATCTGTAGTTTGCCACAAACAAAACTATGCATATGCAGTATTCTATTGTCACAAAACAGATACAACAGACTCCTACATGGTCTCGTTGGTGGGTGCTGATGGAACAAAGGCTAAGGCTGTGGCTGTTTGTCACAAGGACACTTCAGCATGGAACCCTAAGCATTTGGCTTTCAAAGTGCTTAAGGTCACACCTGGGTCTATTCCTGTTTGCCATTTCCTTCCTCAAGATCACATTGTTTGGGTCCCCAAGAACTAGACATGTTATATTCATATTATATAGTAGATGATGTTACATTATCTTCTTATTTGGATTGTGTTTATGTAATAATTCAGAATTATGTTGTGCTTGTTAAACTTTTTTCTTGTTGTATAATCATACTTCAATATACAAATAAATAATGTGTTTCACATTTTCACACTTACAAGTTCTTCTATATCACTCTGCCTTATTTTTCGTCTTACTTAATAAATATCTGGAATCATTATTTACCGATTGATGAAAATATGCTTATAAATTATTCTATATCCTTTCTTTCTTCTCTATTTTTCGCCTCAGGTAATATATATATATATATATATATCGAATCTTCGGTTATCAATCGGTGAAATACGGAAATATTTTTCACACTTAAAAATTCTTTTATATCTTTTTTTTGTCTCAGTTAATAAATATCTGTAATCTTCGATTTTCAAGGCATGTGTTATTTTTTTTTAATCAAAAGATATTTCATAAAATCTATACATCATATTACATATTGGAATAGTTCTAATGAATTTGATTATATTAATACTCGATCTAATGTCTTGAACATGAAAGTTTATTACTAAAGGGGAAGGATACTTCACAGCATCATCTTCATCACCATCCTAGCCAGGTCGCTGCACCGGCTTTGCAGCTGGAGTAGAGATGGAATGTGAAGAGTGTGGAACTTGTAGGTGTAGGCTTTCCTTTGTTTGGTTCGGACAAGGTTTTCTTTGTTTAATATGGGCCTTGACTTTGGGCCTGGATGTATGATTCAACATTTTAATAAAATATGCCCAGTTGTTGGGTCGTTCTAAAAAAAAATAAGGGATCAAAATATCTTCACATCCATTTAGCTTATATGTATATCAAGCTTATATTGGTCAACTTGTCCACGACCTGATATCGCTTAATGGGAGTTATGTTGATGTGGATATCCTTAGATTGTCTATATATATCTATTGAAGTTTATTTGGTTGGAGTTAATTTGTCCATTTGTAAATTACAAACCACAAGTACTCTTTTAATATTTGAAGGTCGTGGACCAATTCCTTAATGGTTCATTAGTAAGCCTGTTAGGGAAAGCATGATGTGAGTGCTAACAACTAAATTAAAAGCCTTGTAAAAGATTTCTTCATGAATAAGATATACATTTGTCATTATAATATGTATGCCACATGGTTATTCACTAATTAAGCACTCAACATACTCTACTTTCTTTTCCGATTTTCCTAAAAGTGAATTATCCTCCCTATTGAATCAGAGATAAATTTGAACTAAAGTGCATTTGTTAATGGTAGTTGATTTCTCTCTTTTTCCCCGTAAGTAAATTGATATATGTTATAAATATATTTTCTATTTATAGTGAATGTCTATTTCTTAAAAGGAAAGCTAAGTTTAGTAACTTTGAGACCAAATCAGTTTTTCTATAATAAAGGAAATTTTCGTTCATTGTAGAGAATCTTATCAAGAGAAATAAGAACTTCTCTCCTTCTCTCTTTCTCTACAATATTCTTGTCTTTCTTTATTATTTTATAACACGTTATCAGCACGAGCCTCTAATTTTTTTTAATTAAAATTTTATCCACGTAAACACAACCATATTTGAGAGCTCTATGATGCTACCCGTGCTTTTCTAGAAATCAAGAGGAAAAGTAAGTTATTCATGTGTTTTCAAATCTTCATGAGATGTGTAGCTCTAGAAAATTATATTACATGACAAAAGATAAGAGGGACAATACACAAGTAAGTAATCTGAGCCTTTTGCTCATTCTTTATTTGATCATTATTTGCTTGGTTAGGTGGTATGTATGTCTTAGAATATATTAGTTATTTTGTTACTTGTTTCCACAATAACAATCTTAAATCCGTTTGAACCCAGCAGAGTTTACAAGAAATATATAGCCATCTATAGTGTGATATTTTCCAAATCTCATTATGATTAGATTTTATGGTGATTAATAACTCTTAAAGTTTCAATTGTTTTGAAGCTTGATATATTTTAAAAGATATGATAGAGAGAAATTCTCCCACATCGTATGTATGTCTTGATTTACTCCCGAAGTAGTAAATCTAAAGTTTACTTCTAAAATAGTAAACTTGAATTTGTAGCCCTCGATATATCGAATAAAAGCTATCTGTCTTGGTACTTGATAATGAAATTCATTTAGATGCAATGGGTCTTGGAGACACCATTAAAAAATGAGCACAAAGCATCAAACCAAGATCGTGCTAAGGCTATGATATTCTTGCGTCATCATCTTGACGAAGTTCTGAAAATTGAATATTTCATGATTAAGGATCTACTTATTTTGTGGAATAGCCTAAAAGAAATGTAGACCACCTGAAGATGGTCATCCATCCAAAGACACGATATGATTGGATCCATCAAGACTATAAGTCTGTTCATGAGTACAACTCTTCAACGTTCAGAATTATTTCTCAATTGAAACTACGTGGAGAGACTATTAATGATGTTGATATGATGAAATATGTGGTAGTACACAAAATTAATTGATAGCTCCAGAAGAGCTAATGTGTTACTATTGTAGTAATCTTAGAAGGAAACTTATAAGTTTCAAAGACATTGAAAAAAAATTGAGACTATAAATTATGGGAAGATCTAATATCTTCATAATACTGCAATTGAAGCGAGTTATAAATATTTATGTAAAGGATTACCCGCCATTTTCTTTTGTTCATACTCCAAGGATGAGTATGATGATGAAATCACATGCGAAAGTAAACTAGAAGTTTACTGAAATAAAGATAAGTTGACATAATCGGTTGACCATCTCGGTTTATATGTGATGCAAAAATAATTGAGAATTCACATGGTTATATGTTGAAGAAATAAAAGATTCTTCAAGAATTCTCTTGTGTTGCTTGTTCTCGTGATAGAATGATCTTGATTAGCTAAAATTATTGGAATTATATTGCCTGGAATTTTGAAACTTATAAAAGGTGAATATGGGCACATTCATCTGCCATGTGAACCATTTGCTATTATATAATTTTAATAGATGCATATATGGTATGGTCATATGTGCTTTGATATTCAACTTGCAATTGAATTTTGCAAGGTTATTTTCTCAAATTATTGAATTAAGAGCACGGTTCCAAATAATAAAATCATGTTGAAAATGATGGTTCATATCTAAGTTGGTTTTAGCAAAAGTTATGTGCCTCAAATTATAGCTAAACCATTGGTTATGAGAATAAATGTCGCGCCCCACCTTGGGAGGCATGACTGACACCTGGTGCCCTACTAGGATCTGAACTGACTTACTGATTGAGCCTAAGCACTCCTGTGTAGGCCTACTCCTTAAGTCAAGAAAATAACAGGCTATATCTCGGCTGTAAATACAACCTCCGGCCGACAAGTCCTTATAGCCACCTGTGAAAGAAAACAGCTAACTAGAAACAAGCAATAACAAGGGATCCTATGCAGGCTGACAAGGCCACCATGGTGTCTAGTTATGACTGTAAGGTAAATCTAGTGCTAACCTATATGGCCGACAAGGCTGTTAATCTATCAGCTAAACAAGGCCCCACATGGAAAACATGCAAACTTAAACACATATAGGCCACACAGGACCAATAATATCTACCCACAGGGAAATAGAACAATCTGCAAGCCTCTAGGAACAATATCCTGTCCCGACCTACCCATGAACTGTACAAACAAAAGAGATAAACCTTCTATCTACAAGCTCCGAAAGAAGGGAGCTAACTACTCGATGACGCTGACGGAAAGCTACGAGGGACCTACTCTTCATCTATCTGTACCTGCAGGCAAGTAATGCAGCACCCCAGAAAGGGCATCAGTACAACACGTATCGAGTATGTAAGACAATAATTGTAAATGACTAAATATAAAAGATAAAGCTAAAAATAACTTAAGGAAAAGGAATAAGAGTCATACCTGAGTAGCTGGGTTTTTTATTATCTAGTCTATCAATAACTAAAGCAAACAAGAACCTTACCTGCACCCCATAAGAAGGAAGGTACAACTAGCACAGAACAACCCACCTGGGGATCCCATATGCCCTGGTAAGTACACGTCAATCTATATACCCATATCAAGGTCATAACGGGTCATACTGGTAACTATAGCCATCCTTCCAGTCCCCTGGGTATGCAACTGAGCCCGCTCGGCTCTTGACTGTAGCTGTGTCTGAGTCTAGTGGACTCCTGATGTCTGTACTCCGGGCACCAGGCTCGTTGGGGGTGTGGTGCCGATACGACGTATGTATAATAGTCTAGCCATGGAATGGACCGTATGAGGACCTGGGACCCCATCTTCGTCCCTCGCGGACGGCATGCCGCTCTTTCTGGAGCGATGTCATCTCGCTCCTGGCAGTCATCGACACAGCTAGTAACCCTGGGATTGGTCATGAAGGGCTATATAGCCAAATCAAATCCCAACCCAGCATAGAATACTAGTCTCAGCTAATAACAACAACTATTCATGATTACGTACTTCTGATTCTCTTACTGGGATTTAGACTGAGTTATAATATTGTAGGAACTAACTTACCGAAGGGTTTTTCCTTAACATACCTTGATTGCCAGTTTTTGATTAACTGGTAAGTTTCAATTCGTATTCAACAGCTCTTCCCAACTAAAATCATGTTACTGGAGGAATAGGACTAGTTTTAACACTAAATTCGGTAAAAAGGAAAACTTTATATATAAATATTAACTATATTTCAACTTTATGGAACACGGTCGAAAACTCATTATTTCTTGAAAGTCTAGAAAGGAGAAATGCTTACCTAAAGCTTGTTATCGTATAGAAACTAGTTTGGAGCAATTTCAACAACTTTAGCTCGGAGGAATTACGATTCGCCAGGTGAATTTTGCGAAACTAACTCTGTAGTAATGTTCCCTGCAGCCTTAAACTTCAATACCTGAAGTTAATTTGAATTCGGGCGGACCCCAACGCGCCATAAACGGATGAACTTAACTCACCTCCTTCATACTTTCCTAACATTAGGGGGAGAAGTGATTAGCAGCTAAAAATTGTGTGTGGGATGAATTATCTAGATCCTCGAAAAAAAATGTGAACTTAAAGTTCAGGAGATAATTCACTTGCAAAATATCACAAATCAATTGTCAGAGGTATTTGTTGACCCTATTTTATAATTCAGTTGTAAATCCTCCAATGAAAGGTCCTTGAAGGATAGGGTCTATGAGACGCCTGAAGCGTGATAGACCAAACGATTCCAAATATAGAACTCCTTGAAGAAGGAGAGGAGCAAATGATTAACATGGTCATAATGATTAGGCAAGTGCTTTAAAAAAGCACCACGACATAACACTTCATAAAACCTTGGCAACAGAAAATAATTAAAAATAAAGAGATCTCAATAAGTTATATCGCATTGGAATATCAAAATGATCGACGATGATACCTTTGATATAATGTAGCGCTCAATATTATAAATATTGACAAGGATCTTGAATTCAAATCTGCCAAAAAGTATGGGCAGATAAATGATTGGCCAAATAAAAATACACAATTCATGTATAATGCCAGTGGGTATAAATGAATTTTTGTGGTATAATTTTTTTTTTTGCAAATCTTGACATATTATATGGAGAGGTCCTCTTGTGGTGGATGCAATTATTTTGAGGTTACTCATAAGTCTGGTAATACATGAAAATTTTGATATGCGTATAATGAAATTATTTTCATGTTCTAGATAGATTGAAGGATATATGAAAATTCTTGAAGGATTTAAAAGAACGAGGAAATTCTTGGTCCTGAAGTACCATATCTTAGTACAATTGGTGCACTAATGTATCATGCTAACACTACAAGACCTGATATAGCCTTTTCGGTTAATTTTTTAGCAAGATATAGTTCTGCTCCTACTAGGAGACATTGAAACAGGATCAAACACAAATGCGGTATCTAAAAGGGACTACCGATATAAGCTTGTTTTATTCTAACAATTGCAGTCCCGATCTTATTGGCTATGTTGATGCAGGGTATTTATTTGACCCACACAAAGCTTGATCTCAAACTTGCTACGTGTTCATATGTGGAGGTACTGCCATATCTTGGAGATCTACAAAGCAGTCTCTCGTAGCTACTTCATGAAATCATGTTGAGATAATAACTATTCATGAAGCAAGCCAAGAATGTGTGTGGTTGAGGTTCATGATACATCTCATTAGAGAAAAAGTGGTTTGAAATGTGAAAAAGTACCTATAATTTTATATGAAGATAATGTAACATGCATAGCAAAACTAAAGGGAGGATTCATAAAAGGAGATAGAACGAAGCACATCTCACCAAAATTTTTCGACACATATGAGCTCCAAAAAAATGGTGATATCAACGTGCAATAGATTCATTCAAGTGACAATGTGGCTGATTTATTCACCAAGTCTTTACCAACTGCAACTTCCAAGAAGATGGTGCACAAGATCGGGATGCAAAGATTCAAGGATGTTCTAATTAGGGGGAGTTAATACGCGTTGTACTCTTTTTCCCTTACGAGGTTTTGTTTCACCGGGTTTTTCTTGTAAGGTTTTTAATGAGGCAGCCAAAATGCATATTATTAGATATATGTACTCTTTTTTCTTAACTAGATTTTTTCGCACTGGGTTTTTTAGTAAGGTTTTAACGAGGCACATTATCTATCAAATAGACATCTAAGGAGGAGTGTTATAAATATATTTTCTATCTATGGTGAATGTCTATTTCTTAAAAGAAAAGTTAGAGTTAGTAACTTTGGGACCAAGTTAGTTTTTCCTATAAATAAAGGAATTTTCCATTCATTGTAAATCATCTCTTTAATCCCTCAAAAGAATCCCATCAAGAGAAATAAGAACTTCTCTCCTTCTCTCTTTCTCTATAATATTCTTGTTTTTTCTTTATTATTTCATAACAATATCTACGTTATTCTTTATTGTTATGTCTTGATCAAATCTATGAGGGCTATAAAGCTTGTCATTTAGGCTCTTAAACTTGGATGCTTAGCATTATATTATGTCTGCTATATTAATCATTAATTAAGTTAGCAGACCCCCCAATCAAATTGTTGTATCCATCTATCAACCTTGAATCTTTACCCAATAAATCCTCACCAACCATCAACTTTGAATCTATACCAAATGATAGTAAGGATGTTGATGACTCAGATTATAAATATGATGAGCTACATGAATCTGAATTAGATGGCTCAGTATCAGAATATGAAACTGAAGAAAATTCTCTTTCTGAAAATGACTTTGCTAGTATAGATGATAAATCTGCTACTGGTGATGAGCTAGCTGATATTTTTATGGATACTTTCAACCAACAGCCTTCACTTTCAGCTGACATTGTCCAGGCCATTGGAGACATAACTGAAAAAAATAATCTATCACCTAGAGGAGGTAATCATTCCAGGGGAGTATTAACTGCTAGAGCTAGTAGAAGAGGCAGAGGGGTCAACAAAAATACACTGTGAATCCATCACAGAATCAAAACAACTCAATCCCATCTTTTTAATGATTGAGTCCCTCATTTGGGATATTAGAGGCATCACCTTTCAGGGTGCCTTTGACAGGTTGAAACAATATAAAAGGACACACAAACTTCAAGTTATTGGTATCATGAAATCTTTCAGCACAAGAATAAATTAGATAAAGTTCAAAAGAAGTCTTGGTTTTGATTATATCTTTTCCAACAATAACAATAAGATTTGGATCTTTTGTAATAATCATATAAACTGCAACATCATTGAAGATACGGAACAACAACTTACTTGTTCTATGAAACTACTTTGGGAAAAATATCCATTTAACTTTGATCTATGCTAATTTCACTGAACAACTTAGACAACCTCTATGGGAAAACCTTCAAACTCAATCTGTTAACATCTCTACCCCTTGGATGATTGCTTGTGAATTCAAGTCTATCACAAATCCTGATGAAAAAAGGTGGTAGGATTCATAATATATCCAGGAGTATACCTTTCCTTGATTGTATTGGGGAATGTGAATTTATTGATCTTGGCTTTAATGGCTCTTCTTTTACTTGGTGCAATGGATGGGAACCTAGAAAGAGAATTTGGGCTAGGCTGGATAGAGCCCTAGTCAATAGTGTTTAGTCTCATAAGTTCACTAACAGCATTGTCTCCCACTTAATAAGAACTTGCTCAGATCATGCTCCCCTCTTGATTACCATGTATAACCCTCATGTTGATCCAGTTAGATATTTCAAGTTTCTTGATATTTGGAATACTCACGATGAATTTTTACAAGTGGTTCAAGAAGCTTGGAATATTCATGCTGATGAAAGTCCTATGTGGAGTTTCCACTTAAAATTGAAAAACACTTGCAAGAAGCTCTCTTATTGGTCTAAGCATACCATTGGTAATATTTTTGACAAAATCAAAGAACTTCAAAATAAAATTGTTGAATTTAGAAGAAAATTGTCTTAATAACAATTCTAGGAATAATATTATGGATCTTAACATGGTTAATACTCGGCTCATTATGCATATCAAGAAGGAAGAATCCTATTTGAGACAAAAATCAGGGTTGAAGTGGTTTAGTGATGGAGACAACAATACAAAATTTTTTCATTTTCTGATCAACTCCAAAAGGAAGAAGTTGACCATCAACAGGATTAAAAAGGAGGATGGAAATTGGGTTGACAACACCTCTGACGTTGCTAAAGAGGTTATCCTCTTTTTTGAAAAACAATTCACTAAAGATGCTGTAAACAAAGACATCAATCCTTTGAGATATATTCCCAAAGTGATTGATGATTCAAACAACAATAACCTAATCATCATCCCCACTCCGGAGGAGGTAAAATAGGTAACTTTTTCAGTGAATCCTAGCAGTGCCCCCGGACCAGATGGACTCACAGGTAAAGTTTTTTCAATATTAATGGAATATTATTGATCAAGATCTCTATAAAGTGATTTTGGATTTCTTCAATGGTAAGCAGCTTCCCAGGTCATTTACTCACTCTTGTTTAATTCTGATTCCTAAGATTGATTGTCCATAAGAATTTACAGATTTTAGTACTATTAGTCTTAGCAATTTTATTAACAAAGTCATTTCTAAATTGCTCAATAATAGATGAACCCCTCTCATGCATAAGATCATCTCCCTTAATCAATCCAATTTTATAAAAAATAGATCTATTGTGGAAAATATTATCCTAACTAAGAACTTGTCCATAACATTAAAAGGCCCAATGTTAATGGAAATATTGTTTTTAAACTTGACATGGATAAAGCTTTTGATAGAGTATCTTGGGATTATCTATGTCTTGTCACGAGATACTTTGGATTTTCTGAGATTTGGATTGACATAATTCAAAGATTAATCTCTAACAATTGATACTCCATTATTATTAATAGAGTTATACATGATTTTTTTAAATCCACTAGAGGACTAAAACAAGGTGCTCCTCTTTCTCCTTCTCTATTTATTATTAGTGCTGAACTTCTTTCTAGAATGTTGGATCATCTTCCCATGGATAACTTTATACTTTTTTTTGCTGATACAGGTAGTCCATTGATCACACATCTTAGCTATGCTGATGATACCATCATGTTCTCATTTTGGTGATATCCTTTCTATTTCTATGACGATGAAGAAGTTGGAGTTATATGAACTAGTTTCTGGTCAACTGGTCAATAAGAGGAAATCTTTCTTCTTAGTATCTCCTAATATACCTATAGTGTCATTAATGATATTAAGCTTATAACTGGCTACTCTCACTCTGAATTCCTTTTTACTTATTTTGGATGTCCTATCTTCTTAGTAGAAAAAGGATTATCTATTTTGGAAATATGATTGCCAAAATAATTAAAAGAATTCAAATATGGTGGGGTAAAATTCTTTCTTTTGGTAGAAGAGTTGTTCTATAAATTATATTTTATATTCCCTTCCCCTTCATACCATAGTTGCTTCTTATCCTCCCAAAACTACTCTTAATCTTATTAAAAAGGCTTTTGCAAATTTTTTTGGGGGTAGCTCTAATGACATGAATAGCTACCACTTAACTAAATGGCAGAATTTGTGTTATCCAAAAGATGAAAATGAAGTAGAATTTAGATCTCTTCATGACATTTGCACCTCTTTTTATGTTAAAGCATGGTTGGCTTTTTAGGACTGGTAACTCTATTTTGAATAACTTTTTACAGGAAAAATATTGCAAAAGATACCATCCAATTGCTAGAAAAAAGAGCTACACTCAATCTCATCATTGGATAAGGCTAATGGACATCAAGAGTGAAGCAGAACAACATATTTTCTTGAAAATTGGCAATGGAAATCTATCATTTTGGTATGATAATTGGACCAATAAAGTAGCATTGGCTAACATTGTTCAACAAGGAAATAAGTCAATGAAGATTAAAGTTTCTGATTTCATACATCAAAATCACTGGAATATTACCAAGCTTAGATATGTTCTCCCTACTAATATTCTCACTGAGATTAAAGACATCAACTTTGACCTTAACAAAGTTGATCATCCTGTCTGGCTTCCTGATCAATCTCTCAAATTCACTAGCAAGTCAGCCTGGCAGAACTTAGACAATCCAGAAGCAGTTCTCTATCTAGCAAGATGATGTGGCAAAGGAAAATTCCATTCAAAATTTCCTTCTTCATGCTGAGACTTCTCAAAAACAAACTAGCCATTGATGATGTTTTATTCAGATTTAAAGTTCATGGGCCATCAAAATGCTATTGCTATATAAGAGGTACAAATGAGACCATAAATCATATTTTTAGAGTTGGAGATATTGTTTGCACTCTCTGGAAGAATTTGTCTATGGATGCTTCACAGATTTGATGAACTTGTTAGAGTTAAATCATAAGATGGTGGCTTACCAACCCTATTAACAAAGTCCATCAGTTGCTCCTACAGTGCCTACCATCCATAATATGCTGAGAGATTGGAAGTATAGGTGTAATTTCAAGTATGAAGGGATTAGAACCCCTGTCTATAGAGTCATTGATCAGATTTCCAACACGCTCTATTTGATATTATCTTCTCCCTTCCATGATATACCTTTGTCTCCTAACATAGTTAACATCTTTTATCCGATTGAACACATTAGGCTGAAGCTAAAATTCAAAATGGTGAAATGGATGAGGGCTTCTCTTAATGAGTTCAAACTGAATGTAGATGGCTGTAGTAAAGGAAATCCTGGTAGTGCAGGAGGTGGTGGAGTTCTTAGAGACTATGCCGGTCACATGATTATGGGTTTCAATGCTTATTTTGGTTGTTGCTCAAATAATTATGCTAAAACTCAAGCTCTCAAAATTGGCCTGAGTTGGCGCCTGGATCATGGCTTCTTTAAAGGCAATATTGAATCTAACTCTCTTTTGGTTATACATATTATTAAATGTGAGATTAATACCTTCTAGCATATTAAAGATGAAATTAAACAAATTCAAGCTTTGAGCACAATTGGTCATTTTACTTTCACCCATATCTTTAGAGAAGGTAACACCATGGATGGCATGCTTGCTAACTTTGGATAGCATTGAAAAAGAACTACCTTTCTTACTGAGGTTATAAACCTTCCTCCTAAGGTTATATCCACGTTGAAGAATGATATAGTTGGCAAGCCTAACATTAGAATCTGAGTGAAGAAGGACATTTTCATTTTTGATCCTGGCTGACTCTTCTTAGTCTTTTTAGAACTTTCTTTTTGTAAGCTCATATGATGAGGAGTAATCCTCCTCTTTACCTTTTCTTTCTTCGATAAGGTAGAGTGTAAGAATGAGTTCCTCATCCTAGTTTTGTATTGCACAGGTTAGGCTTAGCCCCCCCTCGATTTGCCTTTGGCTTATCTATGAAATCTGGGAACTTTGACTAAAAACCAAAAGTCTAGAACAAACTCCATTTACAGTTTATATTGTACATTTTTTTTAGTTTATTTTTAAAAATATCCATATATTTTTTAATTTAAAAATAATTAACTTTACATAATCTCGCTTAAGGTATATCACAAAAATATTATGATGTATATCTTTTTATTTATTTATTTGTTCATACTAAACTCAAAACTATTATCATAACCAATAAAAGAGAAATACACCTACAAAGCACATGAATACAATAGTTAACTACCTATTAGGAAGGGTGTTAAGTTCTTATGCCTCCGGTTGAAAACAAAAGCATATAACTATATGCTATTCTTTACAACTTAGATATTCTAATATTTTCTTAACCTACATAAGACGGAATGGCTAGTAATCGTCGGTTAGTCATACGACAGTGAATACATTTTCGCATCTCGTATATATTGCTTGTCACACTATGGAAGTTGACCATGCCAAAAGTCATTAACTCAATCACAAGGAGGGAGATGCCGAAGGCAGAACTAGTGACTAGAGTGAACTCGTAACAAGATAGCCGTATTGGAAAGTGCGGCTGGATCACTTCCTTTTCGGGGAAAGTTAATGCTTGTTAGGTATTTTGATTTGAACTCCTTAAACTACTTCCAATTCTTTTTCCTCCAAGCGTGGTAGATCATTAAACCCCATATTGTTGCAACAAGTTCCTTCTTAAATTGCTTTTATTGCCTTCTCTTGATCCATGTCAGAGTATGCTGAATAGTCAAATTTAGTAAGCAAATTTCTAACCACCTAAATAATGTTTGCTTCACATTTATTGTCCATTCACAATCTGCAAACCAAATTCTTTGGAGTCTCCATCTGTTTAGCATTACAAAGTTCACATTTATCATCATCAGTGGGTATATGCATCATACTATGAACATGTGTTTAGGCTAGCATCAATTGTATAGTTCCAAATCAAGTTTGCTTCCTGCAAGTTTTGGTTGTCTTCCAAGCATAATGTTATAACTTCTGGTTACTGAGTACTCTCCATTACCAGTCAACATGTAGACACCACTCATGTATCATTGTGACATAGATGGCTTTGAGTGAGTTGAGTTTTTACCAATACCAACTGCAGATGGAATGTATGAATCGCAAGTCAACTTGTGGAGGAAGCTTGCCAAACATGAAGCAAAGTACGATAGCCACATGTGGATCACAGATCAATTCTGCTGACTGTCTGTGACTTATAAAGTATTGCCAAACATAAGTTAGAAATTATCTGCGGCTAATACAAGATGCACTTGCAGGCCGTATGTCAATTCTACGGCTTGTAAGTGATACATGTGTAGTTCCGACTGAAATTAAGATTAGGATACTTGGGCCAATACAAATACTTTTTCTAGGTCTTTTTCGAATGGGTTTTAGGGAAATTTTGCAAGAACAATAGTAGAGGTTTTGAGTTGAATTTCTTGAAAATTTTCAAAGAATATTTATTGATTTTGCTTGAACGTTTCATGATATTAATCATGTTTTACTCAATCTCTTATCATTTTGACTTTGTAATGAGAAACCAAATCTTTTACTAAGGTTGTGAACCCGATAGTGTTGTGACACCAACGATAATCTCATCTTGATACCTGATAGTGAATTATAGATATTTAATTATTCTTCAAGTTCATCACAGATTGGTGGTTGCAAACATAAATCTAGTCCACATTACTCTAGGCACACTTAGAAAAGTCAATTAGGGTTTGGAAATAATTAATTAATAAGAATTCAATGTGTTAAGCCTTGTTTAATGAATATTCTTAGAAATAACTAAAATTTATTTGGCAGGAAATAATCGTATTTATTGCAACTCTAGTTAATTCAGAAGAATCAACTAAGAGACATATTGCTTAAGTGTTGGAAAACATTAAGTAATTATATAGTGAATATCTGCATATCAACTCGAATTCTCTATCATTATCTTAAACTAGAAACTCAGGTGAAATATCCTGCAACAGGGACACAATCTTGATTCATTAATATATATGTTTACATCTTAAATAATTAGATTAAATTTTATAGTTTACAATACCAAAATATTTCAACCACTACAGAATAGATTCATAAGATAACCAACCAAGTATTCATTCAATCTAGTAGCATTTTAAAACCTATTCTCTGTGACATTAGATCCCAACCTTGTTGGGTTACTATATTTGCATATGACCACATTACCTCATCTTTAGGTGTAATTTTGAGTGTTTTAAATTTTAGCATTGTTGCCAGGAATAGATTTTGAAATTAGTGATAGTTTGATACTTTGATTCAAGTCTTGCTTCATTCCATCACACCTTATTTTCTTTGTTGTGAACCAGGCGATCATGGCAACAATCTACAATCATGAATGGGAGAATGTGTTCACTGATCTAGGAGATGAAATTGACTACACGAGTGCCATTGTGACTCCACTATAAATATTTCCACTTTTAAAATTGATGAGACCATTTATACCATGCTAAAAGCCGAGGGTCAATTCCATAACTCAAAGGATTAGGATTCACATCAGCACTTTCAAGAATTTTCTTGTGGTGTACAATATGCACAAGCAAAACAATAACTTTGACAATGATATTCGTCTACGAGTGTTCAAATACTCACTTGCTACTGAAGCTAGAACCTAGCTCCATAGCCTTTCATAAAATGTTATCCATAATTGGGGGGAGTTGGTGAACGTGTTTTTGAAGAAGTAGTTCCCTCCCAGCAAGAAAGCTGAGTAGAGAGATAAAATCTTCCATTTTAGATAGATTCCAGGTGATAAATTGTTTGAAGCTTGAGAGAGGTTCAAGCAACATACACTCAGAGCACCAACTCATGGCTTTCTAGAAAATATTTTATTGGAAAAGTCTTATACAGGGTTGGACACATTGAAGCAATCAGTGTTCAATAATACAGTGGGTGATTGTTTTATGGACAAGATGTTTGCTTGCATCACCACCATTTTTGACAAAATAACCAAGAACAATCAGGCTTTGCATGCTGGTGACAATAGTGGTGGTGTATCCATTGATGTTCTTTACAAATGAGACCAAGTGATAGAAAATCTTGCTACAAAAATATCCTAGCTAACTAAGAGAATCACTAAGAACAATTTGAGAAAGCTAAATGTTGTGGACCACATACAAGTAACACAGAACGCTTATCACTACCCAAAATAAAATCTCATATACACCTCTGATGCAAAATCAACAATATCAAAAAATCCACCTTTGCAGTTTGAAGCTGCTAATTATACTAATAACGCATAGGGGAATTATGAAAGGTAGAACTATCAAAGTCGAAACTATCAACCCTTAAAGTATCAAAATCAATTGAGACCGCAATCGCAAGGCCAAAATAACCAATATGGCAGAAATGAACAATGAGGTTCAGATTAGAATAAATGGAAAAGTTACAATAATTTCTGTAACAGGAATACAAACCTATATGTCCCTCGAAAAGGGCAATCTTAAAATTCTCAAAGTGGTAAGAAAGTCCCTTATACGATCAAGGAAACTCCAAACTGGAAAGCATACTAGAGCGAGTGATATAGAATCAAGAAATGTCATATACAACATTGAAAAGCATGATAGAGATAGTGAGTTCTCACACCGCATCTATCCAGAAATTAGAGCAACAAATGAGAGATTTATCTAGGGAGCAGACTCTAAAACAGAAGGGGCACTTACCAATTGAAATAGTTGCTAATCCAAAGAGTAGTGGGGGTGGTCAAACCTCCTATTGCATGATTATTACTACATGGAGTGGTAAGTAAATCTAGTCTATGGATGAAAAGAAGAATAAGGTTGAAGCTACTAAAGAAGAAAAAGAAGAAGAAGAAGAGGTTCAGGTTGAAGTTCCAAAGGTTATTGAAGAAGAGGAGAGTCGACCCAAGAATAATGTAGTAAAGGATAGTAAGGACAAGACATAAAAAGAAGTGGTTTGGGTTTCACAACCTCTATTACTATTTCTGAAGCCAATACCCCCATTTTCATAGAGAATGATAAAAAAGGCTAAAGACGCCAAGTTCGAGAAATATTTAGACATTCTAAAACAGCTATCCTGGAGCATACCATTCATTGATGCATTCCAAGAGATGCATGATTTTGATAAATATATCAAGGACTTGGTATCTAGGAAAAGGTCAGTAAAGATGAGGTTGTCATACTCACTCACAGAGTTAGCATAATTATATCTGCCACTAAAGTTGAAAAGAAAAGGGGTCCAGGATAATTTACTATTCCTTGTGCTATTGGCCTTCATGAGTTTGCTAGAGCTCTATGTGATAATGGTGCCAATATCAACCTAATACTTCTTGATATCTTCAAGAAGTTGGGACTAGGGGTGCCAAGGCATACCAATGTACGCTTGTAGACGGCTGACAAGACTATAAAGAAACCTATAGGTATTATTGATGATGTATTAGTGCAGGCCAGGAAATTCCTCCTTCCAGCTGATTTTATTATTTCGGATTATGATTTTAATATATATATCCCCATCATTTTTGAATTGTTATTTCTTACAATTAGGATAACACTCATGGATTTCAAGAAGAATGAGATCAAATTTTGAGTCAATGATGAAAGGGGACATTTACAACTGGTAAAAGAATGAAGTTGCCTAGAGCATATGAAAGAGTTTCGATTTAACGTAGTTGAAGATGAATTTGAAATATAATTGGAAGAAGAAAGGTTAGGTGACGTGCTAACAACAATTTTGATGAACTATAATGCAGCTGACAATATGGAGGGATATATTGTCTTACACCCCATGCGTTTAGAGCAGTTGCGTTGGTAGGGTTCGGGTATGTGATAACCTCAAACCATACCTCCTACTGAAGTATGAAGCGGATGTTGTCAATAAAGAACCCAACTAGAGGTTGGGGTCAATCCCACAGAGAATAGGGAAGAGCTAGATTACAACCGGTAAGTGAACTTGTTAGGTAGTTACTCCAAAATTGGGGGATTCTAAAGAAAAGCAATAACAAAAATAATTATCAAAAGTTCGGTTTTGAATCATTAATAAAGGATAACTAGGGTTTGTGTTCCCCATGGATAACTGCTTTAGGTATACACTCATGATCATCTCCAATACTTACTTATTGAACTGATAACAAAGGTTCATTCAAATGACCGACCAGTCCCTATTGAATGACTATACTCAATCACCCAACTAAGTCTCATGAGCGGTTTCAAATTATCCGTTATCACTAAGTTCCAGATTTAACTATCCTGCAGCCACAACTCAACTTAATACAATGATCATCAAGATCAAGGCTCCATTGTATTCTCTTTTCCTAATCTCTACCTCTTAGACCTAAGCAAGTAAAGAATTTGGGCAAGTCCTAATGTTGAGCACCATTAAGAAACAATTAAGAATGAAGAGAATACAATATAAGCGTTTAATATTGGTTTAGAATCACTTTGTGCAACCCTAGCTTGTTAATCCATCATGGTTCCCACAACCCTATCTATGGAGGTTTTAGCCTCTCATAGTTGCAAGGTTGTGATTTGCATTCATGATTAAGAACATTAATCAATACTTACAATTATGGGTGAGAAAGAAGAGGAATTTGTCAATAAAGAACCTAACTAGGATGACTCGTAGGTCAGGGCTTGGAATTTTTTTTTGTTTTGAACCTTACCATGGCTGCTGCTACGGCTCGTAGGATCTCATTACGGGTCGTACTGAGAGCCATAGCAACTGATATTTCAGCCTTCTGTTTTCAATTTTCCCTGCACACTGAGCACACATTAGTTCAATAACTTGGATTGCCTCCCAAGAAGTGCTTGATTTAACGTCTCGACATGATGTAGGTTGGCTGGTTACTCAGACTTCACCAGTCCACCACTTGGATTGCCTCCCAAGAACGCCTGATTTAACGTCGCGGCATGATGCAAATTACTTGACTACTTAAAATTCGTCAAGTGATTCATACTTATCCTCTAGTGCTGAGATCATACTAAATTCCTTGGGTTGCTTCATTGTCTTGCAGATGTTGAATGTGACCTCCTCTTGATTCAGCCTAAACTTTAACAAGACAACTTCTACATCTACTAGAGCTCTTCCGGTCGCAGGGAATGGTCGCCCCAAAATGATGGGGATCTCATAATCAACCTTGAAATCCAAAATCACAAAGTCTGTCGGGAATATAAATTTATCTACCTTGACAAGCACATCAATCAAGATCCCCACCGGCTTCTTAACTGTTCTGTCGGCCATCGGTAGCCGCATGTTGGTCGGTGTAGAAGTTCCCAATCCTAACTTCTTGAATACAGCCAAGGGCATCAAATTAATGCTATCTCCCAAATCACAGAGTGCCCTTGCGAACTCAACATTACCAATCATACATGTTTAGTGAAGGCACCTGGGTCCTCCTCTTTCTATGCTAAGACCCTGGTAGCTATGGCACTACAGTGATGCACATTATTAATAGGCTCATAACTCACAAATCTCTTTTTTGTCACCAATGGTATGTTCACAGAAAGCTGCTTAAGCATTGAAAGGAATTTCTGGAACTTACCATTTTCCACCTTCTTCTTCATCCTTTGGGGGAATAGTGGCGGTGGTTGTGGGATAGATTTTTGCACTTGTGTTGCCCCTTGATCCATGACAGGTTCCTTCTCACCTCTCGAGGCCTCTTGAAACTCACCATTCTCTTTCTCAGCACTTGTGTCATCATCCTCCATTATGCTCTCTTTCTTCCAATCAACTTTAACTGGAAACGAGGGGTCAACTATGGTTTTACCACTCCTAGTCATTACCGCCATACAATATGCATCCTTCTTCCGATTTTGGAGAGTGTTGCTAGACAGTGTACCTTTTTGTCTAGGATTCATTGATGATGACTGATTTTGGGAAAATTAATATGCCCAAGTGATACTCAAATGTGGAATTTAAGCCTTGTTTATCTATCAATGTGTATACATTCTCATGTAATTGGTAATAAAATGTGAATTTGTACAAACCAACATGATTAGCATTATTTTGCAGGTAAAATGTAATTTTGAGAAGCTTAAATGCATGTTAGAAGATATCGGGGTTGGACTCGGATGCGAGCAAGGGACAAGGCATTGGAAAGCACAAAATAAAGGGCCTCCGCGATGGAGCCGTGTCACGCTGCCATCGCGGAGGCCTTCTGCCTGGATAGGAAATTTTCGCCCAATTTCCAGAGAGGGTACGCGATAGGTCCGTGGCACGGTAGCATGGCTCCGCGTTGCACGCCGTGCCGTTGGGCCTTATTTCCTAGACCCCCAATTCCAGTGAAGGTCAGCGTCGGTAGCGTGTCACGGAGGCAGTGCTCCACGATGCACTCCGTGACACGTTGCTTGTTATTCCGGAAAAAATTTCCACTAGTATAAATAGAACACTTAGGTTCATTTTTCAATATTCTGACTTGATGGAGCAAGAACGTGGGTTACAGGAAGTTGAGGGGACGAAATTATCAGGGTTTTTCTCTCTTTCCTTCTCCTTGTATTCAATTGCTTGTATGTTTAACACTCATTTAACGATGTTTAATCCACAAATGAGTGGCTAATTCATCTTCTTGCTAGGGTTAAGAACACTTGTAATGAAATGTGATCATTTATTCTTTGGTTTTTCATCTTTTCTTCCATGGTTATTCTATTAATTCTTGTTCTTACTGCATTAATGTGTGGCCTACGTTAATGTACATCTAAAAAGTCCGGTTTCACTCGAGAGAGCAAGAAATTGGAAAGTTGTGAATTAATAGGATATGATCTTTTCTTAGTTTGGGAAAATTGAGAATTGATTTACTTTCAGGATAGAAATATACCTGAAAGTCGTATTAGTCAATTTAGGAACCGGGTTTGTATGGCTAGAACATGAATTGCATTTAATCACAGAAATGTAGGTGGATGGTTCATGATTCTTAAGTGGGTTAAATACGAGAGTTTTAATCTCTTGGCAATCGTTCTTGGCTAGCAAACGGAGGAAAAAACTAACCAAATTATGTCGATAATTAATTTCATTACATGTTTGTTTAACCTCAGCATGCTTTCATTCATAGTTCAGACTCACATTAGATAGTTGTTTTAGATTTAACATAAAAATTATAAATCAAAATATCAAACTTTTGGTTACGCTGTTGTCTGCATTTTTAGAATTAAAATATAGTACACTTGAGCAGATTGCACTTCATCCCAGTCCCTGGGGGATCGATACTTGGCTTACTTAAGCCACTTTACTACTTGTCTGACCACGTGCACTTGCGTGTAGTTATATACCCAACAAACGACCGAACAAGTTTTTGGCGCCGTTGCCGGGGACTGGCAATTGGTGAATTTGTTTTAAGTGTTAATTTACTATATTTTTATTTTCTTAGTGTTGACAACTTGGTCTTAGCCTGTATTTTGCAGATTTAATCTCTGTTGAACACTTGCAAGAGACAAGGAGCTGCTGGACTCGAATTTGGAGCCAGAAATATTATTTCATCGACAGTGGAGAGAAGCTCTAGAAAGAAAGCTGCAGTTGCTCAGAAAGACAATCATGGAGAAACAACAGAATCCACCGGTAGTACGGGCAATGTTAGTGCCCGAAGAAGTAGCAGCTCGGCCGGTTCGCGAGGTGGCAATCCCACATGCTAATAATGTCACATCTAGCATCCGCAAACCTGAGCCAGGAGGGAGGTTCGAACTTAAGGAAAATGTGGTGCAATTGTTGCACACTAGTGGGCAGTTTACAGGTCTCCCTCATGAAGATCCACAGCAGCATCTCCAAAATATTTTGGAGATAAGTGATACTTACATCCCCCCTGGAGTGTCATCAGATTATGTCCGGCTTACATTGTTCCCATTTTCACTATTGGGAGAAGCCAAGAGGTGGTTGAAAGCTGAGCCATCGAATTCTATTTGTACGTGGGATGATCTTGCGAGGAAATTCTTGATATAGTTTTTTCCCTCTGGTAAACAACAAGACTAAGAAGTCAAATTCTAAGTTTCAAACAGAGGGAGGGAGAGAATTTATATCAGGCTTGGGAGAGATTCAAGTCCATGTTGTGGGATTGTCCTCATCATCATCAATCCAATGATGTGCTGGTGCATACTTTTATAGAGGGTTTGGAACCCCATACAAAAATATTGCTAGACTCAGCAGCTGGGGGACAAGCGCTGGAGAAAACTTATGAGGAGATGTCTACCTCTTTGAATCGTATTTTGCAGGGCAATCCGAAATGGAATGCTGATTCGTCAAGAGGCGGAACAAGGAAAGCAGGAGGAGTTCTAGAAGTGGATGGGTTTACAGCTATTGCTGCACAGATAGCTGCATTACAAAATCAACTTAACACCCACTTCAGCAACATGACAATGAACCAGCCCCAAGCCCCAGTGAATGCAGTGCAGCAGATGTGGTGTGAAGTGTGCGGAAGCAGTGAGCACTCAGCTGAGTGTTGTGGAGCAAATCCTGACTCGGTAAACTTTGTGGGAAATGTGCAAAGGAACAACCACCAACAGTATGGTAATAGCTACAATTTCAATTGGAGGAATCACCCGAATTTCTCCCGGGGTAGCAACAACCATCAGGGGCAAAGTTCAGGTCAGGGTGTGCAAAGGAACCAAGGAGGGCAGCAGAATTATCAAGCACAATTCAGAAACAACAATGCACCTCCTCCACCACCATCACCCAACATTGAGGAGATGTTCAAGACCATGATAGCTAACCAAGCTCAATTGCAGGCTGACTATGTGAAATTGGCAGCCGAAGTGAAAAACAACCAGTTAGCTACCAAGGCACTTGAATATCAATTTGGGCAATTTGCTAGTGCCCAAAACACAAGGCCTAGAGGAGGACTGCCGAGCGACATGGATCCCAATCCCAAGAAGGTAAATACAGTGACCACAAGGAGTGGTTTGCAGTTGAAAGAGGTGGAACCAGAAAGACCACCTCAACAGTCGGGAGCAGCAGAAGTTGAGAGGGAGCAAAGTACTGAAAGGGGGAAGACTAACGAAGCTGAATCAGAAAGACCTCCACCCCCGTTCCCTCAACGATTAAAGAAACACAAGGAGGAGGCGTGTTTCAAGAAATTCATGGAGGTGATGAAACAGGTACATATTAACTTACCTCTTGTTGATGTTTTGCAGGGAGTGCCGAAATATGCCAAGTATATAAAGGACATCATGGCAAACAAAAGTCGGTTGATTGAGTATGCTATGGTGGCTCTAACGGAGGAGTGCACTTCCCGAATTCAAAACTGACTGCCCACAAAGCTCAAAGACCCTGGGAGCTTTACTATACAGATTATTATTGGCAAAGTATCCGAGCTCGTGGATTGTGTGATTTGGGGCGAGCATAAATTTGATGCCGTCATCGGTATTCAAAAAGCTGTGTCTAGGGAGTCCTAGACCCACAACAGTGATCTTGCAATTGGCGGATCGGTCCTTAGCCAGACCTGATGGCATTGTGGAGGACGTTCTGGTGCAAGTTGGCTCCCTAATTTTCCCGGTAGATTTTGTCGTGCTGGATTTTGAACCAGACGCGGAAGTCCCACTTATTTTGGGATGTCCCTTCATGGCAACCGGGAAAGCACTGATTGACGTAGCTGTGGGGTAGCTAACAATGCGAGCACACGACAAGGTGGAGGTGTTCGATGTGTACAAGGCACCCAAGCTCCCGATGGTGCACGAAGAACTCTCAGTGATCAATGTGATTGATCAAGGCGAGGATGAGTAGAGGAAGGATTCACGAGAGTTATTGGGAAAACCACCGGAATGGTGTAAGCACTACTGGGGGGAGGACGGTGATAGAGAGAAATCATCCATCATCCTAAAGGACAACTGAGCTAAACGACCTTTAGCCGCGGCGGTAAACCAGGCGCTGCACGGGAGGCAACCCGTGAAAATTTTTTCTCTTTGTAAAGTGTGAATAGATTTTTCTTTTTCTTTTTCTTGATTAGCAACAAAATTTTTAGTTTTTCTTTTTGTTTTTATTTTTATTTAGAGTGAAACCTATAATTCTAACCAATTTCTTTGAGTAGAATGAATTTCAGGTCAAACGGAGGAAAATATGCACGGAACCAACATGATTAACATTGTTTTGCAGGTAAAATGTTATTTTGGAAAGCTTAAATGCATGTTGGAAGATATCGGGGTTGGACTCGGATGCGAGCAAGGGACAAGGCATTGGAAAGCACAAAACAAAGGGGCTCCGCGATGGAGCCGTGTCACGCTGCCATCGTGAAGGCCTTCTGCCTGGATAGGGAAATTTCGCCCAGTTTCCAGAGAGGGCACACGATAGGTCCGTGGCACGGTAGCATGGCTCCGCGTTGCACGCCGTGCCACCTTGGGCCTCATTTCCTGGACCCCGAGTTCCAGTGAAGGTCCGCGTCGGTAGCGTGTCACGGAGGCAGTGCTCCACAATTCACTTCGTGACACGTTGCTTATTATTTCGGGAAAAATTCCCACTAGTATAAATAGAACACTTAGGTTCATTTTTCAATATTCTGACTTGGTGGAGCAAGAACGTGGGTTACAGGCAGTTGAGGGGACGAAATTATCAGGGTTTTTCTCTCTTTCCTTCTCCTTGTATTCAATTGCTTGTATGTTTAACACTCATTTAACGATGTTTAATCCACAAATGAGTGGGTAATTCATCTTCTTGCTGAGGTTAAGAACACTTGTAATGAAATGTGATAATTGATTCTTTGGTTTTTCATCATTTCTTCCATGGTTGTTCTATTAATTCTTGTTCTTACTGCATTAATGTGTGGGCTACGTTAATGTACATCTAAAAAGTCCAGTTTCACTTGAGAGAGCAAGAAATTGGAAAGTTGTGAATTAATAGGATATGATCTTTTCTTAGTTTGGGAAAATTTAGAATTGATTTACTTTCAGGATAGAAATATACCTGAAAGTCATATTAGTCAATTTAGGAACTGGGTTTTTATGGCTAGAACATGAATTGCATTTAATCATATAAATGTAGGTGGATGGTTCATGATTCTTAAGTGGGGTTAAATACGAGAGTTTTAATCTCTTGGCAATAGTTCTTGGCTAGCAACCGGAGGAAAAGACTAACCAAATTATGTCGATAATTAATTTCATTACATGTTCGTTTAACCTCAGCATGCTCTCATTCATAGTTCAGACTCACATTAGATAGTTGTTTTAGATTTAGCATAAAAATTATAAATCAAAATATCAAACTTTTGGTTACGCTGTTGTCTGTATTTTTAGAATTAAAATATAGTACACTTGAGCAGATTGCACTTCATCCCAGTCCCTGTAGGATCGATACTTGGCTTACTTAAGCCACTTTACTACTTGTTCGACCACGTGCACTTGCGTGTAGTTATATACCCAACAAACGACCGAACAATGACAGTTGCCCAAGTTGGTGTTCAATTTGCTTGATGGCGGTAGCATGAGATTCCACCTTTTGCCCATACTTGAAAAGTCACCTCGGATCTCCTTAAGTTGATCAATTAGGGACTTCACCTTCTTCAACATCTCGACCATCATGTTCTCAAACTTTGATTGCCCTGCCTCCCCTTCTCGTGCATTGGGAGGCACATAGAATCCATCTCAGTCATTGTGATAACCATCATTGCGCCTCCAATCACCTTCGCGCTCACGACCTCGGCTCCTATCTCTGAACCCATTTCTGTCGTAGTTGTCTCTATACTAGTTCTAGCCTTGATTTCTGGAACCTTGGCGCCAATTGTCTTGTCCAGACGCTTGGGCGTTGGTTCAGAAACCCGCCACTTGGCTATCCAAAAAGTTTGCCTCCTCAGAATCAGAGTGATCAACTCCTTGCTCCCTTCCTTGAGTACCCACTACATTAACTTGTTTGGCTCCAGCTCCCGTAATATGCTTTGTCAACAAGTCCAATGATGTGCATGTGTGAGACAACTCCTGGTCATGCTCTTTTTCTTTTCTTCGTTGGTCTGCAGTCAAACCAATAGCATATGTGCCTGTTACTGCATCATCCTCCCTCGTATGCCAGACTCGGATTGTCTTAGTCACCCTATCAAGAATGGTGGCAGCTTGCTCCTAGGTGTGACTCATCAATGCTCCTCCAGCTACCGTGTCTGATATAGCCTTGGTGCTATTGTTTAGAGACTTGAAAAATTTCCAACAAACTATCATCTAGGATTTTGTGGTTGGGGCACTTAGTCAACTTCTTTTTGAATCTCAACCAAGTTTCATGGAGTGCCTCAGTCTTGATCTATCAAAAATTATAGATCTCATCTTTCAGTTGTAACATCCTGTATGGGGGAAAGAATCTCTCCAAATAGGCCTGTTTAAGCTCCCTCCAGTTGGTTATGGAGTCGTTGGGCAACTCTGATAACCACAAAGTAGCTTCCCCTAATAGAGAAAAAAGGAAAAGTCTGAGCCGTATTGCATCCTGGCTTAATCCGAGCAACCTGTATGCCTTGTATATTCCTACAAAGTTCATTAGGTGCAGGTTGGCGTCATCCATTGCATGACCACTAAATACCCCTTTCATATTTAGCCGCTGAATCATGGTGCTAGTAATGTCGAATTTGGCGCCAGCAGGCAATGGTGGTGGCACAATTGCTCCCGTTAACCCGACTTCATCAATATCTGGTCATCATCATCGTCAAAGTACCGAGGGGAAAATCTATTAGCTCTGTTGCCCCTCCCTTGTCGACTAACATTTACCACTTCATCTCTTTCATCTTCCGCATGCTGTAGTGCAGCTTGCCGAGCTGGCTCGGCTTGCCTAGCTTCTTCAGCTATGCGGGCCTCTCTTTGCTCATGGTTTTCCATGTTACGCAGTACTCTTTCAATTTCTGGATTTAATGGAACAAGGGGATCTCTTCTACTCCGAGTGCTTGGCATTCACCGGAGAACTCCTGTGGGTATCAAAAACACAAAAATAAACGTAATTAAAGAAATAACTACCAAAAAGTTAATTACAAGCTAATAACCTAGTTTCATCTGTATTCCCCGGCAACGGCGCCACTTTTTGATAACCCTCAAACCACACCTATTATTGAAGTGAGAAGCGGACGTTGTCAATAAGAAACCCAACAAGAGGTTGGGGTCGAACCCACAGGGAATAGGGAGACTGGATTATAGCCGGTAATTGAACTTGTAAGGTAGTTACTTAAAAATTGGGGGATTCTAAAGAAAATCTATAATAAAAACAAGTCTCAAAATTCTGATGTTAAGTCAATATCAAAGGATAACTAGGGTTTGTGTTCCCTATGGGTTCATAACTGCTTTGGGTTATACACTTGTGATTATCACCAATACTTACTTACAGAACTGATAACTTAGGTTCATTCAAAAGACCGACCAATCCCTATTGAATGACTATACTCAATCACTCGACCAAGTCTCATGAGCGGTTTCAAACTATCTGTTATTACTAAGTTCCAGATTTAACTATCCTGCGACCACACCTCAAGTTAATACAATGATCATTAAGATCATTGCTCTGTTGTAATTCTCTTTTCCTAATCTCTACTTCTTCGACCAAAGCAAGTAATGAATTTTGGCATGTCCTAACATTGCGCACCTTTAAGAAACGTTTAAGCATGAAGAGAATACAATATAAGTGTTTGTATTGGTTTTAATATCACTTTGTGTAACCCTAGCTTGTTAATTCACCATGGTTCCCACAACTCTAGCTATGGATGTTTTAGCCTCTCATAGTTGTAAAGTTGTGATCTGCATTCATGATTAAGAATAAAAATCAAACTTACAATAATGATTGAAAAAAATACTTCCTTCAATTACTCCACAAAATCTTGAAAAACAAGTAGAAAGAACAAGATGAATTCAAGAACAAGTTGATCACAAGTTAAGACCAACTCAATTCTCTCTCTCTCAAGGTTTCTACTCTCCAAAACTATCAAATTGACGTCCTCTATAAAAATAAAACCTAAAACATATTTATGCAGACACAAGAATCCTTTTCCTAAGCCAACAGGGTGAATTTCCATATCTGTCGCCGCCAGTGCCACGACTTGACCTATGATCCGTAGCATGCTCCTACGACCCATAGCTTCCTCTAGTACAATCTCAGCTGGCTAAATTCTGGCTAAGTGTTGGATTTGGGTACGACTCGTACCATCAACTCATGACTCGTACTGAGCTTCCGTACTTTGAATCAGAGATTTTGAAGTTCTTTATGAAGTTCATCATGACCAGAATGGTACGACTCGTACCTTTGTCTTAGGGGTCGTACTTTCTTCTCGTAGCATGAGTCAGACTCAGAGGCAATTCTTCTGAATTTCATCATGACTTTCTCATCATGACTCGTACAGGCCTTCTACGAATCGTTATGGGACTCGTGGGTCACATCTGCTCAGCCTTAACTTTCAGTAACTTCTCACGGCCACCAATACGACTAGTAGGTCCTTTCTACGATCCGTACTGTGGTCTGCACTTTTTAAGATATCTTTTGCAATTTTCAGTTCCAACACTTGTTTATCCTGTAACAAAAGTAAAAGTACCTCATATCCACATATATACACCTAATTCCATGTTGTTTTCTTAGTTTTAACCGTAGAATGTGCTGCAAATCCACAACACATCAGTAACCGAAGGAAAAGTGCCTTATATCCACATAAATATACCTAAGTCCATGCTATTTTCTCAGTTTTGAGTGTCAAAAGTGCTATAAATACAAAAAACATCAACACCCTCAATTTAAGACTTCTGCATGTCCTCAGGGAAAGAAAAGAGAAACTAAACACGACGCTCAACTAGAAAATAAACTTAAGATACTACAACCAATACTTACACAATACTTGCACTTTCTATACACTATCTTCTGACCCTTTTCCATGGACCAACATCAGCTAATGTATTACAAGCAACCTTAAAACATAATAAACAGGGATCGAGACATGTCATCTAGCTATCAACATGGAGTCATCACCAATGTTTTTCACACAAACCATAGGCAAAAGTAAACATAGTCTATATACGCTCACAACCAATGAAGTCCCCACTCACAGATGTAATATCAAATATGTATGGAACTAGACAAATGAAGCACTCACCCTCACAAGGAAGTTCCAAGTACCGTGTATCAGATACCATAGACTTGCTCTTATTTTCTCTGCTTTGGTTTGTCGGATGGTCAAATTAGGATCACTGTAGGACTTGATATAGCTTGTAATGTAGGCTTAAGGATGAACATGATAAAGATGAGGGATTTTTAAGGGACTATCCATTCCATCGGCTTCACCTTTCACCTACTTCACCCTTTATTCTTTCATTTCCTTTTTTTTATTTTTCACCTCTTTTATATACATTTGCATGGATATGGTGTATTTTCAACTTTTTCAGCATTTTCATTTTCTTTTGAAATTTATTTTTCAAGATTCTCAATATCTTTCATCTCTTTTTTTTTTCACCTCACCATACCTAATTTTTTACCCTTTTTCTCGTTCCCACCATTTACGCACCCCTACTCTAGCCATCCTCAACTTAAGTATTTTGCCTATGTCGAGGTTCACAATATCCAAGAAAGGACTAGGGCCAAAATAGGTTCATTATAAATAAATGGGTAGAGTTCATTGTTTATCAAAGAAAAAATATGGGTCAATTTAGACTCAAACTTAGGATCAAGGGATTCATGTAATTTTGATATGGTCATATAAGCAAAAAGTGATCTAAACAAAAATGGCATATGATTATATCCTAACCAACCATCCTTGGCCTATGCAAAGATCAACCAGGCAAGTTCTAGATCTTCATCACAATACCGAACTAAGTACTATACCTCACTCACTCATGGTACATGAACTATTTTCACCTCACTTGTCTGATTTATACATGGCTTAACAAGACTACTCATGTTAATAAACTAAATAACATCAAAAGATCCACAGAAATCATGCATGCAGTTACAAATACATAGCTAATGCATCAAAAAAGAATTTAAAACAGGGTCAAGTTTGAACTTTTCAAACATCAAACTAGTGAAATTTATTGGCTAAGTAATCCTAAGCTACTTTCTAATCAAACAAAAATCACAAACTAAGAAAAATAAAAATCCTAAACATGCCGATTCTACTACAGAGCATGCCTGAGGGAAAAGAAACACTGGCAAGAAAACCCTCAAATGAATCAAAAATTCCCCAAAAATCACAAGTACACCCCTCCCCTTTTGTTGAAAAGTAAGCTTCGTCCCCGAAGCATAAACTACAAGAACATAGGGAAGAGAACATATTTGAGGCTACTCAAACTTCACCTTCCATTGGTTGCCTCCCATGCAACGCTTGATTTAGCAGTGCGGCACAATGTGGCTTTTGTGATTCCTCACGCATCATCAAGTTATACTTCCTCTATTCTTCTTAATTCTTCCTCATCTCCCATATAAAATTTTAGTCTTTGCCCATTTACTTTAAGCCCTTTTTCTTCTTTGTTCTCAAGTTCCACTACACCACACGGAGACACTTGTACTACTCTATAAGGTCTCATCCATCTAGATTTCAACTTCCCAGGATGCAGCCGGAGTCTTGAGTTAAATAGTAGGACCAAATCACCTGGGCTAAACTCCCTTTTTGCAATCTTTTTGTCATGGTAGATCTTCATCCTTTCTTTATAAGTGGCCGCACTCTCATAAGCCTTAAGTTGGAATTCATCCAACTCATTAAGCTGGTTAAGTCTTAGCTTGGCTGCTTATCATGTTCATTTTGAGTATTCGAGTGAAAGGTTGTTCCATTGATGTATCCTGAGAGAGCAACAAAAGAAAAACAAAGAAAAGCATAAAAAGGAACGTAACTACCAACAAGTCAAATACAAGAAAATAACCTAGTCTCAGCCGTATTCTCTGGCAACAACGCCACTTTTTGATAATGCTCAAACCTCCTACCGAACTATGAAGTGGACATTGTCAATAAAGAACCTAACTAGAGGTTGGGGTCGATCCCACAGAGAATAGGGAAGATCTAGATTACAGCCAGTAAGTGAACTTGTTAGGTAGTTACTCCAAAATTGGGGGATTCTAAAGAAAAACAATTATCAAAAGTTCGATTTTGAATTAATATTAAAGGATAACTAGGGTTTATGTTCCCCATGGATTCTTAACTGCTTTAGGTATACACTCGTGATCATCACCAATACTTACTTATAGAACTGATAACAAAGGTTCATTCAAACGACCAACCAGTCCCTATTGAATGACTATGCTCAATCACTCGACCAAGTCTCATGAGCAGTTTCAAACTATCCGTTATCACTAATTTTCAGATCTAACTATCTTGCGACCACAACTCAAGTTAATACAATGATCATCAATGTCACACCCCGCCTTGGGGGTATGACTGGCACCTGGTGCCCTGCTAGGACCTGACCTGCTGGACTGTTAAGCCTGGGCACGTCTGGTGCCTGGCTGGCTCTAACTCATATTTCTGGAAACAAAGGGCTATATAACGGCTGTAAATACAACCCCCGGCCTATTGGCCTATAGCCTTCTGTACCTGTACTAGCAGCTGACCAGAAACATATTATCTCAGGAAAACCTATGCGGGCCGACAAGGCCACCATGCTGTCTAGTTATCTGCAACTCAATCATAAAGCACAAAAAGAAACTACGTGACTGGCAAGGTCACCACTACTGGCAAGCTATGGCCCCACACGGCCAAAGTAAAAGAAAGCAAGAATACTGGCAACTAAACAACTGCACGGCCTCACACGACCGGCTCATCTGACCACAGGGAATATATAGACTGCAAGCCTCTAAGAATAGCAATAGAAATGATCGGGACAGGGCCCCGACCTACCCGTGCTGTAAAACAAAAGAACTGAAATACACCTGGAATTCAGTCTCCAGATGACAGGAGATGAATACTCGACCGCTGACAGGAAGTCACGTAGTATCGCCTGCTCAGTTATGAGTACCTGCAGGCAAGTAATGCAGCGCCCCCACCGGGCGTCAGTACCGCTGGTACTGAGTATGTAAAGCAATAACTGAAAGCAAAGTCTGAATACAATGATATGACTGAAGAAACTGAAGTCAAGAGAATAGACTAACTGTCTGATAATGTAAATCATACCTTTTCTCAATCTTTATTGGGAAGGATAAGAGTCATACCTGGAAACGTATCGTGCTACTGCTGATATACTTGTATCTAATATAACATGGCATAACATGAAATAACATAACATAGCACACACAAACCTTACCCGGCCCCCATAAGCCGGGAGGTACAACCAGCACAGAATCTATACCCCTACCCTGGTCATCCCATCTCCTATAGTGGCTGTAAGCATCCTGCCGGTCCCAGGGTATGCACTTAGGCTCGCTGAGCCCCTGACTATAACTGCATCTGAGTCCGAAGGACTCCTGAATCTGCACCCGGGCATATCTGCTCGACTGGGGTGTGTAAGGGCCGATCAAGGCACAAATATGGGGAAAAACTGGCATCCCATCTTCGTCCCCTGGCGGGACGGCATGCCACTCTGTAGAGTGACATATCCTCATCCTCTGACGGACGAGTCGACATAGCTATTAACCCTGGGCGGTCATGGATGCTAGGTAATCCAACCCCAAACAACACAACGGTCTCAACTGGTAATACTGTCTGGGTATCTCACATGCTGAGGCTAATAGGGGTGAAGTATCATATATATTACATGTTGAGCTGATGATAGTAATCTGTACGTATTTAATACGTGCTGAGGCAGGTAAAGACGTATAAATATGAGTATAGTCTCCTGCCGGGCTGTACTGGAGCAAATGCTATATAAGACAATGTTTCTGCTGAAAACTCTGTTGTTTACTAAGTTTCTGTATACACTATATGCTGGACTAGTAATAGAAATGTGTACATACTTACTACATGCTGAGGCTGGAAGTAATATATATGTATGTACGAATATAGTCTTCTTCCAGACTATACTGAGGCTAATGCTGAACATGATATAGACTTCCTGCTGAAACTATGCTGTATACTGATTTTCTATAGTAACATGAGTTACTATTCCTGACATACTTTCTATACTTTATTTTAGTCTACTATTCAATGTCGGAAATGCTTTACGGATACTATACTACGCCGCGGGGTTTCAGCTGAACACAACAATATCTTAACGTAGCATATTACATCACATACTGATAGGTCTCGTACACGTTACAGCCCAATGCTTCTCATGTTGTACCAATGTTCATAATAACGCAATACTGAACTATACTGTATCTGAGATATTATCTGACTGTCTGCCTATACTGTAACTGAGATATCATCTGACTATCTGATGTTGCTTTACTAACTTTGATTCTGAGTATATGTATATCATACTATCATAAAAACACGCTTACTAAATTCAAACTGGACTTAGTGCTTGACTTATAAGTTCTTTCTTCTGTACATCACGCTATCTATCGTACTGGATTACTAACTTGCCGAAGGAATTAGCTTTACATACCTTATCCTTGAATTATTCGTCTGTCGGACGAGGCTCGGCCGGTACTTCAACTGTTTTCTCCCAACTGCATTCATAAACATATCAATTAACACTAAATACAACTTTATTTCAAAAGGCAACGTCACTTTCGATATAGTTTATAGCCTAAACTTAGGCTTATCGAAATACGGTTAGAAACTCGCTATTTTTCAGCGGCCTAGAAGGGAGAAATATTCACTTCACAGCTAGGAACACATAGACACTAATTTAGAGCAATTCCACTTACCTTGGCTCGGTGGCTCGACGATTCGTCGGCCGTATTTTACGAAACTGAATCCGTAGGAATGCTCTCTGCTGCTAAATACTTCGGTATCTGGGATTAATTTGAGTTTGGGCAGCGTTTGGCAGCGTAATCGGACGAAAATATATAATTTCCTTCGTTCCTTTCCTTTCCTCTACATTGCCCTCTGTTTCTCTGGAAATTTTTAAGGATATAATCATTTAAAACCGAAGTGGGGCTTTATATACTTGGGCCTGGACAAGGCCAACGTGTCACGGAGCCAACGCAGAGGCTCCTCCTCCGTGACACGCTGCCATCGCGGAGGGGCTCTACCTCGGCTCCTTCCGCGATGGTTCGACAGGCTTCTCATCCGATCTCTTCCCGGGCCTTTCTCCAACACGTATGGCCTTCAAATATGCTTAACCAACGTGGGAATAGGTCATCTAAGTGCCGGAAATTCTACGAGGTGTAACAATCAAGTTCAAGACTCCGTTGTAATTCTCTTTTCCTAATCTCTACCTCTTAGACCTAAGAAAGTAAAGAATTCGGACAAGTACTAACGTTGCGCACCATTAAGAAATATTTAAGCATAAAGAGAATACAATATAAGTGTTTAATATTTGTTTAGAATCACTTTGTGCAACCCTAGCTTGTTAATCCATCAAGGTTCCCACAACCCTAGCTATGGAGGTTTTAGCCTCTCATAGTTGCAAGGTTGTGATTTGCATTCATGATTAAGAACATAAATCAATACTTACAATTATGGGTGATAAAGAAACTTCTTTTAATAAATCAACAAAATCTTCAAGAACAAGTAACAAGAACAAGAAGAATTCAAGAAAAGGTTGATCACAAGTCAAATCAACTCAATTCTCTCCTTTCTCAATGTTTTCTATCTATTCTCTCACCTCCCCACACGTTCACTTGAAAAATAAAACATAAAATGTATTTATACAGACCTAAAAATTCTTTTCCTAGGCTAACAGGGTGAATTTTCATATCTGGTTCCGCCAGTGCCACGACCGATCCTACGATATATACCATGAACCAACGAGCCGTACCTTCCTCTCATACATTATTGACTGGTTGAATTTTGGCTAAGTGTTGGATCCTGGTATGACTCGTACTTTCAACCTACAAGTTGTATTGTACTTCCATGGCTTGACTCTAAGACTTTGAAATAATTTCGAAGTCCATCACGAATTACGACTTGTACCTTCGTTTCATGATTCGTACTATCTATCTCTAGAAGGAGTCAGTCTCTTACGCAAATCTTCTGAATCTTTTCACGACTCATACTGAGACTCGTATAATGCACCTCTTCATCCTTAGCCTTCTGCAACTTCTCACAACCAGTAGTACGACTCGTAAGATCTTTCTACGGCTCATACTGTGAACTGTGAATTGAGCCTATTTTGTACACTTTCAGGCTAACTTTTGCACATTTTTAGCTCCAACACCAATTTATCCTATAACCAAAGGAAAAGTTCCTTATATCCACATAAATATACCTAAGCCCATGCTATTTTCTTAGTTTTGAGCGTCGAAAATATTGTAAATCCACAGCACATCAGCATGCAACCTTAGCTTTTTGTCTATGTATTGTATGTCAAGAGAAGTTTAGGGGATGAATGCGCGAATGAGTGACCGAGCGAGTAGGTGAATAAGGTCAAAAGCAGTCCACAGGGAGCTGCACACCATGGATCCTCTCCGCTGCATGGAGCTGCGTGTCGTGCCCTTCCTCCTATGCGATAGGGTGTGCATCGCGGACCAACTAGGGTAGTGGGCTACCTATATATATATATGTTATGGTCAGTTGGTTATATCTTAATTCATTTCTAGAGATCCTCCTATGATAGAAACCCCTCCCGAGCTCCCTCCTTCATGTTCCAAGGGTGGTAGAAGGTGGAGAACATATCCTAACATGATTCTAGGAGTCGGGGAGATGAAAGCTTCATGTGGCAGGCGTTTTGGTGGTAGTCTTTCGATTTAGATTTGGGTAAGATCTTTCCTTCATTGATTTTTAGTATCTTGGCTTAGTTATGAGTTCGTTAACTTTGGTACATTGTTATTTCAAAGTTTCTACTATTGAATTCATAGAACTTTTTTCGGATAAACTCTATTTGACTTTTCTTTTCGTTGAGCTTTATTGCCTGCATTTTGACAGTGTCTTGGACTGCTTTTAGGTAGCATAATCTTGGTTTTGATAGATTGGAATCCATCTTAGCTTAAGTTCATTGGATTCAAGGTATGTTAAGGCTTATGTTTCCTCATTTTGGCATGAATTTCATCGTAATCGAGCCATTATCGTTGTTGTGCCAATTTTTCGCTTTGTGGTTTGATGATATGTTGATTGTTTTATAGTTTGGGAGTTGTAGGGTTGTATTTATTTCCTCACATGTGAAGGTTGTGAATTCGGGCAGTAGTTTGGTTGATTGTTAGTCTGTGTCGATAGCCGTGTGTTTAAGTCGTTGTATTTGACATGTAGGTTATTGGCTATTTGTGTGGCTATGAGTTGGTTGACATATGGTTGATGTTTTAGTGTGGTTAGGTTGATTTATTGCAATGATCTTTTATTATACTTGAGTCGATAGCCGTATTAGCCTTGTTAATGGGATTGTATTGTCCGTGGTGATATTGGAAATAGGCTTGGCCGTATGTATTTTTGGTTGGTGTTGATTATAATAGCTTTTAGGATGGTCGTGAAACTTGGAGATAGACTTGATAGGATTGTGACCCTTAGATTGGTTTGTGGCGTGTTGGTGGATGGCTAGATACATGAGATTAGTGTTACATTGTGGTAGTCGATTGTGGGATATTTAAACTTATTTTTAAGTATATTATTATTGTTGTCATAATTGTGTGAATTGTATTGTACCTTAGGAGGCACTTTGATAACCTATAAGTCCATGACGATTTCCCGCTAGGTTAGGCCTATGGCTTGTGAGACTTATAAGGTCGTGACTATTTCTAGCAAGGTCATATTCGCGATTGTGGGTGCCTATGAGGCCATGACAGTTTTCAACAAGGCTGTGATTGTGAATTAATGTTTATATTGTATTATTTGCCTTGTGTTTACTATTTGTCTGTTAGTTGTGGATGTTGGATGCAAATTGGTGATAGCTAAGGTCGATGAAGGGGCCTAGAGTTTATTTAGGTAAGATGGTTAGATAGATCTTGTGTGGTACAGGTTGAAATAGGTGAATTGTGTCGGCTAGTTGTCATTTGTTGTTCATTTACTTATTTTGGACTTGCGAGGATTATAGGGGCTAGGTAGAGCCTGTATGCTCTACTTGATTTCCATAGCATACTGCTAATGATGCTTTTGGGTTTCCTGTTGATATATCACATATTTGTTGACTGAAATCTGAATCTTGTTATCATTTTCGCCTTACATACTTGGTATATTTCTGTACTGGCGCGCTAGTTGGGGGTGCTGCATTCATTCTTGCAGGTGCTGATCGCCAGATAGACTAAGTCTCTACTTGCTGAGTGGAGTTCTAGCTAAGTCGATAAGCTTCGAGTCTTCCAGAGTTTCCAGTTATTGAGCTTGTGGCTGGTTTGGGGCCCTATCTCGGTTATTTGATTACTGTCGTATTCATAGAGGCTCATAGATATCACTGTGGCTGGAGTTTTGTGTTGTAGTCCTGGAAGGCCCTATTGTACAAATTGTATTCCATTCTGTGGCCTTGTCGGCCGAAAGTGTATCTATCCGTTGGTTGGTCTGTGAACCAGATTTCGATGTAATCTGTCATCTACTCTAAGGTTATAGTTATTGTAATGCTGAACGCTGATGGTTTTGGCCTGTTGTAATTAGATTATTATAGGATTCGCTTGGTGAAGTGCGGTACCGAGTGCCGATCACGCTTCTCCGAATTTAGGGTGTGACATGTTGAGACAGTTAAATTGCTTGAAGGGCTTGGGTTCTACTCTAATAAGCCCAAGAATTTGTCGTTAGATCTATAAAATCGAGCAACCACTCCAGCAAAACCATCAATTGTGGAGCCACCAAAACTTGAGCTGAAACCACTACCAGCACATTTCAGCTATCAGTTCTTAGGGTTAGACAACACCCTGTTAGTGATTGTTTCTGCACTCCCAATTGACTAACAGGTGCACAGACTGCTACGTATATTGAGAAAATTCAAAAAGTCTATTGTATGGACCATTGCATACATCAGAGGTATCCCTATAAGTATTCATGAACACAAGATCGCATTAGAGGAGGATAACTCTCAGTGTTAGGCATTAGAGGCGTCTAAATTCAGCCATGCAGGAAACAATTAAAAAGAAAATTATTAAATGGCTTGACACTAGGGTGGTCTTTCCCATCTTAGATAGCAAGTGGGTCATCCCTATCCAATGTGTGCCTAAAAAGAGGGGTACGATGGTGATAAAGAATGATAAAAATGAAATGGTGCCCACCAGGACTGCCACAGGACAGAGAGTTTGCATGGACCACCGCAAGCTAAATGAAATGACTTGTATAGACCCTCTTTTATGTCTTTTTTGATCAGATGATCAATCGATTAGCGAAAAAGGTCTTATTATTTCTTTCTAGATGACTACTCATGTTACAATCAAATCAAATAGCCTAGAAGGATCATAGAGAAAATCACTTTCACTTGTCCCTATTGTACACTTGCTTTTAGCAGAATGCCATTTGGCTTGTGCAATGCCTCGACCACTTTCCAGAGATGTGTGTTGGCAGTTTTCTTTGAGATGGTGGAGGACTTCCTAGATATCTTTATGGATGATATTTGAATGGTTGGAGATTCTTTCAACCAATTTCTTGATCATCAAGTACTTCGCGGTGCGATGAGACTAATTTAGTATTTAATTGGAAGAAATGCCACTTCATGATAAAAGAGAGCATTGTGTCGAGTCATCAAAATTTCAGATAAAAGGATCAAAGTTGACTAAACCAAGATTGACATCATTTCTAAATTCCCTCCAGCAACTTCCGTCAAGGGTCTTCAAAGATTTTTGAGTCATGCTGGGTTCTATCGAAGATTTATCAAGGATTTCTCAAAAATTAGTAACCCTTTATGTAAGCATCTTGAGAAAGAGTCTAGATTTGTATTCGAGGAGAAATTACTTGAGGCATTCGAAGAACTAAAGAAGCAGCTGATCACTTCTCTTAGCATTGCAATGCTTCACTGGTCCCTTCCTTTTAAGCTGATCTGTGATGCTAGCGGCATTAAAATAGGGGATGTTCTTGGGAAGAGACAACATGATTCTACATCTGATTTATTACTCCAACAAGACTTTAAATAAAACACAATGAATTATACAGTGACTGATGAAGTGTTGCTAGCCATAGTCTACGCGTTTGAGAAATTTCAGGCATATTTGTTAGGACCTCAAGTGATAATCTAATTGACCATGCAACACTGTGATACTTAATGGTCAGGATAGATGCAAAGCCAAGGTTAATCATATGGGTACTTCTATTACAAGAATTTGCTTTTGAGGTCAAAGATAAAAAAATTCATAGAAAATCAAGTTGTTGACCATCTGTCTAGGCTTGAGGATCCAGGGAGAACAACAGAGGAGCTAGAGATTAATGATGATTTTCTTGATGAGCGAATTTTGACACTATCTAGTTCTCTTGCTCCATTGTATGCTAATATTGCCAACTACTTGGTTACTGACATCATTCTTGAAGAGCCAAAGTCATATCAAATGAAGCGATTTCTAAGTGAAGCGCGACATTACTTCAGGGAAGAACCATTTGTGTTTAGGATGTGTGTAGATAATATCATAAAGCAATGCATATCTGAAGAAGAAGTGTTGCCTATCCTGAATGCATATAATGACTCACTAGTTGAGGTTCATCGTGGAGGTAACCGTATTGTAGTCGAGGCATTAGAGTGTGGGTATTATTGTCCTATTATATACCATGACCCCAATCTGATGGCGAAATCTTGTGATCAATTTCAGAGACATAGGTTTATATCCAAAAGGCATGAGATGCCACTAAACATTGTGTTGGAGGTCGAGATTTTTGACATATAGGAAATCGACTTTATGGGGCCATTTTTGAGATTTTATGGGATGACACATATCTTGGTCGCAGTTGATTATGTCTCCAAGCACATAGAAACGATAGCAATGCCAAACAATGAAGCCAAGAAGGTGACTATATTTCTTAAGAAAAATATTTTCACTTGTTTTGGCACTCTTAGAGCCATTATTAGTAATGATGTTCTCACTTTTGCAACAAAGAAGTTGCAAGACTGCTTTTGAAATATGGCGTGAAGAACGAAGTCGCTACCCCTTACCACCCGCAAACAAGCGGGCAGGTTGTTATTTCCAACAAAGAAATAAAGAGCATTCTAGAGAAAATAGTAAATTCAAATTGGACTGATAGGTCCAAAAATATAAATGATGCTCTGTGGGCCTATCGAACTGCATTCAGTAATCCAAATAGATCATCTCCACACCAACTGGTTATAGCAAAACTTGCCACCTTCTGGTGGAACTTGAGCATAAGACACTATGGGAACTAAAGCAACTGAACCTGGAAAGAAAGGAAGCTGCAATCTTGAGGCTCAATAAACTTATTGAGATAGGAAAATTCTATTTCCACGACTATGAAATCACATCTTTATTCAAAGAAAGGATGAAGAAAATGCATGACAAAAAGATAATGAAGCGAGACTTCAATCCAGACAATCAGGTATTATTTTGTAACTCTAGACTTAAACTGTTTCTAGGTAAAATGAAGACCAAATGGTTGGGACCTTTTCAAGGTGGTGAATGGTTCATCATATGGTGATGTGGAGCTTGAATCTGAGGATAGAACCCGCATGTTTAAAGTGAATGGACACCAGGTGAAACACTACTTAGGCTTAATTAATAAGGAAAAGCTAGTGGAAAAGTTCCGTCTGAGGGACTATCCCACTCATCTGTCCACTCAATGATCTAGTAATTGCGTCGTTCTACAACATTAAATTAGGTTCCTCTTGTAAGAAAACCCATAGTGCCACACTCTATACAGTATCTACGTTGTGCCGCAATAGTAAGTCAAGTGATTCTTGGGAGGCAACCCAAGTATAAATATAACGGGTGTTATGATGGCAAGTTGAGCATTGAAAATATAAGTGAGAACAATGGAAGGAGATGTGAGAAACAACATAGGGAAGTCCACATTCAGCCCACAAGTTGATTCCGCATAGTGTATGTGGAACATCTCAACTGAAGAATCCATCCCATAGGTAAAGCTCTAATTTGTAGCGCACATACAAATCGCAAAATCCACTAGTGAATTGTATGTGGTGCCTGCAGAATCAAAGATAGGTAAGTAGTTCACTATTTAGCAGTTGCGGTGATAACGCATAAACCACACCTCTTACTGAAGTGAGAAGCGGACGTTGTCAATAAAGAACCCAACTAGAGGTTGGGGTCGATCCCACAGGGAATAGTAAGAACTGGATTACAGCCGGTAATTGAACTTGTCGGGTAGTTACTTAAAAATAGGGGGATTCTAAAAGAAATCAATAATAAAAACAAGTACCAAAGTTCTGATGTTGAATCAATGTTAAAGAATAACTAGGGTTTGTGTTCACCATGGGTTCATTACTGCTTTGGGTATACACTCGTGATTATCACCAATACTTACTTATAGAACTGATAGCTTAGTTTCATTAAAACGACCGACCAGTCCCCATTGAATGACTATACTCAATCACACGACTAAGTCTCATGAGCGGTTTCAAACTATTCATTATCACTACGTTCCATATATAACTATCCTACGACCACAACTCAAGTTAATACAATGATCATCAAGATCAAGGCTCCGTTGTAATTCTCTTTTCTTAATCTCTACCTCTTCTACCAAAGCAAGTAAAGAATTCGGGCACTTCTAAATGTTGCGCACCATTAAGAATCGTTAAAGATGAAGAGAATACAATAAGTGTTTGTATTGGTTTTAAGATCACTTTGTGTAACTCTAGCTTGTTAATTCACCATGGTTCCCACAACCCTAGTTATAGAGGTTTTAGCCTCTCATAGTTGTAAGATTGTTAATTGCATTCATGATTAAGAATATAAATCAATACTTACAAGAACGAGTGACAAAAACACTTCCTTTAATTACTCAACAAAATCTTGAAGAAAAAGTATCAAGAACAAGATAAATTCAAGAAACGGTTGATCACAAGTTGAATCAACTCAATTCCCCTCAAAAAATCTCCTCTCCTTGTCTTTTTGTGTCTTTCTTACACGTCTGCTACTGTCTCTTTTCTAATTTTTTTCTTCTCTCGTTTTTCTCCTCTATTACATAGAAATAAAGGATATTTATAATAGTAGAGTAAGCCTTCCTTGTTCCTTCATGGAGTGGAATTGGGATGTGTAACTCCTTTTCCTAGTTGAAGTAATATTTGACTTTCTAAAAAAGACCTAGAAAAGTATTGATACAAATAATTAGAACTTTTTTCTAAATTAACAGGGAAACTAATTTAACTGCCACTGCCTGATCCTACGACTCGTACCATAAACCTATGAGTCATAGCTTCCTCTCGTACAATGCTCAACAGCTTTGAATTTGGTTAAGTCCTGGGAGTTGGTACGACTCGTACACTACTTTTACGAGTCGTACAATAACTGTCATGGTCTGATCTTGTGAAGTTGGGCATCCTCTAAATATTTTCACGAGTGTTGTGGTATAACTCGTACCTTGGTATGCCGACTCATGATTGCCTCGTGCCCTCAGATCTTCCAATCACATTTTCTCTGAAGTTCACCACGGCTCTTTGGTGCGATTTGTATGTGATCATCACAACTCGTATCTTCCATTCGTACCACGAGCTCAGACAAGTGCAATATCTCTGTAGTTTTCACAACTGCTATGGTACGGCTTGTACCAGGATGGTACGGCTCATACCAAGAGTCGTACATGGCCAGTGCCTTGTGCTGAATTTTATCATGGATGTTATGTACGACTCGTACCTCATAGGTACGACTCGTACTGAAGTTTGCAATTTTACCATTTTCAACACTCTTTTCTCTTCTTTTGCATATTTTAGCTCCAATATATAATTTCTCTGAAAACAAAGTAAAAGTGCATCATATATGTATAAACACACCTAAGACCATGCATATTTTCAGAGTTTTAAGCGTCAAAAGTGTTGTAAATTCACAGCACATCAACACCCTCAACTTAAGACTTTTGCATGTCCTCAGGCAAAGAAAATAAAAACTAAAAACGATGCTTAACTAGAAAATAAACCTAGGATACTACAACCAACAATCAATCAAAATTTGCACCATAAACTCAAACAACTTTTGACCCTTTTTCTCATAAACCAGATCAGCATATGCATATCAAGCAATCACAAACTATGATAAACAGGGATCAATATATGTCAACTAGCTATTAATAGATAGTCAAGTCATCACCAATGCTTTTCACACAGACAATTGGCAGAATCAAATACAAACCATGTACCCTCACAGCAAATGAAGTCTCCCACTCACAAATATAGGAAAACATGAAACATGGGATAGAACAAATAAGACTCTTGCCCTCACAAAGAAGTTTCAAATACTGCATATTGGATACCATAGGCTTCCCCTTATTTTCTCTACTTTGGTTTGTCAGATGGTTAGGCTAGGATCACTATAGGACTTTCTGTTAGCTTGTATGTAGGCTTTCAGGTTGGGTATGATAGAGATGAAATCTTTTGAGTGACTAAACCCCTCCTTGGCACTACATACACGTGGCTCTATTTTTTTTCCACTTTTTTCACCCTTTTCACTTTTTTCAATTTTTTCCTCCATTTTCTCCATTTTTATGTACTTGTATGAGTGTGGTGAGTTTCTTAAAAAAAATTCATTCATCACTCTCTTTTTTGTATTATATTTTTCAATTTTTCTTTCTTTTTCTTTGGTCACACCACACCTCATTTTTCACCTTTTTTCTTTTCTCTCCGTATTTCACCTTCTCAATACTTATGCACCCCTACTCTAGCCACCCTCAACTTAGGAATTTTGACTATGTTGAGGTTCACAATGTCCAAGGAAGGACCAGGGCCAAAACAAGTTTATTATAAGAAATGGGTACGGTTAATTGGTTAACCAAAGAAAAATGGTCTATATAAGGTTCAAAAATTTGGATCAAGGGAATCATATCATTTCGGTAGGGTTATTTAAGCTAAAAATGGGTTAAACAAGAATGGCCTATGATCCTTTCCTAACCAACCATCCTAAAACCTATGCAAAGTCAAACCGGGCAAGTTCTAGATCCTCTACGCAGTGATGAACTAGGTATTAGACCTCGCTCACTCATGGTATACAACTTGCATTCACTCTACCTATCTGGTTTATACATGGCTTAACAACAACTATACATGCTAATATATTAAATGACATAAAAATATCCACAGAAATCATGCTTGCAATCACAAGTACATAGCTAATCATAATTTTTTTAAAAATAGGGTTAATTTTTCAAAATATCAAAACTAGTGCAATCTATTGGCTGAGTAATCCTAAGGTACTTTCTAATAAAAAATCACAAAAATAAAATTCTAAAGATGTCGTTTCTACTAGATAGCATACTCGAGGAAAAAGAAACACGGTAATAAAAACCCTCGGAAGAATCAAAATTTCCAAAAATTACAAGTACACCCCTCCCCATTTTTTTTTAAAAAAAACCATGCTTCATAACCGAAGCATAGAATGTAAAAACAGAGGGAAAGGGACATACCTGTGGCTACTCAGACTTCACCATCCATATATTTCCTCCCATGCAGCGCCTGATTTAACGTCACGACACGACGTAAGTATCTTGACTACTTAGACTTCGTCAAGGAACTTGGACTCATCGTCCACTGTCTTGGATGCTTGGCTTTGCCAAGAGGTGCCCTGAATGAGACAAAACAAAAAAATAACATAAAAGAGGAAATAACTACTAAAAAAGTCAAATACAAGCAAATAATCTAGTCTTAGCCGTATTTTCTGGCAACGACGCCACTTTTGATAACACTCAATAAAGAACCCAACTAGAGGTTGGGATTGATCCCACAGGGAATAGGAAGAACTGGATTATATCCGGTAATTGAACTTCTGAGGTAGTTACTTAAAATAAGGGGGATTCTAAAAGAAATCAATTATAAAAACAAGTATCAAAATTCAGATGTTGAGTCAATGTCAAAGAATAACTAGGGTTTGTGTTCCCCATGGGTTCATTACTGCTTTGGGTATACACTCGTGATTATCACCAATAATTACTTATAGAACTGATAATTTAGGTTCATTTAAACGACCGATTAGTCCCTATTGAATGACTATACTCAATCACTCGACCAAGTCTCATGAGCAATTTCAAACTATTCATTATCACTACGTTCTAGATATAACTATCCTACGACCATATCTCAAGTTAATACAATGATCATCAAGATCAAGGCTCCGTTGTAATTCTCTTTTCTCAATCTCTACCTCTTCGACCAAAGCAAGTAAAGAATTCGGGCACTTCCAAACATTGCGCACCGTTAAGAATCGTTAAAGATGAAGAGAATATAAAATAAGTGTTTGTATTTGTTTTAAGATCACTTTGTGTAACCCTAGCTTGTTAATTCACCATGGTTCCCACAACCCTAGCTATGGAGGTTTTAGCCTCTCATAGTTGTAAGGTTGTTAATTGTATTCATGATTAAGAATATAAATCAATACTTACAAGAATGAATGACAAAAAAACCTCCTTTAATTACTCAGCAAAATCTTGAATAACAAGTAGCAAGAACAAGATAAATTCAAAAAATGGTTGATCACAAGTTGAATCAACTCAATTCCCCTCAAAAAAATCTCTTCTCTCCTTGTCTTTTTGTGTCTTTCTTACGTGTCTACTACTGTCTTTTCTCTAACTTTTTTCTTCTCTCGTTTTTCTCCTCTATTACATAAAAATAAAGGGTATTTATAATAGTAGAGTAAGCCTTCCTTGTTCCTTCATGTAGTGGAATTGGGATTTGCAACTCCTTTTCCTAGTTGAAGTAGTATTTGACGAGCTCAGACAAGTGCAATATCTCTGTAGTTTTCACGACTGCTATGGTATGGCTTGTACCAGGATGGTATGGCTCATACCAAGAGTCGTACATGGATAGTGCCTTGTGTTGAATTTTATCACGGATGCTATGTACGACTCATACATCATAGGTAAGGCTCATACTGAAGTCTGCAATTTTACCATTTTCAGCACTCTTTTCTCTTCTTTTGCACACTTTAACTCCAATACATAATTTTCCTGAAAATAAAGTAAAAGTGCATCATATTTGTATAAACAAACCTAAGACCATTGATATTTTCTAAGTTTTAAGCATCGAAAGAGCTGTAAATTCACAGCACATCATGCGGCAGGATGTACGTCAGTAGAATCCAGTTACGATCTTCATATGGTGCCCCAAGTGATAACCAAATCACCATTAACCTTGTTTACCACTTACAATGGGCTTACGGTCCATAAATTTCATATATAGATCGTAAGAGGCAATCACATGTGGAAGCACAAATTCTAGTATCACTATTAGCCACTTAAGATTCTTATATAGAGCACATTTTCAAAATATGAGGTGTATATGAGTTCGTACTGGAGAGGAAAGTTTGGGCATCCCCACAAGTATGCCCACTTACGAACTGTAAATCAAACTTGTGAAGAGACTTATGACTGTAGGTGGAACGACTATTTTGAACTACTAAACACCGCCTACATGCCGTAAGATGGATTGTAAAATCCACCTACGACTGCAGAGTGGATACCGAATCTAAAGCTAATCTATAAATCCCAAAATCTCCTAACCAAATGAAAAATAAAAACAAAAAAGAAGAGAGATTTTCAGACTTACCTCCAGAAACCGCCATTGACATCAGCTTCATCTCACTCACACATGCTTTGACGCACAATCTTCACTCCCATACCTTGCACTTCTCTTATACTCCTCCTATTCACTCAAGAGAATCAAGAGCACACACAACCATATAGGGCTCAATTTTGAACTCAAAATTACAGTCTACACTCAAATCACACACTCATACATGCATAATAGGTCCGAACCCTAGGTAAATTCTCACTCAGTTCTTTGTGTTTTTGAATTCAAAAGAGGGTATGGGTATCGGAGGGTGATGTGGAAGTAGAATAGGTGGGGTGGAAATTTTTTATCACTTGGGAAGATGCTAATTGTGTACTACAATGTATGTTATTTGCGAACTATGAAATCCATCTATGTCTCGCACTTGATATCGCAAACCAAAAAAAAATAGGGTGTTGTGACTAAGAATAAATAACCCCTATATGTGATACTTACGGCTGCATAACTCAGATATGAGTTGTATGTGGGACCACAAGTTGAACCCAAATACAATGGCTCTCTAGTAACAACTTATAGTCCAACATATGGTCTGCATATGGAATATATGGACTACATGTGGAAACCCCCACCATAAATTCCTTAATCATGAATAGGCTAAGAGGGTTAACTAGGTTGTAACTCGATATAAGATCATAAAACTCACTTACGAAGCGTAAGTCAAGGCTGAAATTCAATCCCAACTTAGTTAGGATTCTGTCTAGAGATTTGTGGTTCCACTTATGGTCCACAAGTGGATTATATGACCTGTAGTTGAGAAACCTCCAACCGTATCTGTGAACTTGTGATCCGCAAGTGGAAGTACTGTACTTTTCACCTATGGTCTGCAAATCGCACAACCCGATAGAGTTTCAACCAAGAGCTTTACACATGGATTTATATTGACCATAATTAGCATATACTTATTTGAAAATTTCTCATGTTGCTAATGTTTTACATGCATTTCTCCTAAACAGCACGTCAAGAGGGGGCATGGTGACATTGCAAAAGAGGTCCTGCTTACACGATGAGCCCACTAACTCTGACGAAGAATGGACAACCGCGATCACTAAGTCAAAAAAGAAAAAGACACACTGTCCAACAAGTCACCATGTCACCCTCGAGTCTGAATGGGAGGGATCGACACCAACATTGACCGATAAGACAAAGGGAAGTGGGCCAAACAATAATGAGTCCTCCGCTTCCAAATCACAATAAGTGGGGGTCTTCACAAATAGGGACTCAACCAAGTGGGTCCTTGATAACGCTCAAACTCACACTTCCTGACAAAGTATGAAGTGGACGTTGTCAATAAAGAACCCAACAAAGGTTGGGGTTTATCCCATAGGGAATAAGGTCAAGATATAGAAAAACGCAGGTATTTAAGCTTTTGAGTCAATTATCTCCTAACGGGGGAATTTGTAAAAGTAACAGGCAACAATGTTGAGAATTTGAATGTTGATTCCAAATTAATGCAATTAACTAGGGTGAGTGTTCCCCTTGGATTCATAACTACTTCGGGTCTTACACTTGTGATCTATCTCAATACTTTACTTGTAGAACTAATAACTAGGGCTCATCCAAATTACTTGTTCGTTCCTATTGGATGACTATACTCAATTATCGGATTAGGTCTCATGAGTGTTTTCACTTTAACTGTTATCAATTTGTTCCAAAATTAACTATTCTGCGACCACAACTCAAGTTATACAATGTTCATAAAGATCAAGGCTTTGTTGTACTTCTCTTTTCCTAATATCTACCTCTCTAGGCTCAAACAAGTAGAGAATTCAGGCAAGTCCTAATGTTGTTCACCGTTAAGAAACATTTAAGATGAAGAGAATACAATACAATCGTTTAGTGTTGGTTTAAAATCACGTCGTGCAAACCCTAGTTCATTAATTCACCATGGTTCCCACAATAAGTTATGGAAGTTTTAGCCTCTCATGATTATAAGTAAATTAATAGCATTCATAGACAAACACGTAAATTAATACTTACAAAGATGATTGGAAGAAAAACTCACTTGATTATTGCCAAAAATAAGGAAGAATTATTCAACAACAATTATCTCAATAAAACTTCTCTAACTTGTCTAAACTTGGCTCAACAATCCGCTTCTAGTTCGCTCCTTATTACAAGGAAATAAAGGGTATTTATAATAGTAGATTTTTGCCTTCTTTATTCCTTCACGGATTTGATTTAGGATTTGTAGCTCTTTTTCCTAGTTGAAGTAGGATTTAACTTTCTAAAATTAACCTAGAAAAGTATTTATACAAATAATTAGCACTTTTTCCTAAATTAATAGGGAAACTAATTTAACTGCCGCCACCCGATCCTACGACTCGTACCATGAATCTACGAGTTGTAGCTTTCTCTCCTATAATGCTCACCAGCCTTTAATTTGGTTAAGTCCTGGAAGTTGGTACAACTCGTACAATGCTCTTAAGAGTCGTAAAATTCCTGTCATGGTCTGATCTTGTGAAGTCGGGCATCCTCTGAATATTTTCAAAAGTGCTATGGTATGAATTGTACCTTGATATCAAGACTCGTGACTGTCTTGTATCGTAGGATCTTCCAATCACATTTTCTTTAAAGTTCATCATAGTTCTTTGGTCCGAGTCATACGTGATCACCACGACTCGTACCTTCCATTTGTACCATGAGCTCAAAAAAGTGCAACATTTCTGTAATTTTTCACGACTGCTATGGTATGACTCATACCAAGAGTCATCCATGGCCAGTGTCTTGTGCAGTTCCTCTGAATTTTATCATGGATGCTACGTACGACTCATACCTCCAAGGTTTGGCTCGTACTAAGGTCTGCAATTTCACCATTTTCAGCACTCTTTTCTTTTCATTTGCACATTTCAACTCCAATACCTAATTTCCCTGAAAACAAAGTAAAAGTGCATCATATCTATATAAACATACCTTAAGTCCAAGATAGTTTTCCAATTTTAAGCATCGAAAGTTCCGTAAACTCACAACACACCAGTCCTCCCCTTGTCACGCCCCAAGACTACACCCTGGACGTAACACGATACTTGAAGTCACAAGTGACCCGAGTCAATCCTTGATCTATAATGCACTGGTATTTTAAGTAAACATGCATAGCGGAACTTTGAAACAATATCATAAAGCATTTACGAAAGACAAGTCTGAAAACATAAAGTTCAAAACATTTGAATAATACTGGTAAATCTAAAAATCATATCTGTCTGAAATCCATCTAACTGAGGAGTTGTTGGGACAAGACCCCAGCTAACTCTAATTCTAACTGAATCTAATAAATGATTGAAGGAAAGTAATAATGCCCTCGGATGATGAGGACTCACACTTCAACTGCTGAGATGGAGAATCTGAACTGCAGCGTCTAGTGATGCTGAGTCTGAGAACCTGCAGTTGTATCATGAAACGATACATCATAAAAGTATGCGTTAGTACTTTGAATGTACTGAGTAAGTGGGAGAAACATAACTGAATATAAAGTCTTAACTGAAATGACACGCAATGACCAACAGGTAAGCTGAACTGAACTACTGATGTAATCTAAAATGGTCAAGATGACCCTATCTGATAGTCAAGGATATGCCCTAAGTCTGAAACATTGAGGCTGAGATACTGTACTGAACTGAGCTAAACTGATAGGGTTGAAAATGAACTGAGATTCTTATTCTGAAACTGAACTGGACTGACTAGTTGGAGAGTCTGTAACCGACATATAACCACGTGAGCTAGACGTGGAGTCTGATGTATACACCCCACCAGTACGACCCAATATACCTTACCAGGATATAAAGGCATGAACTGGGTGATCACAAAAGTCTGGGGCCAATCAAGCCAAAAATCTGTAATTGTAACCTACACTTGAAACGTAGATCTGGGAACCTAGGTGCACTGGAACCTTGGTCCGCTCAGTGCTAAGTCATACTCCCTCTAGAAAACCTATACTGAACTACTAGGCTGATAGCTCGAAACTTGGGTCCAAGACTATTCAGGGACATATAGTTGAAAGTACCCTGAGAGTCTTATCGGACCAGATTCTGAAATTGGGTTTTAGACTGGTCAGAGCTGCTCATATAGAAATGTCGTAACCGTCTAAGAACAAACTGAAATCTGAACTGGGGTCCTGGGGAAAGTCAGAGCCATATATCTGAAATGTCATGACTTCCTAGTGGACCAATAACTGAATTCTGATTCTAATTATGATATCTGGGAGGTACTACTGACACCTCGAGAATTTCTATAGTCAAACTGATTAGTTGACAATTTCTGCATAGTTCTGAAGGGATTCTACAATGTAACTAAACTGAACTATAAAGAAGCTAATAGAGAATTCGACTCATTCCAACAACACGTAAATTCTATAATATAGCAACAACTCAAGAATTCAACAAAACTAATTTATCAAGTCTAGAATTATTCTTATTAATGGAATATCTGCTCGTTTCATACATATAACAGTTTCAAGGAAAATTCAGCTCAAACATGCTTAATTCACTAGAGGGAAATTTTCAAGTAAAAATCATCTTCATACAAGAATTCAGGACTTCAATTCACTCTTGCAAGAATCTCGATAATTTAAGTAAGAATTGATGGAATTCATATCAATACTAAATGAGAATATCATTCTATGAGAGATTGACAAATAATAACATGTAATTTCTCCATATTCAAAAAACTCAAGGCTAAAACTAATTGGGAAGTTATGGAAGAATTTTGGGGGACACAAGGTAAGAATAGTTTCCCTGGTTGAATACCCACATACCTGACGAAGAAACTTGGAGAAATTGCTGAAGAATTGAAGAAGAGAGATCTGCCCTAGTTGATGCTCTGAACTGTTCTAAGAGGAACTCTACATTCTGCTTCGTGAAAGTTTGAGTGGGGAATGAGGAAAAGAGCCCGTTACCCCCACTAAAACGTCTGAAATAAATGCTAGAATGACGTAGTTTAAAGCTTAAGAGGGTAGGAAATTACTAAATAGCAATTAGAAAATCACTGGGAAAACCTGCCAGGTGACCCTAACGGGTGACCTAACGGGTCGTGGTGTCTGACCACAACTCGTGGTCACGTCCGTCAGGTACACTGGCTAAAAATTAACTGGGGCTGGTAATGGGGGACATAACAAGTTGTTACTGGGGACCACGACTCGTTGCCCCCATTCGTCAAGTACACTGCCAACTTCTCAAGTTTTTGGATTCCGCCCTGACAATGAGTGACTCAACGATTCGTGGGACCTAACCACGACTTATGACGTCTCCCTTTGGGAACACTGAATTTTTCCTTAGGCATCCTTCTCACAGTTGACCTAATGAGTCGTTGGGTCTTGTTAGGTCCCTTAACGACTCGTTGGGTGGGTTGTTCTGCAATCTTTCTACAGTTTTTCAGATTTTCTGATTTGAGTCCTGGATATTAATTTTGAGCTTTCGGGGTGTTACACCCCTACTAGTTCATTAATAAAGGGCTCAGATAAGATAAAATTTGGGGAGAGTAAGGAGAGCCCACAGAGCACCGTTAGCTCCAAAAGAGAATATAAGCTAGATAAGGAGAAAAACAGAGGAGTTAGCCTATGCGAGATTTTCAGTGCGAGGGGCCAAAGAGAAATATCTTTTGATGAGACATAAATTATAAATAGAATACCTCGGAGAAGCCTAATAGAAGAGAAACAAGTGAGACTACACGACCTTGATCAACATCTACAGATCTTGACCCAACTAAGGTTCCAAAAATGGGATTTTGTCACTCGGGCTTTGAGTAAATACTACCCCACTGGTTCATGAGTTTTTTGCTATATATGGGGAAACATTAGACACTATCTGAAAGGGTCCTAAGACTTAATAGAGGTTGATTGACATTATTATAGTTCGAGGGGTATCAATCGATAACACAGGTGAGAAAATAAGCGGATACTACATAGGGGATGCCTATAGACCAATCATTTCCAAACTCTGCGATGAGAAACATCAGACCGGAGAAGATTAGAGGATCAAGATTGCTTAGGTCATAGCCCAAATAGCTCATATTTAGCTGATACTAATATCAAAGATAGAGCATCATAAATAGCCATTTCTCTGCCATTCCCCTTCTTAATCATTGACCTATGTCAGCAGGCTGGTGTCCCACCCCTATATAGGGGGTATTATCACATTGAGGCAACCCAGGTAGTGAACATCATGAAAATAAAATATGGCACAAACCCGATTCAAAAATACAACTCAAGTTCTTCTTCATAATAGGTGCACAACCAGACCACTTTGACATCCACACTGAGGTTCTCCTCCGTACCGCCAAACCTAATACTGCACATGCTAAGGTGCCTCCCCTTGTAGAATCGGTAGATGCAACATCTTTTCAACACCACCAGACTAAATATGCACCATTTAATAGATGACGAGGGTATATATGCACCATTCATTAAATAGAGAGGGTATATATGTACCACTTTTTAAATAAGGGATATCCACTCTAAATCGTAAAGGTGAATGGTATATTTGCTCATTTCCCCCTTTTTTTTGCACATATATTTTATACAACAGTGATACCTTTTCTATACATTTACAAATAGCAAAAGCTTTGTTCAGGGTGTTATATGGGTATATAAAATGACACGCAAGTGCACGTGGTCGAACAAGTAGTAAAGTGGCTTAAGTAAGCCAAGTATCGATCCCACAGGGACTGGGATGAAGTGCAATCTGCTCTAAGTGTACTATATTTTGATTCAAAAAATGCAGACAATAGTGTAACCAAGAGTTTGATATTTTGTTTTATAATTTTTATGCTAAAGCTAAAACAACTATCTAATTTGAGTCTGAACTATGAATGAGAGCATGCTGAGGTTAAACGAACATGTAATGAAATTAATTATCAATGTAATTTGGTTAGTCTTTTCCTCCGGTTGCTAGCCAAGAACATTTTCCAAGAGATTAAAACTCTCGTATTTAACCTCACTTAAGAATCATGAACCATCTACCTACATTTCTGTGATTAAATGCAATTCATGTTCTAGCCATACAAACCCGGTTCCTAAATTGACTAATATGACTTTCAGGTATATTTCTATCCTGAAAGTAAATCAATTCCCAATTTTCCCAAACCAAGTAAAGATCATATCCTATTAATTCACAACTTTCCAATTTCTTGCTCTCTCGAGTGAAACCGGACTTTTTAGATGTACATTAACGTAGGCCACACATTAATGCAGTAAGAACAAGAATTAATAGAACAACCATGGAAGAAAAGATGAAAACCCAAAGAATCAATGATCACATTTCATTACAAGTGTTCATAACCTCAGCAAGAAGATGATTTAGCCACTCATTTGTGGATTAAACATCATTAAATGAGTGTTAAACATACAAGCAATTGAATACAAGGAGAAGGAAAGAGAGAAAAACCCTGATAATTTCGTCCCCTCAACTGCCTGTAACCCACGTTCTTGCTCCACCAAGTCTGAATGTTAAAAATGAACCTAAGTGTTCTCTTTATACTGGTGGGAATTTTTCTCGGAATAACAAGCAACGTGTCACGGAGTGTATCGCGGAGCACTGCCTCTGTGACACGTTGTGTATCGCAGAGCACTGCCTCCGTGACACGGTGTGTATCGCGAAGCACTGCCTCCGTGACACGTTGTTGTTCCACCACAAGCCAAATTTTGCATTTTTTCCTTATTGACATCCGAGTCCAACCCCAATCTCTCCCAACACGCATTTTAGTTTCCTAAATATATTTCACCTGCAAAACAACGCTAATCATATTGGTTAGTATAAATTCATATTTTATTATCAATCACATGAGAATGTATAAACATTGATAGATAAACAAGGCTAAAATGACACCTTTGAGTATCACTTGGGCATATAAATTTGCCCAAGATCACTTACCCCACACTTAAAGTCTTGTTCGTCCTCGAACAAACCTTTTACATCTCATGCACATGAAGACTTACACATAGCTAATTTTAGCAAGACAATTCAAGCTACAGCTACAATGACTGTTTAAGATAGCAAGCTAAAAATAGAGCATGCACGATTTAATCATTGAAATGGAATACAATTATGTTAAGACTTCCTAACCTCAAGAATTGACTCTCTATCTTAGCAAACTCATGAAAATCAACTGATCAAGAAATCCAACATGAATTATATCCTTCATTAAACATGTGCCCTCACAACAAGAGAGTTACCCATTTTCACACGCAAATTTTTAAATCACAACCTGTATGGGTAAATGAATAGAATTACGCTCACTCTCACAAAGAATTCACATGCATCATGTAATGACCCATAAGCTTTCCCTTAGTGTTTTACTCCACTAATTTAAGGATGTTTGAACGTAAGATCAAGTAGGACTTAATGGGTTGTAATGTAAGCTAAGGGACAGGTAGGTACTATTCTGTCCAGTAATAGTGACTATCTTCCCCAAGCGCTTTTAATAACTTCAACCTTCATTAAGGATATCTCTTCCCTTACTTCACCCTCATTCTTTTCAATCCTGAATTTTCTCTTCTTGTTCCTATTTCTTTAAGCACACTCAGCTTAGTAGTAAGGAGTACTTAAGCAAAAAAAATTTTTTTTTGTTCATTCATTTTCTTACTCCCTACTAATAATCAACCATTTTTACACAAGTGCACCTTTGTCCTTTTCTCAACTTTCACAACTTCTACTTTTCCTTCTTTTTCACGCTTCTCACTCCCTCATTTTTTGAAATTTTTTTCACTTAAGCGCTTAGGAGTTTTGGATCAAATTCAAGGCTAATGAAAGAAAAAGGGTTAAGCTTATGTTGTAGATATCAAAGAATAGGCTCAAGGCTCAATGGGGCTAACTAGGATTAAATATTCAAGGTAGGTAAAGTGAGGGATAACATTTATGTTCATTCAAAGAAATGCCTAAATCATCTCCTATAATTCACATCCTTCATTTCGTTTTATATACACACCAGGCAAGTTCTAGACATTCCACAATAGCACGGAATATTCAAAAAACTTACACTCACAGCACATGCTCAATTCAAGACACATTCCGCAGACCCTAACTAAGCTAATCACAAGAATTGAAAATTACGCTTCAATCATATCAAGTCAAATTCAAGAGCCTAGGTGTCTCAAACATAGGTATACAACTTGCATGCTTCAACACTAAACATACTTGCATCTTACAATCATTTATAGCACATAACAAGAATATCAAGCCATCAATTAGCTACGGGTTCAAAAACCAACCTACTGACTAATTTTCCTCAAGACGGTCGTCATCCATCCATCATTGGAAACAGTCTCTAACTATGACTAAAAACATTATATATAGACAAAGAAAAATTTTTATTCTTCGGTTCAAAGACCCCCCATCAGAAAAGAACCGAAAAGAAAAACCAACGGGTGATGAAATCATGCTTGACTCACAAAAAAAAAGAAAAAAAAATTCCAAATATTTCTCACAAGCATTACATTCACCAAAAATCGTTAAGCACAAAAATTTTAAAATTTTCCTCACCCCACACTTCAATCATGCTATGTCCCCATAGCATCAACTTAACATTTAAAGAGGGTGAGAAATACTCCCTGAGGCCTTTAGGCAGAGCTAACAGCATGCCTTTCTTCAACTTTGCACAAGTGGGTGTTCGACCCCACACTTTTTCTCTTCCATGCTTGTTAGCTTCCTTCTCTACGGGTACTCAGACTTCCCCTCCATCTGTGCTTAACTTTCCACCAAAATAACACAAGATGAAAAATAAATAAAATAAACTTAAATGCAAGAAATTAAAATGGTACCCATGGTACCCTTGGGTTGCCTCCCAAGCAGTGCCTAATTTATCGTCGCGACACGACGTATCAAGTTTCACTGCTTTTTCCTCCACCTTGAGGATATGAATCTCACCCCTAATTTCTTCTCTAATTTCCTCTTAAGCTCCAGGGGTGGTGGTGAAAAATTGTAAGGACCAAGCAGTAGATGTTGCCTTTTGCATTTATTGATCCTTAAGTAAGCGAAGTCATTTTGTCTCTCCGAGTTAGCAAATTTCAAAATATACGGGGCTTGGTCCTCCTCTAGACATTTCTCTACAAACTTGGAAGACTCTATTTCTATGTTGTCAACCAAACTTAATGTCGAAAAATGCGTCGAGTGTGGTCCAATACACCTCAACTCTGAAACTGCATTGTGCTTGACCTCCTTACTTGTATACACCTTCTCAGCATTGACATCTATCTCTCCATTAATGTAGACTAGGGGATACTCTATCTCTTCTTCCACGAATAGATTTTCCATAAGTGTGAGCCCATCAAGGGGACACTCAAGAGATTCTAATTGTTGGGCTTCATCCAAAAATTCACCCTTGTCTTCCTTTTGTAGTTCCTCTTGAATATCGGCTAAAACTGTTACCTGCAATTTATTACAAGCTTCAGCCTCAGCAATCATCTCCATGAATTTGATGCTCATCCTTTCTAGAGTCTCTGCATTTTCTTCTTGCTGAATTCTCAATACTGTCATCGCCTCCTTCATTGCTTCTGATTGCTCCAGGAGTTGTTTTAGCATGTCTTCTATTTGAGCTTGGCGTCCCAAGTCAGCTTTTTCAGCATGCCTATATTCAGCAAAAACAACAGAAGGATCATAGTAGGGGCTTGGGGGAGGGGAATATGCATTCGGACAGCCATCCCAATGGCCATCTTGACCACCACATATATTACACGTGTTACAGGGTTGCCACGAGTGGTGTCCTCCGCAATTCAGAAAGGATTCGCCAAAATATGAGTATCCACCATTTAAACCATTTGTATTCCATGATGTCATGTCAATAAGGGTATTCGAAAAAGAAGAAAAATAAAATAAAATAAAAAAATAAAAAAAGAATTAAAACAAACAGTAAGACTAAGTTGTCAGCATTTAGAAAAAAAATATAGTAAATTTACACTTAAGAAAATTTCACCAATTGCCAGTCCCCGGCAACGGCACCAAAAACTTGTTCGGGGTGTTATATGGGTATATAAAATGACACGCAAGTGCACGTGGTCGAACAAGTAGTAAAGTGGCTTAAGTAAGCCAAGTATCGATCCCACAGGGATTGGGATGAAGTGCAATCTGCTCAAGTGTACTATATTTTGATTCAAAAAATGCAGACAACTGTGTAACCAAGAGTTTGATATTTTGTTTTATAATTTTTATGCTAAAGCTAAAACAACTATCTAATTTGAGTCTGAACTATGAATGAGAGCATGTTGTGGTTAAACGAACATGTAATGAAATTAATTATCAATGTAATTTGGTTAGTCTTTTCCTCCGGTTGCTAGCCAAGAACATTTGCCAAGAGATTAAAACTCTCGTATTTAACCTCACTTAAGAATCATGAACCATCCACCTACATTTCTGTGATTAAATGCAATTCATGTTCTAGCCAAACAAACCCGGTTCCTAAATTGACTAATACGACTTTCAGGTATATTTCTATCCTGAAAGTAAATCAATTCCCAATTTTCCCAAACCAAGTAAAGATCATATCCTATTAATTCACAACTTTCCAATTTCTTGCTCTCTCGAGTGAAACCGGACTTTTTAGATGTACATTAACGTAGGCCACACATTAATGCAGTAAGAACAAGAATTAATAGAACAACCATGGAAGAAAAGATGAAAACCCAAAGAATCAATGATCACATTTCATTACAAGTGTTCAAAACCTCAGCAAGAAGATGATTTAGCCACTCATTTGTGGATTAAACATCATTAAATGAGTGTTAAACATACAAGCAATTGAATACAAGGAGAAGGAAAGAGAGAAAAACCCTGATAATTTTGTCCCCTCAACTGCCTGTAACCCACGTTCTTGCTCCACCAAGTCCGAATGTTAAAAATGAACCTAAGTGTTCTATTTATACTGGTGGGAATTTTTCCTGGAATAACAAGCAACGTCTCACGGAGTGTATCGTGGAGCACTGCCTCCGTGACACGTTGTGTATCGCGGAGCACTGCCTCCGTGACACGGTGTGTATCGCGGAGCACTGCCTCCGTGACACGTTGTTGTTCCACCACAGGCCAAATTTTGCATTTTTTCCTTGTTGACATCCGAGTCCAACCCCAATCTCTCCCAACACGCATTTTAGCTTCCCAAAATTATATTTCACCTGCAAAACAACGTTAATCATGTTGGTTAGTATAAATTCACATTTTATTATCAATCACATGAGAATGTATAAACATTGATAGATAAACAAGGCTGAAATGACACCTTTGAGTATCACTTGGGCATATAAATTTGCCCAAGATCAAGCTTCATATCCATATTTCTCAACTAGGGTTTAATAGAAAATTTTATTTGGTTTTATTAATAGAAAAAGTTCAAAAAATCATGCTGCAGCAAATGAGCTTCAATTCGTTTTGAGTGGCTAATATATCAAAAGAATCAAAATGTCAAGAGGAGCTCATACATAAAATTTGAGGTGATTTGGAGAAGTTTTCGGCTGATTTTGTATCAATGTACAGCAACAATTGCACTTTTAATGATTAATTTTAAAAGGCTACCAAATATAGGGGTGTTCACAGTTTGGTAAAATCAAACCAAACCGCAATCCAAACCAAATCGATTAAAAAAATTGATATTTGTTTTGGTTTGATTTTAAATTTTAAAAATCGATAAATTTAATTTGGTTTTGGATCTATTAAAAAAACTGACAAAATAACCAATCCAAATTGATAAATCGTATAGATATAATTTATAATTATTTATATATATGATATTTGATTTTCATAAATTATTTTAAATATTTTATACCTTCAATATAATTGTTAAAGGTTTAAAACCCATATCTTAAAAAACTATCCAGACCCAATATTTTCAAGATTAAGTGAGTAAGTACTAACTACTAAGTATGTAACCCTAGGAAAAAGGAAACAAAACGTTCCATTTTCATTTCTATTTTATCCTCTGTGGCAGCTTCTTCTTCAATTATCATTTCTCATTTTACATTTTTCGATTCACAGTGAGATAAAAAAACTTTTCTCTTTGAAGCTCTCATCATTCATCAACTTCGACTACAAGACTATAAAAGCTTATAAAGGTAATATGTTAAGCTTTTTTTTTTACTTTGTTTGTTAACACTTGATTTTAGATTGATTTATGTGTTGCCGAATTTTTATCTTTCTTTCTTCTTGTCTAAATTTCAAATGAAAAGGACACATGTTGAAGATTTGGAGGTTCCAATAGAAGGAACTCCAACTACACCAGCACCCCTTGGAACTCAAGAATACGGTAATGCTCCAAATACTATTCCTGTGTGCACCCCTTGAAAAGAACAACTCCTTTTGGTCGAGACCCAAGCCCGGAGGGAGTGGTAGAAAACATCTGAAGTTTGGGATCATTTCTCACTGTTTTTTAATAAATTGGGTGAATTGAGGGCAAAATGTAATTACCGCCCCAAAGAATTAGCTTGCGCTAGTAAAAATGAGACTTCTAATATTTGGGGACATTTACTTAACAAGTGTGAGAAATACCCTTTTAAGGTCATTGATAGGAAGCAGACAACACTCAAACTCAGATCTCTTAAAGGAGAGGGACAAGTAGGTTTAGAGAGGGTTATTTATAATGTAGCTGAAGTTAGGAGGCCATTACTGAGTTTATTATAATTGATGAACAACCATTAGAAGTTGTTGACGGTGAAGGCTTTAAGAGACTAATGTCACTTGTTTTGCCTAATTATGAGTTACCTTCTTGCATTACTGTTACTAGACAATGTTTAAAAATTTATCAAGAGGAAAAACAGAAGCTTAAAAGGTTTATTAAAGGTCAGCATGTTTGCCGTACTAGTGACACATGGACGTCAATTCAAAATTTGACGTATATGGTCATTACTGCCCATTGGATTGATGATGAATGGAATTTTCCAAAAAAAATTCTCAATTTTTTTCAAACTTCAGATCACAAGGGTGAGACAATTACAAAACAAATTGAAGCTTGGTTGTTAGATTGGGGGATTGAGAACCTATTTATTGTGATACTAGATAATGCATCAGTTAATGACGCAGCAATCAGACACTTGAAAGGAAGAATTACTGATTGGAAAGGTGCCATCTTGAAAAATAATTTTTTGCATGTTAGGTGTAATGCTCATATCATGAATTTGATTGTAAAGGAAGGATTGAGTGAATAAAATCAGTTCATTTCCTGGGTGAGGTCTGTTGTGAAATATGTCAAGTCTTCTTCTGCAAGATCTGCTTCCTTTAAGTCATATGTTGAGAAGGTCAAATTAGATACTCATGGCCTTTTGAACTTGGATGTTGAGACGAGGTGGAACTATACATATTTGATGTTAGATACCGCTATAAAATTTGAGAAGGTATTTTTAAGAATGTATATCGATAAACATAAGTACTTTAACTATTGTTTTGAATCGGGTGGAACGACAGGACATCCATCTTTGGAAGATTGGAAAAATGTGAAAGTCTTTCTCAAGTTTCTTTAGATTTTCTATCAAACCACTTTGAAGTTTTCAAGTACTTTACATGTTACTTCAAATACTTTCTTTCATGAGCTTTTTAATATTCAGAGCATAATTTTCAATATGTGAATTGTAGTGATTCTATTTTGACTGATATGGCTAAGAAGATGAAAATGAAGTTTGATAAATATTGGGGTGATGTTGAGGATATGAATATGTTGCTATTTGTTGTTGTTGTGTTGGATCCTTGCTACAAAATGAAGTATGTGAATTTCTTTTTTAACAATTTTTATAGTTCTTTGGAGGGAAATGAGAAGTCTACTAAAGTGATGGATACTTTAACTCACTTGCATAATCATTATAAGAATTCTCTTTATGGGACTTCTAGTAAAAATATTGGAGATAAAATCAGTGTGATAAGTCAAATTGATGTACTGGATAACTCTGATGTATGAAAATCACAATGAGAGAAATTTCTTGAAGATGAAAATAATGTTGATAATAAGTCTGATCTTGAAAAATATTTGATGAATGACTTGGAGAAGACTAAGGATTTCAATATCTTGACTTGGTGAAAAGCTTCATCTGAAATGTATCCAATTGTATCTAGGATTGCAAGAGATATGCTTGATATTCCTACGTCTATTGTTGCCTCAGAATGAGCTTTCAGCATCGATGGTCAGATTCTTGATTGTTATCGAAGTTCATTATCAACAAAAATTGTCGGAGCTCTTGTTTGTTTTCAGCAATGGTTATGTTCAACATCTAAAGAATGCAAACTTGAAGATCTTTTGGAAGAAATTCAAAAACTTGAAATAGTTGAAAAGGTTCGATTACAACCCTTCCTTCTGTTAGTTTCTTTTTATTCTTTAAAGAAAAGGCACACCTTTCAAACACATGCCCTATGTTATATATATAACATTTATTGACAATTTGTATGTAGCTTCTGTTAAGTTTGTCCTCGGTTAAACAAGTTTATAGCGTTGTCCAGCTGAAACATGTGGTATTTATCGATAACTTTTATTTACCAGATTGCGTCCAAGACCTGTGATTTCATTTTGAGCTTGCCAACTTTGAAGCAAGTGTTCTAAAAATATATATAGGTGTGTAACTTTGAAGAAAGTGTTTTACAATTGTGGTAAAGATTAATATGTGTAGGCCATAGCTTGCCTACTTTGAAGCAAGGGTTCTAAAAATTTCACCCCAGTAATATATAACAATTTACTTCTTATATTCATATTTGCCAAAGTCTAAATTTTTATATAGATGCTGCAAGTAACTGAGCATAAAGTGAGCTGCATCTTCTGCATTTAAAATCTTAAAGGAAATAAAAAGAATCAAATTGACATGTATATAAGACTGTTATTTGCTTTTACTTTTTGAGAGATCAATTCCTTGTGGATTTTTTGAAGAGCTTGGTGCGCAGGTGATTTTGAACTCCATGTTTTGCCATGACTACCTCCGTCTAAAGACTTGGATCCTCTACCCATATCTCGAAGGATATTTCTAACATATTTTCACGACCCGAACATAGGCCCGGATTGATAAATGAGACATGGGTAATTCGAAAACATACATTCTTCATAAACATCTCAACATGCTTGAATACATATTTGATAGATCTCAACTTTCATGAACTTCCATGGATGGGCATCATAATTTATAAAACATGAAAACACAATTTATAATTTAAACATTGTAAAATCTGCCCACTAATCATAATTCAACATTAGAAACATGCTTAGATCATACCCATAATTTAAACTTAAAAGAATTCACACATTGGGTAAAAACCCCCATAGATTCATCAATTAGAATTTTCATGAATTGAGAGAGGATTGGGCATGGGTGTGGACTATTTCACCCATTCATAGCCTTACATACCTGAAGAAATCTAATTTCACAACTTTCTTGATTGCCCAATGAGAATTGAGGAAGAACTTTGAAGAAGCTGGGTTTGATCACTCCTTTAGACCTCTAAGCTTGCATGCATGAAAGTAAATGAGCCTAGAATGAACTTACCCCTCTTAAAATACATTACTCAAAGCTTAAAACGACGTAGTTTAGGCCTTAGGAACTTAGAAATTATGGAAAAGCCCTTAATAAATTTGCAGAAAAAATACACTATCAGTCCTAGCGAAGGACTAGATGACCGTGCCTCATCACCACGACTCGTGGTCTTCTCTCGTGATCAACACTGCCATTTCATCACCACGGGTCACCACCAGGGACACCACGACTCATGGTGACAACCCGTTAGAGACACTGCCAACAAACCTTCATCCTTCATTCATCTTTTGACCACGGACCACTCAACGACTCGTGGTGTTGACCTCAAAGCCTAAAAATTTACAACCAAGTCCAAGTCCTCCCCACGAGTTACCTAATGACTCGTGGTGTTCCTAACGGGTTACTGAACGACTCGTCCTATGACCTGGTACAGAAAATTTTATTTTCTCTGTTTCAACTCCCTGGTCTGATCTTAGTCTTCGGGGCATTGCACATATAATTATTATCAGTAGCTAAATTCCTAATACTCTAACCAAGTGATATATTGAAAGGGTCACTAATTACGATTCATTTTGTTTAGTGAACTATATAAATATTTTTATGATTATAGATATTTAATGTCTAATATGGTAATTCTTTTTTCCAAAATATTCGGACACTACTTTGAGCATTGATTAATTTGGAGCTTAAGCTAAGGAAGATAGTAGAAGTACTTGTGATATATTTTGAATTCTCTAGTTGGTTAAGTTTAATATGTAATTTCTTTTTGTTTAACGGACAAAGTTGTTTGCAATTTGGATTCTCTGATTTTTGGGTTTCTAATGCTCATTTGAAATTTGAAATAGTTAACAGTTGTTTTATAATTATTAATTTACTAGGTGACTTATCCGTGCTTCGCGCAAAAATAATATACATTAGTAATTATTTTAAAATAATTAAATATTATTATATTTTAATATTAAAATATTAAATATATTTTAATTATTAAATTTTAATAAAATAATAAATGCAAAACTATTTTTTAAAATTTTCTTTAAATAATATTCAGAAAGCAAAGAATGATAAAATTGATCTCTAAATATGTAAATTTAAACATAAAATTTTTAATTTCATACACGTAAGATGTGTATATAAATATTATTTTTTTCATATCATTAGAGAATTAAATGTTAGTTCTCTCATAATTTTTTACTTATTTAACATTTAAAAAGGGAATATAAAACAGAGAGGAATTGTCACCCCCCACATTGGGAGGCATGACTGGCACCTGGTGCCCTACTAGGACCTAAACTGCTGAGCTGACTGAATCTAAGCACTTCTGGTGCAGGGTTGACTCTAACTCTAGAATCAAGAAAACAACGGGCTATATAGCAGCTATAAATACAACCCCCGGCTGACAAGGCCTATAGCCACATGTGCAAATAAACAACTAACTAGAGACAAACAATTATAAGGAGTCCTATGCGGGCCGACAAGGCAACCATGATATCTAGTTATGACTGTAGAGTAAAATCAGATAGTAAACTGAGCTATGACCGACAAGGCCACCAATCAACAGCTAAACAGGGACTACCACGGCCAACACACATAGTCTAAAATACATATAGGCCCCACACGATCGATATCATCTAACCATAGGGAATTAATGCAATCTGCAAGCCTCTAAGAGTAATAAGATGGTTGGGATAGGGCCCCAACCTACCCATACTGTACAAACAAAAGCAGTGAACCTCTATCACACAAGCTCCGGAAGAAAGGAGCTGATGGCTCTGTGAGGCTGACTGCAACTACGAGGGATCTGTTCCTCGTCTATGCATACCTGTAGGCAAGTAATGCAGCGCCCCAAAAGAGGGCGTCAGTTCCACAGGTACTGTGTATGTAAAGCAATAACTTTAAATGACTGAAAGTAATAAATAGAACTGACAATAGCTGAAGTAAGGAAGACGGACTGAAGCTGACTGAAGTAGTGAAATTAGGGCTAAGCATAACTGTAATAAGGAGGGTAGGGGTCATACCTGACAGACGAGGCGTCTTACTGTCTAACTATCAGTAACTAAAGCAAACATAAACCTTACCTAGCCCCCATAAGCCGGAAGGTACAATCAGCACAAAACAACCCACCTGGGCCCCCATTAGCCCTAGTGAGTACACCTCAATCTATATACCCTATTCAGGTTATACTGAGTCAACTACCAGCTATAAGCGTCCTGTCGATCCCATGGGTCTGCAACTGGGCCCGCTGGGCCCCTGACTATAGCTATACCTGAGTCCGGAGGACTCATGATATCTACACCCCTGGCGTAAGTGCTCGGTAGGGGTGTGTATAAGGCCAACCACGGCAAATATGAGGATCTGGCTCCCCATCTTCGTCCCTTGCGGACGGCATGCCGCTCCGTAGAGCAACGTATCCTCGCCCCTGGCGGACGAGCTGACACAGCTATTAACCCTAGGGTAGTCATGAAAGCTATACAGGTAATCCAGCCCAAAACAATACAATTACAAGTCTCAATTGATATCAACAACTAAACATGATAACATACTCCTAACATACTTTACTGGGATTCATACTGGGCCACTATGCTGAAGAAACTAACTTGCCGAAAGAAAATGCCTTAACATACCTCGATCGCTGTTTACCGATTAACTGGCGAGTTTCGGCTCGTGTTCAACTACCCTTCTCAACTGAAATCGCGTTACTAGAAAGAAGGACTAGTTTTAACACTAAATTCGGCAAAAAGAAAAACTTTATATATAAATATTAACTATATTTCTAATTAAACATAACACGGTCAAAACCTCATTATTTCTCGAAAGTCTAGAAGGGAGAATTGCTTACTTTAAGCCTGGATCGTATTGACACTAGTTTGGAGCAATTCCAACAACTTTGGCTCAGTGGGACGACGATTCGCCAGGCGAATTTCACGAAACTAACTCCGTAGAAATGCTCCCTGCAGCCTTATACTTTGATACCCGAAGTTAATTTGAATTTGCGGTGTTTAGTGGCGTAACCAGACAAAAAGTAAATGTTTCCTTCATCTCTCAACTCTGCAGGTCGAGTTGTATATGAAAATTATCAAGAATTCTAAGGGTGAGGCCTATATATACTTGAAGCAGGATGCAAGGCAATGTGGCACGTTGGCCAACGCGCCATTTCAGCTCCATGCCACGTCAGCTAACGCGGAGGACCGGGCTCCGTGCCACTTTGCCCCTCTGGGAGCTTGGTTCGGCCTCCTCTCACGAAATCTCAACTTGAAACTCGTTCGGCCTTTCCCCGGGCCCTTTCCTTGTACGTATGGCACTCTAAAACACTTAACCAACATACGAATAGACCGATTAAACGTTAAAAACTTATAGGGTGTAACATCCTCCCCCCCTTAAGAACGTTCGTCATCGAATGTTAACTTCTAATTGCAAAAACCTTAACCTTGCAAATACTTACTCTGAAAAACTTTCGGCAAAGTCTCCCCTGTAATATGGACTATCCAAAAACCTTGAAACGCAGAAAATCCCAATACAGGTAGTCCACACAATACTATGGCATTCATTTCACAATAGATTGAAGTCAACTACTCCACATATACAGGTATATGATGCAACTTATGAAACAACAATAACAACATACCTCTGGCTGCTCAATCTGACTAAGTCTAAAATAACTGAGAATATTTGGTTTTCATATCATCTTCTGCTTCCCAGGTCATCTCCTCTCGGTTCTTATTTCGCCATAACACTTTAACAGAAGCAACATCTTTAGTTCTCAGTCTACGGATCTGCCGATCTAGTATGGCTACTGGAGATTCTTCATAAGCAAACTCCTCATTGACTTGGACGTCTTTGACTGGAACAATCCGGGAGGGATCTCCTATACACTTCCTCAGCATTGATATGTGAAAAACTGGGTGAACGGATTCTAATTCTAGGGGCAAATCCAATTCATAAGCCAACTGGCCTATCCTTCGGTGAATTTGATAAAGCCCAATAAACCTCGAGTTGAGCCTGCCTTTCTTACCAAATCTCATCACACCCTTCATCGGTGAAACCTTCAGGAATACCCAGTCACCCACATTAAATTCTAGGTTTCTCCGCCGCACATCAGCATAACATTTCTGGCGACTCTGAGCTGTCAGCAGACGTTCCTAGATAAGCTTTACTTTATCTTCTGATTGATGAATAATATATGGTCCAATCAATGCTGATTCTCCCACCTCAAACAAACCAGCTGGCGACCTACACTTTCATCCATATAACGCTTCATAAGGCGCCATCTGAATTGTTGAATGATAATTGTTATTATAGGAAATTTCAATAAGCGGTAGATGTTCATCCCAGTTGCCTCCAAAATCTAGCGCACACGCCCGTAACATATCCTCGAGCATCTGGATTGTACGTTCCGTCTGTCTGTATGTCTAAGGATGGAAAGTTGTACTCAGGTTAACCTGCGTCCCCAGGCCCCTATGAAAAGATTGCCAAAACTTAGCTGTAAACTACACCCCGCTGTCAGAGATAATTGACAGCGGAACACCATGCAATTGGACTATTTCTCTAATATACAGCTCAGCATAATCTTTGGCTGAAAAGGTAGCCCTTACTGGCAGAAAGTGAGCTGATTTTGTCAACCTGTCAAAAATTACCCAAATAGAATCATATTTATGCCTGGTACGAGGTAACCCTACTACGAAATCCATATTAGTTGCCTCCCATTTCCATAAAGGCATGGCTATATCCTATATCAGTCCACCTGGTTTCTGATGTTCAGCTTTCACCTATTGGCAATTGGGACATTGAGCTACGAATTCTACTATCCCCTTTTTCATTCCCGTAAATCTCTTTTACGTCATGGTACATTTTTGTCGAACCTGGATGGAGAGAGTAACGGGCATAGTGTACCTCGCCCATAATTTGCTGGCGAAGCACTGCCACGTCTAGAACACAGAGGTGATCCTTATATCTAAAAACTCCGTCCTCGGTTACTTGGAAATCCGCCACTTCCCCTCGCTGGACCCTATTTTTGAGCTGAACCAGGCTAGGATCTTTATACTGTCGTTCCTTCACTTCCATCACCAATGATAATACTGTGGTATTCTGGATTACCGCTCCATTGTCTCCTGATTCTACTATACGAACTGCTAAACTGGCTAGTAATTCTCGGGCCAATTCCTGCTGCTCGGGCTGTAAATATGCCAGGCTTCCCATGGATTTGCGGCTAAGGGCATCTGCTACAACATTGGCCCTTCTTGGGTGATATAAAATATTCACATCATAATCCTTTAACAGCTCCAACCAGCAACGTTGCCGCAGATTCAACTCTTTCTGGGTGAAAATATACTGCAGGCTTTTATGATTAGTGAAAATATCTATGTGGATGCCATACAGGTAATATATCCATATTTTCAAGGCATGAATTACCGTAGCTAACTCTAGGTCATGGATGCGGTAGTTCTTCTCATGCTTCCTCAGTTGCCTGGAAGCATAGGCAATCACCTTACTATGTTGCATCAAAACACATCCTAACCCAACACCCAAAGCGTCACAATATACTGCATAAGCCTCTGTTCCTTCTAGCAACGCTAGCACAAGTGCTGATGTCAATCTGTCTTTCAATTCCTGAAAGCTCAGCTCACATGCCTCAGTCCAATGGAATTTTGCTGCCTTCTGCGTTAGTTTGGTTAAAGGTGCTACTAAAGTGGAAAATCCTTCCACGAACCTTCTATAATACCCGGCTAACCCCAGGAAACTACGTACTTCGGTTGGAGTGGTAGGTCTAGTCCATGTTTTCACTGCCTCTATTTTCTGCGTATCTACCTGTATATGAGCATCTGACATAATATGGCCCAAGAAGGCTACTGAATTCAGCCAAAATTCACATTTAGAAAATTTTGCATATAGCTGGAGATCTCTGAGAATCTGGAGCATTGTCTGTAGATGATCCTGGTGATCTGCCTCTAAGCGGGAATACACCAGAATATCATCGATAAATACTATCACGAACAAGTCCAGGTATGGTCTGAAAATGTTATTCATCAGGTCCATGAACACTGCTGGGGCATTTGTCAGTCTGAAGGACATGACTAGAAATTCAAAGTGGCCATATCTGGTCCTGAAGGCATCTTTGGAATATCTCTTTCACGAACCCGGACCTGATGATATCTTGATCTTAAGTCAATCTTTGAAAAATACCTCACTCCCTGTAGCTGATCAAACAAATCGTCTATTCTAGGAAGCGGGTACTTATTTTCGATAGTGACTTTATTCAGTTGTCGATAATCTACACACATACGGAGGGAGCCGTCCTTCTTCCTCACAAACAGAACTGGCGCACCCCATGATGAGGTACTCGGCCTGAAAGCCCTTGTCTAGCAAATCCTTCAATTGTTCCTTTAGTTCTCTGAGTTCAGCAGGAGACATCCAATATGGAGGAATAGATATAGGTTGAGTGCCTGGTAATAAATCGATTGCAAAATCAATTTTCCTTTCTGAGGGAATAGCAGGAAGCTCATCTAGAAATACATCGGAAAATTCATTAACCACTAGAATAGACTGAAGGGTCAGAGGCTCTACTCGAACATCCTGAACTCTGACAATATGATGAATGCACCCTTTTGCTATTAATTTTCTCACCCGAAGATAGGAAATAAACCTACCTTTTGGTGTGGCTATTCTACCTTTCCACTCTCATACTGCCTCCCCTAGAAAGTGGAATCGGACAATCTTGGTCCAATATTCGACATTGGCATAGCATGGAGCTAGCCAGTCCATACCCATAATAGCATCAAAATCAACCATTTCTAGTTCTAACAAGTTTGCCGTAGTCTGAAGACTGGCAACCTCTATTGTACACCCCCGATAGACCCTTCTGGCTATACTAGAGTCACCAACGGGTGTAAACACTGAGAAGGGTCACTGAAGAAATTCTGGCACAACACTAAACTTCCGAGCCACTAGCGGTGTAACATAGGACAAGGTGGGTCCTGGATCTATCAACACATAAGCAGGATGAGAGCAAATGTTCAACATACCTGTCACAACATCTGGTGACGACTCTGACTCCTGTCACCCCGGTAGTGCATAAGTATGGTCCGGGCCGACACTTGAACTAGAGGCCCCTGATCTGCCTCGGCCTCTGCCAGCTGAAACTGAGGGCCTACGCCCTACCGGGGATGCTGGAGCTCGTGATCCTGTCGAGGACCTATCCTGTCAATCCCGGTCACCCTGACCCCTAGCTAGACAATTCTTCATCTGTGACCCTCCTGTCCACAAATGTAGCATGTTGTGGAGCCATACCTGCATGCTCCAGAGTAGCGTCAACTGCAAATAGGGCAAAGTGGTATTGTAAACCCACTCTGCTCCACCCTCCTCTGCTGCTGTGAACCTACTGCTTGCGACCCTTCGCTGGGCTCTGGCTGCCCTCGGCGACTAGACCTGCTCCTCTGCCGCTGCGATAGAGGCGGGGGTCTAGGCGGCCTATTGGATAACCGTGGCCTAGGTCCTCCCTGGGACTCCTCTTGTAATTCATCCGGTATGTCCCTATGGTGTTGCTCTTGACTTGTCCTCCTAATCTCCTGTTGCCGCTATCTGATACCCTCAATATTCTTAGCAAAATCCTGCACACGGGCGATATCCATATCCTCTCGCAGTGTGGCTGTGATGCAGGTCTCAACATATTTCGGGTTAAGCCCCATAATAAAGCGGTGTACCCTGGCTGGCATTGTGTCCACAAAGGCTGGCGCATATCGAGCCAAGGAATCAAACCGCATGGCATATTCCCGAGCACTCATCGACCCCTGCTCCAAGTGTAGGAACTGATCAACCCAGGCCTGTCGAATCTCCCGCAGTAGGTAATGATCCAAGAAAGCCTCTGAAAAGCTGGACCAAGTCGGAGGGGAAACATCTCTCCCTCGGGACCTCTCCTAACTCTCAAACCAAAGTACGGTGATGTCCCGTAGCCGGACCGCCAACTCAACTGACTCTGTGGTGTAGCATGCATCACCCTAAAAATTCTCTGCATCTGGTCTAAGAAGTCCTGAGGGTCCTCGGTCCGATCTGTCCCTATGAATTATGGGGGACTTAATGCTAGGAACTCTCGGACCCTCGTACTACCAGGCCCTCCTAAAGATTTTGCAACTGTAGGTGGCACTGGCTGGAGCTGAGCAGCCATCATTTGTGCTAGTATAACCACCGCGCTCCTTACCTCCTCGTCGGATGGTATGGGTATAGAAACTGCCGGAGGCGGAGTCATCACACCAACTGTCCCAAACGGCTCCTAACGTGGTGGAGACTGTTGGGAAGGTCGAGATGATACCTCCGTATCGTCCTCAGATCGGGCCGATTCTGATCGAGGCTGAGGCACCCTGCTGGTGCCCTCTGTCGCTGCTACATCCAGCTTCCTGCCTGTCATAGGGTGTCGGTGATCCGACATTCCTCTGTAGACAAAAGAATATATTGAGTTTCGGGACTAAACCTTATACTGTACCGCTCTATAGCACGACTGAATAAGAAGAAAGAGTAACCATCATATCATGCCTTGCAGCCTCCTTCCTATAGTATGTGGTGTAGAACACATCCATAGACAAGACTCTACTTCGCATGGCTTGCAGACTCCTTGGGATACGACCTGCTCTAATACAAAGTTTGTCACGCCCCACCTTGGGAGGCATGACTGGCACCTGGTGCCCTACTAGGACCTGAACTGCTGAGCTGACTGAGCCTAAGCACTTCTGGTGCAAGGCTGACTCTAACTCTAGAATCAAGAAAAAAACGAGCTATATAGCGGCTGTAAATACAACCCCCGGCCGATGAGGCCTATAGCCACTTGTGCAAATAAACAGCTAACCAGAGACAAACAATTATAAGGAGTCCTATGCGGGCCGACAAGGCCATCATGATATCTAGTTATAACTGTTGGGTAAAATTAGATACTAAACTGAGCTATGACCGACAAGGCCACCAATCAACAGCTAAACAGGGCCCCACATGGCCAACACACATAGTCTAAAACACATATGAGCCCCACACGGCCGATATCATCTAATCACAGGGAATTAATGCAATCTGCAAGACTTTAGGAGTAATAAGATGGTCGGGATAGGGCCCCGACCTACCCATACTGTACAAACAAAAGCAGTAAACCCCTATCACACAAGCTCCGGAAGAAAGGAGTTGATGGCTCTGTGCGGCTGACTGGAACTACGAGAGATCTGTTCCTCATCTATGCGTACCTGCAGGCAAGTAATGCAGCCCCAAAAGAGGGCGTCAGTACCACAGGTACTGTGTATGTAAATCAATAACTTTAAATGACTAAAAGTAATAAATAGAACTGAAAATAGCTGAAGTAAGGAAAACGGACTGAAGCTAACTAGAGTAGTGAAATCAGGGCTAAACATAACTGTAATGAGGAGGTAGGGGTCATACCTGACAAATGAGGCGTTTTACTGTCTAACTATCAGTAACTAAAGCAAACATAAACCTTACCTGGCCCCCATAAGTCGGAAGGTACAATCAGCACAAGACAAACCCACCTGGGCCCCTATTAGCCCTAGTGAGTACACCTCAATCTATATACCCCTATCCAGGTCATACTGAGTCAACTACCAGCTATAAGCGTCCTGCCGATCCTATGGGTCTGCAACTGGGCCCAGCTGTACATGAGTCCGGAGGACTCCTGATATATACACCTCGGGCGTAAGCGCTCGGCGGGGGTGTGTATAAGGCCAACCACGGCAAATATGAGGATCTGGCTCCCCATCTTCGTCCCTTGAAGGACGACATGCTGCTCCGTAGAGCGATGTATCCTCGCCCCTGGCAGACGAGTTGACACAGCTATTAACCCTGGGGAGGTCATGGAAGCTATACAGGTAATCCAGCCCAAAACAATACAATTACAAGTCTCAACTGATATCAACAACTAAACATGATAACATACTCCTGACATACTTTACTGAAATTCATACTGGGTCACTATGTTGAAGAAACTAACTTGCCGAAAGAAAATATCTTAACATACCTCGATCGTTGTTTACCGATTAACTAGCGAGTTTCTGCTCGTGTTCAACTGCCCTTCTCAACTGAAATCGAGTTACTGGAAAGATAGGACTAGTTTTAACACTAAATTCGGCAAAAAGAAAAACTTTATATATAAATATTAACTATATTTCTAATTAAACAGAACACGATCGAAACCTCGTTATTTCTTGAAAGTCTAGAAGGGAGAATTGCTTATTTTAATCCTGGATCATATTGACACTAGTTTGGAGCAATTCCAACAACTTTGGCTCGGCGGGATGACGATTCGCCAGGCGAATTTCACAAATAGAAATGCTCCCTACAGCCTTATACTTCGATACCCGAAGTTAATTTGAATTTGGATGGTGTTTAGTGGCATAATCGGACAAAAAGTAAATGTTTCCTTCGTCTCTCAACTCTGCTGGTCGAGTTGTATATGAAAATTATCAAGAATTCTAAGGGTGAGGCCTATATATACTTGAATCAAGATGCAAGGTAACGTGGCACGTTGGCCAACACGCCGTTTGAGCTCCGTGCCACGTTGGCTAACGCGGAGGACCAGGCTCCGTGCCACTTTGCCCCTCTGGGAGCTTGGTTCGGCCTTCTCTTGCGAAATCCCAACTTGGCACTCGTTCGGCCTTTTCCCGAGCCCTTTCCTCGTACATATGGCACTCTAAAACGCTTAACCAACATACGAATAGGCCGATTAAACGTTAAAAACTTACGGCGTGTAATAGGAATGAAATAACAAAAACGCACAAATTAAATACATTAATTCAAAATTCACAAAATAAAATTATACATATGTTCTTTTTATATTTTTAGCATTTACGTCATTCTTTAACATAACTTGATTAATTTGAAAATATTTTTTTCTTCTTTATTTTCTTAATTAATTATGTAAGTTGAAACCCTATTTCTTTTAAATTACATTTTAGTGTATTTTTTAATTATCACTCTCAATTAAAATAGATTAATATAAAAAATTGAAAGTGAGATAAGAATTACTTTCATAATTTTATCATTAGAAATTTTAAAAAATGAGTCAAGCAGTTAACTTTGAAAAAAAAAAGAGGATAAATCAGTGATAAATTTCTAGAGAAATTTATTTTTTTTTCATTTGTAATCTCATTCCATCTTATCTTCAAATTTTAAGTTGTAGAAAAAGAAAAATGCTCATTTTTCAGTAGAAGAAATCATGTCCATCTTCTTTTAATTTTTCTTATCCATCTCGAAAATTTTCATAGATGTCAATCTTATAGAAATTTGTAGTTCTCATTGTCAAGAAGTCACGTAATTTCAGCGTCAAATATATATATATAAGTATATATAATAAAAGAAAGTATGTAAAATTATTTTCCAATCGAGATCAATTATTTCCACATTGATCTTGTCATCCCTATTTGATATTAAGCATGACTTTGCGATCATTTATTGAAAACTTGAATTTCCTAGATTCTGTCATGTTAACTTCAGTCACAACTTTATAACTATTCTAAAAGAAAAAAAATAACACTTCATATTATAATACAAATTTATCGTATGAAACAAATTAATAACTAAAAAAAGATAGAAAATTAATAGATGAAAAATATATATTGTTGTAATATTTCTTTATCCATTTTGCTACTCTAATATTGACTTCATCAATATTACTCTCACAAATAACAAAACAAACACATACACAAAAAAGAAAAAGGCAAAAGCTTCAACAATATATTATTCAATCAAATAAAGATTTATAAGAATCATAATAAAGTTAATAAGTAATTTGTAGAAAATTAACTCAATTCTAAAGAATAATTAGATTAATTTTTTTTTAGAGGAAAAGGTGATTTCTCACCATAGATAACTGAAGATGTTTGTAAAGATATGTAAAATATTAGAACTTTTAACCTTCTTTTGTTGAGGTTTAGCCTATATAGTTAGTAGTCAATTGTTAAAATTAAAACCAAGTTAATAAGTAACAGGTAAGAAAAATTAAATAAATTCTAAAGAATAATAAGACCAAAAAAATTAGTAGAGAAAAATAAAAATTATTCTCACCCGGATCAAGATATTTGACAAAAGATTAAGACCTCTAACCTCCTTCAATTGAGGTTTAATCTATATAGTTAGTAGCCATTAAAGTGAAATTATTTAGACAATGAATAATAGACCTTTGAGTTTCCTAAATTTTAAGAAAAAGTGGAAAATAAATAAGAGTAAAGGTAAAAGGTGTAATTAAAACAGATAAAGAAATAATTGTACTACAGTTAATATAATTAAGAGAGTAATCAAATAAGTTAATTTTGAGCTTTTAAACATAGCATATAAATGATTTTCAAAAGAAAAAATAATTTTAAAATAGAAAAAAATTCAAAAAATTAGAAAAAAAGAAAAATATGAATGAAGCTCAAAGAGGCATACCACATCAACATGCTTCTAAGTCTCTTTTATATATATATAATATATATATATATTAATTATTAGTTAGTTATAAATTAAAAACCCGAATCAAACCGAACCAAACTAACAAGAATCAAACCCGTGATTTTTATTTAATTTAATTTAATTTGATTTTACAAATTTAAAAACCGATTAAATTGATTTAATTTTAATTTTGATTTTAACAAAAAAAAAAAACGATCTCAACCGAACCATGAACACCCCCAACCAAATACATATAACTTTCTGTGATCATCTGGTTGTCAATTGTTTCACTGGGATGACTACTTACTACTTGCAAAGATGATGTCGATCAGAAAATATAATGGAAGGATTGGAACTCGGAGGTAGACAGATGACAAAAGAGACTTCACACGCACCGTTGAACCACAACAACTCTATATAATTTATTTATTTCGGGTGCCAAAATATCTAGATATAATTGATCGATTAAAATTAAAGATTTCTATTACAATGCAATTCCTATATAACTTTGATAGTGCATACTTTCAGATTTTCCTTTTGAAACATTGTTCCTTATAATGCACCATCCAAGCAAAGATTATTGTACTCAAATGACATTCTGGATTCTGATCAGTGAGTCCCACATAAATAAAAGGAAGACAAGCTTGTGCCATAAAATAATTGCTAGACACATGGCACTTTATTTCAACTAAAATAAAGGTATTGCTTCCTACATGCACTCAAAACACTGATAAGCAACGTAAACCAACCGAATCTAAGTTTCAAAAACCGAATTAATTTCGATTTGGTTCAGTTAGCTTCATCAAAAATCGAAAACTCATGCCGGATAATTTATTTATATTATGTATTTATTATTAATAATTATATTTTAAAATATTTAGCTAATTTTTGTATTTTTTAACAAATAAAAAAGGAAGCCCAATTTCTATAACCTAAAAAAAGATAACAGAGGAAATGAAAGAGAAGAAACTAAGGAATATGTATGACGTTGTACTGAATATCGGTGATGGAAAATAGAGGCGGTGAAAGGAAGAGATGGATATTGTCATATCTGAATGGATTTTGGAAATGTAAATACAGTGTATATAGTCTGGCTGAATTTTTGAATTGAAAATACAGTGTATTTTAGTCTAGCTGGATTCTGTTCGTCTCCATTTTGAGTTTAAATATAGTGTATTTATCATATTTTCGCATGTATTTATATTTTTTTAAACCTGATTTTCTATATTACGAATTAAGGAGGAAGTTTTCAGCAGGTCTCTGTATTTCTGTTTTTCGTCTTGACTTTGCACCATGTTTATATTGTTTCTCAGGAATGAGATATTTTTGTTATTTGTATTCTTGTTTGACCGTATTTTTGTAATTATGTAATTATATATACACCCATCTATTTAATAGAAGAGAAATTAAAACAAATGAATACAATTTCTTATTCTTTTGTTGTTTGTATATGTATACACCCCTATTCTTTTTGTGATTTCGCTTTTATTAATATTCTTTTATGTTGTATTCGTTGCACGAATAAATACATATAAAAACACATACAAATACAATTACAATTGATGCGTGAATGAATACAACAAATAAGATGGTTTGACACCTCAAACATTTGCTACTAATTAATAATAAATAGCTAAACTACAATTTGTTAATAGCTTTCAAGCTCTAGTCATTTATAAACAAAATCGTCGAATATATGTAAATGAGAAGTAGAGCCTAAACTGGCATTTTAAGCAAAGGCTCAGCATATGGAGTCATAAATCAATCAGTCCCATTATTAAACAATCCGAAAAATAAAAAAGAGATGGATTCCAGCTTGTACAAGGCTGCGATGAAAGGAAATATTGGAGATGGTGACTTTCTACATGTTCTGCTGAAGAAGGATGAAGAAGCCGGGTACAAAGTCACTCCGAAAGGCAACAACGTTCTCCACGTTGCAGCTCTCTATGGCCACGCGCATTTCGCCCAAAAGGTCCTTACAATAATGCCGCCATTGTTACGCCAACAGAATAAGAAAAAAGAAACCGCACTTCACATAGCAGCTAATGAAGGGCACACTGAAGTGGTGCGCGTGCTACTATTAGGAGAGGCAAATATAGAACACCTCAACCTCAACCTCAACCTCATCATACAGATGAGAGATAGTGTTGGAGATACAGCTCTTCATAAGGCCATGAGAAATCAACATATAGATGTTGTAAAACTCCTGGTAAAACAAGATCCCGATTTCCAATTCCAGGCAAACAATGCAGGAAAGACGCCCCTTTATCTGTCGGCCGAGACTGGTTTTCATGATGCTTTGCTTGAAATCTTGGTTTCCTGCAACACACCAACTTATATGGGACCATGTCTACGAACTCCTTTGCATGCTGCTATAATTAATAGATATACAGGTAAACACTACTCCTATCTGTTATTCTTATTCGAAGGGTCCGGGTTCACATTCTTCGTCAGAAAATTATGTGGGTTTACACAGAGATTAAAATTTAATTTTTGACTTTGGTTCTGTTCACCATATATATTTAATTCTAATTAATATCCCAAATATAAGTAATTTTAGTCTAACTGTATAATTAATTAATCTTGCATAATCCTCTAATTTGACACTTGCAGATTGCGCCAAATCATTATGGGAGTGGAATAGATGTTTATGCGAGGAAGCAGACAAATGGGGCTGGAATTCACTGCACTATGCTGTTAAACTAGGCTTGAAAGAATTAGTTTGTGATATGTTGGGTTGGAAAAAATCCTTAGCCTACCATCCAGCAGGTTGTGAAAATGACTGGACAACCACATTTCACATTGCAGCCCAGGAAGGTCATGTAGACATGATGGAGGAGCTGTTAAAACACTGCCCTGATTGCTGGGAAATGCTTGACAGCAGAGACCAGAATGTCCTTCATGTTGCCATGTTGAGCAATCAAATCGAGGTAACCAAATTCCTCTTATTATTCCCTGAATTTGATAAACTTGTTGATGAGGCAGATATTGATGGCAACACTCCTCTACATTTGCTTTCTGCTTCTGGGAACTATGTCCCAGAATTAGTATACCATCCCAAAGCAAGGATGACGCCGTTAAACGAAGAACTATTGTCACCAAATGAGGTATTAACTCTCACCTTTATTTTTTGCATGATAATCGTGCATATTGCTTCATAACATACTATGTCTGAGGTGGAGGAAGGAGATTACACAACAATTTTTGTAATAAATCTATGTTAGTTTATCCGCTACTTGATTTTATTGAGATACTAATAGGTATGTCCAATTAGTTTTGATTAATTGTGAGTATTATCATAGATTAATGTACTAGATTTTACTGCTGATAGTGATATCGCAAGTCTTGTTACTCTTCTGTGATGATGAACCTTAGAATTTGAGATTTATTTGTTTTTAATGTCCCTTAATAAGCTTCAAAAATCTAGTTGACTTGACCCAAGTGCAATTAAGTACGTAAATATGTTGAGTGTTGGTTAATACTCTGTCTGATAAAATTATCTAACTTCATAAGCAATTTATAATTATTATTTGAAATATAGTTGTGGTGTTAATACATTCAAAGAACACTAGTTATGATCAGGGGTGTCACGCCCCGCCTTGGGGGGTATGACTGGCACCTGGTGCCCTACTAGGACCTGAACTACTGGACTGCTAAGCCTAGGCACATCTGGTGCCTGGCTGGCTCTAATTCACATTTCTAGAAACAAAGGGCTATATAACGGCTGTAAACACAGCCCCCGGCCCATTGGCCTATAGCCTCCTGTACCTGTAACAACAGCTGGCCAGAACATGCAACTATAGGGAAACCTATGCGGGCCGACAAGGCCACCATGCTATCTAGTTGTCTATAACTCAATCATAACGTACTGAAAAACTACGTGACCGGCAAGGTCACCACTACTGATAAACTATGGCCCCACACGGCCATCATAAAAGAAAGCAAAAGTACTACCAGCTAACAATTGCACGGCCTCACACGACCGGCTCAACTAACCACAGGGAAATATGCAGACTGCAAGCCTCTAAGAATAGTAATAGAAGTGATCGGGACAGGGCCCCGACCTACCCGTACTATATAACGAAAGAACTAAAATACACCTCCGGAACTCAGTCTCCGGATGACAGGAGCTGAATACTTGATCACTGACAGAAATCACGTAGTGTCACCTGCTCGTCTATAAGTACCTGCAGGCAAGTAATGCAGCGCCCCATCGGGCGTCAGTACCGCTGGTACTGAGTATGTAAAGCAACAACTGAAAGAAATGTCTGAGAAACAATGATATAACTGATGAAACTGAAATAGAAAGGAAGGAATTAACTGTCTGATAATGTAAATCATATCTTCTCTCATTTACACTGGAAAGAAGTAAACGTCATACCTGGAGACATATCCCTCTACAGCTGATCTACTCGTATCTAACATAGCATGGCATAACATGAAATAACATAACATAGCACACTCAAACCTTACCCGGCCCCCATAAGCCGGGAGGTACAACCAGCACAGAATCTATACCCCTACCCCGGTCATCCCATCTCCTACAATGGCTGTAAGCATCCCGCCGGTCCCCTGGGTATGCACTTGGGCTCGCTGAGCCCCTGACTATAACTGTATCTGAGTCCGGAGGACTCCTGAATCTGCACCCGGGCATATCCGCTCGACTGGGGTGTGTAAGGGCTGATCAAGGCACAAATATGGGGAAAACTGGCATCCCATCTTCGTCCCCTGTGGGATGGCATGCCACTCCGTGGAGCGACATATCCTCGTCCTCTGGCGGACGAGTCGATACAGCTATTAACCCTGGGCGGTCATGGATGCTAGGTAGTCCAACCCCAAACAATACAACGGTCTCAACTAGTAATACTGTCTGTATATCTCACATACTGAGGCTAATAGGGGTAAGGTATCGTATATATTACATCCTGAGCTAATGATAGAAATATGTACATACTTAATACATGCTGAGGCTGGAAATAATATATATGTATGTACGAATATAGTCTTCTGTCAGACTGTACTGAGGCTAATGCTGAACATGATATAGTCTTTCTGCTGAAACTATATTGTATACTGATTTTCTATAGGAACATGATTTACTATTCCTGACATGCTTTCTAACTTCGTTTCAACTTATCATTCTACTTCTGAGCTATCTTACAGGTAATACTTGCTCTACTGAGTTTCGATTGAGTACAATGATATACTAACATCCTGTGTAACATCGCATACTGGGTATGCACTTGGGCTCGCTGAGCCCTTGACTATAACTGCACCTGAGTCCGGAGGACTCCTGAATCAACACTCGGGCGTATCCGCTCGACGGGGGTGTATAAAAGCCGACCAAGGCAAAATATGGGAAAATCTGGCATCCCATCTTCGTCCCCTGGGGGACAGCATGCCACTCCGTAGAGCAACGTATCCTCGTCCTCTGGTGGATGAGTCGATACAACTATTAACCCTAGGGCGGTCATGGATGCTAGGTAGTCCAACCCCAAATAATACAACGGTCTCAACTAGTAATACGGTCTGCATATCTCACATGCTGAGGCTAATGGGGTAAGGTATCACATATATTACATGCTGAACTAATGATAGTAATCTGTACGTATTTAATACGTGCTGAGACTGGTAAATATGTATATATAAATATAGTCTCCTGTCAGACTGTACTGGGGCACATGTTATACAAGATAGTGTTTCTGCTGCAACCTATGTTGTATACTGAATTTCTGTATTAACATGATTTACTATTCCTAACATGCGTTCTAAACTTTATTTTAGCCTGCCATTCTATTTCTAAGGTTCTTTACAGATATTGCATCACTTTACGGGGTTTCAACTGAATACAATAATGTCCTAACATTCTGTGTCACATCACCTACTGAGCATGCTGTGCAGTTCTTAACACTTATATTAGAATCTATATCGTGCTAGCAAATCTCACGCTGATCATAACATAACGTTTCTAGTATTGTACCATCATTCATAGTAAACATCATACATGGCTTTTGAATATTCTACTGGCCTTTCAATTACTGTACTGTACCAAGATTACTAACTTGCCGAGGAAACTAACTTTACATACCTTATCCTTGAACTATTCGTCTGTCGGACGAGGCTCGGCCGGTACTTCAACTGTTTTCTCCCAAATGCATTCATAAATATGTCAATCAATACTAAATACAACTTTATTTCAAAAGGCAACGTCACTTTCGATATAGTTTATAGCCTAAACTTAGGCTTATCGAAAGACGGCCAGAAACTCGCTATTTTTCAGAGGTCCAGAAGGGAGAAATATTCACTTCACAGCTAGGAACACATAGACACTAGTTTTGAGCAATTCCACTTACCTTAGCTCGGTGGCTCGACGATTCGTCGGCCGTATTTTATGAAACTGAATCCGTAGGAATGCTCTCTACTGCTAAATGCCTCAGTATCTGGAGTTAATTTGAGTTTGGGCAACGTTTGGCAGCGTAATCGGACGATAATATATTATCTTCCTTCGTCTCTCTCTGCCCTCTGCGTTTTCTGGAAATTTTCATAAGTTTTTATCATTTAAAACCGAAGTGGGGCTTTATATACTTGGGCCTAGACAAGGCCAACGTGTCACGGAGCCAACGCGGAGGCTCCTCCTCCGTGACACGCTGCCATCGCGGAGGGGCTCTGCCTCGGCTCCTTCCGCGATGGTTCGACACGCTTCTCGTCCGATCTTTCCCGGGGCCTTTCTCTAGCACGTATGGCCTTCAAATATGCTTAACCAACGTGCGAATAGGTCATCTAGGTGCCGAAAATTCTACGGGGTATAACAATAGTTTACATATATAAATAGCCATATTTAACATTTTAACTTTTATCAGGTTAGATTAGAAGTACATCTCAAGTTAGCCAACAAACTTACATCTTTCCGTCATCTCAACAAGGCAGCAAAACAGTTGAAGAAGATACTTCTTTTAATTTATGGAATTTTTTGATTTCTTATGTATAAAACTCATGATTTGTTACTAGTTTTTGGTGTCCCACAGTTATATTCTTGTGCATGAAACTGATGAAAAATGCTACTGCTAATTTTTGCTGGTTCAATGGAACTAGACTTTGCTAGTCTTTTGTGTTTGTACTGTTTTGCTGCTTTTCTGTTGGGTTGTTGCACTGTTTTTCTGATGATTTAGTATTTATTTGCTGATTTTTTACTAGTTTGAGGTGTTGAGATTCTCAAAGTGGAAAAGAAGAAACAAACCAAATATTTTTAGCCTCTTAACCAACAAGAAGTTTTTGTTTTTTATTTTATTGAACTTAAAAAATATACCAAACGAGTTTAATACATGAAATTCAAAGCGAGTTTTATACAATATAAAACAACTACTTTCACTACAATTTTAATTTCTCATTTTTTATTTTCCATATTCAAAGACTTTTGTTGTTCTTGTTTAACCATGCATGGCATCAAACTTCTCCAATTGCTTCTTATTCTTGTAACGAAATTCAAGTTATGCTTCGAGATCAACCCTTTTTCTTGTAAGCGTCCAGATCACATGAATGGATTTTATGTTAGGCTCTTCGCCTATTCAACTCAAAAGTTGTAGGATCTCGGACTCTACAATGAAAAAAGAACATTATATTCTTTGATAAGTGATGAAAAAACTTATATAAAAAGAATATTCTAGAGTATAAATACAAAGAGATCCTATCTGTTGGTTTTTTAAAGAACATGTAGGCTTTGTGATATCAAGTTTCATTTTAAATTCCTTGAGGCAAGAGGAAGAATAGATTATTTAAAAGTCTTACTCATTCATACGCAAATATAAGCATTCATAATCTTGCTTTAACAACTCAAGAAAATCCAACATATAACTCACATTTATGTAGAACTATTAAAGCGTTATTGAAATAGAAAGAAAAAGTTCATGTTTATCACGCAAAAATGCCTTATATTCTTAGCATATAAAAAGTTCTAGTGACTATTCTATAAGTTAGAAAATTTAGAAGAAATCATTTATACCACCCGAGCATTTTAAGAAAATATGAATTTAGCAGTAAATAATATCTATTATGGCTTATGAATATAGTGAATAAACAAGTATATAACATACATCTATCACTAACACTAAATTATGAGACTTGGAAAGTCATACACAATATACTTTCAATTTCTCTCAGGCATTTGATCAAATAGTAAGAGACATCTAACACTAAATTAGCAACTCGTCAACGACAGTAACCAATTAAAACGGTAATGGCACAAGAAAGAAGAGAAAGATTATGAACTTGACTTTTATCAAATTATGTGAGGTACAATTATATTTTAGGAAGACAAAATGGCATCTTAGCTATGGTGAAGGAGAGTTGGACCAGATGGTTTCTCTTCCTAAAATCCCTTAATTGTTCAAAATGGAAATTATACATCAAATTCTTGAAGCTTTTATATTGAAGGATGAGACAATCGGGTGGGATAGAATAAGAAGATTTTAGGAAAAGTCATATGCTTGGCCCCTGTTTTGGTTGTAACTATTAATTTCTTAACATAAAGTAACACAAGGATGAATCTATCATTTTCTAAATAATCAAGGGATGTTCTTTGTTCACTATGATATTATAAGGATGTACACTAAATTTGGGACATAATTTATGAATTATTTTAGCCAAAATCCGATAACAATATAATAATCTGACTTTTTGGATGTAAATTTCTTATGAATATTTATGGGTGTGAAAAGGATTTTTTCAATTCGAGATTTTATAAATATATACTAAAATAAATTCATATTTATAAAAAAATTAAAATATTATTCTATTATTCTACTAACGAATATGACTCTAGTATTAGGATTTGAAACTTAAGCATCAAGCACTACAAGTGTTCTACCACTTGGACCTATGGTTTGTAGCCCAGGGAAAATACATCTATGCTAGTTGGAATTCAAATTCCTAACTGTGTTTAAACGAATAATGTGTTTAATTTGTTGGATATTAAATTGCACAATATACTAATATCGATTTGTGTTTATATATTGACAGTAATTATCAAGTAATTCATAAAAAATAAAATTAGTAACCTCAAAATAATAACAAGGCAGATTATTGTACTATAACAGATTAAAATAAACACTCTTTTATGTAATACTAAACGAAATGGGGCCAAAACGAATGTTTGAATGATTTCTTCTAAAATGATCATATGTTTCCACAAGAAGCTAGTCCCCTCCACTCCAAGATAATTTGGAGTCATATATAACGCTGCTGACAATTCTTTTTGACTTCTTCTCCTATTATTCTCGAGTCGAATATAATGTCTGCTCCATGTTGGATTTATTTTTATGCCCTATTAGCAATACCTATAAATTTGATGTAACTCTTCTATTGTTTGTGTCTTATACGGATCAAAATTAGTAAGATTAGATACTTGGGTGAGAACCTAGCTAGCTATTTGAATATCAAATTATACAAAACAGACTACATATATTGTACTGAAAGATGCTTTGTCATTATCCGGATTTAAAGGGTTTCTCCATCAATATTACTATATTTCGTGAACCAATATGTTGGGCCGCGAGAATACATGCAACACTCATCTAGTATGTATGTATACACACACATACACACAAAATTAGGAGTGTACAAAGAAAATTGAAAAACCACATCAACCCGATAATTCGAGTCAAATCAAAAAAAAAAAAAGTTAAACCATAATTGGTTTGGTTTGATTTTAACTAGACAAAGTTAAACTGAACTGAACCAACCCGACATTATATGTATATAATTTTTATAAATATCTTATATAATTTATAAATTATTCTTAAACTTTTTCATAATTTTTGTCTTTTATAATATTTTATTTCAAGTTTGGAGTTCGAATTTTGAATGATCCCATAAATCTTATAGTTCATGGATGCACGTTATTAACTCAAATAACGCCCAAACTAAAACTAAATCAATATTAATACTACCAAAAGAAATAATTTCAACACTAGAAATGAAATAATAGATATTAGATATCTATTCTTTAATTTTGCAGGTTAGTTTACACTGTGAAAATAAATAACTTAATTTCTTTGACTATTTAGTTATGTAATTAATACTTATTCGTATTTTGTTTGGCATAACTTAGTATTTTTAGAGTATGATCATTTTCATTGTGACTTATTAATTATCAATGTTTATTTTATGTGACTTTATTATCTTCTTTGTTGAATATTTTAGTAAAATGTCATCACTCATCTCATATTTTGTATTATTTTCTTAATTATGAGACACCTTAGATAGTTGTATGTTACTAGAATTAAAAAAATATTTCAAGTATAAGTTATATATTTTGTATGATGATATTATTAAAAAAACCCAAAAAAATCGAGTGTCACACCCCACCATGGGCGACATAACTAGCACCTGGTGCCATCCTGGGATCTAAACTGACCTGACTAGGAGATGCACTTCTGGTGGCGTGCCTATAACTCAATTCAAAAAAATAACAAGCTATATCTCGATTGTAAACACAGTCTCGGGCCGACAAGGCCACATAGACACCTGTAAAAGAAAACAGCTAACCAACAACAAAGCAATAAAGGGGATCTTATGTTAGCCGACAAGACCATCATGCTGTCTAGTTATAGCAAAATGAAATCTGGTGTCATAACTATGCTACAGCCGACAAGGCTGCTAACTGAAAGTTAAACTAGGCCCCACATGGCCAACACATAAAATAAAACATACATAGGCCCCACTGTCACACCCCACCTTGGGGGTATGACTGGCACCTGGTGCCCTACTAGGACCTGAACTGATGGACTGCTGAGCCTGAGCACATCTGGTGCCTGGCTGGCTCTAACTCAGATTCAGGGAAACAACGGGCTATATGATGGCTGTAAAAACAGCCTCCGGCCGACTAGGCCTATAACCACCTGTACCTGTGCTGACAGCTAACTAGAAACATATCATTATAGGGAAACCTATGCGGGCCGACAAGGCCACCATGCTGTCTAGTTATCTGCAACTCAACAATGAAATACTAGAAGGCTACGTGACCGGCAAGGTCACCACTACTGTCAATCTATGGCCCCACACAGCGAACATAAAAGGAATAAAGGTACTAACAGCTATACAACTGCACGACCTCACACGACCGGCTCAACTGACCATAGGGAAATATATATAGACTGCAAGCCTCTAGGAATAGCAATAGAAATGATCGGGACAGGGCCCCGACCTACCCGTACTGTACAACAAAAGAAGATAAAATACACCTCTGGAATTCAGTCTCCGGATGACAGGAGCTGAATACTCGATCGCTGACAGAAATCACGAGGGATCGCCTCCTCGTCTGTGAGTACCTGTAGGCAAGTAATGCAGCGCCCCACCGGGCGTCAATACCGCTGGTACTGAGTATGTAAAGTAATAACTGAAAGAAATATCTGAAAACAACAGTACAACTGATGAAACTGAAATAGGAAGGAATAGATTAGCTGTCTGATAATGTAAATCATGCCTACTCTTAACTATACTGGAAGGAGTAGGAGTCGTACCTGGAGACGTATCGTTCTACTGCCAATCTATTCATACCTAATGTAACATGGCATAACATAACATAACATAACATAGCTCACACAAACCTTACCCAGCCCCCATAAGCCGGGAGGTACAACCAGCACAGAATCTATACCCCTACCCCAGTCATCCCATCTCCTATAATAGCTATAAGCATCCCGTCGGTCCCCTGGGTATGCACTTGGGCTCGCTGAGCCCCTGACTATAACTGCATCTAAGTCCGGAGGACTCCTGAATCAACACTCGGGCGTATCCGCTCGACAGGGGTGTATAAGGGCCGATCAAGGCACAATATAGGGAAAACTGGCATCCCATCTTCGTCCCCTGTGGGACGGCATGCCACTCCGTAGAGCGACGTATCCTCATCCTCTGGTGGACGAGTCGATACAGCTATCAACCCTGGGGCGGTCATAGATGTTAGGTAATCCAACCCAAGACAATACAGTGGTCTCAACTAGTAATACTATCTGCATATCCCATATACTGAAGCTAATAGTAGTATATTTGTACATACTATATGCTGAACTAGTAATAGTAATAGGTACATACTCAATACATGCTGAGACTGATAATAGTATGTATGTATAAATATAATCTTCTGCCATACTGTACTGAGTCTAATGCTGAACAAGATATAGTTTTTCTTCTGGAAATCATGTTGTATGACTGAGTTTCTATAGTAACATGATTTACTGTTTCTAACATGCTTCCTAAGCTTCATTTTAACCTATCATTCTACTTCTGAGATACCTTACAGGTATTTACACTGCTTTACTGGGCTTCAACTAAATACGATAATATCCTAACATTCTTTGCTAAATCACATACTGGACATGCTGTACCGTTTCTAACACTTGTATCAGAATTTATATCGTGCTAGCAAGTTTCACGCTATACATAACATGATGCTGCTAATATCATACCAACATTCATAATAACCATAACACACGACTTCTGAACATTCTACTGGCCTTTAAACTACTTTACTATACCAAGATTACTAACTTGTCGAGGAAACTAGCTTTACATACCTTATTCCCGAACTATCCGTCTGTCGGACGAGGCTCGGCCAATACTTCAACTATTTCTCCCAACTGCATTCATAAATATGTCAATTAATACCAAATATAGCTTTATTTTAATGAACAATGTCACTTCGATGTAATTTATAGCCTAACTTAGGCTTATCGAAAGACGGTCGAAAACTCGCTATTTTTCAGAGGTCCAGAAGGGAGAAATGTTCACTTCACAGCTAGGAACACATAGACACTAGTTTGGAGCAATTATACTTACCTTAGCTCGATAGCTCAACGATTTGTCGACCGTATTTTACGAAACCAAATCCGTAGGAATGCTCTCTGCTGCTAAATACCTCAGTATCTGAGGTTAATTTGAGTTTGGACAACGTTTAGCAGCATAATCGGATGAAAATTATATTACCCTCTTCGTTCCTTTTCTTCCTCTAGTTTTCCCCCTCTGTTTCACTGGAAATTTATAAGTTAAAATGATTTAAAACCGAAGTGGGGCTTTATATACTTGGGCCTGGACAAGGCCAACGTGTCACGGAGCCAACGCGGAGGCTTCACCTCCGTGACACGCTGCCATCGCGGAGGGGCTCTGCCTCAGCTCCTTCCGCGATGGTTCGACAGGTTTCTCGTCCGATTTTTTTTTCCCGGGCCTTTCTTTAGCACGAATGGCCTTCAAATATGCTTAACCAACGTACAAATAGGTCATCTAGGTGTCGAGAATCTTACGGGGTATAACACCCACACGGCCAGCAACAAAGCCACTGAGAGAGAATATGTAGCCTGAAAACCTCTAGGAGTGGAATAATGGTCGGGACAGACCCCCGACCCACCCATAAACTATACAACAAAAGAACAAACCTTCTAACTATCAACTCCAGAGAAAGGAGCTGATTGGATCGTTGACTCTGGCTGATGACTAGGGAGCTCCTGAACCGTATCTATCTGCACCTGCAGGCAAGTAATACAGTGTCCCAAAGATGGGCATCAGTACAATATTTACCAAATATGTAAGGCAGTAATGAAAATGACTGAAAAGTATTGATAATAAAACTGTAAATGATTCAATAGAAAGGATAAGAGATACAACCTGCATTGCCCTACAACCTGTTCTATAACTAAAAATAAGTAATGCAAACAAAAATCTTACCTGACCCCCATAAGCTCGGAAGGTACAACCAGCATAGAATAACCCGCCCGGGACCCCCCTAAGCCCTGGCGAGCGCACTTCAATCTATACACCCCTAACAAGGTCAAAATGAGTCAACAGGTAACTATAGCCAACCTACCTGGCCTTTGGGTCTGCAACTGAGCCCGATTGGCTCTTGTAGCAGTGTCTGAGTCCGGTGGACTCCTGTAACTGTACCCTGGGAACAAAAGGCTCGATGAGGGTTAGTGATACCGATACGGCATAAAAATAGAAGTTCAGCCATGAATGGACTGTAGTATAGCCCTTGGCCCTAAGTATAGTCCCTTGGACAACATATAGCTCCTTGGTGTGATCCATATAGCCCTAAAGGTGACGACACAGCTAGTAACCCTGATATTGGTCAACGGAAGGCTATATAGAGTAGGGTCAGTCCCAATCTAAATAGAAAACGCTAATCTCAACTAATAGTAGCAGTTACCTATAATATACATGCTTCTGGCTTTCTTACAAGGATTTAGGTCTTATTTCAATAAGACAGGAATAACTTGCGGAAGAAATTCGCCTTAACATACCTTGAACGTCGACTTTCGCAACCTGTAATCGGCGAGTTTCAACCTGCAAGAGGTGGTTCCACCCAACTGCAGCCCTTATACTGAGAGAATAGGGATAATTTTAATACTAAATTCAAAAAATAATGATATTTTTTGATAATAAAATTAACTATAATTCAACTCTAAATAACTCAACCAAAAACCCATAATTTCTTGAGAGCTCAAAAGGGAGAAATGCTTACCTAATGCCTGTGACTGTTTAGGATTCAATTTAGAGTAATTCTGACAATATTTACTCAATGGGGTTCTGGTATACCGAGTGAATTTTCAAGAAGTAACTCCATAGAAATGCTTTCCGTAGGTTTAGAACTTGTTACCAGAAGTTATTTTACGTTTGGACGATGTTTGATAGCATAATTTGATGAAAATATATAAGAGTTGCATGTGTCCTCTGTTTTGGCCGAGAAATTATTTGATGAATGAACAAAATTAAACATAGAAGGATCGTATAGGCATAGGGCAGTGGGATAGGGGCGCCTCGTGCCAGCCAACGGGCCAAAGGCATGCCACGCCGCGCCTCCCAGGGTGCTGGAATGCCTGGCACGTCGCGCTAGCCCCTCGCCGACCCTACTTCCTAGGCTTTTCTCACACGCATCAAGCTCTCTTTCTAATGGTCACAAATCTATGCACACGCATATTAACCGCTAACATCTTACGGGTATAACATCCTCTCTCCCTTAGGAACATTCGTCCTCGAATGTCATCTTCAAGCTTAAAGGAGCTAACTCTTTTAACTAATACTTAGAAAAATTTCGACAGAGTATCCTTTGTATTATGGACTATCTGAAAACCTAAAATACAGAAAATTCCAACATAGGCGTTTCATAGGACGCTATAAACAGTTATTCCACAACAAAGAGGTAACCAACTAAACAGTACTAATAATATAAGCAGGTAAATAGCAACTGAACAACAACCTCACCTCACTGCGTATTATGGGTCAATCTTGGAATAAGTGAGGATACCTAGATCTCATGTCGTCCTCATCTTCCAGGTCATCTCTTCTTTATTTATGTTCCTCCACAGTACTTTAGCGGAGGTCACATCTTTAGTCCTTAACCTAAGAACCTACCGATCTGGTATAGCAATTGGAACCTCTTCATAAGCTAACTCTTCAGTAACTTGAACATCCTCAACTGGAACAACCCGAGACGGGTCTGCTATACATTTTTTCCACATGGACACGTGAAAGACTGGATGGACAGATTCTAGCTCTTGAGGCAATTCTAGCTTATATGCCACTTGGCCTATCCTTTGGAGGATCTGATACGGGTCAATGAACCTAGGGATAAGCTTGCCCATCTTACCAAACCTCATCACGCCCTTCATCAACAAAACTTTAAGAAATACCCAATCATTAACCTCAAATTCCAAGCCTCTACGCCGTATATCGGAATAGGACTTCTGACGACTATGGGCTGTTAGCAAGCGCTCCCTGATGAGTTCTAATTTTTCTTCTGACTGGCGGATCATATCAGGCCCGATTAACCCTGACTCCCCTACTTCGAACCATCCGATGGGAGACCTACATTTCCGCCCATACAAGGCCTCATAAGGTGCCATCTGAATTGCAGAATGATAATTTTTATTATATGATAATTCGATAAGGGGTAGATGCTTGTCCCAACTTCCTCCAAAGTCTAGCACACACACCCGTAATATATCTTCGAGGGTCTGAATGGTGCACTCGGCCTGACGGTCTGTCTGAGGATGGAATGTTGTACTCAGATTTACCTATGTCCCTAAGCCTTTCTGAAAGGACTACCAGAATCTAGCTGTGAATTATGCCCCTCCTTCAGAAATAATAGATGTGGGGACACCATGTAGTCGGACTATTTCCTTAATGTACAACTAAGTGTAGTCTTCAGCGGAGAAGGTAGTCCTGATTGGAAAGAAATGGGTTGACTTCATTAATCTGTCGACAATGACCCAAATAGAATCGAATCTATACCTGGTGCGAGGTAATCCTGTCACAAAGTCCATGTTAATTGCTTCTCATTTCCACATAGGCACCGCTATCTCCTGCGTTAATCCGTCGGGTTTTTGATGTTCAGCCTTTACTTGCTGGCAGTTAGGATACTGTGCTACAAATTCAGCTACACCTTTTTTCATTTTGGGCCACCAGTATTTATCCTTTATTTCATGGTACATCTTCGTCGAGCCTGGATGAAGAGAGTAACAAGAATAATGTACCTCTTCCATGATCTACTGGTGGAGCCTTGCTACATCTGGGATGCAGAGGTGACCTTTGAATCTCAAGACCCCGTCTTCTATCAATTCGAAGGTCGTTAATTCACCCCGCTGAACCTTATCTTTGAGTTGCGCTAAGCTAAGGTCCTCATACTGCCGTTTTTTCACCTCTACAATCAGGGATGATATTGTTGTATTCTGAATCACAATTCCATTATCTTTTGAGTCTACTATCCGGACGCTAAGATGGTTAACCGATGCAGCTCCCGAGCCATTTCCCGTTGTTCTGGCCTCAAATGTGCCAAACTCTCCATGGATCTACGGCTAAGGGCATCTGCTACAATATTAGCCTTCCTTGGGTGGTACAAAATGTTCACGTCATAATCCTTCAGTAATTCTAGCCAACGACGTTGCCGCAAATTCAATTCCTTCTGTGCGAAGATGTACTTGAGGCTCTTATGATCAGTAAAAATATCCACGTGCACCCCATACAAGTAGTGCCTCCATATTTTCAAGGCATAAACCACTGCAGCTAACTTCAAATCATGGGTGGGATAGTTCTTTTCATGCTTCCTGAGATGCCTTGAAGCATAAGTGATTACCTTACCGTGTTGCATCAGAATGCACCCTAACCCAACGCCTGAAGCGTCACAGTATAAAGCATAACCCTTTGAACCTTCTAGCAAGGCTAGCACTGGTGCTGATGTCAATTTGTTTTTCAACTTCTGGAAACTCTATTCACAGGCCTCGGTCCAGTGGAACTTGACAGCTTTCTGTATCAATTTGGTCAAAGGCGCTGATAAGGTAGAAAATCCTTCCACAAACCTTCTGTAATACCCAACTAACCCCAGGAAACTGCGAACCTCAGTTGGAGTTGTAGGTCTAGGCCAGGTCTTTACTGCCTTAATTTTCTACGAATCAACCTGAATACCAGCCTCTAATATAATATAGCCCAGGAAAGCTACAGAATTCAACCAGAACTCACATTTAGAAAATTTTATATATAACTGGTGATCTCTAAGAATCTAAAGTACTCTTCGCAAATGATCTCTATGTTCTGCTTCTGAACGGGAGTACACCAGAATGTCATCAATGAATATTATCACAAACAAATCTAAATATGGCATTAAGATGTTGTTCATCAAATCCATAAACACTGCTGGGGCATTTGTCAACCCGAAGGACATAACTAGAAATTCAAAATGACCATACCTGGTCGGAAAAGCTGTCTTCGGGATATCTCTCTCCCGAACTCGCACCTAATGGTATCTTGACATTAAGTCGATCTTGGAAAAATATCTCGCCTCTTGCAACTGATCAAAAAAGTCATCCATCCTGGGAAGAGTATATTTATTTTTAATAGTAACCTTGCTCAACTGCCGATAATCTATGCACATGCGGAGGGAGCCATCTTTCTTTCTCACAAACAGAACTGACGCACCCCATGATGACATACTCGGCCTAATAAAGCCCTTATCTAATAGGTATTTCAATTGTTCCTTCAATTCTCTTAATTCAGTAGAAGTCATTCGGAAAGGAGGGATGGATATAGGCTGAGTACTGGGTAGCAAGTCGATAGAGAAATCGATTTCCCGTTCTGGGAGAATGCCAGGAAGTTCGTCTGGAAACTCATTAACCACTGGAATGAACTGAAGAGTCGAGAATTCTGATTGCACATCCTAAACCCAGACAATATGGTAAATACATCCCTTTGCTATCAACTTTTTCTCCCGAAGATAGGATATGAACCTATCCTTTGGCGTAGCTGTACTCCCTTCCACTCTCGCACTACTTCCCTTGGAAAGTGGAATCGGGCAATATTGGTCCAACACTCTACATTGGCATAACATGGCGCTAGACAATCCATACCCATAATTGCATCAAAATCAATCATTTCTAACTCCACTAAATCTACTAAAGTTGGCGACCGACAACCTCTACTGTGCAATCCCGGTAAATTCTTTTAGCTATAATGGAATCACCGACAGGTGTAGACACCGAGAAAGGTCGTTGAAGCAATTATGACGTTATACCAAACTTTCGGGCCACTAGTGGAGTAACATAGGACAAAGTGGAACCTGGGTCTATCAAGATATAAACTGAGTGAGAGCAAATATCCAGCATACCTGTCACCACATCCTGTGACGACTCTGACTCCTGTCACCTTGGTAAAGCATAAGTGCAATCCGGACCATTGCTTGAACTAGATGCCCCTAATCTGCCTCGGCCTTTACCGGCTGGAGCTGAGGGCCTACGCCCTACTGAAGGTGTTGGGGCATGTGACCCTGATGAAGATATGTTTTTTCAGTCCCGATCACCTTGGCCTCTAGCTGGACAATCCCTCATCATATGACCCTCTATTCCACAAGCATAAAAAGCAGTAGAACCATACTTGCACGCCCCAAAATAACATCGACTGCGAATAACACAACGTGGCATATTGGAACTGCTCTGGTTTGACACCCTCTGCTGCTGAGAGTCTGATGCCCGTGAGCTCTCACCGAGTCCTGACTTCCCCCGGTAATTTGATCTACCACCCTGTTGTTGTGGAGGTGGGGGTCTGGGTGCCTGCCTGATATTAGTGGACTAAGTCCGCCCTGAAATTCTGTCTGCGTATCACTGGGCCTAGCCCTTTGGCACTGCTCTTGATTTGTCCTTTCTATCTCCAACTTTCGCTGCCTGATCCCCTCAATATTTTGAGCGAAATCCTGAATGCGGGCGATGTCCATGTCCTCCTGTAAAGTAGCTGTAACACAAGTTTCCACGTACTCTGGAAGTAGCCCCATAGTAAATCGATGTACTCCGGTTGGCATGGTATCTACGAAGGCTGGCGCATATCTGGCTAAGGAGTCAAACATCATTGCATATTCCGGGACACACATCGAGCCCTGCTCCAAGTGCAAAAACTGATCCACCCGGGCCTGTCGAATTTCTCGGGGCAAATAGTGATCTATAAAGGCATCTGAAAAACTAGACCAAGCCATAGAGGGAGCGTCTCTGCCTCGGTACCTTCATAGCTCTCGTACCATAATATTGCTATATCTCATAATCAAAATACTGCTAGCTTAACCGATTTTGTGGGCATGGCATGCATCACCCTAAAAATCCGCTATAACTAATCCAGGAAGTTCTGAGAGTCCTCTCCCCGGTCAGTCTCTGTGAACTGCGGGGGACTTAGCGCTAGGAACTCTTAGACCCTCGAACTTCCAGGGCCTCCTAAAGATTCAACAACCACTGGTACCAAGGGCTGGCACTGAGCGGCCATCATCTGAGCTAACATATAGACAGCGTTCCTAACCTTCTTATCTAATGGTATAAGTATAGGAACTCCTGAAGGTGGTGCCGACATGTCTGCTGCCCTGGAAGGCTCCTGACATGGCAGAGACTACTGGGGAGACCGGGATGAAATCTCCCTAAAGCCTTCAGATCGGGCCCCCTCTAACCGAGGCACCCTACTAGTGCCTTCTCCTGTCGCGACATCCAGCTCTCGACCCATCGTGGTCTGTCGTGCGTCTGACATTTCCTATGAAAATAAGCAGAATAACATAAGCCTAGGGATTTACCCTATACAACATAGCTCTATAGCACGACTGAAGAAGAAGGAAGGGTAACCATGTTATTATGCCCCGTAGCCTCCTGTCTATGGAATGTGGTGTACAACACACCCATAGACAAGATTCTTCTAGACTCGACTTGCAGACTCCCTACGATACGACCTACTTTGATACCAATTTTTTCACGCCCTACCTTGGGAGGCATGATTGGCACCTGATGCTATCCTGGGATCTGAACTGACCTGACTGGGCTTATGCACTTCTGGTGCATGCCTATAACTCAATTCAAGAAAACAACGAGCTATATCTTAGCTATAAACACAGCCTCGAGCCGACAAGGTCACATAGCCACCTGTAAAAGAAAACAGCTAACCAACAACAAAGCAATAAAGGGGATCCTATGCGAGCCGACAAGACCACCATGTTGTCTAGTTATAGCGAAGTAAAATCTAGTAGTCATAACTATGTTATAGCCGACAAGACTTCAAACTAAAAGTTAAACTAGACCCCACACTACCAACACGTAAAATAAAACATACATAGGCCCCACAAGGCCAACCACAAAGCCACCGAGAGAGAATTTATAGCCTGCAAGCCTCTAGGAGTGGAATAATGGTCGGAATAGGGTCGGTCCTACCCATAAGTTGTACAACAAAAGAACAAACATTCTAACTATCAACTCCAGAGAAAGGAGCTGATTGGACCGCTGACTCTAGCTGATGATTAGGGAGGTCTTGAATCGCGTCTATCCGCACCTACAGGCAAGTAATGCAGCACCCCAAAGATGGGCATCAGTACAATATGTACCGAATATGTAAGGCAGTAATGAAAATGACTGAAAAGTATTTATAACAAAATTGAAAACAATTCAATAGAAAGGATAAGAGATACAATATGCATTATCCTACAACCTATTGTATAACTAACAATAAGTAATGCAAACGAGAACCTTATCTAGCCCACATAATCCTAGCCAGGTCAGTTCAGATCCCAGAATGGAAACAGGTGCCAGTCATGCCTCCCAAGGTGGGGCATGACATCGAGAAACCCAAAAAAACATGAGGTTGCAAAATTCGGCTTTCATTGATTTGATTTGGTTTGTAGATTTAAGAACCTGATACAATTGGTTTGATTTGGTATTTTAAAAATTCGAACGAACCCGGACTATGCACACCCTTACACACAATATCATATTAGTATATAAGTGGGAAGCTCTCAAGTTAAAAGTTGGATTATCATTTTGCCCTTCAATCTAAAACTATTTCAATAATATTTATGTACTAAAAAGTAAATATACATTACAATAAATATTGTTAGACTATTAAATTAAATAAGAAATCTATAATTCCCATAACAGAAAATTAAAGTTTTCATTTAATTTATGCTATTTCACTTTATTCAAATTTAGTTATAATTATTTATCGTCATCTTCGTCAGAATGTAAAAAAACTCAAAGCTATAGTATAAAGATAATTTCTTTCATCTATTTTTTTTATTTTTTTTAAAGATTTATATCTATATTTTCTATTAAAATATTTTGAAATACTATTTGATTGAAGGGTAAAATATAATTTAATATTTGATGGGTATTTTAGTCATTTATTTTTTATTTCGTGACTTTTCACTTTTATAATTTAATAACTGTATTAAAATATGAGTATTATAACTCATTATTTAGTAAAATATCTTTTAAATTTATATATATAATTTTACTGTTGGGTACAAAAATTGTTATAAGATTATTGTTTAAATATAGTACAAAATAATCGTTCAATCTTTGATTGACTGATATATTGACTTTTCACTTTTAGTATAACTAGTCTCTAGACACATGCTTTGCACGTGTATATCAATATTAAATAATTAAATATAGAATTGTGATAAGTGTAAAATTCAAAATGATTGAACTGCCATTTTGGTTACCTTAGTTTACTAATCATGCTTTGATGATGATTAAGTAAGCGTGACAAAATCACCAAAATAAAATGAAAGTAAAAAAAATTTCAACACTTATGAAGAAAAGTGCAAGAATTGTATAAAATACAAGTTACTATGATGGGCATAAATATAAGTCACGCGTCAAGAGTAAATTTAATTTGCGGATTTGAGGCTGCTTCTATCAAGTTTATGGACATTTTATACAAACCTAAAATGCAAACAACAACAAAACAAGAAGTTAAATCAGAAAATATTTGAAAAACTATCAAAAAGAAGAAGAAAGAATGCAACATCTTCAAATTACCTATTAAAAGGTGTAGAGTATAATCATGACACAAAGATATATTTTTCATATTGAGTCTGCTTAATAGTACAGATCTTCATTAGAGGATTGTGTATAAATACTATTATAATTGGTAGAAGCTTAGAAGATGAAACAATTAAAAAGTGAAAAGGTAAGATATGAAATAATAGTTAAAAAAAATATAAAAGTGTAACCTATAATAATTAGTGACATGTGAAACAATCCTCCTCATTTACTCGATTCAATGAATGACTTTATTCATTTATTTTTGTTTATATATATATATATAAGAATATTAGATATTTGATGATAAAATATTACTATTTTATTATATTTAAATTTACTGCAGGGGCAAAATGGTAATTCAACTTTTAGAATAAGGGCTTTCTACTTTTAATATAATATGATTATTATTACTTATTTATTTATTATTTATTATTTATTATTTATTATTTATATTTATTATTATTCTTATTTATTATTTATATTTATTTATTTATTTATTTTAATTTTTCGCTTTTGTCGTTCCACTTATATAGTAATAAATATATAAATATGATATAATATGATAAAATATTATTAGTTAATTATGTATTAATTAAATTTTAATTTAGTGAAGGAGCAAAATGGTAATTTAACTTTCAACTTAAGGGTTTCCCACTTATATAATAACAAGTTCTGGACACGTGCATCGTACGTGTGTCTCATGTAAGCTTGTGCAGATTTGTTAGATGATAGATGATATGTATATAGAACAATATATTGTTGTTGACAGATGATAAATGTAATTTATAATCAAACAAAATTAACAAAAAGTCAAGGTATTACTTTCTAATATGCGCCCCAATAAATTATATTAGTTGTTTGTATAATTGTCATTTATCTGAAAATCTTTTATCAAATGGTCATTAATATAAATTTATTATAGCAATAAGAAAAATAATATTCTCTTTAACTCTTGTTGAAACTATATATCATCATATTATACTAAAAGCGGGAAGCTCCTATCTTAAAAGTTGGATTGCCATTTTGCACCTATGATAAATTAAAATATAATATATATCTAATTAAATAATAATATTTACCATTCATTGAATCAAATCGAATTAAATATCTAAAAAAAATGATAATACTTATCATTTATTGAATCAAAACTAAATTATATTATATATTAAAATAGTAATATTTAAATCATATCACATCATATTATACTAAAAGTGAAAAGTCTCACATATCATTCCATCAAATATTGAAATGTCACGTCCCACCTTGTGAGGAATGACTGGCACCTGGTGCCATACTGGGATCTAAACTAACCTGGATGGGCTTATGCACTTTTGGTACATGCCTTCTCTTCGAATCAAGAAAACGATGAGCTACATCTCGGCTGTAAACACAGCCTCCGGCCGACAAGGCCACTTAGCTACTTGTAAAAGAAAATAACTAACCAGCAACATGCAATAAAGGGGATCCTATGCGGGCCTACAAGACCACCATGCTATCTAGTTATGTCATACTTAAAACAAGCAATCAAAACTATACTATAACCGACAAGGCTACTAACTAATAGCTAAACTAGGCCCCACATGACCATCACGTAAAAGAAAACATACATAGGCCCCACATAGCCAACAACAAAATTAATACTAGAAATCCATAGCCTGTAAGCTTCTAAGAGTGGAATAATGGTCGGGACTGAGCCCAACCTACCCATAAACTATATAACAAAATAACAAACATTCTAACTAACAACTTAAGGGCAAAAGGAGCTGATTAGATTGCTAACTCAAGTGATGACTAGGGAGGTCCTGAATTGCATCTAATGGTACCTCTGCGCAAGTAATGCAACGCCCCAAAGATGGGAATCAGTACAACATGTACCGAATATGTAAGGCAGTAAATGAAAATGACTGAATAATACTGATAATGAAACTGAAACAATTCAATAGGAGGGGATAGAGTGTTAACCTGAATAATCTTACAACTTGTTGTATAATTAACAGTAAATAATGCAAATAAGAACCTTACCTGGCCCCCATAAGCCTAGAAGGTACAACCAACACAGAATAACCCGTCTGGGGCCCCCCATAAGCCCTGGGGAGTTCACTGCAATCTGAATACCCCTAACCAGGTCAAAATGAGTCAACAGGTAACTATAGCCAACCCGCCAGTCCCCTAGGTCTGCAACTGAACCCACTTGGCTCCTGATTTGTAGTTGTGTCTGAGTTCGGTGGTCTCCTGATAACTACACTCTGAGCACTAGGCTCGACAAGGGTTAGTGATGCCGATACGACATAAAGATAATAGTCCAGCCATGGAATGGACTGTAGTATGGCCCTTGGGCCTTTGTGTAGTCCCTTGGGACAACATCTAGCTCCTTGGAGCGATCTATATAGCTCAGTAGGCAACGACACACCTAGCAACCCTGGTGTTGGTCACGAAAGGCTATATAGGGCAGGGTCAATCCCAATTTGATAAGAAGACGCTAATCTTAGACTAGTAATAGTAGCTAACCACAACAATCATGCTTCTAGAGTTCTTACAGGGGTTTAGGTTGTATTATGACACAACAGGATTAACTTACCGAAGGAATTTTCCTTTAACATACCTCGGATGTTGATTTCTAATTTAACCGGCGAGGTTTAACTTGCAATCGATAGTTCTTTCCAACTGTAACCTTTATGCTGAAAGAATATGACTAACTTCAATACTAAATTTGGCAAATATCGATAACTTTCGATAGTAATATCAATTATAGTTCAACTTCAAATAACTCAGTCGAAAACCTATAATTTCTCAAGAGATCAGAAGGGAGCAGTGCTTACCTAATGCCTGTGGCTAGGTAGGAATCAATTTGGAGTAATTCTGACAACTTTTCCTCGAGGGGGTTTCGATGTTCTGAGCGAATTTTCGAGAAATAACTCTGTAGTAATGCTTCCAGTAGGCTTAGAACTCGTTATCCAAAGTTAATTTGAGATTGGATGATGTTTGATAACGTAATCGGACGAAAAACTACTAAAACTTACATCTCCTTTTGTTCTTGGTCGCGAGGAAAATTTGTTCCCTTAATTGGAAATGAACTAGAACTATATATATATATATATATATATATATATATATATATATATATATACACACCCTTGGCGGTGGTAGGGGGCGCCACACACTGCCCAAAGCACCGGCGTCCTGCCGCATCGCGCCTTCCATAGTGCCCATGTGCCTGGCGAGTCGCGCTGGCTAGTGCACTGTCGGCTGGCGCGTCGCGCTGGCCCCTCGCGGCCTAGTTTCGCCCGATCCTGCTTCTGAGGCTCTTTCCATACGTGTCGAGCTCTCCTTACTCATCACAAATTCACCCGTACGCCTACTAACCGATAATATCTTACGGGGTGTAACATTCTTCCCCCCCCCCCCCTAGAAACATTCGTCCTCGAATGTCATCTTCAGGTTTACAGGAGTTAACTCTTTTAGTTAATACTTAGAAAAATTTGGCAGAATCTCCTTTGTATCCAAAAATCGAAAATGCAGAAAAGTCCCACAAAGGTGTCTCATAGGACTCTATAAGAAGCTATTTCACAACAAAGAGGTAGCCAACTAACAGTACAGATAACATAAGCAGTAAAAAATAATATAACCTTAACTGCATAATCTGAATCAATTTTGAAACAGGTGAGGATAGTTGGACCTCATGTCATCCTCAGCTTCCCAGGTCATTTCTTCTTTATTCCTGTTCCTCCATAGTACTTTAACAGAGTCTACATCTTTAGTCCTTAACCTACAAACTTGTCGATCTAATATGACAATTGGAACCTCTTCGTAGGCTAACTCCTCAGTAACTTGAACATCCTCAACTGGCACAACTTGGGATGGATCTCCTATGCACTTTCGCAACATTGACACATGAAAGACTGGAAGGACAGATTCTAGCTCTGGAGGTAATTCCAGCTTATATGCCACTTGGTCTATCCTTCGGAAGATTCGATATGGGCCAATAAACCTAGGGCTAAGCTTGCCTTTCTTACCGAACCTCATTATGCCCTTCATCGGGGAAACCTTGAGAAATACCCAAACATCAACCTCAAATTCTAAGTCTCTACGTTGTACATTGGAATAAGACTTCTGGCGATTCAGGATTGATAACAAGAACTCTCTAATGAGTTTTACTTTCTCTTTTGACTAGTGAATCATATCAGGTCCAACCAACTCCAACTCCCCTACCTCGAACCACCTGATAGGGGACTTGCATCTTTGCCCATACAAGGCCTCATAAGGCACCATCTGAATTGCAGAGTGATAAATGTTATTGTATGCAAATTCGATGAGGAGTAAATACTCATCCCAGCTTCCTCCGAAAACTTGCACACACGCCAGTGACGTATCTTCGAGCGTCTGAATTGTGCGTTCTGCCTGACCATCCTTCTGAGGGTGGAATGTTGTACTCAGATTAACCTGTGTCTCCAATCCCTTCTAAAAAGACTGCCAGAATCTAGTTGTAAATTCGCCCCTCTATCATAAATTATAGAGGTAGGGACACTGTGTAGTCGGGCTATCTCTTTTATATATAACTCAGCATAGTCTTTGGCGGAGAAGGTAGTCCTGACTAGTAAGAAATGAGTTGACTTCATTAGTCTGTCGAAAATGACCCAAATAGAATCAAATCTGCGCCTAATATGAGGTAATCCTGTCACAAAATCCATGTTGTCACCTCTCATTTCCACTTAGGCACTGCTATATCCTAAGTTAATCCGTTGGGTTTCTAATGTTCGGCCTTTACCTGCTGACAGTTAGGACATTGTGCTACAAATTCTGCTACACTTTTTTTCATTTCAGGCCACCAGTATATTTCCTTTATGTCATGATACATCATCAATCCTGGATGAAGAGTGTAACAAGAATAATGTACATCTACCATGATCTGCTGGAGAAGTCTCGCCACATCTGGAACGCAGAGGCGACCCCTAAATCTCAAGAACCCATCTTCTGTCAATTCAAATGTCGTTAACTCACCTTGTTGAACCTTATCTTTGAGTTATACCAGGTTAGGATCCTCATACTGATGTTCTTTTACCTCCACAACCAGGGATGATACTGCGGTATTCTAAATCACAACCCCATTATCCCCTGAGTCTACTATCCGAACAGCTAAGCTAGCTAATCGGTGTAGTTCCCAAGCCATTTCCTGTTGTTCTGGCCTCAAATGTGCTAAACTTCTCATAGATCTACGGCTAAGTGCATCTGCTACAATATTGGCTTTCCCTGGGTGATATAAAATATTCACGTCGTAGTCCTTCAGCAATTCTAACCAATGACACTGTCGTAAGTTCAACTCCTTCTATATGAAAATGTAGTAGAGACTCTTATGATCAGTAAAAATATCTACATGCACACCATACAGATAATGCCTCCAAATTTTCAAAGCATGAAGTACTGCAGCTAACTCTAGGTTGTGGGTGGGATAGTTCTTTTCATGTTTCCTAAGCTTTCTCGAAGCATAAGCAATCACCTTACCGTGTTGCATCAGGACGCATCCTAACCCAATGCCTGAAGCATCACAATATACCGCATAACCCTCTGAACCTTCTGGAAAATCTAACACTGGTGTCGACGTCAATCTGTCCTTTAACTCCTGGAAACTCCACTCATAGGCCTCGGTCCAATAAATTTGGCTGCTTTCTGAGTCAATTTAGTCAAGGGCACTGACAGGATAGAAAATCCTTTCACAAACCTCCGGTAATACCCGGGAAATCCCAGAAAACTGCGAACTTCCGTTGGAGTTGTAGGTCTAGGCCATATCTTTACTGCCTCAATTTTCTGCGAATCAACCTGAATACCAGCCCCTGATACGATATGGCCCAGCAAGGCAATGGAATTCAGCCAGAATTCACATTTAGAAAATTTTTCATATAATTGGCGATCTCTGAGAGTCTGAAGCACCATTCACAAATGATTTATGTGTTCTGCTTTTGAATGAGAATACACCAAGATATTATCAATGAATACTATAACAAACAGATCTACATATGGCCTGAAAATGTTGTTCATTAGATTAATGAACACTGCTAGGACATTTGTCAACCCGAAGGACATGACTAGGAATTCAAAATGACTATACCTGGTCCTGAAGGCTATCTTCGGGATATCTTTCTCCCGAACCCGCACCTGGTGGTACCCTGACCTTAATTCAATCTTGGAGAAATATTTCGCTCCTTGCAACTAATCAAACATGTCATCTATCCTGGGAAGTGGGTATTTATTCTTAATAGTAACCTTGTTCAATTGCCGATAATCTATGCACATGGGGATGGAGCCATATTTCTTTCTTACAAAGAAAACTGGCGCACCCCACAGCAACATACTCGGCTTGATGAAACCCTTATCTAATAGATCTTTCAACTGTTCCTTCAATTCTCTCGATTCAACCGGAGCCATTTGGTACGGAGGGATAGATATAGATTGAGTACCTGGTAGCAAGTCAATAGAAAAATCGATTTCCCGTTCTAGGGGAATTCTAGGGAGTTCGTCTAGAAACACATCTGAAAACTTGTTGACCACTGGAATGGACTGTAGAGTTGGGGATTCTGCTTGCATATCCTGAACCCTAACAATATGATATATATATCCCTTTACTATCAACTTTTTCGCCCGAAAATAGGATATGAACCTACCTTTTGGCGTAGCCACACTGCCCTTCCATTCTTGAACTACTTCCCCTGGAAAGTGGAATCAGATTGTCTTGGTCCAACACTCTACATTGGTATAATATGGCGCTAGCCAATCCATACCCATAATTGCATCAAAGTCGATCATTTCTAGCTCTACTAAATCTGCTAAAGTCTGGCAACCAACAACCTTTACTGTGCATCCCCGATAGATCCTTTTAGCTATAATAGAATCACCGATAAGCGTAGACACTGAAAAAGGTCATTGAATCATTATACCAAACTTTGCTCTGCCACTAACGGGGTAACATAGGACAAAGTGAGACCTAGGTCTATTAAAACATAAACTGGGTGAGAGCAAATCCAGCATACGTGTCAGAACATCCGACGGCGACTCTGACTCCTGTCGCCCGGTAAAGCATAAGTGTGATCTGGACCGCTGGTGAACTAGATGCCCCTGACCTTCCTCAGCCTCTATCGGCTAGAGGTGAGGGCCTACGCCCCGCTGAAGGTGCTGGGGCATGTGACTCTACTGAAGATCTATCCTGTCGGTCCCGATCGCCCTGACCTCTGGCCAGACAATCCCTCTTGTACATAGGTGTAACAAGTAGTAGAGTCATACCTCCACGCCCCAAAATGACACCGACCGCAAATAGCACAACGCGACATAATGGGTCAACTCTTATTTGGACCCCTCTAGTGCTGAGAACCTGATGCCCGTGAGCTCTCACTGGGTCCTGTATGACCTCGGCGGTCTGATCTACCACTTTGCTGATGTTGTGGAGGTGGGGGTCTGGGTGGCCTACCTAATATTCGTGGCCTAGGTCCGCCCTGAAATTCTACCTCCACGTCACTGGGTCTGGCCCTATGGCATTTCTCTTGATTTGCCCTTTCTATCTCCCGCTGTCGCTACCTGATCCCCTCAATACTCTGAGCAAAAGCCTGGATACGGGCAATATCCATGTCCTCCCATAGAGTAGTTGTAACACAAGTTTCCACGTACTCTGAAAGTAGCCCATAATAAGTCGATGCACTCTGGCTGGCATAGTGTCTACAAAAGCCAGTGCATATCTGGCCAAGGAATCAAATCTCATAGTATATTTCCGGAAACTCATCGAGCCCTGCTCCAGGTGTAAAAATTGATCTACCCGGGCCTGTCGAATCTCCCATGGCAAGTAGTAATCTAGGAAGGCCTCTGAGAAACTAGACCAAGTCGTAGGAGGAGCGTCTCTACCTCGGGACCTCTCCCAATTCTCGTACCATAACTCTGCTATGTCCTACAGTCGGAACACAACTAACTCAACCGACTCCGCGGGCATAGCATGCATCACCAGAAGATCCGCTGCAACTGGTGTAGGAAGTCCTGAGGGTCCTCTTCCCGGTCTGTCCCTATAAACTGCGGGGGACTCAGGGTAAGGAACTCTCGGACCCTCAAACTCCTCGATCCCTCCGAAGATTCAGCGACCACTGGTACCATAGGTTGGCGCTGAGTGGCCATCATCTGGGCTAATATATAGACAACGCTCTTAACTTCCTGATCTGATGGTATAGATATAGGAGCTACTGGAGGTGGTGCAGACATGTCTGCTGCCCTAGAAGACTCCTGGCCTAGCGGAGACTACTGAGGAGACCGAGATGAAGTCTCCCTATTGCCTTTAGATCGGGCTGGCTCTGACTGGGGCACCCTGCTAATGCCCTTTCCTGCCGCAGCATCTAACTTCCGGATGGTCGTAGTCTGTCGTGTGTCCGACATTTCTCTGTAGATAAGCAGAATAAGATAAACTTAGGGACTTAACCCTATACAACATTGATCTACAGCACAACTGAAGAAGAAGGAAGGGTAACCACGTTATTATGCCCCATAGCCTCCTGCCTATGGAATGTGGTTCATAACACACCCATAGACAAGACTCTACTAGACACGGCTTGTAGATTCCCTAGGATACGATCTACTCTGATACCAAATTTGTCACGCCCCACCAGGAGAGGCATGACTGGCATCTGGTACCATACTAGGATCTGAACTGACCTAGCTGGGCTTATGGACTTCTGGTGCATGCCTGCTCTTTAAATCAAGAAAATGACGAACTATATCTCGGCTGTAAACATAGCCTCCAGCCAACAAGGCTACTTAGCTACCCGTAAAAGAAAACAGCTAACCAGCAACACGCAAAAAAGGGGAACCTATGCAGGCCGATAAGACCATCATGCTTCTACTTATGTCATATTTAAAACAAGCAATCAGAACTATACTATAGCCGAAAAAGCTACTAATTAATTGCTAAACTAGACCTCACACGACCATCACACAAAAAAAAACATACATAGGCCCCACACGGCCAACAACAAAACTAATACTGGAAATCGGTAGCCTACAAGCCTCTAAGAGTGGAATAATTATCGGGACAGGGCCCCGACCTACCCATAAACTATATAACAAAAGAACAAACCTTCTAACTAACAACTTTGGAGAAAAAGGAGCTGATTAGACTGCTGACTCAGCTGATGAATAGGGAGGTCCTGAACTGCGTCTAACGGTACTTACAGGCAAGTAATGCAGCGTCCCAAAGATGGGCGTCAGTACAACATGTACCGAATATGTAAGGCAGTAAATGAAAATGACTGAATAATACTAATAATGAAACTGGAACAGTTCAATGGGAGGGATAGAGAGTTAACCTGAATAATCTTACAACATGTTGTATAACTAACATTAAATAATGCAAACAAGAATCTTACCTGGCCCCATAAGCCTAGAAGGTACAACCAGCATAGAATAACCCGCCCGAGGCCCCCCATAAGCCCTAGCGAGTTCACTTCAATCTAAATACCCCTAACTAGGTTCAAACGAGTCAACAGGTAACTATACCCTACCTGCCAGTAGGGGTGGGCATTCGGTTTTTCGGTTCGGTTTCTTTAAATTTCGGTTCGGTTTCTTTAAATTTCGGTTCAGTTTTTTCGGTTTTCGGTTTTTCATGTAGTGTACCGAACACCGAACCAAACTAATTCGGTTCGGTTCGGTTTTTTTCAAATTCGGTTCGGTTTTTTCGGTTTTTCTAATTCGGTTTTTTCGGTTATGGGCCTAATTAATGGGCTATTTTTTAACTTACAAAATGAGCTACTTTTTAAATTAAAAATGAGTTGTTTTATCTTTTTAAATTCAAAATAAATTATTTTAAGTTTGAATTCTAAAGTTTAATTCAACTAACTTTTTAAATAAAGAAAATAGTGGGATCAATTGATTTACATTTAGTAGTACATACATAACATTTGAATTTTTGATAATAAATTTTCTCATATGCTTAATATCCTTATAACAAAATCAATAAAAAGTTAAGGGTCTTTTAAGATTTTAATAATCTATGGTCCCTAATTTCTAGTTAAATAAATATTATATATTTCATTTTTCTTTCAAAGCATATTAATAATAGTAAGAATTTTCTTAACATGCTAAAACTATTATAAAACTTGTTATTTGTAAAAAAAACTTAAGCAATTGTATCAATTATATAAATAATTCTCTAAATGTAAATGTGCTTTGAGATTTGGGTTGGGTGTAGTATTTTTATTTTTTTGAAATTAAGTTATAATTTTAAAAAAAAATGTAAAATTTCGGTTAAACCGAAAAACCGAAAAACCGAAATATGAAAACCGAAAACCGAACCGAAAAACCAAAATTTTAAATAAAAAAAACTGAAACCGAACCGAAAAACCGAAAAAACCAAAACTGAAAAATCGAATTAATTCGGTTCGGTTCGGTTTTTCGGTTTTCGATTTTTTTGCCCACCCCTACCTGCCAGTCCCCTGGGTCTGCAACTGAGCCCACTCGACTCCTGATCTGTAGTTGTGTCTGAGTCTGGTAGACTCCTGATAACTGCACCCTGGGCACTAGGCTCGACGAGGGTCAGTGATGTCGATACAGCATAAAAATAATAGTCCAACCATAGAATGGATTGTATTATGGCCCTTAGGACAACATCTAGCTCCTTAGAGCGATCTATATAGCCCCGTAGGCAACGACACAGCTAGCAGCCCTGGGGTTGGTCATGGAAGGCTATATAGGGCAGGGTCAAACCCAATCTGAACAGAAGGCGCTAATCTCAGACTAGTCATAGCAGCTAACCACAACAATCATGCTTCTGGCGTTCTTACAGGAGTCTAGGTCGTATTATGACACAGCAGGAATAACTTGCCGAAAGAATTTTCCTTAACATATCTCCGATGCTGATTTCTGATTTAACCAGTGAGGTTTAACTTGCAATCGACAGTTCTTTCCATGTGTAACCTTTATGCTGAGAGAATAAGACTAATTTCAATACTAAATTTCGCAAATGTCGATGACTTTCAATAGTAATATCAATTATAGTTCAACTTCAAATAACTCAGCCGAAAACCTATAGTTTCCCAAGAGTTCAAAAGGGAGAAGTGTTTACCTAATGCCTATGGCTGGGTAAGAGTCAATTTGGAGTAATTCTGATAACTGTTCCTCGGCGGCGTTTTAATTTGCTGAGCGAATTTTTGAGAAATAACTCCCTAGTAATGCTCAGAGTAGGCTTAAAACTCGTTACCCGAAGTTAATTTGGGATTGAACGGCGTTTGGTAGCGTAATCGGACGAAAAACTACTAAAACTTGCATCTCCTTTTGTTCTTGGCCGAGAAGAAAATTTGTTCTCTTAATTGGAAATGAACTAGAACTATATATATATATATATATATATATATATATTCTTGGTGGTGGCGGGGGTCGCCCCACGCTGCCTAAAGCACCGACCTCATGTCGCGCCGCGCCTCCCATAGCACCCGTGTGTCTGGCGTGCCGTGCTAGCTAATGCACTGCCGGTTGGCGCGTCGCGCTGGCCCCTCGCGGTCAGCCTCTCCCGACCTTGCTTCCGAGGCTCTTTCCATACGCGTCGAGCTCTCCTTACTCGTCACAAATCCACGCGTACACCTGCTAACCGATAACATTTTACGGGATGTAACATGAACGATCATTTTTCCCTACATTTAAACAATACTCTTATAATATTTTTTGTACCAAACAGTAAAAAAATCTCATCCTATATATATATAAGTGAATAGTAACTGACTAAATTAAAAGATATTTGACTTTTTTTTTTGAAAAAAAAAGAGAAGTTAAATAATGAGTTATAATATTCATATTTCAATACAGTTATTGAATTATAAGAGTGAAAAGTTACGAAATAAAAAATAAATGACTAAAATACCCATCAAATATTAAACGATATTTTTACTCTTCAACCAAATAGTATTTCAAAATATTTTAGTAGAAAATATAGATATGAATCCTTAAAAAAAATAATAAAATATTAAATGAAAGAAATAACCATGATACTATGGCTTTGAGTTTTTTTACATTCTAATGAAGATGACAATAAATAATTATAATTAAATTTGAATAACGTGAAATAACGTAAATTAAATGAAAATATTAATTCTCTATTATGGTAATTATAGGTTTCTTATTTAATTTAATAGTCTAATAATATTTATTGTAATGTATATTTACTTTTTAGTACATAAAATATTATTGAAATAATTTTAGATTGAAGAGCAAAATGGTAATCCAACTTTTAACTTGAGGGCTTCCCACTCATACAATAATATGATATGATATGATATAATTCAAGGATTATTATTTAATTAGATATTCAATTTAGTTTTGATTCAATAAATAATAAAACATTATTATTTAATTAAATATTTAAAAATGATATGATATGATTTAAATATTTCTGTATTAATAGATATTTAATTTAGTTTTGATTCGGTTTTGATTCAATGAATGGTAAAATATTATTATATAGCTTCAACAAGAATTAAAGTGAATATTATTTTTCTTATTTCTATAATGAATTTATATTAATGATCATTTGATAAAATATTTCAGATAAATGACAATTATATAAGCAACTAATACAATTTGTTTGGATGCATATCAGAAAGTAATACCTTGAATTTCTATCAATTTTATTTGATTATAAATTACATCTGTCAGCAATAATATATCATTCTACATATATCATCTAATGAATTTGCACAAGCTTACATGAGACGCGCAACGCACACGTCCAGAATTAGTATAATATAAAGGGCAAATTTCATATACATATACATACATACATACATACATACATATATATATATATATATATATATATATATATATATATATATATATATATATATATATATATATATATATTACCCAGTATTACAAAATATACCATGATTTTTCAATTTACAAAACATACCAGCAATTTTTTTAAAAAAAAATTACTCAAATTTTTCGCTCAAAATTTTGAGTATAAAAATGATATAAAATGTGTATATCTCGCTAAAAATTCTGTGTATGAAAACTGCATAAAATCAGAATAAAATGTATATATCTCGTCCAAGACTTAAAAAATCCGCTCAAATCGGTATGAAATGTATATCTAATAATATAATTTTGTATAAAAATTCATATTACATTTCTAAATATTTAATATATCTACAACAAAACATTCTATACGACTTTCATACAAATTTAATACGACCACAATGATAAAAATATTAATTCATACAACTTTAATTTAATTTCATTCAAACCACGTTAAATCTACATTAAATCATCTCAAATTTGAGATATAAGCTCTGCAATGTGTTCTCTAATTTTTGAAACCACATTTATTTCAAAATTATTTTAATTTTTTAAATTCAAGTTTCAACGTTGAAGCTTCATCCATGGTGGTATTCGAGATTGAATCTGAAATTTTATTTAAAATAATATCAAATCTGCACCAAATAATTCTAAATTTGAGATATAATATCCTTAAGATGTTCTCAAATTTTTGAAATCACACCTAGTTAAAAATTATTTTAAATTTTCAAAATTAAATTTTAACTTTGAAACTTCAAAAATTTCATAGATAGTGAAACTCGATATTTCACCATCTATATGTGATAAAAATATTAATTCATACAACTTTAATTTAATTTCATTCAAACCACGTTAAATCTACATTAAATCATCTCAAATTTGAGATATAAGCTCTGCAATGTTTTCTCTAATTTTTGAAACCACATTTATTTCAAAATTATTTTAATTTTTTAAATTCAAGTTTCAACGTTGAAGCTTCAAGCTTCATCCATGGTGGTATTCGAGATTGAATCTGAAATTTTATTTAAAATAATATCAAATCTGCACCAAATAATTTTAAATTTGAGATATAATATCCTTAAGATGTTCTCAAATTTTTGAAATCACACCTAATTAAAAATTATTTTAAATTTTCAAAATTAAATTTTAACTTTGAAACTTCAAAAATTTCATAGATAGTGAAACTCGATATTTCACCATCTATATATGTCGTCCCACTCTTTTTAATATTGAAGCACGTGTCATTACACTTGTCAAATAATGAAAACATTTGTCTAAATTGGTTCTCCCTTTGATTTTTCCACCGACACACACTCCTCATAAATATTGGAAACTTATGTCTTCACAAGGGCAACCAATAATGATTGCGTAAATCTTTATCATCTTTTATTAATTTGTCGTTTTTTATATTCCTCCGTTCATTCTAATTTAAGAAATAATAGATTATATTTTTTTAAATATTTTTAAAAAATTAATATAATTATATTAGCAACTTCCAATTTGACTCTCTACCAACTAAAAAATATGACAAGACATTGAGCTGAGATAATAAGATTGGATAACTATAACATTTTATATTTATTATTTTTTTCGTCTACTTTTATTTGATCATCATATTAAATATTAAAAAATTTAATTTAAATATTAAAATATAAATTATCACTTAATTTTTAATTTATTTTTATAATTATTTTTTAATATACTGAATTTATTATATTTAAGAAGTAACATAATAAAATTATTATATTATTTGTTATTTTTTAATAAGTATATTAGATTAATATTAAACAAATAAAAATGAATTAAAAAAGTAGTACGTATTTTCACAGAAGCCCTTGCTTAACCCCTATAAATGGGCCAGTGATTTGCTCTCAATAATATCCCTTAAGCCATATACATATCACATACAATGGAGTTGCATCACCAGCAATACTTCTTCACACTTCTTTTTGTGAGTAATACATTCTTTTCTGTCTTTCTTTTTGAAAATAAATTAAAATATTGTTATATGAACAATTATTTGTTGTTGTGTTTAGCTTGTTTTTGTGGCAAGTCATGCAGCAAATCTATCTCCTGAGATGTATTGGAAAGTCAAATTGCCTAATACTCCTATGCCCAAACCTATCAAGGATGCCCTACATATTTCTGGTAATTAGTCTTCATAAACTCAACCTTTTGATTTGTCATAATCAACAAGGCATAATGGTTGATAGGCAGACCAGACCACTCACAGTACTTACTAGAAGTAGAAATTTTTCTATCATTAGATTAATAAGAAATTTTTATTATAAAATGTAATTTTTTTCATTTATATTTTATCGAATCACTTTACTGAAAAAGAATCAATTTACTGAAAAAGACGTATGATTAGAAATAAATTCTTAAAATAGTAAAAAGCTTTTTAATTTTTTTATGTGAAGATATTATTATTTTTTTTTATTAATTTAATTAAAATATTAAATTATTTGTGAGAAAAGTTATTTAACATTTTTCAGTAAAAAAAATTTAATGAAAAAATAATAATTTTTTAATAATAACTATGGTTGAACTAGATGTCCCATTTCTTTACAAATAAAGATGTAATAATATTTGTGAGAAAAGTTATTTAACATTTTTCAGTAAAAAAAAAAAATTAATGAAAAAATAATAATTTTACATTTCTTTACAAATAAAGATGTAATAATATTTGTGAGAAAAGTTATTTAACATTTTTCAGTAAAAAAAATTAATGAAAAAATAATAATTTTACATTTCTTTACAAATAAAGATGTAATTGCTTGAATTAACACTAATGCTTTTGTTGGCAGAAAAAACAGCATATGGAGTAGCTCACTGGTTTCACGCTGCTTCCGAGAACGAGCTTCGCAAAGTACGCCAACCATATGGAGTATTTAGCTGGTTTCACGCTGCTTCCGAAAACGAGCTTCGCAAAGTACGCCAACCATATGGAGTATTTAGCTGGTTTCACGCTGCTTCCGAGAACGAGCTTCGCAAAGTACGCCAACCATATGGAGTATTTAGCTGGTTTCACGCTGCTTCCGAGAACGAGCTTCGCAAAGTACGCCAACCATATGGAGTATTTAGCTGGTTTCACGCTGCTTCCGAAAACCCCAAGAAAGATCTTAATGAAAATCACCTAGTTAGCCCATTCTTTTTTGAAACAGATTTACATCAAGGGAAAAAAATGAATCTCCCGTCCCTCAAAAACAATAATCTAGCTCCCATTTTGCCTTACAAAGTAGCTGATTCCATCTGTTTCTCCTCGGACAAAATTGAGGAAATTCTTAATCACTTTTCCATTGACAAGGACTCAGAAAATGCTAAAGTGATCAACAAAACAATCAAAATGTGTGAAGAGCCCGCGGGCAATGGAGAGGTAAAATATTGTGCCACTTCTTTGGAATCTATGGTTGATTTCACCTTATCTCACCTGGGAACAAACAATATTTTAGCAATTTCCACCGAGGTAGAGAAGCAAACTCCAGAGGTGCAAACATATACCATCGAAGAAGTGAAAGAGAAGGCAAAAGGCAAAGGTGTTGTATGCCACAAAGTGGCTTACCCATATGCAGTACACCTTTGCCATGACGTAGGAAGCACTAAGACTTTCGTGGTCTCTATGTTGGGTGCTGATGGAACAAAAGTTAATGCAGTATCAGTCTGTCATGAGGATACTGCATCCATGAACCCTAAGGCATTGCCTTTTCAGTTGATCAATGTTAAGCCTGGAGATAAGCCTATTTGTCATTTCACTTTGGACGACCAAATTGTCCTGTTTCCTTCTCAAAACATAGTTCTTTCCAGTAGTTGAAAGCAAATATGAAAAAAAAGTTCAATCATTACCTGCTCATTTGAGTAGAAGTCGCAACACTGTGTAACAATGTATTGCCCCGATGTAAATATCGTTCATCGCATTGTTTTATGTAATAATGCATGCCCTGATGCATGTACTGTTTTAACCGTGTTTATCACGGTTAATCATGACCAATGTACACATGTGGGTTAAAATGTCTGGTTTGTATTTAAAATATGGTTTGATGAAGATAGGTTGTAATGGAGATTATAAATTCTTGTTTTCAAATAGATATAGGAGTCTTTCCATATTCATCAACATAGAATCAAAGGGGGTCTATTTGGAGTTAATTGGTGTGGTTTGAAACAAGAAAGAAATAAGTGATAAGGTGTCTCAGTTTGGGGTTACAACACAAGCAACCGAACACTCTGAAATTTATTATAAAGATACGGAGGAGAAAATTAGTTTTAAAGGAATGGTCCATCTCAAATTTATTTTGCTTTATTTTTAATTTCTTTAATTCTTTTCTGAAAGACAGATGGCCTATATTTGAAATGACTAAATATCTAGGGAACTTTCACTTTAGTAACGTTGGTTTTGGAGGGTGGCTAACCTGCAGATTACCCATTAAAGTAGAGCTCAAAAAGCATGTTAATAAGGGAAGATCATGGATCTGAAGCCAACATTGTTTTTTATTTCAAATAATCTGGATTCTACTTACCATCAAAATTCCGCTGATTGTCTCTCTCGAGCACCAACCAGATTGAAAGTGTCAGAATTTTTATCCATGCACCTTTCTGATTCAGACACCAACCTAGAGAAATACAAGTCATAATTGAGTTTTTCAAGTCTCCTTTGCAGGATCATTAATGAAATGACAACCTTTCTTCTATTTGTCGCGTATCGCAGTAACTTCCACTGAGAACATCCTTTCTGGCTGGGCTTTATATTTCCAAATTGACTGCCAGGAAAATTGATAACACTGCAGCATGCCTTCAGACCCCCACTCCCTGTGATTGATCTATTTCTACCCATGTCCCAGGCTGTTCTCCATAAGAGAAACAAAAATACAGCAATTAACACTCTCAAACACCATTAACCAATTCCACATGCATTAGATGTCAGGGAATATACAGCAGAAAATGCACCAGAGGACATTCAATATCCTCGCACGGCAATTCATAAAATCTAACGTTCCTGGAGATCCGCATCGACCAAACTTTAAGGGCTTAGCCAATGGAAAAATAATTATCCTGTGTTCATTGCTTCCCTGTAAATTTTCTTTTTCCCTTGTTTTTTGGGCAACCGGTAAAGTTGTTGCCATGTGACCAAGAGAAATTTTCTTTTTCCCTTGTTTTTTGGGCAGCCGGTAAAGTTGTTGCCATGTAACCAAGAGATTACGGGTTTAAGCCGTAGAAACAGCCTCTTGCAGAAATGCAAGGTAAGGCTGCGAATAAGAGACCCTTGTGGTCCAGCTCTTCTGAACTCCGCATAGCGGGAGCTTTAGTGCACCTATGTTGTTTTTTGGGTTTTCGGGGACCAATAATCCCATTGAAACCATTCATGGCATGACTAGGAGCATGAGTCACCCCACAAGGTTTGTAGCCCAGGGCCAACAAAAGTTTAAATAACGAATATGGTTCCAGTAGGATTTGAAACTTAAGCATCAAGCACTAAGCACCTACAAGTCTTCCACCACTTGGACCAACTCCTTGGTTCTCTTGATAGGTATTACCTTGCCATTAATTGACACTTCAATTTTAAGCATCCACTTCCTCTGAGATTTTCGAGAATGGGGTAAAACCCTTATCATCATTAACTAAGCACACTCCCCCTCTAAGATGCTTGTCGTCTTAAAATAAGCAGCATGCTCAGGAGACAATAAGAAAAATCTCATCAGCAGAGCCTTGACGTCTCGTTCTCTCAAAAATATTGAAAGCGCCCATGGTTCTGAGCACCCTCATCACAATTTTATTCACTTCATGTCACAGTTCCAAAAAATTATCAGAGCACCAACAAGTGCAGATTTGTTCAATAAAGTGAAAAGTCCCTTCCTCTGTCCTTCCCACTTGCTTCAAGTAACCTGATCCATCAATCAGATCCTTTGCTTGTACAGAAGTAGTGAGATTACGAGACACGCCAACAAAGAGAACATTTATAACCTTGACGAGCAGCTAATTCACATGAAGTTATAATGCTGCATGACATGTGAACATCGTTGCTTGGTCTGTTAAATAAAGACCGTCTTGTTTGAGAGGAAACTGCTTCACTGAAATAAAGATAATAGTCAGAATTATAATGCCACAAAGATAGCATGTATTTACAATAAAGACACCTGAGAATTTTCAGGTTACCTGAAAATAACTGCTGTTGATACTGTTCGAACAGAATGAAGCAACTGAAAGTTTTAAACTTTACCAACAAATATCCGCACTTAAACAAACCTATTCATTCTCTGGCCTGGAAAGGCTCCAATGATCCCCATGTGCTCCCAATCTTCAGTTTCACATGTAGGGGAACTGACAGACAACCGTAGGAACTACTATAAGCACAAACTTTAAGAAGACTATCAATTCTACAAGAGGGAAAAAATACAATAAAGAACAACATAAGATCATTAAGTCCACCAAAAGGTTTAACTAAGGTCAAATCAATCAGAGGATCTTCCACAGCATTCGCCGAGAAAATCCTCCAATTGACAAACCTCAGATAAACTAGGACTTAAGATCCAGACAGGCATTTATTTAGTTTGCTATGATTCCTTACCAAGAAGAGAAACAGCATTTTCCATGCTCATCTGCAACAACAATCCAGCTTCCTTAGCAACAGAAGGATCAGCCTCAAGTACTAATTCATCGTGAACCTTAGCAATGTCCAAAGCAAGTGATCAATTTTTAAACAACACAAACTCAAATGCAAATATAAGCAAATAGCTTCAGGAACAAAGAGGGAGATGAGATTGAAATATTTCTTATCCTCCTACTAGAGATTCTAAGCACTTCCCCTTAACCAGAAATACATGAAATTTCTCATAGAATCATCCAAACAGTATAAAATAACCAACATTATGCTTCCTTCCCACACTAAACAATATTTCAGTTCACAGAAAACAATAAAAATTTAGGTAACAACATTGAAAATTTTTCCTCCTGTCGCATTATTGTGATACATTTGAAAAGCACACAAGTTTACCAATTAATTAGAACTGTATCAGCGTAATAGAAGAAATCATTTAGTTGAAACGATCAAATAAGTATATCGATTTTAATTCCAATTTGACCTCTTAAACTTTTAAGATTCTCATTGTAATACAACAAGTGTTTAAACGTTCTGGGACATCCCAAAATGAAGCAACCTAAATAGTATCAGAGACTAATGACAATGAGAAACTGAACCACAACATAAACTGTTATTGTAAAAAGAATGCGGACTGTTTTATTACTCTTTTTCTTTAAAGACATACAAGTGCTTGCTGAGAGTACCAGAACCGGACTAATTGGGGGTGTGAATTGTCAGTGTCATAATTAAACAGATGAAGAACCAAATGAAAGATTTTCTGTTCAGGAAGAGAATACTCGAAAACTACCTGTAAAATGATCCGACAACGTCCTTTCAGCACATGAAACTTTTCATCAACCGCAGAATGGGACGGAGACTTCTCAAAATGATCAAGCACAGAGTGGATGTTTATCATTGCAATCTTGATAATGTCTGCAGCTGACCCCTAATTGCAGCCATAGAGACCAAAAAAAAGGGCAATGATAAAATAGAAATAGAGAAGGCAATTGATTGAGGAAGGGAAGATTGGGACAGGAGTGGAAAAGAAAGCAAAACTACCTGGCAGATAGAATTCACAGCTTGCCTCTGAGCTTTAGACTTTTCCTTGCTGTTTCCGAATTTTATTTTTGCCAAGAAACGCTTTCGTCCCTTGAGGGTCTCTATATAACTGCATCACAAAAGCAAGGATGGAAACTATTCAAGAAAATACCAATACAAAAGGTTGTACATACAACAAAAATTAATAACGTGTGACTGTACCAACTATAGAATATGATTAATGTGGAAAGAACAAAGATCAAGCTATTAAAAGACAGCACAGTTGCAAAGACATTCATTTTCAGTTTTAAGCAGATAAACATGGCCATCAACAATCTGTGTGCAACATATGAGGCCTAGCAACCACCTGCAATGTCTCATAAAACAACACACTATGTATAATGAATAGTAACATTACTCCAGACTGAACTGAGAAAAGTCAAGTCAACATCTATCAACAATGAATAGTAGCATTACTCCTAGGTGTAATGACTCAAGTGCATGATGTACGACTAGAAGGATATAAGAAAAAAAGGCAATGGGAACATTTAAGAGATGGAAGAAAAGACATATAATAAAGAGAGAAGATAGAGAAAGAGAGAGAGATATAAAGAAACAAAGGGAATAAAATGGAGAGAATAAGAACAAGAGGCACATAATAAAATCTAAAAGATGAATACATAATCCATAAAAAGATTCCTAGAAAGAGAAGATCCCCCAGTTGACGTATAGGAATCAGATACTGCAGTGGGCATTTTCTCATTCAAAGGATGAGAAGTTTTCAGTAAGTGCAAAGCAGAAGTAAACAAAAGATGGAACTTATGATCCACTACATGCAACGCTGCCAATAAAGTGACCCTGCATGTGAATCTTTGCATGAAATTTATAAGAAATAAATATGTGCATGAACAAGGACGGAACCAGGGTTTCTGTGATTGCTGGGGCAGGCACTAGGCAAAATATGGAGTGATATTACTACCACTAAATAGATCTATACGAGTGACCCTGAATGTGAAACTTTTGCAAGAAATCTATAAGAAACAAATATGTGCATGAACAAGGACGGAACCAGGGTTTCTGTGATTGCTGAGGCAGGCACTAGGCAAAATATGGAGTTATATTACTCCCACTAACTAGATCTATACAAGTTTAACATGAAAAAAAGAAGAAGTAAAGATCAAGTAGTAAGCATAAACCAGAGTGCCTTCTCGTATAAAAATTAAAATATCAAACAAAAACATATAGTGCCTTGATGTTAGGAGGATCAAATTAGTTTGAAGTACTTCAACCAAAAATTCTTTTATCTGCAGGTAATACATCATAACAAAATAGAAGAAATAAAGAAACTATTAACAGAAAAATAATTACTGAAAAATGGTGAAACTAACTTTTACTAAATTGATCTCACCCTTTCTCACAGCAGGATGTAACTGCTTCCTGTAGCCAGGAAGCAACACCAGGAAAAGATCTTTTAAAGCTTTCGATTCTTTCAGCAGCTTCATCTGAACTACAATCGATTTGTTCTGCAAGGCTTTTAGCCCCCATGCCATAAAGAATGCCATAAACCAACCTTTTAGTTTGATCTCGGTCCTCTTGACTCACAATAGACTCTGTTTTACCTGTCCATTTTGCAGCAATCATGGTGAAGACATCGCCTTGGGTTTCACTAAGCAGCTCGATCAACGAGGAATCTTTAGAGAAATGGGCCATCAATCTCAGTTCTATCTGGGAATAATCTGCTGTTAACAGTAACCAATTCTCCTGCAAAAGAGCAAATAGAATATTTAACTGAAACCATCCGAAAAGATAATTACACATAAAAGGTAACTTAAGATTACCCAAGAGATACCTGAGTAGATATAAAAAAATCACGAGCATTGATCTTATGATCATTGACATCTAGCGGACAAACATCTTTATCCTCGTTATTCATTTTGAAGTCAACCATATGTTCAACACACTAGATAAATAAAATAAAACAAATTAACCAACATAGGTTATATTATCTCTGCGGATGATTCACTAATAACACCGAAATAATGGAATAAAAGGGAACCTGAAGATTAGGTTCCTCCATTGACAGTCGCCCTGTTGCTGTTGACGTCTGGAGCCAATGACCATGCAGTGTGTACCTCTGTGTCCTCATAGATAGTCTAGCAAGTGAACAGATTGACCCCAATGTACAATTCATGAGTTTTGCTAGGGTACGGTGCTCTTTAATTATAGGAACTATTGGATGTTCATTCCTGAAAAAAAGGGGAAAACCTTCAATCCAGAGATGTAAAAGGTCAAAACAGAAACAGTAAATGAAAATTACATAGATGAGAAGTACTTACTGCATATCCTACAATATAGCTAAATATGATCAACAAAAAGTAGGAATTACCAGATAATAGAACTTGGCCCACCATAGCGTTTTGAGCTTTGTTTTATTCCGTATCAACAATCAAGACATCAGAAGTACAACATTCACATATTGCTCGAACAAACAACAATTATCGTGCCTGAACCCCAACTGTTTGGGGTCTGCCATATGAATCATCAATATATATTCCAACACTCAAAACTTTCTTTCAGAAACAAAACTAGGGATCTCTAACACTAGAGGTTCTCCAAATTTATAACTGATATACCAATCTCTAACAAACGAAAGAAACTCCTATTGAACACCAGACATAATGTAAGTATACCAACATAATTAAATCTACATCTTAACCGGTTTGGTCTCGTATATATGGATATTTATTGAATTCATAATAGGCAGCCTAGGCAAAGAGGAACATACAACTGGGCCAAGGAAAGAACATAGAAACTTGTGTCTAAACAATGAACCTGTCAAAGCTAGAGGTTCTCTTCACTTCTTCTGCTGGGGTGTGGACCGAGGGAATGATGATAATCATAATAGGCAGCATAGACAAAGAGGAAGAAACAACTAACCCCAAAAAGAACTAAACCAAAAAGACACAGGAACTAGTGATCTGACGGTGAATCTGGCCCTGGCAAAAGGTTCTCTTCACTTCTTCTGTTGGGGTGGGTGGGATCTGCCTGATTGTTTAGTCACTATAGATAGAGAGGATAACACAATTAACTATGGAAGAAGCTAAACTAAAATGAAGTAAAACCTTGTGCTTTAACAATGCAACTGATCCTAGATAAAGGTTCTTTCTTTTTACGTCTTTTATTGGGATGGGGGACCAGAGGATAAATGACCCCAGATAACTGCGTAAAACATAAACATGCAGTAGGAGAAGGTCAGAGTTGAGCGGCAAGAAAGCGTCTTCCTTCAAAACGAATCATATTAACAGAAAAATCTTATAGTACCTTAGCAAATCCAAGCAGTGCTTATCGGTACTAGGGTGCTGTTTTCCTTTTTTACGTCCTTCTGGAATAGGAAGCTGTAGATGCCCATAGAGTACATTCGCAATTTCTGATGCTGTATACAATGAAAAAGTCATGCCAGCCAACTTGTAAGCTTCCTTTTCCAGAATCTTCAGCTTTCTTCCTAGAATTTGTCGTGCCTGTAAGCATCCTTCCATGTCAACACCTATTCCACAGAGCTCCATGTCTGCAAGAACATTGACCTACAAGATAAACACAAATATCAATTATTTCCAACATTGAGAATGACATGCCCTTTAACAAGTAATAAGAACTTCCTTGTGGAGAGTATTTGAATCATTTTTCTCCAAACACGAATGAAGGTCGTAATCCTTTCTAGTGTAAAAGCTTGAGATATTTAATAAAATAAGCAGTTCAATTTTGCTTGAAAACCAAACAGGCACAGTAGCATCTAAGTTATACAAAGGTGGAGATGAAGGTGGAAGCATTCTTAACAGTGAGATAGGCCTTCTTAATGAAAAAGATACTTTAGCTCATTGCATATACTCTATTTAAAATAATGGAACTGAAAAAGTAGTTTTCCACAGATTGTTGAATTGATTAGACAGTGAATAATAGATGTTACACATCTGCAATGACTTAATGGATGCTTTTTCAGTTCATGTGGAAAGAGGGGAAGGACAATTAGTACATTAAGGAACGCAAATTTCTTGATGCAACACCATATAAGATACAAAGATACACATATCTCTTTCCTTTTTCCAACTGACATGTACTTAGTCTTTAAGGCTCATACCAGCTTATTCTGGCTCAAATATAGAAAGAGAACAAAAATGATAGCATAACACATTACTTATGTCAATTATCTTCTGAAGTTGATTTATTGGATAAAAAATTTAGAATTCATCACATAATCCAGTTCTTTGTCTTCTGCTGGGCAAGTACTAAAATACTTGGAAAAAACAACTTTTCTATTCACAAAAATTTATTTATAGCAAAGAATTCAATTCTTCCATAGCTACTGGAAGAAAGTTGCAAAAACTTGGGGTCAGATCCCCTTTCCTAAAATCCTGGACGTGGCAGTGATGAATTAACTTGTTACAGATTTGACCAGTTTAGGTTGGATAGCTTTGAAGCCCCCATAACAAAGGCAATAGAAAAAGCTTGCACTTTCCTTATTTTACAGGATTTAATCCCAATCCATCACAAGTTAGATTGAAAGATGAATCACCTTCACAATGATTTCTAGAAGGGATCAAAATATTGTATGGTTGCACTAGAAATGGATCACATGCAAATATCTTTTTACCAATGGCATTTCAGTTGCTCCAAGTGCCTCAACAAGCCCTTCAGAAATGAGTAGTTTCCATAGAACAGAAGACAAGGCCCGTGTTTGTGCTACTCGACGACAACAACCATTATGAGCAACTTGTCGCATCTGATTCTTCCATCTACCATTTCGATTAGCGGCAGCAGCAGCCTCAATGGATAACCTTTTCTTCACTTCCTGCAGGTACATGGCAACCTTAGAGGAAAAGTTTTAGACACTAATGCACTTATAATCATCAATTGTTCAATGGGCCACTCCCAATCACAATAGTATCATAAGATGATGATCCAGCACTGGATGATCCAGGACAACAAAACTTAGTGACACTGATAACTTAGTGACAGTATTTCATAGCCCTTATAAAGGGAAACAAAAGCAGCACTCTGTATAACAGCAATAACCTCTATGAGAACAAATGTATAATATGTTCGAGCTGATTATTATGAGACATTAGAGTTACCTTTTCTATACTAGGGTTAGAACCTTTCTCCTCATCAGGCCAGAGGACCCAAGCTACTATACACAAGTCAATTGCATCTTGAACGTGAACAGGAGACAACAGATAGCAATTGTTGTCAATAAGATTCACTCCAAGAGATTTGACCAAAAGACTCAAGCCACCAAATCTCTGAATTGAAACAGTAGGATGCTTGAGTACCTGAATCTGAACTTTTAAATTCCATGTAAACTTTTTTATATCCTTTTTCCTCATTATGGTACTAATTCTATTCCATCGGTGTATAGCTATCTCCCACTGAAGATTCGGTGGTAGAACATTCCCAATATCACCACTGGTAATGGGCAATGATTGGCTATTCCTTCTGCTGTAGGACCAAAATAAGTCCCTCGGAAGATTTACATAATAGACAGGAGAATCTTCCCAACAAATGGCTAGGCCATATATTTCAAATGGGGTAATGCTGTTCAGTGCAGACTTTTTGCTGAAATGGACATCAAAGTAAAACTCCCCAGCAGCTTCCCAGAGATCCAGGAAAGAATCGAATCCACCAGCAACAGCAGTCGCATTCATAGGACCCTTCTCTGATGTTTCTTTGACTCTTCCATTACACATCTCAGCTCCTTCATAGTGGTGTTTCCCAGCATGATTATGATCAGCACACGTACCTCCTCCTTCGATGCCCTTACTTTTTAAAGTTTGATAAGGGGAAATCTTTGCGTTATCAATATGATGAGTAGTTTCATTAACTTCACTGTTAAGACCATTAGATCCTTCTATATCAAATGCCTCTTTGTCAGCAACTGTTTTCCTTTTTGCATTTTCTGCTCCTGCATCAGGGTCAGTGATATTGACCTCCTTACTTCTTTCCAGCAATGTGGAAAAGATTTGCTTTGCGTTCTCCAGGCTAACAAAGCTACTAGTTGACCCTTCTGCAGAGGAGGTACTAGCTTCTTTCTGAGCACCATATCCAGCAGCAGTAGATATGACAGGCTGCGCAAGCGTTGGAACATCAAGTCCAAGCGACCTGAAAGCTGAGAATGCAGCAAGCCTTGCTTCCTCAGCTTTATCGAGAACAATCTTGCGTGCACCATTTTTTATCTTTTTTGCAACTCCCAATTGGATCCTCCGTTGTGCAGAACCTTTCATATTTGATAAAACAATTTTCCAAATTAACAGACGATAAATAATCATTTAATGTGGCTATCCATTGGAGAACCATATGAGAAGTGATGAGTATGCATTTCACCAGTAGTACATAATAATTTATGCTCATAAGATGATTACGTAGTAAACCTTGCAGAACCATATGAAAACTGAGCCATAAGCATCATATTTTACTATTTCCACATTGCTTCTCAAATGTAGGGATGTCAAAAGCAGATAGACCACTCTATGGATAAACAAAGCAAGTAATGGTCTTCATCCCACACATGAAGCAGTCTAATAAGAGTAAGTAACAGGCCATAAATATGGTCCCAAATCATCGTACGCTCACCTTGGTCAGCCCATGATGAAGACTCAAAAAGTACTTTGACAATCTCAGGAACTGATGCTTCAGCAATTGCTTCAGGTGTCCGAAAACCAGCTTTATATAGTGCTCGAGCTCGGGAACCCTGGTGACTTCTCATTAGTTTAAAAGAACGTAACGAAAATAAATAAAAACATAAATGGAAGAGAAACTTAGTTACCTTAACAAATGGAATGGTGGTGAGCTCTACAATCTCTGCCCTCACTCCAAAAGAGACACGATTTTGGAACTTTGATACTAAGCCTTCAAGATCATGCCAACCAAGCCTCTCACAAAAAACAGAAACCATGGAAGCAAACCTTCCAGCATTTTCTTGTATAGCCTGAACCATGCCCCTTGCAACCTTAAATGCATCACAAACCTCAACAACCGGAACTTCCTTCATCCCATAATAAGACACTTGGAATTAGGAAGTCTATGAAAAGACTACTTCTCAATCATCGAGAAGCAAGAGAAGACTCACTGGGAGACAAGCATCACAATAGCATACGAGTATACATACAAAAGTTGATAAATTTCATTTGAAACCAATCACATAAAAGGCGGAGATATATACATAAAAGAAATAATATATCAACAATTAGCTAGAGAAAAAAGTGTGGAAGGAGTAGAAGATGCAAATAATCCAGTACTTGCAAGTGCGATAAGTAAGAGAACAGAAAGATATATTAAAGACTAGAATATTTGAGGTATACAACGCACGCCTACTTATAGGTGTTAAACACAAGAGACAAGACACATTGTAATACCCCTACCTCGAGCATTATTTAGTTATCATCAAAGTAATGCATGGAACCCCGATAAATGATATGTTAAGTAACGTGAGAACGATATTTTATCTTTACGGTTTCTCACAAGGAAAACCGTATTGTCTATAGGGAAAACGGCACAACGTTTGTGGCCTTTAGATATTAAGGCGACAATAAGAATTTGATTAATATGTTGTCGGAAATGAGGATGTTGAGATGTATGTGTGCACATATATTAAGAGAGATAGGATTAGGAAAGAGGATATACGGGACAAAATAGGAGTGGCCTCCGTGGTGGATAAGATGAGGGAAGCGACGTTGAGATAGTTCACAGTTGTGAATCGGAGATGCGCAGATGCCCCACTAAGGAAATGTGAGATGTTGACTTTGGTGGGTCTGAGGAGGGTAGAGGTAGACCAAAGAAGTATTGCGAAGAGATAATTAGATATGACATGACACATTTTGTAGCTTACTGAGGACATGACTCTAGATAGGAAGATATGGGGGCCAAGGACTAGGGTAGAAGGTTAAGTAAGTAGGTGTGTGGGGTCTAGTTTCTCTTGTCAATATTACCATTATTTATCTTCTACTTTCTTATTCTTCGATCTTATTATTAACAGATATTTTCTTTGCTTCGATTATCATATTATTTGTTGTTGTTACTGTTCTTTCTTCATTATTTTCAACATGGCTTCTTCTCTACTGTATTTCTCTTTTCACAGCTTTGATATGCTTTATTTGAGTCAGGGATCTAATGAAAACAGTCTCTTTGCCTTCACAAGATAGGCGTAACATTGTGTAAGACCACCTTCCCCAAACCCCATTTGTGGGACTTCACTAGGTATGTTGTTGTTGCATGTTGTTGAATATTTTACCTTTTCACACAAGTGTCAAGCAAGACTGAGATATAAAAAGAAATCTATTAATTCACAAGGTATCTATTATTCGAATATAAAATAATGAGTACAATTTGGTAGTCCTGTATTCAACCCTTTCTCCAATTTTCTCCAACAAATTCAATTTTCACAGGTGGGAATTATGTTGTCGATTCTAGGTCATTTATTTTTCGGCAGGCTTTAGGAATAACTCTAGGAGGAAACAGTAGAAGGATGAATTGGTTCAGTTGAGAATAGATATGTGTTTAATGGGTGGGGCCGGTAGGTTTGAGTTAAGACCTGGATGATCATCTAAATAAACAACTTCCAACTCAACCTTCTTCACTCAAGTGCTTCTCTTCTCTAAGAGTCATGCTCTCTGATTGGGAATTTTAAGTCCTTGTAGGACTAAAAGGCTCTGGCACTCTCAACCAAAGGTTGGTCTATCACTCTCCTAGACAAAGTCAATGCTCAGCTCCATGGGGGTTTCTAAATCCAATCCAAGATTCGCGCCTATGGACTCCCCTTCTAAAGGAAAGGGGCTAAATGAGAGTATAATATTAGTCATGTTGATTTGTATTGTCAGATTCAAATCACATGGGATCTAATCATATCAGATAAGTTAGGGAAGTTTCAGATTTTTAGGATTAGATTTAGATTAGAATTATCCCTTAATTTTGGACTATCTAGAACCAAGGGACTATTTTCATTTTTCATTAATTTGTTCTCTCCTCTAAATTCTGTTGTATACTTTTTGAAAGAATAGAACATACTATTCACATACCAAAACTTTCATGGTATAAGAGTCAGGCCCATCCCAATTCTTTATTTACCGATATTGGAGTCCGGACTCCCATATTATTTTATCCACGTCATGCCTGGACAAGCGGGGGTAATTAGTATCCCGCATTGGATCCTAATTTTTTGTTTACCCAACGTTGGCCCCATATTATGTTGTCCACACTCTAGTTGTTATGTCAAGGCGTGGGGGGAGTGTTAGCACCCCACATTGGTGATAGATGTGTCAATTTGTCTTCTTTATGATCTTAGAAAATCCTCATCTCATGAGCGAACTTTTGCAGTTAAATTGGGCCCCAGATTCATTTTTTATCAAATCTATTCCAAAAAGAATGGCCACATTCTATATTTCCTTAATGTGAAGCTTTTCTAGTCACAAAAATGTTACAGCGTGTTTTAATAACAAAAGTTTCAAATGTTCTATAGCCACACAAGTGCTATGGAATATTTAAAATCATAAGTGTTAAAAGTCTTCCTTTCATCATTAAATTGTGTCAAGTCAAATTATGACAAACAAAGTGAAAAAGGCAGAGTAATTGGTGCCTTAAGCTTAATAGGTAAGAATTCTAGAAAAACCAAACCACTGCCATTAGTAGCCAAAAATCAAATAAATCTAATTCCTTAAAATTAAGAACAAATCTAGCCTGACAAAAGCCAAGGGAAAAGCTAATCAAGACCCATCCTAACCGACTATAGACCTATAAGGACACTAACATGCAACTTTCAAAGTCGAAGAGAAATTGGGTTCAACCTTTGACGACCAATAGATCCAGTAAAGTACCTCCCATTCCAAGTCATTTGTTCCCTTTAGTTCAAAATTTTTGTATATTATCGGTTAATAATCATGGTTACCTTTTTTATCATATTCATATTTATATCCTCCGGTTAAATTTAAGGGATGGACTTTCGTGGAAAATAAAGAAGTCCTTTTTTTGGATTGGAAGAGATGACCTAAACCTCGTGTAATTAGAAATAACCAATTAGATTTACGAAGATACCTAAAAATCAATCATAGATCCTATTTGAGTACCTGTGCACGATAGACCTCAACAAAAAACCAAAGAGTAACGGTAGCAAGTGATTGAGCTCAGCAGTCCCACTGTAGTTCATTCATTATATGTATTGGAAAAATATGGAGTGAAATTACAAAGCCACTGAAGATTTTGTAGAATACACTCATACAGTGCCAGCTTGCGTATGTTGGGTCCTATGGAGTGTGTAAAGATATAGCACTTGTGCCTAACTCAACCCCAAAAGCTAGCTCATGAGAGGAGGATTGCGCAAGTCCATATAAACAAACCACCAGTCCATTCTCCAACCAATGTGGGACGCAAACCCACTCTAACACTCCCCTTCATGCCCAGGCCCGACTGGAGCGTGGATCGAAAGCCCAAACGGAAATGGATCTGGCTCTGATATCATGTAAAGATATTGCACTTGAGCCTAACTCAATCCCAAAAGCTAGCTCATGAGGGGAGGATTGCCCGAGTCCATATAAACAAACCACCAATCAATTCCCCAACCAATGTGGGATTCTAACCCACTCTAACAGGGTGAAAAGAACTCAAAGTGTTTTGAAGGAAATCTTCCCTGTGTAGCAACTAAAGTACAATTGCTCATGGTTTTTGGCTTTTTGGTGTAACATGCAAGATGTAAAGGATGAAGGCAGCATGCTTGAGTCTATTAGTTCTTTATAGGTCTATTGATCTTCTCAGATGGGAACATATCTTTTTGTTTTATACAGGAGGTTCCCAGATTATGTACCTGCAAGCACCATCTTAGTGTTGTGCTGTTAATATCAATAACATACTTATTGTATGGTGAAAATACTATTTAATTAGTGTAGTATTGATTAAAAAAAATCTTGTCCTTACAATTGGCTCAACCATAGATGTAATATGTTGTATAGATTGACACTGACCATGGTAGTTGAGCATTGAAATTTCCACATCAAATCTTTAAGCTCGGACTTGAGATACGTCGAGACCTACCCTTTAAACGTGATTTCCCTCAAACTAATGCATATTTAATGTGTTTTCCGCATAAATATAAAATGTTGTTTAGTGAACTCGTGCATGTGCAAGTGCACCGTGTTTACGAACTTCATGACTACTATTTGATTCAAATGATACCTATGATTATGTTTATAAGTTCATAAAATGATATAAATATATTTTGGGACGAACCTTTAGATTAAAAAAATTGAGCTGGAGTTTGTTCTTTGGACACTTCAGGTTTGGGGAACCTTTAAATAACTGAGAGGATAATTGGACAAACATGGTAGCGGAACTAAGTAGTGTCGAGGGGGTTCAACCAAACCCCATCGTCGGAAAATTACACCGTGCAAATAGAGTAAAAATGATTTTTCTTGGTTATATGTTGAGTAGTTGAATCCCCTCGACATGAAAAAAAATCAAGTATAGTGGTAAAGCGGGTAAAAAATTGCTTTAGGTCGTACGTTCAAATTACAATTGTGACATTCTAGAGTTCTTTTAAATCCCCTGATATAAATTTCTGATTCAACCATTGGATGTACATGTTCAATTCCCCAAAACCACATGTGTTGGTATGGGATCATACTTAGGACCCATATGAATGGTGTGTATTTCTATCCATTTTAAAATCTTATTGAAAATACCAGTCATAAAGAAATGGATCTTGGACCTAACTCAACTCCAAAAGTTAGCTCATAGATTGAGGATTACACGAGTCCATATAAAGAGACCAAATCTCCCATCCCTACCCAATGTGGGACACTAACCCACTCCCTCACGCTCAGGGAAGAACATCTAGTACGTGGGCAATTTAACATGGGGGCCAACATCGGAATTGGGACCTGACTCTAATACGAAGAATTGGGATAGGCCTGACTTTGATATCATGTAAAGAAATGGATCATGGGCCTAACTCAACCCCAAAAGCTAGCTCATGAGGGGAGTTTTGTCCCATGTAGTATCTCTCTAGATTTGGCAAAAGCGAAAGACCCCCTAACATAATTCAAATGGAGGCTGACCGCTGAGCCCACTCTGGCCACGCGGGGTGGGCCCCTGTGGTTGCGAGCTGGAGCTGCCATAGCTTATGGCTATAGCAATGGGAGGGCCCCATCAAAGAGAAAAGTCAGGATAACGAGCGCTCCGCCCGCCAAGCGGGCGGCAGGAGCAGCGGGCAAGTGCTTGGTAAGCCAACAGCCTAGTGAACCAGGTGGGGCACTCGAAGAAAGGGGGGCACACTGAGCAAGTACGAGAAATTGGGGCCTCACAATCACTAGCCAATATGCTTTTCTCTCATGCCTTGCTTCGTTCATGGTTCGATATTTTGGTGTCCTAGGCGTAGAGGAACCACACCAATCCATCCCTCATATAAGGAGACTAAATCTCCCATCCTAGCCAATGTAGGACACTTAACACATTGGTGGGATGATGAAAATTTGGACTCCTTATATGGACTTAGACAATCCCCCGTCATAAGCTAGCTTTTGAGGTTGAATTAGGCCCAAGATCAATTTCTTTATACCAGTGAAGATCCAAATCAAAAAGTAAAAAACATTCATAGTTAGAGGAATCGGGACATATATTCCTCTTCCCGCCTAGCCCCTTTTCTCCTCGGTCAAAAAAGACAAAATGTAGGATTGGTGCCAATAGTTCATCATGGAAGAAAAGACTCACTAAGTCGGGATCACTAACTAATGTAAATATATCTAATATTATAGAAAAGAACGGTCTTTTCTGTATACTTTCCCCGGTTCCGTGGCTATCACGGGCTTTACGCAATTAATTGGATTAGATAGATATCTCTTCAACATAGGTCAGAGATTATCTCGAAGACCCACCAAAGTATGAAAACTGCTCGGCTTCGGTTTCTACTTTTTGTAAGTGAGAACGAGCTTTTCCGAGTGGTTTTATAGCCCCTCCATGCAGTTCTTCTACAGTGTACTTGGTTAGGTTGCTACTAGCTAGCATATCTTCTATTCGTACCGCATTACGAAACTATTCACCACTATCCAATCAGAAGGGTGATCGGACGAGATGTGACGAATGTCTCCGTCTAGTAGGAAGCTCCCCAAAAATCAGAAAAGAACATGTTTATGGCCTAAAAAAAAGCATTGTATTTCAGAAATGGCTCTTTAATGTTTACCATGTTTATTATTTTGAGATGTTATTGACGTAGATAAAAAAGTCTGATTTTAATATTAAAGTGCATGTTTTATTAAAAAAAGAATTACTTGTCCAGTCTCTTAGAGGGAGTCGATGAGACTTAATGCTTATTTCTGTACTCTCCTCATTTACCTTTATGGTACAAGTTCAAGTATCACACCAGATTCCTCGAGTTGAATACCACCTGCATACTTTCAGTGGCAAACCTCACCACTGGACTTGTGGAGGCTTCTCTTGTCATTTCTCCCGCTATGTCCCGTTTCTACTTATATATGTAATGTATTCCGTAGAAGCTCCATTGACTCATTCTAGTATATGTCTATGTATTTGGTATTGTATTTGGGTTATGCCTCTTGTCAAAGCTTATTCAGATATGTGATGCTTTCACGCAATTCTATGATATGCTCATGTTTTATATTTAGTTGATATAACAAGGAAAAGGGTTTTCGCCGAAGCACCAAGCTTGTTGGGTGCCAGTTACACGCCCCTAATTTGGGTTGTGATACACATGATAATTGTTATCTCACATAAGAACATAACTCTTCCATTATTTAACTAACATTCTACCACTAAAACTTCCAGGCCGCACTTGTGGGAATACACTGGTTTGTTGTTGTTGCTGTATTCTGCCACTAAGCTTGTGATTCTAATAGTAGGTATTCGGAATAAAACATAATAAGTGTGTTCTATACTGCAACTGTGAATTCAATGAAGAAGAAGAGGTAAAATAGAAGGCTACGGTAGTGTTTGCCATTCATGTCAAAGAAATTTACCTGCACGAGCCTTGACAGTATAAGAGCCACAAAGAATCTCCTACAGATGCGAAGCATGTGCTCATCTGAGAGCATATGGTTATTCAGAGATTTATCCAACTTTCCAGGCAACCCTTTAGTACCAGCCTTTGACCTATATGATGCACGAACTGGTGCACCATGGGCCATTCGCATCAAAAAGGGTTCTTGAACTCCAACCCGATTGCCAACTGACTGCACAGCGAAACGCAAAGCACACAAATATCTCCATCACTCATCATGATTGTAGGAACAAATTTAGAAATAATGTCAGGCAATTATTATATTAGCAACCAAGCACAAACTGATGACCTCAAATCTTGGCATGCTATCTTATAGTAAAAGCAAGCAGTCTTGAAGCATCAAAATCACTTTGAACATTAACTGACTAAACCTTCAAGCTAAAGTATTCAATCAGCATTGACTATGGAGAACTTAAACCAAGTGACCAACCACTAAAATACATGATCCTGCTGAACTGCTGAAGAACATTTTCTTTTTTTTCCTGTAGTTCTTTAGGTACTAAGATATTTTAGGGCAGAGAGAAAATAGAAACTCCATATTTTACCAGTTAACCTAGCATCCTAGTTGAAGATGCAAGATGCTTCAGCTACAAATCCTTGAAGACAAACAACTGGTGGTTACATATTACATGAGTTTTATGAGCTTGTTTGATATGAATATTATGCGAAATTAGAAACGTTACATGTGGATATTGCTAATTTATGTCGCTCGGTATCTAGGCGAAGACGAACCTAACTTAAGAGCTAAACGGAAGAAACAAGTGAAAAAATGGAAGGATAGAGGTGCGCGCACCTGGGAGTTCCATCGCACAGGGCGCAGGCCATCACGCAGAGTAGGCACAATACTTGAAAGTTGCTGGAATTGCTGTGCGGTTGGGTTATCGCACAACAGACTTTCGCGGGTTGATTTTTGGGCTTCGTTTATTTAAGGATGTTTTTGTCCGGGGTTCTTTGGGACATGTTATAAATAGATCTAAACACATTTTAGAGGCACCTTTTCACCTAGGAGGATTTGAAGAAACATATAAAAGTATAGGACATTAGAATTCACTACTTTCCATCATTATTCGATTCAATATGGAAGTTTGAATCAATCGATCGTAATGTCTTCTCAATCTTATTATTCTATGTTTTCTTCTTCTATTATGGAGTAGTCTTTTGGTAGGGTCTTTGACAGACACGGTGTATTGATGATGTATTGTAAACTCTGATTCTTGTTTTTATTCTTGAATTCGTTATTGAATTTGAATTAAATTGCAGCTTATTCATTATCTTGTTTAATCGAAAGAGGAATAAATTAGAGAATATCCCTGCATTATCTTGTTTGGTTTGAATTGATATTCTTCTAAGTAATCAAAAGAACTTGTTGAAATCATCGATCGAACCAAGAGAAGAAATATTTGAAGGATGTTTTTCCTAAAGACTAATCCCTAACATTGTCCGTGCTTATCTATGTTCACTGGGCTTAAATTAGTTTGTTCTTTAAAGTTTAGATTTAATCGAAAGAGGAATCCAAACCTTAGGAATACTCTAATCAACTATCGAATTCGTGAGAATCAATAGGACTTTAGGCGTAAATAATGAACAGGATCATATCTCAATTATCATCCTGCACCTGTCTTGTCTATTACCTATACTTCTCATATTGATAGAAATCCTTGCTCGTTGTCAGTTGTCTCAATTTACATTATTAGTAATAAACCGCGGATTCTAACCACATAAATTCGAGTTTTATACCTGAATAATAGTTAGCAAGTTTTGTTTAATTCACTATTCATACCAATCCCTGTGGAGACAATATTTATACTATACTATCTTTGACTAGCATAATTTATAGTGTGTTTTGCGCTCATCAACAACTTATGTTATGCATTTAATTAAGGAGTCATACAATTCCTGTGTTAGAGAACGAGAAATAGCTCCAAAGTACAGTACCTTGCATGTACACAAGAACTCTTTTTCAACTATACAGTACATAGCTCATGAATCATAAGCACACTTTTCCTTGCAAAGCTGACAAACATTAGAAAGCTCAACCAATCCATACTTATTTGTCAAGGCAGGACATGAATTATTTTTAGATAATTGACAGGAGCTGAATAATTTAAGAGCGGTTGAAGCCCTACTGCCTGAAGTCCAGTGGTCATATTATTCATCTATTGGAAAATGAAATGAATGAGAGAAAGGTGTGGCAAAAACCAAGGTCAACTCCCGAACAGTCAGCAAGTGAAGGACAAATTAGCAGCATGTAAGGAGGTTTGTGATGATTTTTCCATCTTCCTACTAGGTAATCTAGTATCTTTATGCATGAAAATACAAGATGGACATGGGGTAATCTCAGGGAAAAGACAGGAGGACAAAGCATAGAACATCTTGGGAAATACAGACACATTCCCATCCTAACATCCCCCCCCCCCCCCTCCCCAAAAAAAAAATAATAAATAAAGAAAAAGAAAAGTCACGGGATTATGACAATGGTTTAGAAATGAACTAGTGATTATACAGCAAAACTCTACAAAGTTCAGTTACCTGATCAAGGGCAGACAACTCCATGAACCTCTGGTAATACAATTCCCAATCAGGCTCAAGATCAACATTAATGGGTGTCACTAAGTAAACAACATGCAGATCAGATGCAAGCACAAACCCTTCCCTCGCTCTAATCAAATCATCCAAGACAACCTAGAAAACAAGAGAATGAGCATCGTTGGATTCCCATCCCAATATTTGCACTCTACTGAATTACACAAAATATAAACAAGGACCATTTGGGTAAAAGAACAAATTGATAAGAAATGATATGATGATAAAATGATAACATATAAAACAACTTCAGATGTTACCAGTGATTCTTCAGGAGAAAGAGAACTGCCAAAAGATGCACGACCAAGAGGTGTGACTGTGTATAACTTGGTATCTTCACTCCATTCAAGAAATTTTTTATGGCATAACCAGCGAAGGGAATCCTGTGCTGATTTAACCACATCATCAAATGGTTTTGTTGAATTGAGAAGGGTGCACCTAACGTACCGGTTAATGTCACTAGCTGTTTGAACAATACCACCAGCAACAACTTCCAATATTGCGTGGATCATCCCGTTCTTATCTTCGGATAAACAAGAATGCAATGGTGGGCAGCTCTCATTAACAAGTGTCATTATTCGTTTGACCTCTTCTGGTTTGCAGATCAACACCTGATGTAATTAAACAATAAAATCACATTAAGTTTAATATAGCACACTTTTAGGCGCAATGAAGACTTAAATAGAAAGAAAAAAATGCAAATACAGACAGAAGAATAGTAATATATGAGAATAGAGTCAAAAGGTGTAAGCAACTTCAAAATGGTCACGTAACTAACATGTTAGAGAGAATAGCTTGCAAATCAAACCTACAAATTACACGTTACTGAAAGTCCTTTTTCCTCGCCAAGTATGCAAGTTCTGAATGAGCAAGAAAAAGAAACGAATAGGAAAGGGTCAAGACATACACTCTCTCCTTTTGTATCTATACCAGTCCGACCAGCCCGACCAGCCATCTGTCGATATCTTGTGCCATCAATAAAATCACGACCAATACGCGGTTGTCGAAAAATAACTCTCCGAGCAGGGAGGTTAACCCCTGCAGCTAAGGTTGATGTAGCTGTTAAGACACGTACAAGTCCTTTGCGGTAACAGGTTTCAACTGTTTCTCTTTCCTCAACCTTCAAGGTGGAAAAAATACCTCAGATGAATGGAAATTTACTCCGAAATAGGGAAAGACAAAACCACCAACAAAAGAAAAAAGGAAACCCTAGAGAACTAAAGAAAACATGAAATGTAACACGTAAGAATTACGTACTAAAGCAACAAAATACACACAACATTTAAAAGACATTACCGTGAGTCCAGCATGGTGATAGGCAACACCAGCAGGAAGAGTCTCTTCCAGAATAGGATCCAATCCAGCTGGAGATCTTCGCAAAGCATCAATTGCAGAAGTAATATCAATTGAATCATCTTGGCTGCTCAGGTGATTCAAGGAAAATCCTTTAAGATACTTCGCCACATGCCTAGCAGTAGATTCACATCCTTTGCGACTTGAGCAGAAAATTAGCACTGAGTGGCCTTCTTGGACAACCTGATAAATCTCAGATTGATATAGGGTTCCTTCTATTACTTCTCTCGACAAAATAAAGTTCTACTAACAAAAGTAAATAAGAAAGTTATACCTCATTGCAGAGCTCCACGATGTGATCTGGATCTTTACCACCAAGATCAGCTGCTTTCGAGATTGTCCTCACAATGTCCATTTTTTGGTTATAAATTGTGTTACCTACTTTTACATATTCTTCCAATGGAACAGGTCGAAACTCGGTTTGATACAAAGCAGCCTGCAAGAATTTACTTCGAGAGCTTCATGAGGCATTAAGGATAGAAGGAACAAAGAGGCTGATTCCCCATATTCACATGCGTAAAGCACAAACAGGTACAGTAAAAGACTGGAATAAAATTAAGTTAGAATTACACCAGTATTGGTGATCCAAATTGCATAAAAGCGAGATGACCTGTAGCTTCATTTGTTCCCTTTCCTCATATGACAATTAACAGGGAAGACCTCAGATGATTGTTTTAATTAAGTTGAACGGCATAAAAATCAAAATTCTAACACATCAAAAGATACTCAAGATTGAGCTGACACAATTAGGACCCACACACGTGAATGGACTAAAGAGAAAGGAGAGTGTTGTTGATCATCAAGACGGTGAGAGAAGGAAGAACGGGCAGGTTTACCAAGTTGGCATGTCTAACAAACAGGTGAGACAAATCAGGAGTTATTTTTTTGAAATTTAGATAGATTAGGTTATTTCAACCTTATACGGAGTAACTCAGCGAAAAAAGACTAGCTATGGGTGACTTCAAAAATTTGGGTTGATAAAGTCCATGTGACACATAAGGTACCAATTATCCGTTGCATACTGTTGTCGTGCTTGGAAACAGAGTGATTGAGAAAAGTGACTAAATAGTTCTACATTTGGGAAAACAACTAACTGGTATGAAATTAAAGGGACAGCCTGAAAAATATATGACTAAATTTGAAGTCAAAGAAGGATGGGAAGAAGCTTGACCTACCTCGGCTGCCATGGTTTAGGACCCATTTGTCAATGTGAATGTTGGAAGAGATTGAGAATAAGAAATAATCATGAAAGAGTATTTATTACCAGAGATATGATGGGAAGCTCTTGAGCCAAGAACCCAAGGTACAACAGTAGAAGAAATGGATCACAAAAGGTAGTATGGTGGGTCCAAAGCAAAATCATTCATGGAAAGTCATGTTACATTGAGTTAGTTAATTCGAAGGGAGAAAATGGAGACGTGGATGAATATTTTGGAATATCAATTGACCAAATAAAGTACTCAATTTCTCACTCAATCTTAATGACGAATAATCTGAAGAAGAGAGAAATAGAGAGGACACAGATCACCTCATGTAGTGAGCTAGTGTTGCTTGTGTAAGGAATGTCATTAGAAAACAAACCCCCTTTTATTAGTATTGAAGCTTCACAACACAGATATGGACCAATTCTGTTTGTTTCGCATTTGTTAGAGGTTAAAGAAAACTGGAAGCTTGGACATTTACTTCATCAAAAAGAAAACTGGAAGCTCGGGCCTCGGAGAACAACATTACATCTCTTTTGATTTATTTGGAATGAAAATGTAGCAACTTGTCCCAGAAAAGTGAAAATGACGCAAGTATAAATAGATTATTGTTGTTCACCTATTTGATGTAAGGATATATAGAAGTATAAAATGATCATTTTTGTTTTATATAATGGTTTTGGTGTAAAGAGAGAACCCCTGATAGCATCCATGGTAGCATAGTCATTAAAGGTTATCGGTGTTGAATGGGAAATCAAGAAGATGCTTATCGTGGAAGAAGTGGATGAGCCCAAGAAGATGCTTATTGTGGAAAAAAAGCCCAAGAACGAGTCCAAGAATTTTGGAGAAGCATGGGCTACACATATTGGTTCAAGTCCAAGCCCAATAAAAGGAAGATCCATTTGAAGCCCCATATAGCTGAAAATGAAGCCCACAAAGGTGCTGAAATCCTGCCCAAAAATGGGCCGCACTGCACACCCATGTGGCAGCAATTAAGGCCCAAAAGGGGCCGTTTTAGTGGCTGCTTCTCACACCCAAAACTTAGGCTGAAAAGTCACACCCAAAGTGGGTTTCTTTTGCTTCAATATTTGGAATTTTCCTAATTTCCTTAAGGAAGGATTTTGGTATTATTTTTATATGTTTTCTTAGTTAAGAGTTTCCTAGTTAGGTTTTAATATTTATTATTTCCATAAAGTAGAAGTCGAATCTCATAATATTTGGGATAAGTTTCGCCAACATATAGGGTGGATTTTGATATTTTACATGACAACATTATTATTAATATTATTTGAGAGGTTTCTCTTCTTTACACCTTTGTGTGTGGTGGCTATGGATTTATCTTGCAACCTTATAAGAAACATTCTTTAGGAGGGTAAGATTAATTCTTAACTTGATATCTTTGGTTTCTATTAAAGTAAACAAAACAAGGTAATTAGCCTTATACTATTGTCTCTAATTTCTTCGAAATAGGGGTCTACATCACCTTTTGATCTAAGTTTTTGAATTGACTCTATTAGTATCATAATTAGTCTTAATCTGCTAATTTTGAATACTAAGATCAATTTACCAACTTGAGCCAGATGAAAGGAAACTTTCACGTCCGCTTTTGAAGGGTTCTTAGTACTTAATTTTGAAATTTGGAGACTTTTTCTCAAATTTCGCATTTCTTTAAATTCCGTCTTTAATCTTCATATTTTCATTTCCACATTATGTTCTTAATTGTTATTCAAGTAACCTGATTCTTATCAATCCCCTTCTGGATAGATAGTTGGACAAACTTTATGGATGACTAGTTGAGCTATATACCCAACTTCTACAGACTTTTTAAACAGCCATGGGGTATTACCAGTAATCATTTTAATTGAAAAGAAGTAAAAAAGCTATAATTTCATCTTACTTGAAGCCAATCGGCAACTGCTGTCACATTGGGCAGGGTTGCACTCATCCCAACAATTTGGAGACTGCCAGCAGGGTCAACTTTTCCACTGCTCGTACCTGAAGTTTCTCCACTGGATGACTCTGTATTTCCTTCACCAGATGCATAACGAAGCTTGGTCAACAACAACTCCAATAGATAACCCCTACTCTGGTCTCCAACCTAACATAAAAACAATTCGAGAGACCAAGATGAATAAAATTAATAAATGCATATAATTATGAGTCCCAGCAAAGACGCCAAAACAGCAGCTTCGAGCAAACAGAAAATGAACTTATAATTATGGAAGGGTTTAACTGGATATCTTTAAAATAAAATAAAACAATCGTAGAAAAGAATTTCAAAGTCAATACCATGTGGAGTTCATCAATCACTATGATACCAAGCTCTGACAAACGACCCTCTTCTAGCAGTCGGTTAATTAAGGAATTTGCCTTCTCAATAGTGCAGACAGCTATAGCGGTATCCTTTGGGAGACTACCACCTCCCTGATTACCATAATAACTGCGAACATGCTTCCCAACTGGTTCCAGAAGGACCTCAAGATGTTCTGCCTGAACAAGTATAAACATGAATTAGATGACGTATTAATACTATATATGCTACATATGCAAAGTAAAGACCACTTTGAAAGCTAAAAGATAACTTCACCTTCTCTGCACAAATGGATACATATGGAAGTACAAGAAGACCCATTTTTCCGGATGATAAAATTCTCCGCAACATTAATATCTCAGCAACAAAACTTTTACCAGCACTACAGAAAATAAAAAAGACCCAGTTAAACAACAAAGAGACACTAGAAAATCTGTTACATAACAGTATCACTACAGAACAACAGAAAGCAAAAACAATATTAAAGGGCCTGATCAAGTAACCAAGATATGAAGGAAATGTGCATGTTAATAGCTAAATTAATATATTCACTTGGCAAAATTTCAAGGACCACCTCAATTGAGCAAGACAGGAGAAACACTCCTATGGAAATTACACATATTTTAGAGGAACTACAGGATAAGGGAAGGAAAAACTCATTAAGTGAAATTCCAACACTGTATGTAAAGCCCTTCAAATAGGTGCAAAAAAGTAAATAAGGACATAACTATAGTACTTCAGTTGTACCAGATAATTCTTGCAAATCAAAAACTTCAAGTCAGTACAATATAAAGTTCAAGTTTTTCATTTGTGATTTGCAAGTCATTTAAAGCAGGTTATAACCAGTTAAGAGAAATAAGATCAATATTTCGTGCAAGAAATTTGTCAAAAGGGTTTCTTAAAAGCGAGACTGTAATAGGGTGGCAGATGAATTCTGCCAGCTGCTTTGCCACAGTCAAGTGCTAGAAATAGGATTTGGACCAAGTTGACAAGGAATAGTAAGAGGACTTTCATTCTTCAAGTCTTTATATGTTAAAACTTTGTAGTTCTGATGTCGGGGTATCTAGCTACCTGGCTAACCAGAAGCCTCAAAAAACTTCTTTGTAGCTTTCTGTATGGTCGGCTGATCTATGCTTACGGTTGAAAATGTACAAAAAGTAGAGAATATGCAAGACAAATTTTGGTGGCAATTAAGGACAAGATCTGAATCAGCTTCTGTTGGAAAAGGTTACGTAAGATCTGTGGGCTTATCACGCACTGGCATTGTGATACCACTAGCAACTATGCTTGTTGAAATCTTTTTATTTTTTTCATTTAGCAGAAAGTCAAGCTCTCTGTCTCTCTCACTCTCTCTTGTATGTTGTGTTGAGGAATTGCACCTCACATGAAATTCTATACCTTTTTTGGCTACCATGACAAAACTGACAGTGTTGGACTCTTCAAAAAGAGGGATTTCAGCTAAGTACAGTTTCATGATTTAAGAAGCAAATGGATAGATCAAGTTAAATTTCAAATTAACTTTTTGCCCAATATGGTATCTCAATTCTTTAAATGTGCCAAAATGAGAATCAAAACCTTATGGGGAAAGGCACTTTTTCACTTCAAGAATTGCAAGAAAGAAACCATCATTATCAGACACCACATTCAAAAAAAAAGGCTAACAGCCACCTAATTGTTGCAGTGAATCTTTAACAATCGCCCTAACAAATTAATCATACAAAAATAACATATAAACACAGCACCAGAAGACTACGACTAAAAACCACAGCTTCCTGTTTCAGCTTATCAGTAGCATACATATTTATGACGAACAAAATTTTAGGGAATTTGATTATTGATCTCTTGAATTCCAACTGAATGGTAGATAACTCATGCAAGAATTATGTATCTACAATTCACAGTTATAACGTGATTGTTGCAAATTAGGACACAAGTTCTTTAAGCTACAATTATTAGTAGCATGTACTGTAATGATCTAACAAAGTTTACAGAGTCCCAGAACCATTGCTGAAAGTACTAGATGCGGGATTGGAAATTAGGAGATAAGAACATTGTCCTCCAATAAAAGACAACAAAAAAATTATTATTGTAGTGACAATCATAGTAATAATACTAGCAGAATAAAAATATAGCATTAGCAACATAAACAGCAAAAGAATATAACAAGGAAGAGGATAGTAATAGTTTCTTTGTGGATTGGCATTCATTTTGGTTAAGTAAGAAATTTTCAACTTCCTAAAAGAAAAAAGAACGCGAATATCCTGAGAAGCAAGCAATATGTAACGACTTGGACCAATTAAATAATCCAAAAGCACAAAGAATTTAGAGCAGCAAGCAAAATGTAATAACTTGGACCAACTTAAACGGTCCGAGAGCAAGTATGGACCTCATAGAGATTAATTAGTTTTTACAGAGAACAAGATGAAACAGACATTTTTCTACCAGCACTTACTGTCTCCATGAATGACAATGTTACTAGGTAAAATGGATAAGAGCAAAAGTTCATTCGCAGTGAGTAGGAAAAGAAGAGGAGCACAAGATCAACCCATCCGCTGCAATAGGTAAAAATCAAACTAATGTACTACTAATTTATGACCAGTAACAGAAATAATGTGGATTAGCACTTCGTTCGATGGATATCTTAAACTATCTTCAAGACACTAATACAACTCAACCCAGGCTTTACACTAGTAACGGATGCTCTAAATTCCACAACTTCACAAACTTAAAAAGCTTCCAACAGTTTTAGAGTAAGATTGTTTTGCTACTTATAATGACTAATGTATAGGCCCTAGGGCTTTGGTCTAATGGTAAGAGCGCAGCACGTGATATGTGAATTAGGCACACGTCAGTGTGCCGCAGATAAAGGTTTGATATTTAAGTGGAAAAGGATAGAGGGTGCACTCATTATCCATCGAGTTTCAAACTGCACACCACCAACCATCAAGAGTTTCTCGGTTATCAAGAAAATGAGTAATGAATAGAGTGTGGATATATTTCGTCACAGTGTATTTGTTTATTCTAGCATTGATAAACAATTTCTTCAAGAAACGTGCAAATTTACAATTCACAAAAAACATCAACATCGTGAAGAAAATGGCAAACATGTTTAATAGGAGTCCAAATTACACTCAGCTATAGACCTGGTAGAAGCACAATATACAAGATTTCGGTTGTGCAAAACTCCATCCACTTGAAGACAATCAACCTGCAGGACATAGAATGAATTTCCATTAGACTTCCACTATAAACAATAATTTGTTCATAGTTAAACTGACAACAAATTTGATCTCTTGTAGAAGCCTCAACCTCTAAAGCCTTGACTACCCTCAAACATAATTCATCACATAAACTAGTAAACAATGGGGAACAGAAGTTAGCCAGGACGAAGCTTCTATCAATCAAAGCAAAATGGAACTATTCAAAACCAGATGCTAGTCTAACACCAGCAAACTGCAAAAGGGCATAGTGGAAATACAATTGGCTGAGGATGAGTAATTACTCCACCCCTACCATAAGTTAGTGTTGCCCATATGTAATGCAAGAAAAAATAATTAAAATACACACAAATACATGGACAAAGAAACTAAAATAACTACAATTAAGTATATATGAAGTAAAAAGTTATGGCATCTAAGTTCGAAAACTATTTAAGTTCTTAATTTAGATGCAAAGATGCAGTTTTAAGTTTATAATTCAGATATACAAACTAGTTTTCTTATACTAAAGTTCTATGCATACTACCTTGGGACCCACCCACCCCTTAGCCGAACTTGGCACTGTTTATTCGGTGCACATATTAACAATTTTAAATCCGAATCACCCTATGAACTTGGCAGTTTGATAGCCTTAAGGCTATGTGGCAAAAGCATGGATACACTCTCTTTTAAGCGCGTAAATACACACTCTTTGTGGATATGTTGGACCTTAAAAGCCCAACATCCTTTTTCAATATAACAATGTTGGTCTTAGAACTGTTCTATAGAACATGTCTTTCATTCTGAACGGTATCCTCCGATGGCATAACAGTCCTACGTTCCATCTATCATATTTTAACATGTGTTAACTTTCATCTAATGTACATTTTCATCTATTTTTACTCCCTCATTGCACACTTTTAAGTTATGGTGGAACTGCTCTTATCCACGGGCGTGACCATGTAAATCATTTGTCCTTTTATAGCCCGTTATTGTCATTACAAGTTGCTTGATTTAATTAGGCACTATCCTGGATCCAATCCTACTAAGTAATATGACCATATCTTTTTTTGAGAGAGAAGTATCAGGACCGTATCTTTTTTTGAGAAAGAAGTACCATGACCATATCTCCAATTTACTCAATCGAAATGGCCACTATATCTATCCACATGTCCATCCAGATCTCACCCTATAGAGACCTATTGGTCATCTGGAATCCCTTGAACCAAGGTCTCCATACTTTCTTAAAATTTAGTTTTAGGTTTGTTCTCAATCCTATTTTTGGAACACGCACACTAAAAATGTTGGTTATCTTCTTTTTTCCTTTGATAAGGAATAATCTTGATTTTCTCCTTATCACACACTACTCATAACCAGATAATCCTATAATTGACTACCATGACCATATCTCCAATTTACTCAATCGAAATGGCCACTATATCTATCCACATGTCCATCCAGATCTCACCCTATAGAGACCTATTGGTCATCTGGAATCCCTTGAACCAAGGTCTCCATACTTTCTTAAAATTTAGTTTTAGGTTTGTTCTCAATCCTATTTTTGGAACACGCACACTAAAAATGTTGGTTATCTTCTTTTTTCCTTTGATAAGGAATAATCTTGATTGTCTCCTTATCACACACTACTCATAACCAGATAATCCTATAATTGACTCTTTTTCCATCAGTTCCTTTACTCTTTTTGAATGAATTACAGTCAGTAATCTGGTAGAAGGGGTCATAGAAAAAAATTGGCTTGCAAATTTATCCTTAAATCCTAGTTATACAATGATTTTCAATTCATTCCTATTTAGTCTATTCCATAATACCATAATATGTAACATGTATTGCAATCTCTCGCCTTATTGCTTGTCCATTTAATCTCATGTAAACAAGCGATATTAACTCTCCTCTTTAACAACAACAACAACAACATACCCAGTTTAATCCCACAAGTGGGATCTAGGGAGGGTAGGGTGTATATACACCTTACCTCAACCTTTGCAGGATAGAGAGGTTGTTTCTGATAGACCCTCGGCTCAAAAGAAATGCAAAACGATCACTAATTCCATTGGTTTCATGTGAATGAGCCTATGTTTCAACTACCTATTCAAATCTTAATATGTTGGGCCAAGATGTGGGGACCTATTGTATTGCACCACATCTAGGAGCCAACGCGGTGGAACTAACTTATTTACCCACATATGTACATAAAGTGGGAACCCTTGTTCTACTAATACTCTATAAATGCTTGAGGATTTTCCACTAATCAAAAGAAATTCAAATGTGACCAAAAGTTATCATTGTTGTTATAACAGAAATTCAAGTTTGCAAATAATCATTAAGGTAGCGGTAGCTAGACCAATGCCCCCATAAGGAATAGGATGAAAAAAGATAATATCATTCGCATTTGATAGAAACATGAACTCTGAATTGAATTAAATATAGGGATTGTTAATCCGCAAATTCCTATATTATTTTGTCCAGGAGTCGGTGAGATAGTACTAAGTGCAATGGTTAACAAAACTTGACATTTAATTAAGAAAAAGATGAACCATTTTGACCTTCATATAGAGATGGTGCAAGACCAAACCCAAAGTAATTTTTCTTCCTCCTCTCTACCTCACCTCACTAGAAGCAATACAGTCGACACCCCATCCGGTGACACTTCTTAAACTCTTGCAACTTCCCATATTTCTGTTCAGATTGTTCACCTACCGAGGACATGTTGCTACTTCCCTCTCCCTGGCATATCCCCTTCATCACTTCTCCAAACCTAGATCACCATTCCCTTCCTTGATACAAAATTTGAAATGTCACTTCTCTCTTTCACAATGTTGTCTCTCTCTCTCTTGCTTGACACAATGTTGTCTCTCTCCCTTTCTCTCTCTCTTCCCTAACACACTCTCAATTTACATCTCCGAAACAAGTTTTATGTGATTTTTTGCTATTTTTATCCTATAATTTTTTTCTGTTGTCACAAGATCCCAACCAGGTCAAACTTTTCTTTTGATATGTGATTCTTTTTCCCTTTTCTTCAGGAAATTATTTGCTATTTGCTACACGGTGTATCTTTTTTCTTGATTTTGTATCTTATATCATAATATGAATACAGTTTATTGTATTATGGAAAATGCTTAAGAAATTACAAGAAAATCAAAAATAGTGTCAAAGAGTAGAAAATTTTATATGACATTTCAATGAACACAAAATTTGTTTTCGAGGCATTGTGATACAATATGCTAATTCGGTCTGAATAAAGCCTAGAAGTCAATTAATGAAAAATCCTATTAATGTGTCAAGGGTTCCACTAAATAGACAATTGAAGATTTAATTATCTACCCTTACTTCACTCCTGATTGTGCAAATGAAGGTCCATTGCATAATTGATTGCAAAGGGACCAATCAATCGGTCCAGGTCTATAATATATGAAGCTTCTTACGCCTCAGTATATCAAGACAAGATTCAGCTAAAGGTAAACAACATACCTGCCATGAATACAATTTTGAAACACCCTTTTTCCTGTATATGTTGCATATTTCAGAAGGTAGCCAATGGTTGAGATCTAAATGATTCTTTAGTGGCCCAATACTTGAAGGAGTGTTATCTTTACTTGATAAGGAATAAGCTGTACAACTATCAAGTTTCTCTGGAGGTGTCGTTGATGCCATTATAGCAGTATCCTGGATAAGCACATCTTTGTTACCCTTAGAAACAGGGCATTCTGGAGTTGTGTTATGAACTTCAAGAATATTGCCTTTTGCTTGAGCTGCCTTGCAGGGGTTGAGAACAGGATAGCTCCTCAAACTTACATGATCTTGGGACCCAGTTCTTTTGCCACTAAGAGTCTGGATGTCCATGTTACTTCTGTGAGATTCTACAGCATCGAAATTTTTTTCGTCAGAGGCAAAATCAAAATGCTTAACAGGCATTGGGGACTTCTCTTCACCCAGATCCTTTCCCAACTTCCTCAATGAACCAACAGCAGAAGCAGCGCCTGCATCAGAAGCTGTCTCTATAGATTTATTAAATATTTTGTGGGATTTAGTGCCACACTCTCCATTTCCAAGACAATTGGAATTGATTACCTCATTATGAGTTTTCAAAGCTTCAGACTCTAGTGCTGCTTGAGAAGAAAATTTATCACTTCCCACAAACAAACCATCAGCAACTTGAATTGCTTCATTCCAAAATGTTTCTCCGGGTGAAAAAATGGAGCTACCATGAGTTGACTTGGGAGTATCACCAATACCAAGCTTCGTAGATGTTGAACCAGGTGTCTCAGATTCAGTTGACCCAATGACAGGTAAATTTTTACATTTTCTCAAGCTTATCCGAGCTTCACCTGATGTATTCCCCTCTGTTATCTAGCATAAGATGAAAATTCTCAATGAAGGAAATCAGTGAATCAACATTGTGGTATGTGAAAAAATATAATATCTACCTCAATAGAATTTAAAGTTGTGAACTCAGAATTAGATCTTCTGTTGATATTAGAATTATTTTCACTCGGGATGCAGTGGATTCTCTTTGCACTCTTATTATCTAAATCAAGAATGGAAGGGCTCCCACTTCTTTTACTAGCACCCTCACTCTGCGCTAAAGGTAAACTTAAACCAGATGGCAGTTCACTGAATTCAGGAAAACATAGAAAAGTTACCAAGTTAAACAACATGCAGACAAATCCAGCTTAGCAACCACATTAGCCACAAAATGAATCACCACCAAAAAAATAAAGAATAGAAGGCAGTACCTGCAATATAATGACAGGAAGTTCGTAGCAAACTGCTTAAGTTCTGAGTTTCCCGTAACCTGTGTAGTAACCAAGACATCTTCTCCATGACCTCTATTTTCATTAACATGTGAGTCAGGGGAAATATCAGACTTCTCCTTTGAAGTTTTTGCTTCAGAAGATTTAGATTGTGCTTTGACCAAAAAGGTACTCTCTTTATTTTCCTCTTTTAGATATGGACCGATCTCTAACGTCAGGTTTCTCTTAACTGGTGTGCCTCTAGCCTTGGGTGAAGGTTTACCATCATCCTGAGAAGTCACCAAATACCCATCCAACAAACCTTTCGTGCAAGGAGACCCTCCCTCTGAAGTCTTAACATCTTTCTTGGCTCTTGCAGGTTTCAGACTCGGTGACAAGGACTTCCTCTTCTTTTTCGAAGCAAAGAACTAATATAACAGTAGTCAACACAAGAACAAATACCAACATTAACCAAATATTAGAAAGGACAATCCATAATCATTAAAGCATGATAACAAAGGAAAAGAGAATTAAGAATTGAGATAAAATTGCCCCCATCATGTGGAAGTGATGCAAGATGGATTTTTCAAGAATCTATTAAAACTTCTCAATTAGAAATCATATAGGATGAATAACGGTTAGTCTAAATCTCTATCCATAGCATTCGGCTGAGACCTTCCAATTGAATTTATTGACTCGTGTTAATTTCAAACTTAGCAATAGAGGCTTCCCATACTGCGATTAGGAGAAATGAAAGCAAAATTATCCACGAAGTCAAACGACGGCAGAAGAAAACAAGAAAAAATCGCCTCGTCATGGAAATTTCCTACAGCTGCTTAGTTGGCAATAATATACGAGTTTCCACTTACTCTTCTCTTTACTACTTGGAAAAAACAGTACAATTATATGTTTCCTAAATCCGAGTCAATAGCATTTTGGGGTTCCTAAATCATAAAAAAAAAATGGAACAAATAGAACATATTAGGGTTTTTAAGGAGGAGAAAGTGAAAACAAGAAGGTACAAACTTGATCAATGCGTGCTCGAGGAGTATCAGAAGCCATGACAAGAGGATACCCAATAGAAGATTTGATGATTTGGTTCAGAAAATTGTCTTCGCATTCATAATTTGGAATTGGAGTTTCTTTTCTGGCTACGGTGCGCAATGCTTCAAGAAGCCATTTGAATCTATTAAGACCGCGCACTAAGCTCTGGGGAGGGGAAGAAGGTATTCGACGTTCAAATGTTGCACATGTTTTGCAATTATGCCCTTGTAGTTTAGAATATTTAAAATTTTTACAATATTAAAAGGGAGTAATACCTAATCAGCCCCTTAAAATTGTCAATATATTCCATTTAGATGCTCGAACTAAATCTTGTACTCCTAATAACCTGTTCCAATTAGGTACTTCAGATTTAATCTTTTTTTAAAAAAAATTATGTGTGTTTTGCTAAGTATATTAGGTACTTAAGTTAATCACATAAAATATGTCGTCTCATTTAATTATATACATTCACCTCAATCAGGCATAAAACCCCACACGATTTCTTCTTGAGGTTGATGCATATAATTAAAGAAGATGGCATACTTTATAAGGCTAACTTAACTACCTAATAGACGAACAAAAATACATGCAAAAGTTTTTTCGAGATTTGAATTGAAAGTATCTAATTGAAATACTTTATTGAGGTTGAAGTGTTCAGTTGAAAACTTAGTTCGTATGTCTAACTAGAATATCTCAATAAATTTAAAGGGTCAGTTATATATTAAACTTATTAAAATTTGATAGAGAAAACTACAAAATGCCATAAAAACAAACTAATTACCCTGATTTGTTCCCTTTCCTTGTTAATTTTGACAATTATCCATTTTTTGTAAACTATTTATCGGAAATGTCCCCTCCCCCCCCCCCAATCCCTTTTTTAGCATGTTTTTCTCTTTTTTTTGGTCTTTTCATTAATTATTTTTGTCATTCATTTATTACTTTTGTCTTTTTCTCATTTATTATTTTTATTCTTTATCCTATTTCTTTTTCTTCTTCTTTTGTAGTCACATTTTTTTCTCATTTATTATTTTTATCATTATGTCTTCCTTTATCCTTTATTATAGATGTCGTTTGTTAACTTTATTATTATTTGCTTCTTTTTTTTTTTTGGTCAGTTTATCCTCTTTTTATTTTTTTTGTTCCTTTTTCTATTTTTATATTTAAAAATATTTAAAAATTTAACTAATAATTTTTAGAGGAATAATTAAATAATTAGACTATGATTTTTTTACCTTTTTGTTGTCTTTTTCTAATTATTTTTTTAGTAGTAATTAATGCACCATCATAGTAGTTGGTGAATGTCCAAATTCACTCCTCTTCTTGAGAAAGTGTACATGGTCACTAGCAATATAATTAATCCAACTAAGAGTCGTGGTCAAATCCACACGGACTTAGTATTGATTTAGCTACTAAGATGAGTGAATAATTGATTTGATGCCTTAAGAAGCTACTCTAGTTAATTGATAATGAGAGAAGTAAACTAAAATTTAGATCTAGTTGCAAAAGGTTTAAATCAACGAGAAATGAAACTAAGGTTGTGTCCCCGTCTAGAGTTGATCTACCGAGATCACTCAATCAGATTCATCGATAATGGGCTTTTAATTATATGCAAATAAAACTAAGCAATCAGTCAATGCCTTTCAATAATCAAGCGGTATTTATCTATATCAATTCTTTCAAATTGATTAGAGTTCAACATAAATCAATTATATTTTGTCAAGTAGATTCAATATATTTCTAAGAGAATCTATTAAACGAGGGTTAAGCCTTAGGCTCTTGTTGATTAATCCTACCAAACCCTAATTGGCTCTTTCAAGTATAATTGGGCAAATTGCCATGGATCAGTGTTTGCAACCATCAACCTTAACTAGAAAATCAAGGATTAATCAAGTTTATTAAAACTCAATATCAATTGATCATAATTGAGATCTCCAGGTTTCACAACCCAATTGGGTTCACAACTTTAGATAAGAATTTAGCTACTCATGATAGAATAAGAGAAGAAAAGTTTTGAATTAAACATGATCAACTTACAATAGAGTAGAAGAAGTGAGAATTCAAAACCTTACATGTAAATTTTCAAATACAATGGGTAATCTCAAAAATTCTATTCTCGGTGATAATGTTCAAACTTCTCCAAAAAATGACTAAAAATGCTATTTATACTAAGGGCCTTAATCCTAAGCCCAATTTAATTCCAGACTGCCTAGTTACAACATACCGACCGTATATTAAATTTACAGTCCGCAGACTGCACCACCAGTTGGGTTCTTTCCGTGATTTGTCGGCAACCATGAATCAATCTGCGAATTATACTTTGAATTTATGGTCCATATCTGTTATTCGTAGATTGGATCTTCATAATGCAAACTCTCTAAAACTTTGATCTACGACTTCATTTATGGTCTGTATTTTGATTAACACATTGTATCTACTTCCGTATGTTGCTGTTAGAATTGCAATTTCTATTAATTTTAATCCACAGTTCATCAAATGAATCGTAAGTTGAGTTTGCGGCTCATATGTCATAGTTTCAGTAGCAGATTCCTTGGATTATTGTACCTTTGCTCCAAATCATTGGAATTCCTGAAATTTAGTAAAAGAACATCAGTGTTTACTTATAATAGTACTTAAAGGAATGCCAAACACTATAAAAAAAAAGTAAAAATATGTCGTAAGCCAACATCAACACCCCCAACTTAAAGTTTTTCTTGTCCTCAAGCAACTAAAATAAGAAAATCTACCCCAAACTCATGTTCTGGTCTCACAAAGTGCAATGTCTATGGCGGTTTTGACAAGTAGCTACAAGCGTTCAATTTTCAAATCAGCCACCCTCTATCATATAAAAGCAAAAATTCTCACAACCATCAAGACTAATCATGTAATCTCTATTTATGACATCATATCTAATTAAATCACTGATTTATGTAAGATACCTAAATAGGAAAGCAACTCATGTTAGCCATTTTCATCCACATTCCCTCACTTAAGACAAAGGAAGTTGTTCTCTTTTTTTTAATCATAAGAACACACAATCAATCATAAGGACAAAAGGTCAAAAGAGAAGATAAATACACTTAACTCTCACAAAGATGTTATCACGAGTAAAGTTAAAACTACCATATGATTGCCTTTATTCTCAAATGCCTCTACTTATGAAAATCCAGATTGAGATGACGTAAGAATTTTTCTAAGCTTGTAATGTTGGCTCAAAAGGCTGGTAGGATGAATATATAGAATTTAGTGGCTTGGTACCTTACTTGAACACCAAATCAAATTACTATTCACCTTTGTTAATCTCTATCCCCTTTTTTCTCTCTTCTTTTACTTCTTTTGGCACTCCACAACCCCAAAATATTTTTGTTGAGTATTGTTTCTCTCTTTCTTTTCTTTTTCTTTTTCTCTTTCTTTTTCACATTTTCTTGCTCATTATGCTTTAGGAAGTGGTTTAAGTTTCCACTTTTACCCACTTCTTACTTTTCATCCCCAACTTACACCTTTTTACATCACCAATCATTTTCTATTGTTAAGGAGGATGGTTCTAAAAGAGGATCAATTAAGAATTGGCTTTGATTTCATTGCTCTTGATCAAGAAAAAAGGTCATAGGCCTAAGGGGAGACTAGAGATACATTCATCATTTGGTAGGCTCATATAGGAAAATAGGGCTTTGGAAATACAAAGAAAGCTTAAGTTCATCTCTATAACCCGATATATCCTAGGCTAAAGTACGAATAACCAGGCAAGTTCTAGAGTGTAACAATAACTAGTGAACAAAACTACTGTCCTCACCACATATTGGTACATGGATATCAAATGAACTAATCATTTTTCACTCCCAACTAGGTCATCTAATGCTACAATAATCACATGCAAATGTCACAAATAGAGGTCAACATGTCAACACAAAATAGTTGCGGAAAAATAACACGACCCGAGTCTACACCTTGGATGCAACACCGTACTTGGTTCCACAAGTGACCCCAAGCTAACCCACGGCTTAACATCACACTGGTATGCTGAAATAAATATAGCGAAAGCTGTGAACACTTAACTAAATAAACTGATTTCTAAAAATAAGAAATGTCTAATATGATACTGAAATTTATGCCCAAGTGCAAAAAACATATTGAACATCACTAATTCTGAAAAGCCACCTAAGAACTGACGAGTTTCTGGGACAAGCCCCCTCAGCTAACTCTAAAATCTGAAATTAAGAAAACTAAATAAATTGAACTAAGCTCTCATCCTCAAAAGATGAGGATTCACCAAAAGATACTGCTGCTGAAATCGTTGGAAGGGAACTACTAACAATGCTATGACTGAGAACTTGAACATGTATCATAATACGATACAACATGAAAATATGCATCAGTACTTTGAATGTACCGGTATGTGAGATATAAGTAAAAATAGTAGAATACATAACTGAGCTGATATGAAATGAAATGACTGACTGGGAACTAATAAGTACTAGAATATAACTGTAATAATGCAAATACAACACTAACTGATGGTTATAAACATATCCTAAAAACTAAATAAACTGAACTGACCTAAAATCTGTGACTGAGCTGAACTGAGTTATACTAATAAGTGGGAGAGTCTATAACCGGCATATAACCATGTGAGCTAGACGTAGAGCCCGATGTATACACCGCATCGATGAGAGCCCATTGTACCTTGCCAAGGTATAGTGGTTGAGCTAGGTGACACTGTTTGAGGCCCGTTCAGGCTAATGACCTATGGTGGCAACGTAGTTCTGGGAACCTGGGTGCGCTAAACCCAAGTCCATTCGATGCTAAGTTCTACTCCCACTGGAAGTCCTAATTATGACTGCTAGACTGATAATTCAAACCTGATGTCCTAAGACTTAAGTTAGAAATACTTAATTGGAAGTACCTTGAGAGTCTGAAAGACCTGATAATTGAAACTAAGTGTTGTAAGACTGGCTAGAGATGCTTCATCTGAAAGCATTGTAACCGTCTAAAGAACAACCTGATGGCTAATAACTGAGACTATAGAGTTTTACTGAACTCCTCAAGAGACTGATTATAGTCAAACTGATCGGATGACATTTCTGTAAGGCAATGAAAGAGCTAAGTACTGACTAAGATTGAATAAACAATAAGTCAACTTTTGATCACATAACTGTACTATCATGGTGATCAGAAGGGAACTATCAGAATCAAACAATATTCGTATTTGGACAGTTATGCAAGGCTCTTTCAAATAACATTTACATATTAGGCTAAAATACATATTCCATGAAAAGAGATATCAACATGAATTATAACTAGCAATAACCTTCAAGAATCACAAGAATTTATAACAAGAAGGAAATTCATAATCTAATTGAAAGACAACCCTAACTTTGATCCTAAAAGGGCTATAACTAATAAGGATTTTGTAAGGGTTTTGAGACACAAGGGAAGAACAATTCCCTTGTTGAAATCCCACATACATGGAGTAGAAATTCCCTTGAGAGATTTCTTGAGAAATTTGAGGAGAAACTGAAACTCTTGTTCTTGCTCTAGGAGAATTGTTTGAGTTTTCTACGTACTGAATTTGAGAGAATGAGAGGAATGAGGAGAGAATGTCGACTAGCTCCCTAAATCTCCTGATTTTAACCCCAAAATGACGTAGTGTAGGCATTAAAATAATGGGAAGTTACAAAAATGTCCTTGGGAGAAAGTTTGAAAAACTGCCTGTCGGGATACAACGGGTCACATAACGAGTCGTTGGTTGATACCACGACTTGTTGGGCCCAGTCGTTGGTCCTAGGTCAAAATTTCATGCTCACTGGAACCGGGAACAGGAGGGAACCGCAACTCATTGGATGAACCAACGGGTTGTTGGTTCCTCTCGTGGTCACTAGAAGAGTTTTAAACTAAAAACTTGGACTCCTACCCACGGACGACACAACGACTTGTTGGTTGGTACAATGGGTCATTATTACTACTCGTCGTCACCATTGCATTTTTCTGAAGGGTTTCTGTATCTGGGGATGGGTGGGAACAATGACACATTAGAAGGGACAATGAGTCATGGGTTCCACTCATTGCTTTTGGGGGAATTTTCAACTCCTTACTAGAATCCTTCCAATGGCTCCCGACAAGGAGCCGTTCAAGCCAACAATGACTCATTGGATGGCTCGCTTAATATAGGAAAGAAATTCTATGGAGGCTGACAACGACCTACATAACGAGTCATCCCTTCTGACAATGACTTGTTGGTTCAGTTGTTCTGAGGTAAAATTTTCTGGTTCATTTCTGATTTTTCATACTGATTTTGGGTTTTAACCTATGGAACTTTTAGGGTGTTACAATATCTCCTCCTTGGGATCATTTTTCCTTGAATGAAGGCTAAATAAGCTGAAAAACTGGAAAATGAGTTGTAATTCCCAAACTAAAAACTATAAACTGATTTCTGAAGGAGTGACTAACTCCAAACTGATTTAGGCATACTAACTGAGTTGATGCAACTAGGGTGCATATTAAAAACATGAATAGAATTGATGAATACAGAACTGAATAGAGTACTGAGAAGGAATTTAATACCTAATGTTGAAGCTAAATTGGAAGGGAACAAATGAGGGTACCTAGCCATCACGTTTGCTTCTGCTTCCTATGTAGCACCCTCAACTAGCTGGTTCCTCCATAAAACCTTTACTAAAGTGACCTCCTTGTTTCTCAGCTTATGAATTTGATGGTCTAGGATCTCAACTAGAACTTCTTCATAAGAGAGGTTGTCCTTTACACCAACACTCTCTAGAGGAACTACTGAGGTCGGTTCACCGATGCATTTCTTTAGCAAGGACACATGGAAGACTGGATGCACCAATGCTAACTCTGCGGGTAACTCTAACTCATAAGCCATATTGCTAATGTGTCTCAAGATTCTGTAAGGATCGATATATTTAGGACGGAGCTTTCCTTTCCTCCTGAACCTTATCTCCCCCTTCATAGGTGATATTTTCAGGTATACCCAATCATCCATAGCAAACTGCAACTCTCTTCTCCTCTCATCTGCATACGATTTCTATCAGATTTGTGATGGTTTCAACTTTCTCTGATAAGTTGAACTTTCTGCATAGCCTCATAAATCGAGTTTGGTCCTATCATGGTAGCTTCACCAACTTCGAACCATCCTATAAGAGATCTGCACCTCCTACCATACAATGCCTCAAATGGGGCCATCTAAATACTAGAGTGGTAGCTGTTGTTGTATGCAAACTCAATGAGAAATAGGTTATCATCCCAACTACCCTTAAAGTCGATCACACAAGCTCTTAATATGTATTCCAAAGTTTGTATAGTCCTCTCAGCTTGTCCATCATTTGTGGATGAAAAGTGGTGCTGAGCTTGACCTGAGTGCCAAGTCCCTTCTGAAATGACTTTCAGAAATGCGAGGTGAACTGAATACGTCTATCTAAAATGATGGAAAAGGGAACTCTGTATTTTCTAACTAAATCCTGGATTTATAGTCTAGCATAATCCTCAGCTACGTCCGTAGTCTTAACTGGTGGGAAATATGCTGACTTAGTCATCCGGTCTACAACCACCTAAATTGAGTCATGTTGTCGGGTAAGTATGCAGTAGACCTATAATGAAATCCATGTTCACTTCTTCCTACTTCCACGTAGGTATGCTAATATCCTGAGTCATATCCCCAGGTCTTTGATAATCAACTTTAACCTGTTAGCAGTTCGGACACTTAGCTATAAATTCTGCAACGTTCTTCTTCATGCCATTCCACCAATAGATTTCCCATAGGTCATGATACATCTTAGTGGCACCTGGATGATTAGAATACCTGGAGTTGTGTGTTTATGCCAGTATGCACTATCTTAAGTCATCTACATGTGGAGCACACAATTTTCCCTGGTAACGAAGTACACCATCTCCTCTTTTGGAGAAAGTCTCCACCTCTTTTCTTAGAACTGCTTCTTTCAGTTTGAGTAGTATGTAGTCTTCATCCTGCTTTGAATTAAACTCTACTACCAGTGAGGATTCTGACCCACTCTAGATCATAACTCCGCCCTCAGCTGAATCAACTAACTGCACTCCCAATCGAGCTAACTTGTGGATATATTTTGCCAGCTCTTTTCTACCCTCTTCAACATGAGCAATACTTCCCAGAAACATTCTACTTAAGGCATCAGCCACAACATTGGCCTTGCTTGGATGGTGTAACACACTCATGTCATGGTCTTTCAATAATTCCAGCCACCTTCTCTGACGAAGGTTCATGTCCTTCTAACTGAATACGTACTGAAGGCTCTTGTGGTTAGCGAAGACATCCACATGAACCCTATAAAGGTAATGTCTCCAAATCTTCAAAGAAAATACCACTGCCACCAATTCAAGATCATGAATTTGATAGTTCTTCTCATGAACCTTGAGTTGTCTAGAGGCATAAACTATCACCTTACCTTGCTACATCAGAACGCAACCGAGCATCACAATAAACTATTAACCCATTTGTTCCTTCTGGCAAGGTCAAAATCGGGGTTGTAGTGAGTCGAGTCTTCAACTCCTGGAAGCTCTTCTCACAAGCATCTGACCACTGAAATTTCACCTTTTTCTAAGTTAGTTTTGTCAAAAGGGATGTAATAGAAGAAAACCCTTCTTCAAACCGTCGGTAATAACCGGCTAAACCCAAGAAACTCCTAATATCTGATGGAGAAGTGGGTCTTGGCCAGTCCTTCATTGCTGCTATCTTTTGAGGATCTACCTGAATACCCTCACCTGAGACCACATGACCAAGGAAGGCCACTGGCTTCAACCAGAATTCGCACTTGCTAAATTTAACGAACAACTGACGGTATCTGAGAATCTGCAACACTATCCTCGGGTGATTAGCATGATCCTCCTCATTCCTGGAGTATAGCAAGATGTCATCTATAAACATAATGACGAACATATCCAGGTAAGGCTTGAATACCCTATTCATTAGATCCACAAAAGCTACAAGAGCATTAGTTAGTCTAAGAGACATAACTATGAATTTGTAGTGACCATACCGAGTTCTGAAAGCTATTTTCGGAATGTCACATTCTCTGACCCTGAGCTGGTGGTATCCTAATATGAGGTCTATCTTGGAGAAACAACTAGCTCCCTGAAGCTGATCGAATAAGTCATCAATTTTGGGTAGAGGATACTTGTTCTTAACAGTGACTTTGTTCAGTTGACGGTAGTCGATGCACATCCTGAGTATACCGTCTTTCTTTTGCATGAATAGAACTGGGACACCCCACGGGGAAATATTGGGCTTGATGAAGCCCTTATCTAAAAGGTCTTTTAGCTATTCCTTCAATTCCTTAAGCTCAGCTGGAGCTATTCTATAGGGAGGAATGGAGATAGGCTGGGTACTTGGAAGAAGGTCTATGCCGAAGTCTATTTCCCGCTAGAAAGGGTCTCCGGGAAGATCTTTAGGAAAGACATTAGGAAACCCGTTAACAATTGAAACTCACTGAATAGTCGGGGTCTCAAAGATGGAATCCCTGAACTTAACTAAGTGATAGATGCAACCCTTTGAGATCATTTTCCTGGCCTTAAGGTAGGAAATAAACCGACCCTTAGGCGCTGAAACACTAACTGCTCGGCTTTGTACTCGGGTTGGTAATTTATATTAAAAACCGACACGCAAGTGCACGTGGTCAAACAAGTAATAAAGTGGCTAAGTAGCCAAGTATCGATCCAAGGAGGCTCAAGATATGTAAAATTTCCTAATTTACTATATTTCTATTTAACTTCTAATTAGGCTAACAACAACGTACCCAAGAGTTAATTGAGTTTTTGTTTCTAAACTATATACTACAATTAATACAAACTATTTACTCTTGAATTCAGACAATGGATATGAACATGCCAAGGTTAAGAACAAGTAATGAACTTGATAATCATGATAATTTTGGTTAATTCTCTTCTTCATGTTGCTAGCCAAGAACATTAGCCTAGAAATTAAAACTCTCGTATTTAATTTCACTTTAGAATCATAAGCCATCCGTCTACATTTCTGTGATCAAATGCAATTTATGACCTAGCACTACAATTCCGGTTCCTAAATTGACTAATACGGCTTTCAAGTATATTTCTATCAGGAAAGCACATCAAAACCCAATTTTCCCAAATCAAGTTAAGAACAATACCCTATTAATTCACAACTTTCCAATTTCTTGCTCTTTCGAGTGAAATTGGACTTTTTAGATATACATGAATGTTGGTCATTCACTAATGCAGTAAGAACAAGAATTAATAGAACAACATTAAAGAAGAAGAATAAAACTATATCAATTAAAATCAGAATTCATTACACATGTTCAAAACCTCAGCAAGAAAGAGAATTAGCCACTCATTCTTGGATTGATCATCCTCAAATGAGTGTAAATTATACTTACAATTGATAGAAAGAAGAAAAGAAGAGAAGAAATCCCTTAGCTTTTCCAATCTTCAACTGCTACTAACCCACGTTCCTGCTCTCCACTTCTGAACTCAGTCTAAAAACTGAAAACTAATTAAAATAAACCTAAGTGTGCTATTTATACTAGTGGGAAATTTTTCCCGGAATAACAAGCAACGTGTCACGGAGGCCAACGCGGAGCACTGCCTCCGTGACACGGCGTGGACGCGGACCCTGACTGGAATTTCCAGGGTCCGGAAAATCAACCTCAACGTGGCACGGAGGCCATCGCGGAGGCCTATCTCCGTGCCACGGAGCTGACGCGCAGGCACACTGGAAATTGCCAATTTAATTCATGCCCAGGCAGTGTGCTACCGCGATGGTAGCGTGGCACGGAGCCATCGCGGAGCCCCTATAAATCCTGCATTCCAAGGTCTTTTCCACGCTCGCATCCAAGTCCAACTCCGACATAGTTCCAACATGCATTTTAGTTCCTAAAAATCACCTTTATCTGCAAAACAAATGCTAATCATGTTGGTTAGTATAAATTCGCATTTTATTACCAATTACATGATATTATATACACATTGCACAACAAACAAGGTAAAAATGATACATTTGAGTATCACTTGGGCATATAAATCTGCCCAAGATCACTTACCCCACACTTAAATCCTTGTTCGTCCTCGAACAACACATACACAAATCATGCAAATTACATCCCAACCTTCATCACTATGGTGCAACAATTTACGCTACGGTCATACCGATTATTCAATTCTTGCAAATCATCAAGAAAACATGCTTGGTCGTACAATACAATGACCCTTAATACATCAAGGCTGCCTAGACTTTTTAAGAATTGATTCTTGATATCGGCAAACTCATGCAAATCAACTAATCAAGAAATCCGACACGAAAATCAATATTTCATCAAGCATGTGCCCTCACAACTCGAGAGAACTTCCCCTTTTATGTTCATGCACACACACGAACATTCAAGTAGGGGCCTATAAAAATTAATTTCACTCTCTCTCCCAAAAGAATTCACATGCATCATGTCATGACCCATAGGCTTGCCCTTAGTGTATTACTCCACTAATATAAAGAAATGCAATATAGGATCAAATAGGACTTTAATGGGTTGTAACGGGCTATGGGTCTAGTATATATATTTTGGATTAGCCAATAATAATCGCTAGCATCCTTAAGCGCCTTTTCAACACATTCCCATCGACTCATGGACATTGTTCCTCTCTTTTCTCTTTTTCTCCCATTCATGCTGGTTTACTTTCATACAACCCATTTCATCAACCACACTTGACACAGAACAAAGGGTTTTCATGTACCCTCACTATCATTTAATTACGACAAGTGCCTCTTCAACATCATCTTTTCTTTCTTCACTCTGCTTTTCTTTTTCTTTTCACTCTTTTCACTCTTTAACACTTTGGGAAACATTTTCTTTTCTTTGTAAGCACTTAAGAGCTTCTTTTAGACTTTACGGCTAATGAAAAGAAGGAATAAAGCTTAGTTCATATAATTTTGGACAAAAGAAAGAAATCGGCTAAAGGCTCAACGGGCTGACTAGGGTATACAACATATAAAAAAGGTAGAATTTGACAAGAAAAAAAAATGGAAACTATCGGTTAAAACAAAGAAATGCCTACATCCTCTCCAACACTACACCTCCTTCATTTCGCTTCGTATACACACCAGGCAAGTTCTAGACAATTCACAATGACATGGAATAGCAAAACCTCACTTCACACTTCATGCACATGCTCAAATCAAGATGCATTCACAGACTCTTTAATTAGTCAATTACATGAATTCAAGATTAAGCCTCCATCATACTGAACCAAATTCTATAGACTAGATAACTCAACATATTTACAGAATTGCATGCTTTCCAATGAATCACTTTCACATTTTGAACATCAATTACAACACGCAATGAAATTTTAGCAACCATAAGCAACTACAGTTCATTGATGCAATCCACCAAAGAAAAACTAAAAACAACAAATAAAAATCCTACTCCTACCCACTACATTTCCCTTAAGACGGTCGTCATCCATCCATCATAGGGAACGCTCACTAACTATGACATCGGTTCAATGGGACTATTCTCGGTAAAAGAACCGAAAACAAACTCCGAGAAACCCAAAAATAAAAATCGAAAATTTTTTTGCAACACATCGATCATTTCGATAGAAAGAAAATATTTACAAGTGCAAAATATTTTCGCAAAAATTTTGAAAAATATCGATCATGTCGATAGAGAAAAAAAAATTTATTTACAAAAATTTACAAAATATTTACAATGGCAACCATACTTTCAAAAACACACATCATTAGCCACAAAACAAATATATACACATACATCACAAATTAGTTTGCCACAGGGAAAGCACAACATACATAAACATCAAGGAAAAATATACAGCAGTTTAGAGCCTATGTCCCAGCACCTAACTACTCCCCACCCCACACTTAAATCGAACACTGTCCCCAGTGTTCACAAAAATACAAAGCACAAAATTTGGGTGGTGGAACTCCCTGCTCGGTCGAAATATTTGACTTCCTCATCCGGTGCTGCGGCCTCGTCGCCCATGTCCGAATCGGCTCCATCGTCGTCATCGGACTCCACATCGGAGTCCTCACGACGTGTCTCCTCATCAGTAGGGACATCGTCATCTGTCGGCTCCACAAAGGCTGGCCCCACCTTACATAAGGCTCTGGCGTTCTCGCCAAAGGGGTAGTCCAGCTCCAGCTGCCATAATTCCTCCTCGGTGGCTGGTCTCCCACCAATCCGTAGCTGTAGCATCTGCATGCCGAACATACGGGCCATGTACTGATCATCACGAGCATGTCGCTCGCTCAAAGTCAGCACCGGTCCGTGTGTAATGTCGGGGGACTTAGTCTTTGTCACATCAAGGGCCCTCCGCTCCAGCTGCGGAATATAATCCAAGGCTTCTTCCTCAATGTCGAGGCCTCGGAGGAAGGTGGTGATGAGTCCGCCAAACCCGTATCTGTGGCCCTGGTGCAGTCTGGCTCTCTTCATGGCAGATATTATGACCGCCCCAACATTAATCTCAAGCCCTTTCATAAGGGCATACACCAAGCAGACACAGTCCCGGGTCACGTCTGTCATATGGACTCCCGGGATCAAGCACGAACACACAATTTTTAGCCAGATTCTGGCCTCCCTGTTCATCTGCGAATAAGGCAGAGTTTGGTGGTAACCCCTCTCCTTGTGTCTACTCCATCGGGCTGTGGATCGAGCCCCACACAATGTACGTCTGATGTCGGCGTACGGTGGGGTGATGTTTAGCTGGCGGAGAACGTGGGCGTCTGTGTCCCGCGCTCCAACGATGGCATTCAGCTGCTGGGGTTCCAGAGTGACAATCTGCCCTCTGATTTTAATAGTGTGGCTTCTGATGGTCGGGTTCCAGTTTGCATAAAATTCCCGGACCAAGTGAAGGTTGCACTTCTTGGGCTCCTAAAAGATAAAGCTGAGCCGAGCTGCCTCAATCCTCTGTACAATGCGAGGGAACTCCTGTGCGAGTGGTTCCCTTGCAATATGTTCCTCGGGGAAGTACTTGTTTTCTTTATGCTTTGCGTACCACTTCTTCCCTTCATCGGTGACCCATCGTGTTCCGTATCGGCGGTGTTGGCCGCGCAGAACAGCGGGTGCAGCTGGGACTACAGTGCCCAGTCTCATCCTTTTCCTGCCGGTGCCTGAGGTAGAAGCACCCTTGCCTTTATTTTGCCTGCTAGCTATTGTACCTGTCAGTTTACACAAACAAACACAACGTTAAGCTAAAAACTTGTTAGCTTCGGCTAAGGTCGGGTTAAACAAAATTTACCCTACACTTAGTCCTTAACAATATTTACAAAATTTCAGCAAGGATAGCTCTATTTACAACCCCAAACACAAACAACTATACACCTATTGCTTAGTGCGTTCACAACGAAATTTCGACAGCATAACGGTTAGCGTACTACTCAGACTTCATACAGCTAATCCCAATCCTACTATCGCTAGCAATTCACACATCGCACAAGCAACAAAAACAACAACAAAAATAAAAACAACAATAAAAATATTTTATATACAAACTAATCTAAACAATCTAACCAATTCACACTTTATGCATTTTCCCACAAAAATTCAAGAATTAGTCGTCTTTGAACATTTACACAATATTTACCACGACTTCTCTCAAATAATAAACACACCCCGGCATCGAATTCATCAAACTATCAAGTTGCCCGAGTCAAATTTAACAACCCAAGCCCTAGAATACAATCCGACAATCAATTTCGAAATATTTACATAATCGACAAGTTCAAACGCCAAATACAACAATCCGAACATAATCAATCACAAAATAATTCAACATCATGTTTAATTTCTACCTAGGGTGATATTTCTCACCTTACATGCCCAAAGTTGACGAAAATCGCAAAAAAATTGAGTTAGACGATGAAAACATACCTTAGAATTGAAGAACCGAAGAAACTTGACGTTTTTCCTTGCCTATCAACGTGGCACGTTGCTTGGGGAGGGGGAAATGGGTGTTTGGTCACGGAGGGAAGAGGGAATGGGGAAAATAGGGGCGAAATCGGGGTTATATTTAGATAAAACACGCGGGTCACCCGGAAACCCGGTGTGACCCGGCACTTGATAAGGGGCAACGTGTCACGGAGGGTAACGCGGAGCCCCTCCTTCGTGACACGGAGCCAACGCGTTGGCTTACTGGATTTTTGAAAAATCCAGATTTGCCTTCAACGTGTCACGGAGGCCAACGCGGAGCATTGCCTCCGTGACACGGCGCCAACGCGCCAGTGCTCTGTTTCACCAATAAATTTAATTTTTCATACCTCGCCTCATTTTCTCGATTCCATGTATATTTCCTCCGTTGTACCTGAAAATCACCTCACTAAACAAAAATTGGTTAAATTAATAGATTTCCCTAACTAAAAATAAAAAATATTAAATAAAATGAAAATCTAAACCTAGTTAAGAAAAAGAAAAGAAAAATAAAAATTATTTACACTAAAAAGAAAGAAAGAAAATATTTTTCACGGGTTGCCTCCCGTGCAGCGCCTGGTTTACCGTCGCGGCTCGACGTACCAAGTTTCACCACTTTTTCCTCCACCTTGAGGATATGAATCTCACCCCTAATTTCTTTTCTAATTTCCTCTTATGTTCTAGAGGTGGTGGTGAAAAATTGTAAGGACCAAGCAGTAGATGTTGTCGTTTGCATTTATTGGTCCTTAAGTAAGCGAAGTCATTTTGACTCTCTGAGTTAGAAAATTTCAAAATATACGGGGCTTGGTCCTTCTCTATACATTTCTCTATAAGCTTGGAAGACTCTATTTCTATGTTGTCAACCAAACTTAATGTCGAAAAATGCGTAGAGTGTGGTCCAATACACCTCAACTCTGAAATTGCTTTGTGTTTGACTTCCTTACTTGTGTACACCTTTTCAACATCGACATCTATTTCTCCATTAAGGTCAAATGGGAGATATTCTTTTTCTTCTTCCATGAATGGAATTTCTATAGGTATAAGCCGATCACGGAGACACTCAAGAGGTTCTAATTGCTGGGCTTCATCCAAAAATTCACCCTTGTATTCCTCTTGTAGTTCCTCTTGAATATCGGCTAAAACTGTCACCTGCAAATTATCACAAGCTTCAGCCTCATCACACATCTCTGTGAGTTTGACGCTCATCCTGCTTACAGCCTCTGCATTCTCCTTTTGCTGAATGATCAATTCTGCCACCGACTCCTTCATTGCTTCTGATTGCTCCAGGAGTTGTTTCATCATGTCCTCTATTTGAACTTGGCGTCCCAAGTCCTCATTTTCAACATGCCTATATTCAGCAAAAACAACAAAAGGATCATAGTAGGGGCTTAGGGGAGGGGAATATGCCTTTGGACAATCACCCCAATGGCCATATTGACACCCACATATATTGCACGTGTTACAGTTTTGCCACAAGTGGGGTCCTCCGCAATTCATGCAAGATTCGCCGAAATATGCGTATCCACCATTTATATTCCAAGATGCCATGTCAATGAGGGTATCCGAAAGAGAGAAAAATTAAAATGAACAAAGAATTAAAACAAATACTAAGACCAAGTTGTCAACACTTAAGAAAATAAAACAAAAATACAGTAAATTTACACTTAACACAATTTCACAAATCGCCTAGCCTCCCCGGCAACGGCGCCAAAAACTTGCTCGGCTTTGTACTCGGGTTGGTAATTTATATTAAAAACTGACACGCAAGTGCACGTGGTCAAACAAGTAATAAAGTGGCTAAGTAGCCAAGTATCGATCCAAGGAGGCTCAAGATATGTAAAATTGCCTAATTTACTATATTTCTATTTAACTTCTAATTAGGCTAACAACAACGTACCCAAGAGTTAATTGAGTTTTTGTTTCTAAACTATATACTACAATTAATACAAACTATTTACTCTTGAATTCAGACAATGGATATGAACATGCCAAGGTTAAGAACAAGTAATGAACTTGATAATCATGATAATTTTGGTTAATTCTCTTCTTCATGTTGCTAGCCAAGAACATTAGCCTAGAAATTAAAACTCTCGTATTTAATTTCACTTTAGAATCATAAGCCATCCGTCTACATTTCTGTGATCAAATGCAATTTATGACCTAGCACTACAATTCCGGTTCCTAAATTGACTAATACGGCTTTCAAGTATATTTCTATCAGAAAAGCACATCAAAACCCAATTTTCCCAAATCAAGTTAAGAACAATACCCTATTAATTCACAACTTTCCAATTTCTTGCTCTTTCGAGTGAAATTGGACTTTTTAGATATACATTAATGTTGGTCATTCACTAATGCAGTAAGAACAAGAATTAATAGAACAACATTAAAGAAGAAGAATAAAACTATATCAATTAAAATCAGAATTCATTACACATGATCAAAACCTCAGCAAGAAAGAGAATTAGCCACTCATTCTTGGATTGATCATCCTCAAATGAGTGTAAATTATACTTACAATTGATAGAAAGAAGAAAAGAAGAGAAGAAATCCCTTAGCTTTTCCAATCTTCAACTGCTACTAACCCACGTTCCTGCTCTCCACTTCTGAACTCAGTCTAAAAACTGAAAACTAATTAAAATAAACCTAAGTGTGCTATTTATACTAGTGGGAAATTTTTCCCGGAATAACAAGCAACGTGTCACGGAGGCCAACGCGGAGCACTGCCTCCGTGACACGGCGTGGACGCGGACCCTGACTGGAATTTCCAGGGTCCGGAAAATCAACCTCAACGTGGCACGGAGGCCATCGCGGAGGCCTATCTCCGTGCCACGGAGCTGACGCGCAGGCACACTGGAAATTGCCAATTTAATTCATGCCCAGGCAGTGTGCTACCGCGATGGTAGCGTGGCACGGAGCCATCGCGGAGCCCCTATAAATCCTGCATTCCAAGGTCTTTTCCACGCTCGCATCCAAGTCCAACTCCGACATAGTTCCAACATGCATTTTAGCTCCTAAAAATCACCTTTATCTGCAAAACAAATGCTAATCATGTTGGTTAGTATAAATTCGCATTTTATTACCAATTACATGATATTATATACACATTGCACAACAAACAAGGTAAAAATGATACATTTGAGTATCACTTGGGCATATAAATCTGCCCAAGATCACTAACCTTCCATTCTAAGACTAGCTCATAGGGAAACTAATACTTGACGACTCTGGTTCTGCAGTAGACAGAGGCATAATAGGAATGTAACCAATCCATGCTAAGAATGAGGTCAAAGTCGACCATGTATAGCTTTGTAAGATCAATTGGGATAACTTTAATCAACACTAAGACTGAGCAATTTCTATATACCTGGCTGACTCTAACTGATTCACCAACCAGAGTAGAAACTGAGAATGGTTCTGAGATAACTTCTAGACTAATATCTAACTGAACAACGATGTAAGGAGTCACGAAGGAAAGTATGGCTCCTAGATCTAGCAAAGCATATATATTAATGTGGAAAAGGCGTAACATACCTATAACCACATCAAGTGAGTTCTCCTGATCCTGACGAGAAGAGAAAATATAAAAATGGTTCTGGCATTAAACTCCTCCTGTACCTGAAGCAGTGTTCTGCTGGGCTGAGTGACCTGCTGGAGCTGCTGAGGTAGTAGGCTAAGTTTTCCTCGTCCTGTTGACGGACAATCTCTCAATTTGTGACCCGGTTGACCACAACCAAAACAACCCTCCTTCTCCAAACTGCACTCCCCAGGGTGATTTATGCCACATTTAGGGTAGGTTTAAAATGAGTGGCTGCTAGAGACGTGACTCTGGGACTGGGAGCCTGATTCTCCACCCTTTCGGTCCTTGTAGGACCAGAAAGAAGGGGCACTAGCTAATGAGGGTACTGGAGGTTTCTGCTGCTTCTGCGGGAAACTACTACTGCCTGACCTCTGCTGGACATACTTAAATGAGTTGTTCTTTCCTGTTCGTTCTCCCTCTGAATCTCCTTTAACTTATCCACCTCTATCTACTGTGCATGAATGATGAGACTGGAGAGGTTGATGTCTTTGATTAGCATCACAGTTCTGCATTCCTTAAGCATCAAATCTGACACTCCATTAATGAACTTGAGCATACGAGCCCATCGGCGTAACAACCATTTCCATAGCATATCTCGACAACCGAGTGAACTCCAATGCATACTCCTCTATCTTCATGTTGTTCTGCCTCAAGTTCATGAATTCGGAAGCCTTAACTTCCCTTAACTCCCGAGGATAGTACCTATCCAGGAATGCCATAGCGAACTCATCCCATTCCATCAGACCGACCTCATTCGGCCTTCTCTCCTTCCACTGATTGTACCAAATCTGAGCCACCCCTTTCAACTGGTAGGCAGCCAGATCCCGTGCTCTATGTAGAGGTGGCACCCATGATTTGGGTGATCTTCTGTACCTCATCAACAAAATCTTGTGGGTCCTCATCAACTTTAGACCCATAAAATGCCGGAGGGTTCATTTGTGTGATATCCTAAACCCTGGACGCAGCTGCAGACCTATTGGTGTTGATTGGTACTGCTTGTTGGTTAACCTGACTGGTCACTGCCTGAACCAGCATTTGAATCGCTGCCTGAAACTTTGCGGGGTACACCTGGTCATCCTGAGGGGCTGCGGGAGCTAGTGGGGCTGGCCAGTTAGCATTCCTAGTCCTTCTTCCATTTTCTCTTATTGGAGGCATAGTTATCTGAAAAGAGTATAGTATGAATAAGAGGATTTTTTTTTAGATTAGATCAACACATGACGAGGATCATGAACAAAAGGGAAATTTCATAATAATGTCTTGTAGCCTCCCCATAATAAGTGTGGCACTCTTCACACTCATGAAAAAGACTCTACTTGACGGGGCTTTTAGATATTCTAGGATACTATAAACCTAGTGCTCTGATACAAAATTTGTCATGACTGGAGTCTACACCCTGGATACGACACGATACTTGGTGCAACAAGTGACCCCAAGCTAACTCATGGTTTAACATCACACTGGTATACTGAATTAAATATAGCAAAAGTTGTGAACATATAACTAAATAAACTGATTCTGAAAATAAGAAATGTTTGATATGATCCTGAAATTTTATGCCCAAGTGCAAAAAATATACTAAACATCACTATGTCTGAAAGCCACCTAAGAATTGACGAGTTGCTGGGACAAGCCCCCAGCTAACTTTAAAATCTAAAATCAAGAAAGCTGAATAAACTGAACTAAGCTCTCGTCCTCGAAAGATGAAGATTCACTAAAAGATACTGCTAGTGAAATCGTCGGAAGGAAATTACTAACAATGTTGTGACTGAGAACCTGCACCTGTATCATAATATGATACAACATGGAAAATATGCTTCAATACTTTGAATGTACTGAGTATGTGAGATGTAAGTAAAAACAGTAGAATACACACCTGAGTTGATATGACATGAAATGACCAACAGTGAGCTAATAAGTACTGGAATATAATTGTAATAATGCAGATACAACACTGACTAATGGTCATAAACATATCCTAAAAACTGAATAAACTGAACTGAGCTGAAATCTGTGACTGAATTGAATTGAGTTGTACTGATAAGTGAGAGAGTCTATAACCGATATATAACTACGTGAGCTACATTAGAGTTCGATGTATACACCCCATCGGTGATAGCCACTGTACCTTGCCAAGGTATAGTGGCTGAGTTAGGTGATCACTGTCTGAGGCCCATTTGGGCTAATGACCTATGGTGGCAGCGTAGTTTTGGGAACCTATGTGCGCTGAACCCCGACCTGCTTGGTGCTAAGTCCTACTCCCACTGGAAGTCCTAATTATGACTGCTAGATTGATAACTTGAACCTGATGTCCTAAGACTAAAGTTAGGAATACTTATCTGAATGTACCCTGAGAGTCTGAAGGACCTGATAATTGAAACTGTGTTCTAAGACTGGCCAGAGCTGCTTTATCTGAAAGCATCATAACCGTCTAGAGAATAACCTGATGGCTAATAACTGAGACTATAGCGTTTTACTAAACTCCTCAAGAGACTGAATATAATCAAACTAATCAGATGACATTTTTGTACGACATTGAAAGAGCTAAGTACTGACTGAGACCGAATAATCAATAAGTCAACTTTTATTCATATAATTTTACTATCATGGTGATCAGAAGGGAACTATCAGAATCAAGCAATATTCGCATCTGGATAATTATGCAAGACTCTTTCAAATCACATTTAAAGATTAGGGCTAAAATACATATTTCACGGAAAGAGATATCAACATGAATTATAACTAGCAGTAACCTTCAAGATTTCACAAGAATTATATCAAGAAGAAAATTCATAATCTAACTGAAAGACAACCCTAATTTTGATCCTAAAATGGCTAGAACTAATAAAGTTTTTATAAGGGTTTGGAGGGCACAAGGAAAGAACAATTCCCTTGTTGAAATCTCACATACCTGGAGTAGAGATACCCTTGAGAGATCGCTTGAAAAATATGAGGAGAAACTGAAACCCTTGTTCTTGCTCTAGGGGAATTGTCTGAGTTTTCTATGTACTAAACTTGAGAGAATGAGAGAAATAAGGAGAGAATGTTGACTAACTCCCTAAATCCCCTGATTTTAACCCCAAAATGACATAATGTAGGCATTAAAATAACGGGAAGTTACAATAATGTCCCCGGGAGAAAGTCTGAAAAATTGCCTGTTGGGATCGAACGGGTCACACAATGAGTCGTTGGTTGATATCACGACTCATTGGGACCAATCATTGGTCCTAGTCCAAAATTTCATACTTACTAGAATTGGGAAACAGGAGGGAACCACGACTCATTGGATGAACCAACTGGTTGTTGGTTCCTCTCGTGGTCACTAGAAGAGTTTTAAACCAAAAACTTGGACTCGTACCCACAGATGACACAACGACTCGTTGGTTGGTACAACAGGTTATTGTCACTTCTTGTCATCGTTGCTCATTGGCACCACTGCCTTTTCCTGAAGGGTTTTTGGATCCGGCGATAGGTGGGGAACAACGGCACCTTAGAGGGGACAACGAGTCATTGCTTTCACTCATTGCTTCTTTGAGAATTTTCAACCCTTATTGGAATCCTTCCAATGGCTCCCTATAATGAGTCGCTCAAGCCAATGGCGACTAGTTGGATGGATCATTGAATCTAGGGAAGAAATTTTTCGGAGGCTGACAATGACCCACACAAAGAGTCATCCCATCTGACAATTACTTGTTGGTTTAGTCGTTCTGAGGAAAAAATTTCTGGTTCTTTTCTAGTTTTTCATACTGAGTCTGGGTTTTAACCTACGAAACTTTTGGTGTGTTACACAAATTTTTTTGAGGGGGAAAATTTTTCATAAGTAATTACATATGCATGCTTCAAGCTCATTTGCCACCACCACTTAAGTCAAGAGCACTTTATTCAACCAAGAACAACACAGACATAGACTGATACCCTTAAGAAAGTCTAATCACATTTTCATGCTTTAAGCTCATTTTCTACCACAAACTAAGTCAAAAGTACTTTATTCTACCAAGAACAATAGGGAAATTGACTGGTTCCCTTAAGAAATTGCCAAGCAATCTATCATTGGAACCAATCACTACAATATTTAAACTACATAATTATGTCAGATTTAACATAAATTAAATCTTTTGAGAAAGAACCATGAGTAAAAAGATTTGGGAAGAGTCTAAACTACTCTAAGATATAATAAAAAACAAAAAATTACCTACACACTATCAATCATAGTCACACATAAAAAATACAAGCCTCACCCAACTTGAATATACGCAATGTACAGAATGCATGAAACTGAATATACCAGGACATTAACTCCTACACAAGGATCTCTATCAATCAATCATCACTCACCCGAAACTTCACATAAGAACATAACATTTTTGTTGGAATCCAAGTTACACAAGTTCCACCCTAATCTATGATAAGGACCAGGACTAACTTTCAGCTAATCGGAAGCCTGAGAGTCTAGGGAAATTATAGACATACATTTTCTTACTCAAATCATGGAATCGTGAGCCAAGAACACGATGTAAATCATGGATTCTATATCCATACAATCTCAGAGATTCAAATCATTCTTTAAACATGTATAGAAAAATCATGGTAAAAATAAGCTTGTCATACTTCATAAGAACCCTAGCTTGACAATAATGCTAATGCATAGGAAAATTCTAGAGAACATGCTACTACCGTTTCTTATGCCAAAATTATGAATTTAATAATGATTTCATAATACACATTGCTACTTATCATGAGGGTCTGGAAATTTATGTAAAACATATGATAAATCATGCTAGATTGAAACCTCAAGACATAAATTCTTGTTAGAATTAAATGACTAGGGTTTTTACGTAAATCTCGGGACACAAGGACGAAAGGGAATCCTTGTTGAAGTCTCACATACCTGACTTGACGAAATGTCCCTCTAGAACTTGAATCTTGAAGTCGTTGAAGAAACCCTAGGTGTTCTTGAGTTTTTGAAGAGAAGAGGAAGAAGAATTTTTGTAATTTTTTGGATTCAATGAGGGGTTAGGCTAGATATTCCCTTTAAAATCGTCTCTCCAGAAACCCAAAACGATGTCATTTCGAAGTTAGAAGCATAGGAGTTTACAAAAATGACTCTTAAGAAAACTGGAATTTTCCCCGAATCTGAGGTCACGACTCACGCAACGAGTCATCGTCATAATCAACGACTCGTCGTCTCGCCCATTAGGTACATTGGAGATCCAAAATTTTTTATCATTCTTTAGACCACGACCAATGTAACGAGTCATTACTAATTTCTCTAAAGTCACAACTTCTCCCCTCTAACGACTGACTTGACAATTCGTTGCCCTACGTAACGACTCGTCACGTCCTTCCATCAACTACACTGACTTCATAACTGATGCCACCACCTAACGACCGACATAAAGAGTTGTTCCCTAACTCATTCTGAAGCAAAAATTTCGGCTGACTTTTTTGCTGAGCTTCTTCTAACTTCGGGGTCTGATCTCTAGGTCGTCCGGGGTGTTACAATATCTCCCCCTTGGGAACATTCGTCCTTGAATATTGGCTGAACATACTGAAATGATAGAGATGAAATCGATATCCAGATATCAATCAATCACAGCTAAACACCAACAGAGTATTTAACTCCGAACCAACCCTACACACCAAATCTGAATATCCGCATCTAACATGCATACCATGGCTCAAAGGAAGCTGAAGAACATGAAACCAGCATAGAACTAGATAAAACACTGAAAAGAATTCTTCCCCCTTTTTATCCAGTGCAGAACTGATATGCACTGATTCTTCATTCTCAAATCACTTCCTGATACTAAGCTAGGATTTAGAATATCTAATTTGACTGAGGTTAAGGAGTTCATAAGCACGAGTCATTCCTGACATCTGACACTAAGCACATACATGTGTTGGTCTAGTTTTACTGAACTTACTAAGTAATTTCTATAGACTGAGTTTGAGTTGACTACACCGAAAAACATGAATTAACACACATAACTGATTCATAACATGAAAATAAGCATAAAGCACTCATAGAACAAGACTGGCATCACTGTATAAAAAGATTACCTCTAAACCTCGGGAATCTGCATATAGGAAATGGAGACACTTTAACTTCAACTGAAATACAAGGGAAATTATCTAAACCCTGGAGAGGTCAACATACTGCAACTGCTAAAGCTGGAACTTCTTATGAGCGTTCTCAAGGTCCAACTTATTTCACATATTCACTATCTCCCCCTTAGCTTAAAGTCATCATTCTCAAGCTTTTAGATCCTTTCTTTAGGCTAGACTAACTGTTATACCCCGTAGAATCCCCGGAACTTAGATGACCTATTCCCACGTTGGTTAAGCATATTTGAAGGCCATACGTGTGGGAGAAAGGCCCGGGGAAAGATCGGACAAGAAGCCTGTCGAACCATCGCGGAAGGAGCTGAGGCAGAGCCCCTCCGCGATGGCAGCGTGTCACGGAGGAGGAGCCTCCGTGTTGGCTCCGTGACACGTTGGCCTTGTCCAGGCCCAAGTATATAAAGCCCCACATAGGTTTTAATTGATAAAAATCCTTTAAATTTCCAGAGAACAGAGGGCAACCGGCAGAGGGAGAAAAGGAACGAAGAAAATTAAATAATATTTGTCCGATTACACTGCCAAACACTGCCCAAACTAAAATTAATCCCAGATACCGAAGTATTTAGCAGCAGAGGGCATTCCTACGGATTCAGTTTCGTAAAATACGGCCGACGAATCGTCGAGCCACCGAGCTAAGGTAAGTGGAATTGCTCTAAATTAGTGTCTATGTGTTCCTAGCTGAGAAGTGAATATTTCTCCCTTCTAGGCCGCTGAAAAATAGCGAGTTTCTGGCCGTCTTTCGATAAGCCTAAGTTTAGGCTATAAACTATATCGAAAGTGACGTTGCCTTTTGAAATAAAGTTGTATTTTATGTTAATTGATATGTTTATGAATGCAGTTGGGAGAAAACAGTTGAAGTACCGGCCGAGTTCCGCCCGACAGACAAATAACTCAGAGATAAGGTATGTAAAGTTAAGTTTCCTCGGCAAGTTGAGTAACCTCGAAGCAGTATAGTAATTTACAGACCAGTAGCATGTTTAGAAAGCGATTATCGTGTTATTTTGAATATTGGTGCAATATGAGAAGTTTTGGGTTGTAACGTGTACGATACCTATCCGTACGATATAGATTCGGGCGTAAGTGGTTAAGGTTGCCCAGTATATTCAGTATGTGATGTAATTTGCCATGTTAAGATATTGTTGTGTTTAGCTGAAACCTCGCAAGGTAGTACAGTATCAGTAAAGCGTTCCAGATATAGAATAGTAACTATATATGGTTTAGAAAGCATGTCAGAAATAGGAAATTATGTTAACACAGAAACTTAGTAAACAGTATAGTTTCCAGCAGAAACACCTCCTCGTATAACTTTACCCCAGTACAGTTTGACAGGAGGCTATATTTATATTTATACTTACCTGTCTCAGCATGTATCAGACACTTATAGATTACTATTATTAGCTCAGTATGTGATTTATACGGTACCTTACACCTATTAGTCCTAGCTTATGAGATACACAGACAGCATGATTAGTTGAGACCATTGTATTGATTGGGGTTGGATTACCTAGCATCCCTGACCGCCCAGGGTTAATAGCTGTATTGACTCGTCCGCCAGAGGACGAGGATACATCGCTCTACGGAGTGATATGCCGTCCCGCAAGGGGACGAAGATGGGATGCCAATTTCCCCATATTGTGCCTTGGTCGTCCCTTATACACCCCCGTCGAGCGGGTACGCCCGGGGTGTTGATTTAGAGTCCTTCGGACTTAGATACAGTTATAGTCAGGGGCTCAGCGAGCCCAAGTGCATACCCAGGGACCAGCAGGATGCTTACAGCCACTATAGGAGATGGGATGACCGGGGTAGGGGTATAGATTCTGTGTTGATTGTACCTCCCGGCTTATGAGGGCCGGGTAAGGTTTGTGTGTGCTATGTTATGTTATTTCATGTTATGCCATGTTATGTTAGATACAAGTAGATCAGCAGTAGCACGATACGTTTCCAGGTATGACTCTTATCCTTCCCAGTAAAGATTGAGAGAAGGTATGATTTACATTATCAGACAGTTAGTCTATTCTCTCTACTTCAGTTTCTTCAGTTATATTATTGTATTCAGATTTTGCTCAGTTATTGCTTTACATACTTAGTACCAGCGGTACTGACGCCCGGTGGGGCACTGCATTACTTGCCTGCAGGTACTTATAGACGAGCAGGTGAAACTACGTGATTCCTGTCAGCGATCGAGTATTCAGCTCCTATCATCCGGAGACTGAATTCCAGAGGTGTATTTCAGTTCTTTTGTTATATAGTACGGGTAGGTCGGGGCCCTGTCCCGATCAGTTCTATTACCATTCCTAGAGGCTTGCAGTCTGTATATATTCCCTGTGGTCAGATGAGCCGGTTGTGTGGGGCCGTGCAGTTGTATAGTTGCCTTTACTCTTTCTTCCTTTTATGATGGTCGTGTAGGGCCATAGTTTGCCAGTAGTGGTGACCTTGCCGGTCACGTAGTTCTTTTCATGCGTTATGATTGAGTTGCAGATAACTAGACAGCATGGTGGCCTTGTCGGCCCGCATAGGTTCCTCTGAATTAGTATGTTTCTGGTCAGCTGCTAGTACAGGTACAGAAGGCTATAGGACAACGGGCCGGGGGCTGTATTTACAGCCGTTATATAGCCCTTTGTTTCCAGAAATATGAGTTAGAGCCAGTCAGACACCAGATGTGCCCACGCTTAACAGTCCAGCAGGTCAGGTCCTAGTAGGGCACCAGGTGCCAGTCATACCCCCCAAGGCGGGGTGTGACAAACTTGGTATCAGAGCAGGTCGTATCCCAGGGAGTCTGCAAGCCGTGCTAAGTAGAGTCTTGTCTATGGATGTGTTGTGCACCTCATACTATAGGCAGGAGGCTGCGAGGCATGATATGATGGTTACCCTTCTTTCTCAGTCAGTCGTGCTTTAGAGCGGTACAGTATAGGGTTGAGTCCCTGAGAACTTACCGTATTCTCTGATTACAGATACAAAGGCAGATCAGCATTACCCTATCACAGGCAGAAGATCAGAAATAGCAACGGAAGAGAGCATCAATCAATTACATGATAACTACAGCAGCAGGAGGAGGTATCAGAGACCTCCCAGCGTGATACCTTTATTGGCATTACTCCCAGTATACGTTGATAACGTCAGAATAGGAAGTCAGAAGTATAATGTATAAGTGAGTTGAATTATTTATTAGTTATATGAGATCTGATTATGATTACAGATAAGGTCAGACCACCAGGTAAGTATAAGAAAGAGAGGGAAATGCAGGAATCCCAAATACATCTTTTTGGGTTTGATACAGTTAAATACTTTTACTTGTTGCAATAAGAAAAGGGCTATTCCCACCTTTTGGTTTTGATACCAGTATAGTAGAAGGGCATAAAGATGGGGTTACCAAAGCATGCAGTAAGTAAAGATGGGTTGATTGATCCTAGTAAGTGTTAGAAAGTATAAAGAGCCCCTAAGATTACGTAAGTTGTGCAGACCCTTATGACAATAAGCCAGTAGAGAAAGTAAGACTGTTAGCTTACCCGAAGTAGGGGTAACAGACCTGCTAGTGATGAATGCCTAATAATAGTCAAGTTTGAGTCAGAAAAAGGCCAAGTCCGCCATATACGCTAACAGATAGCAAGACATACCTGTAAGATTATAGTTATGATCTAGTTGTAACATCGAAAGATATAGAGGTCATGTGAATCAGATGGGCTTGAATATACATCAAAAGAAGTATAGGCCGAGGCTTGATCAGTAATCTCATTAGTAACGAAAGGCAGGTACCTTGAACTCTAGAGTTCAGTTTAAGCAAGATGAGAGGAAGAAGCAGGAATGTCAGATCTTGTGGGGAAATTAGAACTACCCCGGATTGATAAAGTATTGTATTAAGGATTAAGCTTCGCGCTGACAGTAAGATCGCGGTTCAGAATACCGCAGTATGTCCGCTATGGAAAAGTTAAGAAGTTACCGATACAGCAATTCTAATCTAGTGTGGCCTAGAGATAAGGCCCAGCAGATAGACATGGGCTCTCAGCATATGCTTAGTAAGGCTACAGGATTCAAATTTCGACCCCCACATCGCAAGAGTGGCGGAATTTTAAACAGCAGACAATAACTAGAATGTTTATGTTTGTTACTTTTAGAATGGGGTGACAATGCAATGAAATGATAAGTCAGGGCAAGAGATGGTATTAGGCCGTAGAAGCAATGTATCATGTACGATGTGAGACTCAGCAGAACCTGTCAGAGATTATGAACTACCGCAGAAATCAGTACATATTGTATGTAGCTAGCGATATATATGTATACAGATCATAGATATGTTGTGAGTGGCTGCCTATAAGGGCTACAATCACAGATGCTGATTAGTAATAGAAAGCCTATACAAATTGCATTGGGGGACCAAAAAAAAAGAAAGAAAAGGAGAAGAAAGAGGGAGAAGAAAGAAAGAAAAGAAGAAGAGAGAGGGCGGATTAAGTGTGAGTTACGTATGAAGTCATAAAAACTGTCTCAGTTCTCAGTTATTAAGTTGATAGATTCATGTGTTGTTGTCGGATCTAGGCTCTAGGAGCTTACCAGAATTACTGGCCTAAAACAGATGGCTAGATAATAAGGGCGCAGTTAGACGGTCTATCGACCAGCTGGCGCCTGTATTAGCAGGGAGGCATCCCTGAAGATCGGTAACAGTAGCGCATGTGCTAGAACTAGGATTAGAGGCCGAATGGGCAAATTTCAGAGGTTAGAAATATCAGAATTGTTCTAACATGTTAAGTGGTCATACGTCATTTTCCCAGCCTTATAGGCAACAGTCGGCGTAGCCAACCTAGCAGTTATTATGCGAAACACCCCATAAGTCAGCCGGCCGCCCCAGTCAGAATACCCGTGGGTACCCCAGGGAAGGGTCCACATCAGTAGTCAGCGACAGACTAGTATTTCAGCTGGTTTTTGTAAGATATTTAGATACAGAGCCCTAACAGAAGGCCAGTATTTACAGAATAACTCATAAGACTGAGAATTCCCCAGAATAACAGTATAAATCCAAGTGGATACACACAAGACATAAGAAATTGATAGTACCCTGCTAGCACAGTGTTTATTAAGATCAGGGGATCAGTAGACTCCCCGTGAAGGTCCAGAGATTGATCGCCTGGGAGTAAGTTGAATAAGTCCAGCCTTACAGTGGTTTCAGCAAAATAACAGAGCAGTTAGATGCCCACGAGTTTGCGGTTATGCACGAACTATAAGTACTCAAGTAGGACATTTAGAGCATTGCTAGACTACTGCCACATTCGGGTCATTAGACTATTCAGTTACTTAAGGTTATGCAGCCAGATCGTTAGAGGTCATGATCAATATCAGGACCCCCCTGATCAGATGCGGGCACATGGTGTGCAGATAGTTGTTCAAGATTACCTTAGAAACCAGTAGCCTTAGCATGCGGTCAGGAGGCCAGATAAAGCTTTAGTTATACCGGTAGATTACTTGTCAGATTCTCCAGTATAATAAACCAGTATGATTGTCAGTTATATGTTAACTTTTGAAAATGTGAATCTTAGTTGAGTTTAGTAGCCTTTTTGGTCACATTGTGTCGGAGGCTGGTGTACAGATAGATACCCAGAAAAATCAAAATAGTGAAGACATAGCCTAAACCTACCACCCTGATCAAAGTACGCAGTCCCTGCGGTTAGCCGGGCATTGCAGAGGGTCTGTGGAAGGATTTTTCCACCTTAGCAGCACCTTTGACTAAATTGACACAGAAGGCAACAAAGTTTCAGTAGACTGAGGTGTGTGAGCAGAACCTCCAAGAGTTAAAATCCAGGTTAACATCAACTCCAGTGTTAGTATCGCCAGAAGGTACAGAGGGTTGGTGCAGCATGGTAAAGTAACAGTTTATGCTTTCAGGCAATTGAAGGGACGTGAAAAGAATTATCTTACCCATGACCTGGAGGTAGTTGCAGTAGTTTATGCCTTAAAAAGCGAGAATTTGGTATCACCCGGGAAGGGCTAATACGGTAGTAGATGCCCTTAGCCGTAGATCTATGAGGAGTTGGCATACTTGCCGTCTGAACAGTAGGAATAGACCCGAGAATTTTACTAGCTAGCCGATTTAGCCGTTCACATAGCAGAAATAACGGATAACAGAACGATAATACGGAATGTCGCAGCATTGTCGTTAGTGGTGGAAGTAAAGGAACGGCAGTATAGGAACTCTAGCCAGGTTTAATTTAAACATAAGATTCAGTAAGGAGAGATGACATATTTTCAGATAACCGGGGATGAAGTGTGGCGATATAAAGGCCGCATTGCGCTCCAGATATTTTGGGGCATCGTCAGCAGTTTATGAGCGAGGCGCATTACACCCGCTATTCTCTTCATCCCGATACGACAAAGAGGTACCATGACATTAAAGAGAACTACTGGTAGCCCAGTGTCCTAACTGCCAACAGTTGAAGGCAGAATATCAGAAACCAGGCAGGTTAATTTAGAACATAGCTGTGCCTCTTTGGGAATGAGAAGCAGTGAATATGGATTTCGTGGCAGGATTACCCTGTACCAGACACGGAAATGATTCTATTTGAGTAACAAGTGACAGATTGACAAAATCAACTCATTTCTTTCCAGTAAGAACTACTTTATCAGCCGAAGATTATGCTGAGTTGTATATCAGAAAGGTAGTCAGATTACATGGAATACCAGTATCCGTTATTTCAGACAGAGGAGCACAATTTACAGTTAGATTCTGGCAATCATTTCAGAAAGGTTTGGGCACGCAGATTAATTTAAGCACAACGTTCTACCCTCAAACAGATGAGTAGGCTGAGCGCACAATTCAGACGCTCGAAGACATGTTGCGAGCGGGTGTGCTAGATTTCAGTAATAGTCAAAATGAGCAGTTACCATTAGTTGAATTTGCCTCCGGAATTAGAATCCATGTATCCGGTCTGTTATGTAGCTATGCTGAGGAAATGCATAGGGGACCCGTCTAGAGTAGTCCCAGTCCAGAATATCCAGGTTACGAAGAAGCTGGCCTATGAAGGGTCCCAGTAGCTATCCTAGACAGATAGATTCGCAGACTCCGCACTAAGGATATTACGTCTATCAAGATATGAGGATCAGACATCCTCGCTTATTACAGGCCTAGTCAGGTGGTAGGTATGTCCGAATTATTACCTATGCAGTATCTTGTGGTTGTATGTCGGTAAATGATAAAGGAGAAGTGATATTTAGTTGTTCAGTGAATCTTAGAATATTGTGTGCAGTGCCTCTATTGGACTTTTCTGCATTTCAGGTTTTTGCTATAGTCCATGTTACAGGGGAAGCTCTGCCGAAGTTTTTCCAGAAAGTAAATTTTTCCATATTCCAGAGGATCCGGAAAGTCCTCTAGATAACAGTGTACATTCGAGGACGAATGTTCTTAAGGGGGGGAGAATGTTATACCCCGTAGAATCCCCGGCACTTAGATGACCTATTCCCACGTTGGTTAAGCATATTTGAAGGCCATACATGTGGGAGAAAGGCCCGAGGAAAGATCGTACGAGAAGCCTGTCGAACCATCGCGGAAGGAGCCGAGGCAGAGCCCCTCCGCGATGGCAGCGTGTCACGGAGGAGGAGCCTCCGCGTTGGCTCCGTGACACGTTGGCCTTGTCCAGGCCCAAGTATATAAAGCCCCACATCGGTTTTAATTGATAAAAATCCTTTAAATTTCCAGAGAACAGAGGGCAACCGGCAGAGGGAGAAAAGGAACGAAGAAAATTAAATAATTTTCGTGCCCAAACTCGATCCCAGATACCGAAGTATTTAGCAGCAGAGGGCATTCCTATGGATTCAGTTTCGTAAAATACGGCCGACGAATCGTCGAGCCACCGATCTAAGGTAAGTGGAATTGCTCTAAATTAGTGTCTATGTGTTCCTAGCTGAGAAGTGAATATTTCTCCCTTCTGGGCCGCTGAAAAATAGCGAGTTTCTGGCCGTCTTTCGATAAGCCTAAGTTTAGGCTATAAACTATATCGAAAGTGACGTTGCCTTTTGAAATAAAGTTGTATTTTGTGTTAATTGATATGTTTATGAATGCAGTTGGGAGAAAACAGTTGAAGTACCGGCCGAGTTCCGCCCGACAGACAAATAGCTCAGAGATAAGGTATGTAAAGTTAAGTTTCCTCGGCAAGTTGAGTAACCTCGAAGCAATATAGTAATTTACAGACCAGTAGCATGTTTAGAAAGCGATTATCGTGTTATTTTGAATATTGGTGCAATATGAGAAGTTTTGGGTTGTAACGTGTACGATACCTATCCGTACGATATAGATTCGGGTGTAAGTGGTTAAGGTTGCCCAGTATATTCAGTATGTGATGTAATATGCCATGTTAAGATATTGTTGTGTTTAGCTGAAACCTCGCAAGGTAGTACAGTATCAGTAAAGCATTCCAGATATAGAATAGTAACTATATATGGTTTAGAAAGCATGTCAGAAATAGGAAATTATGTTAACACAGAAACTTAGTAAACAGTATAGTTTCCAGCAGAAACACCTCCTCGTATAACTTTACCCCAGTACAGTTTGACAGGAGGCTATATTTATATTTATACTTACCTATCTCAGCATGTATCAGACACTTACAAATTACTATTATTAGCTCAGTATGTGATTTATACGGTACCTTACACCTATTAGTCCTAGCTTATGAGATACACAGACAACATGATTAGTTGAGACCATTGTATTGATTGGGGTTGGATTACCTAGCATCCCTGACCGCCCAGGGTTAATAGCTGTATCGACTCGTCCACCAGAGGACGAGGATACGTCGCTCTATGGAGTGATATGCCGTCCCGCAAGGGGACGAAGATGGGATGCCAGTTTCCCCATATTGTGCCTTGGTCGGCCCTTATACACCCCCGTCGAGCGGGTACGCCCGGGGTGTTGATTTAGAGTCCTTCGGACTTAGATACAGTTATAGTCAGGGGCTCAGCGAGCCCAAGTGCATACCCAGGGACCGGCAGGATGCTTACAGCCACTATAGGAGATGGGATGACCGGGGTAGGGGCATAGATTCTGTGTTGATTGTACCTCCCGGCTTATGGGGGCCGGGTAAGGTTTGTGTGTGCTATGTTATGTTATTTCATGTTATGCCATGTTATGTTAGATACAAGTAGATCAGCAGTAGCACGATACGTTTCCAGGTATGACTCTTATCCTTCCCAGTAAAGATTGAGAGAAGGTATGATTTACATTATCAGACAGTTAGTCTATTCACTCTACTTCAGTTTCTTCAGTTATATTATTGTATTCAGATTTTGCTCAGTTATTGCTTTACATACTCAGTACCAGCGGTACTGACGCCCGGTGGGGCACTGCATTACTTGCCTGCATGTACTTATAGACGAGCAGGTGACACTACGTGATTCCTGTCAGCGATCGAGTATTCAGCTCCTGTCATCCGGAGACTGAATTCCAGAGGTGTATTTCAGTTCTTTTGTTATATAGTACGGGTAGGTCGGGGCCCTATCCCGATCAGTTCTATTACCATTCCTAGAGGCTTGCAGTCTGTATATATTCCCTGTGGTCAGATGAGCCGGTCGTGTGGGGCCGTGCAGTTGTATAGTTGCCTTTACTCTTTCTTCCTTTTATGATGGCCGTGTGGGGCCATAGTTTGCCAGTAGTGGTGACCTTGCCGGTCACGTAGTTATTTTCATGCGTTATGATTGAGTTGCAGATAACTAGACAGCATGGTGGCCTTGTCGGCCTGCATAGGTTCCTCTGAATTAGTATGTTTCTGGTCAGCTGCTAGTACAGGTACAGAAGGCTATAGGCCAACGGGCCGGGGGCTGTATTTACAGCCGTTATATAGCCCTTTGTTTCCAGAAATATGAGTTAGAGCCAGCCAGGCACCAGATGTGCCCAGGCTTAACAGTCCAGCAGGTCAGGTCCTAGTAGGGCACCAGGTGCCAGTCATATCCCCCAAGGCGGGGTGTGACACTAACATCACTAACTCTTGACTTCTCATTCACCTCGGTAAGTTATCACTGAAGGCTTCATACTTATAACCATTTCATACTAGTCATGGGAAAATTCTTATACTAACATGCTAAATGGTATCTCATACCTTATACTATGGCTCCTAGGCCTAAAACATGCAAGGATCAGGATAAGAAACATCTTAACATACCTGTTACTATATATGGAATTATCGGCCATCTGTACTGGATGTCGTGCTCTGCTGAGATGAGCAAGTTGTTGGAGTTACTGGGATGGTAGGTGGAGTCCTCCCATGTTCTGCCATAGGGAAATTCCTTATTCTATGGCCCGACAGACCACATCCAAAACATCCTTCCCTACCAAACAAACATTTTTTGGGGTGCCTCCTTCCACACTTCTCGCAAACTGGGTGACTCGACAAGGCTGCAGAAAAGTTAGATGGAGCTCTACCTTTACCCTGTTTGGTTGCTGGGCACTCCCTGAGTTTATGGCCTGACTTGCCACCCCAAAAGCAACCGCCTGAGCCAGCCCTGCATTCTCCCAAATATTTCTTCCTGTAGTTCTCGCAAGCTGGATATGTAATCTCCCTTATCTGAGTTTGATAGAAGCAATGGCTATCGATGGTGTTGGGGCTGATAATCTCTGACGAGACTGGAAACGAGGTCTACAACTCATCCTCTGTTGGGAATACCTTATGTCCCTTGTCCTTGCTCTCTTGCTTCCCTTTTCTTCTCCTTTGATCCTTCCATCTGCTTTTGGACCATAAAACTCAGATGGATTCCTTTCTAAGAAGTTTTGATCCTTGGTAGCTATTATCTCTTCATTAGGATTTGCAGGTGTGACAGTTTTCTGGTTAACCTGAGTGGTCGCAGCCTGTATTAACACTTTAAGGGCAGCCTCGAGCTCCGCATCTGTCACTTGCCCATTGAGAGGGTCTACTGGGGTTGGCGGGACTGATGGATTCCTTCTATTCTTCCCTCTATTAACACCCCTTGTGGGAGACATTATCTGCAAATGCGTTAAGCACGAATTAGAAGAGAGACCTTAAAGTTTACACTCTATCATAAAAGGAAATTTTTTCCTAATAACATCTCGTAACCTCCTCGTTATAAGTGTGGCGCGCTTCACACCCATGAAAAGGACTCTACTCGATGCGACTTCCAGACTTTCCGAGGATACTCTAAACCTAGTACTCTGATACCAAGTTTGTCATGACTCGAGCCTACATCCTGGACGTAACACGGTACTTGAAGTCACTAGTGACCCCAAGTCAACCCCTGTCTATCATACACTGGTATTCTGAGTAAACATGCACAATGGAAATTTGAGATAATATAAATATGGTATTTATGAAAAATTAAAAACTGAAAATAGAGAGTTAAAATATCTGAAAATTTGAAATCAAGTCTACATCTGAAAGCCATCTAGATCTGATGAGTTGCTGGGAAAAGCCCCTCAGCTAGCTCTAAGGTATAACTGAACGAAAGAAACTGCAGAAATCAACATCGTCCTCGAAAGATGAGGACTCACCAGTTGCTGGGACAAGCCCCTCAGCTAACTCGCGGCATAACACAGATACTACATATTGTGTAGCATCTCTTGGGTTGCATCTCAAAAAGCGCCCGATTTAACATCGCAACATAACACAAGTACCTAAATCAGTTGGAGGAGTCATCCCTATGGTGGGACTTTCTCACCCACTTTCTTCCTTTCGAGCAGCAAAGGTTGTGCTTTACTCATTTGGTTTTTGCTTTTTTTGCTTGGGTGATACCTTCATGTCAAGCTTGGCAGCATTATCTTCGCCTTTTACATCCTCAATTATAGCAATCCTATCATAATCCTTAGGCAACAAATGCCCTTTCCCTACTGTGAAAGTGATCTTCTCATACTTGACTAGGAATTTGATTTCATATTTTCTCGAGTCCATTATAGCTCTCACAGTGGCAAAGAATGGACGCCCGAGGATGATGGAAATCTCAATATCCACAACAAAATCAAGGACCATAAAATTATTCGGTAGTGTAAATTTACTGACTTTAAGAAGAACATCCTCCACAATATCCACCGGTTTCTTTATAATTTTATCTGCCATATGTAGTCGTCTGTTGGTGGGTTTAGCATGATCAGACCAGATCTCTTGTAAATGAAAAACGACATCAAATTTATGCTTACCCCATTGTCATAAAATTCTCTCACACAATCATAATCCTCAATAGTTCATGGAATTATAAATGTGTCGGGGTCACCCTTTTTTTTAATATTGGTAACCGTGATGATAACACTAACTCGATGAGTAATTGGAACCACCTCCTCTGCATTGGGTCTCTTCTTGATAAGAAACTTTTTGAGATACTTGGCAAAATTGAGCATTTGTTTGATAGCATTAATGAATGAAACCCTCAAGGTTGCCTCTTTCAACAGCTCAATATGCCTCTCAATCTTGGCATCAAGTGTTTACTTCATCAATCTTTGTGGAAAGGGAGGAAGAGGTTTTGGAATGATAAGAATTAAGAAATGTCTACCACCTTAAAACCTTCTCCTTGACTCTTAAGCCTATCACAACTTCTTCACTTGCAATATCAACCTGAGGCTACGCCACAACATCATCACTAACCTCATCAAATTTACCATTCACATCCTTGCCAATATTATAATTCAATACCTTGTCATTTCGAGTCATGATGTCCATGCAATGAGCATTGGGACCTCCTCCATTTCCTTTAAGATTGACAACTGTGTTGCTAGGAAGTCGCCTCTTTTCTTCGGATTGTGCTCTCTTGAGAGATCTCTCATTTGTTGCTCTAACTTTTTGATGGATGTTGTGTGGGAGCTAACAACTTCAGTCACACTTTTTACACATGCATGTGGCCTCTCTTGATTTTGGAGCACTTTCTCTAACATGCCTTCGATTTTTGAGCCTCTGTTATCTTCCTTCTAATTTTGAGAACTAGAGGAGCCCCTCAGTGGAACATAAGGATTTGAGCTCTCCATGGTCATTTTAGTAAATAAGCTAGTGATTTTAGTATTTTCTATAAATTACTTCTTGTTGTAGCTAAATTATTTAAGTTTCCTATATTTTTATTAGTCTAAAAATATTTAGCCACTATATTTATTTTTATATTTAAAAAGTAAAAAAAATACAAAAAGAAAAGGCCAAAAAAATAGTAACAAGAACTTAAATTAATTTAAAAAGAAATAATTTTTTTTTAAAAAGAGACTAGAAGAAATAAAATAATATCATGATAGTGACAGCTAAAAGACAAAAAAAAAAGCTGCAATATTGACGTCAACATGACATCAACCCAAAAAATATATAAAAAGTATGAGATATTTTGTGTAATTATTTTAGGGGATATCAAAGTAAAGGGGCATTCTCATGTAAGTATTTTAATTTTTATGGGCATCTATGCTAATTTTCCTAATTGATATAGTAGTAATGTGCATGATTTTTCATACAAAGTAGTAATTTTACTATCTAATAAGTGTCAATAAGCAGCTCTAGTTGGTAGCAAATAACAGGTCAATATGTCTACTTGAGCAAATTAAGCAGGCAGCAGCTCAACGTGGATGTTTTCCCTACAAGAATAATTTTGATATTTTCTGCATTTCGTATTTTGACGTTGTTTCACTTTTATGAATTTATGTTTATGTTATTTCACTTTAGAAAAAAATAACAGGGCAATAAGCAAATTTTTAAAAAATGTAGGACTCGTTAAGAGGAAAAAAAATTAAAAAATTATAATGAAAAGGATGCTTTGGTGTTGTTGGGCTTTAACGATTTATGTTTGTATTATTTTCACTTTAGACAAAAATAATCAGATAATATATAATTTTTTCAAAAAATGTGGAACACGTTAATGGAAAAAATTATAAGCTATATGAAAAAAGAAAAAAAATGCGGGTCGCCAAAAATAAGAGTACAATTTATTTGAATAGTAAAGGAAGGAACAATAAAAACAAAAACTAAATAAGCGATAAACATATGGGGAGAAAGGGGGGAAAGATGAACGTATTAGTTGTTTTTATGGTTTAAGATTTGGAGTTTGAAGTAAAAAATAATACTCTGAACAGTATAATCTGAAATTAAATAATTTTAAAATTTGGTATAATGTTATTTTTATTGATTAAGACAAAAGTGTTTAAATTTCTATTGAGTACATACAACATAAAAATTAAAGTGAACTAAGAATATTTTTTAGCTTTAACAGATAGAAAAATTAAAATCTTTATATTAGCAGTTGCATTAATAGTCAAAACATTAAAAAATTATATTAAAATTGATATTATTGGGTTGACGCATTCCTTTGTCTAGTACATTTACACACATGCACAAATATATATGATCGACAAGTAACACAGTGATAAGTAGAGTATCGATCCTATGTGAATGTATGATTAACTATTTACGAGATCAAATTAATACGAATTATATCTTCAAGCAATTTTCCAGGAAGTGATTATGATTAACTAAAAATACTGCTAAAATATGAAATAATCAAGTGAAGAAAACAAACAAGCAAACTTCAACACTTATATAATTCAGTAAGATAAGAGATTCAAGAGTTATGGTTCATTTAACAATTCTGTTGGGTTGTCCACTAGAATTGACTAACTGATCTATCTTATTTGTTAATTGACAGAGTTAATATCACTCAAAAGAATCTTCTGAATTTTTACTGGTCCATTCAAGTTAACTTAACACATATACTTCTATTCATTAGAATTAACAAGAGAACATCATTAATTTCTATAAAATAATTTATCAAGACGATTTGGTATATTCGTATCTTAATAGCGAATATTGCTCGAGGTCAGATTCAAGAACAAGTTCTATTCAATCCTCTATGCAATCTATAATTTTCACTTTTGATTCAACTATAAGTTCGCAAATAGTATTTAATTATTGGACCAAAAATCAAATAATTAAGAGTGAGATTGAATAAATAAACCAATGCAATAAATCAATAAGAACAATTTAAGCTTCAAACTACAACAATCTCGTTACACCAAAACCCTGAAACTATAACAATATTACAAAAAAAATAAAGAGAAGAAAAACTTTAGGATTGAAATTGCTCCCAAGTCTCTCTTATTGTCCTTCTTTGCTCTCTAGGTCAAATCCCTTTCTCTAAGTTCAATATCCATTCAAAATCACATTTTATATGTATTTATAATATGTAAAAATATTCTTGGACCAAAACACTCTTAATGAACCAAAACAAAGTCGGACAGAATTGAAACATGCTTCTTATGTCGCATGGCACGTCGTGCCATGCATATTTAGAGAGTAATTTTCTTCGGCCAGCTCCAGAGATACCTTACCATTACCACGACAGAAGGCACGTTGTAGTATGCCAAAAATTGGTCCTCCGACTCTTTTGTTGACTTCTCTTGTGTGCGCTTGATTCTCAATCCTAATTCATTTCCGGTTAGTCTTTTTAGATTTTTACTCAAACTTTAAAGTTTTTTTCATTCGTTTTAACACCAAATCATGTACTATACAATAAAACATATATATTGAGCTCAAATAATTACAATTCATACTATAATCTAATCATGATAAAATGTGAGGTAATATATAAAAATGTGTACTTCTAATCGTACATCAAATAACTATCCACTAACTCATAATATCTCATATTTTTAGGGGTCATTTGACAGGTGGCCAGAGTTATGCAGGTACTAATAAATGAATTAATTATGAATATATATATATATATATATATATATATATATATATATATATATATATTATTAATGCAGGAATTAGTTATACAGAGTTTGGTTATTATGTATTAGCTATTCATATATTAATTATTCAATCTTCTATTCTGCATAAAATAATACATAGATTCCCTTATAACTTATTGATGTATTAGTTATGTAGATTTTAAAATTGTAAATCAAACATCGTATTAATTTTATACATAAATAACTTACCTCCTAACCAGCTAACAAACATGGTATTACTTATGCAAGACATAATACATGCATAACCCACTTCCAAATCAGCTATCAAATGACCCTTTACTTCAATAATACTTTATTACTTTCTTATCTATTATTTGAAAAATTCTCTACACCTATAAATATTGGTCTTTATTTATTATCTTTGAATAAGTGTTATAATGAGATGTAGTTGAGCAAAAAAGACAGGGTTGTAATAAAAAAAGGATAATTTAAATCTCCAGCATATTCACTATAAATAAAAGAATAGTATTATTTGTTGAATGAGTGCGTTCAAAGTTGAGCTTCAAAATCAACAATCATTCGGGAGTTTGATTGAGTCATACAATGTTATTGACCAATTATATCCTCGAGCGGCAAATCATAGTATTATTTTTAAACTATTGAAGATTTGTGAATCTCTTTAAAAAGAGCGAGATATTAACATCTCACCCTGAATAAGTTATTCTTATTTTTCTTCACCTTTTTAACTTTACTTGTATATTCAACAACAATTTTGTCACGACTCAAATTACTTCTTAACTGTGATGACACTCGACTATACCCAAACCAGTCGAATAAAGTACTTATTACCCAAAATTAGAAATGCGGAGCATACAGTTAAATCTTTCATACTGAAATAACATAAATAAAGAGTAAATTTAACACAATGTGAAAGCCATAAATCTAAATCGAAAAATAACTCTCCAAAGATTCGATGTTGCATTTTCATGAGCAAACTAAAAAGGAAAATAAAAATGTCTCATCTAATATAGAGTCTGATAACATAAATAAAAAACATAAATCAAGGGAAAAGGATGTCGTGATCACTGCGATAGAATGCAAGTGGCTCCAAAGTTGGATCCTCAAATTTGAAATTCAATCATGGATAATGCAAGTACTGGATTTAGACCTACACAAATAATATAGGAAGTGTAGCATGAGTATGAAAATCAATATGGACTCGGTAAGTCTCATTGAGTGCTCAAGATAGTGGTGAGAGTTACTTTAAAAGTCAATATTTTTATAGTCTGTGCAATTTATATTGAAATACAAATGAAATGAGCAACAACAGAATTATAGGCATGTAAATTAACAATTAACAACACTTAAGCATCTATCATAGTTCGAATCAACCAATCATACAAGTCTAATACATACAATAATTTAAAGTAGAGAAAATAGTAAAGAACAACAGTAAAAATAGAATCTTTATCACATAATTCACTTTTCAACACAGTTGGTCAATTCGTTTCACTGCCAACATGCACACTGCTAGAAAGGTACCAAGTTTGTAATCATGAGGGAAGAAACCCTATCCACACGCCCACATGATCGTATCTATGATCTTATTCTCTGTCACGCCCCAATTCAGGGCCTAGGCGTGACTGCCACTCAAAGCCATTACTGACTCGAGCGAATCACATACATGGTATACATCACGAGCATGCATCTAATCATAAGTGAAAAAAAATAGCTAAACTTAAACTTTAAAGGTCACAATACCCAATTTGAAGAGATGACTTGTCAAGTTTGCTTGAAATGAGAAATAATCTATGAAGCCTCTAACATACTAGATTAAGGTGATGTTTGTATTTGATGAGGCATGTATGAATGCCTTTGAGTGCCTGAAGAAGATACTCACCGCTGCTCCTATTATTATAGCTCCAGATTGGTCTCTTCTATTTGAGGTAAGCCCTCGGTGCTGTCTTGGGCCAACACAGAAGAAGATATTTCACCCAATCTATTGTTCTAGTAAAATACTCAACACAGCCCAAAAGAACTACACGGTCACAGAACAGAAGCTGCTAGTGATGGTCTTTACATTTGAAAAGTTTCGAGCATACTTGCTTGGAACTAAGGTGATCTTTCATACAGACCATGCTGCTTTGAGGTACCTGATGTCTAAAAAGGATGCTAAACCCAGGTTGATCAGATGGGTGTTGTTGCTCCAAGAATTCAATTTTAAGGTGAAAGACCAAAAAGGAACTGAAAATCAGGTAGCTGATCACTTGTCTAGACTAGAATCTAAGGCTAGCGTAAGAGAGGAGATTGATATCAATGATGCTTTGCTAGATGAATAGGTATTAGCTGCATCTCAAGACTTGATTCCCAGGTTCGCTGACTATGCAAATTATTTGGTCAGCGATATGATCCTTTAGATATGACACTCCAGTAAAGGAAGAAGTTCTTATTCTACGCTCGAAGGTACTATTGGGATGAACCATACTTATTTCGCATTTGTGCAGATGGGTTAATCTGAAGGTGTGTTTCAGAGATAGAGACGTTGAGCATTCTAGAGGTTTACCACTCGTCCACAGTTGGGGGTCATCATAGTGATATCCGAACTGTGCACAAATTCTGCAGTGTGGGTATTACCGGCCTCTATTCACCGAGATGCTTATGATTATGCCAAGGCATGCGATTAGTGCCAAAGACAGGGTGGCATTACTTTCAAGCATGAGTTACCATCGACCCCTATCTTGGAAGTTGAATTATTTTATGTATGGAGCATTAATTTCATGGGCCCATCTCATATGGGATGAAATACATCTTGGTGGCGGTGGATTATGTCTCCAAATGGGAAGAGGCTATTGCACTACCTAACAATGAAGGAAAAAGTGTCACAACATTTCCGCGGAAGCACATATTTGCCAGATTTGGTACTCCCAGAGCAATCATCAGTGAAGGTGGATCACACTTTTGTAACTACCTCATTAGAACTTTGCTGGAAAAATATGGCGTGAAGTATAAGGTGGCAACACCTTACCATCCTCAATCAAGTGGGCGGGTGGAAGTTTCTAATCGGGAGATAAAGACTATTCTAGCCAAAATGGTGAATACCAACTAAACAGATTGGTCTAGAAAGCTCGGTGATCCGCTGTGGGCATAGCGAACAACTTATAAAACCCCCATCGGCTCATCTCCATATCAGCTGGTCTACAACAAGTCATGTCATCTGCCAGTAGAGTTAGAGCATAAGACATTATGGTCTTTGAAAAAGCTGAACTTAGATTGGAATGAAATAACCAAGTTGAGACTTGACCAACTCAATGAGTTAGATGAATTCCGACTTTGGGCTTATAAGAGTGCGGCCATTTATAAAGAGAGAATGAAGATCTATCATGATAGAAAGATTGCAAAGAGGGAGTTCAATGCTAGTGATCTTGTCTTATTGTTCAATTCAAGGCTCAATTTGCATCTCATAAAATTAAAATTAGGTGGATGGGACCATACAGAGTGGTGATTGTGTCGCCATATGGTACAATGGAGCTGGAAAATAAAGATGCCAAAAGGTTCAAGATGAACGGGAAAAGGATAAAGCTGTATCTAGGAGACACCGTGGAAATAAGAGGAATTAAGGCGGTGTACCTTGATGACACCTAAAAAAAATCATGGAAGTTACGTCGTGCCACGACGTTAAATCAGGTACTGCATGGGAGGCGACCCATGGAAGGTGAAGTCTGAGTAGCCACAGGTATGTTCCCTTCCTTATGTTTTGTATTCTATGCTTCAGGGATGAAGCATGCTTTTCAAAAGGGGAGGGATATACTTGTATATTATTTTGGGATTCTTGGATTCATCCGAGGGTTTTTCTTGCTGTGTTTATTATTCCTCGGGCATGCTATATAGTAGAACCGACATGTTTAGGATATTTTTGTTTAAATAGAAAAGAGCTTTGGATTACTCAGCCAATAAAATGCACTAGTCTTGAAGTTTTGAAAAAATTGACCCTGTTTAAAATTTTTGATGGTTAGCTGTGTAGTTATTGATTGCAAAATATGATTTCTGTGGATCTTCTTGTGTCACTTAGTATATTAGCATGAGTAGTTATAGTTGGCCATGTATGAACCGGATAGGTAGAATGAATGCAAAATATGTACCATGAGTGAGTGAGGTCTATACCTAGTTCAATACTGCGTAGAGGATCTAGAACTTGCCCGATTGGTTTTTACATAGGTTTTAGGATGGTTGGTTTGAAAAGGATCATAGGCCGTTTTTGTTTGTCTTAAATTACTCTACCAAAATGATATGATTCCCTTGATCCCAATTTTGAGCCTTAAATGAATCATTTTTTAATTAACCGATTAATCTTATCCATTTTTTTTATAATGAACCTGTTTTGGTCCTGATCCCTCCTTGGACATTGTGAACCTCAACCCAAGCAAAATGCTTAAGTTGAGGGTGGCTAGAGTAGGGATGCATAAATCATAGCAAGGTGAAAAAGGAAAAGAAAGGAAAAAGGGTTAAAAATGAGGTATGGTGTGACAAAAAAAGAAAAAAAGATATAGAAAATGAAAAAAAGATACAAAAGAGAAACTGAATGCAAATTCAAAAACACACCACATCCATACAATTGCATAGAAATGGACAAAGGGAGGAAAAAGTTGAAAAACTGAAAAGGGTGAAATAAGTGAAAAGTGGAGCCACATGTACGTAGTGCCAAGGAGGGTTTAGTCACTAAAAATTTTATATTTACCATACCCAGCCGAAAGCCTACATTACAAGCCGAATATAGTCCTATAGCGATCCTAGCCTGACTGTCCAAAGAGCCGAAGTTGAGAAAATAAGGGCAAGCCTATGGTATCTAATGTGCAGTATTTGAAACTTCCTCGTGAGAGTGAGAGTCTTACTTCTTCAGTTCCATGTTTCATATTTTCATATATCTATGAGTTGGGGACTTCATTTGATGTGAGGGTACATAGTTTGTGTCTTATTCTGCTAGTTGTCCGTGTGAAAAAGCATTGGTAATGACTTGATTCTCTGTTAATAATTAGATGACATGTCTTGATCACTGTTTATCATAATTTGTGGTTACTTGATGTGCATATGCTTATTTCGTTTACCGGGAAAAGGGTCAAAAGTTGTTTGAGTTCATAGTGCAAATTTTGATTGGTGTTGGCTGTAGTATCCTAGGTTTATTTTCTAGTTAAGCGTCGTTTTTAGTTTTTGTTTTCTTTTTCTAAGTACATGCAAAAGTCTTAAATTGATGGTGTTCATGTGTTGTGAGTTTACGGCACTTTCGACGCTTAAAACTGAGAAAATAGAATGGACTTAGGTATGTTTATACGGCTATGAGATGTTTTTACTTTGTTTTCAAGGAAAATAGGTGTTGAAGCAAAAAGGTGCAAAAGATGCAAAAAGGTACAGAAAAGCAACCAAGCACTGATCTCAGTATGAGTCATACCTAGATTGTATGAGTCGTACTAAGACTCATGGAAAAGCTCAGAAGGCTGAAACACTGCAAAGGCGAAGTATGACTCTCAGTACGAGCCGTACCAAGCTGATACGAGCTGTAACTGGAGCCGTGGAATACTTTAGAGAAAAGTTGCACATTTGAAGTCTCCTGGTACGGGTAGCACCTACGGATCATAGCATCTACCTACGACCCGTACCAGGAGCCGTGGGAAGCTTCAGTGAATCTAAGTACTAGGCAGAATTCATGATGCAACCAGCTGTCACGATTCATTGGAGCAAGGTACGAGGCATACCAGGACACTCATAGAAAACCTTAGAAGATGTCAAAGTTCTCAGAGCCAAACCATGCTTGGATTATATGACTCATGGGATCATGTTACGAGTCATACGGGCTGCCAACACTTAGCCAATTCTGCAGAAGTCAAGGAATGGTCGAGAGCAAGGCACGACCCGTACAATCCTGTTACGGGTTGTATGATGAATCGTAGGATGTATCAGCACTAAATTTGGTCATCTCCCTATTAACTTAGGAAAAGGATTTCATTGTCTGTATAAATACATTTTATGTTTCTTTTAGGTGAGAGAAGGTAAGAATTAGTTGATTATCAATTGTTATCAAGTTTGTAATTAGTTTTTGACAACATTCGAGAGCAATTTTTGAGATCAAAACTTGGATTTCTCAACTGTTCTTGATTTTGTTCATCATATTCTATTGCAATATTCACAACATATTTTCTTTCAATCATCGTTGTAAATATTTAATTAGGTGTTTGTTTATGAATACTAATCACAATCTTACAATCATGAGAGGCAAAAACCTCCACAACTAGGGTTGTAGAAACTATAGTGGATTAATGAACTAGGGTTACACAAAGCGATTTGATACCAATGCTAAATTCTTGTATTGTATTCTCTTTGTATTTAATGTTTCTTAACGAAGCAAAACATTAGAACTTACCTGAATTCTCTACTTTCTTGATTCTAGAGAGGTAGAGATTAGAAAAAGAGAATTACAACAAACCCTTGATTTTTATGATCATTGTATGACTTGAGCTGTGGTCGTAGGATAGTTAATTTGGAACATATTAATAACGGTTAATTGGAATCACTCATGAGACCTAACCCGGTGATTGAGTATAGTTATCCAATAGGGACGAGCTAGTCATTTGGATGAACCCTAGTTATTAGTTCTGCAAGTAAACATTGCAATCGATCACGAGTGTAAACCTGAAGTAGTTATGAACCCATGGGGAACACTCACTCTATTTAATTGCAAATCTTGATTAACAACACTTGGTATTTATTCTTGTTTTGTAATTGTTTCAATAAATCCCCCAATTTGGAGATAACCCACCAAAAAGCTTAAATACAGCATTAGTCTAGTTCTTACCATATTACCTGTGGATTCGATCCCAACCTCTTTGTTGGGTTCTTTATTTACAACGTCTGCTTCATACTTTTTCAAGAGTGTGAGTTTGAGCATTATCAAAAAGTGGGGTCGTTGCCAGAGAATACGAGTAAGATTAGATTAATGGCTTGTATTTTACTTTTGGTTGTTATTTTTCCGTTTACGTTTTCTTTATTTTCTTTTGTGATTCATTTAGGCTACTCCAAGGAAGCTACCTCTGCGAACACCCAGATGGAAGACAAGAGGCTGCTATTGCCCATGGGAGAGATGATAAATATCAACACACTTGCAGTCGTTTTGATGAATTATGAGGGAGATGGAGTGCCGGGGTACACAGAATTGGTAAATGCTCTAGAAGGAATGGGGTCGTATAACTTCAGACCAAAGAAGTTAGACCTTGACTTGAAGAACCGTGTAACTCCCCAACAAAGCCATCAGTGGAGGTACCACCGATTCCGGAGATCAAGGAATTACCTCCCTACCTTAAATATGTATTCTTGGGTGAAAATAATACTTTTCCAGTGATTATTGTAGCTGACTTGACAGAGTGGCAAGTAGAAGCTTTGGTCACAGTATTGAAAAGGCACAAAAAGGCAATCGGCTGGACCATAGCTAACATCATCGGGATCCATCCAGGCATATGTACTCACAAAATCCAGCTCGAGCCAAATTGTGTACCCAACATAGAGCATCAACGACGGTTGAACCCACCGATGCAACAAGTAGTGAAGAAGAATATTATCAAGTGTCTAGACGATGGCATAGTCTACCTTATTGCGGATAGCAATTAGGTAAGTCCGGTATAGTGTGTGCCAAAGAAAGGTGGGATCACAGTGGTACCCAATGAGAAGAATAAGCTGATACCGATAAGACCAGTCATAGTGTATGCATGGATTACTGAAAGTTCAATCACTGGACCCATAAGGACTATTTTTCGATGTCATCCATGGATCAGATGCTGGACAGGTTGGTAGGTAGAGGTTGGTACTATTTTCTTAATGGTTATTCGGGGTACAATCAGATCACTGTAGGCCTGGAGGACCAAGAGAAGACCGCCTTCACTTGCCCGTATAGAACATTTGCTATCAGGAGAATGCCTTTTGGGTTGTGCAATACACTAGCCATATACCAACACTGTATGATGTCAATATTCTCGTATATGGTGGAGGACACCATCGAGGTATTTATGGACGACTTCTCAGTTGTGGGTGACTCATTCGAATCTTGCCTCAAGCATTTGGGCAAAGTGTTGAACAGATGCAAAGAAACTAATATGATCCTAAATTGGGAAGAATGCCACTTCATGGTCAAATAAGGAATAGTGCTGGATCACAAAATCTCTAAAAAAGTGTAACACCCAGAACTTTCCTAGACCAAACTCAGACTTTGCATGAAAAACCAGAAAGCCCTAGAAATTTTTTATCACAGAACGACCCAAACAACGAGTTGTTGTCACCTGTAATGGACTGTTGTCTAAGTCATTGTCTATCCTGCAGATTTCCTTTCGGGGAACAACAAGGCATAAGATGACCTGTTGGAAAGAGTAACGAGTCGTCCTGTCATCCGTTGTATCCCAGGTCTAGAAACCTGCCGACCTCCCCCTTGAACTAATGAGTGGGACTAACAACTCGTGGTTCAGACCAACGAGGTTTTGTTTCCACCCGTTGCCTAACCAGCACCCTTTCAAGTTAAGACAGTATTGACCATGAGCAGACACAACGACCCGTTGGTTTTACCAACGAGTCGTTGTGTCGTCAGTAGTAGAAGGGCTAAGTTTTTCCTTCTAGTGACAATGGGAGGTACCAACGACCTGTTGGTTCGTCTAATGAGTCGTGGTCTCCTTCCGTTTCCCAAACCAGTGAGCCTTGTTTCTAGGCCCAGAACCAACGAATGGTCCCAACGAGCCATGGTGTCAACCAATGACTCGTTGTGTGACCTGTTGGTCCTTGTTGGGCAGTTTTCAAATTTTTCTTTCAGGGTTATTTTAGTAACTTCCTATCTTTTAATCCTTAAACTCCATTGTTTTTGGTTATATTCAGGGGATTTAGAGGGGAAATCGACGTTCATACTTCATTCCTCTCATTCCCTCAAAGTCAGAAACGTAGAGACTCAATCAGGAAGCACATCACCAGGTAGTGAGAATTTAGCAAGGGAATTGTCCTTCCCTTGTGCCCCAAAACCCATTTAAATTTTTCTATCAGTCTTAGCCCTAAGGTTTCAAAATTTAGTAATCTTTCAGTCAGAATTTGATTAAATTTATGTGGAATATTGTTCATATTGTTAGCTGCTATATTTTCATTACTTAGAGATCATGTTGATACTTGCTTTCTGTAAATGGGTTTTAGCCCTAGTTCTTGACTACAGAAATTTGGATCTTGCATAATTGTATAGACATAATATTGCTTGACTCCATCAGTGTTGAAAATTCTATGCTATTATTATCAGTTAAATGCTCAGTCAGTTGCATAGTAGCTCAATTTCAGTCATGATGTTAATATCTTCAGTATCTTTTAGTAATGTCAATTGATCAGTTTGACTATAGTCTTTTTTTAAGGTGTCAGTAATGCCTCCCAGATATCAATTTTCAGAATCAGTTATTAGTTAACAGTTAGTTCTACAGACGGTTACGACGCTTCCAGATAAGCAACTTTGACCGATCATAGAATACCAGTTACAGTATTTGGTCCATTAAGACTCTCAGGGTACTTCCAGATTAGCGTCCATGACTTAGTATTGGGCCCCAACTTCGAGCTATCAACTTTGTAAACTAGTTTAGGATTTATCCAGTGGGAGTAGTACTTAGTACTGAGCGGATCAGGGTTTCAGCGCACCCAAGTTTCCATAACTACGTTGCCACCGTAGGTTACTTGGCCCAACAGGTCCCAAATTTATGATCACCCAATTCATGCCTTTATACCCTGGCAAGGTATATTGGGTCCTATCAATGGGTCGTATACATCGAACTCCACGTTTAGCTCACGTGGTTATATGTCGGTTATAGACTTTTCCACTAGTCAGTACAGTCTCAGTTCAGTCCAGTTCAATTCAGTTTAGCTCAGCTCAGTATTTCAGATCCAGGATATGTCTATGACCATTATCAAGGGTCATTACTAACCGTACCAGTTATATTTCAAATGTATCAGTTTTCAGTATTTCAGTTGGTCATTTCATGACATTTCAGTTTAGTACTTCTTCTTTCATGCTTATTATCTCTCTCGCTTACTCAATACATTCAAAGTACTGACGCATACCTTCTATGCTCTATCGTATCATAATACAGGCATAGGTTCTCAGTCCCAGTATAGTTAGTAGTTCCCTCAGACGATATCAACAATAGCTTTTGGTGAGTCCTCATCTTTTGAGGACGATATTTATCTTCAGTTAGTTACTTTCAGTTAGACTTTAAAGTTAGCTGGGGAATTTGTCCCAGCAACTCATCATTGAGTAGATGACTTTCAAACATAGACACAGATTTTCAGTATTGTATTTCAGATATATTGACTCTTATCAAATTAGTTTTTCTTAAATGATTTTATTTATTTAAAGCTTCCGCTTATGTTTACTCAGTTTGCCAATGTTATGATAGACCATGTGTTGGCTTGGGGCTACTTGTGACTCCAAGTATCGTGTCTCATTTAGGGTGTAGACTCAAGTCGTGACACATTTGAGGTATTATTGATGCTAGGGGGTGGCCTTCGGTGCTGTCCTGGCCCAATGCAGAACGAAGATCTTTCACCCAATCTATTGTGCTAGTAAAACACTCAACACAACCCAAAAGAACTACACTGTCACAGACTAGGTGCTGCTAGCGGTGGTCTTTGCATTTGAAAAGTTTCGAGCATACTTGCTTGGAACTAAGGTGATCGTTCATAAAGACCATGCTGCTTTGAGGTACCTGATGTCTAAAAAGGATGCTAAACCCAGGTTGATCAAATAGGTGTTGTTTCTCCAAGAATTTGAGTTTGAGAAGAAATACATGAAAGGATTTGAAAATTAGGTAGCTGATCACCTGTCTAGACTGTTATCTGAGGCTAGAGCAAGAGAGGAGATTGATATCGATGATGCTTTCCCAGATGAACAGGTATTAGCTGCATCTCAAGACTTAATTCCCTAATTCACTGGCTATGTAAATTATTTGGTCAATGATTTGATCCCAACAAATATGACACCCCAACAATGGAGGAAATTCTTATTAGAGGCTCAAAGGTACTATTAGGATGAACCATACTTGCTCCGCATTTGTGCAGATGGGTTAATCCGGAGATGTGTGCAAGAGGTAGAGATGTTGAGCATTCTGGAGGCTTTTCACTCGCCGCATGTTGGGGTCATCATAGTGGTATCCGAACTGCATACAAAATTTGTAACACCCCGGATAATTTGAGCGATAAAATCATGCTTTTAAGGTAGGACTAAGAGTACATAATAGGCTAATAAGGAAGTGTTATGAGTTATTTGAGTCACTCTATGGTAGTATTTAAGTTTAGACGTCGATCAAGTTGTAGAACAAAATTCGAAAAAAGTTATCGCAAATTTTCCTTCTTGAAATTCTTTGAAATTTAGGTTAAATGTCTCAAAGCTTTTCTCCCAATATATAAGGAGTTAGGGGGTGTGAGACCTATCAAATTAAATATCTATGAGTATAGTTTCCAATGCATCAAATCGTTCGTCAATCCGACTTCGTAGTAGAGAGATATTGCGTTTTCGCGAGACCGCGCAAGCAGACATGTCACAAGGGTCTAAGGTGGTGGAAGGCTATTTAAGCCCCTTTGGTCGGTTTGAAGTCTTCCAAATTCATTTCCAGCAATTTTATTCATGATAAACCTCTCTCTAACTCTCTCTTAAGTGTTATAATTGTTCCTAAGGTAGGAAGCCCTGGTTTAACATGATTTTTGTGTCGGGAAGTCGGGAATCGCGTCTAGTCCGTGGTTTGGTGTCTTTTACGGGCTGTTGGTGGCTGTTTCGTGGTTAAGATGTTGGTAACCATTCTTTCTTTTGTTCTCCTTAGTTTTTAATGTTGGTTATAGGTGTGTTAACACCGTTAGGTAGTTATCTCAGAGTTTTTACCGTCGAATTCCTATGAATCTTGTCGGGTAAGTTTCGTTTGTCTTGTTTTTTTATTGAATTGTGTTGGATGCGTTTTGGAAGAATTTTTGACTGCCTTTAGGCGTAGGTTCATGGTTTTGAAGGCTCAAGTTTGGCTAGGCTTGAAGCTAAGGTATGTTAGGCTTGTCCCTCCCTTTGTCGGCATGAATCCCATAGTCGTTGTCATCCGTGTTGGCGTGTGTGTTGGCTGTTTTGTGATGGCTTGTATTCTTGCTATTATTTAACTCTTGTTCTTCTGTTTATATGGTGATAAAGGTGTGTATAAGTTGTTGGTTTGGTTGGTGTCTCGGGATTGAGTGCGGAGAATCGTAGACATGGCAAATTATTAGGCTCGTGTCGAGAGGCCGCGTGTGAGGCGTGTGGTTCTTGTAGAAAGTTGTGGGATGGTTGAGTGGATAAGATTGGGTGTTTATATTGGCAAGTGAATGAGGGATAAGAGTGGTTAAGGTCGATGGCTGCGACGATCTTTTGTTACATTTGAATCGGCGATAATGTCGACCATGTCGAGGGCACATGATGGCCGTGGTGACACTTGGAATGGTTTGGCCGTGTCCCTTGATGTTAATGGTAAGTATAGTGGTGTGTGGGATGTTTGTAAAGCTTGAGGATAGACTGGTTAGGATGATAGTCCTTAGCTTGGTTAGTTGTCAGTGAACGGCTAGACGTGAAAGAATTGTATTGGGTTGTAGTAGTTGGGTTGTGGGGTTAGAGAGCTGATTGAGGGCTATTTGAGCATGTATTATTATTATTATTTTTTGATTTTGTGTGTTTTATGTTTGAGTCCTTGTGGCTTGTGGATACCCTATGCACGAGAGTTGTTCCGGCTAGGGGTCGAGCCCGAGGTGCCTTGTGGCTTGTGGATACCCGACGCACGAGAGTGTTTCCGGCTGAGGGGTTGAGCCCAAGGAGTGAAATGACCTACGGGGTTGAGAATGATTTCCTCCGTAGTGTCGAGTTGAGACATGATTTGAGAGTGTCCGACATGTCTGAGCCTTCCTGGAATCGCGATTGGTTCTCCAAATGGATTGAGCTCCGCTAACTGTGCGCAGTCGAGAGATTGTCCAGCAGTGCCTGATTGATGATGTTGATTAACTAGTGTTTACTTGTGATTTGTTTAGCATTTTATTGTGGTTGTTGCTTGTGTTATTTGTTATCTGATAGCAGTGGATGCTAGATGTTGGCTGGTGTTAGCTGAGGCCATTGAGAGGTTTAGAAGCAATGACAGGTGAGCTGGGTCAGCTAGGTTCCATTATATTGTTATTTACTTTTTTGGACTTACCAGGCTTATGAGGGGTTTTGTTTGTATGTTTTCTTTACTTGCCAGGCTTGTGGAGGCCAAGTAGGTTTTATGTGTTTCCTTAAGTTCAATTCTCCTTCTGTGATATTTGGTATATCTGTTGATCTCTAATCTTTGTCTTCCAGTAGTTTCTGCCTTTCATGCTCGGTACATTATTGTACTGACGCCCTAGTCGGGGCGCTGCATTCATGCTTGCATGTGATGGAGGGCTATTAGATCGAGTTCTTGGATGCTAAGTGGAGTTCCAGCTGAGTTGGTGCGCTCCAGGTGTTTCGGAGTCGCCAGATGTTTGAGTTAAGGGTAGTTCAGGCCTCTGTCCCGATCATTTGATTAGTAACGTATTCCTAGAGGCTCATAGACATTACTATGGTTTTAGTATGTTGTTATAGGCCAGGTGGGCCATGTTGTATAGTTGTTCTTCCTTTCCGTGCCTTGACGACATATTGTATTTATTTTTCTTGGTTGGCCAGGTGAGCCAGCTTCCGCTATAGTCTATCGTGTTATTCTGATTGTATAGTTTTTGTGTTGTTGAACCTTATCTGTTCTGGCCTTTTTTTATATTTTAGGCGTCGAGTATGCTCATATCAGGGGTGGTACCAGGTGCTAGTCATGTCTCCCCGGGTTTGGGGTGTGACAAAATTCTACAGTGCGGGTAATACCGGCCCTCTATTCACTAAGATGCTTATGATTATGCCAAGGCATGTGATTAGTGCCAAAGACAATGTGGCATTACTCGCAAGCATGAGTTACCATTGGCCCTTATCCCGGAAGTTGAGTTATTCGATGTATGGAACATTGACTTCATGGGCCCATTTGTTAGCTCATATGGGATAAAATACATCTTGGTGGCAGTGGATTATGTCTCCAAATGGGTAGAGACTATTGCACTACCTCATAATGAAGGAGAAAGTGTCACAACATTTTTGCGGAAGTACATATTTGCCAGATTTGGTACTCCCAGAGTAATCATTAGTGACGGTGGATCACACTTTTGTAAATGCCTCTTTAGAACTATGGTGGAAAAATATGGCGTGAAGCATAACGTAACAACACCTAACCATCCTTAATCAAGTAGGTAGGTGGAAGTTTCTAACAGGGAGATAAATATTATTATAGCCAAAATGGTTAATACCAATCGAACAGATTGGTCTAGAAAGCTCGATGATCTGCTGTGGGTATATCGAACAACATATAAAACCCCCATCAGCTCATCTCCATATCAGCTGGTCTACGGCAAGTCATATCATCTGTCGGTAGAGTTAGAGCATAAGGCTTTATGGGCTTTGAAATAGCTGAACTTAGATTGGAATAAAGCATCCAAGGTGAGACTCGACCAGCTCAATGAGTTAGATGAATTCCGACTTCAGGCTTATGAGAATTCATCCTTTTAAAAAGAAAGAATCAAGATCTATCATGATAGAAAGATTACAAAGAGAGAGTTCAATGCTGGTGATCTTGTCTTAGTGTTCAATTCAATGCTCTATTTGCATCTTGGAATATAAAAATTTAGGTCGATAGGACCAGATAGAGTGGTGATTGTGTCCCCATATGGTACAGTGGAACTTGAAATAAAGATGGCAAAAGGTTTAAGGTGAACAGGCAAAGGATAAAGCTGTATTTGGGAGACACTGAGGAAATAAGAGGAATTAAGGCGGTGTACCTTGATGACATCTAAAAAAGATCATGAAAGTTACGTCATGCCGCTACATTAAATTAGGAGTTGCATGGGAGGCAACCCATGGAAGGTGAAGTCTGAGTAGCCACAGGTATGTTCCGTTCCTTATGTTTTGTATTCTATGCTCCAGGGATGAAACATGCTTTTCAAAAGGGGAGGGGGTGTACTTGTATGTTTTTTTGGGATTTTTGAATTTGTCCAAGGGTTTCTTTTATCGTGTTTCTTTTTCCTCGGGCATGCTATCTAGTAGAACCGATATGTTTAGGATGTTTTTGGTTAAATAGAAAGTATCTTAGGATTATTCAGCCAATAAAATGCACTAGTTTTGAAGTTTTAAAATAATTGACCCTGTTTAAAATTTTTGATGGTTACCTGTATACTTATTGATTACAAAACATGATTTATGTGGATCTTTTTGTGTCATTTAGTGTATTAGCATGAGCAGTTATAGTTGGTCATGTATGAACCGGACAGGTAGAATGAATGCAAAACATGCACCATGAGTGAGTGAGGTCTATACCAATGCGTAGAGGATCTAAAACTTACTCAGTTGGTCTTTACATAGGTTTTAGGATGGCTAGTTAGGAAAGGATCATAGGCCGTTTTTGTTTAGCCTATTTTAGCTTAAATTACCCTACCAAAATGATATGATTCCCTGAATCCCGATTTTGAGCCTTAAATGAACCGTTTTTATTTGATTAATCAATTAACCTTATTTATTTTTTAGAATGAACCTGTTTTGGCCTTGGTCCCTCCTTGGACATTGCGAACTCAACACAAACAAAATGTCTAAGTTGAGGGTGGCTAGAGTAGGGATGCATAGATCATGGGGAGGTGAAAATGAAAAGAAAGGAAAAAAGGTTAAAAATGAGGTGTGGTGTGACAAAAGAAGAAAAAAAGCTGAAAAAAGAAAAAAAAATTGAAAATAAGATACAAAAGAGCAAAATGAATGAAAATTTGAAAACACACCACACCTATACAATTGCATAGAAATGGAGAAAAGGGAGGAAAAGGTTGAAAAATTGAAAAAGGTGAAATAAGTGAAAAGTGGAGCGACATATAAATAGTTCCAAGGAGGGTTTAGTCACTAAAAATTTCATATTTACCATACCTAGCTCGAAAACCTACATTACAAGCCGAATAAAGTCCTATAGTGATCCTAGCCTGACTGTCCAAATAGCCGAAATAAAGAAAATAAGGGAAAGCCTATGGTATCCGATGTGAAGTAGTTGAAACTTCCTTGTGAGAGTGAGAGTCTTACTTGTTCAGTCCCATGTTTGATATTTTCATATATCTGTGAGTTGGGGACTTCATTTGTTGTGAGGGTACATAATTTGTATTTTATTCTGCCAGTTGTAAGTGTGAAAAAGCATTGATGATGACTTTATTCTCTATTAATAACTAGATGACATGTCTTGATCCCTGTTTATCATATTTTGTGATTACTTGATATGCATATGCTAATTTGATTTATCGGGAAAAAGGTCAAAAACTGTTTGAGTTCATAGTATAAATTTTGATTGGTGTTGGCTATAGTATCCTAGGTTCATTTTCTAGTTAAACGGTCATTTTTAGTTTTTATTTTCTTTACCTGAGGATATGCAAAAGCCTTAAGTTGAGGGTGTTCATGTGCTGTGAGTTTACATCACTTTTATAATACCCCGAAACTTTCCTAGACCAAATTCAGACGTTGCATGAACAATCATAGAAAAAACAAAAAAAAATTCCATCTCAGACGACCCACACAACGGACCGTTGGTGGAACCAACGGACCATTGTGTAACAACCCAGACCGCCGTTTGTAGAAATTGTCCGCTTTGGGGCTCACCCCCTCACGATTTTAAAACGCGTCTACAAGGGAGAGGTATCCAAGAACTTATAAAGTACTCTTCGTTCTCCTCCCCAACCGATGTGGGATTTGCCTAAGGCAAGCCTCACACTCACCCCCCCTTGGGACTCAGCATCCTCGCTGAGGTTTGCCCCACCACCGGCCCGGCCCCTGCTCTGATACCAACTGTAACAACCCAGACCGCCGCTTGTAGAAATTGTCCGCTTTGGGGCTCGCCCCTCATGGTTTTAAAACGCGTCTACAAGGGAGAGGTATCCAAGCACTTATAAAGCACTCTTCGTTCTCCTCCCCAACCGATGTGGGATTTGCCTAAGGCAAGCTCACACCTTGCCTTAGGCAAATCCCACATCGGTTGGGGAGGAGAACGAAGAGTGCTTTATAAGTGCTTGGATACCTCTCCCTTGTAGACGCGTTTTAAAACCATGAGGGGCGAGCCCCAAAGCGGACAATTTCTACAAGCGGCGGTCTGGGTTGTTACACATTGTATAGGGTCGTGGGTTGCAGCAGGCTTCTTAGAATGATTCTTTCCTTTCATTTTTCTCAACTCCCTCAAGAACAGAGCGTAAAACTTCTCTTTAAGCACAGAGTAGGAGCTAGGGTTGATTTTCTTCTCATTTTTCTCAGGGATTTTCACCGGGGTTTTCTTCTTCAAGTATGTGGAAATTCAAATAGGAGATTGTTCTCCCCTTGCATCCCCCAAGACTCTCTCTCTGTTCACTTTCAGTCCTAGCCCTGAGTTTGCGAATTTGAAATTATTACTATCGTTCTTGCATTATTTCATGTGGAATCCTATCCTATGTTGATTGTAGCTATTTTACACTAGTTTGTAACTAAAATAATGCTTGTTCCATAAACTTAGAAATTCAGCCCTAACTTTTGAAAAGTCAGAAATTAGAATCCTGTCTAAGCTTTGAATTCTTGAGTATTGTTTGCATCTTTCAGAGTTAGGAGCTTCCATAATGATTGTATGTGTTAAAAACTCCTTTACATGTATGTTATTCAGATTCAGTCAGAAAGTCTATATACTTTGTATTTCTCAAAATTTTCAGTTCAATTTCAGTTAAAGTATTAGAGTATTCAGTGTTAGTCAGAAATGTCAGTTGATCAGTTTGACTCCAGTATTTTTCCGAGGTGTCAGTGGTGCCTCTCAGTTATCAGATCAGACTCAGAATATATTTTATTTATTCCATTAGGAGATCATGACATTCTAGTTATATAACTCTGACCAGCCTAGGACCCCAGTTCAGTTATCAGTTTGTTCTTTAGACGGTTACGACGCTTCCAGATAAGTAGCTCTGACCAATTTTAGAACTCAGTTTCCAAATCTGGTCCTATAAGATGCTCAGGGAACTCTCATACAGTATCCCTGGGTCAGTTATAGTCTTGGGCCCAAGTATCGAGTTATTCGCTTGTCAGTAGTAGTCGTGATAGAATTATCCAATGGGAGTAGGACTTAACATTGAAAGGGTCGGGGTTCCAGCGCACCCAGGTTCCAGAACTATGTTTTTACCATAGGTTATATTTACTTGGCCTCTTGTCCCCCTCTGACAGTGATTCTCACATTCCATGCCTTTATTTCCTGGCAAGGTATATTGGGTCCTATCAATGGGGTATATACATCGGACTCCACGTTTAGCTCACGTGGTTATATGTCGGTTATAGCTTCTCACACTAGTCAGTTTAGCTCATTATCAGATCTCTCAGTTCATTGCAGTATCTCAAACTCAGTATTTTAGACATAGGGCATGTTTATGACCATCAACCAGGGTCACTTTTGACCATATCAGTTATATTCCAGTTGTATCAGTTTTCAATATTTTCAGTTGGTCATTTCAGGTCATTTCATGTCATTTCAGTTCAGTTACTAGTTCTTTCATGTTATTTATGTTTCTCTCACGTACTCAGTACATTCAAAGTACTGACGCATACTTTTATGTTGTATCATTTCATGATACAGCCGCAGGTTCTCAGACCCAACACCGTTAGCCAATTACGTTCGGGTCTCTCTATCAGCAGCACTAGTGTGAGTCCTTATCTTCCGAGGGCACATTTTATTCATTTCAGTTTCGTTATTGTTTTCAACTAAACTTAGAGTTAGTTGGGGGCTTGTCCCAGCAACTCCTCAGTTAGATGGCTTTTAGACCAGAACTGATTTAAGATTTTCAAATATTTTTAAACTCTATGTTCCGTCTTTAATTTTTTTCATAAATACTATTATGTATTATTTTAAATTTTCGTTGTGCATATTTACTCAGAATACTAGTGTACGATAGATCGGGGGTTGACCTGGGGTCACTCGTGATTTCAAGTACCGTGTTACATCCAGGGTGTAGGCTCGGGGTGTGGCAACTTTCGACGCTTAAAACTGAAAAAATAGCATGGACTTAGGTATGTTTATACGGATATGAGGTGTTTTTACTTTATTTTCAAGAAAAATAGGTGTTGAAGCAAAAAGGTGCAAAAGATGCAGAGAAGTGTGAAAAAGCAGCCAAGTACTGATCTCAGTACGAGTCGTACCTAGATTTTACGAGCCATACCAAGACTCATGGAAAAGCTCAGAAGGCTGGAACACTGCAAAGGAAAAGTACGACTCTCAGTACGAGCCATACCAAGCTGGTACGAGCCGTAATTGGAGTCATAGAATACTTCAGAGAAAAGTTGCACATTTGAAGTCTCCTGGTATGGTAGCACCTACGGATCGTAGCATCAACCCATGACCCGTACCAGGAGCCATGGGAAGCTTCAGTGAATCTAAGGACTTGTCAGGATTCATGATGCAACCAGCTGTCACGAGTCCTAGGAGAACGGTACAAGGCGTACCAAGACACTCGTAGAAAACCTCAGAAGTTGTCAAAGTTCTCAAAGCCAAACCACGATTGGATTGTACGACTAATGGGATTATGTTACGAGTCGTACTAGCTTCCAATACTTAGCCAATTCTTTAGAAGTCAAGGAATGTGCGAGAGCAAGGTACGGCCCGTACAATCCTGTTATGGGTCGTATGATGAGTCGTAGGATGTGTTGGTGCCAGATTTGGTTATTTCCCTATTAACTTAGGAAAAGAATTTCGTTGTCTGTACAAATATGTTTTATATTTCTTTTAGGTGAGAGAAGATAAGAATTAGTTGATATTCAATTGTTATCAAGTTTGTAATTAGTTTTTGACAACATTGGAGAGAAAATTCTTGAGATCAAACTTGGATTTCTCAATTGTTCTTGATTTTGTTCATCATATTCTATTGCAATATTCACAACAGGTTTTCTTTCATTTATTGTTGTAAGTATTTAATTATGTGTTTTTGTCTATGAATACTAATCACAATCTTACAATCATGAGAGGCTAATACCTCCACAACTATGGTTGTGGGAACCATAATAGATTAACGAACTAGGGTTTCACGAAGTGATTCGAAACCAATGCTAAACACTTGTATTGTATTCTCGTCGTCTTTAATATTTCTTAAAGAAGTGCAACGTTAGGACTTGCCCTAATTCTCTACTTGCTTGATCTTAGAGAGGTAGAGATTAGGAAAAGAGAATTGCAACAAAGCCTTAATTTTTATGATTATTGTATGACTTAAGCTGCGATCGCAGGATAGTTAATTTAGAACATATTGATAATGATTAATTCAAAATCGCTCATGAGAGAGACCTAACCCGGTGATTGAGTATAGTCATCCAATAGGGGAGAGCCAGTCATTTGGATGAACCCTAGTTATCAGTTCTGCATGTAAGCATTGGGATCGATCACGAGGGTAAACCTGAAGTAGTTATGAACTTATGGGTAACACTCACCCTAGTTAATTGCAAATCTTGATTAACAACACTTGGTTTTTACGCTTGTTTTATAATTGTTTCTATATAAATCCCCCAATTTGGAGATAACCCACCAAAAAGCTTAAATATGACATTAGTCTAGTTCTTACCATATTCCCTGTGGGTTTGACTATAACCTCTTTGTTGGGCTCTTTATTGACAACATCCTCTTCATACTTTGTCAGGAATGTGAGTGTGAGTGTTATCACTTACATACCTTATTCTTGACCTAAAAACTATCACCACAAATCAACAATCCTTTTATCGTCAATCTACAATGATTATATAGATAGGAACTACAATCAATAACTTAACGACAAACTTCAAGTCATAGAGGCATTTCATTGAACACCCGAAGTGCATAGGAAATTCGAGCCTCATATGGATGGGGTGTACTAACGCCCGCCTATTTTTATAGCCCCTTATAGCATACATACCAATTACATGTCCATCCAAACAACCACCTCCATCCTTACGCCAAAACAGTTCCATAACCCTAATCCTAGGTCATCACATGAACTCATGGCTTTCTAGCATCATCCCATGAATCCTGACCTTAGAACATCTCGAAGGATTATAAAACAATACTCACATATGGTTTTAGAATATTTAATTACCTTGAAGGAAGGAGAAGTGCTAAAGATTCCAAGCCCTAACACTCAAAAGTCGTTCTTGACCTTGCTAAAGGAGAGATAGATGATTTGATGTCAAAAACTTTGAGAGATTCGTGGTTTTAGGTTGTAAGATCATGGGATATGTTTGTTCACATTTAGAAGGGTTTTATAAAGCTCTTGAGGCTGTTGGAGTTGAATTGAGGTGAAGAAATAAGGGAGTGAATCCGAAATCATGTTTTTAAATAGGGGCTGAAATCATGTTTTATGGAAAAATATGCGTTTCGCGGCGAATCCATGGGCCGCACTTTTCAAGGCACTAGCCGCAATTTAGTCCATGTTTTGAGCTTCTAGTGACTAGTCACTTTTTGTGGTCCACGACCAAAATTCTTAATCCGCAGCTGTGCTTCCCAAGGCGCTGGCCGCGTCTTGGTCGCGGTTCACAACAGTTTGATAGTGCTTCAGTAAAATGCCCATAAATTTTTACTCCAAACTCTAATTGATACAAGGTCAGATGAGTTGGAAAGAAGACTCAAAGGGCTTCAATTTGATGTATTTAATCACCCAATAGCACTTCATAAATTAGAATCTTTGTTCATTTGAAGTTGACCCTTGCAAGAACTTATAAGAAAACTCAATCGGTAAAAAGGCTCTCAACTCATATTAATGCTAGAGGTTCCTTATGAGCATAATTCACCTCGAATACACATCCCACACTTAAGAATTTGTAAGGGCCCAAATGGACAGGCCGTGAGGGCACTTACATCGACTCTACTTGATAGGAAAACTCTTACAACATTACTATTAATATACAAGAAAATAATTTCAAATATTTTCATTACTTCTGATTAATCGATAAAAATCTCAAACAAAATAATATTACAAGAATTCTCCAACCACGACTCTCCCAAGATCTAGTATAGATAGGTACAAGAGCTCTATTTGAAATACTTGACAAAACAAAATGATTCAGCTTCATCTGGAAAGGAGAACACTGAAGCTGGTGTTGAGTACTCCACGCCAATCAAGGAACTTCAACCTGCCACAACCTACACCAAAAAGGTATAGAAAGGTAGTAGCAGTATACCACATGTACTGGTAGGCATCATCAGCCAACTAGGGTTAGTTAACACAACAACATAATAATCAATATATAATCAAAATCATTAAATGTAACGATTATCTCACTCCCAAGCACCACACTAAGTATAACTGCCATATCCACGTTCTTAAATCTCATCAAAGATTACGCAATGCTTTTACAAACATATTCATTATTAAAGTCCTTCAATCTGTCTCCCTTTGTTTCTACTGCAGTGAATACTCGGATCACCACAGCGGTCCCGCTACCACGCCTAATGGCCCGTTGTAGCGATATACCCAACAGTCAGTACCCGTTTTTTCCCTTCTAGTTCTGTTTATTCTAGCTATAAAACTCCATAGCACCACTATTTCTCTGACTATTTCACTAGGATTAACCAAGTCTGTTTCTACCATTTAGTAACCTATTTTATTATCCATAAGATTTTCCAACCCCTCCTTAGTGTAGTATATCAAATAATATAGTCTACTTGTTATCTCATGGTACTGCACTATCTTTCATTTGAACCCGTCATGCTATAATCCACAGCCTACAAAATTAATTTAAAACAAGACATTCAAACGCATTTATGCATTAACTAACTCAAGTATACACAAAATTTATTAAAACAATATGAGGGAGTCAATTTCCCCAACAGTAAAGTACATGCACATATCTGACTTCATACCACAAAATGTCATAAGATACCATACCTGAACTGTATAGCCATATACAGTATTCAACACCTATTTCTTACCTCAAACCCGATTCATGTCGGTATATCCTTTATCACACTGTATATCTAGTACCATTTTGTATCTGCAGTCATATGTATATCAAATCATACTCGCATAATCTTTACCTCATAATCATACCATCAGTGATATACCGGGCACATGCCTAGGTCATATCACGATACACACATGCCAGAGGATCTTGTGTTTTCCCTTCCAGTCATGACCTGCAGGGGACTCTAGAAATCCGTGTACTATACACCCAGTCGTATGAAACATTCATCATACCTGTCTGTGTACTCACTCGTACACCCAACTGCATAGTCTTTTAGCCATATTTATCTGTGTACTCACTCATACCACTTGCCTGAATGCTTTCCTCGGGCATGAGCCACTCGTGTATCCAATCCTTATTTGGAATCTAATTATAGTAACTTGTTCATCTGAGTTCCTTACGTTTGGTCATAGGCATCTAATTTACCATCATATCAATGACTTTCCTTTCGTATTATCCTTCATCTCAGTCACACATTCATTTGATGCAAATTCGCCCATCAATCTTGGGATGCATAATGTAATACAACACGTAACAAATCATCACATGACAAGAATTACACATTCACCACAATAAGTACAATCACATAAGTTTAGATCAACCTCGTGTCTGAACAATAGTAATAATTGTTATGTTAGCATGTTATAAGACTTTTGACTTGGCCTGCTCATTGGTTTGGGCTCCGCTGCAATGACATCATTGCCGTTATAGCGGTCCAACGGCATCGGTATACCACGCTGCAACGGTATAATTGGCAGTACTACAACCAGTCCTTATTCCAATTTTCTTCAATGTTTGTTTATTTATACATACCATAAAACAGGCAACGTCATATCAAGCTTACTTCAACAATCAAACTTGCCATAGTATCACCATTAATGCGAACAACAACATCAATCTAGAAAATACGATACCATTCACATCGCATTCAAGTCATTACGTATTGGATTACTATCCTACATCACTCGCTTCAACTCATGCTCAACATGACTATAACTTATTAATCAGCCCATTATTTGCATCTCCTACACGGAGTTTGCGTGATTACCCGTCCAAGGTTTCGATTCAAAAGAAAGAAGACTCCCCTAATTTATACCCCGGAGTATTCTGACAATGACACCCAAAAGTTAACCTACTTAACAATGTTTTATTCAATGCATATCCTATAACATTAACCCATTTATTAGTTGAAATATCTCCCATAGGGATTTACCTCATTATGGCTTCATCACTCCTCTTCTAATATGCTTGTTCTTAGATGTTCATCGATTCCGATTAACAGACAATATATGGTTAACAATATCAATCTGCATTATCAAAAGCATATAAACCATACGAACATATATTTTTAGCTAACCAAAGTCTAACGCAAAAGTGAGTAAACCATAGCCTACCTGGGCTCCAAGCTATCACCCCGATTGCTCTCGACTGTGGGGCTACATTGTTTTCTTGATTTGCTCGCGAGATCTCCTAGCTATGGAGGTTGAATCTCTACCTCTTGGATCCTCTTGTTTTCCTAAAAAGGAATATGTTTTCTCTTTTTAGGCATTTTTAATAAGTCCTCCTTAAGACTAAGTTTTCAAAATCCTAATAAGAATGGGATTGCAAATTTCTAGTCGCGTCATTCGCTGTAGTAGACACCCGTCCTGCTGCAGCGGTTCCACTATAGTGAAAATCATCCTACCGTGGTGGACATCTGCTTGAGTCCACCCGATTGCGACTAAGACCATTCGAATTTACTCTCTATGTGCCTTTTGTTTCTCAGGGATTTATCACGAATTTCTAAAAATTTAAATTCACCCATTTTTATGTGGTTGGAATGCTCTAACGACGGGGTGGGTCGTTACATCAGATACCAATTAAAAACCTGTTCGTCCCTGAACGACGCTACAATATCAAGGAGGGGTTAGATAGCTACCACAATTTTCCTCTTACTTCTAGTCAGCGTTGGGACTTGTTGGCTTCTGTGTCCCAGACCCCAAATCGATTATTTTTGAAACCTCTTTATTACGCTTTACACCTAACTTTTCAGTGTATAGACAATAATTCTAGCGGAGTTAAAATTATTTGTCTAAATTTTAACTCGGACCTGAATGTCAATTTACGTCGTTAACCCTCCTTCGAAGTTACAGATTTTTCCGCCTCTACTCTGATGTCCTAGGTATTATTGATTTTTTGGACGGCTTGGACTGATCATTTTTTAAATAGTGGGTGTCTGGCGGTGGAATCTCAAACATCACTGTTTTAGTCGTCCGCTGCAGCGGGTGGGTCTCTCGCTACAGCGGTTCTGCTGCAGCGAAAAAATGGTATGCTGCAGCGGACGACGGGGTCAGTTCAAGACAAATTAGAAGGTTGAATTTTCATTATTCAACTTTCCCACTTCTATTTTGGGCAAATTTTCTTAACTCTTCCGGCAATTTTTCTCGATTTCTCAGGTAATCTCACCCTCATGGCTTCTTTACTTCGTTTTCTAGTGAATGACTGCCATGTATTGCCTATTTGCTTCATTTTTGGGTAGTTATAGGGCGATGTGGGTAGGTTCTCTCATTTTGAATTCACGGCTAGATTTTCGTAGCATGCTGCTTGTATTTACGTTCTCAATCACGCTTTACCGCTTTTTGCACATTTTTGATTGTTCTTTTGTGGGATTATGGGTCAGAATGAGCGGGTTTTGGGTAGGGTGGTGGTTCAACTTTTTCAAGCCTTTTGGGCTTGAATTTATGCCCTATTGGGGCGGGTAATAGTTGTTAGGACTTGGGCAAGTCCTCCCTTTGTCTGATCTGTTGTTAATTTGGAGAAATACAGAGGTTGAAATTTCAACCTCCATTGATAAGGTCTGAAGGTTTGGAGTAGACGATTTTCGCTGCAGCAGTACCGTGATAGCGAGCCCTCCTACGCTGCGGCGAACTCACTACGATGAACATACGTTCGTTGTAGCAGTTCGCCTAGGTAGAAGAGCCTTCTTAAATTTTGATTTTTCCCTTTTTCTCGCACTAGTTTTCCTATTCATTCAATTACTCTTTTAATCTTCCTATTAATGCAGGTTAATCATCATGGATGCCTCTAAAATCAACATTCACACTGAGGACTATATCCTTTTAGTTAACGACCAATGTCAATTCCGGTACAGCTAACAGGAAATGAAGGATATGCTGCATGAGAGGGGTTTCTTTATGCAGGAGGTGGAGGAGAAAGACCCAAAGTTTTACACTCTCCTTTATGAGATCAGGTGGGGCCCTTTGGTGTAGCACCCGAGTAAGGCCAATGAGGCATGGGTGCGGGAGTTTTACGCAAACCTCCCTACCATAGCCTGGAGTTGGGATGAGCTAGTGGCCAATGTCAGGGGCATGCAGATTATCTTAAGCCTTGCTGCTATAAATGACGCTCTGGGTCTGTCCGACCCTCCTGAGTCTGAGCTGAAGGATCGTGATGTAATCGAGAAGGGGCAGTGGTTATTGAATACTTTGGTGGTGGAGGAGCAGAGGGCTACTACCAATTGGGGCTACCAAGACGGGTATCCAGAGTACCCACTTTACGATGGAGTACAGGAGGTGGCTCAATCTAGTGTCCCAAAGGATCCGCCTATCCTCTAATGTCACAGATGTGACTTATCATCGGGCTTTGGTTTGGCCGCTATTCTAAGTGGGTGTGGGTCAATGTAGGGACCCAAATTATTGAGGAGTGGCAGTATTTCCACATGAAGACCATCACTGGCCTGTCGTTTCCTTCCCTTATCACCAGGCTATCTAAGCAGGCCCGAGTGCACCAGGAGTCCCCGAATGTCATTGTGGATTGGGACAGGCCCTTCGATCCCTTTAGGGTAAAGGGGGCTTTAGGGAGGGGCAGGAAGAAGAGGAAGTCTACCTTAGCTTAAGGTGATGATGGGGATGACACTTCTATGCCCTTGGGGTCGTTCGAGAGGATAGAGGCTGAGATAGCGGCTATGCGCGAACTCCTCGAGGGGTTGCCCAGACCTCCTTCCCATAGTAGGCCTTCTGCTAGTCGACCCTCCACTAGACAATTATCTGGCGCAGCCGCTACCTATTCAGGAGAGATGCAGGAGGCGATTGTTGCCCTAGCCCAGGCCCATGTTGAGCTCCAAGAGGACTTGGAGCGGGAGAGGAGGATACGACGTGTCACGCCTCGCCTTGGGGGGTATGACTGGCACCTGGTGCCCTACTAGGACCTGAACTGCTAGACTGCTGAGCCTAAGCACTTCTGGTGCCTGGCTCTAACTCTGATTCATAGAATCAACGGGCTATATAATGGCTATAAATACAGCCCCCGGACGGCTAGGCCTATAGCCACTTGTACAACCACAACAGCTAACCAGAACCACATCAACATAAGGGAACCTATGCAGGCCGACAAGTCCACCATGGTGTCTAGTGACTTCTGAATCAAGAAAACAGGAGCTAAACTGCTACGTGACTGACAAGGTCACCACTACCAACTGAATAAGGCCCCACACGACCATCATAAACAACTAAGACATACACACGGCCTCACACGACCGGTACAGCTAACCACAGGGAATACACAATCTGAAAGCCTCTAAGAAACTAATAAGATGGTTGGGACAGGGCCCCGCCCTACCCGTACTGTATAACAAAAGAAAATAGAGTAGACCTCTAACTATCGTGCTCCGGATGACAGGAGCTGATGACTCTGTGCTAGCTGGAATCACGAGGAGTCAGCTCCTCTTCTATGAGTACCTGCAGGCAAGTAATGCAGCACCAATGGGAGTCAGTACCACGGGTACCGAGTATGTAAAGCAAACTGAACATAACTGAATAAAAGTAATAATACTTGTAGTTCTGAATAGTAGAAAATAGCTAGGACTGTCGGGGATGGTGAAATCTGGAAGGAGCTTACCTATACTGAAAAACAGATGGAAGTCATATCTGTCACTGCGGCGTCATGCTATCTATCAATTTAATAAGTAATATATATACACATATATAGCATAGAAGAACCTATACCAGCCCCCATAAGCCGGAAGGCGCCAACCAACACACAATCTATATACCCCTACCCGGGTCAAAACCATCCAAAAATAAATCACTCCACTCGCCTACTAACTACGAGCACCTCTACCGGCCCCCTGGGTATGTAGCTTGGACTCTCTGGACCCCTAACTATAACTGTATCTAAGTCCGGGGGACTGCTGTAACTGTAAACTGTAATTTGTATCTGTATCTGTATTTTTAATCTGCCCCCTAGTCGCAAGCGCTCGACAGGGTAAGCTATAATGCTATGTTGATTAGCCTGATATGGGAAATGTTGCATCCCATCTTCGTCCTACTACGGACGACATGCCACTCCTTGGAGTGACGTATCCTCACCCTCTGGTGGGTGAGTCGACACAGCTATTAACCCTGGGGCGACAAGGAAGCTCTAAGGGTGCCCTCATAGCACAAACAGGTCTCAACAAACAATAATCACGTATAACAAGCATGTTCGATCTGAAAATACTATCCGTATTCTGATTTCTTATTCTGAACTCTTTTCTGCATTAAATTGATTCTCATACTGAGCTATACTGTATATGAAATATTATCTAACTGTCCAATATTGCTTTACTAATTTTTATTCTGAATACAACATAATAATATAAAACATGCTTGCTGAATTCATACTGGACTCAATTCTCGACTTCTAGGTTCCTTGTCTAGACTTTACTTTGTTTACTACAAAGGGGATTGTTATCTTGCCGAAGAACTAGCTTTAGATACCTTTGTTTCTGATTTCCCGGCTAACTAGCGTAATTCGGTCAATATTCCGCTATTTCTCCCAACTGCATCCATATATATACCAATTAGGACTAAATACATTAATATTCCGAAGGAAAATATCACTTTTAATATATAAAGAACCCAAACTTTGGCTTATCGAAAAACGGTCGAAAACTCGCTATTTCTCGAAAGTCCAGAAGGGAGAAATGCTTACTTTAGGGCTAGGAGTATATTGACACTAATTTGGAGCAATTCTACTTACCTTAGCTCGGTAGCACGATGGTTCGCCGGTCGAATTTCACGAAACTAACTCCTCAGGAATGCTCCCGGCAACTTAATACTTCACTACCCAAGATTAATTCTAGTTTGGACCACATTTAATAGCGTAAATGGATGAAATTTTGTTGAATCTCCTCGTGACCTCTGTTCTCTATTCGTTTCTGGAAATTTATATGGAGTAAATGATTAAAAACCGAAGTGGGAGGCCCTTTTATTCTTGGGACCTTTAAGTCGCATTCGTCGAATGCGATTTATATATGTCGCATTAGCCTTGCGATGCGCTGACTTGGCGCTTGTCCGGTCTCTCCCCGGGCCCTTTTCTCGCACATATGGCATTCTAAAACTCTTAACCAACATGCGAATAGGCCATCTACATGTCAAAAATTTACGGGGTGTAACACGACGCTCTCGGTACAAGCTGATTGTCTGGATGTGGAAGGGATAAAGAAAATTTTGAAGACCCTAGCCCCCAGAGAAAGGCCTTCACAGATGACCTGTTAGGACCTCCCCGAGTTCTCCTTCCTTGGCGGTTTCAAGGAGGTAGAGGACGAGGAAACAGGTAGTGGCAACGACGAGGCCTCCAGCTAGATGGGCCGCAGTCTCTTCCCCCTGTTTTTAGCTTATAACTATTTGTTGGGTAGCTCCCATTTAGGGCTTGTAAGGCAATTCTAATTTCTTTCTTTTCTGGATTTTATGTTGATGAATGATAATATTGGTTCCTCCTTGATGTACGGATGCCCATTTGTCATCCTCAGACATTAGCCGTGTTGGCCCTCTTTATGATATCTTAGTAACTTACTTATACTCGCATTGCTTATCCGCTTTTCACTAGGTGCTATTGTTTATCTGTTGTTTGTAACAGGGGGTACTGAAATTCTAAAATCTGCCATTATGTTTGACCATGTCCACTGCAGCGGTAGTCCTTCCGTGACAGCAGTACTTCTTCCGCTGTAGCGAGTCTGCTGCAGTGGAACAGCCTTTGCTACAGCGAAACTCGCTAAGCGGAGCAAATGTATAACAAGATTTCTTCATCTCCCTAGTCAACTCAAGTCAATCCCATCCACCAGTCTTATCGTGGATTTTTACTAATCACACTTAGGCAGATACCAATTAGGTCTGTCGAGATACCAATTGGAATCTTTCAGATTCCAATTGGACTCAACTCGGGCGATCGACACAATCGGACGACACGATGAGAAGGAAATAAGTGGGACTTCCTAAATGCCTGATAGCTTCCCAAAGATTACATGTGGACGTCTACACACCAATTCGTAGGAGTCTACTCGATATTGCTCTTGTACTTGTAGAGCGGTAACCTAGATGCTCTGATACCAACTTGTCACGGTCCAAAAGGACAGGCCGTGCGAGCACCTGCATCGATATTACTCGATTGGAGAACCCTTACAATATTACTATTAATATATAAGAAAACAATTTCTAACATTTCCATTACTTCTCATTAATTGATAAAAATCTCAAATAAAATAACATTACAAAAATTCTCCAACCATGAATCTCCCTATATCTAGTCCAAATAGGTACAAAAGCTCCATTTGAAATACTTTATAAAACAAAATGACTCAGCTTCATCTGGAAAGAAGAACACTGAAGCTAGTGCTGAGTACTCCACGCCAATTAAGGAAACTTCAAGCTACCATAACCTATACCAAAAAGGTGTAGCAAGGTAGTAGCAGTACACCACACGTACTGGTAGACATCATCAGCTGACTAGGGTTAGTTAACACAACAGCATAATAATCAATATACAATCAATGTCATTAAGTGCAACGATTATCTCACTCCCAAGCACCACACTAGGTATAACTGTTACATCCACGTTCTTAAATCTCATCAAAGTTTACGCAGTGCTTTTCCAAACCTATTCATTATTAAAGTCCTTCAATCTATCTCCCTTCATTTTCGCTGCAGCAAACACTCGAATTGCCACCACGGTCCCGGTACCACGGCTAATTGCCCGCTGCAGCAATAATACCCAACAGTCAGTACTCGTTTTTTCCCTAAATCAGTTCTGTTTGTTCCTGCTATAAAACTCCGTAGCACCACTATCTCTCTGACCATTTCACTAGATTAACCAAGTCCATTTCTACCATTTAGTAACCTATTTAATTATCTGTAGGATTTTCCAACCCTCCTCAGTATGGTACATCAAATAATATAGTCTACTACTGCACTATCTTTCATTTGAACCTATCATGCTATCATCCATATCCTACAAAATCAATTTAAAACAAGATATTCAAACGCAATTACGGATTAACTAACTCAAGTACATACAAAAGTCATCAAAACAATATAAGGAAGTCAATTTCCCTAGCAATAAAGTATATGGACATACCTGACTTCATATGATGAAATGTCATAAGCTACCATACCTGAACTGGATAGCCATATACGGTATTCCACATCTGTTTCTCACCTCAAATCTGATTCATGTTGGTATATCCTGTATCACACTTGTATATCCAGTACCTTTCTGTATCTGCAATCGTATGTTTATCAAACCATACCCTCATAATCTCTGTCTCACAATCATGTGGTGCGGGTTATATGGGTCGGGTTTATAAGGGGGGGTTGAAAATATTAAATTATGCTATGCGGGGCAGGGTGAATTGAAATCTTTATGGATTTATACAGGTTTTTCCATAATTGCATCACAACCACCCCATTGCTATCCCTAAGATTGAGGGACCAAATTCTACCTTATTTACAAAAAACGGTGCGATGGAGTTGAGAATCTAAATACAAATTAATTATTGCACATTGAAAGCGAGTTTTTTTTTCACTGGAATGGTATCCTATAAGAAGGATTATGGGAAAAGGGTCAAAATTACCCCTCTACTTTTAAAAATTGGCTAGATTTACCCTTCGTCATACTTTTGGGCTATATCTACCCCCGCTGTTGAGAAAGTTCTCATTCATATCCTTATTTCTAACAGAAAATCCCAAATAAAAGAAAATGACCTATTTATCAAATAAAATCCATATCATATTCTAATTTCCCCACCCCAACCTGTATAAAATTTGATTTGGATTTACCTCAAGCGTCAAATGGGTATGAGACCCATCGCACCATTTACCCTCCAAAACCCCAACTCAATCTTTCACAGTCAGCTTATGTTACAAGTTGCTACTCAGAGGTACTAATCAACTTACTTTTGACCCATGGAAGAGGATATGTGAAAGTAAGGCACCAATAGCAGTCATGTGTGTGGTTGGTCAAGAAAGAAGCATGTTTGATTCAACACAATCTACAAAGAAGCCGGACACAACTAGTCAATAGATACTACATGTGCTGAATAGAGGAGTAATCAGTTTATCATCTTTTCCTAAGATTTGACAGATATTCCTTAAATATATGGGATTGAAGTGGGTTATGCCAAGAACAACTACTAATTTTCTTTCTTGCTCGAATAGAGAAGCGCTATCCAAAAACAATGACTGCCTGCAGATGATGGTGTATCTGTAAAGAGAGAAAGAAGATGTTTTGAAGGACGACAAGAGAGCTATGTTTTGAAAGTAGGTCTGATTGCATTATATTGTTAAAATCTAAGGGCGGCGGTGGGAAGATTGAGTTGGCATTTTGGAGGGGAAATGGAGCGATGGGTCTGCACCTATTTGACCCTTGAGGTAAATTCAAATCAAATTTTATATGGGTCGGACGGGCGAATTAGAATATGATATGGATTTTATTTTAAAAATGGGTTATTTCCTTTTATTTGGGATTTTATGTTAAAAATAAGGGTATGAATGAAAACTTTCTCAACAGTGGGGATAAATATAGCCCAAAAGTATGACAAAGGGTAAATCTAGCCAATTTTTAAAAGTAGAGGGATAATTTTGACCATTTATCCTAGGATTATTATTAAAAGGATGAACTGAGTTAAACTTTGAGTGATTAAAATAAATTGAGTTAATAAATAGACATATACTTGGATGAATTAAAACAAAGTGAGTTTAAACTAAATAATGGGTCATAGTTCAATCCATTCAATTCTTACTAAATTCTATTTTTTTTTTATAATTTTCTTAAGACCATATAAATTTTTTTCTTTACTATAGTTATATATAACATATCAAATAAAAATATTTTTTTTAAAATAAACTTTTATCTAGCAATGCAAAATTAGGGTTCTAATTACCCTATCGATGACAATACCACATTTTCAAAGACTAGAATTAATTTTAATTTATAAAAAAATATATACAAATTTAAGAAAATTAAGGATTTTGGTGATCTCTTTATTTCTCTTTCCTCTCACAAATTCTAGTTGCGATTGTTTCATTTTCATCACTAGACCGCTATTAGGAACCACCATAAAAAAAATACCACTTGCTTACCATAAACAATATTCTTATACAAAAAGGGACTATTTCAAACAGTGACGAAGGATATTTAAAATTGAATAAATAATTTTTTAATACATGGGTGCATGGAAAAATTTAAAATCAAACTACATAATATTTGTTGACCATATCATATATGATTGAGCATATCTGAAATGATTAATCATAGCTGATATGATTAACCATATTAGATATGATTGTAGTGTATCATTTCAAATATCTGGCAGAATATTCTGCTTTAACTATGCAAAATTGCCCTTGATATTATGCAAGATAATGGTTATAATTATAGGTATTTGTATATAAATAGTCTCTAGTTTGTCAATTGTACAGAATATATAATACTTTTCATCTCTTCTGATCCTTGATTTATCAATAGTTATCATGGTATCAAGAGCCTAATTTTTTTTCTGATATTCCGCTACTTCTTACTCTTTGTTGTTATTTGATTTCCGTCATCAAATTATCTTTTGTTTTCCTAATGGACTCCCATTCTCATAATATTCTGTCAGCCAAATTTGATGGAAAAAATTATCCTATGTGGGAATTTCATTTCCTAATCTTTGTTCAAGGGAAAAGCTTGTTTGGAATCTTGGATGGATCAACAACTAAGCTGACTGGAGACGAGGAAAAGCAAGTTTGTCACGCTAACAATGCTTGGGTTATTTCATGCATCCTCAATTCTACACACGCAGATACTGCACTCAGTCTGCATCCATTCAACTTGGCATCAGATATGTGAAAACATCTCAAAAAGATATATGCTCAATGTAATCATGCTTGTAATTTTGAATTAGAACATACTCTTTTGGAATATAAGTAGGGAGACAGAGACATTCAGAGTTATTATTCAGGCTTACGGCAATCTAGTCAGAATAGGACCAAAGTTTTGGTGGAAACCTTTCTTTCTCAGGTTTCAAAGAAGTTATGCTGGAGAGGAAGAAGACTCGGGTTGTCCAATTTCTCATGAAATTAAGGCCTGAATTTAAGCCCATAAGAGCTAACATTCTTAACAAAGAAACTCTAGCAGACATTGATGTTGTTTTTGGAGAACTCATTCGTGAGGAGACACGCATCAATACTCTAGCAACTATAGATTCATCATACATAGTTGATGCATCTATGTATACATCAAAAAGAACCCATAAATCTTACACTCAGAGTTCATCTCAAAAGTCTGGACTATAATGCTTTGAGTGCAAAGAGTATGGCCATATTTCGCACATTGCAAGAAGAGAAATATATGTAATTACTGTAAAAATCCTGGACATATAATTCTAGAGTGCAATCGACGCCCAAACACGTGTCAAACCAAGCACAAAGCTTAGAAAGTATCTGAAGCTTATGTGAGTCATGAAGAGATCACACCACCATCTCTCTTGGATCCAAAAGCACTTCAAAAGATGATACAAGATTCAGTTTTTACTGCTCTCCCCGAAGCTATTTCCAGTGCTCTCACTGTTTCCTATCTTGGTAAGACATTAAATAAGAATTCAAAAGTTTGGCATATAGATTTGGCTGCTTCTAACCATATGAACGGAGATATTCATAATTTAAATTCTTTATCAACCCCATTAGAAAATCATCTTATTGTCACAACCAATGGTGATACATTACCTGCCTATGGCATTGGCAATGCATCTTGCTTCACTAATGTCCTTTTTTTCCCTAAACTCACTGCTATCTTATTTCGGTTGGACAACTGGTGGAACAAAATTGCTTTGTTGTTTTCTCACATCTTGTTTGTATTGTTCAGAATCTGAAGACAGGAAAGGTGATTACCAAGGGTCATAAAGTTGGGAGACTATTCCAGTTGGACATTTCTGAAACACCTCATACATATTTTTTTGTCTGCCTCTAAAGAAGACATCACTAACTAAATAAATCGTGGTACTTGTGGCATCACCATCATGAACTTCCACATTCTCAAAAACTTTCTTCTATGTTACAATATTGTCTTCATTTGAATAATAAATCATGGGTTTTGTCATCAAAATATCCTTGTGAAAATTGTGCTAAATCCAAAAGCCATAAATTGCCTTTTCCGTGTAATACTACTTCATAAAACTCTACTTTTAATTTGATTCACAGTGATGTATGGGATCCTGTACCTATTTCATTTAGATTGGGGTATCGATACTTTATTTTGTTCATTGATCATGTCGCATGATATACTTGGGTGTTCTTTTTTAGAAACAAAAAGTGAAGTTCCTAAACTCATAAAATAATTTGTCACCTGTGTTGAAACTCAGTTCAATAAGCGAATTAAAATTTTTTGATCTGATTCGGGTGGAAAATATTTGAAGTCTGAACTCATAGATTTTTTCAAAGAGAGAGGCATTATTTCGCAACACTCTTGTTCATACACACCTGGACAAAATGAGATTGTTGAAAAAAATAGACATGCTCAAAAAATCATATTAGCTCTTGTTGATACATCAAATCTTCCTAAAACATGCTGGATTGAAGTTATCCAAACTTCTATCTATTTAACAAATAGACATACCACCACTATCAACAAAGATGATAGTCCATATTCCATTCTTTTTGGTGAATTCCCTAATTATTTCCATCTAAAAGTTTTTGGTTATGTGTGTTTTGTCCATTATCTAGACATGAACGCCATAAATTATCTGCCAAAGCTTTGAAGTGTGTTTTCTCAGGTTATAATGATGTTCAAAAGGTCTATCTTTGTTATGATTCTTCTAGACGACAGTTAAGGGTTTCCAGACATGTGATTTTCTTTGAGCATCTATTTGTTTACCTGAACCTCTTCAACAACATCCAATTTTGTCTCCTTTTTGTACAAGTTTAAGAATCAACAAGTACAAAATCTTGCATCTCCCAATGAGGACCCTAATGGCATTACTGATGATCCTAGTCAGTCTAATACATTCACTACAGATGATTCAGGTAATAGTACTTCCTCACCTGATATCATGACCCGAACATGGGCCCGATCGAGATACAGGACAAGGAGTCCCGGAGAGACTCCAAGTCAACCCATGACTTGAACATACATCTAACTCAATCAATAAAAGCGAAAGATCAACGTAATAAACATAGCAGAAGTCTGAACAAAGCATAACATCAGAACATACAATACGAGTCTGAAACTGAATATAATCTATGTCTGAAAATCCTCTACTTCTAACCAGTTGATGGGATCAAATCCTAACTAACTCTCTAAGTCTGAAACTAAAAATGTAAAGATAACTGATAAGGAATAGTCCTCGGTAGATGAGGACTCACCAACTGAGACTGGATGTGCTAATCTGGAAAGTTGGCTAGCAATGAGGTTGAGCCTTTAATATCGAAGCATGTATCATGAAACAATACAATATAGAGTATGCGGTCAGTACGTGTAATGTATTGAGTATGCAAGGTAACTAAAACCGCTAAGTAAGTAAAATAATTGAACATGCATAATGTAAAACACAATCAAGATAAGCATATGAGAGTAGGACTTGCATGTTATTTTCTGAACTCATGATCTGAACATAACTGAAAATCATAACTGAATCGAATGACCCAAAGCTGAAATCTGATAATCATAAGTAAAACTGACATTGGGTCAAACCCGTTGAAAATATAATATCATGACTGATGTACATGCATAACTGAAATCATGAGGAACAATGGGAGACTCGTCATATAACCGACATTACCACAATAGAGCTTATGTGGTCCCGACTATCACACTCAAGTAGGCATAGCTGTCCAAAGCCTTGTCAGGGCTAAGGATGCTACCATGATACGATATCAAGATGAAGGCCCCTTGGGGCAGGGGAAAGCTCACAAATGAGATCTCGAATAATCTGAACATACCTATGTTGGCTCGTAGTTCTGAGGCATAGGGTTGACTAACCCTTAGCGTACTCGGTGCTAGACACTACTCCCAAAAACATGTATATTCTCTCCATCATTTTTCAACGAAGCTGACCATCGTCTAGTGACGAAGCTGAATAATTATGCACATATAAAATCTGAAATTATACATGAGGAGCCTTGGTTCAAACTATACCACAAGCTGAACATAATTGGGAGTCTTGACTCCAAAATCATATGATAAGCTAATTCATGAAATCATAAATCATACTTGAACATATGGGCTTGTTTAATACTTAAAACATGCTTGAAAATACTTGATTCACTTGAAAACATGATCATAGACATGGGTAACTTGAAAACATGTTTTTCTCATAAATATCTCATCACACTTGAACATACATCATGGATCTCAACTTTTATGAACTTTCATAGATGGGCATCATAATTTATAAAACTTGAAAACATGATTTATAATCGAAAACATTGTAAAACTTTCCCATGAATCATAATTCAATGCTTAGATCATACCCATGGTAGAAACTTAGGAAATTCATGCATTGGGTTAAAACCCTTAGAATCAACATACAGATTTTCATGAATTAGAGAGGAATTGGGCATGGGTGTGAATAATTTCACCCATTCATGAACCTACATACCTGAGAGAATATGCAGTCATCATATTCAAATATTAATCATATAAGCTGAAACTGACGAAATAACTGCCTCTGAACTGAACTACATGACTGAACTCAATTCACGAATCATACATACATGCTTTGACATGAAACAAACTGGGACACATGAACTGAATAGAATTTTAGGGAAAAAACTGATACCTCAAGTTGGAACTGAGCCGGAAGAGAATAGATGTGGGTATCTAGCCATCATGTCTGCCTCGGCTTCCCATATAGCTCCTTCAATATGCTGATTTCTCCATAAAACCTTAACTGAAGCTACTTCTTTATTTCTTAGTCTTCGAACCCGACGATCCAATATTTCCATCGGCACCTTTTCATTACTAAGGCTGTCTTTCACTCTGACACTGTCCACCGGAACAACTAGAGTTGGATCACCCAAAAACACTTCTTTAAGAGCGATACATGGAAAACTGGATGGACTAAAGCTAATTCGACCGTCAATTCCAATACATATGCTACCTTGCCAACCCGTTTAACAATCCGGTATGGGCCAACATAACGAGGACTGAGTTTTTCCTTCTTTCGAACCTCATCACTCCCTTCATGGGAGACACCTTTAGAAAAACCCAATCGTCGACTTCAAACTCAAGCTCTCTCCTTCTCACATCCGCATGGACTTTTGGTGACTCTGAGCTGTTTTCAACCTGTCCCATATAAGATGAACATTCTCCATAGCCTCATGGACTGAATCTAGTCCTATCATTGCAGCTTCACCAACTTCAAACCACCCAATAGGGTATCTACACCTCCACCCATAAAGAGCCTCAAATAGAGCCATTTGAATGCTGGAATGGTAGTTTTTATTATATGCAAACTCAATGAGAGGCAAATGGTCATCCCAACTACCCTTGCAATCAATCACACACTCCCTCAAGAGTCTGAATAGTCCGCTCCGCCTAACCATTTATTTTCGGGTGAACGATGTACTAAGCTTGACCTGAGTACCAAGTCCCTTTTGAAAACATCTCCAAAATTGAGAGGTAAGCTGAGTACCTCTATCTAATATGATGGACAATCCCACACCATGAAACCGAACTAACTTCCGAATGTACAACTTAGCATAATCCTCCCCTGAAGTGGTAGTTTTGACTGGTAGGAAATGAGCTGCTTTGGTCAAACTGTCCACAACCACCCAAATGGAGTCATACTGTCGACGAGTGCGAGTCAACCCTGTGATAAAGTCCATATTGATCTCCTCCCATTTCCAAGTATGAATACTGATGTCTTGAAGTGCACCTCCTGGTATCCGGTGCTCAACCTTCACTTGCTGATAATTCGGACACTTAGCCACAAATTCTACAATGTCCTTCTTCATGCCATTCCACCAATAGACTTTCCGTAGGTCACGGTACATCTTGGTGGCGCCTGGATGTATGGAGTATCTAGAACCATGAGCCTCGTGCAACATTCGCTCCCTCAAATCATCAACATCCGAAACACACAAATGACCTTGATATCGAAGCACACCACCTCCCCTTTTGGAGAAGATCTCTATCTTCTGATTCTGGACAGCTTCCTTCAACTTTACCAAAATGGATCCTCGTCTTGTCTAGCCTTCACATCAGTCACCAAGGATGATTCTGATCTATTCTGAACTATAACACCAACATCCGTCGAAGAAACCAAACGAACTCCTAACCGTGCAAGCCGACGCACATCCTTCACTAGATCCTTCCTCCCCTCATATACATGGGACACACTCTCCATAGAAAGCCTACTAAGAGCATCTGCTACCACATGCCTTGCCCGGACGGTAAAAGACACTCATATCATAATCCTTGAGTAGCTCCAACCACCTTCTTTGATGCAGATTTATATCCTTTTGGGTAAACACATATTGTAGGCTTTTGTGGTCCGTAAACACATCTATGTGGATCCCATACAAATAGTGTCTCCAAATCTTCAAGGCAAATACTACCGCCGCCAATTCGAAATCACGAGTCGGGTAATTCCTTTCATGGACCTTCATCTGCCTAGAAGCATATGCAATAACTTTACCATGATGCATCAATACACAACCAAGGCTAATCCTTGAAGCATCACAATATACCACAAACCCATCAGGACCCTCGGATAGGGTTAACACCGATGTTGAGCTAAGTCGTGCCTTCAACTCTTGGAAGCTCTTCTCACAAGCCTCCGTCTAATGAAACTTCACCTTCTTCTGGGTCAATTTAGTCAACAAGGCTGCAATGGATGAAAACCCCTCAACAAATCTACGATAATACCCAGCTAAACCCAAGAAACTCCTGATATCCAAAGGATTCACTGGTCTGTGCCAATTCTTTACCACCTTTATCTTTTGAGAGTCTACCTATACACCCTCACTTGACACCACATGGCCTAAAAACGCCATTGAATTCAACCAAAACTCACATATACTGAATTTAGCATACAACTGGTGACCCTTAAGAGTCTGTAACACCACCCTCAAGTGAGCGGCATGCTCCTTCTCGCTCCGAGAGTATATAAGGATGTCATCTATGAACACAATCACGAACATATTCAAGTATGGCTTGAACATCCTGTTCATCAAATCCATAAAAGCTGCAGGAGAATTCGTTAGTCCAAAAGACATAACTACAAACTCATAATGACCATACTGCGTCCTGAAGGTTGTCTTCGGAACGTTACTCTCCCGAACCCTTAGCTGATGATATCCAGATTTGAGTTCTATCTTTGAAAAGAACTTAGCACTCTGAAGCTGGTCAAAAAAATCATTAATCCTAGGAAGAGGAAAATTGTTCTTGATGGTCACCTTGTTCAATTGCTAATAATCAATACACCTATGAAGAAAATCATCTTTCTTGCGGACAAAGAGAATTGGTGCACCCCATGGGAATTTGCTAGGTCTAATGAAACCCTTGTCTAGAAGGTTCTTCAACTGCTCCTTCAACTCCTTTAGCTCCGCTGGAGCCATTCTGTAGGGAGGAATGGATATAGGCTGCATACGGGGAAGAAGGTCAATACCAAAATCGATTTCCCTCTCTGGAGGAATTCCTGGGAGATCATTTGGGAACACTTCTGGATACTCACATACTACTAGAACTGATTGGATAGTTAGGGTCTCGGACTTAGCATCCTTAAACCTAACTATGGTACACACAATCCTTAGAGATCATCTTTCTAGCCTTAAGGTGGGAAATGAAATGACCTACAGGCACAACTAAACTACCCTTCCACTCTAAGACTGGATCACCCGAAATTCGAAACTATACCACACGGGTTCTACAATTAACTGAGGCATAACATGCAAATAGCACATCCATGCTGATGATAACATGAAAATCGGTTATGGCTAACTCTACTAAATCTGTTGAGGTGATTTTCTAAAGAACTGTGACAAGGCAATTTCTATACACCCGTCGATCTATAACTGAATCACCGACTGGAGTAGAACTGAGAAGGGTTCTGATAGGATTTTGGGACTGACTCCGAAGCTACTCACAACATAGGGCATCACAAAAGATAAAGTAGCCTCTGGATCTAACAAAACATATACATCAAGGTGGAAAACTCATAACATACCAGTGACAATATCTTGGGAGACCTCCTGCTCCTGGCGAGATGCTAGGGTATAAAATCTATTTTGGCGCTATCTGCCACTTGTGCTAGTAAATACGTCCTGCTAAGTTGGGTGTGCTGATGGAGATGCTGAACTAGAAGCTGGGCCTCGTTCCCCCTCATGGCTCTGTCTAGCTATTGGGCAATCTCTAAGCATATGTTCAGGATTCTTACACCCAAAGCAAGCACCTGTACCCGCCAAACACTAACCCATGTGTCTCCTCCCACACTTGTCGCAAATTGGGATACTGGAATTTGTGGGACTGCTACTCTAGCCTCTAGAGCCTGATGCTCATCCTCTCTGGTCGTACCTAGATCTAGATGGCACACTCATAGCCAACGATGTTGGGGCTGACGATCTCTGGTAGGACTGCTGATGATGTCCACCACCTGGTCTCTATTGAGAGAACCCATAACTGTCTATCCTGGCCCTCTTTACCTATCACGCTCTCACATGCACCACCTCCATCTGCTGGGCGTACAAAACTATCTGAGGAAAATTCATATCCTAATGAAGCATCGTAGTCCGAAAATCCTTGTCTAGGTAGTCCGCCGCTCCATGAACAAACCTGCTCACTTGAGCTCTTTAATCAACCACTAACTCTGGTGCGTACTTGGATAGACGAGTGAACTCTAAGGCATTCTCTTGCACTATCATCTTCCCTTGTCTTAGATTTAAAAATTTGGCCTCTTTCAGCTTCCTTATCTCACGAGGGAAAAACCGATCTAGAAAAGCGACATGAAACTCATCCAAACTAATAGGGCCTGCTCCGACTGTCGTACTATCCTTCCATTGTTTAAACCAAATGTGCGCAACCCCCTTCAACTGATATGAGCCAAATTGGCACACTCCTCTCCAGTCATCCACATGGCCTGGGTGATCTTTAGAATCTCATCGATAAACTCATGTGGATCCTCATCCATCTTTGACCCGAGAAACTCTGGAGGGTTCATCCTTAGAAAATCTCTGACTTGTGTTGCTGCTCCGGGTCTGAGGTACATGTGCCACCGCCTACTGATTGACATGGACGGTCAAGGCCTGTGCTAGCATCTGAATGGTTGCCCTAAATTCATCATGGGCAACCGGCTCCGGTGCATGGTTCTCCTGGGCTGGTGGGGCCTGTTGGTGCCCGTCTCCATTGCCATCCTCGTGGCCATTTCCGTTTCCATTTCTCCTTCCTTTAACTCTACGGGGGGGGCATGATTCTACAAACACATATAGCACGAGTTAGAAGGATAGAGAGACATTTCATCGCATGACTTAGATCATGAAAAAAGGGAACATTTTCTAAACGTCGCGTAGCCTCTTTGTCATAAGTATAGCGCGCTTCACACCCATGAAAAAGACTCTACTTAATGCGGCTTACTAACACCATAGGACACTTCAAAACCTATTACTCTGATACAAAGTTAGTCACAACCCGAACATGGGCCCGGATTTAGACATAGGACAAGGAGTCCCGAGAGACTTCAAGTCGACCCATGGCATGAACATAAATATAACTCAATCAATAAAAGCGGAAGATTAATGTAATAAACATAGTATAAGTTTGAACAAAGCATAACATCAAAACATACAACACGATTCTGAAGTAAAATACAATCTATGTCTAAAAAGCCTCTACTTCTAAAGAGTTGATGGGACAAAACCCTAACTAACTCTCTAAGTATGAAACTGAAAATGTAAAGATAACTGATAAGGAATAGTCCTCAGGAGATGAGGACTCACCAACTGAGACTGGATGTGCTACTCTGGAAAGCTGGCTAGTAACAAGGCTGAGTCTGAATATCAGAGCCTGTATTATGAAATGATACAGCATGGAGTATGCAGTCAGTAGGTGGATTGTACCGAGTATGCAAGGTAAGTAAAACCGCTAAATAAGTGAAATAATTGAACATGCATAATGTAAAACATAATCAAGATAACCATCTGAGAGTAGGGCTTGCATACTATTTTCTGAAATCATGATCTGAACATCATAACTGAATTGAATGACCCAAAGTTGAAATTTGATAATCATAAGTAAAACTGAACATTGGGTCAAACATGCTGGAAACATAATATCAGGACTGATGTGCATGCATAACTGAAATCATGAGGAACAATAGGAGACTCGTCATATAACCGACATTACCACGATAGAGCTTACATGGTCAGGACTATCAAGCTCAAGTGGGCAGAGCCATCCAAAGCCTTGCCAGGGCTAAGGACGCTACCATGATATCAATATCAAGCTGAAGGCCCTTTGGGGTAGGGGAAAGCTCACAAAGGAGGTCCCAAATAATCTGAACATACCTATGTTGGCTCGTAGTTCTGAGGCATAGGTTTGATTGACCCTTGGCCTACTCTGTGCTAGACACTACTCCCAAAAACATGCATATTCTCTCCATTGTTTTTCAACGATCATCTAGTGACGAAGCTGAATAATCATGTACATATAAAATCTGAAGTCATACATGATGAGCCTTGGTTCAAACCATACCACAAGCTGAACATAATTAGGAGTCTTGACACCAAAACATGTGGTAACCTAATTGATGAAATCATAAATCATACTTGAACATATGGGCTTGTCAATACTTAAACATGCTTGAAAATACTTGATTCACTTGAAAACATGATCTTAGACATGGGTAACTTGAAAACATGTTTTTTTCATAAATATCTCATCATACTTGAATATACATCATGGATCTCAACTTTCATGAACTTTCATGGATGGGCATCATAATTTATAAAACTTGAAAACATTGTAAACTTGCCCATGAATCATAATTCAATGATAGAAACATGCTTACATCATACTCATGGTAGAAACTTAGGAAATTCATACATGAGGTTAAAAATCAACATGTAGATTTTCATGAATTAGAGAGGAATTGGCATGAGTGTGAATAATTTCACCCATTCATGACCCTACATACCTGAGAGAATCTGATTCTACAACTTCTCTGATTGCCAAAGGATTAATTGAGGAAGAACCTTGAGAGATTGAGTTTGATCACCCCTCTAGATTTCTAAACTTGCATGCAAGAATTAGGAATAGCTTAGAATGAACTTATCCTTCTTAATACTCACTATTCAGAGCTTAAACGACGTAGTTTAGGCCTTAGGATCATAGAAATTACGAAAGGCCCTTACTAAACTCGTACGAAAAAATAGACTACCAGTCCTAACAAAGGACTAGACGAGTCGTCGCCACTGGCCACAACTCATGGCCTGGATCCGTCGTCTCCACTGGAAATTACATCGATATTTTCATCACAAGGAACTTAACGACCCGTTAATTAGTGGTCACCTTCCGTCATCCTCACTGCCAGAAAATCCCCTGGAACTCAGGTGTTTCCAATGAGCCATGGCGACCAATCCCTTAGGTGCACTGCCCATTCTTCCTCTTCCTTCCATCAACCTTGGCCACGGCTGACTTAACGGGTCGTGGGGTTTACCATAATTCGTGGTCATACCCGTGGTTACTCAAAACTTTAAGTTCCAACTTAAGTCAAACACCTCACCATGAGTCACTTAATGACTCGTGGTCATCCTGACGGGTCACTAGACGACTCGCCTTGTGACCTGATGTAGAAAATCCTATTTTCTCCATTTTAACTGTTGGGTCTAATCTTAGAACTTTCGAGGTATAACACCTGATTCATCGCGTACCTCTTGCACTCACTCATCAGATGGCAATGATGATTCTCATGGTGAATCTGTACCAAAAGCCAAACAAATCCTTCAATTCCTGCTCCCCATAGGTCTAAACGTAAAGCATATGCTCTTGATTGATATGGATACTCTCCAGGTAGATACGGTCGATCTTATGCTTTACTTGTTTATTTGAATTCTATTTTTGTCCCAACTACTTACCAACAGGCATCAAGTCATGACTGCTGGAAAAAGGCAGTAGAAGAGGTGCTTTCGGCTTTAGAAGAAAATCATACATTGGATTTGGTATCTAAACTAGTTGAAGCTTCTGTCATTGGGAGTAAATGGATTTATTCTATGAAGATGAAGTTTGATGGCACACTGGAGAGGTATAAATCTTGACTAGTAGCTCAAGGATATAAACAAGAATATGGGTTGGATTATGAGGAAACTTTCGCCCCTATTGCGAAGCTGACGACCATTCATGTGTTGCTCACTATTGCATCTGTCAAACGGCGGAAACTTTATCAAATGAATGTAAATATGCATTTTTGCACGGTGAACTACATGGGGTTATATACATGAAGCCTCCTCCAGAGTACAACTAAGCCCAACCTGACATGGTGTGTCATCTTCGAAAGTCTCTTTATGGTCTTAAGCAAATTCCACGTGCATGGTTTGAGAAGTTTCTATCTACCATCATTAATGCTAGTCTTTTTGAGTCGGTTTTTGATAATTCATTATTCATCCGACACTCCAACACTGGTATGACAATTTTATTACTTTATGTGGATGATATGATTATAACCGATAATGATGAAAATGGGATTGAACAACTCAAGAATATTCTCAATGCAACCTTCAAAATGAATGACCTTGGTAGGTTAACATTTTTGTTGGGGTTGGAGGTTGATTATTTGCAGGATGGTATCATGTTAAGCCAAAGAAAGTATACGGAAGATCTTATTACACAAGCATGTCTAAGTGATCAGAAGGTAGCACACACTCATGGAGATCAATATGAAGTACAAAAATGATGATGACGACACTCTTGTGGAACCAACATTGTATCGGAGGCTCATTGGTTGTCTAATTTATTTGACAATGACAAGACCGGACATCTCTTATCCGGTTCAAGTCTTGAGCTAATTTGTTACAAATCCTTGCCAACATCACTTTTCGTCTCTCCTCAGGACCATTCATTATGTTCGGAGTATAATTAATTAGGGATTATTCTTTCATTCAGCATCATCTCTAAACCTCAAAGGATATGCAGATGCAGATTGGGCAGGATGTCCAAACTCTCGAAAATCTACAATAGGATGGTGCATGATAATCGAATCATCACTTGTCTCATGGAAGTGCAAGAAACAGGCAAGAATTTCAAAATCATAACAGGAGGCAGATTATAGATCAATGTCAACTGCTTATTCTAAAATTGTGTGGATATGTCGGTTGCTAGGAAAACTTCATATCTTTGTCAATGGTGCCATTACGTTACATGCTGACAATATCAGTGCAATACAAATAGCAACAAATCCAGTTAACTATGAGAACACAAAACACATTGAAGTAGACTGCTATTATATTTGTGAACTTGTTGTTGATAAGTCATCAGTCTTCGACATATCACGTCTCATGATCAATTAGCAGATTTATTTACAAAAGCAATGACAGGAAGACGGCACCAATTTCTATTATCCAAATTAATGTTTCTCGATGAGTAGCATCAATTTGAAGGAGGATGTTAACCATATCAGATATGATTGAGCATACCTGAAATGATTGATCATATATGATATAATTGACCATATCATATATGATTGTATTATATCATATCTGATGTGATTAACCATATCAGATATGATTATAGTATATCATTTCAAATATCTAGCAGAATATTTTGCTTTAACTGTGTAGAAATGCCCTTGATATTGTACAAAATAATAGTTATAATGATAAGTCTTTGCATATAAATACTCTCTAGTTTTTCAATTATAAATATAAAGAATATATAAAACTTATCTCTTTGATCCTTGATTTATCAATAATAATAATTTTTTATGAATAGGTTGTTACACCCCCTAAGTTTCTATCATTTAGTCAGCATATTCGTACGTAAGTCGAGAATTTTAGAGTACGACATGTATAAAAAAAGGCTAGGAGAAAGGATGTTCGAGCGCAGAATCAAGGTAGTGAGGGAGATGGTCGGAGCAGGCTGTGACAGGGGCAGCGTGTTACGGACCCCCTCCTTGCGCATTGAGCACCGCGACACGCCCATAAATCGGCGCGTTGGGGTCTGTGGCAGTCCACCGCCCTTGATTATATATATACACCCTTTAGTTCAATTGTTAATCATTTTTCAAACATAAGCCTTCGTCCAGAGAGAGAGCAATACGACATTTTCATGCAAATTTCTGCCAATTATGCTGCTAAATGCGGTCCAAACTCAAATTAACTTCAGGTATCGAGTTCTAAGCCTACAAGGAGCATTACTACGGAGTTAGTTTATTGAAATACGCCTGGAGAATCGAAACTCCGCCGAGTAGAAGTGATTATAATTGCTCCAAATTGATTCTGATACAATAACAGGCTTCAAGTAAGCATTTCTCCCTTATAAATTCCCGAGAAGTTATAGGTTTTCAGCTGTATTCTATGGAGTTGAAGTATTATTATTATTAGCATTAGAAGTTATCATTTTAAGCCAAATTTGTTATTGAAATTAGTCTCTTTCTCTTAGTATTATGGTTACAGTTAGAAAGAGCTGTTGAATAGAAATTGGAACTCATCAGATAACCGGGAATCAGCAGCTAAGGTATGTTAAGGTGGATTCCTTCGGCAAGTTAGTTTCTATGGCATTGTAATACAGTTTGAATCCCAGTAAAGGAGCCAGAAGTATTGTTATTGTGATTAGTTGTTTCTATTAGCTGAGACCAGTACTCTACGTTTTGTTTGGGATTGACTTTGCCCTAGCCTTCCATGACCAATCCCAGGGTTACTAGCTGTGTTGTTGCCCGCCAGGGGCTACATGACATCACTCCAAGAAGCGATATGCTATCTCGAGGGATGATGATGAGGCCCAAGGGCCTTATACAGTCCATTCCATAGCTGTACTACAAGTTCTATACCGTATCAGCATCACACCTCCGTCAAGCCTGGTACCGGGGGTGCAGTTATTAGGAGTCCAGTGGACTCAGACACAGCTATAGTTCAGGGGCCGAGTGGGCTCAGTTGCAAACCCAGGGGATCGTTAGGTTGGCTATAGTTACTAGTTAAATCATTTTGACCTTGTTATGGGTATATAGATTGAAGTGTGCTCGTCGGGGCTTATGGGGCCCCGAGTGGGTTATTCTGTGGTATTTGTACCTTTCGCCTTATGGGGGCCAGGTAAGGTTCTTATTTGCACTATTTACTGATAGATTAGACAGTAATAAGCTAAGTTATTTAGGTTATATCCTCCCTTCTTCTCAGTTTCATTTCAAGTTTATTCAATTATTTTTTGTTACTACCTTACATATTCGGTACATGTTGTACTGACGCCCGCCCTCGAGCACTGCATTACTTGCCTGCAGGTGCGGATAGACGTGGATCAACATCTTCTTAGCTTCCAGCCAGAGTCAGCAGTATAGTTAGCTCCCTTCCTCCAGGGCTAATAGTTAGAAGGTTTGCTCTTTTGATTGTATAGTTTATGGGTAGGTCGGAGCCCTGTCTCAACCATTGTTCCACTCCTAGAGGCTTGCAGATTATAGATCTCCATTCGTTCATTTTGTTGTTAGTCGTGTGGGTCCTTGTTTAGCTGTTAGTTAGTGGCCTTGTCGGCCATAGCATAGTTTAGTGCCTGATTACCATTCTGCTAAAACTAGACATCATAGTAGTCTTGTCGGTCCGTATAGGATTCCCTTTTATCACTTATTGTTGGTTAGCTATTTTCTTTTATAGGTGGTTATATGGCCTTGTCGGCTGGAGGCTGTATTTACAGCCGAGATATACCTCGTTGTTTTCTTGAGTTGAGTTGCAGGCTTGCACCAGACGTGCATAGGCCCAGCCAGGTCAGTCAAATCCCAATGTGGCACTAGATGCCAGTCATGCCTCCCAAGGTAGGGTGTGACAAACTTGGTATCAGAGCAGGTTGTATCCTAAGAAGTCTGCAAGCCGTGTTAAGTAGAGTCTTATCTATGGATATGTTATGCACCACATTCTACAGACAGGAGGCTGCGAGGCATGATAGGGTGGTTACTCTTCTTTCTCTTCCAATCGTGCTATAAAGCTGTATTGTATAGGGTTGAGTCCCTAAGCTTACTATATTCTGCTTGTCTACATAGAAACGTCGGACACGTGACAGACCACGACTGGCGGGAAGTTAGACGTCGCAGCAGGAGACGACACTAGTAGGGTGCCCTAGTCAGAGCCAACCCGATCTGAGGGCGACAAAGAGACTTGATTTCGGTCTTCCCAGTAGTCATCGCCCCGTCAGAAGCCGTCCGGAGTGGCAGATGCGTCGGCACCACCTCCAATAATTCCTATACCGACACCATCAGATCAGGAGGTTAGGAGCATTGTCTTCATGTTAGCTCAGATGATGGCTGCGCAGCGTCAGCCAGTGGCACCCGTGGTTGCTGAATCTCCGGGGGGACCTGGTAGTTCGAGGGTCCGAGAGTTTCTCACACTGAGTTTCCAGCAGTTCACAAGGATGGACCAAGATGAGGACCCTTAGGAATTCTTGGATCAGCTGCAGTGGATCTTCAATGTGATGCATGCCACGCTTGTGGAGTCGGTTGAGTTAGCAGTATTTCAGTTGCGGGTAGCAGTGTTACGATATGAGAGTTGGGAGAGGTCCCGAGGTAGAGATGTTCCCCCTCCGACTTGGTCCAGCTTTTCAGAGGCCTTCTTGGACCATTATTTGCCGCGAGAAATCTGACAGGCCTGGGTAGATCAGTTTCTGCATCTAGAATAGGGTTTGATGAGTGTTCGGGAGTATGCTATGAGATTTAACTCCTTAGACCGATATGCACCCGCTTTCACAGATACTATGCTAGCCAAGGTGCACCGGTTCATTATGGGGCTGCTTCCAGAGTACATGGAGACTTGTGTTACAACTACTCTACGAGAGGACATGGATATCACCCGTTTTCAGGATTTGCTTAGAGTATTGAGGGGATTAGGCAGCGGTAAAGGGAGATGGAGAGGGCGAATCAAGAGCAACGCGGTAAGGCTAGACCTAGTGACACTCAGGTAGAGTTTCAGGGCAGACCTAGACCATGACTATTAGGCAGACCACCCAGACCCTCACCTCCACAACAGTAGCAGGTGGTAGACGAGGCTATCGGGGATAGTCAGGACGTGGTGATAGCTCACGATGATCGGTTTGCAGAAGCAGAGAGGTTTAGAGTAGAGTAGATTCACTATACCACCTTGCCCTATCTGCAGTTGACGTCATCTTTCGGCATACAGGTATGGTTCTACTACGTGTTACATTTGTGGACAAGAGGGTCATATAATGAGAGACTGTCCAGCCAGGGGTCAGAGTGATCGGGACCGACAAGACAGATGTTTAGCAGGGTCACGTTCCCCAATATCTCCGGCAGGCGCATGCCCTCAACTCCAGCCGGCAGAGGCCAAGGTAGGTCAGGGGCCTCTAGTTCAGGCACCAGTCCGGATCGCACTTATGCTTTACCAGGGCAACATGAGTCGGAGTCATCGCCAGATATTGTGACAAGTATGCTGGACATTTTTTCTCATTTAGTTTATGTTTTGATAGAACCGGGTTCCACTTTGTCTTATGTTACACCATTAGTGGCCCGAAAGTTCGATATAATGCCAGAATTTCTTCAGTGACCCTTTTTAGTGTCCACGCCCATCGGTGATTCTATTATAGCTAAAAGGATCTTTTTAGGTTGCACAATAGAGGTTGTTGGTCTTCAGACTTTAGCAGATTTAGTGGAACTAGAAATGATGGATTTTGATGCAATTATGGGTATAGACTGGCTAGTGCCATGTTATGCCAATGTAGAATGTTGGACCAAGACTGTTCGACTCCACTTTCCAGAGGAGGTAATACGAGAATGGAAAGGCAATACAACAATGCCAAAAGGTAGATTCATATCCTATCTTTGGGCGGGGAAGTTAATAGCAAAGGGTTGCATCTATCATATTGTCAGGGTTCAGGATGTCCAAGCAGAAACCCCGACTCTCCAGTCCATTCTAGTAGTCAATGAATTTCCAGATATATTTCCAGATGAACTCCCTGACATCCTTCTAGAAAGGGAAATTGATTTCTCTATCGACCTATTACCAAGTACTCTGCCAATATCCATCCCTCCGTACCGAAAGGCTCTTACTGAGCTCAGAGAATTGAAAGAACAGTTGAAAGATCTACTAGATAAGGGCTTCATCAGGTCGAGTACATCACCATGGGGTGCGCTGATTTTGTTTGTGAGAAAGAAAGGTGGCTCCCTCCACATGTGTATAGATTACCGACAGCTCAATAAAGTTACTATCAAGAACAAATACCCACTTTCTAGAATAGATGACTTGTTTGATCAGCTACAAGGGGTGAGATACTTTTTTAAGATTGACCTAAGGTCTGGATATCACCAGGTGTGGTTTCGTGAGAGAGACATCCCGAAAACGGCTTTCAGAACCAGGTATGGCCATTTTAAATTCCTAGTCATGTCCTTCGGGTTGACGAATACTCCTGCAATGTTCATGGAACTGATAAACAACATCTTTAGGTCGTATCTGGATTTGTTTGTGATAGTATTCATTGATGACATTCTGGTGTATTCACGTTCAGAAGCAAAACATCGAGATCATTTGCGAATGGTACTTAAGATTCTCAGGGATCGCCAGTTATATAGCAATATTTCCTATGTGTGAGTTCTCGCTTAATTATGTAGCCTTTTTGGGACATATTGTGTTAGATGTTGGTATTCAGGTAGATTCACAAAATATCGAGGTAGTAAGGACATGACCTAGACCTACAACTCCAACTGAAGTATGCAGTTTCCTGGGATTAGCGGGAATTACAGAATATTTGTAGAGTTTTCTACCTTATCAGCGCCTTTGACCAAGTTAACTCAGAAAGCGGCCAAATTCCACTGGACTGAAGCTTGTGAAGAGAATTTTCAGGAGTTGAAAAATAGGTTGACATCAGCGCCACTATTAGCTTTGCCAAAAGGTTTAGAGGGTTACACAGTATATTGTGATGCTTCAGGCATTGGGTTAGGGTGTGTTCTGATGCAACACGGTAAGGTAATTGCTTATGCTTCGAGGTAGCTGGGGAAATATGAAAAGAACTACCCCACCCACGATCTGGAGTTAGCTGCAGTGGTTCATGCATTAAAAATATGAAGGCACTATTTGTATGGCATCCATGTATATATTTTCACTGATGATAAGAGTCTCCATATATCTTCACTCAGAAAGAGTTGAATTACAGCAATGTCGCTGGTCAGAACTGTTGAAGGACTACGATGTGAACATTCTATATCATCCAGGTAAGGCCAATATTGTAGAAGATGCCCTTAGTCGTAGATCTATGCGAAGTTTGGCATATTTGCGGCCCGAACAGCGGGAGTTGGCCCGAGAATTTCATCAATTAGCTAGCTTAGCCGTCCAAATAATAGACTCGGGCAACAGTGGGGCTGTGACTTAGAATACCATAGTATCATCCTTGGTTGTAGAGGTAAAATAGTGGAAGTATGAGGATCCTCACTTAGCACGACTCCGAGATAAGGTACAGCAGGGAGAAGTATCAGCTTTCGAGGTAACTAAAGACGGGTTTCTGAGATTCAGTGGTCGCCCTTTCATTCTAGAAGTAGCAGGGCTCTGCCAGCAAATTATGGCTGAGGTATACTACTCTCGTTACTCTCCTCATCCGGGTTCGATGAAAATGTACCATGATATAAAACAGATTTACTGGTGGCCTGGAATGAAAAAGAGTGTAGTAGAATTTGTAGCATAATGCCCTAACTGCCAGCAAGTAAAGGCTGAACATCAGAAACCCGGCGGATTGACATAGGAGATAGTGTTGCCTATGTGGAAATGGGAGGTAATCAACATGGATTTTGTGACAGGACTACCCCCTACCAGGCGCAGATTTGATTCTATCTGGGTGATTATTGATAGATTGACGAAGTCAGCTCATTTTCTGCCCGTCAGGACCACTTTTGCAATTAAGGACTATGCCGAGTAATATACCAGGGGAGATAGTTAGACTATATGGTTTTCCAGCATCCATTATTTCTGACAGAGGGGCACAATTCACAGCTAGATTCTAGCAGTCATTTTAAAAAGGCTTGGGAACACATGTTAATTTGAGTACAGCCTTCCACCCTCAAATGGACTGGCAGGCAGAACGTACAATTCAGATACTCGAGGATATGTTGTGAGTGTGCGTGTTAGACTTCGGGGGAAGTTGGGATGAGCATTTACCCCTTATTGAATTTTCTTACAACAACATTTATCATTCGACAATTCAGATGGTGCCTTATGAGGCCTTATATGGGGAGAAATGCAGGTCCCCAATTGGTTTGTTTGAAGTTGGAGAATCAGAATTAATTGTACTAGACATAATCCACCAATCAGAGGAGAAAGTAAAGCATATCAGAAAATGCTTGCTGACAGCTTAGAGTCGCCAGAAATCTTACTCTGATGTGCGGCGTAGAGATCTGGAATTCAATATTGATGACTGGGTATTTTTGAAAGTTTCACCAATGAAGGGCGTAATGTTGTTTCGTAAAAAGCGCAAGCTTATCCCTAGGTTTATTGGGCAGTATCGGATCCTCCGAAAGTAGCATAAAAACTAGATTTTCCTCCAGAGTTAGAATTTGTTCACCCTGTCTTTCATGTGTGAATATTGTGGAAGTGTATAGGGGATCCATCCCGAGTTGTGCCAGTTGAGGACGTTCAAGTTACCGAGGAATTAGCCTACGAAGAGATTCCAGTTGCCATATTAGATCGGCAAGTTCGTAGGTTAAGGACTAAAGATGTCTCCTCTGTTAAGGTATTATGGAGAAACAGGAATAAAGAAGAGATGACCTGGGAAGCTGAGGACGACATGAGATCCAGATATACTCATTTGTTCTAGGATTAATCCAGATTATGCAGTTAAGGTAAAGTTATTGTTCAGCTATTATTTTACGATTCATGTTATCTATATTGTCCGGTTGACAACCATTTTGTTGTGAAATAGTTGATATAGTGTCTTGTGAGATACCTGAATTAGACTTTTCTGCGTTTCAGGTTTTTTAGATAGTCCATATTACAGGGGAGACTCTGGAAAAAAATTTCCAAAACATTAGTTAAAAGAGTTAACTCCTGTAAGTTGAAGTTAACATTCGAGGACGAATGTTTCTAAGGGGAGAAGGATGTTACACCCTGTAAGTTTTTATCATTTAGTAGGTATATTCGTATGTAAGTTAAGAATTTTAGAATACAACGTGTACGATAAAGGGTCGGGGGAAAAGACGTTCGATTGCGGAATCAAGATAGCGAGGGAGAAGGTCGGAGCAGGATGTGACAGCGGTAGCGTGTCACGGACACCCTCCCTGCACGTTGGGAGACGTGACATGCCCGTAAATCGGCACATTGGGGTCCGTGCCATGAACCCCCAGTCCACCTCCCTTGATTATATACACACCCTTTAGCTCAATTGTTAATCATTTTCTAAACATAAGCCTTCGTCCAGAGAGAGAGCAATACGACATTTTCATGCAAATTTCCGCTGATTACGCTGCTAAACGCGGTCCAAACTCAAATTAACTTTAGGTATCGAGTTCTAAGCCTACAGGGAGCATTACTACGGAGTTAGTTTCTTGAAATACGCCTGGCGAATCAGAACTCCGCCGAGTAGAAGTGATCGAAATTGCTCCAAATTGATTCTTATACAGTCACAGACTTCAAGTAAGCATTTCTCCCTTCTGAATTCCCGAGAAATTACGGGTTTTCAACCGTATTCTGCGGAGTTGAAGTATTATTATTATTAGCATTCAAAGTTATCATTTTAAGCTGAATTTGGTATTGAAATTAGTCTCTTTCTCCTAATATTACGGTTATAGTTGGAAAGAGCTATTGAATACAAATTGAAACTCATCAGATAATCGGGAATCAGTAGCTAAGGTATGTTAAGGCGAATTCCTTCGGCAAGTTAGTTTCTATAGCATTGTAATACAATTTGAATCACAGTAAAGGAGCCATAAGTATTGTTATTGTGATTAGCTGTTGCTATTAGCTGAGACCAGTACTCTATGTTTAGTTTGGGATTGACTTTGCGCTGTATAGATTTCCATGACCAACCCCAGGGTTACTAGCTGTGTTGTTTCCAGCTAGGGGCTATATGACGTTGCTCCGAGGAGCGATATGTCGTCCCAAGGGACAATGATGAGGCCTAAGGGCCTTATAAAGTCCATTCCATGGTTGGACTACCAGCTTTATGTCGTATCGACATCACACCCCTTACAAGCCTGGGGCCCGGGGTGCAGTTATCAGGAATCTAAAACACAGCTATAGTTCAGGGGCCGAGTGGGCTCCGTTGCAGACCCAGGGGACCGGTAGGATGGCTATGGTTACTAGTTGACTCATTTTGACCTTGTTATGGGTATATAGATTGAAGTGTGTTCACCAGGGCTTATGGGGGCCCCGAGTGGGTTATTCTATGTTGTTTGTACCTTTCGGCTTATGGGGGCTAGGTAAGGTTCTTGTTTATACTATTTACTGATAGATTAGACAGCAGGAAGCTAAGTTATTTAGGTTATATCCCTATCCCTTCTACTTAGTTACTTTCAGTTTTATTTCAAGTTTATTGAGTTATTTTCTGTTACTGCTTTACATATTCGGTACATGTTGTACTGACGCCCACCATCGGGCGCTGCATTACTTGCCTACAGGTGCAGATAGACGTGGATCAGGACCTTCTTAGCTTCTAGCTAGAGTTAGCAGTACAGTTAGCTCCCTTCCTCTGGGGCTAATATTTAGAAGGTTTGCTCATTTGATTGTATAGTTTATGGGTAGGTTGGGGCCCTGTATCGACGATTATTTCACTCCTAGTGGCTTGCAGATTACAGATTTGGTTGTTCCTTTTGTTGTTGGCCGTGTGGGGCCTTGTTTAGCTGTTAATTAGTGGCCTTGTTGGCCATAGCATAGTTTAGTGCCTGATTTCTATTCTTCTAAAACTAGACATCATGGTGGTCTTGTCGGCCTGCATAGGATTCCCTTTTATTGTTTGTTGTTAGTTAGCTATTTTCTTTTACAGGTGGCTATATGGCCTTGTCGGTCGGAGGCTGTATTTACAACCGAGATATAGCTTGTTATTTTCTTGAGTTGAGTTGCAGGCTTGCACCAGACGTGCATAGGACCAGCCAGGTTAGTCAAATACCAGTGTGGCACTAGGTGCCAGTCATGCCTCCCAAGGTGGGGCGTGACATGGGTGCACCAAAAATTTTAAAATCAAGCTACCGCAATATTTGGCTTTAATCAATATTAACAAAGACCAAAAAAATTGTTCATATTTAATTTAAAATGAAATGAACAGAAACAACCAAATAAAAAGAGAAGAATCCAATTTAAATTTGAATTACTTATTAACATCAAATATTCACCGGCCTCTGATGACAACAACCGTAGCAACGAGATATGAAGAATAAAGAGTAGATTCAAACAAAAAAAATCATTTCTTTGTACAATCTTTTTTACAATGAGCTTTTAAAATGTACTTATCAAGTAACTTTTAGTTAACCACTTGCCTTAAAATTTTATTTAAAAAATTTAATGAAAAGAAAAAAAGAAAGTTAAAGATACAATGGCGAGAAATCTAATTCACACACAAGCACAAAAATTTTTCAAGACACCTTCCATCACTAGGCTGCCTTACCAAGTTGTGTTAAGGGGGTTTAAAATTTAGTATTCGACCATTTAAAGTAGCATTTTATCTCTATATATTTGTCGTGTGTATTTCATTATATGTTTAAGATATAATACATACAATCTTGTACACCCAACATATACTAAAATATATTTTAAAGTACATAAAACACACTACATACAAACATTCCTCATACACCAAACATCTACTAGATATACACTGCCTTCACACCCAGTAACATATATAATCTAATATACATATAAAACACAGTACATTCCATATACAGTTATTTCACCATTGGACCACTATAAAAGAAAAACTCACCATATACTCATCATCAAAAATCACCAGAACCATCATTATTTATATTATAACACTGCAAAAATAATTTATCTACCAAAAAAAAAGACAAATTCGATTAAAATATTTTCCTCGTAGTGAATCAAATTAGCGTATATTATTATTTACTGATTAGCCAACTGAAGGGGAGTAGTGCTAAATCCTAGAAAGAGATTTTGAAAGTAAAATTTGTAGTTAAAATATGCAAAGAGCGAAAAATAAATAAATTAATACATTAAAAAAAGTTTAAAAAGGATGCGGGGAAGCCACTCTTCTAAATATATATCAGAGCTAGGTTTCGATACTGGGACCTATGGGTTATGGGCCCACCATGCTTCCGTTGCGCCACTCTAATTTGTTATTCATGTTCTCCACTCAATCATATAAGTATAAATATAATAGAGTGTATGAAGAAGATTCAAGAGAAAAATGGCACCATAAAAATGTATACACTTATATGTGTAAACTATTAATGTAAGAAAATATCAATTCTTTGATTTGAGCTCTTATCGTTAGATGGGTGTGGTACAGTATTTAAAATTTTAATTCAAAAATTTTAGTTTTTAATTTTTAAAAATATTATATTATTACCATATCAAATTAATTTGCTATGATTTGTTATTTTTAAGTTTGATTTTGGTATTTTATGGTACAGTAAATCAGTAACTATAGTTTGATTGATTTCAATTTATATATACTCATATAATAAAGAATTATGACTTCAGTTTTTCAAGAAATGTTTCACTTATATTAGACTAACATCTTATATATGAAAAAATATCCAAAAGAAAGTACAAGCAATTTTCTTTGTAAATTAGTTATACAAAAAAGACATTTCAATTACGATACAACAGTTAAAGATACCAAAATCTAATCAACATTACTACATTAGCCAAAATTAAGGAGTTCGGCCCCAAAACCATGTGGTAAGCTTAATTCGGGAAATCATAAATCATACTTGAATATGTGGGCATTGCTCAATACGTTAACATGCATGAAAATACTCAATTCAAATTGAAAACATCATTATAAACATGGGTAGCTTGATAACATATTTTTTATCTTAATCATACATTCATCACAAATCTCATCTTTCATGAATTTCTCATCAATGGGCTTTTTAATTTATAACACTTAGAACATGATTTTAATTGAAAATAATATAAAATTTGTCCATGAATCATAATTCAATAGTAGAAACATATTTAAATCATACCCACATAGAAAATTAGGAATTTCATGCATTGGGTTAAAACCTCATAGATTTGACATGGGAAATTCATGATTTAGAGAAGGATTGGGCATGGGTGTGAACGGATTCAGCCATTCATAACTCTACATACCTGATTATAGCTGATTTTTACACTTCTTTGATTGTCCAAGAGTAATTGAAGAGAACTTGAAGAAGACAAGCCTGATCACCTCTCTAAATTTCTACCTTTGCATGCATGAATGAGAATGGCCTAAAATGAACTTAAACCTCTTAAAAGTCATTATTAATAACTCAAAATGATAAAGTTTAGGCCTTAGGATTATAGGAATTACGAAAAAGCCCTTACTCAATTCACAAAAAATAACTGCCAGACAGTCCCCACGAGAGACATGACGACTCGTCACCTTAAGCCACGACTCGTGGCATCTTCCATCAAGCACACTGCTTATCAAGTTATCTAGGTTCATCATGGGTGACATCACGGATCATTACTAGTGACCACGACTCACGGTCACCACTCGTCACATGCACTGCCTTAATCTCAATCAAACCTTTCCCTGCTGGCCACGACTATTCCCACGAATTGTGGGGCCTGACCACGACTCATGGTCATGTCCGTGGGAACCCTAAATTCCAAATTCCAATTAATACCCTAATACTCATCATGAGTCACATCACGACTCGTGGTCTGCTCCCGCGGGTCACATCACGAACCGTTTTGTGACCTGATGCCAAATTTCAAATTTTCTCCGTTTTAACATCTGGGTCTGATTTTTGGGATTTTAGGGTATAACAAGTTCTTTTCATGCTTCCTAAGCTATCTCAAAGTATAAGCAATCACCTTACCATGTTGCATCAGGACGCATCCTAACCCAATGCCTAAAGCGTCACAATATACAGAATAACCCTCTGAACCTTCTGGCAAAGCTAACACTGGTGCCGAAATCAATCTGTTTTTCAATTCCTGAAAACTTTTCTCATAGGCCTCGGTCCAATGAAATTTGGCTGCTTTCTGTGTCAATTTAGTCAAAGGCGCTGACAGGGTAGAAAATCCTTCCACAAACCGTCTGTATTACCCGGCTAATCCTAAGAAACTACGAATTTCCATTGGAGTTGTAGGTCTAGGCCATGTCTTTACTGCCTCAATTTTCTGTGAATCAACCTGAATACCAGCCTCTAATACAATATGGCCCAGAAAATCCACGAAATTGAACCAGTACTTACATTTAGAAAATTTTGCATATAATTGGCGATCTCTGAGAATCTGAAGTACCGTTTGCAAATGATTTCTATATTCTGCTTCTAAACGGGAATACACCAGGATATCATTGATGAATATTATCACAAACAGATCTAAATATGGCCTGAAGATGTTGTTCATCAGATCCATGAACACTGCTGGGGCATTTGTCAACACGAAGGACATAACTAGAAATTCGAAATGATCGTACCTGGTCTTGAAAGCTGTCTTCGGGATATGTTTCTCCCGAAACCGCACCTGATCATATCCTAACCTTAAGTCAATATTGGAAAAATATTTTGCACCTTGCAACTAATCAAACAAGTCATCTATCCTGGGAAGAGGGTATTTATTCTTAATAACCTTGTTCAACTGTCAATAATATAAACACATGCGGAGAGAGCCATCTTTCTTTCTCACAAACAAAACTGGAGCACCCCACGATAACGTACTCGTCCCGATAAATCCCTTATCTAATATATATTTAACCTATTCCTTCAATTCTCTCAATTTAGCAGGAGCCATTCGGTACGGAGGGATGGATATAGGTTGAGTACCTGGTAGCAAGTCGATAAAGAAATCGATTTTCCGTTCTGGGGAATACTAGGAAGCTTATCTGGAAACTCATTAACCACTAGAATGGACTGAAGAGTCAGGGATTTTTCTTGCACATCAGAAATCCTAACAATATGATAAATACAGCCCTTTGCTATCAACTTTTTTCCCCGAAGATAGGATATGAACATACCTTTTGGCGTAGCTGCACTGCCCTTCCACTCTCACACTACCTCTCCTGGAAAGTGAAATCGGACAGTCTTGGTCCAACACTCTACATTGGCATAACACAGCTCTAGCCAATCCATACCCATGATTGCATCAAAATCAATCATTTCTAGCTCCACTAAATACGCTAAAGTCTGGCGACCGACAACTTCTACTGTGTAACCTCAGTAAATCCTTTTAGCTATAATGAAATCACCGACGAGTGTAGACACCGAGAAGGGTCACTGAAGCAATTCCGGCATTATACCAAACTTTTGGGCCACTAATGGAGTAACATAGGACAAAGTGGAACCTGGGTCTATCAAAACATAAACTGAATGAGAGCAAATGTCCAGCATACCTGTCACAATATCTGGCAATGACTCTGACTTCTATCACCTCGGTAAAGCATAACTACAATCCAGATTGTTGTCTGTACTGGATGCCTCTGACCTGCCTCGACCTCTACCGACTAGAGCTGCCCTACTGAAGGTGCTAGGGCATGTGACCCTGCTGAAGATCTGTCCTGTCGATCTCGGTCACCCTGACCTCTAGCTGAACAATCCCTCATCATATGAACCTCTTGTACACAGGTGTAACAAATGGTAAAACCATATTTGCACGCCCTAAAATGACGTTGACTGCAAATAACACAACGTGGCACAATGGACCTGCTCTGATATGACCCCCTCTACTGTTGAGAGCCTGATGGCCGTGAGCTCCGATCGAGTCATGACTGCCCCCAACTGTCTAATCTACCACCCTGCTGTTGATGAGGAGGTGGGGGTCTAGGTGGCCTGCTTGATATTCATGGCCTAGGTCCACCTTGAGATTCTGCCTGCATGTCACTAGGTTTGGCCCTACGGCGCTGCTCTTGGTTTGTTCTTTCTATCTCCCACTGTCGTTGCCTGATCCCCTCAATATTTTAAGCGAATTCCCGAATACGGGCGATGTCCATGTCCTCCCATAAAGTAGTTGTAACACAAGTTTCCACATACTCGGGGAGCAGCCCCATAATAAATTGATGTACTCTGACTGGAATGGTGTCTAAGAAGGCTGGCGCATATCTGGCCAAGGAGTTAAACCTCATTGTGTATTCTCGGACACTCATCGGTCCCTGCTCTAGGTGCAAAAACTGATCCACCCGGGCCTGTCGAATTTCCCGCGGCAAGTAGCAATCCAGAAAGGCCTCTAAGAAGCTGGACCAAGTCGGAGGGGGAGCATCTCTGCCTCGGGACCTCTCCGAGCTCTCGTACCATAACACTGCTATGTCTCGTAATCGATATACCTCTAACCCAACTGACTCTATGGGTGTAGCATGCATCACCCTGAAAATTCGCTGTAACTGGTCTAGGAATTCCTGAGGGTCCTCTTCCTAGTCCGTCCCTATTAACATTGGGGGACTCAGGGCAAGGAACTCTCAGACCCTCAAATTTCCAGGTCCTTCTGAAGGTTTAGCAACCACTGGTACCACGGGTTGGCACTGAGCGGTCATCATCTGAGCTAACATATAGATAGCGCTCCTAACCTCCTGATCTAATGGTATAGGTATAGGAACTGTTGGAGGTGGTGTCGACATGTCTGCTTTCCTGGAGAGCTCCTGGCATGGCGGAAACTGCTGAGGAGACCGGGATGAAGTCCCCCTACTGCCCTCAGATCGGGCTGGCTCTGACTGGGGCACCCTGCTAGTGCCCTCTTTTGCTGCAGCATCTAACTTCCGACGGTAGTAATCTGTTGTGTGTCCGACATTTCTTTGTAGATAGGAATAATAAGGTAAGTTTAGGGACTCAACCCTATACAACATAGCTCTATAGCACAACTACGAAAGAAGGAAGGCTAACCATACTATTATGCACCGTAGCCTCCTGCCTATGGAATGTGGTGCATAACACACCCATAGACAAGACTCTACTAGACACGGCTTGCATATTCCCTAGGATATAACCTGCTCTGATACCATGCTTGTCACGCCCCACCTTGGGAGGCATGACTGGCACCTGGTGTCATATTGGGATCTTAACTGATCTAGATGGACTTATGCACTTCCGGTGCATGCTTGCTCTTCAAATCAAGAAAACGACGAGTTATATCTCGGCTGTAAACACAGCCTCCGGCTGACAAGGCCACATAGCCACCTGTAAAAAGAAAATAGCTAACTAATAACACGCAATAAAGGGATCCCACGCGGGCCAACAAAGGCCGCCATGTTGTCTAGTTATAGCAGAATGAAAACAAGTGGTCATAACTATACTATAGCCGACAAGGCTTTTAACTAGAAGCTAAATGGGGCCCATACAACTATTATGCAAAATAAACATACATAGGCCCCACACGGCCATCAACAAAACCAACAACTGGAAATCTGTAGCCTGCAAGCCTCTAAGAGTGGATCATAGTCAGGACAGGGCCCCGACTTACCCATAAACTATACAACAAAAGAACAAACCTTCTAAAACAACCCCGAAGAAAAGGAGTTGATTAGACTGCTGACTCTGGATGATGACTAGGGAGGTCCTAAACCGCGTTTATCTGCACCCGCAGGCAAGTAATGCAGTGCCCCAAAGATGGGCGTCAATACAATATGTATCGAATATGTAAGGCATTAAACAAAAACGACTGAATGATACTGATAATAAAACTGGAAACAACTCAATGGGAGAGATATAGATACAACCTGGATAGCCTTACAACCTATACAACTAACAATAAGTAATGCGAACAAGAACCTTACCTGGCCCCCATAAGCCTGGAAGGTACAACTAGCACATAATAACCCGCTTGGAGCCCCCATAAGCCCTAGCGAGCACACTTCAATCCATTTACCCCTAACAAGGTCAAAATGAGTCAACAGGTAACTATAGCCGACCTACCGGTCCCCTAAGTCTGCAACTGAGCTCGCTCAACTACTGTAGTTGTATCTGAGTCCGGTGGACTCTTGTAACTGCACCATGGGCACATAGGCTCTACAAGGGTCGGTGATGTCGATACGACATAAAATAGAGGTCCAGCCATGGATGGACAGTAATATGGCCCTTGGGCTTGAGTGTAGTCCCTTGGGACAACATATAGCTCCTTGGAGCGATCCATATAGCCCCGAAGCCGATGAGACAGCTAGTAACCCTGAGGTTGGTCAACGGAAGTCTATATAGGGTAGGGTCAGTCCCAATCCAAACAGAAACGCTAATCTCAAACTAACAATTGCAGCTAACTACAATATACCTGCTTCTAGCTTTCTTACGAGGATTTAGGTCGTATTACTATGCGACGGGAATAACTTCCCGAAGGAATTTGCCTTAACATACCTCGAATGATGACTTTCGTTCAACCGGTAGGTTTTGACCTATAATCGGCGGTTCCACTCAATTGCAACCCTTATACTGAAAGAATAGGGCTAATTTCAATACTAGATTCGGCAAATAACGATATATTTCGATAATAACATTAACTATAATTCAACTCTATATTACTCAGCTGAAAACCCATAAATATCAAGAGTTCAAAAGGGAGAAATGCTTACCTAATGCCTGTGACCGTTTAGGATTTAATTTGGAGTAATTCTAACAACTTTTATTCGGCGGAGTTCCAATTTGCCGAGCGAATTTTTGAGAAATAACTCTGTAGAAATGTTTTCCATAGGCCTAGAACTTGTTTCCTAAAGTTAATTTGCGTTTGAACAGCATTTGGTAGCGTAATTTGATGGAATTTCAAAGAAAGTTGTGTTTTTCCTCTTCTCTGGCTGAGGGAGTATGTAAGGAATGAATTGAAATTAAACAAAGGGGGTTTATATAGGCATAGGGTGGTGACCTTAGAGGTGCCCCGTGCTGGCCACCGGGCCAGGGAGGGTTCCCCGCTGCGCCTCCCAGGGCGTTGGTCCTCCCGGCGCGCCGCGTTGCCCAAAGCATAGGCAGGCCAACGTGTCGTGCTGGCCCCTCGTGGCCTGGCCTCGCCTGACCCTGCTTCCGAGGCCCTTCCCACACGCGTCAAACCCCCGAGGCCCTTCCCACATGCGTCAAACTCTCTTTACTCGTCACAACTCACGCATACGCCTACTAACCATTAACATTTTACGAGGTGTAATAGGAACAAATAATTAAACAAGACAAAGAAAAATCGTTAGTGATTTCATATAAAAAAAATATATTCAATAAGGAAAGAGATTAAGTATGGAAGTAAATTAATTAATTAAGAAAACAAATAAAGAGTAAAAGAAAAAGGGATTAGTCATGGTAGGATTCGAACAAGGCAACCAGCAAAGAGAAAAGGGGAAAGGACTAGAAATAAAAAGAAAATAAATTACACAAGAAAATAAAACGTTCAAAAATAAGGGAAACAAATACTCATGAAAGAAGTCAATTTAATCTTAGCTAGTAAATAAAAAAGGTGAAAATGAATAACTCTTAAGAAACATAAATAACTATGCATAAAAATCCCACATAAACATAAACCCGTAATGGTTAGAACCTAAGTATATCCCCAGCAGAGTCGTCATGTTGTCACGCTCAAGTTTTCTCGAGAAAAGTAGGGCTCAACATGTGATAACTCTTGTAGGATTATTATAAAGGAAGAGTCGCCACCTAACGAATTTAGGTGCGTTAAGGCACCAGACTAAACTAATTACACAGAAAAATCTATTTAACTAGCCTACATCACCAAAGTGAGGAAAGGGTTAAAGTTATCTTGAAAGGAACGTGTTAGGCACCTTTCGAGGTCCACAACTGTGGGTCCCCGCTGGATTCATTACTATGTGGGAATTATGTGATAAAATAAAATATATATATTGATTAATAAATCTAAAATAACTAAGTGATAGAATATGTAAAAATGTACTTCAATAAATATACACTCAGTTTAAAATATTTGTTCAAGCACTGAAGAAGAGAAGACATCTATTCGCTTCCAATAAAATACTTAAAGTAATTGAATAATACAAGCAAGTAAGGTAATATGAGATTAAAAAAATAAATTAAAAGAGTGATGGACAAAAGACTAAATTGGTTGCATCCAAATAGAATACTAACATAAATAATAAATTAACAATCCATAAAGTTAAGATTAAGAGAGTGAGATCAAGATATGACAAGGTTAAAAACGGGCCCAATACGATGTTACTCCCATCTATTCTATTTTTAGTATGATCAACCCTCTTAAACGCCTTAAAACAAGATAAATATAATTTTAAAAAACGTACAAGAGTACTAAGTAAAATACTTCAAAAGCATGAATAGCTAAAATACATATATATGTTGATTTATAAATTGTATGAAAGTATGTTGATAGTTTAGCATAATAATAAAAGTTGTCAAGTCTAAAAGGATTACATATAAAATTACATATAAATGATGGGAGTAACCAATTTCTTTATTTTCTTAAAGATATATATATGTGTTTTATACAAGAAGTCAACTATAGCCTACCTGTTTCATCATTTCCAGAAACGTACCTGACCCATCTTGGAGTAACGATTCCACTTGAGCTCTGCTTCGCACGTTATCTTTGACACTGGTCATGATTTAACTTCATATAAAGATACTACTTGATCACTCTTTGGACAACAAGTTCTTGATAAACTCCACGGATAGTAGTTTCCTTATATTTGAGTGGAAGTAGTGAGTTGCAGAACTCAAATGGATTTCTCTATACGAGTTGAACGTCACTCATATTTTAGCCTCGTAGTGGGATGATTCGATATTTCACCGATGATGGAGCACCACTTGGGATTGCTGGATAAAAACCTCGTTGCGGTTTTGACTAGTGTGTAGGGGTCACAAGAGTCGATGACTATGAAACTTGACGCGAAAATGGAGTTGGAGAGGAAGAATTTTTTTTCTTCTTTTTACAATTCTTCTCCATCCTCTTCTAGTCAAAAAAAGTGTCCATATGCTGAAGAAGAAAAAAGGACGTTAAGGGAAGGGAGAAAAAAGGAAAAAAATCAATTAAGGGAGTAAATTTTTTAGGAAAATAATAATATTTTTTTAAAGATATAGAAGGACTTTTCTAACTATAAAAGGATTTGATAAAATTTTGAATTTAAATCTTGTGCTCACTATTGTTATTTGGGTCTAAATAATATTCTACCAAAATATTTAAAATTAGTAACTACTAAATTACTAAGTAATCGAAAAGCTATAAAATTAATAATTATATTTTATTATCAAAAAATAATTTATCAACATTTATGATAAAAAGAATAATACACAAAGAAAAGTTTGTAACAAAAATAATAATGATATTTGCAATTAACTAAACATAATATTAAAATGGTAACATGGCTACGTATATAATAATATAAAAATATTTGTGACTATGTGAAAATGTTTGAAATATTTACAAGTAAAATAGCAGCCTAAATAAGGTATGGGGAGGTCAAAATTGGTTGTCAACATACCCTCTGGTAGGGACAACGTTGGAGCAGAGGTCAAACAAGTCTTCAATTCGTTAAAGTTGTTCTCATAAGCTTCAGACCATTGAAAATTGACATTCTTCTAAGTCAACTTAGTCAATGGAGTAGCAATAGTTGAGAATCCTTCTCAAACCTCCTATAATAACTAGCTAAACCTAAGAAACTCCTGATGTCAGTTGGGGTTGTGGGTCTGGGCCAACTCTTAACTGCCTCAATCTTCTAAGAGTCAATCTTAATACACTTATTGGAGACTATATGACCTAGAAAAGCCACTGATTTCAGCCAAATTCGCACTTAGAGAACTTGACGAATAACTCTTTGTCATTAAGTGTCTGCAACATTATTCATAGATGACTAGCATGCTCCTCATCACTCTTGCGATTAAACCAAGATGTCATCAATGAACACGATAACAAATATGTCCAAATATGGCTTAATTACTCTGTTCATGAGGTCCATAAACTCTGCAGGAGTGTTAGTCAAACCAAAGGACATAACAACAAATTCAAAATGACCATAATGGTCATGAAAGCTATATTGGGAATATCGCACTCTCTAACCTTCAACTGATGATACCTCGACCTGAGATTTATTTTTGAGAAATATTTGGCACCCTAAAGTTGGTCGAACAAGTCATCGATTCTAGGAAGGGGATACATATTCTTGATAGTGACTTTGTCCAACTGAAGGTAATCAATACACATTCTAATAGTACCATCCTTCTTACTCACAGAGAGGACTGGAATGCCTCAAGGTGAAACACTAGGGTGAATGAAATCCTTATCAATAAGGTCTTTTCCCTGCACCTTTAACTTTTTTAACTTAGCTGGGCCATTCTATATGGCAGAATAGAGATAGTCTGAGTATCGGGAAGAATATCTTCCCGAAAGTTATTTCTATCTAGAAGGACTCTAGAAAGATCATCTGGAAAGACCTCTAGAATTGGACTGACTGAAGCGATGGTGTCTCAACATTAGAGTCTCTAACTCTCAATAAATGATAGACACACCCCTTAGAGATTAACTTTCTAGTCTTAAGGTATGAAATGAAATAACCCTTAGGCATAACGGGACTACCCTCCTAAACTAAGACTGGCTCATCTAGAAATTGAAACTCTACTATTCGGGTCTTACAGTAAAATCGTGGCATAACAAAAAATTATTTTTACAACTCTAACTCTATCGATGAAGCATCTATAACTGAAGACTAGGTGCCAAGACAAAGTTTTCACGGCTATCTCAAGCACTACTAAAATAAAACAAAACTCGATTAGGAATCTCCAAAAGTAGAAGGCATCACCAGCAGCTGGATGAAGTGATATCCTAAGGAAGCATCTGTTAATGATCTTGTCTACCTAAATCTGTATCATAATAAGATGCAGTGCCAACTGAAATTAGTACGTGAAATGTACGGTATGTAATACGGCTAAATGAAACAACAATTTAAGAAAGAATATCGGTACTGAAGAGTTAATCGATTGAAGTAATCCGACTAAAACTAAAACTCTAAATGATTCATAATATACAAGTATAAAGATGTGTAAAATAGTTATGCAATAATACTATACATCAAAACAATCTCTGAAAATTTACATGCATAAATGTGTAACTTTAACTAGGGAGTTTCTCATAACCGATACCATCATGAATGAGTACATGATGCCCAACTATTTCTCTCAAGTTGACAGAGTCGCTCAAAGCCCTGTCGGGGCAGAGAACAATCTAAATTGTGGATCCATAACTGAGTCCTTACCAGGGGCTATTTGAGGAGTCACCCGAATCAATGACACGATCCTAACCTACACTGACTACATAGTTCTGGGGCTTACGAGTTATCTAAACTCTTAACCCAACTCGTTGCTAAATAATTCTCTCAAAATACTATGCTCATATAAATAAGTCTATCTGAGGCAACTGAAAAATCTTTTATAAAGTAGTTAGCTATAGATATAATAGATGTTTTAAAATATCTATTGAGCCTTGGCTCAAAAATTTCTTTGAAAGTGGGGAGCTTCTATGCTCCAAATCTCTTATAAAAACTTGTGAGCTTCTATATTCAAAACTCTTGATTTTCAAAATAAGACTTTACTTTAACTTTTGAAAATCATGCTCTCTTCTCAAAATCTCTTCATGAAACTTTCTTAAAAATCTGTTGAACTTTATGAAAATAATGCTTTTATCTCAAATAACAATGCTTTCAAAATCATGACTTTACGTTATAGGGTTCATGGGGCAACATACATGAACCAACATCAACAAAAGATCATCATCAATAGACATCAAAAGAGTAATGATCAACAACCAAGAGATACAATAGATTACAACTCAATATGAATAACTCATCAATGAACAATTCAATAGATAGAGAAGACAATTCAAAAATTGTATAAAAATCCTATCTTTAATCTCAGTGAACTCTTACATAGATGTAGGGTATGAAAATGAATAGAATTCCTCACTTAGGTTAGCCTTACATACCTGGAATGAAGAATCTTGACTCGAGCTTAAGGAACCCTAGGTTGAGGATGATAACTTTCTAGTTTCTTGATGACTTGAGAGCGTAATGATCTTTAATCGTACGTTCTAATGAAATGGAACAAGAATTTAGACTAGTAAAACCCTTAAATATAACCCTTAGAAATCCAAAACATTCTGGTTTAGGTACTTAAAACATAAGAAGTTATGAAAATACCAATGAGATCCTGTCTGTAAAATAGCCCATCAGTGACGATGTGTCACTTGACGACTCGTCATGCTACTTGACGACTCGTGGGGTATGGTCATTACTACTGGAGCAATTTGCTCACTTTATGATCTTCACCTCATGATTGATAGAACGCCTAACTTAACGAATCGTCACCTAGGCTAATGGATCATTGTCTAAGTCATTGGAACTGGGAAGAAAATATCAAGTTTCGAAACTTTGTTGGGGACGGCTTCACTTAACGATCCATTAAGTCACTTAATGACTCACTTGACAAGTCGCTCTGCGGTGCTAGCTTGATTTCTGCTTCATATCTAGGATCTGGTCTTGGGGAATTTTAGGAGTCGTTACAAGAATCTTGAGCAGTTTACTGAATATAACTTTGAGATCAAATTTTCCACTAACAAGATCTTGTGAATTCTTGCTGTATAGATCGATGGTTGTTGTACTACCAATGATGCTCTGATACCATATTAAATCGGAGGAAGAAGAGGACGAAGAAGAAGAGGAGGAGGAGGAGAAGAAGAAGAAGGAGGAATCAATCTGTATGAATTCTTCAATATGTGAAATCATTACAGATTGGATAACTAATCCTAACTAACTTAACTATTTTTAAATTATTTTTTTAATATTTAAAATTTCAAAAATAACTTAATTTTATGTATTAAATCCTTTTAGGTATTAAGAGATGTGCACACACTCACTGATCCTCAATAATTCACTCTTGATAAAATAGTCATTTAATTATTTTTCTAATATTTAAAATTTTAAAATAACTTAGTTTTATGTATTAAAAGAAGAAATTATTTTTCTAATATTTAAAATTTTAAAAGTAACTTAATTTTATGTATTAAATCCTTCCTGACTTGAAATATAAAAAAAATTATATTTAGAAATTTAAAAACGATTAAGTTTTACCTTTTAAGAAATAACAGTCGAATAAAATTGTACTTATAATACAAAACAACTTTATGTTTAGAACTTTTAAAAATATAATTAAAAAAAGACAGTTCGGTGTACAAAACATTCTGCGTTAACAGGTCCAAAGAAGGATCGCATCCCAAGGAATGTCATACAGACAACTACTCTAATGCAAGCATTAGTGGTGTTTTCACTAATTTTGATGAGTCTTTCTTATTTTAGTGGCATAATAATTTCTTAACGATCAATTACAAATAAATAATACGTTTGTAATATGATTCAATTTATTAGAGCCAAAATAAGACGATAAAATCAATACGATTTCATAAATGATACCCTTTTAAAATGAATAACTTATATTAGATGTGCTAATCTACTATATAATTTTATATTACAACGTGGCTTTGTAATGCTAATATTTATATTAAATGTTAATAGTCTAGAAATATAAATTTTATATAATTAACGAGAAATAGACGTATAATGCATGCATTTAAATGCTCGTGTAAAAGTAAGTATTTTTTTACCATTAATTTACACGTTATTTGTACGACGCTTTTTCAAAGGAGCAAGTACTGAAACAAGCTGAAGTTAGAACTATTAAATTGGATCAAACTTTAAACATGATCATTTATTAATTTGAAATCTATAATTTTCTTTCTTAATTCTTATATTGTTACACAAACACATCTTATAATTATTGTTTATGCTATTTTTAAAAAATTATTTTTATTAATATAAGAGACACGTGTGAGGCGCGAATGCCAACACTAAGTATAATTAAAGGTCTGTAATCTTTTTATTAAAGAAAATATCATAATTATGTAACCAATTATCAAAGTTTCACCTTCATTTATAAGAAGACAAAGTAGAAACTTGATATCCTTGGTACAGAAAAGTGAATCCAAAAATATTCCTCCTTTTCAACTACATATTATAATATAGAATATTTTTGAAGCAATTCAACCATCATGTGAAATGAATAGTGAAAAGAAAAAATCAGTGAACTTTTCTCACACTAAAAGTGGTTTTATTATTGTCATGTGCAGAGACACCCCCCCACCCCCACCCCCACCCCTTTTGTTTTTCTGGCCATAATTTTGTGAAGAGTTTATTCAATTCCACCTCATAACAACTTTCCATTAATATTGGATGATAGGTCAGACTGTGTATAGTTAAAATTGCAAGTTTTGTTAGGTCCATCATAAAAAGTTGGAGATTTTTCTTTCTTGATTCGGATAAAAGAAATTCTGGAATATTCTCCCTGTAATTTTTATTTGTGTTTGATGTTATATCAAATAAAAAGAAATTAATTTAATTGGTTGAATATTGACAGTTTTAAATTTGTGAGTAAATCTCATTTAGGCACTCAAATTATGATATAGTTTAGTTTAATATTTGAACATCTCAAGAAGTGTTCATATTAGACACTTCCGGCTCATATTTTGAAAAAAATTTCTATGTGAGTTCTCAACTTTCATTACGTAGTTAAGTTAATTACATAAAATATGTCTCTTCCTTTAATTATATAAATCAACATAAATGAAACATGCTTACGGTTTTACAACTTATTGAGTTTAATGTGTATAAAGTAGGCAATATATTTTAAGTGTTTAATGTATGTGCATAATGGACGTTTGAGAACACGCGCAAAAGCTTTTCAAATTTTTGAGATGGAAGTGTATAATAGGAATACTTTATCATGTGTTCAAGTGTTTAATTGAAAAAAGTCATAGTTCGAGTGTCTAAATAAAATTTGTTGACAAATTTAACGGGCTTTTTAGCTCGTAACCAACTCAATCTTATAATTAAGGTTCATAATAGTTTGGAGAAAATTATAAACTCAATCTCATAATTAAGGTTCGTAATAAAAATGATAAATTATCTCTTGATTTTTAAATTGAACAATTAAAAGTTGACATTTATTGTTAGTATAACAAACAAGTAAAAGTGAATAAGAAAATTATTACTTAATTTTTTACATCCAAAAATCCAACCAATGACGTAAATAACAAAAAAGGTAGATACTCAAATATTTGGAAAAATATCAACATGAATATGAATTAAAAAATGATCTTACAAATTACTCTCTCCGTTTCACTTTAATTGCTAGGATACTAAAAATAGTTGTTTTAAAATATTTGCTAGTTTCAAAAATCAAGAGATAATTGACCATATTTTTTTAATTCTACCCTTATTACTTAAAATCATTCTAAAATGCCAAAAAAAACTATTATTGTACGTTTTCAAAAAATTAATAGAGTTATATTAGTCAAATTACCATCCCTATTAATTTTTTCTTAATGAATGTGCAAATCTTATCTTAGCAATTAAAATGAAACATAAGAAGTAATTAATACAGTATTATATATATAAAGAGATAATATTTGATTAGTTGTAATGATCTGACGAGCATGAGTGAGTTGGGTCTAATATTGGGTGGATTAAAAAAAATTAGAGTAAATTTTAATTGACATAAAAATATATTTACATAGGCATCACATAAGATAATAAGAATAGAGATATGTAACTGAACAATATAAGGATAAATATGTGTTCAAAGTTAAATGACAGAAATAAATATATCAAAAAAAATGATGCTGGATAAATATAACTTTTTTTTTCTGAGAATGAAGGGACAAATATGACCATTTGTCATTAGTTATATGTCAAAAATCACATATGAATTTTAGTAAATATGTGAATGATTCACGATAAATTTAATAGAAATTCTAAAGGTGTGGCAATGCGATAGATAAAGTTATTTTATTGATTGCGATATTTTATGAGATTAGTTATGCCATTATATATATTGAATAACTTATTCCATCATTATAATATAGATAATAAGATAAATAATTTAAAAATTAACTAATACTCCTAAACAGTCATAAAATAAAATAATTATGCATTTTATCCTGTAATTACTGTCCCTCGTTTCTCATACCGAATGAGAGTGTGATTTGGTTAGTGGAATAATGAATTACAACTATGAATTAAATTGTGAGATTATTTTATTTTATATTTGAAATTTTTAGTTACCAAACTAACAATTTCAGAATTATTTATATTATAATATAAGATTATTTTATATCACAACCCCTATGCAAGATAAAATTAAAATTGATAATTAATAAAATTCAATTGACTGTCATTGTATTCATCTTTTCTAAAACAAGGAACCTACTTTTAAATATTCCATCATAAAAAGATAAACATTTTCTAATCAATAGAATAACCAACTAAAGAAAAAGAATAATGACTAAAATAAATAAATAATTGCCACCGTCGAACTTCACATACATTATGTCTAGTATTCTCTAAAGTGTTTTGAATTTAAATTTTTATCTTTGTTTAATATATTTTTAAAAAAATTAACTTTAGAATTGAAAAAATGAGGAAGAACATTTATTCTTCACCAGACATAAATTTTAAATTTTTTGCTTATAAAAATAAATTTGTGATTAATTGATAAAGTTCTATTTTGAATTATCTTGAACTTCTGCTTTATACATAAAAGTTAAAACTTATATTTTGATAGAATTTATCTGTGATGGACAATACTAACTTTGTCTCTATTACCTCAGACATAAGATTTAACTTTTGTCTATAAGACGGAACTTATGGTCAATTGAATAGGTTTACTATCTAGTTTATGTTCACAATTTATGCTCGACGGACAATAAAACACTGCTTGACAAATTTTATGAAGCAGAAATATTTTTACATTTTTTAATTAAATGGGATTAAAAAAATCAAAATCACCTCCTATAAAGATCGCTAGTGAACTTAACCCCAAAACTTTATAAGGCTTATTTAATTTAACTTGTGACTTATAATTTATAAGACAAAAATCATAAGTTAGAACTTAAAACTTATGACTTTTAACTTTAAAATAAATATTTAAAAATACCTTTTAAAATTTATTCATGTTATAACTAACTTTTGAATTATAAATCATAAATTCTAAAGCCAGCCCTACTGTTAATGTCATGAAAAGTAAAATTTTGAAAAAGTTAGTTTTCCTTTGCCCCATTTTTAAAGCACAATCATGTACCATAAAGACAATATTGTCAATTATGGAGTACAGGGAAAAGATTTTTTGGAGGTACGATTCAATAGATTTCTGATAATATTTGTTAATAATTCTTTTATGTAAATTTTATTATTTTACAATAAATTAGCATATATGTTGTACGTTGTGTTAAATGAAATTGTAACAAAAACTTCAGATATTAGAATAAAAAGTTCTAAAAATTTACAAATAATTAAAATAAAATGAGTGCTAGTTATAATTTGTTAAAATAATCGATTGCTTATATTATTAAACAACGATATGTTTAATATTCAATTTTAGGAATAAATTTGATGCGTGTAGTTGATTAGGAATTTTAATGGTACTGTTCAATTTGTTATTTCACAAAATTTATATCATATTTTTTTTCATAAGTAAAAATTTTATTTACCAAAATAGTTATGCACAGCTCAAAACAGTAGGGCTGTCTTTAGCCCGGTTTGATTTCGCTTTAGAATTTATGATTTATAACTCAAAAGTTAGTTATAATATTGATAAATTTTAAAAAGTATTTTTAAATATTTATTTTAAAGTTAAAATAATAAAAATAAGTTAAAAGTCATAAGTTTTAATTATATTTTGATAAATAATTATTTTTTAAAAATTTATTTATTTAATTTTTATTTATTATTAAGTTTAAGAATATAATAATTTTCTTAAATTATTTTTAATTTTTTAATATATAATGTGAAAAATTAAATTGAAAAATTATAAAAAAAATATAAGAAGTAAAATGAAAAAAAATAAAAAAACTTAAAACGGATTGTGTAGTAATCTGAAAGGAGATTATAGATAAGGTTACTAGATTAATTTCTAGGTTAGCCTATTAACGACGTCGTTAATCACCTCGATAAATGTGACCGTTAATCCCAGGTGCTTTCTTTTTTTTTCAAAAAATAGAAATACCCCATCCAGCGGCGCGTACTTATCACCTTCCTCTTTCTTCCCTGTAGTTAACAGTACACTCTTCTCTGTGTTTCCCCACCTCTTCTCTCCTCTGCTTCAAATTTTGTCCGTTTCACTTTTCTCTCTCTCTCTCTCTCTCCCTCCATCTCCCTACCTTTCTAAATCTGAACCCCATTTCCTCAAATCACAACAATTTTCAGATTTCAACTCTGCGATCTTTCACACTTCTTTCGTTCTTCAAGACCATAAAAAAAAACCCAGTTTTATTTTCAAGCCCTAGAAAGTGGAGAAATGGGTTGTGCTCAATCAAGAATAGATAACGAAGAGTCAGTTTCAAGATGCAAAGAACGGAGAAACCTCATGAAAGAAGCTGTAAACTATCGCAACTTCTTTGCTGCTGCACATTCAGCATATTCCATCGCTTTGAAAAACACTGGTGCTGCTTTAAGTGATTATGCTCAAGGCGAAACCCCACCTGAGCCACCGCCGGCTGTTAGCGAGCCGCCGCCACCGCCGCCGCCGACGATGGAAGCCAGCCCTCTGCCACCACCCCCTCCTCCCCCACCAGCTTTCTCGCCTATAACCCCACTTCAACGTGCCTTTACTATGCCTGAACTGTCGAAATCCAGAGGTAGGAAAATGGAAGGCATTGCTATTGATGAGCATGATGAGGAAATTGAGGAGGAAGAAGAGCAAGAGGAAGTTGAAGTTGGTGGTTTGAAACGGAGATTAAAGCGAAATGGAGTGGCTCACGAGACACCTATGAATGAGCCAACGCCACCCCCGCCGCCCCCATCAGGGGAGGCATGGGATTATTTCTTTAATGTGGACGGTATTCCTCAGGCACATCGAATGGAGGAAGTGGAGGAAGAGGAGGAGGAGGAGGAGGAGGAGGAGGAGGATTTGAACGAAGAGAATATTGAAATTCAGAACAAAAGATTTGATAATGTGGGTAGAAACGAGTATGGAGATGATCAGTTCAAGACGCCAGAGAAGAAGGGGAAAGCGGAGAGTGAGGTTGAAGAGACCCCGGTGACGGCTGAAACAGAGAGAGTCTTTAAGCATTCAAACACCGCGCCTCCTGAGATAAGAGGTGTAGTAGTGGGAGGTGGGAATGTTGGGTACGGTAACAATGCTGACTTCTTTAAAGTTTTAGGTGAGATTGATGATCATTTCCTTAAAGCTTCTGAGAATGCACAAGAGGTTTCAAAGATGCTTGAGGCTACTCGATTGCACTACCACTCAAACTTTGCTGATAATCGAGGTAATTTGATGTTTAGTCATGCTTTCAGATGAGATAGAATGGATAGATACCCTTATTCTTTTGTCTTTCAGATGTTAACAGCTAAAGTTTAAACCTTTTAGCACTGCAAAGTTTTTCTTCGAACTCTAGATAAGTCCTCTTTTTTTGCTACTCAAAGAGAAAATGGGGAATATGGTAAATTCACCCATATCAATGACAGTTTGACATCGCTGCTTCTGTGACTGCTGGGTACAGGGAATTAGGCATTTCCAATCTTTTGTTTGACTAACTTGTTTATTCACAATAGATCTACTTGTCTGCCCCACTTGGTGGGACTACACTAGGTATGTTAATTTAGATCTACTTGTCTTATGGAAAACAACGAGGAGCCTATTTGTCTTATAGATCTTCTGAAGCAACAATGTTGTTTGATCTTATTGGATGTTAATAGTGAATACTCCTTTTTCCGCAGGACATATTGACCACGCAGCTAGGGTAATGCGAGTCATTACGTGGAACAAATCATTTAAGGGTGTACCCAATGGTGATGGTAGTAAGGATGATTATGACATCGATGAATATGAGACGCATGCCACTGTTTTGGACAAATTGCTGGCGTGGGAGAAGAAACTTTATGATGAAATGAAGGTGTCTACTGCTTCTTCTTGTCCCTGTACTTTCTCTTGGCTGAAGTCTTGGATTTTATGTTTGATTTATGATTCATGTCTGAGATTTGGCTATAGGAAGCATGGTCACCAGATCTTCCGTTGCATATCAGGTCCTACTCGTGCTAAACTTGGAGAATAGCCCCTATTATCTCCCGCATCCTTTTCTTTGTGTAGTTTCAGACATCAGTGCCCGTCAACTTTGACATGCATTTCAGTCAAGGGGACTTTTTAATAGAAATTGAAAGAGAATTAATAGGGAGAATGTAGCAAATGAAACATGTGAACAAGATCTTGCTCGGAGTATATCTGGTAGAAAACTCAACCCTGCTATCTCCATCTGGTTAAAGATGCTGGAAGAGGAGAAGTGGCTGGTGCAGTTACCCAGTCTCTTTCAGTTGCAGCAAATTCAGACAGCTTTATATTCGTGCAGTTTTATACGTTAATCATTTGTACTCTGCCCCCTGATTTTCCAAATCCTAGTTTGTCTAGATGTCTGTTTTGAACACCATTACCCCTGTGTCATTGTCGAAGCTACTCTGGGCATGGCTAGTTGCATTCTGCACTTCCGAGACCCATTCTGTTTCTCTCTGTAGCTTATCCTTTCCCTTTGTGTTGAAGTTCCTATGCGGTTTTCTGGTGGCTGTCTGCCTTGTTGTTGACCTTCATTATTTGGCATATTGTTCCTATTGTCCATTAAGCTGATGGTTTATAAAAATGTTATTTTTTTTTTCAATAGGCTGGCGAGCTTATAAAACATGAATATCAGAGGAAAGTTGCCTTGCTAAACAAACTGAAGAAACGGAATGCTACCTTGGAATCACTGGAGAAGACAAAGGCTGCTGTTAGCCATTTGCATACGCGATATATAGTTGATATGCAGTCATTGGATTCGACTGTTAGTGAAGTAAATGATATTCGTGACAAGCAGCTGTACCCTAAGCTGGCTGCTCTTGTTCAAGGGTAAGTTCTCATGTTCCTAACTGTTCCTCATGATGAAGACTACATTTGTTAATGCATGTGTTCATTGTGGATTCTTTCTGGTTGACTAGGGATGTTCTTATGTGTAATCTTCCAACTACTATCACATCTGGATTTTCTTTACCACAGATTATTACATCTACAAGCTGTTGCTTCTATATGCGATTTAGAGGTCAGCGTTCCAAGTTTTATGTCTCTGGAAACAGCGGCTGAATTTCATCTTGCTCCCAAATTGAATCCCTCTTCTCGTCAAATTATCCTGTGTAAGGGCTGCTTCTTTTGCCAGGAGCCACACAAAACAGGCTACTTTTATGTGGAATTTTAGTTTTCCAGATGTATTTCCATGGCCAGCTGGCTATAAGTTGATTAGAACGATTCTGATTCATCAATCTATAGGCTGCATTGACCTTGAGAATACCCCTACTGTTACCTTGCCACCAAAGTACATCTTCTCCTGTTTGCAGTTCAGACAACTGAACTGCTCAAGTGAACTAAAGAATTCAACCACTCTTTGAATTTTCCGGTCATTGGTTTATCTTCTGTAAATGATATTCCACCCTTGAGGTGTCCCAGTTTCTGCTAAAGTCCTTTGCTGATGTAGAACTAAATTGAAGATATCTGGAAAAGCCAATTGACTGCCCACCTCATGCCAATTATCCTTTCAAAAGTTAGTTTTGCTCCCATGAAGCACTTTGATCTTGGAATTGCCCGTCAAGTCACTCCATAGGAGTCTAATGGATCTCCACAGACTAATCCCACAGGGTGCATTAATCTCCTTGGTCATCCATTTATCTTCCTCCTTATATTTAGGTCTAGTTACTTTTCCCCACAAAAGCTGATACTCCTTAGTGAACTTCCACAACCATTTTATTCTGAGTTCTTTGCTTTGTATCTCCAAATTCTTTTTATTTTAATTTTAATTTTAATAAGGTAACATTGTATTCGATCCAAAAACATCTGCACTTGAAGGTGCTAATGGGGTCATCTTCAAATTCTTGATTCACGGGCGCCCATATTTCTTGCCTAATGTAACTGCTTTCCACTTAACGAAGTGGTATCCTTTCTTTTCTTTGTTTCCTTGCCACAAAAAATTTCTTAACGCTATCCAACCTATTAATGACCCCTGACAGAATAAGGAATAAGGACATCATGTATTTGGAAGGGCATCAAGAACTAAGTTAAAGAGAGTCAATCTACCACCCAGATACATATACCGAGTCTTCCATCTAGCCAATTTCTTTTCACACTTCTCAATCTCATTGTTCTAAAATTTTTATAGACTTTGATTTAGCTCCGGAAGACATTCCAAGATAGATAGTTGGTAGATCCCAACTTCACCACCTAGGATTGCAGCCATAAGATCCATACTTGTGGCTACATTGATGGGGAAAAGAAAACTTTTCCTCCTATTGATGTGTAAGCCAAATATCAGTCCAAAGAGAACCAGGATCACCCTTAGGTATTTCAATTGTTCTTCTTCAGCATCACAAAAAATGAAGCGTCATCAGCACACTGAAGATGAATCACCTCTAAACTGTCATTGCCAACTCAAGCTACATCAAAACCTTTTATCCACCCATTCAGATTGATTGTTTTAATTATATTGTTAAGGCCTTTCATAGAAATCACAAACTGAAAGGGGGACAAAGGGTCTCCTTGTCTGAGACCCCTTTGTGCTTTGAAGAACCTTGCGGTGGAACCATTTATAAGAAAGAGAAACTAACAATTGAAATGCAAAACTTGATCCAGTGTATCCATTTGTGTCCAAACCCATCTTCTCCAACAGACTTAGTAGAAAATTCCAGTTAACATGATCATATGCTTTCTCAATGTCAAGTGTATGCACCAATTTCCAGTATCTCCCTCTTCTATATTCTGCAATCTCACATTAACATGATACCTCCTCTAGTACCACTAGCCTCCAAGCAAGCAAACCTAACCCATCTTTCTCCCATATCCGCTTCACCATAACCGTAATGTCTTCCCCTCCAGTTTTCTCTCCTGGAAACAGATGATATCCGCATTCCAGTCTATCACCAGGTTCTGCACAATTCTTCTTTTCTCCCTCACTTAAACCCCTAACATTTCATGACACTATTTTGAACTGCATGAGTCAATGGAAAGCATATTCTGCTTTGTTTCTATTCCCATTACTCTTAAAATTGACATCAAAGTAACTAAACGTTTTAATTCTTGTGCCTCTTTAAATCTAGTCTTCTTGCCCACAATGTCAGTTTCCATCCTTCTAGCTTGTCTGCAGCTATCAATTTGTAATAATAATTTCAAAGCCTCCTCTTCATGACCCTGGAAATCTACCCCTAAAATTTTGCTCAATTTGGTAATACTTTGTTGTACCCAAATTGATGTCTCCCTTTCTTTATCAAGAATTGCTTCTTGTCCTTGAATAAGGAGAGCTCAGCCTCTTCTACCTCCCAGTTTTCTATAGTGGTGATTGAATTTTGATTGGCTAATTCAATCGATCTCTCTTCAATTGTCCTCCTATCATCTTCTCTAACCTCAACAGGTGATTCTGCCCCAACTATCTCCTCGAATTTTTCCCCGTCATGACTCCTATATTCTTAGGAAACGCAAATATTCTTATGTTAAAATATATAAAGGCATGGAGGGAGGTGGGGATTTTATTATCTCCTGTGTGCTTTCTTATCTCTTTTGGGGAGCTTCTTAGATGTGTAAAACATCTAATTTAAGATTGTCTTTCAAGTGAAACTCCTGGACGGTCACCAACCATTTGAAAAGCTTTCTTTTAAGTGAAACCTTACACTTGAGTGATAATTTGAAAGTGCTAGCTTTTCCTACATTTGGATGCTCTTTATCCTATTATATCACCACATTGATTAATGATTCTGATATTATCAAGCAGCAGTTTGCTCTGTAAGTCTTCCTCAGAGGAGCAATGGTCTTACAAACTAAACTCCTACGACAAAATTCTTACCACTAGATGGTATGCAACAACATCTACCCACTATGCCTTAATCACAAACTAGTTAGGCACTCAAAGTCAAACTTAAAAAACTTATCCTTTTGAAGAAGAAATTCACTGTTGTATGAATCCTCACTGTCCAAGTTGTATATTATGACAACGCTACCCATCAAAATTTGACTGAACATTTGTCCGACACTCCTCAAGAGTTTCTGGCTTTAAAATAGCATCTGTGTTACCAGAACACCTCAAACTAGTTTCTCCTGACCTTTTAATCCTGAAAAAAGAGAAGCAATCGTGCAGTTTAATTAAGGAGTGAAGGACACTTGGACTTCAATACATATAAGAAAGAAAAAAAAGTAGGCGCCCCTACAATAAAATGATGCTTCTGATGTGATCTTAAGCCCCTTGATTTCTCTCCAAGATAGATTCAATAGAGATTTCTCAAAAAAATATTCAATGGTGACAAACATAATTTCTTTTTTATAAGAAGCAATGCAGACAGATCGATTCCCAGTTTTGTTGCAATTGAGATTTGGATACCTTTCTTTTTCCTTAAATGACAATTGACTTAAAAGTAACTTTTCTTTGTTCAGTTTCTAAGATAAGAGTAATTATCAACTGTTATAATGCTTAAGCTGGTCCAACATACTAAGCGACTTAGTGGGAATAAACTAGTTCTACTTTTGCCCTTAAACCACATCTATTTAGTTACTGGGGTAGTTGAGCCCATAACTTACTCCCTACACCCATAAAAGAGAGGTCAGATCATTGATCTGTGGGGTCCACATCTCTTATTTTTGGTTTGCACCAATGGTCTCGAACCTTGATGCTTCTCTCCTCTCCTACTTGTTTGACCTGATTGTAGCATTAAAGCGAGAGTTAAAATGTGTACCTTCTAATATCAACTCAAGAATGGCGGTGGTGGGCTCATAGGGCTTTGATTTAGTGGTAAGAGCTCAACGCATGATGTATGTATTAGGCGCATGCCACCGATTCGAGGACTGCTGCAGATAAAAGCCTCTAATTTAAGTGGAGAAAGGTAGAGGGCAGGTCCATTACTACAACAATAACAACTACGCCTCAGTTCCAAATAAGTTGAGGTCCACTATATGTATTCTTAGAGACCTTCGTACTCCACATAAACTGGCCAATATTATACAAAACAAAAATAATAGCACCGAAGTGTGTGAGCTAGTGGTCGATGAAGTGGGTAGAGAACCACGAGGTCTTGGGTTCAAATCCCAATGGAGGCAAAATCGCTTGGTGATTTCTTCTCATATCTATCAGTCGCGATGGATAAAATTACTTGATACCTGTGCTTGGGACCGAGGCCTTTCTTGGTGGTGTAATTGACTTTAGACCTTATGGAGCACAATTTTATTTAGGCACTGTAAGATATAAACACAAATAGTAGGTGATTTCACTAATTGGGTAGAAAATAATTAAAAAGTAATCTTGAAGTTTCTTGCCACAAGCAATACGTTGTATAGATAACTATCTGCACCTGTTTTGGACATGAAACATTTGGAGATCTCTTCTTTTCTGTTGTTGTGATTGGTCCACCAATTCACTTACAAATCTCAGGAAGTTCGTTATCGAGGAACAACAGTTCAATTTGTGCATTACTGTAGAACCAGTGTTTGTATGTGAGAGTCCTTGACCTGCCTCGTATTGGTAAAGTTGATTCATTTGGCTTTGCTTGGTGCATAATTCTCCGCTAGCTTTCAGCCTAGTAAATAAGATTCTTTTTAAAGCTTATGATTCTTTTTTTTCCCTCATTTAGCTTAAAACCTGTGTAAATGCATTTTTATTTATTTTCAAAAGTTTCGCAAATAAGCAGCATAGGTTTAGTTATATTACTTTTTGATGTATTAGCAGGTGGTCTTCTCCTTTTATCCACAATGATGAGTAAGCATTAGCATACATATCCTTTCTAGGGCTTCTGTGATGCTGTTTACTGATTTTGAGAAACAGATGGATTTCCTATCATCTGTATGTTCCATGATTTTTATTTCAAAATTTGGCTGGGAATGGAGTTTTGTGCAAGCATTCTTATATTGCCTTAATTCTGTTGTAAGGATTCTTTTCGTCAATTCTTAAATTGTTACATCCCTACAAACTTCAGTCCTAATTATAAGTACAAGTACTCTTTAGATATTCCCTTTAGTTTCTTGTGTTCTCCTTTGTTTCTTTTCTCTTGGGTGATAGTGGAACTGCAGTCCAGTCGAGGTTGCCATCTCTGTTTGCGACTACCTTCCATGAATATTAGCTTTTGCTCTTCTGTTAATGCAGGATGGTTAGCATGTGGGAATTCATGTTTAGTCATCACAAGAACCAGCTGCAGATGGCTACTGATCTCAAAGCCATTGAGATCTCCGGATTCCCCTTGGAAACAAGCAAACACCATCATGAACGTACGATCCAGCTCGGTAACGTTGTCAAGGAATGGCATGATCATTTTGACAACCTTGTGAAAAATCAAAAACTATACATCCAAACACTGCACAGCTGGTTGAAGCTAAATATCATACCCATTGAAAGCAGCCTAAAAGAAAAAATCTCGTCACCTCCTCGAGCACAGAGTCCCCCAATTCAAGCCCTTCTCCACTCCTGGCAGGAGCTTCTTGAGAAGCTGCCTGATGAGCTCGCCAAAAGTGCCATTGCTTCCTTTGAAGCTGTGATAAGGACCATCATTATCCATCAGGAGGAAGAGATGAAGCTGAAGGAGAGGTGTGAGGAAACTAGAAAAGAGTACATCCGCAAAAGGCAAGCATTTGAAGATTGGTACCAAAAGTATATGCAACGTAGAACTCCACCCGATTCGGCAGATCCGGATAGAGCTACAGAGTCCAACCCAAAAGATCCTGTTGCGGAAAAGCAGTTTGTTGTGGAAACATTGAAGAAGAGGTTGGACGAGGAGACAGAAGCTCACCAGAAGCACTGCATTCAAGTTAGGGAGAAGTCATTAGGGAGTCTCAAGATCAGGTTGCCTGAGCTATTTCGAGTCATGTCGGAGTATTCTTATGTATGTCTAGAGGCTTATGGTCGATTAAGATTGATCATACAGTCACAGCACTCGAACGGAAATTCATAAGGTTCTTTTATGTGGTGTTGTGATCTATTGTAGTCAAATGTAAGTTAAGCCTGGACAATGTCTTGCAGATGTTTTTTGCCATATATTGTATGAAAAGCGGCCTCTTAATTTGTTTATCCGGATCAGCAAATATTTGATGGCACTGATGTTTCGTCACATGGAATAGTCCCATTTGAGCACTTGCAATTTGAAATATAGTCATTTGGAGTGTAAGTTATTGTTGTTCTCCTGAGTTTAAATCAGAAAAATAGAAAATAATGATTAATATTCAAGATCACAAGTGTAAGAGACTTTCTTCTTGACTCTTTATTAGTTAGAAGTTATGCTTCTTAATATAAGCATGAACATTTCTCTTTTCCCTTGATAATGTGGGGACAAAGGAACTTTTCGACGTTCTCTTTCCTCCATTTCTCAATTCATACCTAACACTTAATTTTAACAATTATATATAATTTTACATCAAATGATCTTTATTTGTTTGAAGTAAGTAATCTGTTTTATTCTTAACATTATAAATCTCTGCGTTTTAAAGAAGTTTGTTTATGGATATTTGTTTTTCCAACATTATAAGAAAACTTACTTGGATATATTCTCTTTGATTCACTTGATAGGGTGAGCCTACTTGGATACATTCTTTTTGAGTGACTTGATAGGGTGAGCCTATTTGAATAACTTTTTATTTATGGTTTATAAATTAAAAGTAATAAGTTAGAATTTTTAATTTATAATTTATTTTTATATTTTTTAGCTTAAAATAAATATTTGAAAATACTTTTTTAATCTATTCAAATATTATAAAATATTTAAAAATTAATTTAACTTAAAAATATTTAAAATAAGTCAATCTAAACATACAGCTAAGTGTATAAACTCTTTGGTTTACTTACAACTCATTTGGAATTGGTGGAAGGGACTGGTGCGTACGTTACAATTTTGAATCCATTCTAAAAATGCCACCTCAGCAATTCGGGCCCACCTTACAAAGCTCATCTTCGGAATGGGGTTCTGTGCCTGAATTCTCATATTTATGAATCTCTTATAACAGTCTGTTTTAAAATATTTGGCACAGTTTTTTTTATAGTCAAATAATATGAATTTTAGTTAATATTTTAAAATATATTTTTTATTATATTGATATAAAAAAAGTTATAATTTATAATATTCTTATAGATATTTTAAATATTTAAATTTTAATTTTTAAAATATTAAATTAATTTAATTTAATTTAACTTTGAAAATTAATCGAATAACTCTTGAAAAAAAAATACGATAACTATTTTTAAACGAAAAAAATTAATGGTATTTTTCAATATTCCAAGTTAAATATCTGATAATATAAATATTTATTATTAAATTATGGAACTCAAAACAAATAAGTCTTCTAATCAATGATGAATGTCATCTAATTGAATTTATTCAGAAATTGTATTCATTAAAATAATATATAATGGTACAATATAACACAATATAATGCATTATGAGATAATGCCTAATATTTATGTTGATGATTTTATATCTTGGACAATACCAAAATTGCAAATACAAAAGCAGTAGCTGGTTTTTATTTTAGGAGAAAAACGTTAATTATTGGAATGGAGAAGACATGTAATGCAAGAATCCTTCTCGATATCACCGTCACTCGAAAAAAATAATTATAAATAGTAGACAATAATTGACGGAGACACAACAACAAATCAGAGTGGCGCAGCGGAAGCGTGGTGGGCCCATAACCCACAGGTCCCAGGATCGAAACCTGGCTCTGATAATTTGGAGTGGCTTTCCAGCGTGCTTCTTTTTTTATTTGGCCATAGTTTGAAAAACTACTAGTTGTAATAATGTAGTCACAAGCTTCTTTAAAGTTAAAAATTTGACACCTAGTCGAGTCAAAACGACCATTCCACAAGCAAATTGTTTGGAACTTACGATTATACGACTAATTTATTACATATGTCTCTGTTATATGGGATTCACGGGAGCTTGCAAAACTTTGTGAGTTAAGTGCGGAATTTAGTTTTGTGAGGCTTACACTTTAATTGTTTAATTGCGGGCATTAAATTTATTTAAAGTTCAATGTTCGAGGCTTGCTCAATAATTCCTACTAAATTCATGTGTCAATCTCCTAATTAGCAGTGTTTTGATGTTCAACTTTTTTAAATAATGAACAATAAAAGTTCAATCCATCTATAAAAATTTGAAAATTGAGAATAACTCAAATAATGAGTCATAGTATTGCATAATTATTAAGTGAAAATATTATGAGGATGGATATCATTTAAACATCCTTCTAAAAATAGCTAGACAACATAAATTTATATCTTCACTTTCTATTAATGTTTATGTCTTAGTTTTATATCTCTCAAAATTATCAAATTTTATTATTTTCTATTTGAAAGCAATTTTATATTTATTTATGAAACATTAATATTTTAAATTATAATACTACGTTACTGATAATGTTCATTGATTATCATTTTTGGGAAGATAATATGTGTAGTTTGATAATGTTTTTTAAGAAATTGTGATTTTTTCAATTGTTTGGAAGTTAAGACATGTAATTAGCTTTTTATCTCAAAATAATTTTAACACTATGCGTTGTTTATACTTACAAAAATATGCTAGATATTTTGTTTTTTTATGAGTTTCTTTAATTTTTTTTAATCTTTTAATGTACTTTCTATATTTTTGTGTTATTAATCTATTTTATTAAAGTATAAATTAAAATTTTATAAAATTTACGTTCCATATCTCGAAGCTTACTACTCACTCTACTAAATAAACCTTCCTATGCCCCTATCTGAACAATATTTCATTTTATAACTCTCACACTTTTTTTGGGTTGAAGTCTTAAAAATGGGGAATAGGAAGGTTCTTAAATAGTGGGGATAAGTGGACTTAGTTTCTAGAATCTAGAGACACCACCGGAACAGACATAGTTCTTCAAAATTTTGGGAAAATTCGGATTAAATACAGTTAAAAATTAATTGTGTGATTTATATTATTTAGTATACATTAAAAATTGACGATTTAAGAATATTATTTTTATCAATTGATCAAGTATATGTTTATATTGCAAAAGTTCAATAAAATATTTATTTATCTAAAGACTATTAATTTTTAATTGTGAATTACACATTGATCATTAATTTTTGTTTAATTGATCATTTCCCATTCATATGAAGGGATATTATTAGGTTTTGTGGCGTGAATAAAAAATGAATAATATTATAAATATATTATATTAGGTAAATATTTATTGGATAAGTTGCAACTAGATAAATTTATGATTGGATGATCAGATAAGCTCTTAATGTGTCTTCGTATTATAGTGAATGTCTAAGTTAGGCTTAATTTTCTCGTATAAATAGAGGGTTTTTCATTCATCACAATTCATCCCTTTAACCCCTCAAGAGAAATAAAAACTTATTTTCTTCCTTCTTTCTCTACAATATTCTTGTTCTTTCTTTATTATTTCATAACATGTTATCAACACGAGTTTCTAAGATTATTTTCATAATTACGTTTAAGTTTGTATTTTAGGTTCTTCTTGTAAAAGAAGAAAATATGGTACTCACGGCTATCTCATCGGCACCATAGTGAACAGTACCTGGAGATTTTATATTTATCAACTTTATAGCAGCGAAAGTTACATACAACCTACAAGCTCCAAGAACTGAATATACGGATACAATTATATTACAAAAAGAATGCTCAAACAAAGAAATATAGTTGGTTTACTATAAACTGGTGTCTGGTTGTGCTACTCTGTCCATGAATCTTTTAAATATTATTATTTAGACATGATTAATGATATCTTTATTTGGATGTGCTCTATTCAAATAAGATAATTGTATTGGCTGTGATATAACCATTGGTTCGTAATAACTTTTATATGCAATATAATTATTTAGTTCAATGTATTTTAGATGATATTAATATCATATCCATTAACGGGTAAGAATGAAAATTTACAAAAAAAAAATATGATCACTAGAAGTGATAATATTTTCATAGGCTTGTTATAATTACAGCTGAAAATATGTTAGAGAAATTCTCTACGTTATATGCATATCTCAATTTGCTCCCGAAGTAGCAATATCTTAAAAGAGGTTAGAAGGAGAACTTTTGATAAATGCAATATCTTAAAAGAGGTTAGAAGGAGAACTTTTGATAAATGTTATAACTACAGATCCATTCCCCAAAGTGAATGTGACAATATTTAGTAAAATTTATAAACAGAAAAATACTCATGGTTGTGAATATATCACGACTTACCTCTAGAAGAGGTACAATAATTGAGAAGAAATATTATAAAGTTTACTCCTGAAGTAGTAAATTAAAATTTACTCTCAAGTAGGAAATCTAAAATCTACTCTGAAGTAGTGAAATTTTAAAATTTTCTCCTGAAGCAGAAGAATTTGCAAGCTATCTGAAACGATGTATCTTATGCTTGAACACAATAATTAAGTTTGTTCCTTGAACTGAATAAAATAATACCACTCCTAGAGAGATAGAATAACAATGGATATGAATGTTATTTTTTTGGTATAAATAACATATATCATGTTAAATCTGAAGTTTACTAGTACATATAATTTTATCAGTTGACATGACCGTTTTGGTCATCCTGATATGATGTGTTAATTGAGTATGGAAATATATATTGAAGAACTAGAAGATTCTGCAAGAAATCTTTTGTTTTGTTTGTTCTCATGACAAGTTGATTATACCAGCTAATGTTGGGATTGAATTTCTAAATTCTGAAAAGTGTAAAAGGTGAATATGGGCCCATTCACCTGCCGTGTGATGTCTTAAGTAGATGCATTCATAAGATGGTCACATGTGCGTTCATTGTCAACCTGTAGTTTGACATTGACAAAGATGCTTACTCAATATTAATTGAGTAAAAAGTATAATTTTCAGACTATGTAATCAAGATAGTTTATCTTAATAATGCTGATTTATATATAAGCTGGTTTGACATTAAATGTCTCCGATAAATAGTTAAACCGTTGCTTATGAGAACAAAACTTAGTGAGTTGGTCTATGATATGATATATTACATACAATAACACTTGTATGTTGACCAATAAAATTATGATTAATTCCCCCTCCACTCAATTGGTTTAGGGTCAGGAACCAAATATTTTCATCTAATAATTTTTGATGTGTAATATATGATTAATAAATCTATCATGATGCACATAGATGAATTTTTCAAAGAAGATGAGGGATACATGTTAGTTCTTCTAACATGACCGGGAGAGAATAAGCAACTAAGAAATATATTGTGAATTATTATTAGTATGATCCTCATTCAAAATAATTCAAGTCAAATGCCTGAAGCATTAGCCAAAAGCTCCTATTAAATTTATGTCCCTGAAGGACAGAGTCTACAATATGCATGAAGCATTGTAGATCAATTGGTTTCTTTTGCAATAATCTTTGAAGAAAGAATGGAGAAAATAATCATAATAAGGAGGCAATGTGCTCTTCAAGATCCTACGACATAACACTTCATGAAATCTCATGAGAGGTTTTGGTACCTAAGAAATATATTGAAAGTGATGAGATCTCAATGAGTTATGTCCAATTGCAAACTGATATTAATTATATACCGTCGAAGATATTTTTGATACAATATAGCGCGCAATATTGTAAAAGATTGTGAGGATCTGAATCCTACGTCTATTAAAGCATGCTGATGTAGAAATAATTATCAAGTGAAATGATGCACCTTGATAAGCGTAAAGCTTATTGGACCTGTAGTCTAGACACTAGAAAATGTCACGCATTTACATACTAATGAATGTTATCACTTGACAAAATTTGTATGAAAATCTTGAAGGATTCAAAATGTATGAAGCATTTATAAGTTTCTGTAAACTTGTTCATAATCCTTATATGGGGAAAATCAAATAAGAAAACAACATCGGAGTTTATTGTACTTGATGTTTATGTTGATGATATAAACCTTATACGAACTCCAACAGAGTTTCAAAAGGCAATTGATTATCTAAAGAAAGAATTTGAGACAAAAGATCTGAGAAAGATAAAATTTTGTCTTGGCCTGCAAATTGAATATTTAGCTGACAATATTTGTATACATCAATCTGCCTATACTAAGAAGGTTTTGAAATGATTTTATATGGATGAATCACATTCATTAAATACTTCGATGGTTGTTCAATCACTTGATGTGAACGATAATTTGTCTGACCTCAAGAAAAGAATGGGGAAATCCTTGGTTCTGAAGTACCATATCTTAGTGTGATTGATGTACTAATATATCTTGCTAATACTACAAGGCATGACATTTTGTTAATTCTTTAGCAAGACGATCTTGTTGGTTATGCCGATGCAGGATATTTATCTGACCCATACAAAGTTCGATCTATAAAATAGCCTATCATGGATACTTCATCAAATTATGTTGAGATAATAGCTATTCATGAAGCAAGCCGAGAATGTGTGTGGTTGAGGTCCATGATACATCTCATTACAAAAAAATATAATTTGAAATGTGACAAAGTACCCACAATTTTATATGAAGATAATGCAGCATGCATAGTAAAACTAAAGGGAGGATTCATAAAAAGGAGATAGAACGAAGCTGTCACGCCCCGCCTTGGGAGGCATGACTGGCACCTGGTGCCCTACTAAGACCTGGACTGCTGGACTATTGAGCCTAAGCACTTCTGGTGCCAGGCTGGCTCTAACCCTGGATTCATGGAACCAACGGGATATATAACGGTTGTAAATACATCCTCCGGCCGACTAGGCCTATAGCCTCATGTAAGAAAACAATAGCTGACCAGAACCACAGGAGTATAAAGGAACCTATGCAGGCCGACAAGGCCACCATGCTGACTAGTTTCACTGAAAAGCTGAACTAAATGCTAAACTGCTCTGTGATCGACAATCAACTATACAAGGCCCCACACGACCATCATAAACAAACTAAAACATACACATGACCTCACACGACCGGTACGACTAACCACAGGGAATATACAATCTGCAAGCCTCTAAGAATGATAATAAGATGGTCGGGACAGGGCCCCGACCTACCGGTACTGTACAACAAAAAGAGAAATAAACCTCTAGCTGTCAAGCTCCGGATGACAGGAGCTGATGACTCTGTATGCTGGCTGAAATTACGAGGGATCGGCTCCTCGTCTATGAGTACCTGTAGAAAAGTAATGCAGCGCCCCCAAACGGGCGTCAGTACCACAAGTACCGAGTATGCAAAGCAATAACTAGAACATAACTGAAGATAAACAGTAATACTGATAGTTACTGAAGTATAGGAGATGGCTAAGACTGCCTGGGATAGAAGAATCTGAAATGAGCTTAACTGTACTGGAGAGAAGGTGACAATCATACCTGTCAGTGCGGCGTCCTGCTATCTATCAATTTAATAAATAACACATATAAAATACAAGAACCTATACCAGCCCCCATAAGCCGGAAGGTACCAATCAACATGCAATCTATATACCCCTACCCAGGTCGCCATCCACCTAGTAACTATTCACACCACTCACCTAGTAATTACGAGCATCCCGCGGCCCCCTGGGTATGCAACTTGGGCTCTCTAGGCCCCTTACTATAACTGTGTCTAAGTCCGGAGGACTCCAGTAAACTGTGATCTGAGATCTGTATCTGTAATCTGTAATCTGTACCCCGGGCGCAAGTGCTCGACGGGAGTGTGCTATAATGCTGATCAGCCTGCTATGGAGAATGCTGCCTCCCATCTTCGTCCTCTGGGGGACGGAATGCCACTCCTTGGAGTGACGTATCCTCACCCTCTGGCGGGCGAGTCAACACAACTATTAACCCTGGGGCGGTAAGGAAGCTCTAAGGGTGCCCAACATAGAACAATCAGGTCTCTACAAACAACAATAATCACATATAACATATATATTAAATCTGATAATACTGTCCATGTTCTGATATTCTATTCTGAATCTCTTGCTGGATTATACCGAATCTGATACTGAGTTATACTGAGTCTGGAATAATATCTCGCTGTCTGATACTAATTTACTGACTTTTATTCTGAATATGACATAATAATTATTCAAGCATGCTTACTGAATTCACACTGGGCATAATACTCGGCTTTGAAACGTTCTTCTGGAATTTATTTTATTTTACTATACTAGAATTACTATCTTGCCGAAGAAACTGGCTTTACATACCTCAGTTGCTGACTTCTTAACTAATCGGCCAATATCAAGCTATTTCTTCCAACTGCATTCATATTCATAGTAAATAAAACTAAATTCATGAATATTCTGGAAGAAAACACTAGTTTGAATATATATACTGCCCAAACTTTGACTTATCGAAAAACAACCGAAAACTCGCTATTTCTCGGAAGTCCAGAAGGGAGAAATACTCACTTTAAGGCTAGGAGTATATTGGCACTAATTTGGAGCAATTCCACTTACCTTAGCTTGGTAGGACGACGATTCTCCGGCCGAATTTCACGAAACTAACTCCGTAGGAATGCTCCCTACAGCTTTATACTTCGCTACCCGAAGTTAATTTGAGTTTGGACTGTGTTTGACGGCGTAATCGGATGAATATTTGTATGGAATCCTCGTCTTCCTCTGTTTTTGGTCGCTTACTGAAAATTAAAAGATGGGAAATGAATTTAAAACAAAGTGGGAAGACTTTATATACTTGGGGCCTTAAGTCGCATTTGTCGAATGCGATTTATAAGTCGCATTTGCCTTGTGACACTCCGACTTGGCGCTTGTCCGGTCTCTCCCCAGGCCCTTTTTCTAGCACGTATGACATTCTAAAACTCTTAACCAACATGCTAATAGGCCATCTAAATGTCAAGAATTTACGGGGTGTAACAGAAGTACATCTCGCCAAAGTTTTTCTACTCATGAGCTCCAAAAAAATAGTGATATCAACGTGCAACAGATTCGTTCAAGTGACAATGTGGCTGATTTATTCACCAAATCTTTATCAACTGCAACTTTCAAGAAGGTGCACAAGATCAGGATCCAAAGATTAAAGGATGTTCTAATTAGGGGGAGTTAATACGCGTTGTACTCTTTTTCCCTTATGAGGTTTTGTCCCACTGAGTTTTCCTTGTAAGATTTTTAATGAGGTAGCCAAAATGCATATTATTAGATATGTGTATTCTTTTTTCTTCACTAGATTTTTTTCTACTGGGTTTTCTTTAGTAAGGTTTAACGAGGCACATTATCTATTAATGAACATCCAAGGGGAGTGTTATAAATATCTTATATTAGGTGGATATTCATTAGATAAGCCTGCAACTGGATAAACTTACGATTGGATGAACTTGCAATCAGATAAACTCTTAATGTGTATTTGTATTATAGTGAATGTCTTAAGTTAGGCTTAATCTTCCCTTATAAATAGAGGGGTTTCCCATTCATTGTAATTCATCCATGTAACCCCTCAAGAGAATCTCATCAAGAGAAATAAGAACTTATCTCCTTCTCTTTTTCTCTATAATATTCTTGTTCTTTTTTTATTATTTCATAACAAATAAGCTCATTTAAGTGAAGGATGCTATCCCACATTGGAGGAAAGAGAAAAAATTATTGGGTTTATATAAAAAGACATTTTTAAAGAAGGCAAAAGCCTCTTGATTAGATTTTGATGGATAGTAATTCAATATTTTGAATACCATGAGAAAATTAAATTTCTTAAAAATACATAGTAGATTTTGTGGACAATATTATGTTAATCCACACATAGTTTGCTTGTCAATGATTTTCTACTTTCATGTTTCAAATAGTTATGCACTTATACATTATAGTTATAGAAACTCCACAATAAAGACAATGAAATATGCCAGGAAAGTTATTTTTTAGACATTAGAGGAAAATATATTCTTAAAAGAAGTTTGCTTGAAGTCATAAAACATTCTTGATATGTAAACTCCTTGGATACTTGCATTTTATGCTCTAAAGGTGTTCCAATGGCTCTTGAAATTTTCACAAAAAATTGCAGACTGAAGGAATTACCGAAAGGATATTATGATCTAATATTCATTATTACATATCATGAGCTTACATGTAGCGACGACATGGACAGTCATGATTCATGACGTAGCTGATCCCAACTGGTTTGGGATTGAGGCGCATACAGTTCTTTGATCAATATAGTCAATCAAAATTAATCAGCTGGTTTAGCGGTGGCTGCAATTCTTACATCCTGTTCCCTTATTTTGATTCTTTAACTCAACTCCAACTACCAGAAAGAATGCAGCGTGCCTACAAAAATCAGACAAATGTAACTATGTGCATATATAGAAGTATTCTTAGTTACTTGGGATAGTTCAGATGCCATTAGCTTATACCTAAAAAACTTCTTCATTCTAGTTTTGGAATCTTCATCAATATCTGCAGCACTGTCCAGTGCTTGTTGCGTATGGTGTAACCATCTCTCTGCAGCCTTATGAGTTACAGGAAACGTGCGGTGGCGACTAATCAATGATGTATCGCCTGCACAAACTCCAAATAAACACTACAAATGAAAATTTCTCAAGCTATCTTGCTGACTGTTTCTTTCTCTGTTGTACAACTGATTAAAATGCTAATTGATTTTCATTCTTGAAATGTTCCGCACACTAAGAAAGGGATCAGAACTTGGGGGTCGTTTGGCTGTTGGTTAGAGTTATGCGGGATTTAGTTATATATGTATTAGTTATTCCATATTGATCTGTCCTACATAAAATTATACATAGATTCCTTCATAACTTATACATGTACTAGTTATGTGGGATTTAAATTGGTAACCAAACACCATACTTTATATGCTGAATTTTATACATAGCTACTAAATGCTGCCGAACATGACATTAATTTAATACATGAATGATTCACTTCCTAACCAACAACCAAATGACCCCTTAGTGTTCAAAAGACAGTATGGTACTAATAATAACACTATTTCTATACAACATAAACTCTTGAGGAATACTATGTACTAAAGAGGGAACCATTTGGGGAAGATGCTTCATTTCCTCTCCAAATAATCTTTATCATACTTATCAAAAACGAAGTTATCTAGTTAACTTTCTGTAATTCAAGTTGAAGGTTACCATAGGCTCAGAACATTGGTCCAGTAGTAAGAGCACAACATCTGATGTGATGTGTGGATCAGTCCCACATCACCGGTTCAAATTCCGCATAGACAAAAAACAGATATTTAATTGAATAGAAGGATATATAGAGAGGGGCGAGCCCATTTTCATACCATACAGTACTATCCTCGAAGATTTCTCGATTATAAAAAGATAAGGTTAGAATTGAAACCTATATATACAGATATATAGCCTAGAACATGAGAAGTGTACAACAAGGTCTTTAGGAAACTCTACTCTTGATTACCTTTCCTCTGTGAGTACAAATTAGGGCCTCCCATTTTTTGCACAAAGAACTCATACTGATTCCTAATGGCATCTTCTTTACTTGAATTAGAGAAAATTGATCAAAACTACTCTTCCTCATCATCATACACCCTAATTTCAATTCCAAAAACAAGAGTCAAGTTTCTTACATTATCAAAGGCAAACATTAGATAGTAATAAATGTAAGAATAAAACAAAAATATATTCAAATATCTTGAACCAGCACCCTCTCCCCCCTCCCCCCCTCCCCCCCCCCCCCAAAAAAAAAAGGAATCTTTGAGCCATATGTAAATCTAATAGGCAAAATTAGGGCTCAACTCTTCAGGCAACAGAGGTGCTGACGACATTCATCAACATATGAAAAATTAGAGAACAGAGAGAGAGAGAGACACAATAAAAACAGAAAGCTCAAGTCATAATACTTGCTAAATTCAATTCAACAAAAAGCCTCAAACTTTAACGAGTTTTCTTGAATACCAATTTGAAGAAATTGTACACACATCAAGAAAACAATTTTCTTTATCTCTTCGTACATCATTAGTTATTTGGGTTTTGAGGGAATGGACCTGTTGTAGAAATTGGTGGAGAGATTGATGAAAGTTTGAAGACCAAGCTTTTCAAAGAGATTGGTCTTATCAATGGCGACTGCATCCTTTGGGTCAACTCCACTCCATTCTGATGCTTTTTGTTCTAGAGATTGCATTTTTCTTCTTTGCTTCAGTAATCACTAAATATTTTTTTTTGGAAAATATTTTCTCATTTGCTCATGTTATGTAATAAAATATTAAAATAATTATCCTTTTAAAAAATATTTTAAAAATTATTAAAATGAATTCTTTATAAAATTTAAAAAAATTAAATTTTACAAATGACATTTTCTTGTGCTCCTCACTCTCCGACACACCTTGTCTTCACCCTCACACTCATAGTCTCCATCCCCACCACTCCACACCCTCATCACTCAACTCCCACCTCTCATAATATATACTAGATTATACATAAATAATTTTAAAATAATTTATATATATATATATCACTTATTCTTTTAAAAAATATTTATTTTCCTTCCAACGTAAACACCTAATTAGTGCATTACCTGCTTTATCAGGGTCATTTGTGATGATATGGCAATATGTCAGTGCTGGAATTTTTTCTTGGATATTGGGTCGAGTCTGATACATCAACCGTCTAATCAATATTCTTGTACGAGTCCATAATGACTACTCGAGATGAACCTTGATTTGGTGAATTGAAGTTGGCATTACGTGTAATAGGACTCCCAGTTACTGTGCGCTATCGTATATGGAGAGTGACGTTTCTGCGGTGGATAATTGCAGAGTGACATATCAGCGATGGATAATTTGTCTAGATTGCAACTGCATCAACAACCACTTAAATTTGTCCTTTTTTTCCATTTTAGCACCTTGATAGTCATTTTCAAACCTATTAGATCAGAGGCGGATTCAGATTTTGAACGTTATGAATGTCATACCATTTTAAACACATATATATTGACCAAATATTTAATCTATTTTTTATCTTGTAAATAGCAATTTGGGATGACTTCGGTTCAATTATTCGTCATTTTGATTTATAAAACAAATAGATCGGACGAAAAAAATTATGATAACGCAGCGAAAAGGAAAAAAATTGTGATACACATATACGTCATTCATTTATAAATGCACTCGATAAACTTTCATATTCTTAAAACACTCAATGGTGCATAATTATTTATATTTATGAATACTTCACGCTCTATGCAACAGATTAAATATAAAGAGGCTGAAGAATTTCACATATATAATTTCAATAACAACGACGAAGTCCTTGTTAAAGTATTGACTCACACCAATAGAAAATCTAAAAAAGCCAATGAAATCAAATGAGATTTCAATATAATTTTCAGCAAGATTTAAATTGCCATAGCTTAAACAATTCTTTATATGCATTTTATCCAAATGATTTAGATAATAGAACAAAGAGTAAGAGGAACTCATTGTCGAGTTTTTGAACTTTTAACGAAAAGAGAGGAGAAAAAATTTATTGGAAGAAAAAAAAAAATTACTCCTCCCGTTCCAATTTATGTGACAACTTTTCACTAGATTCAATATTTAAGAAAGGAAGAAAGACATTTGAAATTTGTAGTCTAAAATAAACCTCAGACATTTGTGTGGCTATAAATATTTCATTAAGAATAAAAAGAGAATTTTAAAGTTAAGTTGTTTCTAATTATAGAAAAGTAGTATTCTTTTTGGGATAAACTAAAACGAAAAGAGTGTCACATAAATTGAGTCGCAGAGAATAATATTTTATGCTTAAAATTAAAAAAAAAGAAGAAGAAAATTAGCAAAAATTAAAACGAAAAAATATCAGCAAAAATCAAGTTAAAATTTTTTATAACTTATGTATCAAATGGCTGTAATATTAAATATAATATAGTATGTGCATTAAGAATATGGTGTCCATGACCTAATAGATAAGGTGTTTACTCTTATTGAAGAGATTGTGAGAGTCTCAATCTTGTTGAACATTTTTTTGGCAAAAGAAACGAAAAAATACAGCATGAAAATAAAAAATTGTGTCAGTTGGGATCAAACTCGCGACCAAGTATAAAACTTCACCCTTCACCACTGGCACCATGTGCTAACTTTATACCATGGGTGGCAAGTATAATATCTATAATATATATTATATAGATACACATATATATAAATTTTCAATCGAAGAGTCCGGGTGTCGTGGCACCTCACCCTTATACATAGATACGCCCATATATTAGATGCACGAATCTTTAAAATGTGTATCTATTGAACATAAAATAATCTATCAGTTGAAAAAAATGTAATGCCTATAACTCACACTTAGATATTATGGCAAAAAAAGATAAATGCAATAACAACATTGTGGCATGTGAGCTCAAAATAATTATAAAAATAAATTTGAATTAAAAAATTATTTTTGGAGATGGGCGTAAAATGCTCTTAAATTATGGTATTAGATATAATCTTGCTCTTCGTTTACGTATCAGGCCAAAAATGTCCCTGATGTTTACTTTTTGTCTCAAACCTGCGCTTATTTCTAATAGTCTACACTCATAAGGTGGACAGAGGACAATATTATATCAAATTCCATAGTTTAGGGACATTTTAGGCCATTCTCCATTAAAATAATTCGAAATTCCTTAATAAGTGATCTCATATGATTGATCTAATTTTGAGTAAAAAAAAAAAAGTTAGTCCTCTCTCTACACTAACCGGCACACCCAGCCCCCACTTCTCCTCCCTCTTCAACTTTTCTTCTTCTTGGATATTTCCAATTATTTTAAATTTTATTTTATTTTCAACTTACAATATAGCAGGAAAAAAAATAAATAATAGTGACATTCATACATAACAACTAGTTCAATAGAAGATGATTTAATTAAGCAACTACAGATGTTGTATTTATTTTTGTGTGTATATTCAAAAGTCAAAATCAAAATAAAAGAATGAAATTAATTTTTTTCCTCCTATACCCACTTTCCCACGATAATAATACAAATAAAAAGAATACGTACATACAAATCTATTTTAAGTTTGAGTCTTGATATCCTAAAGAGATTTAAAAATGAATAAAACAAAGGAATGAACAAGACAATTGGGTAATTGAGAGCAATTTTACAACAAAAATAATCACTTTCTTAGATGGGGTAATCAGACCGGGCAGGTATGGATTTTTTGGTTGGATCCTGAGTTATAGGTTAGGTTCTAATAAATTAGTGTTGATTTAAAATAGATCAATAGAAAGATGACACGTAATTAAGAAGTTTTTGAATATTATTTTCAGATGGATCAGGTCAAAATATGGGTTATTTTTTAAATGAATTTGGGAAAATTTTAAATTTAGGCCAATTAGAGTAGGCCACGTAATAAATAAGTATTTAATTATTTTATTTTGAGGGGACCGTTAAAAAATGAAGGCAAATTTGAGCCTAAAGGTTAATGTGGATGACATTTTTGGCCCAAAAGGTTAACGTCAAAGATATTTTTGGCCCAATAGATAAACAGAAGGCAATACTATACCAAAATCTCATAATTCACAGACATTTTAGGCCCTTCTCTGTACTATTTTTAAACCTATATAGTAAATTTTTTTAAATAATATTTTAGCAAAACTAGAAAAGGAAAAACCTATTTTTTTTAACATGTCAGCTTAAAACCTATTTTCTTTTAAAACATTAATATCTCTACTCACTTATGTTATGCTAACCTTATTTATGACTGCAGGTACCTGTTATACCTTTTGGGTATACTTGAGATCAGCCAAACATATAGGGAGCATAATCAAGCGGATAATGAGCTTGCAGTTTTTGGACGCACTATGAAGTACTCGTCAACTTCAACTATTTTTGCTTCACCATCTCCTTTCATGCTTGATATACTAGAAGAAACATCTCAAAAGTCCTATTAATAGACTAGTAAACCACTTGAGTTCCCACTTAGAAGCATTTTTTTTTATATAGAGTCCCTTATCTCAACTTTCTGTTGTAATGATTCATTAATGGGTCCCCCCTAGTCACTATCATTGTAAGTAACTACTGTAATGATAGTGGATCAAGCCAGCCCAATGCTTCTTGATGCAACATAGACCTTGAGTATTATGCATAAGTTTTGATGATATGACAAACTGATCGGAAAACCAGATCAAGGACTAGTTTTCTTTCTTGACATTAGTCAACTTTTGCAGCTGGCAACAACAGCTTTACAGACTTCCGCTGCTGCCGCAGCACAATGACAAGACTGCGGTAGTGCATGCTATTATCCAATGGATAAAAACTCTATTGTATCTCTCATCCTCTTGTATACTTGACACAAACAAAGAGCATAATCACTTTTGCACACTCATGAAGGATACTTCCTCTCTTGCAAAGTCTCTCTGAAGACAAGTTTCAACAGCAGAAGAACCAACTTTTGTTCATGCATATTTATTCAGTTCTAGGTTGTTGATTTATTATCTTCTATACTTCATATTTGTAAACCTACTCCTCATATGAGAAGCATTTGTAGGTAGTTTTCTGTGGTTGTACTCTCACTGCTTGTTAGGCTACAATTAGCCTTTGATTTACTTTGTAATAGAGTTATTTCAAAGGCTTACAATATATGTATTGTAAGGGGGAAGGGATTAATACTTTAATTCCTAGGTTGCAATAGTTTGTAATCTGAAACCTTGGCCGGCTATTTTAGTGAAGTTTGAAAATTCTACCAGTGTAGGTCGTGGTTTTAATCTCTTAGGGAAAGAGGTTTCCATGTAAAACATTGTGTGTTCTATAGTTTCTGTTCTTACCAAGGAATCAGGTGAAAGACCTAATTTTCTATATAGTTTGATGGACTCATATAAACGAACAATGAGTATCAGAGCAGATTCTTTCTAAAAGGCTAACACGTAGAAAGTACTGAGTCTATGACTGCTCCACCTAACTTGGAAGAAGGACAGTCGACTACCATACCTCCCAGATTTAATAAACAAATACTATGGATAGTGGAAAAGGAGGATGCACGACTTTATAATAGCTGAGGATTCTGAGCTTTGGGATGTCATTTATGTCGGCTCTTTTGTGCCTATGAAGACCTTATAAGATGGCAAAACAGTGCCTAAGACAAGTAAGGAGTGCTTTGAATAGTGAGATCACAAGGCTAAAAGAAGAACTTAGTGAGTCCTCTAAAGAAAAACTCACACTAAATAATAAGTTTAAGAAATGAATGGAGAGTGACTCTAAAGGAAAGAACTCTCTCACTAAAATTCAAGTTGAACTAGAAGATAAACTTGAAAGAGTTAAGCTAAATCTCTCAGCTCAACTCGAGAGAAATGAGGACCTTGAAAAGGAACTAATGAAAGTCAAGATTGATCTTGACAAGTCCCTCAAGTGAACCTGGTCCTCCCAAGCACCCCTCTATGTAAACAAAAGAAATGGTAGATCTAAAGAAGGCATTGTCTTTTGCAGAGCTAAGGTCCCTATGATCCCCGTAGTAAATATGTGTAAAATTTTGACAATTAGCTGTGTACTCACTGCGATGAAAATGGCCATTATAAAGATACCTATTAGGTCAGAATCATTGCTGTTAAAAAAAACTTGAAGTTTGTCAGAGAGTGTGACTTCAAGGGAACCTGGTTCTCCTAGAAGAAAATTGTCTCTACCTGCATGGATTAGAAGAGTTCTCATTCATTCATTCCACTATGTAAAGGGACCCATACTAATTTTTAGGTCCCCAAAGCTAATCAATGATTTCTTCTCGTAGGGTGAGAGGAGAGGAGTCGGCCAAAAATGGTTCATGGACAGTGGCTACTCGAGAGACATGACTGAAAGAATTGAAGATTTCCTCTTTCTCAAGGCCCTTCAAGGTGAGAGTGTATCCTTTGGAGATGGAAAGAAAGGGTACATCCTTGGTGTGGAAAAAGTCAAAAAAAGCATCGGTCATGCAATTGATGATGTGTTCTATGTCAATGGATTAAAGTATAGTTTATTGAGTGTGTCTCAAATTTGTGATAAAGGCAATGAAGTGAGATTTATCTCAGCTTCATGTATGGTTACCAACATTAAGTCTGGGGAAGTGATTCTGATTGCAAAATGATGAAAGAACATCTATGTGGCAGAGCTAAATTCCATCAGTGACAATGACCTGACATGCCTAGTGCAGTTGAAGATGATGTTGAGCTGTAGCATAGAAGGATTGGTCATGTGATCCCCATATTGATGAACAAATTAATACCGAAGGACTTCGTCCGTGAACTGCCTAAATTGAAGTTCACATACCACAAGTTGTGTGATGCCTAGGTCAAAGGGAAACAGTTTCGTTCATCACTCAAGCCAAAGAAGGATGTAAGTACCTCCAAATCATTTAAGTTACTTCACATGGACCTATGCAGACCTATGAGAAATGCCAGTAGAGGAGGGAAAAGATATATCTATGTAATCGTGGACGACTATTCTCGATTCACGTGGACATTAATTCTCAAGTCAAAGGATAAGGTCTTTGATGTGTTCTTCACCTTTGCCAGACAAGTTCAAGTCAAGTATGGGAACAAGAGCGTGAGCATTAGATCATACCATTGAACTGAGTTTAAGAATGCTCAGTTCGACGAGTTCTGTGCTGAACATGGGATAAATCACAACTTCTCTGCCCCCAGAACACCACAACAAAATGGTGCAGTTGAAAGGAAGAAAGAAAACTTGAGGATGTAGCAAGAATAGTGCTGATAGCCAGTGATATTCCAAAAGGCTTTTTGGCTGAAGCTGTCAACACAACATGCTATGCGATAAATAGATGCATGATCAGGTCCCTATTGGAGAAGACTCCCCATGAACTGCTAAATAGCCAGAAGCCAAAGTTGTCCTACCTAAGGGCTTTTGTGTGAAAATGCTTTGTATTATACAATGACAAGGAAGCTCTAGGTAAATTTGATGCAAAATATGACAAAGAGATTTTTGTTGACTACTTGTCACAGAGAAAGGCCTATCATATTTTCAATAAGAGAACTCAACGTGTAGAAGAAAACGTGCATGTCATCTTTGATGATTCAACAAGAAATAAAGGTGTAGCCACACAGAATAATGAAATATAAGCGGGAGAAATTCTGAAGCTCCAGCAGGAACCAGGTGAGGGATCAGGGGAATGTGTAAATTCCTCTAATCAAGCAGGTCATGGTGGTGGTGCTGACTCACAGTCAACCGGTCAGGAACCCGGTACACCTTCAGGATCGTCAAAGGAGGAACATCAGGGGGATTTGTCAATGAATAATCCTAAACTTCAGAAGTGGAAGGATTGTGTGATGAAGGATTCCCTGAAGTGCCTGATCCAAGGAGCCAGAAGAGGCAGGATTCCCCAGCCATTCAAGTCTCCAACTGGAAACAAAAAGGATCTCATCCTTTGGAGAATGTTATTTCACCTTTAGATACAAGGATTCAGAACCGCTCCAAGGTTCGAAACATGTTTGCTCACTCAGCCTATCTATTTCAGATAGAACCCAAGAACATCAAGAAAACGTTGAAGGATGTCGACTGGATCTTTGCCATGCAGGAGGAGTTGCATTAGTTTAAAAGGAACCAAGGGTGGCACCTGGTCCCTAAACCTACTGACAGGACCATCATAGGGACCAGGTGGGTGTTCAGAAACAAGCTAGCTGAGAAAGAGAACACCACCAAAAACAAGAAAAGGCTAGTGTTTCAGGGGTACAATCAAGAAGAAAGGATAAACTATGAAGATACATTTACCTCAGTTGGTAGAATGGAGGCAATTAGAATACTCATCGTCTTTGCATCATACATGGAGTTTAAGTTGTTTCAAATAGATGTAAAGAGTGTCTTCTTAAATGGGTACTTGAAGGAAGAGATGTACTGTCGTGCCCCATTTTTCCTCGCGGAAAAGCGAGTTACAACATGTGACGTCTCTTAAGGATTTATGAATTTGAAGAGTCGCCACCTAACGAATTAAGGTGCGTTAGGACACCATTCTAAACTAAGTTTATTTCCTAGGTTACCAGAGTAGGGCAAGGGCTTTAATTACCTCGAAAGGAAGGTGTTAGGCACCTTTCGAGGTCCACAAATGTGGTTCTCGGCCGGATTCATTAAATGGGGAAATTAGCTAAGTGACTAATTAAAATTGATTTTAACTTATATTGCTTAAACTAAAATGATAAAGTCAAAGATAACAAAGTTTGGACAAACGAGAAGGAAATTTGGGCGGAATGAAAGTTAAAAAAATAAATTTATCTTATTTTAATTTCTTAAATAAATACAAAAGTCGTGGCAAACAATCATTTATTTAAACAAAACAAATAAACACTTTTTTAATTATGAGGGTCGAGCCTCGGTGAGGCGCCTACGTATCCCTTAAGGGAATCAGGCCAAACGTAGTTCTACGTTAAAAATGTTTGACCTAATGGGATCACCCCGTGCAACTTAAATAATATTTCGCAATCTTTTGAATTACTCGTATTATTCAACAAGCACGGACTATCATTTTCCATCTACCCCCTAGTTGATTGTTAACCTAAAACGTTCTATGTGATAGACTATCGTCCTAATATTTGCCTACCCGCCCCGATCTTAAAGTCCAAGAGGCATTGGACATCTACTTTGGATTTGGGATCTAGAATTCCTAAGGCTTTATTAAAGAAAACGACAAACAAAACAATAATTCTCACAACGAGCATATAAAGGTTTCGAATAGGCCTCTTTGTTTAAACTTATGAACATGATTTTAAATGCACATATATGAACATGATTTCTAAATGAACGCAAATAAGGATAGATTAGAGAAAGCAAAGGGAATGCCGACTTGACATAGATGAACATTGCACGACGATTAAAAGTATGATTTAAACAAGTGAGCACCTTGTCCTATAGAAATGACCTCTAAGTTGAATAGTAGGAAGGGTTTGTACGCCTTATTTAACTTCTATAATTTATGATGAGGCAAAAAGGTCTGTTTTAAGAAACTGCAGCAATAGTGCTCAAATTTAAACATTCTTCGACTTAATAATTTAAGGACCTAAAGCATGGTATCGTTAAAAAATTTCCAGTAGATGACAAAGAACAAACAAAATGGGTTATGTTTCCTGTTTGAGCAAATAAATCATATCAGGTCCATGGTTATGCAAATCGATCCCAAAGATTAAATTATATAGACATGTTACTAATGCACATATACACATTTAATGCGGTAATATAATGTAGATCAATCAGAAAGTATTCATATATGATGGTATATGACAATTGTTTAATATTGTGCAATAATTGATTAAAACTTGCAACAATGAAATTCCTAAAACTTTGATTAGTCAGCCAGATTGACAAGATGCACTTCAGATTTAACCAAATAATTACACATGAAAGTGGCATTAATTTGGCGTAATTTAGTTACAAACAGCGGCTAGACAGGCAATATCCAAATATAGACAGTTCATGTGAGAACCATTTGTTACACAACGTTCTAAATAATGTTTAAGGCTAAATAATAACCTCTAATATTAGGTGTTAACTAGTTCAAAATTTCTTAACATGACCAATTATACTTACATTAATGCTATAGACACGACATTTGCAAAATATAAATTTTTACCAATTTTAGTTAAGCCTAAAGTGAATTGCATGAATGATTATTATCAGACAAATCCACAAATACGTACATATAAATTAAATTCCTACGTGCGTAATTCTTAAACAAACAAATGCGCAGTGTTCTTATAGAGGTTACTAAAATTTAATAGGTTTTAAACTAAATCATTCAAGACCTTATAGGCATGCTTTCTAATACCGCATATATCATTATAACCTACGAACATGCTTTTCTAGGTGAATTAGGCCATTAAAGGAGAGCAGTAAAGAAATAACCCCCCCACCACCACCACCATAAAACGCGCTTCACTATTATAGCGTTTATTACAAAGTACAATTGATAATAATAAAAGAGATGAATAGAAATATAAAAAAATGAAACATAACGATTTTAAACTAATATAAACAGCCAATCCAAAATATTTTACTACACACCCAAGGCGACTCTTCGGTACTTCCCTCCATAACAGAACCTGTTAAATGATGGAACAAACAACGACAAACACATATATACAATCTAGTCCTAAAACAGATTATATTTTGACCTTGCCTCAAACAGAAAAAACAAATAAATAAATTCAAAAGGACCAAGTCATTTAACAAAACACGTAGTAGATTTAAAGCATATTATTACAAAATATAATATAAAAGATGCACTAACCGGTTGAAGAAAAGTCGAAGTGAATTCTTGAAAATCTACTCGTTTTAAATTAATAGCTAAAGAGAAGTCTTCTTTTTTTTTTTTCTTTCTTTTCTCGGAGGAAAAAGTTGTTAGAACACAATTGCTAGAAAATTCTAAAAGTGTTCCAATAATCATAATAGAGGACAAAGGGTTGCTTTTATAGCCATAAAGTCAGAAAAATTAAAGGAAAGAGACAAAAATGGGAAACTCAATTAAAGGAATAAATTTTCCTTAATTAACAAAGCCAAAACAGATTTTAAGGAGCTAAATGTATTTTCCATAATAAACAGATAATAAATCAACGCAAAAGAAAGAAAATAAACTCTGTCATACGGATTTCCTTAAACATGAACAATAAAATATATTATTCATAAATGCCCTTCTATCAAATATATCTTATCCTTAATTAATACCCTGAAACTACATGGAATATTTATTGTAAATTAATAAATAAATAAATCAAATATAGCAAATCAAATCAGTCATTATTCTACATATTATTTTCCTTAATTAACCGGGAACTAAAACAATATGGAATATATATTATTAATAAATAATACCAAATAGGACAAATTAAATCAGAAATTATTCTAAATATTTCTCTTAATTAATCAGGAACTAAAACTGCATGAAATATTTATCATTAATAAATAGTACCAAATAGGGCAAATTAAATCAAAGATTACTCTAAATTAAATGAATAATCATAAAATATGTCTAAATGAGTAAAGAATGTTGTTTTCTTAATTAACAAAAAATTAGAGCTTCATTTACCATAATTAATGGAAGGAAAGAGAATCTGATCAACAAATATTTACTTTAAAAATTAGCCAAATTAAATGGAAAGACAACAAGCTATTATTTAATAGTTTAAGGAAAAGGTGAATACAAAATTACCCTAATAGATTGCATATGCCAAAATAATAGAAGAATGTCTTTTAATTAGAGTGATTAGTGATACGAAACATTTCAAACAATACTAGAATCAAACAGTAACAATTTCCATAATTTAATCAATACTAAATTGTCATGCAAATTAATCTAACTACCAAATAAATATTATCAACTAATACAGAATTTTTCCAGACATAGATTAAATAACTAATAGACATTTATTATATAAATACACAAATGAAACAAAGAGAAAAATAATATATGTTACTTATATATATACATACAGATATATTATATATCTATTATATATATAAATGAACAGAAAGGAACAACAGTATATAGCTCTCTCTATATATATATTATATATATTTATATACATATATATTATATATTTATTATATTATATATAAAAAATGAAACGAAAAACAGTATATCATATATATATCTAATATATATTATTATATATTTATATATTATTTATGTATACATTATTCATATATATATATATATATATATATATATATATATATTATATTATCTATAGATATATATTTATTATATACATATATACATAACAATAAACAATAAAAAAATAAAAAAAATAATTAAATAAATAAATAATTTACGGACAGATCTGTGATCTGTCCGATCCATCGGCTGGAAGGTAACCGGAGCGACGTGGTGGTTGTTCACGGTTGCTAGCCAGAGTTTAGGTGGGGAAGGTAGAGGGAGGTCAGGCGGTCGGCGGGCTGTTGGCAGTGGTGTACGACGGAAGGGAGGTAGGAAGAGGGAGAGAGGGAGGTCAGGCGGTCGGCGGGCTGTTGGCAGTGGTGTGCGGCGGAAGGGAGGTAGGAAGAGGGAGAAAGGGAGGTGGCGGCTGTCGCTGTTTATCTTGACGCAGCAGCAGTGGTGTTTGGGTGAGGGGTTGGTGTGGTGATGGAGTTTCGCCGGAGAGGAGAGAGGAAGAGGGAAGGCTGCTCTCGCCGAGCGTGGTGGCGGTGAGAAGAGGAAGGCGAGGGGAGGAGGGAGATAGAGAGGAGGTCGGCGGAGATGTGTTGCCACTGCCGTCGCCGGCAGTGGAGAGGAAAAGAGAGGAAAAGAAGAGGAAGGATGGCAGCGAAGAGAGGGAGGAAAGGGAGGTGCGGCGGCCGAGGTTAAGAGAAAGAAGATGAGGAAAAATGAAAAGTGAATAGGGTTTGGGGGTAATGGGAATATTTAAGGAAATTAGGTGGGATTTATTTGTAGCCGTAGGATCAGAATAAGTTAACGGTTAGGATCAAATCATAAATTTGGGGCGGATCATGGGTCAAAACGGGTAGCGGGTCGGTCAATTGGGTAGATTTAACTAGGAATTGAATTTAAATAATAGCCAAATTGATTCAAAGTGGCTAAAATTGACATAAATTGAATAGAAAGTGGCCAGATTTGAAACAAATTGGATGAAATTGAATAGAAAATGGCTATAATTTAAATAAATTGAATGAAATTGGATTTAGCTGCTATTAAATTAATAAATACACTACACTTTTTAAATAATTTAGTAAGTAGATAATGAAGTAACATAAATTATCACATAAATATTATTATTAATATAAATAAATTCTAAATTTAAGTATACTTATGTAAACATCATATAATTAAATTATTATATTTATAAATATTTTAACGACTAGAAAAAAATAAAATTAAGTTGTCAAATATTATAAAAATTATATTATTACCATAAATAATTTAAATTCTATTAACATTATTATTTAAATAAATTTAGTGAAATTATGTAAACAGTTTATTAAATAAATATATATTTCAAGATAAAGGTGCATATAAACGAAATACATTATATACAGCGTAATTATTTAATATCAAAACTTAAAATAATATGAGTCATATATATGTAACTTGAAATAATTTTTCACAATATTATGATAATAAATTATTTTATAAATATAAAAGTAAGTCAAATATTCTCATAAAATAAATAAATAAATATACATATATATAAGCAGCATATTAAAACGCAGGGAGGTCAAAATTGGGTGTCAACATGTACATTAAGCAGCCACCGAAATTTAAAGATCATGCACGCCCCAACTATGTCTAAAAGCTAGATAAAGCGCTATATGGACTGAAGAAAGCCCCAAGAGCATTGTATGAGATGTTTTCAAGATTTCTTCTTAGTAATGGTTTCAAAAAGGGGAAGATTTACAACACATTATTTCTGAAATAAAAAGGAAGAAACTTGTTGATCATTCAGGTATATGTAAACGACATAATATTTGGAGCAACATTAGATTCACTATACGAGGAATTCGAGAAACTCATGGGAAGTGAGTTTGAGATGAGCATGATGGGTGAGTTGAACTTCTTCCTGGGGTTGCAAGTCAAGAAAACGCCTAACCAGATCATGATTAGTCAACATGAATACAACTATGAGCTACTTAAGAAATTTGATATGGAGAATTCTATGCCCATCGATACCCTCATTGCAACAGCTACACGTCTAGACACAGGCAAACCTAGTTCCTCTATCAACGAAATGATGTATAGAGGCATAATTGGATCTATGCTTTACTTGACTGCTAGTAGACCTGATATTGTGTTTAGTGTAGGAATGTGTGCTAGGTTCCAGTCATGCCCAAAGAAGTCATATATGAAGGCTGTCAAGAGAATCTTAAGTTACCTTAAATGCACATCTGACCTGGTTCTCCTCTATCCCTCTGGTGATAATTTTAATCTAGTTAGATATGTTGATACCGACTATGCTAAGTACCTGGTCGATCGAAAGAGCACCTCAGGGATGACACACTTTATTGAGTCCTCCTTGATCTCATGGGGAACCAAGAAGTAAAACTCTGTCGCCCTCTCAACTGCAAAAGCTGAGTATGTTGTTGCAACCTCATGTTGTGCATAATTGTTGTGGATTAAACAGTAACTCAAAGATTTTGAGATTTTTACAGATAATGTATCGTTGGTATGCGACAATACTAGTGCACTCAATATGGCCAAGAATCCAATACATCATAAGATAACCAAATATATTTATGTTAGGCACCACTTCCTAAGGAAGAATGTTATGAAAGGCCTAATAAGCATGAAATTTTGCATAAGGAAGGACTAGGTAGCAGACATTTTCATGAAATCTCTAAGCAGGGAGCAATTTGAAAGGAACTGATTGAAATTGGGATTGATGAAAATGGAACATTAGCCTCTCATAAGACTTCTCTTCAGTTGGATAGAATCAGACAGTAGGTATATGTTGAAAGAGGGATAAATGATATTGTCTAAATCAATCTTATACTGCCACAGGTATGCACGCATGGTGATCGGATCAAGGAGTTAGGCTATGAACAAATATGACATTCTCAAATGACAATGCTCAGGAGAACTCCTTGAGGGACCAGGTCCCTCAACCAGGTTGGTATTCTCAGTTTTACTTTATGTTTTTAAAACCTGTAGACTATTCCACGTCACCCCTGTATTCTCGTCTATTGAAATAATATATTTTTCCAAAATGTCACATCTCTCAGAATCGACACACCTACCCCCCCCCCTTAATTACCCTCTCAACCTTTCTTGACTCATTTATCTCTGATCAATCATTCACTTTGAGGTTCCCTCTGAAATGAGGCATGTAAGGGAGCCACTATGAAGAAGCTCCGTCTACTTCTTCCATACCTTTCTCTCTAAAACCCTCTGTATCTCCACTCTCAAATATCTCTCTTACAATTCTAGAAATGGCCTAAGAACCTTCTTTTGCTTCTCCTCTTTGATGCTCATCCCCTTCTCCTTCTCATCTGTCCTCGTCTGAGGGGAACCAGGATCCTCTTTTGTGCCCTGAAGACCTCATTTTAGACACCACTACTTCACCGAATCCTCCTCCCTCTCCTACTCCTGCCAGAACAAGAAAGATACCTAATACATAGGAAGTTAGTGCTTGTTGGTGAGTCCACGAGTTTCCAAGATCCCCACACTAAAAGGGATGACCTTGTGCAAGTAGTTAATCTAAATGAGCCCCCCGTCTCTACTAATTAGGACTATGTCGCCATAGAGGAGCCCAAGGAAGTTGAAAATGAAATGGGGAATATAGAAACAACACCTGGTACTAAACCAGATGTGTCACTTGTGGAGACTGAGGTGCCTGAGAAAGAAGGATCTGACTTGTCGGGCGAATCCCTGTTTGAGGGAAATTTGTCAGAAGCCAAGGAAGACATCTCCAATATCTTGAAAAATGAGGCAGAAATTATTGAAGGGTTTCTGACAATCATTTCCACTAGGGCCAGCGAGAGTGTGAAGTAGACTCCACAGGGAAAAAAGGAATCCACTAATCAACGGTCCTCCCCTAAGTGGGATGGAACTCCCACACCATCTGTACCGGCGGTGAATATGTCTGTTACACCCTATAAGTTTCTAGCATGTAGTTGGCCTATTCGCATGATTGGTTGGAAGTTTTAGAATGCCTCACGTGCGAGGAAAGGGCCCGGAAAAAGGCCGAACAAGTGCCAAATTGGGATTTCGTGAGAGGAGGCCGAACCGCACTGCCAGAGGGGCAAAGTGGCACGGAGCCAATACGGCACGTTGGCCAACGTGCCACGTTGCTATGCATCTGGCTTCAAGTATATATAGGCCTCACCCTTAAACTTTAAGTTATTTTCCATTATATTTCGACCAGAACAGAGATAAGGACGAAGGGTTCATATAATTTTCTTCCAATTACACTGTCAAACTCCGACCAAATCCAAATTAACTTCGGCTATCGAAGTATAAGGCTGCAGGGAGCATTTCTAAAGAGTTAGTTTCGTGAAATTCGCCCAGCGAATCGTTGTCCCACCGAGCCAAAGTGATTGGAATTGCTCCAAAATAATGTTAATACAATTCCAAGCTTAAAGTAAGTATTTCTCTCTTCTAGATTCCCGAGAAATTACAAGTTTTCGATCGTTCTTCGATAAGTTGAAGAATAGTCAGTATATATATATAAAGCTATTGTTTTCTTTGAATTCAGTGATGAAGATAACTCTATTCTTCCGTTAATGTGATTACAGTTGGGAAGAACAACTGAATACCAGCCGAACCTCGCCAGTTAATCGGTAAATGGTGAACGAGGTATTCAAAACTTAACTCTCGGCAAGTATCCTAGTCGTACAGTGTTACGACTGGTGTTTCTCGAATAGAAATAACGATCTCAGATGCTGCTGATGGTTTCTACCATTAGATTGTAATTCGATAAGTTATAATTAGCTGTTATTGATATACGTGTATAAATATCAGATATGTGGCAATTAGCTGCTAACAGGGATTACAGTTACATAGATTCTGGTTAGCTGTTAGAATTCATATACAGATCGTACTGCAGGACCCCTCATTAAAAGGGGAGCAGGTTAAATGTGACTCACATATGACGCTATAGAAACTCTTTTAGTTCTCAGTTTATTGTGATGGTAGACTTATATGGTTGTTGCCAGGCCTAGAATTCAGAAGCTCGTAAGAGTTAGTGGCCTGAATTAGTCGGTTAAATAGTATGGGCGCAGTTAGGCGGTCTAACGACCAGTTGGCGCCTGTATTGGAAGGAAAGCATTCCTAGAGGTCACTGACGTTATCGCATGTTCTAGAGCTAGAAATAGAGACCGAATAAGTATATTCCAAAGTTAGCAACACCAGGGTTCTCCAAGGTATTGAGTGATCATACGTCATCCCTTTAGTTTTATCAGTGATTGTCAGTCTTAGTCGATTTAACAGCTATTATGTAGAATGCCCAGCAAGCCAGTCTAATTGTCCAAGTCAAATAAACCTGTGGGTACCCCAAGGAGGGGTCCACATCAATAGCCAGCGACAGACCAGTCTATATAAAATTGCCCATGAGACTGAGAACTGCCCAGAACAGCAATATAGATCCGAGTGGATTCATACAAGGCCTAAGGAGCCAATAGTACTCTGCTAGTACAGTGTTTACCTAGTTAAGGAGATCGGTAAGCTCCCTATGAAGAACCAGGGACCGATCGCCTAGAAGCAAGTTCGACTAAGCCCAGCTCTATAGTTGTCTAATTAGAAGAATAACGTAGTTAGCTATCCGCAACTCCATAGTTACGCATGAGGTACAGATGTCCGAGTGGGACATTCAGAGTATTGTTAGACTACTTCAGACCTCACTCTATTCAGCCCAGATTATTATAGATCATGATCACTATCAGGATCCTTTGATCAAATACGTGCACATGGTATGCCTGTAGACAGTCATACAGATTATCCCAGAGGCGAGTAGCATTAGTATGAGGCCCAGAAGGCCAGATACGCTCTCGCTATACAGATAGATTTATTTGTCAGTTTCGCCAGTATAGTAATCCAATATGACTCTCAGTAAAGCGTGTCAGGAATATGTGATTGTGTGTAGTTATTGTTATCAGTTGAGACTTGTATTTGCTTGTTTAGGCTGGATTACCTATATAGCTTCCATGACCGCCCCAGGGTTAATAGTTGTATCGACTCATCGGCCAGAGGGCGAGGATACGTCACTGTACGGAGCGGTATATCGTCCGCAAGGGACGAAGATGGGGAGCCAGCTCCTCATATTTTGCCGTGGTTGGCCTATACACACCCCCGCCAAGCGCTTGCGCCCGAGGTGTAGATTTCAAGAGTCCTCCGGACTCAGGCACAACTATAGTCAGAGGCCCAGCGGGCCCAAGTTGCATACCCAGGGGATCGGCAGGATGCTCATAGTTAGTAGGTGATGGGGTATGACCTGGATAGGGGTAAATAGATTAAAGTGTACTCACTAGGGCTAATGGGGGCCCATGTGGGTTGTTATATGTTGATTGCACCTTCCGGCTTATGGGGGGCTAGGTAAGGTTTATGTTTATGTTGCTAGTTACTGATAGTTAGATAGTAGGACGTCTCGTAGTCAGGTACGACTCCTACTCCTCTCATTATAGTTATGTATAGTCCCGATTTTACTACTTTAGTCAGCTTCAATTCGTTTCCTTTACTTCAGCCATGGTCAGCTTTACTCTTTACTTTCAGTCATTTACAGCTATTGCTTTACAGACTCGGTACATATTGTACTGACGCCCTTCCCTGGGTGCTGCATTACTTGCCTGCAGGTACAGATAGATGAGGAACAGATCCCTCATAGTTTCAGTCAGCCGCACAGAGCCATCAGCTCCTTTCTTCCAGAGCTGTGTGTTAGAGGTTTATTTCTTTTCTTTGTATAGTATGGGTAGGCCGGGGCCCTGTTCCGACCGTCTTATTACTTCTAGAGGCTTGCAGATTGTATCATTTCCCTGTGGTTAGATGTATCGGCCGTGTGGGGCCGTATGTGATTTAGACTATGTGTGTTGGCTGTGTGGGGCCTTGTTTAGCTATTTATTTTTCACAGGTGGCTATAGGCCTTGTCGGCCGGGGGTTGTATTTACAGCCGCTATATAGCCCGTTGTTATCTTGATTCTAGAGTTAGAGCCAGCCTTGCACCAGAGGTGCTTAGGCTCAGATAGCCCAGCAGTTCAAGTTCTAGTAGGGCACTAGGTGCCAGTCATGCCTCCCAAGACGGGGCGTGACAATGTCTCCTGTTCTAGAGGACGATGAGGTCCCACTTAACTTGCTGTTTAGCACAAAACCCAGGACTTCATCCAAATATTCCTCCAAATCGAACAAGGGAACTAAGAGAGGACCAACTTCTCATGGTAAAGCTAAGTGGTGAATGGATGAGATCTTGCAAGTTAGTCGCTAGAACATAATTAAGAGGAAGAGGTTGTTGAGAATAATGGCAGTTGAGGATGAATCACCATCATCTCAACTAGTGGAACTAGATGTTGAGGACACATCTCAAACTATAGAGGAGACTCCAGAAGTGGGAAAGGAGTCTCGTAGGAGTATCAAGGAAAAGTCCAAGGGAAAAAAGGTGGATGTAATGGCAGAACCATCAGAGGGACCTAGTGGAACTGTCAGAAAGTCAAAAGGAAAGTCTGTTGAGAGGATTCCTCAAAGGGAAAAAGGACTATGAGTAAGAAATCAGGCATGTCAGTAAGTCATCCTTCTTTGGATGCTCATATTGAAGAGAGGATTGTGAATATCCAGAAACAAAAAGTGTTGGAAGGATGCATCTTTGATCCGGAGATTGCCGGCTTGCATGGAATGTAGGAGTTACTAGATGGTGCGATATCAAGGATGGGAGCATCTGTTGAGCCTCTCATGCCTGTTATATATGAAAGTAAAGTGTCTGATTTCTACTCCAACTTGCTCTATAGTGATAATGAGGAAACGATTTTTGCTACGGTGGGAGGGGTCGAGATTTTATTTGACTCGATTTTACTTGGAAAAATTCTTGGCGTGCCTATTGAGGGAGAGTTTACTGTAAAGGACAAGCATGCCTCTTGGGATTTTTTGAAACAGATAAGGAAACTCAAGGGGAACCTGAAAAGCGACCAAATGTTTAAGAAGCAGTTGAAGCCTTAATACGAATTGTTGTTTGAGTTCGTGAACAAGGTAGTCCTTCCTCAGGCTAAGAATCCATCCATTGTTGCGCTAGATGACTTGTTCATCATGGAAACCTTTCAATTGCTAAATCTTTCGGCTATCATAATTGAACATATGCTGAAGACTGTTGGGAAGGATGGTTGACATGGACTGGGATATGGTTATCTTCTCTCAAGGGTCTTTAGGCACTTTCAGGTTGTTATGGGAAGAGGGAATGTGGCTATGCGGAAGCAGATGTTCACACTACGCACATGGAGGAGTGTGAGTGTATAGCCAAGAGGGGTGGAATTGGTGTACAGTCCATGATTTCTGGGTTGATTAAGTCACAACAACGTGGAACTGAAGAGATTGATAGGTTGACTATGCTACTTGCTGAGAAGGAGGCCGACCTGGATCTGTTGAACTACTCAAGGAACTAGTGGGGAACCTGGTGCAGTTTTAGAACTTCAGAATGAGAATATGTTATTGAAAGGTGAGAACATTGCCTTGAAGAAATAGTTGGAGGACCTGACTCAGCAGATGTTGTCTGATCAGCGTGCCACAAATGATAGGATCGACAAACTCCTCTCCAAGATTTGATACCCCTTCCTTGGTTTAGGTCTCCTATCCCTCCCATGTTTCCTTTCTTGCCCCTACTCTAGTTGTTTCTCCCCAATTCCTTCTCAGCACAATGTATATGTTTTAAAACTTTTATATAGTTGTGAATGCTACCGTTCCTTTTGTATTCTCCACACTATTTATTAATGAATGCAAAATATGTGTTTTTCTTATTACTTTCTGCATCTGTTCATTTAAGTTAGTTTTCACACCCCAAACCCAGAGGGGCATGAATGGCACCCCATGCCACACCTGATCGAGCATACTCTGCCAAAATTAGCTACAACATGCCAGAGCCAACGAGGTTCGGCAACACAACAACTATAAAATCAGAGTAAGACGATAGACTATAGCAGAAGCTGGTTCACTTGACCAACCAATAAATAAATACACTAGGTCATCAAGGCCACATAATAGAAAGAAATTATACATTAAGTCCCACCTAGCCTACAACAACAAACTAACACTATAGTGATGCCTACGAGCCTCTAGGAATACAACAAATATCAACTATTCGAGACAAGGCCCCAAACTACTCATAATACAAACATTTGGAAACTCTAGAAGACTTGGAGCTTTACCGACTCAGTTGAAACTCTACTCAGCGACTAAGAAACTCGATCTACCTGCCAATCGACATTTGCAGTCATTAATGTAATGCATCGACTAGGGCGTCAGTATAATAATGTACTGAGTATGTAAGACAGAAACAACTACAAGACTCAGATTAGATATCAACAGATATATCAGATACCGTAGGAGGAGAAACTTAACTTAAATAAACATATAAAACCTACCTAGACCCCATAAGCCTGACAAGTACAAGAAAGCACACAAAACAGAACCTTCCTGGCACCCATAAGCCCTTACAGTCCCAAATGTAAACAACAACACGCAACACCTAGCTGACACAGCTTACTATCATCACCTCTAGACCTCTCAACGGCCTCAACTAACACCAGCCAATATCTAGCATCCACTGCTATTAGATAACAGATAACACAATCAACAATCACATTATAATGCCACAAAAATCGAAAGTAAATACCAGTCAATCAATATCATTAAACAAGCATTGTTGGGTCCTCTCTCGGTTGCGCATAGTTAACCGAGCTCCATCCATTTGGGAGAGCTAATCACGATTCCAGAAGGGATCTGAACAGATATATACGTCGTTATGGAGGCATGTACCTCCCCATAAGTATTGCATGTCTCAGAACGACCCTATGGGAGGAAAACTCAACTCAACCTTAGGCCAATTATTCTACCTCTTTGGACTCAACCCCGCGACCGGACCTACTCTCATCGTTGGGTATCCACAAATCCCAAAGGACTCAATACACACACACACACACACACACATACACACAATCACAACATTCACAATCAACAAAAATAACAATACATGTTCAAACATCCCACAACCGGCTCTCAAACCCCACCAACCGACTATCATAACATAGCACTATTCTCGCACATCTAGTCGTTCACCAATGAGCCACTGGTTGAGATAAGGATCATCATCCTAACCAGTCTATCTTCAATATTTACAAGCAACCCACAAGACTCTCTACTCACCACTTACAACAAGGGACACGACCAAGTCAACCAAATCGTCATTAAGACTGTCAATGTGCCACCTACACAGCCAACACGACCGCCGACTCTAATACAATAAAAGATCATCTCAACCATCAACCTTAACCATTCTAAACCATTATTCATGTGCCAACATCATTACCTAACTCTATTCACATAGGCATCCCATAAATTTCCATAAGAACAACAAGCCTAACGCACGACCCCCCGATACAAGCCTAACAATTACCTCAACTACGCCCCTTGGTACGTACAAGCCTGAGCCACCAACCAAATCATAATCTTATATACACATCTAACATAATATGAATGGAAGCACAAAGGGTTAACAATAACATAATACAAGACTTCACAAAACAGCCAACACACACGTCCATGGCAATGACAATGACTACGAAATTCATGCCAACAAAGGGAGGGACAAGCCTAACATACCTTGAATTTTTGGACCTAAACTAAGATGAAACTCCATCCATGTAAGCATCAAGATACTACCTAAGAATAGCCCAAAGTACTATCAAAATGCAGCCAATATAATTTAATAACAAAACAAGACAAATGAAGCTTACTCGACACGATTCATACTAATTTGATAGTAGAAACTCCAAGACAACAACCAACCGACATTAATACACCATTAAACAACCTCAAAAACTAATAAAAACCAAAGGAATAAGACTTACTATTAGATTCACCACGAAATAGCCACCAAAAGCCCGAAAACGATACCAAAACGCAAGTTACACACGATTTTCGACTTTCCGACATCAAAATCATGTTGAACCATGGTTTCCTACCTTAAGAACACATAGAAAACTTAAGGAAGAGTTGGAGAGAGGTTTCTTGCAAAGGGAGTTGCTGGAAAATGAATTTGGATGACCAACAACTGACCAAAGGGACTTAAATAGTCCTCCACTGCCTTAGACCGCTTGTGATGTACCGGCTTGTGGAGTCTCACAAAAATATAAATATCTCTTTATTCCAAAGTCAGATTCATGAATGATTTAATGCGTTGGAAATTGAACTCATACACCTTGAATTTGATAGGCCGTACACCCCCTAACTCCTTATAGATTGGGAGAAAAGTTTTGAGACATTTGATTCAAATTTTAGAGAATCTCAAGAAGGAAATTTGTGATAACTTTTGCTAAATTTCGTTCTACAACTTGATCGACGTCCAACTTAAATACGATCATAGAGTGACTCAAATACCTCATAACACTTCCTTCTTATCCTATTAAGTACTCTTAGTCCTACCTCAAAAATACGAATTTATCATTCAAATTATCTGTGGTGTTATATTAGTGTTACTCCAGCGACCATGACTTAACATTGTCCTATGTCTTGCTTTAATATGTTACTGCCTTTTCTTGTTAATGATGCCGAAAGGGGAAAGTTAACATGAAAAGATTGGGAAGGAACTAGAAGGAGATTTGTTTCGCAGGGGGAAGGTGATTGGGAAGGAACTAGAAGGGGGGATCTGATTTGCAGGGGGAAGGACTTAGAAGGAAATCTGAATCATGAGTTTGTACATCATCAAAAAGGGGAAAATAGATGCAGCATAGACTTTGGAGTACTATGCATAAGTTTTAATGCTTTGACAAACTAATCAGGGGACTGGATCAGGGACCAGTTTCCTTTCTTGACATTAGTCAACTTTCACAGTTGACAAAAACAGCGTTACAGACTGTCATTGCTGTGCAAACACAATGGCAAGACTGTTGTAGTGCATGCTATTATCCAATGGACAAAAACTCTATTGTCTCTCTCATCTTCTCGTATATTTGGCACAAGACAAAGAGCATAATCATTTTTGCACACTCAAGAAGGACACTTCCTCTCTTACAAAGTCTCTCTAAAGACAAGCTTCAAAAGTGGAAGAACCAGCTTTCGTTCATGCATATTTGTTCAGTTCTAGGCTGTTGATTTATTATATTTTGTACCTTATATCTGTAAACCTACTCCTCGTATGAGAAGTATTGTAGGTAGTTTTCTGTGGTTGTAATCTCGCTGCTTGTTAGGCTACAGTTAGCCTTTGATTTTCTTTGTGATAGCGTTATTGCAAAGGCTTACAATAGAGGTATTGTAAGGGTGAAGGGATTAATAGTTTAATTCATAGGTTGCAATAGTTTGTAATCTAAAACCTTGCCGGGCTATTTTAGTGAAGTTTGAAAATCTTACCTGTGTAGGTCGTGGTTTTACTCTCTTGGGCAAAGAAGTTTTTCACGTAAAACATTGTGTGTTCTTTAGTTTTTGTTCTTGCTGAGGAATCAGGTGAAAAACCTAATTCTCTATACAGTTTGGTGGATTCATATAAACTAACACTTTTTATACTACTTCACAGTCTAATTAATATAATATAATCCTGTTTTTTTTTTTTTTAAAAAAAAAATCTCTGCTTAAAAATTGTTTGATTGATTCATCATATTTGGAGTTGATGGCATGCCATGTGAAGGAATAGAAGATACAGTAATTTGTCTTCGAGTTATTTTCTCATTTGTTTGAGGACAAACGGGCTAAAGATGTGGTGTCGGAGGTACCTTTTTCCTTTTTTGACATCCACCTTTTGGCTATACTCCTTCTGTTAATGATGTTCTAGTTTGGTGTTGGAACTTTACATTTCAATTATTTTTGAGTTGATTGATGAAAGAATTCAAATTTTATTTTAGCTAGTTATAAATTTTCTGCAAAATTGTGTGTTTTTTTTTCTAAAAGAAAATTGAAAAACTGAATATTGTTATAAACATATTTGTGTTATAGTGAATGTCTATAAAGGTATTTGTATTGTATTGGATACATGTGTTTATATCATTGTGAAAGTCTATCTTTTGGAGAAAAGTTAGGAGAAATTATCCCTGTAAATAGAGGGGTTCTCCTTCATTGTATTTCATCCCCATCAAGAGAAATAAGAACTTCTCTCCTTCTCTCTTTCTCTATAATATTCTTGTTCTTTCTTTATTATTTCATAACACGTTATCAGCACGAGTCTCTGCCTTGAACACTCACTTTGAAAGATCTGAGGTAAGAAAAATCAAAGTTTTCTTAGAAAGATGAAGGTTAGTATTTCTTGATATTTATGTATTTACTAATAACAATATCGATTTTGTATATGAACTTGAGGAACGACTTATTTATTCACTTGTCAATTCATGCCTCATAATTGTTCCAGAAGAACAATATTGTGAAAAATATATTTGTTCTAGAAGAACAATATTGTGAAAATATATTTGTTCCAGCAGAACAATATTGTGAAAACATGTAAGAGAAATCATCTATACATACCTCGATTTGTTCCCGAAGTAGCAATATCTTAAAAGAGGTTTTAAGCTATCATACCTTATGTGGTTAAGGCATATCTAGATGATCATGTTCCATTCCTGAAGAATGAGAAATTGAAAACTTTTGATAAATTTTACAAATATAGATCTAATACAGATCTAGTCCCTGAAGTGAAATCAAAGCATCAAAAATCTATATAGATGCAATGGGTCTTGGAGACACCATTAAAAGTGAAAACAAAACATCAAATCAAGATCGTGCTAAGGCTATGATATTCCTGCGTCATCATCTTGACGAAATTCTTAAAATTGAATATCTCATGATTAAGGATTCACTTGTTTTGTGGAATAGCCTAAAAGAAAGGTATGACCACCTGAAGATGGTCATCCACCCAAAGACACGATATGATTGGATCCATCAAGACTATAAGTCTGTTCATGAGTATAGCTCATCAACATTCAAAATTGTTTTAAAGTTGAAACTATGTGGAGAAACTATTTTGATATGATTGAATATGCGGTAGTATACAAAATTAATTGAGAGCTCCGGAAGAGCTAATGTATTACTACTTGAAGGAATGAAATTGTTGTAGTAAGTCTCAAAAGGAAACTTATAAGTTTCAAGGACATTAAAAAAAATGAGACTATAAATTATGGGAAGATCTAATATCTTCATGCTACTACAATTGAAGCGGGTTATAAATATTTATGTAAGAGATTACCCGCCGGTTTTTTTATTTGTAGTACATAAATATGGGTATGATGATGAAATCACATACGAAAGTAAACTAGAAGTTTACTGAAATAAGTTGGCATAACCGGTTAGCCATCCCGGTTCAAATGTGATGCAAAAATAATTGAGAATTCACGTGGCTATATGTTGAAGAAATAAAAGATTCTTCAAGAATTCTCTTGTGTTGCTTGTTCTCATGATAGAATGATCTTGATCAGCTAAGATTGAAATTATATTCCCTGAAATTTTGGAACTTATAAAAGGGTGAATATGGGCCCATTCACCTACCATGTGAACCGTTTGTTAATAGATGCATCTATGGAATGGTCACATGTGTTTTGATATCAACTTGCAATTGATTTTTGTAAGGTTGTTGCTCGAATTATTAGATTAAGAGCATAGTTCCAAATTATAAAATCATGTTGATAATGCTGATTCATATCTATGTTGGTTTATCAATAATTGTATGCCTCCAATTATAGCTAAATCATTGGTTATGAGAATAAAACTCCCAAATAAAATTTGGTATGAGATATATTTATTTAACATATAGCAACACTTGAATGCATCAAGCCAACAAGGTTCCCCTATCACAATTGGTTCAGGGTCAGGAACCAAATAATTCTATTTAAAAATTTGAATGTGCGATATATGATTCAATTGCCCCACCACAACGCACAAAGATGGGTCCCCAAATGAGCTTGGGGAGTAAATGTTAGTTTTTCTAACATTAAGGAGAGAAGTGATTAGCAACTGAAAATTGAGTGTGGGATGAATTATCTAGATCCTCGGGATAAAGAAAAAGTGAACTTAAAGTTCAATAGATAATTCACTTGCAAAATATTGCAAATCAATTGCCAGATATATTTGCTAACTCTATTTTATAATTCAGTTGCAAATGCTCCAATGAAAAGTCTTTGAAGGACAGAGTCTATGAGACGCCTGAAGCGTGATAGACCTAACGGTTCCAAATATAAAACTTCTTGAAGAAGGAGAGGAGCAAGTGATTAAGATGGTCAAAATGATGAGGCAAGTGCTTTGAGAAAGCACCATGACATAACACTTCATAAAACCTTGGCAAAGGTTCAGGTACCTGAAAATGACAAAAAAATGAAGAGATTTCAATAAGTTATGTCGCATTGAAACTGATCGTCGACGATATTTTTGATACAATATAGTGCGCAATATTGTAAAAGATTGTGAGGATCTGAATTCTATGTCTATTAAAGCATGTTGATGTAGAAATAATTATCAAGTGAAATGATGTGTATTGATAAGCATAAAGCTTATTGGACCTGTAGTCCAGACACTAGAAGATGTCACGCATTTAAATACTAATTAATGTTATCACTTGACAAGATTTGTACGAAAATCATGAAGGATTCGAAATGCCTGAAGCATTTACAAGTTTCTTTAAACTTGTTCATAATTCTTATATGAGGAAATCCTTGGTCCTGAAGTACCATATCTTAGTGTGATTGATGCATTAATATATCTTGCTAATACTACAAGGCATAACATTCGGTTAATTATTAGCAAGTCCCGATCTTGTTGGTTATGCTGATGCTGGTATTTATCTGACCCACACATAAAGCTCGATCTCAAACTGGCTACGTGTTCATATGTGGAGGTACTGCCATATCTTGGAGATCTATAAAGCAGTCTCTGGTAGCTACTTTATCAAATCATGTTGAGATAATAGCTATTCATGAAGCAAGCCGAGAATGTGTGTGGTTGAGGTCTATGATACATCTCATTAGAGAAAAATATGGTTTGAACTGTGACAAAGTACCCACAATTTTGTATGAACATAATGTTGCATGCATAGCACAACTAAAGGGAGGATTCATAAAAGGAGATAGAACGAAGCACATCTCGCTAAAGTTTTTCTACACACATGAGCTCCAAAAGAATGGTGATATCAATGTGCAACAGATTCGTTCAAGTGATAATGTGGCTGATTTATTCACCAAATCTCTACCAACTGCAACTTTCAAGAAGATGGTGCACAAGATCGGGATGCAAAGATTCAAGGATGTTCTCATTAAGGGGAGTTAATACGCGCTGTACTCTTTTTTCCTTGCGAGGTTTTGTCCCACTGGGTTTTCCTTGTAAGGTTTTTAATGAGGCAGCCAAAATGCGTATTATTAGATATGTGTCCTCTTTTTCCTTCACTAGATTTTTTTCCCACTGGGTTTTTTCTAGTAAGGTTTTAACGAGACACATTATCTATCAAATAGACATTCAAGGGGGAGTGTTATAAACATATTTGTGTTATAGTGAATGTCTATAAAGGTATTTGTATTGTATTGGATACATGTGTTTATATCATTGTGAAAGTCTATCTTTTGGAGAAAAGTTAGGAGAAATTATCCCTGTAAATAGAGGGGTTCTCCTTCATTGTATTTCATCCCCATCAAGAGAAATAAGAACTTCTCTCCTTCTCTCTTTCTCTATAATATTCTTGTTCTTTCTTTATTATTTCATAACAAATATTAAAATTTTGATTTTCCAATGTTCAACCTTTGGAAAAAAAACTGTCACAAGTTGAGAAAAACTCTCGTAAGATTTTTGACTATTTCTTCAAATATTCCGACATTCTTGCTTTCAAATGCTCAAATTAATATTTTTTTTCACTAAATTAAAAATATATTTTTATTATTACTTGTCATTTTAACATATCAAGAATTTTTTTTTCATGTTTTATCCTCAACATTAATTACTTAATTCCCCAAATCATTTCTCAAAATCTAAGAGTATACATCAATTAAAACAAAAATATTTCTACCAAAAATTTATATTTATGGAACTATTCCTCGTTTATTTAACCCATTTATCTCTCAAATATAAATAAAAGGCTCGTCTCTTATTCCTTTTTTGTTTTTATTGTCTCTTCTCCCTCTCTTGGAGTAGATTTTTAATTTATATTGATTGATGTATTTTGGTATGAATAACATCGGTTGAAAATAACACAAAATAAATACTATTAATTTTTAGACAAAAAGTAAAGGTAAAAGAAGTGATTAGTGGGGAAGAAAAATATTCGGGACTCATTTGATTAGAAAATAAATTATTTTTTAAATTAATTTATTTTCATTAAATGTAAAATAAATTTATTTTAAAATTAATTTTAAAATTATTTATTTCATAATTCAGTGTTTCAAGCAAAATATTAGCAATGATTAGTCGTAATTAACCTAGAAGAAATTAAATAAGATGAGTTAGGCTTTGTGGAGATTAAAAATTAAACAAGAAGAAAGTCTTTCGGCTCCAATAGTGCCCCTAATCATGACATCACTTATTTTATAGTATAACCTTTATATCTTCCTTCAAACTTAAAACTAGTAACAAAAAGAGAGCTTTTTAAATTTATATTTTGCACACAGCTCATCTTTTATCTATTATAATAACTTATTTTATTTTAGATATTACAAATCTCACATTTTAAAAAATCTTACATGTAGATATTTTTTTAAGTATAATATAAATTCTTTTTTATATTAATAATATAGTACAATTAATTTTTCTTATAATGGAGTCGTTTGTCTGAATATTCTTTGGTGTTGCTATAGAAAAATATTGTTATAAAGAACATATAATATAATATGAAAAATTCAGTTTCAAAAAAAAAAATTGAATATCATAGTGAAGTGTTATGATAGAAAATAACTATTATAACGAGGTGTGGTGATATATAATTTAAGTTTTTTTTTTTTTCAAAAAGTTTAAAAGAATATAAAAAATCAAGTGAGGCTTGCGTGAGAAAAATTTTCATATTCAAATTTTAAATATCGAATATATATTCACACACATAACAATTATCTGAAATTAAATTAATTTTTTTTTGTCCACGCAATTTGGATTAGAATGGTTGTATATAATAAAATGACAAAACTAACAACTTTTTTTAAGGTAAAGAAATAGAAGAAGAGACTTGTTTCAATAAAAAAAAATATGTTTGAAATTTTGTTTGAATGACCTAAGAGTGCACAAAATTACTACTAGTATTGAAAGGAAAGGAGGAAAATAAAAGAAAAGAAAAGAAAAGGGGTTTATGGCAGAAAGTTTGTTTCGATGGAAATAATTTCAAATGCTAACCTTTTTATCAACCAAAAGGCAAAGACATAGTCACATGAAACCCTCTTCATCATTCTACTTTTGTGATACAAAGAAAATAAAGAATTAGAGGTTGATAAAATTCTATAGCTAAATGATAAAATTTCATGCTAATTTTATTAAGTTATGAATAAATTATAAAAAAATATTTAATTAACTAGAATATTTTTAATGATTGATTAAGTAAAAATTATGGATAAATTTCGTAACTGATTATAAAATAATAGGTCATTCCTCCGCTATGATTCTTTTTGTCTAAGATACAATGGCATGTGGCAATCATTTTCCTAGTTAGATAAATTGTTTGTATCATGAAAAAGACATCTCACCAAAGCAAATAATCTGAAAATACCGATTAGACTAATCTTTGACCATCTTAATCACTACATGTATTATTTTAATGACATTCCATTCTTTAATTGTTAAAGCTACACTTCATTCTGTCCCATATATAATCATTTTGATGAACTGAATTTATTTTGGAATATTTAAATTTTTTTTTTAAAAAAACAAGAAGTGTCTGATTTATTACTTGTTCAAATTTACCCTTGTTAACCCAAGTAACGGAGTGATAATTATTAAAGAAGACGTTTAAGTCAGAAACGAATCATAGTTTAAATAAATATGTTTGTGATTAATTAAAATTATTAAACATATTTCTTAAGAGGTACTTCTTCTGTTCATTTTTACTTGTCAATTATATAAAAATTAGATATTCATTTTTACTTTATTCGGTTTAAAAAATTAAGACATAATTTGTCACTTAGTTTTTATTTACCTTTATTAATTAACTATAGTCATTTTTCAATGTATTTCTCAAAGCATTTGAATTTATTATATTCAAACGGTGATATAATAAAATTATATTCTATTTATTACTCTTTAAGAATGTGTGCCAAATCAATAAGTGGACAAAGAAAATACTGTATAATAACTTTAAAAAACCCAAATAATATATGAAAAATAACCAAAAACATCTTTAACCTATTAAATTTAAATAAAAAATACTCTGAATATTATATTTTCACATTAAAAGTAAAAAAGCTAGCTATTTGTATATCTCGAGAAGAATGTCACACTTTTTCTTTTTCCCACATTCTTTTTACTTAAGTAGTTTGTTTTGTTTCCTTTTACATAATAATTTCTTTCGTTCATTTTTAATTATTCAGTTTTAATTTAACATATTTCTTAAAAAATAATAAATAAAATAATAATTTTAATATATCAATTTTTAAATATTATAAATTTAATATTCTAAAAAGTAATAAAAAATGACTATAAAAATAAATTAAAAATTAAATAATAAATTATATTTACTTTTAATATAATGAATAAGTAAAGATGGACCGATAATGCTAATCCATTCATTATATTTAACCATCCACGTGAGTGGATGTTAGTTATGTACCCTTTTCAGAATTTTAGGTAATTAATATTGCTTTATTAATTATCTCAAAAGAATATCTCCACAGCACTAGTTTTATAATTTGCTTATATCTAATCAAAAAAAGGCAAAGGGGGGAACATCCCATGAGAGTCTCCAAATTTCCTCAACTATAAAAAGGACAAGAGAGTTCATTGAATGATAAGGCAAATATATCTAATTGGAGGGGTAAAAAATGCAGATAATTGGGAAAGGGAATTGGAACAAAACAAGAAGCAAAAGTGTGAGGCTAGGGAAAAATTACATGCAAAGAGAATCATCATCACCAAGGTGGCTAGCATTTTGGAGGAGAATTAAAATGCACAAGAAGAAAAGTTTCAACAATAATAATAGTAATAGTTCTTCTTGTGTGTATGATGAAGAAACATATATGCAGAATTTTGATGAAGGATCCTCAGCAGGAAGAGTAGAGCCTGATATTCTTTATAGGTCATTCTCAGCTAGGTATGCTCATCCCTCTAGATTCTCTCGCAGGAAGGAATTTATGGGATCATAATATATATGTGTATATGTTTTTTATAGATATATATGTAAATAAAGATTTCTGTGTTTTTTCTTTCAATTGCTTTTGGTTCGATTAATTGTCATATGCAACCAAGATTTCAGTTTGTAATTAAAGTCGAGCTATATGGATATTGTTGATGAATGAAAAAGAATTCCACTTCGCTGGTTAATAAAATAGGTTGTCTCCTTGCATGGACTTCGGCAATCCTTTCTTCGTGTGCTAGTTTTTTAGGTTGAATTAGGACCAAGATCCATTTCTTTACATGATATTAGAGCAGGACCCATCTTCATTATTTTTTTCTCTCGCCACAAAGGTTCCTTCATTATACATTTTTAGAAATAAGTCGGTAGGAACACGCGACTCATAAAAATTAATTTTTTCAAAAATATGTCGTGTACGTACAAACGACCCAATTTTTTATTTTTTATTTTTAAAAAATAAAAATAAGTCATGTACATGAAAACGATCCAAAATAGGGGTTTATTTTTTTTGGGGGAATCTAGACGTTTACATACATAAATACTCAGTTGATGACCTCTGCACATTTTGTGTGTCGAATGTGTATAATCTGTCAATTTGAACATATATGTCAGGCTGCTTTCCATACAGGAACTTTTCCGTCGAAAATAAACGAAACTTTTATCACACTAATATTCAAAGTTAAGCACCCAGCGGTAGCAGTGGGCATGATTTGAGTCAATCCGAAATTCAAATTTTTTAGATATTTGGGTTGGATTTTTAGATTATGGATTGAATTATGGATTTCATTTTTAAAATTTATGGATTTTGGATTGGATATCGGGTTTAGCATTATGGATTTTTGGATATCCGAAAATCGGAAATTTTTATACCTTATATTTAACCTACTCAATTACTCATATTATATGTGTCCAATATTAATAACTCCAATTTTCAAGATCCAATAGATTAATACCTACAGTCTATCACAATATTAAATCAATATGAAATTTTCTATTAATCAAATATAAAAATGTAAAATGTTTGACCAAAATATTAATAATTAATAAATAAATAATAAAAATGAATAATTTTTTTATTCATTTTTATTAATAAATTGCATGAACTTAGATCAATCAAATAATGATATTTCTATACATATGGAATTATTCGGCCTAATCAATTTGTCCATTTAGATTTATCTTGGTGGAATAATAAGAAAATGTAAGATTCAAAAGAATTTACAAAAAGGGATTTTTTTTAGTATTTTAGAAAGGGTCGGTTAGGAGAGGGAGGTGTTTGAGCAAGTAAAGTATAGTACATGACATGGGCAGTAGAGTCACCTCTCTTCTTGTTAATTGTAGAGAGATATAAATTTCAAGGAGCAAACTATTTAGTGGATTGAGGTTATTAATTGTTACGGTCTACCTAAACAACTCAAAAGTCAAAACCGAAAAATTCAAAACGATTAATCCGAAACCGAACTTAAAAATTCAATCCAATCCGAATTTATTTGGATTGGATTTGGATTTGAATTGTACTTTTTTTAATCCGAAAATCGAATATCCAAACAAAAATTCTCATATCCAATCCGATGGCCCGAACGCCCACCCCTACCCAGAGGGTATTAATTACTCAATATTGTTCAATTGGATTTTGTAATATACTCTCTCTGTTCCATTTTAATTGCTAAGATAAGATTTGCACACCCATTAAGAAAAAGTTAATAAAGATGGTAATTTAACTAATATAACCCTATTAATTTTTTTGGAAACATACAATGATACTTCTTTTCACATTTTAAAATGACTTTAAATATTAAGGGAAGAAATGAAAAAACATGATCAATTATCTCTTGAATTTTGAAACTAACAAGTATTTTGAAACATCTATTTTTAATATACCTAGCAATTAAAATAAAAAACCTATTATTAAAATTATTGTTCGGCGCATCCGACCATTCCTCAATGACATAATAAGCCCTTACCAAGCAAGCTTTATTCTAAGCCGACACATGACTAATAACACTATCATAATTTAGAAAGTCATTAACTCTAATGAAAATAAAAAAGGTTCTAAGAGTAAGAAGATTATTAAGCACCCAAGGGTGTAGCTTAGTTGGTTTAAAGGCAGGTAGTCTACATGGGTTGTCCGGGATCGATCCCACCTCAATGCCTCCAAAGTCTAAGTCTGTCACACAGGGCTTGCCTAGTGCAGTTTACATCCCTTGTGTGGTTTGCAGAGTATTACACAGTGAGAGGTTTACTCAGTGCGCACAAAATGCATGCTCACCCAAAGGGCAGAGACTGTGGCAGAGATTATAGCGGCTACAGATTTTTCTGAAGTTCCACAAAAAAAAAAAAAGATTATTAAGTTCGATTTGGAGAAAAAGTCTTTGACCATCTTGAACGGACTTGTATTCACTATCCCCTTACTAGTCTTAACTTCCACCTCGACTAGTAAACATTATTATGCAACTGCATTTTCACTTCATCTGTATCTATCATTCTTAATGGGAAATCAACTCCTCTTTTTGAACCCTTCACACGACATCCGAGAAGGGAATCCACTTTCTCCCTACCTTTTTATAATTTATAATATAAAAACTCTAAATCGTTTTATTAATTTATCCGTCCACAATCACAAATGAACTCCATTTAAAGTATCATATAGCATCCCTCCCAATATTCCACCTACTATTTATTGATGACTCTTATATTTTTTGCAAAAGTCACTACACAAAACACGCACACAATACAATTTGTTCTTACAATTTTTGAAAACAATAGCAGGTCAAAAGGTCAACTATGAAAAATCTGACATCATTTTTTTCGCTAACACAAATATCCTAGTAAAAGATAATATCTCCAATATCCTTAATGTATGCCATTGTGCTATCTTTAGCAGATATTTTGGGACACCTATAAAACATATGAACCCAAAGGACCAGGAGATCTCAATAGACATCCCACGACGAAAATGCCTTTTTCCTTGCAAGATTTGCTTGACGATTTTTCAAACTAATTCTCTTACACTCTGGGCTCGAGTCCTCCAAGCCAAATACCAATCTACCTCTCCCTCCATACCCAATATGCTTACATCAACCAACAATTGTTTGGAAGAGCCTCGCCTTTGGACTCCAATTTCTAAAGTTTCGCACCCTCTGAGTCTGGGCTATCAACTCTATCGGGCACTTCCGTCACCTTATGAAATAACTTTTGGCTACCAACGAACTTAATTAACTTTACAGCCTTCTTATTGGGTCAATTCAAAACATCTTCACCTCCTAACCGTTGGCAGTCTACTTAGATAGAATACTTGAGACCTTGATCAACTCACTTTATATATACCTCCTACACTCTCTAACCTTATCCATCTACAAGCTAGATATATTTCTCCTACCACCCGTACAGACACTTTTGGTTGATTCTCTATTTCAAATGATATCTTCTCCACTAAATTGGCTTACCAACTATTTCTCAAGTTAATATCTCTAAAGGTCACTCAATTTTAATAATTTATGTTGCAAAGTCATTGAATTTTGGTTTGTATCAATAAAATCACTTAACTTATAGCTTTTTTCTAACAAAAATCACTCAACTAAATATATCATAAATTAAAGAAAATCTTACATGATAAAATAATTTAATTTTTAATATCACGTAAATATTAACCCCATAAATAAATAAAATTAAAGAAAAAAGCATTTCTTATTTCTAATCCACCCACCCATACATCAAATTGAATTTTATCTAAAATCTTTTTATGAGTATTGCATATGTTATCATTAAAACATAAGACGGCCCGATCTTTGATGAAATTGGCTCATAAAAATATCAAAAATATAACAATAATACTGACAACACAGATAATTCTTATATTTAGGCTTTGATTTAGAATGATCTTTTAAATATATATTTGTGTTGTTTTAGTCCTTTATATTTATTAAAATGGTATTGTATATTTATTATTAAAATATAAAATGACGTGATCTTTCATGAAATTGACTCATAAAAAATATGTGAGATATTTAAATTGAGTAAGCCATCAAAACAAACTTTTGCATATTTGTTTCACCTAATTTGTAGAAGAAATATTTGAATACTCCTGTTGGTGTATGAAAAGTAGGGGCGGAGCTAGGGTGGCGAAAGAGGGTTCATCCGAACCCCCTTCGTCGGAAAAATACATTCTATATATAAGGTCAAATATGATATTTATTTGTATATATTGCATATTGAACCCCCTTGATACAACTTGATAATCTATTTCGAATCCTCTTGGTGAAAATCCTGCCTCCGCCACTGATGAAAAGGAAAAGAAGCTGAAGTATGAAGATAAGCTAGAGGCTTATGAAGAAGTTAGTTAAATAACTACTTCCAAAAGTTAGTTACTAGAAGTTGGTTAGGAGTTCATAACCAACTCTTTATTATAAATACTTGTAGCTACTAGTATTAAACAATCTGAATAATAAGAAAAGAAAAATAGATCAAGATGATCAACATTTTCTCATAAGCATTCTGCAATTCATCTTCTTTTTACTTTTGTTTAGTCATCTTCATATTTTTTTCTTCATTCTCGATTCAGAAAATAACATGGTATCAGAGCTTTCTAACTAAATTTATCAAGTTATAAAGAGTTTTCGGTCTAGGAAATCAATTCAAGCACAGCTGAAAGAGCAAATCTATATATGTTCCGTGAATTCTTGAAGCTTATCTATTCTCGGAAAACATAGGAACTCCTGAAAATCAGATGAATAGTGGTCTTCCCTCAAATGTTTTTAATGGAGGTAATTATGGAATAAATTCTACTGGAACATCACAGAATGTCCAGAATGGTGGAATTCCTATGTCACAATCTATAGGGCAGGGGCTAGATTATAATCTGTTACATCCCGCACATTCGAGGACATCAGATCAGGTTTGAATTTGATAAAAAAAAAAATTTATGCCTCCATATTTATGAAACTTTTTCAACTGTGATATGTGTTAAATTTTTATTTATTTATAATCCCTCATAATTCGAGTTCAGAATAAAAAGTTATGCGCATTTTACCACGAGCCTATGCAAAATCCGAATAAATAATATGTCATGGGCCCCACCCCAATATAATGGATGAAGCCAAATTAAGCATACACCTACACACCCACGTGGAAGGGGGAGAAGTTGGTGTAGAAGTGATCCCATTACCCATCCATAGTAATAGTCACTTACTAGATAATAATAATAAAAAAAAGGTCAACCCACTTCCTATATATATATATAATGTCCACACATAGAATAGTATAATTTCCTATTCTATTTCTTTTAGTAGCAAGGGTGTGCATGATGTTGCACTCCTGAGAACGCCCAGAAACAGAGAAAGAAGGGTTTGAAGCAAATTTTCATCTGATTACACCGTCAAACATAGTCCAAACTCAAATTAACTTCGGGTACCGAAGTATAAAGCTGCAGAGAGCAATCCTACGGAGTTGGTTTCGTGAAATTTGGCCGGCGAAACGTCGTGCTACCAAGGTAAAGTAAATAGAATTGCTTTAAATTAGTACCAGTGTGTTCCTAGCCTTGCAGTGAGCATTTATCCCTTCTGGACTATCGAGAAATAACGAGTTTTCGACCATTTTCTGAAAGGTTAAAGTTGGGATAAATATATATATATCAAAGTGATAATTTCTCCCGAATATTAATGTATTTAGTTCTAATTGACGTGTAAATGAATGTAGTTGGGAGAAACAGCAGGAGTACCGACGGAAATCACATCGGTCAGTCGGGTACTCAGAAACCAGGTATGTAAAGTTATTCTTTCGGCAAGCCAGGAAGTACAGCTTAGAAAGTAAATAGAATAAAGGCTATTAACCGATACCCAACATACAGGAACGATTTTAGTACAATTTCCAGCAAGCATGCTAGTATATTAATTACGTATCATGCGATAATCAGAATAGTAGATAATCAGGCAATAAGTATTACATCTGTTGAGATTGTATCCAGTAGTAGGTGGTACATTTTATGTTATTGAGCTATATCCAGATATAATCAGATAGACAGATAAAGGCCAGGTAGCAGTTAGTTCAGCAATCAGAAATAGTGTAAAACAGAATATAGTATCAGTTATTTAATACAAACTGGCCTTGAGATGCAAGAAGAGAATATGATTAGTATTTTTCATTTAAGCATGCTTGCTGTGTATGTGTTTTGTATGTTGAGACTTGTTGTGGTATGTGGGCACCCTTTAGCATCCCCACCGCCCTTGGGTTATAGCTGTGTCGATACCAGATTCAGATACCGCCACCAGCTGGGCGATGCCGTCCGACTAAAGGACGATGATGGCCGACCACCATGATAATACGGTCCAGACCACCCTGCTTGCAGGGGTAGTTTAGTTTACTCTGCGCAGAGCTAGCACACCCTGTTTACAGGGGCAGACCACTCTGTGTGCACACCTGTGCCCAGAGGCAGGAGTCTTCGGACTCAGACACAGTTTATTGTCAGAGGCCAAGGCCTGAGCTACGTACCCAAGGGGGCCGGTAGGAGGAGCTCACAGTTATCAGATGAGTGGAGTGACTTGTTTTTGGTTGGTTTAGACCCGGGTAGGGGTAAATAGATTGCTTGCTTGGTTGGCACCTTCCGACTTATGGGGGTCGGTCAGGTATTGTGTGTATTATTATGTATATTGATATGTGCTAGTAGATACTGATAGACAGAAGGACGACACGTCTTCAGGTACGCTCAGTTAGTCACAGAATGTATAAACTCTCCCCAGTTATCCTCAGCTAGATAGACTCAGCTACTTCTTGCTTAAATGTCATGTTATTATGCTATTCGTTTCAGTTGCATATTTCAGTTTGCTTTACATGCTCAGTACCTGTGGTACTGACGCCCAGCGGGGCGCTGTATTGCTTGCCTACAGGTACTCACGGATGAGGAGCCGATCCCTCGTGATTCCAGCCAGCCAGTGAGTCATCAGCTCCTGTCATCCGGAGTCTGATTCCCAGAGGTGTAGCTCCTTTTCTTTTGTTGTGCAGTATAGGTAGGTCGGGGCCCTGTCCCGATCATTTCTATTAATTTCTTACAGTATTCGTAGAGGCTTGCAGTCTGTATATATTCCCTGTGGTTAGTTGAGCCGGTCGTGTGAGGCCGTGCGGTCTGCTGTAGCTGTTTAGTATTTCAGTTTATGTTGGCCGTGTGGGGCCTTAATTTGACAGTAGTGGTGACCTTGCCGGTCACGTAGTTTTACAGCAGTCTTGTGTTGAGTTACAGATAACTAGACAGCATGGTGGCCTTGTCGGCCCGCATAGGTTCCTTGTTATAAGTCTGTTTCTGGTTAGCTGTTGTTGCAGGTACAGATGGCTACAGGCCAGTTGGCCGGAGGCTGTATTTACAGTCGTTATATAGCCGATTTGTTTCTTGAAATAGAGCCAAAGCCAGCCAAAGCACCAGATGTGCTCAGGCTGGACCATTTAGTAGTCTAGAGTCTAGCAGGCACCAGGTGCCCGTCATACCCCCCAAGGTGGGGTGTGACATAATCATCCCTTATTCTTAAGCCCATATGATGTTAGTGCTATCAATGTGATTGGTATACAACTAATTGGGGTTGAGAATTACACTTTGTGGAGTCGGTCTATGAGGATTGTACTTATTGGAAGGAACAAAATTGGAATGGTAGATGGTTCTTGCAAGAAAGAAAGATTCAGAGAAGAGTTGTGGAGCCAATGGGATAGAGTTGAGCAATTGTACTATCGTGGATAATGAATTCAGTTTCCAAAAATCTTCTGGTAGGAGTAGTGTTTGCAACAAGTGCTCATGCTGTGTGGGAAGACTTGACGGAAAGATTTGATCATGTGTATTCAACCTTCATCAAGAAATTGCAACTCTTCAACAAGGTACTAATTCTGTTTCTATTTACTATACCAAGCTTAAAGGACTATGGGATGAGTTTGAAGCCTTAGTTCCAAGACCTTGTGATTGTGAAAATGCAAGGGAATATATTTGTCTCACATCTTAATAGACATAAACTTTTTTTGTTTCTTATGGGGCTCAATGAGTCATATCTTCAGGCTCGTAGTCAGATTCGCTTGTTAAATCTACTACCTAGTATTAATCAAGTTTACTCTATAATTGTTGGTGATGAAAGTCAAAAAGCAATTGCTACTAACAATCACAATCTTGGGCTGCAGTGTACTTCTTCAAACAACATGGACTCTATTGCTATGAATTCCAAGGCTAGTAACGACCAAAAGTTTAAAAAGAACTCAAATCTAATATGTGACTTTTGCAAATGCAAAGGGCATACAAAAGAATTTTGTTATAAACTAGTAGGTTATCCTCCAAATTTCAAGTCAAAGAAGGAGTATGTTAAAGCAATGCAGGATAGAGTATTCAGAGTGAGAATGGAAATATGAATCATCAACAATAATCTACTTTCAACTATGGGATGAACACAAACTTGATCATGGCTAAGACAAAAGGCAAGCAGATTCAAGAAGAGTCACAAAAGGTTGAAAACTGGACCAATCAACTGCGAGGGTGTACTTTCACCAAAGATCGATATGAACAGATTCTACATATGCTGAAACAAAACTCAAGTTCTACTAATGCTGGGGAAGCATATGAAGCCAATGCAAATATGACATGTAAAGCTTTCCTAGAATCTGAAAATAGTAATGTTTGTATTATTGACACTGGTGCTACCAATCATATGGTATCCAGTATTGATATGTTGTCTAAGCAGGGTCTGAGGCAAACTGATAGACCTAAAAAGGTGTGTCTGCCAAATGGAGACATGGCTCAGGTTACTCATATAGGTTCATTTGCAATTTCACCTAGAAGTGTTATCATCAATGTATTTCATGTGCCACAGTTCAAATATAATTTACTATCTGTGAGCAAGGTTACTAAGGAGTTAGGATGCTCAGTCACCTTCTTTCTTTATTTTTGTGTATTTCAGAAAATCTTCAGTGGAAGGGTGAAGGATATTGGTAAGAAGGAAGAAGGGTTGTATCTACTGCTAAAAATGTTGTCAACAGGAGATGAAGGAAAATCATCATCATTTGCTCTGAAGGGAAAATCAGAAGCATACACAAGAATTTCAGAAGTAGATGTAGAACTTTGGCATAAGAGACTGAGTCATGTATCAACTGGAGTAATGACAAAGATGTTAGATGTGCATAAACAAGAGATCATGAATAAAGTGGATAAATGTAATGTGTGTCCACATGCAAAACAAACCAGATTGGCTTTTCTACTAGTAGTATAAAGACTAGATGTTGTTTTAATCTAATTCATGTAGATGTACGGGGTCCTTACAAGGTGTCTACTTTTTCTGGAAATAAGTACTTTGTTACTATTGTTGATGACTTTACCAGAATGACATGGGTGTTTCTTTTGAAAAACAAGTCTTATGTATGTGTTTTTCTACAACAGTTTCTTCAGTTTGTCAAAACACAGTTTAGTAAAATAATGAAGGCAGATCAGGCAATGGAACTAAATTTGTTAATTCTGTATGTGATGCTTTATTTTAAAAAATGAGAATTGTGCATCAAAAATCTTTTGCCTATACTCCTCAGCAGAATAGAGTGGGTGAAAGCACGAGCACATTTTAGAAGTTACAAGGGAACTGAGATTCCAAGAAAATATTCCAATAAGATTTTGGGGGCTATGTGTCTTGGCTACCGTGTATCTCATCAATAGGTTGCCCACTCAAGTGATTAATGATCAAACTCCATATGAAAGACTATATAGAACACCACCATCCTTGAATCATCTTAGAGTTCTAGGATGCCTAGTTTTTGCAATAAGTACTTACTGGACATAATAAGATGATGCCCAGAGCAAGGAATACTGTACATATGGGGTATTCTGAAACTCAAAAGAGGTACATCCTGTATGATATATTTACAAAGTCCTTCTTTATTAGCAGGGATGTTATCTTTAAGGAAAATGTGTTTCCTTTTCAGCAAACTATCACTAGTACTGAGAAGTAATTTGCAGATAATACTACATTGTCTGACTTACTTGAGGATCAGACTATTCCCATTCAAGACAGAAGTGAATATAGTTCAGTTGGAAGAGAAAAGTACAATGATGGAACAAGGTCTGATGATCATATATGTTACACCCCCTAAGTTTCTATCATTTAATGGAAATGTGTGTGCATATGTTGAGAGTTTTAAAGTAAGACACATGCGGTAAAAGGCCTGGGGGATGAATACACGAACATGGCATCGAGCGAGCAGGAGGCCGGAGCCAGGGGCCAGTCACCTTGGGCGCCTTGCTGCACCAGTCGGTCTGGCGCTATGGCCGGCTCGCGGCACACCCTTGCCTAGCGCGATGGGTGGCTCGCCGCACCCCTTCCCACCACCTCAATAAGTATACATAGTGAAGTGTGAATTGGGAATTCATTTGTAAACATTTCCCTCAACCAAGAACATAGAGCAAACGGAAATTCAATTGAATTTTGGTCAAATTACGCCGTCAAATCCGTCTAAACGCAAATTCATCTTGGATATCGAGTTCTAGGCCTATGAGAAGCATCTCTTTGGAGTTATTTCTTGAAAATTCGCTTGGAGTACCGGAACCCTGTTGAAAAAAAAGATGTCGAAACTACTTCAAATTGAGTTCTAAGCGGCTACAGGTGATAGATAAGCCTTTCTACCTTCTAAACTCCCGAGAAATTGTGAGTTTCCAACCGAACTAAACGGAGTTGAATTATAGTTAATAGTATCAAATGATATCGCTATTTGTCGAGTCTTAATGTTGAATATAGCCTTATTCTCTCAGCGTAAAGGCTACAATTAAGTGAAATTACTGGCTTCAGGAGGGAAACTGTTTAATGAATGAAAGTCGGTATTCGAGGTATGTTAAGGATTATCCCTTCGGTAAGTTATTCTCGTCGTATAATGATACGATCTATGTTCTTGAACGGAGATAAAGATCCTATATGTTGTGATTAGTTGCTGTCAGTAGATTATGATTATATATGTTGTGATTAGCTACTGTCAGTAGATTATGATTATATATGTTGTGATTAGCTGCTGTCAATAGATAAGGATTACGAATGTTATAGTTAGTTGCTATAAGACAAAATGAGGTTATGTCGTAGTATCCATCACAGGGAAAGGGTATGTTCAAGGTGACTAACGCTAGGAGCATCATAGAGATTTCCCCACTCCATCTATTTACTGCTTAGAAGTATGCTGATGTTTTGCAGTCAAGTCAGGGCCGTAGAAGTCTATGGTTAGCGGTTGGGCCTAAACAGATAGTCGGACAACATAGGGTATAGCCGGGCAATATAACTTTAAGTTTGACGCATGTATTGTTAGTAAAGCTCGCCCAGAGGCCGATGGCATACCTTGACGCCTTCAGGGCCGGAATCTAGATAGGGTAGGCTTATCATCGAGTTGATGGCACCAGGGTTGCCCAACGAACTGAGTGACAGCTTACCATATGATTGGCTACTGTTAGTGACCGTTAGTTTCAGTCGACTTAACGCTTGTTATATAGGTCGCCCAGGAAACCATCCTAGTTGCTACAAGTCTGATAGATCAGTTGATACCCTAAGGAGGGAGCCTTATTAGTTGTTCGGTGTGGGGGTCGACGCCCCAGCTTACTCGTATAGGTACCTATGTACAAGTTGTCGCGAGGGGCTAGGTTAAGATAAACCTGCCTACGAGGCTATGAATTACCCAGAGAAGCTATATGAAATCTAGATAGACCAAGTTAATGTCTAAGCCACTAGAACTATAGTAGTACAGTATTACCTTCAGGCTAAGAATTATATTTAAGATGTCTATGGAATGTTAGGGGTGTTCGATTAGTAGCAGCCCTATAGTTGTTCTAAGCGAAAAAACTAAATAGTTGGTCGTCCACGACCTTACGGTTCGCTAATAAGTTACCATTGTCCTAGCATGACATTCAGAGTATCGTTTAGGTCACTCCAGGTGTCTCCCTATCCTATCTAGACCATTAGAGATTATGATCACTTTCAGGATCCTCTGATCAAGTGTAGGCACACAGAGTGTGCTTGTTGGCAATAATACAGACTATTCTAGGAGTGAGTAGCGGTTGCGTTAGTCCTTAAGAGCCAGATACGCCTTTTGAGTGGTTAGATTAAGACTAAAATGTAGTATATTGATTGGAATTGACCCCACCTAGGATAGCCTTCCGCTGACAAACTTCAGAGTTGCTAACTGTGTCATAGCCTACGGGGCTATTGATCACCAAGAAGAGCTATAAGATGTTGCTCATAGGAGCTATATGATGTTGCTTAGAGGATCTATGTCATGTCCCAGGGGACTATATTCAGGCCCAAGGGCCATATTACATTTCATCCATGAATGAGCTTCTACTTTTATGTTGTATCGACATCACTAACCCTCTGTCAAGCATTGTGGCCCAGGGTGCAGTTACAGGAGCCCAACAGGCTCAGACATAGTTACAGGAGTTCAGCAGGCTCAGATGTGGACCCAGAAGCCAGGTAGGTTGGCTATAGTACCATTAGAATTATAAGAACCTAGATAGGGGTATATAGATTTAATTGTACTTGTTGGGGCTTATGGAGGCCCCGATAGGTTGTTTTTTGTGTTGCTTGCACCTTCCAGGCTTATGGGGGTCAGGTTAGGTTCTTGTTTGTATACTTTCTTGCTAGATACAACCTATGAATGTTTAGTCATACAATTCAGCTCATATAGTGTAGTGATTTACTAGATGCAGGTTATGGATAAGAAAGCTTACAGGTTATCTTCTGCCCCTTCTTGCTACTTATTTTCAATCTTTATCGGATTCCAATCAACTTTTTGTTACTGCCATACATATTTGGTATATATTGTACTGACACCTAACTATGTGGCCCTGCATACTTGCCTGCAGGTTTAGACAAACAGGTTTCAGAATCTCCTAGCAGTTGTCCAGAGTCAGCAGATCGGCCAGCTCCTTTCATTCGGAGTTGCCAAGTTGTAGAGGTTACTTGTCTTTTATTTGTATAGCATTTGGGTAGGCCGGGGCCCTTTCCCCACCAATATGTTCACTCTTATAGGCTTGCAGACTACAATATTCAGTTAGTTGGTTGTTGTTAGCCGTGTGGGGGCATGTATGTCTTATTTTGTGCGTTGGTCGTGTGGGGCCTAGTATAGCTGCTTGTTATCATTCCTGTCATAACTAGACAGTATGTTGGCCTTGTCAGCCCCCATAGGATTCTTTTTTTAATTATGTTGGTTGGGTTAGTTGTCTTCCTTTACAGGTGTTGCGTGGCCTTGTTGGCCCTAGGTTGTGTTTAAAGCCGAGATATAGGAGTTTGTTTTCTTGATTTTGAGTCACTGGTAGGCACCATAGGTGCATATGCTTAGCCAGGTCAGCCCAGATCTCAGTGTGGTATTAGGTGTCAGTCATGCCTCCCAAGGTGGAGCATGAAAAACCTAGTATCAGAGCGTATCGTATCCCAGAGAGTCTGCAAGCCGTGTCTAGTAGAGTCTTGTTTATAAATATGTTGTGCACCACATTTTATAAGCATAAGGCTACGAGTCATGATAGTATGGTTACTCTTCCTTCTTTCAGATCGTGCTATAGAGCCGAGTGTACAGGGTTAAGTCCCTAAGCTTTCGTTGCTATGTCTGTCTAGAATGAGGTTTGATACGGGACAGACTTTAGTCAGTCGCAAGCCAGCAACAACAGTAGGAGAGGGTACCAGCGAGGTGCCACAGTTGGGGGGACAGTTCTGTCTGAAGGAGAAAGGGGATGTCTTTAATCTCCCCAGCGTCCTCCTGGGACACCAGAAACCTTATAAGGTAACAAACATGCCAACATCCTTCTCAGATCTTTCTACACCCTCGGAACAGGAGGTCAGAAGTGTGGTAGATATATGAGTTGTCTTACTTGGTAGGTACTTAGAATTAGACAGGGATGATAGTAATGTTGGGATTACCTGGAATATGCAAGGGATTATGTGATTGCGAGGTTTGTATCTCCAACTTTTAGAGTTTGTTGAATTTTGCGCCTTAGCCCTATTATAGAATGATAGGGTCGCATTTTCCACCTCCCAGCTTGTTCTTTCAGTACAATAGAAAGCGTAAGTATCAATGCCATGTTTCCCAGAATAAATAGTAAAGAAGGGCTAGAACTGTTGATTTTGAGAAGGATTAGAAAGTGGTTAAGACCCCTAGTGTTTACAAAGTTACCTAGACCTTCACAGTAGTACATCAGGAGGGCAGATAAGATTTTCAGTAGCACTCAAGTACGGGTGAGAGTCCATAAGCGATAAACCCCCAGCAATAGTAAAGCTTAGGTCAAAAATAGGCTGATTTCACCGTAATGTGCTAATGACGGTAGGATATACCTACAGAATAATGGCTATGGCTCTAGTTTGTTATGTCGAAGGACAGAGAGATTATATGAGTGAAATTGGCCCGAGTACGGATCAAAACGATACAGGTTGGTAGACTTGGCCAGTAATATCCTTGTCAGTACAGTGCCGCCGGCACAAACCCCAGATCTCAACCTATAGAAGTAAGGGGAAGGAACGAGTATCTAGCTTTGGAGGAAAACAAAATCACCTCCAGCCTGTAGCAGGTTGACAAAGCTTGGAATCGCAGCTGAATATCAAGAAATAAGCATCGGGCTGACATTTAAAGGGTAATGAGGTTGTAACCTAGAATACTGAAGTATCACCACCAATTGTGGAGGCAAAAGAGTGACGGTACGAAGACCCTATCCTAGTGCAGCCAAAGATAAGGGCCAGTAGGAGAAGTCACCGGCCTTCGAGATAGTAGGGGGCAAAGTCTTGAGACTCAGAGGTCGACTCTGCGTTCCAAATGTGGCAAGGCTTTGTTAGAAAATTGTAGCAAAGGTATACTATGTCCATTATTCTCTCCACCCAGAGTTTGATGAAGATGCATCAGGTTATGAAAGAGACCTACTTATGGCATGGGAAGAAGAAAGATATTGCCAAGTTGTGGCATAAAGCTCCAATAGCCAACAAAGAGAGGTTGGACATCAGAAACCGGGTGGGCTAATTCAGGAGATAGTCGTGCCTGCGTGGAAGTGGAAAATAGACAATATGAACATAGCTATAGTGTTAACCTTGCACTAGGTTTAAATTCGATCCTATTCGAGTCAGTGTCGAAAGACCAATGAGATTAATTCATTTCTTGCCGGTCATGTCACGCCCCACCTTAGGAAACGTGATTGGCACCTAGTGCCCTACTAGGATCTGATCTGACTTAACTAGGCCTGTGCACTTTTGGTGCAGGCTTACTCCCCAAATCAAAAAAACAACGGACTATATCTCGGTTGTAAATACAACCTCTAGCCGACAAGGCCTTATAACCACCTGTAAAGGGAAACAGCTAACCAGAAACAGAAAATAATAAGGAACCCTATGCGGGCCGACAAGACCACCATGATGTCTAGTTATGACTGTAAAGTAAAACCAGTGCTAAGCTAAACTATGGCCAACGAGGCCGCTAATCTGCCAGCTAAATAAGGCCCCACACGGCCAACACGTAAACTAAAACACATATAAGCCCCACACATCCAATAACAGCTAACCACAGGGAAATGGAAACAAACTGCAAGCCTTTAGGAGTGATATAATGGTTGGGGAAGGGTCCCGACTACCCATAAATTGTACAATCAAAGGAGTAAACCTTCTAAATACAAGCTCTGGAAGAAAGGAGCAAACTACTCTGGTGATGCTGGTTGAAAGCTACGAGGGATCTGCTTCTCGTCTATCCGCACCTGCAGGCAAGTAATGCAGCACCTCAGAAGGGCGTCAGTACAATATGTACCGAATATGTAAGACAATATTTGTAAATGACTAAATAAAAGAAATGGAACTGAGAGTAACTGAAATGAAGGGATAGAGATCATACCTAAGTAATAGAACTTCTTACTATCTAAGTTATTAGTAACTAAAGCAAACAAAAACCTTACCTGGCCCCCAGAAGGCGGAAGGTACAACCAGCACAGAATAACCCACTTAGGGCCCCTATAAGCCCTGGTGAGTGCACTTCAGTCTGTATACCCCTATCAAGGTCGCACTGGGTCAACTAATAGCTATAACTGTCCTACCAGTCCCCTAGGTCTGCTACTCAGCCTGCTCGACCCCTGACTGTAGCTGCGTCTAAGTCCAGTGGACTCCTGATATCTGCACCCCGGACACCAGGCTCGACGGGGGTGTGTAGAGCCAACCATGACATATAATAGCCCACCCATAGAATGGACTGTATGAGGACCTGGGACCCTATCTTCGTCCCTCACGGACGGCATACCGCTCCGTAGAGCGATGTCATCTCGCCCCTAGTGGGCGTCGACATAGCTAAAAACCCTAGGGTCGGTCATGAAGGTTATACAGGCATAATCCATCCCAAACTAACATGGAATACGGGTTTCGGCTAATATCAGCAACTAATCACAATAGACATGCTTCTGGTACTCTTACTGGGATTCAAACTGAGTTATCATGCTAAAGAAACTAACTTGCCGAAGGAAACTGCCTTAACATACCTCGTTCGTTGATTACTGATTAACTGGTGAATTTCAGTTTGTATTCAACTGTTCTTCTCAACTGCACACGTATTACTGGGGGAATATGACTAGTTTCAATACTAAATTCGGAGAAAAATGATAACTTTATATATAAATATTAACTATATTTTAACTTAATGGAACACGGTCGAAAACGCATAATTTATCGAAAATCCAGAAGGTAGAAATGCTTATTTGAAGCCTGTAATCGTATAAAAATTAGTTTGGAGCAATTCCAACGACTTTGGTTCGGCGGGGTTATGATTTGCCGAGCGAATTTCATGAAAATAACTCTGTAGCAATGCTCCCTGCAGCCTTAAACTTCAATACCCGAAGTTAATTTGGATTCGGGCAGCATCTCATAGCGTAAACGAAAGAAATTTACTTGAATTCCTCATGTTCTCTCCTCTCAGGTCATTTATATATATGGAAAATGAAATGAAATCAAAGGGAGGAACTTATATATACTTGAGGCGGTGGATAGGGTTCCATGGCACAAACCCTGTCACGCTAATTCAGGGTCGTGTCACGGAGCCCATTGCAGAGGAGCATGGTCCGTGACACGTTGCCCTTCTGGGCAGCTCGTCCGACCTGCTACTTTGGAATCCCGATTCCGTACTCATTCGACCTTTTCTCGGGCTCTTTCTCATATGTATTGTACTCTAAAAATCTTAACCAACGTATAAATAGGACTTCTAAACATTAGAAACTTACGGGGTGTAACAGGTCAGAATTATGTTTCAGCTAAACATTACGTTGCATTGAATATTAAAGAACTATGCCGATGATATGATGTCCCAGTGTCTATTAGATTTTTGACAAAGGCCACAACTTACATCTAGGCTTTGGAAAAGCTGTCAGAACAGATTGGAACGTAAGTTAATTTGAGTACAGCTTCCCATCCCCAGACAATGACCAAGCAGAGCACACGATTCAGACGCCCGAGGATATGTTAAAGGTGGAAATGTAGGTCCCCTATATGATGGCCTGAAGTAGGTAAGTTAGGGATAATTGAATTGAGCATACTGCATCAGTCAGAGGGAAGCAGTTAAACTAATTCAGACATATGTACCAACAGCCTAGGGTTGTCGGAAGTCTTATTCTAGCGTATGGAGAAGTTAGAGATTGAAGCAATGACTGGATGTTCCTGAAAATTTTGCCAATAAATGGCGTTATGAGATCTAACAAGCAGGGCAAGTCCGGCCCTAGATTCAGCTATATGAAATCCTCCGGGAGATTGGCCAAAGTAGCCTATTAGATAGAGTTGCCTTCGGGGCTAGGATCTGTTTATCAACACTACGCACGTGCATAGGAGGCCTTCTCTCAGATTGACCCAGTTGAGGATTCTTAGGCCACAGAAGAGTCGTCCCACGCACAGGCTCCAACAGTTATATTAGGTCGCTGGGTCCATAAGGGGCTACCGTGAGGATTAAAGATGTGATCTATATGAGAATTACAAAGGAACAGGAATATAGCAGAGATGAATTGAGAATCTAAGGATAAAGTAAGATCTAAATATCTTCAGTTGTTCCAGGCTCTATAATGATAACATACAGATTCAACCAAATTCAAAAACGGCAAGATAGTTTTCAGGCATTGAGTAGAGCCCTTATTGTTGTTGTTATCAATCACTTATATATGTAGTGGCACTATATTATTCAGTTGCAGATAACATCCTATGAGGCGCCTGTGTTGGACTTTTCTGTGTTTCAGATTTTCAAATAGTCAAAATATTACAGAGGAGACTCTGCCAAAAGTTTTCTTACAACAATTAAAGGAGTTGAGTCTTTTAAGCCTAAAGATTACATTCGAGGGTGAATGTTCCTAAGAGGGAGATGATATTACACCCCGTAAGTTTCTATCATTTAATGGAAATGTGTGTGCATATGTTAAGAGTTTTAAAGCACGACGCATGCGGAAAAAGGCCTGGGGGAAGAATACACGAACGTGGCATCGAGCGAGCAGGAGGCCGGAGCCAAGGGCCAGGCACCTTGGCCGCCGTGCCGCGCCAGCCGGTCTGGCGCTATGGTCGGTGCGCGGCACAACCTTGTCTGGCGCTATGGTCGGATCGTGGCACACCCTTGCCTGGCGCAACGAGTGGCTCGCTGCGCCCCCGTCAAACTCTGTCCAAACGCAAATTCATCTTAGATATCGAGTTCTAGGCCTATGAGAAGCATCTCTGCGGAGTTATTTCTTGAAAATTCGCTTGGAGTACCAAAACCCCGTCGAGAAAAAGATGTCAAAACTACTTCAAATTGAGTTCTAAGTGGCTACAAGTGATAGGTAAACCTTTCTACCTTCTAAACTCCTGAGAAATTGTGAGTTTCCGACTGAATTAAACGGAGTTGAATTATAGTTAATAGTATCAAAAGATATCATTGTTTTTTGAGTCTTAGTATTGAATATAGCCTTATTCTCTCATCGTAAAGGCTACAATTGAGTGGAATTACTGGCTTCAGGAGGGAAACTGTTTAATGAATGAAAGTTTGCATTCGAGGTATGTTAAGGCTTATCCCTTCGGTAAGTTATTCTCGTCGTATAATGATACGACCTATGTTCTTGAACGGAGATAAAGATCCTATATGTTTTGATTAGTTGTTGTCAGTAGATTATGATTATATATATGTGATTAGCTGCTATCAGTAGATTATGATTATATATGTCGTGATTAGCTGCTGTCAGTAGATAAGGATTACGAATGTTGTGGTTAGTTTCTATAAGACGTAATGAGGTTATGTCGTAGTATCCCTCATCGGGAAAGGGTATGTTCAAGGTGACTAATGCTAGGAGAATCATAGAGATTTCCCCAGTCCATCTATTTATTGCTTAGAACTATCTTGATGTTTTGCTATCATGTCAGGGTCCTAGTAGTCTATGGTTAGCTGTTGGGCCTGAACGGGTAGTCAGACAGCATAGGGCGTAGCCGGGCAATATAACCTTCAGTTTGACGTCTGTATTGTTAGTAAAGTTCGCCCAGAGACCGATGGCATACCTTGATGCCTCCAGGGCCGGAATCTAGATAGGGTAGGCTTATCCTCGAGTTGATGGCACCAAGGTTGCCCAACGAACTAAGCAACAGCTCACCATATGATTGGCTAATGTCAGTGACTGTTAGTTTCAGTCGACTTAATGCTTGTTATACAGGTCGCCCAAGAAACCATCCTAGTTGCTACAAGTCTGACAGACTAATTGATACCTTAAGGAGGGAGCCTTATTAGTTGTTTGGTGTGGGGACCGATGCCCCATCTTACTCATATAGGTACCCATGTACAGGTTGCCCTGTGGGGCTAGGTCAAGATAAACATGTCTACGAGGCTATGAATTACCTAGAGAAGCTATATGAAATCGAAATACACAAAGTTAATGTCTAAGCCACTAGAACCATAGTAGTATAATATTACATTCAGGCTAAAAATTATAGTAAGCTGCCTGTGGAGGGTTAGGAGCTGACTGCTCAGGAGCATGTCCGATTAGTAGCAGCCCTACAGTTGTTCTAAGCGAAGGAACTAAAATAGTTGGTCTTATGCAACCTTACGGTTCGCTAATGAGTTATCATTGTCCTAGCATGACATTTAGAGTATCGTTTAGGCCACTCCAGGTCTCGCCCTATCCTGTCTAGACCATTAGAGATTATGATCACTTCCAGGATCCTCCGATCAGATGTATGCACACGGGGTGTGCTTGTTGGCAACTATACAGACTATTCTAGGAGCGAGTAGCAGTAGTGTTAGGCCTTAAGAGTCAGATATGCCTTTTGAGTGACTAGATTAAACTAAAATGTAGTATATTGGTTGGATTGACCCCACCTAGGATAGTCTTTCGTTGACCAACTTCAGGGTTGCTAACTGTGTCATAGCCTACTGGCTATTGATCGCTCAGAGAAGCTATATGATGTTGCTTAGAGGAGCTATGTGATGTCCTAAGGGACTATATTCAGGCCCAAGGTCCATATTATAGTCCATCCACGAATGTGCTTCTACTTTTATGCCGTATCGGCATTACTAATCCTCCGTCAAGGCTTGTGTGCCCAGGGTGCAGTTACAGGAGCCCAACATGCTCAAACACAGTTACAAGAGTCCAACGGGTTCAGATGGGGACCTAGAAGCCAGGTAGGTTGGCTATAGTACCAATAGAATTATAAGAACCTGGATAGGGGTATATAGATTGAATTGTACTTGCCAGGGCTTATGAGGGGTCCGGTAGGTTGTTTCTGTGTTGCTTCCACCTTCCAGGATTATGGGGGCCAGGTTACGTTCTTGTTTGTATACTTGCTTGCTGGCTAGCCTATGAATGTTTAGTCGTACAGTTCAGCTCATATATGGGTAGTGATTTACTAGATGCAGGTTATGAATAAGAAAGCTTACAGGTTATCTTTTGCCCCTTCTTGCTACTTATTTTCAGTCTTTAAAGGGTAATGAGGTTGTAACCTAGCATACTGCAATATCACCAACAGTTGTGGAGGAAAAGGAGTGACGGTACGAAGACCCTAGCCTAGTGCAGCCAGAGATAAGGCCCAGTGGGAGGAGTCACTGACCTTCGAGATAGTAGGGGTGGAGTCTTGAGACCCAGAGGTCGAGTCTACATTCCAAATGTGGTAAGGCTTCGTTAGCGAAAATTAGCAAAGGTATACCATGTCCATTATTCCCTCTACCCAGAGTTTGACGAAAATGCATCAAGTTATAAAAGAGACCTACTTATGGCATAGGAAGAAGAAAGATATTGTCAAGTTACGGAATAAAGCTCCAATAGCCAACAAAGAGAGGTTGGACATCAGAAACCGGACAGGCTAATTCAGGAGATAGCCGTGCCTGCGTGAAAGTGGGAAATAGACAGTATGAATATAGCTATAGGGTTAACCCGTACTAGGTTTAAATTCGATCCTATTCGAGTTAGTATCGAAAGACCAATGAGATTAATTCATTTCTTGCCAATCAGAATTATGTTTCAGCTAAAGATTACGTTGAATTGAATATTAAAGAACTATGTCGTTGATATGATTTCCCAGTGTCTATTAGATTTTTGACAAAGGCCACAACTTACAGCTAGGCTTTGGAAAAGCTATCAGAACAGATTGGAACATAAGTTAATTTGAGTACAGCTTCTTGTCCCCAAAATTTTTCTTGCAACAGTTAAAGGAGTTGAGTCCATCTGCTATAATGTTTCCTCAGGATCAACATACACAAGTAGAGGTTAGAAAAATCAGAAGGGGCAAATCATCCTCCTATAAGGCTAAAGGATTTTGTATCTCAAAACATTCACAAAGAAATGAAGTATCCAATGTGTAACTACATAAATTGTGATCATTTATCTACGGGCTATTAGGCATTTATTGCAGCAACCTCAAATTTGACAAATCAATTACTTACAGTGAGGCTGTTAAAGATCCTTGATGGATAGATGCCATGAAGTTGGAAATTCAAGCTCTACAAGAGAATAACTTTTGGACTATTGTGGATCTCCCATCTAGAAAACAACCAATAGACTATAAATGGGTTTATAAAATCAAATATAAGCTACATGTGAGATTGAGAGATTTAAAGTTAGGCTAGTTTCCAAAGGGTACAATTAAAGAGAGGGAATTGATAATAAAGAGACATTTTCACTTGTTGTTAAAATGGTTACAGTTAGAACAGTCTTGGCTTTAGCTGCTTCAAAGCAGTGGCATATACATCAAATGGATGTATATAATTCATTTCTACAACGGGACTTAACAGATGAGATCTATATGACTCTATCATAAGGCTTTCCCAGTTAGGGAGAGAAAATATGTAGACTGATCAAGTCCTTGTATGGATTCAAACAAGCCCCAAGACAATGGAATACAAAGCTAACTGAAGCCTTGATCAAATTAAAGTTCAGACAAATTCAACTGGATCATTCATTATTTTTTAAACAAATCCAATGAAGGAACTGTGATCATACTAGTGTATGTTAATGACTTGTTAATTACAGGAAGTTCTTTGGAATTAGTTGAGAACACCAAACAGGCTATAGAGAAGGTATTCAAGATCAAAGATCTAGGAGAATTAAAGTTTTTCCTTGGTATTGAATTTATAAGGTCCAAAATAGGAATTACTATGCATCAAAGAAAATATGCCCTTGAGTTAATCTCAGAAAGTGGCTTGGCATCAGCAAAACCAGCTGGAACTCCAATTGACATTAAGTCAAACTAACTTCAAGACAATATGATGAAGCAGTACATCAAAAGAAACATACCAATGAGGATCCTCCAACAGATCAGGCAGCTTACCAAAGGCTGATAGGAAAGTTTTTATATCTCATTGTAACTAGACCAGATATTGCAATTTGGAGTACAAACTCTAAGTCAATTTCTGCAATTGCCTTCCCACATGGAGGCTGCTCTCAGAATTGTAAGGTATGTCAAGAAGAAGCCTGGATAAGGAATCCAATTGTCAAGTAATGCTAACAATCTAGTAACAGTCTATTGTGATGCAGATTGGGCTGCTTGCCCAATCACTAGAAAATCAGTCACATGATTCATAATCAAGATTGGAGATTCACTGGTTTATTGAAAAGCAAAGAAACAAACTACTATTTCAAGGAGTTCAGCACAATTAGAATATAGAAGCCTAGCTACAACTACTTCTGAACTAGTATGGCTGACTGGAATTCTGAAAGAAATAGGTGCTGAGTTCAAACTCCCTATTGCTGTATACAGTGATAGCAAAGCAGTAATACAGTTAGCTACTAATCTTATATATCATGATAGGACCAAATATAGAGAAATTGATTGTCGTTTTTTAAGGGAAAAGCTGCAACAAGATCTTATTAAAATCAAATATATTCCTACGCAAGATCAACCAACAGATCTCCTAACTAAAGGCATCAGTAGAGTGCAACATGAATATCTTTTATCCAAGCTAGGTATTCTGGACGTTTTAACACCACCTAACCTGAGGGGGAGTGTTGGTGTATGAAAAGGAAGAAAAGCTGAAGTATGAAGATAAGCTAGAGGCTTGTGAAGAAGTTAGAGCCCGTTTGGTTTAGCTGAAAAAAGTGTCTTTTAAATGTAAGTGCTTAAAGCACTTTTCAAATGCTGAAACTTATTTTATAAATAAGCAATTATGTGCTTGGATAAAAGTGCTAAAGCTGAAAAAAAGTTATTGATGTGTTTGGTACAAAAGTGTTGTTAAGCACTTATTTTGGGTCAAATGACTGAAAAAATGCCCTTAAAGCTGTTAACACTATAAAAAAATAAATTACTATGATATTTTTATTTCTAAAATAATTATAATTAAAATTAATACATATTTTTATTTATTTTTAATATAAAATAATTATTTAAGTTATTTTTAATTTTTAAAATATATAATTTAATTAAGATTAGGCAAATCTCCCTTTTTAATTTTTATTAGGAGTATAGTTATATTTTTTATTTATAAAATTAAATATAATAATTTAAATAAATTAATACTACCTCAATAAATTTTTTTAGATTTTTAATTATTTTTTTTAATATTCACAAAAAAATAAAATTTTGTCAAAGATTTGAGTGTCTTTGCTTTTTTAAAAAAAATTAATAAATTAATTGTATGTTTTCATTTTTAAACTATGATCGAGTGAGTTATAAATAAAGTTCAACATCAAATGATCAAAAAAATAAAATTTTAAAGAGAGCATAAATATATTAATACGGTCGGAAGCACTTCACTAAAGTGCAAAAAGTGAAAAATATTCATATAGTACAAATATCAAGCATTACAAATATCATTAGCAATCATATTACGAAGTCCCATCCAATAAATGTCACTTTGTTCTTCCACATTTTCGACATCCATACTGTTAGTTCCTGAACTTGTGCCAATACCAAAACCAGCCGATGGAATATATTCCTCATTTTTAGCCGTTCGGAATGCATCATCCACATTGCACTTCTTTCTAATATAATTGTGAATAGCCATAGTAGCAAGTATGATGTCTCTTTGAGTATCAATGTTATAGTATGGCATGTCTCGCAAAATAGACCACCTTGCTTTTCAAACGCCAAATGTGCGTTCTACTATATTTCTACAAGAAGAATGTAAATAATTAAATTTTTCAATGCGCTCTCTTGGCTCTCTCAATGGCTCTCTCAATTGTCGTGTTGTACCACGATGAAATTCAGCTAAGTGATATCTCACATTATCTCCTTTATATGCGTCATATATCCCTTTATGTGTGAATATCCTCCATCTACTAGATAATATTTATTTTTCAATGGATGTGAAAAATTGAGCTCTTGTCTACGAAGCGCCTCACCAAATATATGACTATCATGAGCTGCTCCTTCCCATACAACCCATACAAATGTAAAACATATATTAAAATATACACTGCAAGAATGTTCTAAGTCGGATAACCTTTACACCCAATATACGATATTTCTTGCCCTTGTGGTAATCAACTTTAACATGTGTGCCATCAAGTGCTCCAATACAATCCTACAAGTAGTCACATTTATTAATTTATAAAATAATTTTTATTTTTTAATTGAAATTAATGGGACAACCACCACTCAAGAAAATAAAAAATAAACTCAAGCTTAAAATTTGGATGTCCAAGAGTAAACACAAACTTATAAAAAGAAAATAAACAAAGAAATTTAAGTCCAATAATTTAAATATAACTTTGGAGAAATTGTTACTTACTTTAAAGAAAGGGAGACATCGTTCATTATATGGCTTGTGAGCTCCCGCACCATCATTATAATTTGGATGTGGTCTAATGATATCTCTTGCAAGCCTACAAACCGCATTTAAAACACTATGAAAGTGTCTGTGAATTATCTCTCCAGAATGTTGAAAGATATCTTGTATCATTCGATTTCCAGCTCCATGTGCACAAGTCATCAAAAACATGCCTAACATTTTATGTATAGACATTCTACGTGTGGGTTTAAGCCCATATTTTTCACTTAAGTCGTTGGATAGATCAAGGAACACTGTCTTCTTCAATCGAAAATTTCCATAACAACGAGTTCCATTTCCTCGCAATATCTCTTAAATAAATATATTTCTAGAGCGCCTTGATGTACGGCAAGGTTCCTTGCATAAGTATTTTTCATAATACATCAAAATTTATTTACCTGTTATTTGACACAAAGTCATCCATTCCTTCTCTTCTTGCTCTCTCCGAATTTGTTCTAGTTCTGGATCATCATCTAATAAATCACTTAAACGAGGAGATACCACCTTGATAATGTTCCAACTCTCCATTTGACTGAAAATAAAAATGCCTTAAATTAGTAAAGAATGAGAGATTAGAAATCTCATTCTTCACAAGTTGAATCTTCAATCACAATTTCAATTGAATTGTAATATTATGCATTCTTTTTACATGACAAGAGAGTAAAGTTAACACAAAAGACAAATTTATACTAATTCAACTGAATTTAGAAAAAGTTTAATTATACAACCACAAAGTCTAAACAACAAGCAATAAACAAAGTTTGCGCATAAAACCATAATGTTCCAAAACATGAAGTAATAAAAACATTTAACCACGACAATAAATTCTTCACATTTTCTTAAGGTGTAACTCATAGTTGTACTCCAACCAAGACTTCCGAGCTTCATTAGTAGTCATCTTAAGAAACACTTGACGAACGTCTTTCTTAAGAAACATGTTCACAGTGTAGTTGTAGATTCCATTGCCTTCAGGAATATCAGGAAGATTTGGCAATATGTCCATACACTTATCAATGGTGGGATCATCTATTGAAGAAGATGTAGCTGTGCTTTTGCTAGAAATAAGCTTTATTAGAGAGTGTATTTCCTCTTTCATTGATGCTGCAGCAGATTTTGTCTTACTTTTTTTTACCTGACTGCTAGTCCCAATACCATCAATTGAAAATTGTCTTTTTAGTGACGACTTAGGAAACATAACAGAATCCACATTATGCAGATCATCACTTTCATCACTTGCTTCATCATTGGGATTAGTAAATTGTGCTTTCGCATAACTATCATCATTTGTTTCTTCTTCATCGAGATCTACTCTAATACCAGATATTTGTTCTTGATTCGCTGCCCATGCTCTTTCTCCCATAGCAACAATATCAGAAAATAATGCATCATATCAGAAAATCATATGAGAGAAAGATCTTTGTTCCTAAACTTTTTATATTTAGCATTCTCCTTTAATAAAAAATTCAAACATACTTTAAGTAAATCAAGAAATTTAACAATAAAAGAAATACACAAGACATAGAGAACAATGTGAGATATACCTTAATTTTTCGCTCCCACCAAACATCACCTTCCATAATTGTATTTTTCGTGGCATCCCATCCTAAACCTGTCTCCCCTCTCATCAACTGATTAAAAAGAATCCAGTCGCTTTTCATGCTATCCCAATAATTTTTCATTTATTTTTTACCATAGTTTCTTCCCGTCTCTTTATTGAACTTATCAACCATATTATTCCATCCATCTTTAGACAAATGAATGTTTGGTCTTTTTTCTTTTCTAAAATCTCTATTTCACACAACTATACTAATTTAATATGGGCATCATCATTCCACTTAGCATTACTTCATCCCAAATTAGTTTCCGACATGATTGAATATAAATAATTTAAATAAAGTAAATAAATACAATAATCAAGCACTTATTAGTTTCGACAATAATAATCAGCCTATCTGTCTCATAAATCAAAAAAAATCACTACTATCATTGTCCATTTCTGTGTCCATATAAGCAGTCCAAGCTTAAAAAAGTAAAAAAACGCCTAAAGATCAAAAATTTCACCTGAAAAGGACTTATCTAACTATAAAAGAGATGATCCAAGGATCAAAATCCAAACTTTGATTGAATAAAGCCAAACAAATCACAACCCAAAATCGAGCATAATCAAGGAGAGGCAAATATTGTTGATCACCCATTAAAACCCAGAAATTTCTATAAACTACTATAATAACTCAAAAAGTTTAAAGTATCAAATCAACCCCAAAAAAATAAAAAAGAAAGATGAATCTATCAGCTAAATGGGAAAAAGGAAGAGTTGGAGAACAATAACAAGCAAAAATCACAGAGCTGAGGAAGAAATTATTTAAAATTAGAAAAACAGAGGAAAGATGAAAATATATATAAAAAATATAATTTTAATGATAAACTTACCCGAAGATCGAAAACACCACAAGTTTTTTGAGCAAAATACAAGAAAAAATGGTTTAAAAAAAAGGAACAAGAAGAGAACTGTTGTGTTGCCGGAGAAGAACAAAACTGCTGCCAGAGGAGAATCTTTCGGCGGACTGGATAAGAGAAAGAAGTGGAGAAGAAGAGAAAGAAGCCGAGAGGAAGAGAGAGATCGGCAGAGAACAAATGCGGCTGAGAAGAAGAGAAAGTTAGGTTTTATTTCTTTGAGTGTAATTTTGAAATTAGAAAAATAATATAAGGATAAAAAAAGTAAATTAGTTCGTCAAGCATAATAGCTTATAAGCAGAAAAATAAAAAGTTGGGTTTCACCAACTTCTTTTTCCAGCTTATTGAAAACAACTTTTAACTTTTTTTAAGCATTTTTTGAGTTAGTCAAACACTCAAAAAAGCTAAAAACTGTACCAACTTATAAGCTTAACCAAATAGGCTCTTAGTTAAATAACTACTTTCGAAAGTTAGTTACCTAAAGTTGGTTAGGCGTTCATAACCAACTCTTTGTTATAAATACTTATAGCTACTACTTGTATTAAACAATCTGAATAATAAGAAAAGAGAAATGGATCGAGATGATCAACATTTTCTCATAAGCATTTTGTAGTTCATCTTCTTCTTACTTTTGTTTAGTCATCTTCATATTTTTTTCTTCATTCTCAATTCGGAAAATAACAACTTCTTTCAACTCTTAGTTATAAAAAATAGTAAACGAGTACAAGTTTACATTTCATTCAAACTTCTTGTAGAAACAATTATCTATATATTATTAGAAGGAGGATAGTGAACCATGAGGTTAAGCCAAGTGATGAATTAAGAATTAGCCACTTGACACTTTTACAATTAAAAAAAAATCATCTTATTATAATAAGGAAAATATATAAATCTAATAAATAATATTAATATTATTATATTTATTACATAGATATGGTATAAAAGTTATGCCATAATTAGAATTATTTACATTCTATATATTTATCATTTGAATTATATAATTATGGTGTTAATATGATATATATGAAAAATATTTATTTGATTGGAAGTGATATGATATATATATATGGAATACATCATGTCATAATTAGATTATTTTAGAATATTACAATATGAAAAAAAAATATTATAAATATTTTAATAAATAATATAATACTATTAAGTTTATTATATAATATGGTAAAAAAATCACGTCGTAATTAGAGTTGTTTTTAAAAAAAATATTCCTATGACATATTCTATATATTTATAATTTAAATTATATAGTTATGCCATTAGCAGTAATAATATGTATCTATATCTATATATTATGGAGGATAGTCTAGCTTGATAATTAGCCGAACTAGCCACTTGGCACTTTTACCATAAAAAAAATATTTCAGATTATGATATAATGAAAAAAAATCACGTCATAATTAGAGTCATTCTAATAAAAAATATTTCTATGACATATTTTATATATTTAAAATCTAAATTACTTAATTAAATTACACAATAATTAGAGTCATTCTAATAGGAAATAATCTAATCAATATTATTTCTTGTAGATGTAGCACTCACATTTAACTAATTATAATTTTATAATTAGATATTGCAGAATAATTTTGATTATTAAATTATTAATTAAATTAAACCATAATCAGAATCATTCTAATAGAAAATAATCTAATCAATATTATTTCCTGCAGACATAGCACTCATATTTAACTAATTACAATTTTATAATCAGATACTGCAGAAAATAATTTTGATTAGAATATTTTCTATAATTAGAGATATAGCAGCACATCATAATTAAAGTTATTCTAATAGAAAATAATCTAATCAATATTATTTCCTGCAGACATGTCATAATTATAGTCATTTTAATATGAAAGATTCTTATGAATTATTATATATTTAGGAGTATTCGTTCAACATAATGCTCAGTAGTGCTTCGCCACTACCCTAGCTGGCGGAAATAGCTTAATGGTAGAGCTCAGCCTTGGCACGAACAGTTCATAATATATAATATAGGGAAAAAGACTACCTTGAAGTCAAAAAAGTCTTCAAAAAAATGTCTATAAAAATTGACTTTATCAGTGAGTTATTCGAAACAAAGATGAAATGGGATTTGAAATTTCGTATCGTACGATTATGGATGGTTCCTGATAGCAAAAAGACAGATAATCCAATTTCAATAGAGATGTTACTGCTGGATAAAAAGGTATTTGTATCATCTTATTGTCATTATGAATACATATGTTGACTACCCTAGTGGATGGATATAATATAGATATTAAATTTTTTATAGGGAGATCGAATCCATGCAACTGTAGGTAGGTATGTTATCCACATTTCAGAGAAAAAATAAATGAGTTGGGATTGTATATCATGAAAATTTTTATTGTTGGTCCAAATAAAGCGAAATATAAGACCAATAAACACAAGTTGGGGTTTGACGTTTGCTAATAGAACAATTGTGAATGAAATAAATGATCAACAATTCGCTATGCATTATCTTTAATACAACCTTATGAGCAGTTGATGGACCAGCTTAATGTTGATGATAATAATTTATTTGGTAATTATCAAATTCATTTTTTGTTTATATTGATCTGTTTTAGCAAACTGATGCATATTCTTTAAATGAACTATATATCATAGGAGAGATTGTTAGTCACGGAGAAGTGCAATCACACAACCAAGGAGGTAAGACCAGTACTTTTATGAATATGAAGCTACAAGATCAAGAGTAAGCTTGCAAACATGATTAGAATTAACATACAGATTTCAATGTCATTATTTTTCTCAATGTGAAGTTGTATTTTTTCAAGTATGATGAAGAATATTCCAGCTACCTCTTAGGGTGAATCTGTAAAACAAATTATGTCATACTTAGAAGGATCTAGCGATAGCCCTATTGTAGTGGTTATTCAAGAAGACATAAGCCAAAGGAGGCGTTGACATTTATTTCATTAGTCTTTGTTGGTTTACCTGTTGGTCAAGTGAAAGAAACTTTTTTATGATTATTTATTCATTTGATAATTTTGTAAATATAAGTTTTTTTTGTAATCTTTATATTTTAATAATTTTTTTCTTAAGTATTATCCGCGCATTGCGCGGGTACTACTACTAGTTGTTATTAAATTCATGTAGTTATCGATCTTTCATATGGCATAATTTGGATAAAAATGATTTATATTCCAATTTAAATAACATATACATATACTTTTTACGAGCTAATTAATTTCATAATACCACCACCTCCTGGGTGCAGCTTTAGAAATTACACACTACAAACAAAATTAAAACATTTTTATGGCTTTACTTCGTCGAGGCTCACCCACAACCTCTCTCTTAACCTCTTTTCACATTCCCCTTCTTCGTCATGCCATTTATGCCCCTTAACAAAAGAAATCATCTACCATATTTTCTTGGAATCTATCAAAGTCGATCAAGTTAATTTGGTCTTTCTTCGGGATATCGTATAATTTTCTCTACCCCTCTTTCACACTCTCTGCCTTGGCTCTCAATGTACTTGCACCACACCTCTTTTCACTTACCAAAACATGACTCCTCCTACCATGTTTGTGTCACCATTTATACTTTGGCTCCAATAATGTTCTCCGTTCTCCATATAAGATATTTTAATTTATTCATATCGCTGAATTTTACTAATTATCCCCAACATGCACACACCACCCTCTTGATCCAAGATACTATAAGCACAACATTGATGGAGCTTTCGAACCAACTAAAAGAATTGGGCGGCGCAGGACTCAGGAGGGGTTATTCATGATCACACTGCTAAAAGTGACTTTATGGATACATCACTAATCTCTGGATCTCAACTGTGTTTGAATGTGAACTTGCAGCTATCTCTTGTTCATTTGCAGATTGAGATTAACTCAAAGGCATTAACTAACATCACATACACCAGTCTCTGCTCACCTCTTGTCTCTGATTGCAGGTAATTGATGCAGCTCGGAAATTAAGCACCTCTGGCTGGGAGAGGCGAACCACGTAGTTGATGTGCTCGTGAAATTTGGCACCCCCCGGCTTATGTAATAACGACTATCCCGAACCACCTTTCTATCGTACAATTCTCAGTTTATATGAATAATGAAAGCATCTTTTCAGCTAAAAATAAGAATTCATTCTCCTTCAGAAATTCTCTTTTGTATTTCCCCAACCATCATAGTTTTATTTCCCCAATAGTTTCCTCGTTCTGATCACAAAACCTTCGATGATCTTTTAGCCAAGAACAGAACAAACTTAGACTACAAGTTGCACAGAGACTAGAAATGTAACAAGTATTCATGCATAAATTAAATTATTCAAGAAATAGTAATATAGTGATTGTAATGCAAGAATGGTACTTTTTGTTAAACATTTAGTTTGATATATCATATAAAATATTTTTTTTACTCAACCAAAATAAAAGTAAGTTTGGCCATTTAACATTTTTAATCCATTTGTTACCAATGCCAAAGGTTGTGATTGTACATTTAAATAGTACATTTATCACATTAAGCATTTCAATTAGTAGATGCAAGCCATTGTTGTAGGGAATTCATGAGAATGGCCTCGTGTATGTATGTATCTATAAGCTTTCTTTCTCCCTGGGGCAATTGTATTAATTGAGAGCACAATTGAGAACATGGATTCTAATTTGATTGATCAAATGATCATTAAGTCAATAATCACCGTACACATCATTGTTATTTCTATGATCAATTATTTCTGCAAAAGCTCATTCTGCAGCATGCTTACATGCTACACCCTGGTTTTGGTTCTTTAACTCATCTCCAGCTACCAGAAAGAATGCAGTATGCCTGAAAAGCAAACATAACAGTAATTCTTACAGTCTGCATGAGGGGACTTGTTTAAGGGAAGTTCAAATGAGATTAGCTTGTACCTGAAAAAGTTGTTCATTTTAATTTTGGAGTGTTCGTCGATGTCTGCAACGCTGTCTAGTGCTTGTTGCATATGTTGTAACCATCTCTCTGCAGCCTTATGAGTTACTGGAAACTGGCGGTGGCGTCCAATCAATGCTGGATGGCCTGCAAAAAGTCCAAGTAAGAGAGGCTCAAACTACAAGAAGAGAATCATGCAAGAGAAATTAAAGAGACCACTTTAATATATAATGTAGAGGAGAAACATGAAATTCTACATCCAACTAATTTGTCCACCAATCATTCATATGAATAAAGTATTTAGAACCATCAGTGTTAACATCACATTTCCAGATCATCTCAAGGCATGGCAGGAAGAAAACTTTGAGTTGGAGTTTCAATTTAGGTTGGATGGAATTTTGAATAGCTTTTAAACCTCAAATATCTACCGGCTCAAAGCATATTAAAACTGAGCAGTTGGAGGTTGATTTGCTGATGGCCTTCCTAACTATCCTCAGCAGAATGCTTAATGTCCATCTACTATAGCCACATAGATTACAGGCTTAAAAAATGTATGATATATATAGGAGTCACCACCTCAGTCCCAAGAAGCTTTCCCGTTCTCGATTTTTATCAATCACTTTTTTGAAAGTGATGTTCTTTTCTCTTTTTCTCGGATTCACAATTGGTCAAAAGCATTTGTTAAGTAGAATAAGGAGAGTTTTCTGGTTTTGGCAGATACAGAAGAAAAATGGAATAATCTAGTCAGATCCAAATAGCACAAACGGCTGACAAAACATTCAACCAATTACTAAGCCTATCAAGTGGGAGAGGAGATTTCTTTAGACACAAAATCATTACTGCTTTAGCAAACCTCTTCGAAGCCACCATCATGGAGACTGGAGATACGAACACAGTGTAGTCACGGCTAATTGGAGAAGTAGTTGATTTGCAATAGATATGCGTGAGTAAAGAACTTGGTTGTTTTGAAAGACTTATAGCTAATCTTTTTAAGATCCAAGACAATAAGAACAAGAAAACTAGTAGAGATGAGGATGGATCCAAACAGATCTAGTTACCATCTTCCAGATAACAAAAGATTATTGGGACACGAGTGGAAAGTGCATGTGGTTAGCAACAACAATGGTGATAAATGGAGAAAAGAGGGATAAACTAATTGTGTATAAATATGATTTGATGACCTGACCTCATTATTATTTCTACACTTGAGGAAAGAGAGGGAAACTAGTCTCACGGGTAATATGATTCGATGACCTGACCTCGTTAACTGTACAGTGATCAAAGGCTGAAGGTGTAGGAAAACACGCTTTTGGAATTTTAAGAGAAAAGATCAATTACAGTTTGAGTTTTGGTGAAGAAAGGCAAAGATGAAAAAAAAATGTCTTCCGTTAGAAAAATTAAGCTAAACATCATGGAAATAGCATTAAAAACAAAGATGCAAGAAGTGAATCAATCAAGTTTCAAAAACATTTTTAAATTTTTGCTTTGGATGCAAAGATGAAAATGTAAAGTTTTCACTAATACTAAGTTTCTTATTCCTACTCACTAAAAAATTCATCTATAACATTTGAAAAGAAAAACAAAAAGAATAAGCAATATAACACTCCGCACACCATATTTATTTACTTCTATCCTCTTTAATACAGAACCCATGAGCGCTAAGCTGCATGTCTTAGTGTTTTAGTGCCTGCCCTGAAAGGCTGAAACACTGCCTAAGAAAATGCAAAGTGCCTACCTGAGATCCACCTAGCCCAACCTTCCTAAAATACTTCCCTTATTAATCCAACAAACAAGTTTTCACCTATTCTTTTCTTTTCTCTGAAAAAAAATTAAATAAAAGAAATTATTTAGGGTGGATGTCACTCATTGCATTGGGGATGTGGGGCAGGGTGGATGAAATGGAGGCTAGCATCCGACGTTCTATGTTACAAAAATGTACCACCTAAACTTAAAAGTAAATTCTACAGAGCAGTGGTTGGACCGATTATGTTAAAGGGATGTGTGGACATACAGGAAGAGATCAGATTAGGAATAAAAATATTTGGGACAAGATAGAGGTGGCTCCCGTGGAAGATAAGATGCGGAAAATGAGACTGAAATGATTCGAGCATGTGAAGAGGAGAGGTGCAGATGCCACTGTTAGAAGGTGTGAAGAGGGTTAGAGGTAGGCTTAAGAAGTATTGAGATGAGGTGATTAGGCATGATATAGCACGACTTCAGCTCACCGAAGACATGACCCTTGATAGGAAGGTATGGAGGTCGAGAATTAGTGTAGAAGGTTAGTTAGTAATCAGGCGAATTTTGTTCCCTTTTCCAGAGTTTAGTATTATTCTCTTCTTTCCTATGTTTGAATTTATATCACTATCTGTTGTTTTAGTATCTTATTATCTTGTTGTTGTTTCTATTTGCTGCTATTGCCTCTTTTTTACTATTTTTCAAGGTGAGGGTCTTTCAGAAACCGCCTCTCTACCTTCTCAAAGGTAGGGGTAAAGTCTTCCTACACTCTATCCTCTCAGACCCCACTTGTGGGAATAAACTGGGTTTGTTGTTGGCCTCGGAAACATAGAAGAGAAATAACTAGCTTAGAAAACCACCTTTATGTTTAACGACTTGATCAACAAATTAAGAAGTAGAGACTTATCAACAGACACAGCGAGAAGTTTTCATGGTATCGTTACAGAAAATTTTAAACTGTTCCGTTTGCTGAAGGAAAGAGTCATTAAAATAAGTTTCCATCCTGATATTTTCCTTAACTTCCCTGTCCTATTATTATTTTCATTCTCCTTAGTGATACTTTGGCTGGTGAGAAATCACAAGTAACATTAATGCACCATGGTGTGAGAATAGTCATCAAAACAGTGTTTCAAGGTCAGAGACTCCTGAAAGGTGATCAACATAAATAAATCCTAAACATCTGTACTACAGTAGCACAGCAAAAATTTGGAAAACAGGACAAAGGCACTCTAATCTCTCCAAACGGGATTTATAAAGAAACCTTGTTGACAGTTTCTTCCTCTACTGCTCAACTAATTAAAATTCCAACTAATTTTCATTCTCGAAAGGTTGTGGACATTCAGGAACACAAAGCATTAAAAGAAATCCTTCTTATTTCATTTGCACTTTTGGTTTAAGAAGAGAATACTATGGCGTATTGTTAGTTGACAAGTTTAATAGAAGATGGTGAATGACTTGGTTTAAATCAACTTCCACAGCTTCCACTATAAGTTTTTTGACATTGACTTGGTGTTTATTCATATTGATTTATCAAACACATTTAGAAAGGGGAATAAACTTAGCCTTTAAAGGTGGTATGTTACTAACATCACAAGCTCCGGACAGAATAAATCTTCATGAATATTATAAAAAGGAAATCATTTAACAAAAAGGCTTATTTCTGTTGCAAATAATCTTCATCGTAGATATCAAGAAGTTAACTTTCCAATCTCAATAAGATTTTGAAGGTTCAATTTGAAGTTTATTATAGAAAATAGATTAACCATCTCAAGCATTGAGGTCACCACAAAATTGCATCACAATAGAAGGATATAACATGTAACCACCATCAGAAAATTGAAACTGGGAATGTAGAATAGGAAGACTGGATATAAAATAAAAAGACACGAGGTAACACTTGCTTACCTTTCCTCTGTGAGTACAAAGGAGGCCCTCCCATTCTCTGTACAAAGAACTCATATTGATTCCTAATGGCATCTTCTTTACTTGAATTAGAGAAAATTGATCGAAACCACTCTTCCTCATCATCATACACCCTAATTTCAATTCCAAAAACAAGAGTCAAATAATAAAATGTCTTTGCCCAATTTTTTGACAACAAAAGATTCAAGAGATCCCCCCAACCCCAAACACACAACACAACAACCTTATTTTTGAACCACCTAAAGGAGAATTTCAAACAAATACTAACAAAATGATAAAGCCTAAGTTTAAGTTCTAAAAAAAAAAAGAAATTAGAAGTCTTCCCTTATGAGGGGTAAACCATCTGAGAAAACAAATTAGACAACTTTTTAATAATGAAAACATTCTATAACTTCATTCCAAACAAGTAAACTGAATTTAAAAATCCAGAATTTCAGAATCAAGCTTATATTATTCACAGTAACTTCTATCACCTAATCGGTTTCCTTAACGTCAAAGGGTGCTAATACAACCAAAGATTGAACAAATCAAGGATCCCCTCAACACCTCTTTTGCAAATGTAACAGGACAAATACAGCTCAATACTTCTAAAACAATAATTATTAATTGTAATAACCAAACATGCAGAACATGGTTATCAATCAGTATAAAGGAAAGAAAAGAAAAGAGGAACAAATAGTTCATATAATCAAAGTATCATAACTAATCCCACCCAACACACCCAAAAAATAGAACTTCGGAACCATGCAAATCTAATACTAGAAGGAAAAGATAAAAGACCTACTGTTGGAGCAACAACACATTAGCCTCGCTGACCTTCATATTAATTGTAGAAAGAAAAAAAAAGACAGAGGCAAACAAAATAGAAAAATAATTCATTCAATCAATCAAAGTCCGAAACTTCAACGAGTTTGGTTGAATACCTATTTAAAGAAATTGAAAACCCATGAAGAAAAAACATTTATTTTAAGCATATTTTTTTAAAAATTCGGGGCATTAGAAGGATGAACCTGTTGTAGAAATTGGTGGAGAGATTGATGAAAGTCTGAAGACCAAGCTTTTCAAAGAGATTGGTCTCATCAATGGCGAATGCATCATTCGGGTCAACCCCACTCCACTCCGAGGCCTTCTGCTGCAGGGATTGCATTTTCCTTTTTCTTGCTTCACTCTTTGTGGGCAATTGGCTGCTGAGAACTGAGAGAGTTGAACAAGGTGGAGGGACATTTATATAGGGGCTTGTGGCGGTCGCGTGGAAGACACGCCTTTTCTTATGAAACTTGTCCTTTGGGGCCACATTAGATAGTGACATGGTAATAATATCAATTAAAAATTATTTAAAAGAAAGATAATAGGATGGGTGCCTGATAAACTGTGGGGCAGAATGCAGATGCTGATTTGATTCCCACAGTTTTGACTTTCTGGGCGTATAACTGTAGACACTATGAGGTAAGAGTGTCATAGTTTCTGAAAATGATAACAAGGGTATAATTTCACAAGTGAAAAAGAATAAGATATATTAAAATTTTATAGAGAAATTATTTTAAAGTTTTTAAACATTAATTTTATTTATACAAAGGTATTTAATTAAATATAAAATTTAAGAAATTAAAATATATATATATATATATAATTTGCGGTTTAAAATAAATTGTAAATTTTTGTGTTGCTGTTAATCATATCATTAAGAATAAAATGATATTTTAAGTTTAAATCAATACTCCCTGACTTGGCACAAAGTTTAAGAAAATAAAATAAAATAGAAAAAACTTTTATATCTAATAAAGATTTATTGGATTACACTTGGTATGTTATTGTTGTTGTTAGTTTAAAATAAATCTTATGTATTTATTTGTTGGCTATAAATTATTTTATCAAAGATAAAAGTAATTAAGATATTTCTAATTATAGAAAGTTGATTTTCTTTTGTGACAGATTTAAAAAAAAAATACTAAATAAAGGATGTATCATTCTTTTTTAAATCAATTAAAACGAATAAAAATATTATCTTATATGAGATATTTCTTTAATATTAAGTGCTTATGAATATTTTATATTTTAAAATTTACGAAAAGAATAACAAACGACCCAAAATGAAACGGAGAGGAAATTAGGAACTTATTTTAAAAGTGGTACATCAGAGTAACAATTTTGGTTAGATTAAAAAGTGCATATAAACTAAAAATATTGTAAATTAAAATCAATTATAATTGCTTGCAACTTTTTTTGTGTGTTAATTAAAGACGTAACCAAAAATATTTATAAATTAATTTAATCAAATTATAAACTTTATTCAAACAATCTCCATATGTCATGACATGAAAATTTGATTTTGACGTCAAAAATAGGTGGGAAGCAATATGTGGATATGCATTTTGCGCACACATATTCATAAATCCGGAGATATAAAAAGAGTTCAATAAAAATAATTTTGATATTTCTCTTTTTATTTTTAGTTAGTCATCATTTAATCAAGATGGTATTAGATCCCAACGTAATTAATTGATACATTAATAGGGAAAAGGGAAATGTGTATGTTTATATTAAAAAGCGTATCTTCTAACTATTAAATAGTTGAAAAGAAGGTTTTCCCTCGCGCTGTCGTCGTAGCTCGGCTCGACTTCAGTTTCGGATTTGAATTTCGCGCAACTAGAAGTGTCTGCCTTGGACTGGCGAACCACTGGTCTTCACCTGTGAAACACTAGTGCTAGCGTAGAACTTATTGAAGGATTCTGTTTTTTGAACCGGTAGGCCGTGGGTCTTCACCTACGAAACGTCGGTGCCAACATAGAATTTTCTGAGGGATTCTGTGACAAACCGGCATTGCACCGCGGGCCACGAATCCTCACCGGCAAAACGCTGGTGCCAACGCAAGTCAGTCGAATTATTTCTTTCCCAAACGGTAATAATTCCGAACAGACACCTTCTGAAGAGATGTTTTCACACCAATTAACTTCAGTTCTTTGGCTATAAATAAAGGCCTTTTGTCACACCCCGCCTTGGGGGGTATGACTGGCACCTGGTGCCCTACTAGGACCTGACCTGCTGGACTGTTAAGCCTGGGCACTTCTGGGCCTGGCTGGCTCTAACTCATATTTCTGGAAACAAAGGGCTATATAACGGCTGTAAATACAGCCCCCGGCCCGTTGGCCTATAGCCTTCTGTACCTGTACTAGCAGCTGACCAGAAACATACTAATTCAGAGGAACCTATGCGGGCCGACAAGGCCACCATGTTGTCTAGTTATCTGCAACTCAATCATAACGCATGAAAAGAACTACGTGACCGGCAAGGTCACCACTACTGGCAAACTATGGCCCCACACGGCCATCATAAAAGGAAGAAAGAGTAAAGGCAACTATACCACTGCACGGCCCCACACGACCGGCTCATCTGACCACAGGGAATATATACAGACTGCAAGCCTCTAGGAATGGTAATAGAACTGATCGGGACAGGGCCCCGACCTACCCGTACTATATAACAAAAGAACTAAAATACACCTCTGGAATTCAGTCTCCGGATGACAGGAGCTGAATACTTGATCGCTGACAGGAATCACGTAGTGTCACCTTCTCGTCTATAAGTACCTGTAGGCAAGTAATGCAGCGCCCCATCGGGCGTCAGTACCGCTGGTACTGAGTATGTAAAGCAATAACTGAAGCAAAATCTGAATACAATAATATAACTGAAGAAACTGAAGTAGAGAGAATAGACTAACTGTCTGATAATGTAAATCATACCTTCTCTCAATCTTTACTGGGAAGGATAAGAGTCATACCTGAAAACGTATCGTGCTACTGCTGATCTACTTGTATCTAACATAACATGACATAACATGAAATAACATAACATAGCACACACAAACCTTACCCGGCCCCCATAAGCCGGGAGGTACAATCAACACAGAATCTATGCCCCTACCCCGGTCATCCCATCTCCTATAGTGGCTGTAAGCATCCTGCCGGTCCCTGGGTATGCGCTTGGGCTCGCTGAGCCCCTGACTATAACTGTATCTGAGTCCGAAGGACTCTAAATCAACACCCCGGGCGTACCCGCTCGACGGGGGTGTATAAGGGCCGACCAAGGCACAATATGGGGAAACTGGCATCCTATCTTCGTCCCCTTGCGGGACGGCATATCACTCCGTAGAGCGACGTATCCTCGTCCTCTGGCGGACGAGTCGATACAGCTATTAACCCTGGGCGGTCAGGGATGCTAGGTAATCCAACCCCAATCAATACAATGGTCTCAACTAATCATGCTGTCTGTGTATCTCATAATCTAGGACTAATAGGTGTAAGGTACCGTATAAATCACATACTGAGCTAATAATAGTAATCTGTAAGTGTCTGATACATGCTGAGACAGGTAAGTATAAATATAAATATAGCCTCCTGTCAAACTGTACTGGGGTAAAGTTATACGAGGAGGTGTTTCTGCTGGAAACTATACTGTTTACTAAGTTTCTGTGTTAACATAATTTCCTATTTCTGACATGCTTTCTAAACCATATATAGTTACTATTCTATATCTGGAATGATTTACTGATACTGTACTACCTTACGAGGTTTCAGCTAAACACAACAATATCGTAACATGGCATATTACATCACATATTGAATATACTGGGCAACCTTAACCATTTACGCCCGAATCTATATCGTACGGATAGGTATCGTACACGTTACAACCCAAAACTTCTCATATTGCACCAATATTCAAAATAACACGATAATCGATTTCTAAACATGCAACTGGTCTGTAAATTACTATACTGCTTCGAGGTTACTCAACTTGCCGAGGAAACTTAACTTTACATACCTTATCTCTAAGCTATTTGTCTGTCGGGCGGAACTCGGCCGGTACTTCAACTATTTTCTCCCAACTGCATTCATAAACATATCAATTAACACAAAATACAACTTTATTTCAAAAGGCAACGTCACTTTCGATATAATTTATAGCCTAAACTTAGGCTTATCGAAAGACAGCCAGAAACTCGCTATTTTTCAGCGGCCCAGAAGGGAGAAATATTCACTTCTCAGCTAGGAACACATAGACATTAATTTAAAGCAATTCCACTTACCTTAGCTCTGTGGCTCGACGATTCGTCGGCCATATTTTACGAAACTGAATCCGTAGGAATGCCCTCTGCTGCTAAATACTTCGGTATCTGGGACTAATTTGAGTTTGGGCAGCGTTTGGCAGTGTAATCGGACGAAAATTATTTAATTTTCTTCGTTCCTTTTCTCCCTTTGCCGGTTGCCCTCTGTTCTCTGGAAATTTAAAGGATTTTTATCAATTAAAACCGAAGTGGGGCTTTATATATTTGGGCCTGGACAAGGCCAATGTGTCACGGAGCCAACGCGGAGGCTCCTCCTCCGTGACACGCTGCCATCGCGGAGGGGCTCTGCCTCGGCTCCTTCCGCGATGGTTCGACAGGCTTCTCATCCGATCTTTCCCCGGGCCTTTCTCCCACATGTATGGCTTTCAAATATGCTTAACCAACGTGGGAATAGGTCATCTAAGTGCCGGGGATTCTACGGGGTATAACATTCTTCCCCCCTTAAGAACATTCGTCCTCGAATGTACACTGTTATCTAGAGGACTTTCCGGATCCTCTGGAATATGGAAAAATTTACTTTCTGGAAAAACTTCGGCAGAGTTTCCCCTGTAACATGGACTATAGCAAAAACCTGAAATGCAGAAAAGTCCAATACAGGCACTGCACACAATATTCTAAGATTCACTGAACAACTAAATATCACTTCTTCTTTATCATTTACCGACATACAACCACAAGATACTGCATAGGTAATAATTCGGACATACCTATCACCTGACTAGGCCTGTAATAAGCGAGGATGTCTGATCCTCATATCTTGATAGACGTAATATCCTTAGTGCGGAGTCTGCGAATCTATCTGTCTAGGATAGCTACTGGGACCTCTTCATAGGCCAGCTTCTTCGTAACCTGGATATTCTGGACTGGGACTACTCTGGACGGGTCCCCTATGCATTTCCTTAGCATAGCTACATAACAGACCGGATACATGGATTCTAATTCCGGAGGCAAATTCAACTAATGGTAACTGCTCATTTTGACTATTACTGAAATCTAGCACACACGCTCGCAACATGTCTTCCAGCGTCTGAATTGTGCGCTCAGCCTACTCATCTGTCTGAGGGTAGAACGCTGTGCTTAAATTAATCTGCGTGCCCAAACCTTTCTGAAATGATTGCCAGAATCTAACTGTAAATTGTGCTCCTCTGTCTGAAATAACGGATACTGGTATTCCATGTAATCTGACTACCTTTCTGATATACAACTCAGCATAATCTTCGGCCGAGAAAGTAGTTCTTACTGGAAAGAAATGAGTTGATTTTGTCAATCTGTCACTTGTTACTCAAATAGAATCATTTCCGTGTCTGGTACAGGGTAATCCTGCCACAAAATCCATATTCACTGCTTCTCATTCCCAAAGAGGCACAACTATGTTCTAAATTAACCTGCCTGGTTTATGATATTCTGCCTTCAACTGTTGGCAGTTAGGACACTGGGCTACCAGTAGTTCTCTTTAATGTCATGGTACCTCTTTGTCGTATCGGGATGAAGAGAATAGCGGGCGTAATGCGCCTCGCTCATAACCTGCTGACGATGCCCCAGAATATCTGGAGCGCAATGCGGCCTTTATATCGCCACACTTCATCCCCGGTTATCTGAAAATATGTCATCTCTCCTTACTGAATCTTATGTTTAAATTGAACCTGGCTAGAGTTCCTATACTGTCGTTCCTTTACTTCCACCACTAACGACAATGCTGCGACATTCCGTATTATCGTTCTGTTATCCGTTATTCTGCTATGTGAACGACTAAACCGGCTAACTAGTAAAATTCTCGGGTCTATTCCCGCTGTTCAGACGGCAAGTATGCCAACTCCTCATAGATCTACGGCTAAGGGCATCTACTACCGTATTAGCCCTTCCCGGGTGATACCAAATTCTCGTTTTTTAAGGCATAAACTACTGCAACTACCTCCAGGTCATGGGTAAGATAATTCTTTTCACGTCCCTTCAATTGCCTGAAAGCATAAGCTGTTACTTTACCATGCTGCACCAACCCTCTGTACCTTCTGGCGATACTAACACTGGAGTTGATGTTAACCTGGCTTTTAACTCTTGGAGGTTCTGCTCACACACCTCAGTCTACTGAAACTTTGCTACCTTCTGTGTCAATTTAGTCAAAGGTGCTGCTAAGGTGGAAAAAATCCTTCCACAGACCCTCTGCAGTGCCCGGCTAACCGCAGGGACTGCGTACTTTGATCAGGGTGGTAGATTTAGGCTATGTCTTCACTGTTTTGATTTTTCTGGGTATCTATCTGTACACCAGCCTCCGACACAATGTGACCAAAAAGGCTACTAAACTCAACTAAGATTCACATTTTCAAAAGTTAACATATAACTGACAATCATACTGGTTTATTATACTGGAGAATCTGACAAGTAATCTACCGGTATAACTAAAGCTTTATCTGGCCTTCTGACCGCATGCTAAGGCTACTGGTTGCTAAGGTAATCTTGAACAACTATCTGCACACCATGTGCCCGCATCTGATCAGGGGGGTCCTGATATTGATCATGACCTCTAACAATCTGGCTGCATAACCTTAAGTAACTGAATAGTCGAATGACCCGAATGCGGCAGTAGTCTAGCAATGTTCTAACTGTCCTACTTGAGTACTTATAGTTCGTGCATAACCGCAAACTCGTGGGCATCTAACTGCTCTGTTATTTTGCTGAAACCACTGTAAGGCTGGACTTATTCAACTTACTCCCAGGCGATCAATCTCTGAACCTTCACGGGGAGTCTACTGATCCCCTGATCTTAATAAACACTGTGCTAGCAGGGTACTATCAATTTCTTATGCCTTGTGTGTATCCACTTGGATTTATACTGCTATTCTGGAGAATTCTCAGTCTTATGAGTTATTCTGTAAATACTGGCCTTCTGCTAGGGCTCTGTATCTAAATATCTTACAAAAACCAGCTGAAATACTAGTCTGTCGCTGACTACTGATGTGGACCCTTCCCTGGGGTACCCACGGGTATTCTGACTGGGGCGGCCGGCTGACTTATGGGGTGTTTCGCATAATAACTGCTAGGTTGGCTACGGCCGACTGTTGCCTATAAGGCTGGGAAAACGACGTATGACCACTTAACATGCTAGAACAATTCTGATATTGCTAACCTCTGAAATTTGCCCATTCGGCCTCTAATCCGGGTTCTAGCACATGCGCTACTGTTACCGATCTTCAGGGATGCCTCCCTGCTAATACAGGCGCCAGCTGGTCAATAGACCGTCTAACTGCGCCCTTATTATCTAGCCATCTGTTTTAGGCCATTAATTCTAGTAAGCTCCTAGAGCCTAGATCCGACAACAACACATGAATCTATCAACTTAATAACTGAGAACTGAGATAGTTTTTATGACTTCATACGTAACTCACACTTAATCCACCCTCTCACTTCTTCTTTTCTTTCTTTCTTCTCCCTCTTTCTTCTCCTTTTTTTTTTTTTTTTTTTTTTTTTTTGGTCCCCCAATGCAATTTGTATAGGCTTTCTATTACTAATCAGCATCTGTGATTGTAGCCCTTATAGGCAGCCACTCACAACATATCTATGATCTGTATACATATATATCGCTAGCTACGTACAATATGTACTGATTTCTGCGGTAGTTCATAATCTCTGACAGGTTCTGCTGAGTCTCACATCGTACATGATACATTGCTTCTACAGCCTAATACCATCTCTTGCCCTGACTTATCATTTCATTGCATTGTCACCCCATTCTGAAAGTAACAAACATAAACATTCTAGTTATCGTCTGCTATTTAAAATTCCGCCACTCTTGCGATGTGGGGGTCGACATTTGAATCCTGTAGCCTTACTAAGCATATGCTAAGAGCCCATGTCTATCTGCTGGGCCTTATCTCTAGGCCACACTAGATTAGAATTGCTGTATCAGTAACTTCTTAACTTTTCCATAGCGGACATACTGCGGTATTCTGAACCGCGATCTTACTGTCAGCACGAAGCTTAATCCTTAATACAATACTTTATCAATCCGGGGTAGTTCTAATTTCCCCACAAGATCTGACATTCCTGCTTCTTCCTCTCATCTTGCTTAAACTGAACTCTAGAGTTCAAGGTACCTGCCTTTCGTTACTAATGAGATTACTGATCAAGCCTCGGCCTATACTTCTTCTGACGTATATTCAAGCCCATCTGATTCACATGACCTCTATATCTTTCGATGTTACAACTAGATCATAACTATAATCTTACAGGTATATCTTGCTATCTGTTAGCGTATATGGCGGACTTGGCCTTTTTCTGACTCAAACTTGACTATTATTAGGCATTCATCACTAGCAGGTCTGTTACCCCTACTTCGGGTAAGCTAACAGTCTTACTTTCTCTACTGGCTTATTGTCATAAGGGTCTGCACAACTTACGTAATCTTAGGGGCTCTTTATACTTTCTAACACTTACTAGGATCAATCAACCCATCTTTACTTACTGCATGCTTTGGTAACCCCATCTCTATGCCCTTCTACTATACTGGTATCAAAACCAAAAGGTGGGAATAGCCCTTTTCTTATTGCAACAAGTAAAAGCATTTAACTATATCAAACCCAAAAAGATGTATTTGGGATTCCTGCATTTCCCTCTCTTTCTTATACTTACCTGGTGGTCTGACATTATCTGTAATCATAATCAGATCTCATATAACTAATAAATAATTCAACTCACTTATACATTATACTTCTGACTTCCTATTCTGACGTTATCAACGTATACTGGGAGTAATGCCAATAAAGGTATCACGCTGGGAGGTCTCTGATACCTCCTCCTGCTGCTGTAGTTATCATGTAACTGATTGATGCTCTCTTCCATTGCTATTTCTGATCTTCTGCCTGTGATAGGGTAATGCTGATCTGCCTTTGTATCTGTAATCAGAGAATACGGTAAGTTCTCAGGGACTCAACCCTATACTGTACCGCTCTAAAGCACGACTGACTGAGAAAGAAGGGTAACCATCATATCATGCCTCGCAGCCTCCTGCCTATAGTATGTGGTGCACAACAGATCCATAGACAAGACTCTACTTAGCACGGCTTGCAGACTCCCTGGGATACGACCTGCTCTGATACCAAGTTTGTCACACCCCGCCTTGGGGGGTATGACTGGCACCTGGTGCCCTACTAGGACCTGACCTGCTGGACTGTTAAGTCTGGGCACATCTGGTGTCTGGCTGGCTCTAACTCATATTTCTGGAAACAAAGGGCTATATAACGGCTGTAAATACAGCCCCCGGCCCATTGGCCTATAGCCTTCTGTACCTGTACTAGCAGCTGACCAGAAACATACTAATTCAGAGGAACCTATGCGGGCCGACAAGGCCACCATGCTGTCTAGTTATCTGCAACTCAATCATAACGCATGAAAAGAACTACATGACCGGCAAGGTCACCACTACTGGCAAACTATGGCCCCACACGGCCATCATAAAATGAAGAAAGAGTAAAGGCAACTATACCACTGCACGGCCCCACACGACCGGCTCATCTGACCACAGGGAATATATACAGACTGCAAGCCTCTAGGAATGGTAATAGAACTGATCGGGACAGGGCCCCGACCTACCCGTACTATATAACAAAAGAACTAAAATACACCTCTGGAATTTAGTCTCCGGATGACAGGAGCTGAATACTTGATCGCTGACAGGAATCACGTAATGTCACCTGCTCGTCTATAAGTACCTGCAGGCAAGTAATGCAGCGCCCCATCGGGCGTCAGTACCGCTGGTACTGAGTATGTAAAGCAATAACTGAAGCAAAATCTGAATACAATAATATAACTGAAGAAACTGAAGTAGAGAGAATAGACTAACTGTCTGATAATGTAAATCATACCTTCTCTCAATCTTTACTGGGAAGGATAAGAGTCATACCTGAAAACGTATCGTGTTACTGCTGATCTACTTGTATCTAACATAACATGGCATAACATGAAATAACATAACATAGCACACACAAACCTTACCCGGCCCCCATAAGCCGGGAGGTACAATCAACACAGAATCTATGCCCCTACCCCGGTCATCCCATCTCCTATAGTGGCTGTAAGCATCCTGCCGGTCCCTGGGTATGCACTTGGGCATGCTGAGCCCCTGACTATAACTGTATCTGAGTTCGAAGGACTCTAAATCAACACCCCGGGCGTACCCGCTCGACGGGGGTGTATAAGGGCCGACCAAGACACAATATGGGGAAACTGGCATCCCATCTTCGTCCCCTTGCGAGATGGCATATCACTCCGTAGAGCGACGTATCCTCGTCCTCTGGCGGACGAGTCGATACAACTATTAACCCTGGGCGGTCAGGGATGCTAGGTAATCCAACCCCAATCAATACAATGGTCTCAACTAATCATGTTGTCTGTGAATCTCATAAACTAGGACTAATAGGTGTAAGGTACCGTATAAATCACATACTAAGCTAATAATAGTAATCTGTAAGTGTCTGATACATGCTGAGACAGGTAAGTATAAATATAAATATAGCCTCCTGTCAAACAGTACTGGGTAAAGTTATACGAGGAGGTGTTTCTGCTGGAAACTATACTGTTTACTAAGTTTCTGTGTTAACATAATTTCCTATTTCTGACATGCTTTCTAAACCATATATAGTTACTATTCTATATCTGGAATGCTTTACTGATACTGTACTACCTTGCGAGGTTTCAGCTAAACACAACAATATCGTAACATGGCATATTACATCACATACTGAATATACTGGGCAACCTTAACCACTTACGCCCGAATCTATATCGTACGGATAGGTATCGTACACGTTACAACCCAAAACTTCTCATATTGCACCAATATTCAAAATAACACGATAATCGATTTCTAAACATGCAACTGGTCTGTAAATTACTATACTGCTTCGAGGTTACTCAACTTGCCGAGGAAACTTAACTTTACATACCTTATCTCTGAGCTATTTGTCTGTCGGGCGGAACTCGGCCGGTACTTCAACTATTTTCTCCCAACTGCATTCATAAACATATCAATTAACACAAAATACAACTTTATTTCAAAAGGCAACGTCACTTTCGATATAATTTATAGCCTAAACTTCGGCTTATCGAAAGACGGCCAGAAACTCGCTATTTTTCAGCGGCCCGGAAGGGAGAAATATTCACTTCTCAGCTAGGAACACATAGACACTAATTTAGAGCAATTCCACTTACCTTAGCTCGGTGGCTCGACGATTCATCGGCCGTATTTTACGAAACTGAATCCGTAGGAATGCCCTCTGCTGCTAAATACTTCGGTATCTGGGACTAATTTGAGTTTGGGCAGCGTTTGGCAGTGTAATCGGACGAAAATTATTTAATTTTCTTCGTTCCTTTTCTCCCTCTGCCGGTTGCCCTCTGTTCTCTGGAAATTTAAAGGATTTTTATCAATTAAAACCGAAGTGGGGCTTTATATACTTGGGCCTGGACAAGGCCAATGTGTCACGGAGCCAACGCGGAGGCTCCTCCTCCGTGACACGCTGCCATCGCGGAGGGGCTCTGCCTCGGCTCCTTCCGCGATGGTTCGACAGGCTTCTCGTCCGATCTTTCCCCGGGCCTTTCTCCCACACGTATGGCCTTCAAATATGCTTAACCAACGTGGGAATAGGTCATCTAAGTACCGGGGATTCTACGGGGTATAACACCTTTTGCCTCCATTTTTGAAGTACTTTTTTGAGACTTTTGCTAGAAAATTTAAAGATCATTCTGCATATTTTAAAAAATCAAAAATCGAGTCTATTGTTTGATTCGTTATCGTTCTTCGAATTCGACGAAATTATTAGTGTTTGAGATACTGCTACACCATTAACAGGTTAATCCATTTTATCCTCAAAGGAAGTAATCCAAAAACATCGAGTACAGTGAGGGGATTAAATTCCTTAAGAACACATAGTGAATTCTGTGGACTCAGATATTATTCTTTTCTTGTTTTACATATTTGAACACAGGCCACAACAGTTTCAAAATAAGTGGTGTTTTAGATTTTTCATTTTGTTTCAAAATAAATGGTGTTTCACATTATCAAGAAGGCATTAATGATGTTCTTTCAATTTTACCCTTATATAAATGAAGAAAGATTTAGAAACTACTAAAGAGCTACATCTTTTTCAAAATATTTATTAAGGGTAAGTTAGTAAAAATGTATTTTACTTTCTAGAAATGAGTCATTTCTTAAGGGTTTGTCCAAACTAAAAATACCACTTATTTTAAAACGAAGGAAAGTAATTTTTAGTTAGCCATCATTTAATGAACTTTTAAAAATAAAATAGTTACTAATTCGTAAGTCATTTTACTACTCAAATATAGTATATGTGTAATATAGATATTCTAAAGCTTCTTTTCTAATTAATCTATACTATTAAAAGCACAACGATTTTTAATTAAAAATATTTATTAAATTTTTTGTCCTTTGTAAAAAATATTTATAATAGATAAAATTATTATTTATTAGAAAGCTTGTTAGTTAATTATTATTTAAATATTAGTTTAATATTAGGACTTTAAAATTAACTAAAGTTGTAACTATTAAATCTTTACTTCTTTGCACAAATCGTTTTTGTCGAATTCGATTTATAAATCATGCATGTAGAATGAAGTGTAAATCGTGTTTGTAGAATGTGATTTATAAGCATATTTGTGGAATGAGATTTATAAATCATGCTTCTCAAAAAGCAATTTATAAATCGTGTTTGTCAAATGCAATTTATAAAAAGTATTTGGAGAATTCGATTTATAAGTCATGTTGGGCTGAGGCGGATGCAATTTCAAAATAGTATTTGCGGAATGAAATTTATATGTTACAAATTCTATCATTTAAAACTTTAAAATCAATTACAATTTTGTTAACTTATAGCAATTCTTTCTCCATTAAACTAACTAATCATTAATGACAATAATTCTCTTCTTTATATTCTTCTTTCGATTAATCGAATGTTCTTGTTATTCACTCTCTTTAGTTAAATTTACATTATTCTTTCGTTTTAATTTATATGAAGATGTTTTATTAGACACATAGGGCCATAGTGAGTTTTGTTAGATCGAGGTTGTGAGGACCGTCTTGAGTTACTATGCACTGCAATCATTAGCAATCAGATAGTGGAACATATTGTTTGTACCTGTCGAGGCTTATGGGGGCCTAGGTAGGTTACTCTTGTATGGGTTGTACCTTCCAGGCTTATGGGGCCCGGTTAGGTTCTTATTTGTATATATGTGTCCCTTGTTGATTAGATACTACAGATGGTGAGATCGTTCAGGTTAAACTCTTGCCCTTTTGTATGATTATTTCAGTTCTTCAGCTCTTATTCAGCTATTACTGTACTGCCTTACGTATTCGGTACATATTATACTGACGCCCTCCCTGGGCGCTGCATTACTTTCCTGCAGGTGTGGATAGGCACAGGCCATGACCTTCGTAGCTTCAAGCCAGGGTTAGCAGCACAGTCAGCTCCCTTCCTCCGGAGCTAATAGTTAGAAGGTTTGCTATTTTGATTGTTCAATTTATGGGTAGATCGAGGCCCTGTCTCGACCACTATTCTACTCCTAGAGGTTTGCAGATGTACAGTTCCCTGTGGTTAGACTGTTGTTGGCCGTGGGGCCCAGATGTATGTTTCATTTTGTGATGACGGTCGTGTGGGGCCTTGTTTAGCTGTTGGATAGTGGCCTTATCGGCTATAGTATATGTAAGTCGCTTGATTTTCATCACAGTCATAACTAGACATCATGGTGGTCTTGTCGGCCCCCATAGGATTCCCTAATATTATTTGTTTCTGGGTAGCTGTTTTATTTTACAAGTGGCTATGCGGCCTTGTCAGCCAGGGGCTATGTTTACAATCGAGATATAGTCCGTTGTTTTCTTGAGTTGAGAAGTAAGTTTGCACCAGAAGTGCATAAATCCAGTCAGATCAGTCCAGACCCTAGTAGGGCACCAGGTGCCAGTCATACCCCCCAAGGCGGGACGTGACAGTGGTAGTACACAAAATTAATTGAGAGCGCCGGAAAAGCTAATGTGTTACTATTGTAGTAAGTCTCAAAAAGAAACTTATAAGTTTCAAAGACATTGGAAAAAAATAAAGTTGAGACTATAAATTATGGAAAGATCTAATATCTTCATATTACTACAATTGAAGCAGGTTATAAATATTTACGTAAAAGATTACCAATTATTTCCTTTTATTTGTAGTACATAAATATGGGTATGATGACGAAATTACATATGAAAGTAAACTAGAAGTTTACTGAAATAAATATAAGTTGGCATAACCGGTTGGCCATCTCGGTTAAAATGTGATGCAAAAATAATTGAGAATTCTTGTGGTTATATGTTGAAGAAAATAAAAGATTCTTCAAGAATTCTCGTGTTTCTCATTCTCATGATAGAATGATCATTATATCAACTAAGACTGGAATTATATTCCTTGAAATTTTGGAACTTATAAAAAGGTGAATATGGGCCCATTCACCTGCCATGTGAATCGTTTGCTATTATATAATTTTAATAGATGCATATATAGTATGGTCACATGTAGGGGTGTGCAAATTTTAGAGTAAATCAATAACCGAACCGATAATTTGATTATTGGGTTAATGGTTTGGGTTATTGATTTAATGGTTCGGGTATCGATTGTAATTATATAATTATCGATTATCGGTTCGGGGCTCGGGTTGGCCAATTTTTTTATCGGATAACCCGATAATCCGATATCATATTATTTAATTATAATTATATCATTGCTTTGACTAATTGACTTAGGGTTTTAGATATATCTCATTATTTATTCAATACTCATTCTCTATTCAATATTCATTCTTCAATACTCAATAGTCGTTGCCCGCCGTTAGCAGTCTAGCACAAATAATAAGCATTAACAGCAAACCATCTTAAGCTCTTCACCTTGCTTGATCCCAGAAGTATTTAGATGATCCTCCCGACATTGGCATGCTTCCTCAGTTTTCGTTAGTCCACTATCTCCTATAGTTGGAAGCGAACCACCTAACAATAAGTAGAGAAAGGTACTCGTCAGTCGCCTCTGTCTCTCAGCCTTCCTCTCAGCGAAGTGAGCAGTGATCTGCTAAAGTTGAGACGATTCAAATTTTATAATTTTATTAATTTTAACAGTGAGCATTGATGAGAAATCATATATTTCATTCCATCATATATGAGCAGTGATCTGCTAAGTGCTAAAGTTTATTGGAGATCTGCGAAAGTTTTTTTTCACAGATTATTCGAGAAATGATGCATTTTAAAAGAGCAGGGATGTACTTTAAGCTCTAGGGATATGATGTTTCGATTAAATATTTTTGTGAAATATTAACGGTTAACCCGATAATCGATAAACAAAATCGATAATTTTCAAAACCGATCTGAACCGACCGATACGCAGCCCTAGTCACATGTGCTTTGATATTAACTTGCAATTGGTTTTTGCAAGGTTGTTTGCTCGAATTGTTAAATTAAAAGCACAGTTCCAAATTATAAAATCATATTGATAATATTGGTTCATATCTAAGTTGGTTTAGCAAAAATTGTATGCTTCCAATTATAGATAAATCATTGGTTATAAGAACAAATATCGCAAATAAAATTTGGTATGAGATATGTTTATTTAACATATAGCAACACCTGAATGCATCAAGCTAACAAGGTTCCTCTATCACAATTGGTTCAAGGTCAGGAACTAATAATTCCATCTAAAAATTTGAATGTGCGGTATATGATTCAATTGCTCCACTACAACGCACAAAGATGATTTCCAAATGAGCTTGGGGAGTAAATGTTAGTTTTCCTAACATTAAGGGGAGAAGTGATTAGCAGCTGAAATTGTGTGTGGGATGAATTATCTAGATCCTCGGGAAAAAAATATGAACTTAAAGTTCAAGAAATAATTCACTTGCAAAATATTACAAATAAATTTTCAAATGTATTTGCTGACCTTATTTTATAATTCAGCTGGAAATGCTCTAATAAGAGTCCTTGAAGGACAAGTCTATGACACGCCTGAAGCGTTATAGATCAATCGATTCTAAAAATAAAAACTCCTTGAAAAAGAAGAAGAGAAAATGATCAAGATGGTCAGAATAATAAGGCAAGTGCTTTAAAAGGAGCACCACGACATAATATTTCATAAAACCTTGGCAAAGGTTCAGGTACCTGAAATGATGAAAAATGAAGAGATCTTGATAAGTTATGTCGTATTGGACCGATATCAAAATGATTATTGACGATACCTTTGATATAATGTAGCACTCAATATTATAAATATTGACGAGGATCTTGAATTCAAATCTATCAAAAAGTGTGGACAGATAAATGATTGGCAAAAAAAAATACAATTCAAATATAATGTCAATGCGGTATAAATAGATTCTTGTGCGAAAGGTGAAATAAATAAAATCGTAAAATAGTATGATCTGTGCCTTGTGGCATAAAGGTTTTCACAAACCCTGACATTATTAAATAGAGAGGTCCTCCTGTGGTGGATGCAATTATTTTGAGCTTGCTCATAAGTGTGGCAATACATGAAAACTTGACATGCATATAATGAAATTATTTTCATATCTAGATTGACAGTAAAGGATATATGAAAATCCCTGAAGGAATTAAAAAGTTTTAAAGCGATTCTATTGAATACCCCAATGGATGTGAGATCGCTTAACATAAATAAAGATCAATTTCGATCTCATGGAAATGGTTAGAAAGTATAGTATTTTAGTGTAATTGGTGACTTTTATATTCTGCTATTACTATCCATGAGATAATATTTTTATCATGTGTATGAAAAATATAATTTCACTTTTGTTAGAGATACGAGTAAATGAAAATACTGATATGAGTTTATTATTTCTAACCAATATTGTCAAAGGATTGTTGGTTATGCAATACAAGAAAGTTATTTAATTTTATGTGAAAATAGTGCAGAATACATAGCAAAACTAAAAGGGGAATTCATAAAAGGAGATGGAACGAAACACTTTTCACCAAAGTTTTTCTACACACATGAGCCTCCAGAAAAATGGTGATATCAACGTACGCATTATCTATCAAATAGACATTCAAGGGGGAGTGTTATGAATGTATTTATATTATAGTGAATGTCTATAAAGGTATTTGTATTGCAGTGAATGTGTGTATAGTATTACAGTGAAGGTCTATTTTTTGGAGAAAAGTTAGGAGGAATTATCCCTATAAATAGAGTAGTTTTCCATTCATTGTATTTGTTCCCTTTAGTCCCATCAAGAGTAATAAGAATTATTCTCTCTTCTCTTTTTTTTTACAATATTCTTTCTCTTGCTTTATCATTTCATAGCACTTCTCAAACTTTATATATTTTTTTTGTAAACATATACTACAATTAAAACTTTATTTAAATGTTACTATCATTCGCACTCACATTTTAAAATTCATTGTAATAATTCTCAATAACAAACCAAAAAACATTTTCTCTTAGAATTTTGATATGTGAAGGAGAACTTGCAAAAATAATTAATAGTAAGAGAAAAATAATGCTATAAAAGGATAAATTTGATCAAAAGCTAGAAACTTGAATACGAAGATATCATATATTCTTTAAAGAATGGTTGAGAGATATATGACAAGTTAAAATTACGAAGGACAATAATAGTTCAACAAGATATTTAATGAGTTTCAGGGAGAACATAGTGTATGTAGACTTTACTTTTATTTTTGTATTTAGAAAAAATATTTTAGATATATCCTCGAGTCCAAAAAAATATTTTTCAGAATATATTTAAAAAAAATATAAGAGTAAATAAACTATCATTAATCACAGATAATAAAAAAATGTATTTTAAATAATTGATATAATTACCAAGCGAGTTAAGACTATCTTATATTAATTGTAGAAATATTTAAATTTTAGCTTGTAGTAAATTTTCAATTCAACTAGAGTTATGCCTACTTAAAATTTTTGATAAAATTAGCAATGGACTATATATATATTGGTCTTCAAATTGATTTATAACATTTTAATGAGAGAAGGAAGAATGAGTTTATCAACATTGATATTAATGTATGTATTGTTTGAATTTATGTTTTTCATCAATAGTTTATTTTATATTTAATTCATTGGTGTACGCATTATATGTATGAGGATTTGTGTAGGCAAGATTTCTTCTCTTTTATTAATGTAGCTGAATATGAATGACATTTTCTTCCAATTTAGATAAAGTTTCATCTATTTAACATTATTTTTATTTTATTTTACATAATTAACTTTTCTTGTATATAATTTTTTTTAATTCACACAATATATATGTAGAATGCAAATACATTAAACCTAATAAATAAACAAGAGCGTATAACTTAAACGTATATATAAAAATATTAAAATAATAATCATAAAAAGATACTTAATCGTTTTATAACAATTTTACAAGAGAACTGTACTATTTATGATGTAATTATAAATTACAATAAGAAATAATATGACTTACAATAAAGCACTTAGGTGAAAAATAAAATAGAAATATCACATATAATACCATAATATATAATTTTTCAAATTTAATAAGTACACCAACAAAATGATTTTAACTATCCTCGGAGAACAGGTTTTCTGGTTTCAGCTCTTAAACCCTAGAACTCCAATTCCAATTCCATCAAAATTCTCGAAAACCCGTTAGGAATATTATACCCGAAAAGGAAGTGTGAAGTGGAAGGGAAGAAATGGCGTTCAGATCAAGAGAAATGATGAAAAAGCTAGTGAAGAATATAGGTGGAGAGAAGAATTTGGCATCTGGAGTTAAACAGCAGCTTCAGAAATGCGTACCAAATTCAAAAGTCGTCATGGGTCGCGCTCAGCGCGGTCTCTTCGCTGGCCGCCACATTCAGTTTGGCAATCGTGTCAGTGAAAAGGGTGGAAATACGTGAGTTTTTTCTTCTTTTTATCCTCAAATTTATATGTGAGATTTTGAGAAGTTCCTCTGCAGATTCTGTGATTGTCTCTTGCTCGGATGTTCTTTCAACTTTTTAGTTTACATTTTGTTATTAGTTAGGTATGTTTTCACCCGTTTAGGAATTTCCCCCATTCCCTCAATCCAAAGAGATAGAGGAATTTCATTAGTTGTTTGTTTTATAGCTTTGAATGGCATTATATTAGGTACTAATCTGTCAACATAGTGTGGACTGAATTAGTTTTCATCTAAAACATGCATTCTTAGAAGATTGTGGTTTTGCGATTGGTTTCGCAAAATATATAAAAGTTATTGAGTTAAAAAAGCAGAAGATCGTAATTGGCTAAAAGTTTTCAGAAAGCATCTTCTGTTTCACTGTGTAAGTATGGAAATCATCTTTTAGCTGCTACATGAATGTCATTTACAATGCCAACCACTTCAAAGAAAAAAAAGAAACAATTTAAAGCCAAACATGGTTTTAGGCCTTGTTCTGCTCGAGCCTAAGCAGCTTCTGTAACACGGAACTGAGCAGTATGAGAATTTGATAGTTTTCATTAATGAGTTATAACAACTTGGAAGGGGTTTCTTTTTGAGCTGCATTTAGTTGTTTCCAAAGTGTATTTTGGGATCTCAGTTATTGCCTGATTCAAGAATCGCTTTCTTTATGATGATTTTAGTTAATGCAAAAAGCAGTGAACATGAAAATCCTTAATCCTTTTAGTCCTTACTAAATATGTCCGTTTGATTTAGCTACACATCAGCAGTTAAAAATCCTTCTCGTTGTTTGGTTTTCTGGCTTCCGAGGATAATTCTCAAATTAGAATTTGGTATATCACCAAAATGTATGTTCTGGATCATCATTTTCTTGAAATCTGTGTTGTGCGTTAGAATTTTGTAAACAAAAATTGAGAATGCGCAATGAGGCAAGAAACTAGCAGCATACAGTCTCTTTCTATTTCAAGAAGTCCATCCTTTATCTAGTTACTGACCTGTGTGTCAGTTTGGTTTATTGAACTTCTGTCAATTGTTTTTGAGTGGTGCTTCCATGTTTCCAAAAAGTGAAACCTGTTTTGTAAGAATTTCTTAAAACAGTACTTCGCCACTAAAAAAAGAGAAAGGAATTTCTTAAAACAGTGTTTTCTAAATGTAACTTTTGGTTTTTCTTCACATTTTTATGTTCAAGCGAGAATTGTAGGCAATGTGATGCACCCAAGGGTGTAGCCTACTGTTTAATGAAGTGACTTGAATATCGTCTCAGGTTCAAACCCCAATAGAGGCAAAAATTCTCGGTGATTTCTTCCCTTTTGCTCAGGTCTTAGTATATGGATTTATCAGGTACCTGTGCTGGTGTATAGGTAGTAGATACCCGTGTAATAGTTGAGATGTGCGCAAACTAGCCTAAACACCACGGTTATTAAAAAAAATATAGGCAATGTGATGAGCATCAATTATGGTCTACCTACTCTTGAGAGGTCCACTTTCTAAATTGGAATAAGAAAATAACACAACCTTCTCATTTGTCTCCCAGTGCAGCCCCAAAAGAATCCGTAAAGACTATCGTGGGAGAGTAATTTTTCCTTTGGAAAAATTTTCTTGGGAGGAAACTATTTGGTTGTGGTGGTGGAAGTTTTCTGCATTCCTCCCTAGTTTCTGACAACAATTTTGCATTCAGTCGTGTATAACATTAGCTCCTTTGATTACTATGCTCGATTCTCCATTATTCCGTTTCTCATTTTCAGGAAGTTTGCTCAGTTAACACTACAAAGCTTTCTTTCTTCCACAAAGACGGAGGAAATTTTGTAGGGAGTGGAAGGATAGATAAGAGAAGGAAAAAAAAGTTGCAAACATCTCTTCCTCCATTTCTCTGGCACTACGAGTTTCACCCTCTTTTCTGCCACACTAACCTTTTTTTTATCTTGCTAATTAAATTGCACTATATCTGGATTCGGGATTTGATGAAATAAATTATATCTAGCAAGCTAGCGAAAGCTAGAGATAGAGGGAGAGAGATCCTCACAAAGTTTGACATTCCCCCGTGCTCCAATATGTATGACACGGATTCCTGTTTTGGTCCATTCAAAAGGACTCTCACTTTTTATTTTTTTGAAATGGAAGTAAAGTTTTAATATAAATAGCAAAGCACTAAAATTTTGCTGCTAGAAAATTACAGAGTCAAATAACCCGTTATCCAAAAACAAAGAGAAGAATTCCTTCCAATACAGATTCCTATTTTGCCACTTTTTTGGAAATGCTTTAATTTTACCATCCCCATTTTGCCTTTAGTGTCGTGCGCTTATCAGAGTAACTTGGCATGATGATGTACTTTTTGTATGTAATATATATTTACCTGTGTGCCAAAAGTCTTTTTTTAGCTTTCATGCCTAGTCAAACACCGTTAGTCCATTGTATAAAATGAAATTGAGGGAGTATACATTTTTGGGTTATACAAGAACTATTTTGTTTTTATAATGGTGGAGTCCGAGCCTGCTTGTGTTTGCAAGAAGGCTTCCCTTGAGAGGGAAAGATGTTCTGATCAGTATTCAAAGGGCTATCCTCATTGAAGTTATGCAGTGCATTTTTCAATTTGTTGTCAGCACTTCGAATATTTCTGGAATCTTACATATTGATTCCTCATTTTCAAAATATCTCCATTTTTCTCAGGCTTAAAAAATGATGTTCCTTTTGAAATAGGTTTCTCCAATTTCTGAAAGGCTAAAAACAAGTGACTGCAATTAGCTTTCCTGAGTTGTATAGATGATTACATCCCTTTTTGGTTTAGAATGTCATAGAAGTCAAAGGTTATGGTTACTATCAAAATGAGGTACTCTAGTGGCATCGTCAAATCGGTATGTAGATGTTTCTAGCTACAGCTTGCTACCTTTCGGTTCTAGCAATGAGCTTTATGTTAGTTTCTGCCTTGTTTTTCCCCTTATCCGTGTGAAACACATTCCTGGAAGAGAAATTTTATTCCAGTTGCTTTTACCTCTTTTGTTAGATAATTGACAAAATCTAACCTAGTATAGATCTGTCCAATTTTCGCATATACCTGATCATGGCCAAAACTCTGAAAAATAATGGTTTGAGCTAATCGGTGCTTCACTCATATACAAGTACTTCTCCTGCCTTTGCATACCTTCTTTACTAAATTAAATATTTTTGTTTCACTTTGGATAGCCTAGACCAATGGCCAACTATTGTGAAGGAAAAAGTTTGTTATTCATTTGGATACTTGAGTTTAAGATATTATCTGAACTCACTAACATATGTACTTCTTACTCTTCTGTCATTAAAAGAATAAAGATAAAAAGCATGTCCTAACTTCCACTTTTGCCTCTCTGATACAAGTTTATACAATTTAAAGTACACATCTAGATTGTCAAGAATGAGTATCAATGTTTTACATTTGTGTGGGAGTTGCAAGTTGGTGAGTTGTCTTCTGGGGTGTTTCTCTTGATGAGAAGGAAAAGGGTTTGATCAAATCTATTTTTGCTAAAAGCACAAAATGCTTGGTTTTGATGGCAAAAACTTATTGACCCAACGAAGGTGCAAGCTTTTTGATCCCATTCTTCCTTATTTGGCTGCATGAGCAAATCAATTTCTTATGCTAAATTGGTTATGAAGTTTAGGTAGATAAAATATTCAAGATAAGAGAAGATATTAAAGAAGGCTCAAGACATGCTTTTTTGCTAATAAGCGATGAAGCAGATCAACCACATAGTCCGAAGTAAGGTTAGTGACAGGAACTTAGCTATCTTTTGGTCAGGTTTTCCAGTGTTGGTTCCTCTACTAGAACTTAGACCACTTTCCTCGTGATGGGGTTGCCCTAGGGATCAACCCTTAGCCCATTTTATTTGCATTGGTAAAGGATGAATTGACGTGACATATTCAAGGGGAGGTGTCGTGGTGTATGCTATTCATAGACAAGATAATATTAATTGACAAGACGCTTGGTGGAGTTAATGGAGGCTGGAAGTTTGGAGACAAACCCTCGAGTCTAACGGTTTCAATTAAACAGGACTAAAACAAAATACTTGAAGTGTAAGTTCAGTGACGTAACGCCATGAGGCGGAGGTAAAAGTGAAGATCGATGTGCAAGTCATATCCATAAGAAGAAGTTTTAAGTACTCGGATCCATAATTCAAGAAAACGGGTACATCGTATTGGAACAAGGTGGGTGAAATGGAGGCTCGCTTCGGGACATTGTGTGATAAGAATGTGTTGCCAAAGCTTAAGGGTAAGTTCTCCAGAATGGTGGTTAGACCAACTTTGTTTTATGGGGCAGAGTGTTGGTTAGTCAAGTATACCTATATCCAGAAGATGAATGTATCAGAGATAAGGATGTTTAGATGGATGTGTGGGCATTCTTAGAGAGATATGATTAAGAATGAAGTAATACAAGATAAGGTGGGAGTGGCGTCCATGGCAGACAAGATGAGGGAACCGAGGCTGAGATGGTTCGGGCATGTGAAGAGAAAGTGCGAAGGTGCATGGATGCGCCAATAAGGAGGTGTGAGTGGTTGGCTATCACAAGAGTTAGGGGGGGTGGAGGTGGGTTGAAGAAAACTGGAAGAAGGTGATTAAACAAGACATGACACAACTTCAACTTACCGAGGACATGACCTTAAATAGGAAGGTATGAAGGTCGAGGATTAGGGTAGAAGGATAGTTGGTAGCCGAGTGGAGTCACACTTTAGGTGGGATAGGTAGGGGACTAGCCTCCTACTTCTCTGTACTAGTAGTATTATTTAGTAGTCACATAGCTTCATACTTTTTGACTTGTTTTACTATCTGTTGCTCATTTGCTCTATATCTTGTTATTTGCCGTCATATTAATTTTTCTTGCATCCATGCTTCGGAATCATTTTCTCTCTTCCTTCCTTTTCTCTTCTTTCCTTCTCTTCTCTTTGGAGCTGAGGGTCTTTCAAAAGCAGCTTCTCTGCCTCTGCAGGATAAGGTCTGCGTACATTATACCTTTCCTAGACCCTACTTATGGGATTACACTAAGTATGTTGTTGTTGTTGTTGTTGTTGTTGTTGTTGGTTCCTCTACTAGAAAACATTCCGTCACAATCAAGTGTAGTAGTGGTGGATAATATCCTAAGAGACAAAAACATTGTATTGTGACTTGTGCTGGAAAAATATGATCTTAGTCTAATGTTCGCTAGGAGTCTTTTAATCTTGTTAGAGATTTGTATGTCAATATAAAATGCAGAGAATTTCTATATTAGAGAACCTAAATTATTGCATATTGAATTGAGATGGGTCTAAATGGAGCTACATGGATCGTGAAGATTCATCTAGTTGACCCCTCTGGATTGAGTTATTATTGTTGCTTATTTAGCTCTAGAGTCTGGCATAATAACAATGCTTTGTTGGTATTGTCAGTATTTGTATTTTATCCGTGCTTTGTTGGCATCTTCTTCACACAAAGGTGTACCTAGTGGTCAATGAAATGAATGGGAACCCTGAGGTCTCGGGTTCAAATCCAAACAGAAACAAAAGCACTAGATGATTTCTTTTCCTCTGTCCAAACCTTGATGGACAGAGTTACTCAGTGTCTATTCTAGTGGGAGGTAGTAGGTAGCTTGTGGAATTAGTCGAGGTGCACACAAGTTGGTCCAGCACCACGGTTAAAACATATGTTTCTTATGATTCTGATTTCCTGAACAACTTTATCAAAAAACAAAAGAAAATCCCTGAACAAAAGGGTATTATGGAGAATTGGTTTAGGCAAGGGAGACAACTAGTGTTGAGTTTCTTTGGGAAAATTTAGCCTGATTATCACTAAATTCAAATATAATTACCTGTAGTTGCTTTATACTTTAGTTGGCTCGCAAATGCTGCTATATGTGTAGTTTGCTCCTTTGGATCATAGTTTCTCTAGCTACTCTTTGTTCCCAAAGATAGAAAAGGTAAGGTTGCATTTCTAAATGCAGTTTAATCCTGATTTTATGTAGTGAATCATAATAAACTGAGATTCTCTACTTTCTCCAAAAAATAAAACTGTGATTATTTGCTTGAACAGGTCGAGGAGGACTTGGAAGCCTAATGTGCAAGAGAAACGACTTTTCAGCTATATCCTAGATCGTCATATTCGTGTGAAGGTTACAACTCATGCCCTGCGATGTATTGACAAGGCAGGTGGTATTGATGAGTACCTGCTGAAGACACCTTACCATGAGATGGACACTGAATTAGGCCTCTTCTGGAAAGCTAAGATCGAAAAGTTGTACGAGGAGCTCGGGAAAATGGAGGTAGTTTTCTTTACACCTGAAGATGAAACAAAACTTGAAGAGCAATTTAAGGAAGTAAAGTTGGAAGAACGAGCAGCCCGTAGGGAAGCCAGAAGGAAGATGTATGGCTGGTCACCCAAATCCGAGCTAAAAGCAGATTCTGAGGGAACTGACGGAGAAGGAAGCTTATCCACTGACTTCCATGAAGGGATGGTCGCCAATGCTTGAAAGCATTCGTGTGACAAAATGTTGCTGGTTCCTGATATTGAAGGGCTTCTTTTTTTGGACCTAGAATGTTTTTGTATTCCTGACATTTAGTGTCTAGAGTACCATGAATTTTGCCTTGCATCTGATTGACTGTAAAACTTTTCTACCTTGATAGCAAGCCTAGTAAAGGTGCTATATGGATATAATAATGAGAAATGCTACAGTTATTACAATACTATGTAGTTAAGCTTAGTTAAATTAATCATCTTTAAAGGTCCATACATTACCCAATCATTTTGAATTTAAATACTACGTTTAATGTAATAGAAACTAATGTTGTTGCATTATTCTTATAGATTTATTGTTTTATATGTAAAGTATTGTGTAAGCACTTACAAACTCATTAATTTTGCATTCAAGTGTTGAATGATTGATTCTGAGACATACGTGCAAACACGTACAATAGGAAGTAGAAGAATGAAAAGAAACAAAAAGAAAAAGTCCATCTCCTAAATTGGAATTGCTTTCTAGGTGTGAATTTTAGTAGCTCAGTTGGTTGATTACGTGATTTGAGACTAAACTGAAACGATTGTTGCAATTATTTGTATAAAGAATTGTTTTGCATTCTTCCTTGTGTGCGTTCTGATCTTCATATGATTTTCCCAGATGCTATCTGTCAATAAAATGGGCAAGGTAAAAACTGCCAGGCTTTCTCTTGTATATATATACATCTCTAAAATTAATTTAAGCAACACCAGGTATATAATAATAAAATATGAGTAACGGAAGAGGCCGGAAACGGGAAAAAGGTTGTTGTGGCTTTGTTTCATTAGCTTCCACGTTATCTTGGTGTTCAAGATTCTCCTTACATAATTCGTTCAACTCCGAAGAAGATGGCTTGCTTCTTTACAACTTACTTCTGACTATGCCTCCAACGAAAGGTTTAGCAGATTGCCTTCAGAATAAATCAGGGAAAGGGCTGCCAGAGCTCGAAGTTGAATAGCACACCAAGAACATTCTTTCGGGGCTCAGTTACATTCACAACAGAGGAATTGCTCAGTGTGTCATAAAGCCACACAATTGCTCATGGTCAAGATTGCAGATTTGGAACTTGCCATAACTTCGGAACAGAGCAGGAAAGAAAAGCATGGACAGAGAGGAACAAAAAGGTATATGGCAGCAGAAGCAGTAGTTAACCAGGAGTACGGACCAGAGGTTGATATTTAGGCTCTTGGCTGCACTGTCTAAAAGTTACAGAACGGTGTGGAATCAAATTCAGGCAGCAAGGATACAACGGTTGATGTGTTATACAAAATTGAGGAACCCAAATTTCATAATGCCAAGTTGTTGGGTGAGGCACAAGATTTTCTGACAAGGTGTCTAGCCAGTAATCCCACCTTGTATTGGATTGCCGACATGTGAGTTTTTCCAAATAAAACGACTATGTCCATCCTGCAAAGACAAGGAAGAATCAAAGTTACATGTCCCATTTACGGGGACCTCACCAAAAGAAATCATTCAATACACTGCCACACATTCACAATTTGATTATAGAACATTAACACAATCAGAATGTATCTGCAGAATTTGTAGAAATTAGAAAAGGAATATCTGCACACGATGATGAACAGGTGCAGCCCCTTGTTACTTCTAAAAATTACTGTATATACGTTTACAGTTGATCAACATTCCTCACAAAGCACAGCTTCTTGTTTTATGTGTTATTTGGTCATGGATGAGTGGCATCAGTTTTGCAACTGCAGGAGTAAGCTCTGGCTTTGTGAACCTAATGTCACTAAAGGTAATTAATTCTTGAATCTGAAGATACTAAAAAGCCATATTACGTGGAGAAATCATCAGAGAATGCTCTCAGCATGAATGTGTTTAACTGATCGTTATAGTGTGGTCTGCATCCTGCAATGTTTAAACACATCTTTTGTGATCCAATAGAACAATTCAGAACGAATATACCGCCAACACTGCTTGACTCTAGGTACCAAAGAGATTTGACAACTTTGCTATATCAGTCCAAGTACCAATAGACGCAAAACATCCTGAGAACACTAGGAGCCAAAATAATTCAGGCAGCAAGGTATGAAATATCTTCTGTTGCCAATTATGATTAGGTCCCCAATTACAAGGTACTGTATTTAAGCAACTGGGACTAAAGTTCCTGTATTTTCCCTGACTCACACTCTAACTTGCACCTTTTGCAGGTTAGCAACATTAATGAGTTCACAGTATTACTGAATACCACAGAGAGTACTATTCTTTCTTCAGAAGAGAAAAGAGCTAAGACACTTGAATTTTATAACCTGAATATATATGTCCACCCAAGAAGGAAAACTATATCAAAGAGCAAAAAACACAAGTTATAGATGGAAAAATAGCTTAGATGACACCATGAAAAGAAATCATTACCAAGATTCCTTAGTTCTAGACATTTCCAAGACAAATACAATGTCAGGCTGTCTCATTTTTAAGAGTTGAGCACTGAGCTTTTCACTCATTGTAACACTTGAATTCCCATGGAATTTCGGGTTAATGTGATCTCATTTAAAATACAGATCTCGTTAGTTCCTATGAAGAAACTCAAGTTCTAAAGTGAAACATGTTAGTGAAGATAATAGTACCAGGAACAAAGTCCATGCCCTTTTTTGCGGTCTTCGATCTTGAATCGAAAGTTGTCATTTGCCTTTTGTCCATCTCATTATATGCTTTGTCCATGGCTAGTAGTTGTCTAAATTGATGGAAAATTCTGTAGATCTGAATATCGGCAGCCCATTTGGCGAGGAAGCCATCCACTTGATTGGTTTCTCTCATACAGTAGGAGGCCTCAAGTTCCTTATCTATGATCTGGTTATGGATCTCATTTGTAGTGTCCTTGAGTTTCTAAGGAATGTACCAGATTCTGTTGATACAATTAATAACGATCATCGAGTCAACTTCAAGATGAAGTTTCTGTGTCATCGTAGACTGAGAATCGCCTATTGATTCTAGATTTTCCCCTTTTTAGGAAATGAAGTTTCCTGTTCTTAAATTCGAACTTACTGAGACACGTACTACTTGACAGATTTGCATCCATATCTCAAGTGGTGGCCAAACTTGTTCAGTAACTGCAGCATCAACGACATCCTGATGTGATGCCAATACAACACACAAATTAACGGGAACTCTCTCCTTAATATATAGCTAAGAGAAGCACCCAAGGGCGTGGTCTATGGTCAATGAAGTGGGAGGAAAGCCACGAGGACTTAGGTTCAAATTCCAAGAAAGACAAAACCACTAGGTGATCTATTCCCATCTGCCTGGTAAAAGGTAGCAGGTATTCCATGAAATTAATCAAGGTGCGGGCAAGCTAGCCCGAATTGGTAATCCAAAAAAATACAGCCAAGAGATTCATCTAAAAAATAAATTTAAATAATAACATTGTCAGTAATTGTTAATTTACTGAAATATAAGGGAAAAGATCACGTGATGAACTACAATTTAGTTCGCTAGTTAAGGATAATCGCACTTTTGGTCACTTGGTTATTGATAAATTCTAGTTCTGGTCCTTATTATATTTGGCTAGGCTCAGTAATCTTCAATTAGCAAAAATGTGTTTTTTTGGTCCTTTATATAGGACATATGTGAAACTCATAAATTTTTAGAACTATACTGCCCTCAAATATGGTGTAATATTATATATTTAACATAACACATCGACAACTGAATGGTTTAGCATTAACTTATGTGCTTAACCAAAAATTAGGACGACCAAAGTCAGAATTTTGTAGATGGGGACTAAAAGTGCTAATTTCCCTTATATTTATGAATGTAAAATATTAAAAGCACCATGAGTATACAAAAATCCAATGAAGGACAAGGAGCACACTTTGAACCATATCGCCCAGCTTCCTGATTTGTAGATACTTATGACATGTATGTTGAAGCAACATACATGAATTTGCAACAGAGTTTACAGTCTGATATTGGACTAGGTCTTAAAATTAATCAAAGAAACCGAATAGATGCAAACACTTTATAGAGGTTATATCAGATAAATGATGAAGATGTTGTTCTCCTCCAACACCATCTCTAAGACCTAACAGATCATTTCATGGTGCTTCAGCAGGATGAAGCATACTATATTTCATGTTGGTATGAACAGATCTCTTTTAGCGGAAAGAGCACGATTAGTTGGAGCAGATAAAGGCATGCAATAGTTACCAAACATCAAATTAACATAAGACATTGCTGTCCTATCATATGTACCTCTTATAGGCATAAGTCCCATGACTCTTAGCAACATGATCACCAATAGCAGGACCACTGTTTTGCATCGCATGAATAACCAAGAAATGCTCATTCAATTCTTTGAAGAAACCATTCCCTCCATAGCTCCCATGCCTCAAGAAAAATTATCAGCATTTCTCAAACTACATGTGTTATGTTTTTAGATGTCAATAGAAAATGAGAAAAGGCACTTTTTGGATTGCACTAAAAAAGCATCTTTTAAATTGCACCTCTCCATCTCACTCATTCATTATTAATAGAATTAGAGGTGTTGCCTCAGATTTTAGACATCAAAATATGATTTCTTTCTCCCCTCTAAATCGTTATCTGCGTTTTCAAAATAAAAACATTGTGGAGTCGTGTGATTTGCTTCGCCATTTGAGTTTGCCGAATTTCTGTAAATTGAAGTGCTGCTTTTACAGAATCATTTTCTGTTCTTTCCTGAGAGGAACTAATACATATACCTTGGACAACAGTGAGGAGATTAAATTTCTTAAGAACACAAAATAACCTTGTAGGCTCGGAATAACTTTTTTATATATTTATGATTTTATTAAACTAACGTTTCTGCTTCTCCGTTTATGAACACAGGATACCAAGCAACATGTACTTCATTACTTTTAAGGAAATAATTTGACTAGAAAATCTCACATAACCTCTACAGTTTGAGTGCACAATCGGTTATTGTCAGCTAGTATTTCTCCTACCACTCATGATTTCCTAGAGACATAAAACTTAGTTGAGAAAGAAATCTGGAGCCATATAACCATTGTTCACAGAGGAAGCTCCTGATTAGCAAGTAATAGGTTTCAGAAATGAACAATGTGGGTCCGGTTCTATTGATTCCTGGATTGGATCAAAAACAATTCTTGAATAAGGCCAGGGATGAATCGAAAAAGAAATCTTTATTGGTAGATGTTTTTCTTTGTCTTCTAAGATGTGCAGATAAAGAGAAAGAAAATATCCTACTTTCCAGTGATCTGGTTTGTCCCAAGCAATATTTTCTTTGATAAATCTCAACAATATAAGAGTTAGAATCTGTCCAACGGAGAACCTATTGCTTAGACCAATGACAATTGGTCTAGGATTTCAACAGAATAACAATGATTGAGGAATAATGTTTATATGTATGCAAGAAATATCACGAGAAATTACCAACTGCAAAATCATCAACTGTTTCTATTGGCAAGTCCAACTAAAACCAAGTAAAGTTCAAACCACATGACACAAGTTTTACCAATGAAGTCCAACTCCAGAAAGGACAACTCGGGAAAGTGAAATGAGTAAGACAATTTCAAGCAAGCAAGGAAAATACAATGACATAAGAGTTGGGAAATGAATAAGCTAGCACATGGAAAAAATTAAATACAAGAGATAACTCTTGCCACACTGAATCCTACAGCCACAGCATAAGCTTATGACAGAAATCTACAAAACCATATTCGTTCGAGACAGGAAAATCATAGTTATATTAGGTGCATTGCTCAAAAGATCTTTTATCATATTAGAACAGAAATACAAACATTTTCAAGTTTTAAGGATGAGATACCACACATGGAGTTCTCATCTTGTTCAATTCTTCACCGCTTCCTGTTATGCCTCCTGCTGCTCTTCTTACGGCTAGTCCGCTCTTCAGAATCAGAGTCAGAATCTGAGGACTCAGATGTTGAGCTGTATTTCCGGTGTCTTCTCTTCTTCTGCTGCTTCTTCTTCTTCTTCCTCTTCCTCCTCCTCTCCTCCTCTGAATCAGTTGAAGAACTATAGCTTGAGTCACTCTCCCCAGATGAATAATCTGACCCTGTGACTGATGACGCCTCACTGTCAGATTCGAAAACTGAAGCCTCACTATCAGTCCCCGACTCCGTATCTGACTTATGCTTCCTCTTACTCTTCTTCACAGATTTTTCACTCTTCATCTCCTTCTCAATATCTGGGTTTTCTAGATCATAAGATATTGATACTTTCATCCTCAACTTTGGATTTTTTAGCTGCTGCGTACGAGATGGCCGTGATATGTACACTCTCTCATTCTTGCACTCATAAGTCCAGTGCCCTGTCTGGAAACATTTCTGACATTGTGCAGCTGCACCAAGTGTGGAACCTGAAGCCTTGTCTTTCCGTTCACCCAGTCTCACCTGTTTCTCGGTACTCATTAAATACATCTGCCTCTTTGCTTCTTTTCTTTCCTGCCATCGACTGGGTCCTTCTTCCTTCTGTCCATATGCATTGACATTTCTAGCAGCAGCAGCAGCAGCACGCTCAGCCTGAGCACGACTCAAACCCTTTGCAGCTGACAAGGCTGCAGCCTTAATCCGTTCTGCTGCATCCTGAGCACCACTTTCTTCATTCTTAGAGGATGCCATAATCTTGGCTCTCAACAAAGAAGAGTCCCTTCTTTGAGTTTATCTTAATCTATGCCAGTTCCTGGACAGAAGAAGAGCACAGAGAGATAAGATTGTTCAGAAGATAATCAAATACCGGCCCGAAACATGAAAGGTAATGAAAGTATATTCTCGCAAGAACAATTTTTAGTACAATTTATACTATTACAAGTACAGTGCATGCCCAAGTAAAGATCAATAAATTATGCCTCAGTCCCAAGCTAGTTCATTAGCATACACTGTGCCATTTCACTCCATTACCCCAAAAAACAAAAGATTGTCATTTCAGGTAATAGGGGTCTAAGTTAACAGAAATCATCAATTATTGGAAGTATTGGGTATTTTAAAACAATCCATGTTGAATGCTTTCTTAGATATTGAAGTAGGTTAGTTAGTTAATTAAAAGAATCTGACTAACGATATTTTAAGAAAAACAAAGAAGAATTTAACCCTAACTACTGAAAATCCACAGTAAACAATGATGATATGCATCCTACGTATCAAAAGGACAAATATCTTTGACAACCTTATTATTTTTTTTCCTAATTCAGCAAACAGATCACGAAAACTCAAAAAAGGAAGATTGCTAAAGCACGGGAAACAGAAAATAATTCGATACTCCTTCATAGAAGATCAAAGAAGAATACGAATTTGAGCAGGCTTTCTTTGTCCAATTATAAAAAGCACAAATACTCGAAAAATCAGCACAAGAAGAAGATACTAGGGTTTCCGAGCATTCACGAAATCTGGAGAGAGAGGAACTTACAACTTGGTTTTGATGAAGAGGAACGAATATCGCTACCCAACAACAGTAAGTGATATTTTACCTAATTAAAAAAAATTAGATATATTTTTTAAAATTTTATTCTTATTTAAATAAAAAAAATTTATATAACTAAAAATTATTAAAAATTTATATTTTTAAAGTATTTATTTAAAAATAAGTTAACAAAAATACATATTACCTTTTAGGGTAATTTTTTTCATGGATATGCCTAAATCAAAAAAATTCTTTATTTTAAAATAGAGAGAGTATTAAATAAAGGATGCCGTCAAATGGTCATAATTTTGTGGCTGAAATATGGTCATAAATGTAAGAAGACTACATTAGCATTTTTTGTATAAAATAATGATAAATCTTTATTATATTTTAAATTCTAAAAGTAAGTGTAATTAAAACTTTTATGTTTTATTTTGACAATTAAATAAATTTTTATTAATTACCATGAACATTGTATATCATAGGAAGAGCTACGCAACATATGGCCCTTCTCAGTTATTTGTATATAATCCTATTATAAACTATCTATCTATATAGACCTCAAGTACTCAAAAATATTTCTGTTACTTCTAAATCTGATGCACAAGTTGATCTTGAGCTCTCGGAGTAATAGCTCCCTAGACCGAGCCTTACTCTGAAAGATTCGGGCATTCCTTTCCATCCAAATGCTATAAACCACAACAGCTAACCCTGCCTTCACAAGTGGACCTTTGATTTTCATGCGCATAGCTTGTTGATTCACACAAAACTATACTATTTCCCAATCAATAATTATATAAGGACCATATATCCATGTAAGAAACTCCTACCATAACGCCCTCGTATAAGGGCATTTGAAATAAAGATGTTGAATAGTTTCCACCTCATCCTAGCAGAATATGCACTTTCCCTTAGAGAGAACTTCCCATTTCACTAGTCTCTCCTTAGTTCTGAGTTTGCCATAGAGGGTCAGCCAAAGGATAAAAACTTGTTTAGACTCAGCAACATTATAACATATCAGATTCTTCCAAGGAACAGTAGGTACTTCCCCTCTTATAACTTTGTAAGCATTAGACATGCTAAAGTTGCCCTGCCAAAACTTTCTCACGTGAAATATCTTCTGAATCATCTGTGATGCTTTCCTAGGAACCTCTATATCTTCCAGTTGCTTCTTCCTTAAAACATTTATGTTGGGTAGGGCACAAATATCAATAGTTATTTGAGGAGATTATTTAATTAACTTTATAATGCAGGATCCATTATATCATCGCATTTCATCTCCTTCTTTTTTCCACTTGAATTTACAGTTTTTTTTTTGTTTCCTCGCTCTCTCATTTTTTTCCTGTTTTCATCAAACTTCATAATTAATTTTATTATATACATATCATAATTGTTTAAGATATTTTTGGATAAAGTTCATCAGTGGTCATCTAATTTGAATTTATCACATAAAATTTTTATTTTATTTTTATTTTTATTATATAAAAGTCATCTAATTTTAAAATCTATCACACATGCAAAAAATAATTTTTTATTTACCTGAGAGTCATTCAATTTTAAAATTTATCACACAAAAATTATTTTTTTAAATTTTTTTCACTTAAAAGTCATTTAATTTTGACCAATACCTGAATTTTGATATTTTATATCAAAATAATGACATAACACTCCAAAATAAATTAAATACATTCAGAATAATTTTAAAAAATATCCCTTAATATTTTGCTTCATAACACAAAACTAGATGACGGTATATAATATTACATTTGCTTTCCTTAGTTTGATTTAATTATAATAATTTAACGTACTATCATTAACATTAAAAAAAATATGATTTGACTAATTTTTTCCTATTAAATATTTATTTATATAATAATTTCATAAACACCTTTTAAAAAATAAATAAAATATTTTTTGTTTGGTAAACTTTAATACTGCAATATTTTTATATGCTAAAAAAATAAAAAAAATAATTTTGTGTGATAAGTTTTAAAATTAGACGACTTTTATGTAACCAAAAAAAAGAAAGTAACTTTTTGTATGATAAGTTCGGGTTGGATGATTAATATTCGTCAGTTTCACTATCTAACTTTTATCAATAGATCCCATATCTACAAATGCAAAATTTTTCTCAACATCCTCTTATGAACATTTTTTTTAAACATTTTCATATGTACACTTTTTTTATATATTTTTTCATATGAACACAAAATTTAAAGCAAATCCTATATCTATAAATATGGTTGTAGAAAATTCCCAACATTCTTGTATGTACATTTTTTTAAAAAAATATTTTCATATGCATACTTTTTAAATATTTTCATATAAACACAAATTTATAGCAGATCTCATATCTATAAATACTATTGTAGATATTTTTCAACACATCTATACATATGGTATAATCAGATTTTCATGTGTACATTTCTTTTATATTTCCATATGTACACAAATATATATATACATACATACTCAAATTTTCGTTAATTTTTTTTTGCATGTGTATTGGATTTTCATGTGAAGTCTAGTTAACAACAATCAAGAGTCTCACACATTAATGTTGTCGTCTTGTGTTTTTATGTTACGTCGGTTTGATAACTTGTGATCATTATTTAAATTTGTTATTAATATGACCTTTAATTAATTAATATTATGAATTATTATATTTAAACAAAATTTAAACTACTGACTTAAATAATTTTTAAAATATGATTTAAAAATATCCAAACGACGACAGTCAAAACTCAAAACACTTTAGATATGGTAGATATCGACATATTATAGAAATCATAAAAATCATATAATTCATATATGTCGACCTAGTTAATAGCAGCCCAAGAGAATTACGTACTAATGTTCCATTTAGTCATATTCACTTAACGGAAGAAAGTAATTGAGTAAGAAATATGTACATCTATAATTATAAGGTATAACTAGATTTGTCTAGCCATTAAGGTTAAAGTTTGACCAATAAAAAATTATAAAAAATAAATTAATTTACTAATACACGTGCAAAATATTTTAAATGAAAATTTGAGTAATGTATATGTGTATGTGTAATGACTTGCCCCGCCGTTATAGCACCCCGACCTCCTAAGAGCGGGCAAAATTAAAATTTTTAAAAAAGTGGAACGAAGTCCCCAAAAAATAAAAGACGTAAGACGAACAAGTTCGAATGGGCTAAGTCATAATCGGTGGGCCCAGGCGCGCGTCCGCGGCAGGCTTCTCTCCACCATAGCAAAACCGTTGCAGCGGTAATTGGTCTCTTTGCAGTGGGTGACAGGGACAAGAATTTCGTAATCCTGTTTCAGTTAGGATTTTAAAAAACCTATTTTCTAAAAAAGGGGCTTAATAAAAATATCTAAATCAAGAAATAGACTTTTGGAACAAAAAGAGGAGCTATGTAGTAAAGATTCATCTTCCATAGCTAGGATTTTTCCGCCAGAACTCAGGAATTGGTGCAGGCATGCAATTAGGAACGTCTTGACGATAGCTTGGCGCCCAGGTAGGCTATGATTTACTCACTTTTGTGTTAGACTTTGATTAGCTAAACATATACGTGCGTTTAGTTGATGTGCTTTTGATGGGTAGGATCGAAACATGAATAAATTGTTATTGAATATTCAAAATAGGTAAGATTCCGAGGAGAAAAGAAATAGAAAAGGGGTGGTGATATCCCCATACGATCATTGAGTGATATGAATACCTCATAACATATCCTTCTTGTGGTACTAAGCATTCTTGGCCATAACTCGAAAGTATGAGTTTATCGCTTAAATTATATGGAGTGTTACATCCTACCCCCCTTAGGAACATTTGTCCTCGAATGTAACTTAGATTCACAAATTCAAGCTTATAAGAGTAGCTGGAAAAGTTCAGCAGAGTCTCTCCTGTAATATGGACTATATAAAAATCAGAAACGCAAAAAAGTCCAACCTAGAAGTCTCATAGAACGACACAAATAGATAAACAACATAGCTTCGCAACAATAATGCACACAAAATACAACAACAATAATAATAAACAACAATATAAAGTCTGAATTGGTATCTCGTCTCAATTATAGTAATCTGAACTGATATACCATCACCCTGGGGTCTGAAATAAGTGAAGATATCTAGATCTCATGTCGTCCTCAACTTCCCAGGTCACTTCTTCCACATTCTTGTTCCTCTAGGGGACTTTAACGGAAGCCACGTCTTTGATTCTCAATCTACAGATCTGTCGACCTAATATAGCAATGGGAGTTTCCTCGTAGGACAACTCTTCTGTGATCTAAAAATATTCAACTGGGAAGACCCGAGAAAGGTCCCCTATGCACTTTTGTAGCATCGATACATGAAAAACTGGATGAACAGATTCTAGCCCTGTAGGCAACTCTAGCTCATAAGCAACTCGACCTATCTTCTCGAGGATTCGGTATGGTCCAATGAATCTCGGGATAAGCTCGCCTTTCTTGCCAAATCTCATAACGCCCTTCATAGGGGAGACTTTTAGGAATACCCAGTCGTTAACACAGAACTCCAAATCTCTACGTCGTACATCAAAGTAAGATTACTAACTACTTTGAGCTGTCAACAACCGCTCTCTAATGAGCTTAACTTTATCTTTAGACTGATGTATCAAGTTAGGTCCATTCATCCCTAATTCGCCTTCCTCAAACCATCCGATGGGAGATTTGCATTTTCTCCCATATAAGGCCTCATAAGACGCAATCTTAATGCTAGAATGGTAACTATTACTATAGGCAAACTCAATAAGAGATAGGTGATCATTTCAAATTTCTCCAAAGTCTAGCACGCACGCTCATAACATATCCTCGAGTGTCTGAATCGTGCGCTCAGCCTGGCCATCTGTCTGGGAATGAAAAGTTGTACCCAGATTAACCTATGTCCCCAATCCCTTCTAGAATGACTTCTAAAAATTTACGGTAAATTGTGCCCCTTTGTCAGAAATAATAGATACTGGAACACCATGCAATCTGATTATCTCTCTGATATACAGTTCAGCATAATCTTTAGCCGTAAATATAGTCCTAACTATCAAGAAATGGGCTGATTTTGTTAGCCTGTCCATAATGACTCAAATAGAGTCAAATTTACGCTTAATACGGGGTAATCCTATAACAAAATCGATGTTGATTGCTTCCTATTTCCACATAGGCAAGTCTATATCTTGAGTTAACCAGTCGGGCTTCTGATGTTCAGCTTTTACCTGCTGACAATTGGAACATTGTGCTATGAACTCAGCAATATCTTTCTTCATCCTAGGCCACCAATAGATTTCTTTTATATTGTGGTCTTTGTCGAACCGGGGTGAAGAGAATAGCGGGAATAATGTACCTATGCCATGGTCTGTTGGCGAAGCCCTTCAGTATTTGGAGTACATAGTCGATAGCTGAATCTTAAGACTCCGTCTCGTGTTATCTCAAATGCCAATGACTCTTCCTGCTGAGCCTTGCCTCTAAGTTGTACTAAGCTAGGATCTTCGTATTGTCGCTCTTTCACCTCTACAACTAGAGATGACACTGCAGTATTCTGAATAATGACCCCACTATCATCTGAGTCCATCAATTGGACCCCTAAATTGTCCAACTAATGCAGCTTCCAAGCCAATTCTCTCTTTTCTGGTCTAAAAATATGACAAGATGCCCATATATCTGAGACTAAGGGCATCAACTACAATGTTATCCTTCCCTGGGTGATACAAGATATCTACATCGTAGTCTTTTATCAACTCAAGCCAATGATGTTGTCGTAGGTTCAACCCTTTCTATTTAGAGATGTACTAGAGACTCTTGTGATCTGTAAAGATGTTGAAATGAACACCAGACAAATAATGTCTCTATATCTTCAATGCATGCACAACTGTAGCCAACTCTAAATCATAAATCGGGTAATTTTTCTCATACTTCCTGAATTGCTTCGAAGCATAGGCAACCACCTTGTCATGCTACATCAAAACACATTCTAACCTAATGTCTTAAGCTTTACAATATAGAATATATCCCTCTGAGCCTTCTAGAAAGGCTAATACTGGTGCAAAGTTTAGCTTGTCTTTCAACCCTTGAAAGCTCTGCTCACAAGCCTCGGTCCACTGAAAGTTAGTTGCCTTCTGAGTTAGCCTCATCAATGGCGTCGATAGGGTAGAGAATCCTTCCACAAATCTTCTGTAATACCCAGATAACCCCAGAAAGCTGCGAACTTCGATTGGAGTTGCAGGTCTAGGCCAAGTCTTCACGACCTCTATTTTCTGCGAGTCAACCTAGATGCTTGCGTCTGACACAATATGGACCAAGAAATCCACAAAATTCAACCAAAACTCACATTTAGAGAACTTGACATATAACTCATGATCTCTAAGTGCCTGGAGTACTGCTCACAGATGATTTCTATGCTCAGGCTCTGAATGTGAATATACAAGTAAATCATCAATAAATACCATCACGAACAGATCTAAGAATGGCCTGAACATTCCATTGATTAGGTCCATAAACATTGCTAGGGCATTCGTCAATTCGAAAGACATCATCAAGAACATAAAGTGGCCATATCTGATTCTAAAAGCTGTTTTCGAAATATCTTTCTCCCGAACGGATATTTGATGGTACCCTGATCTCAAATCAATCTTTGAAAAATATTTGGCACCTTGCAGTTGATCAAACAAGTCATATATCCTTAAATGGGGATATTTGTTCTTAATAGTGACTCTATTTAGTTGCCGATAATCTACATACATTCGTAGGGAGCCGTCTTTCTTCTTATAAACAAGACCGGTGCACCCCAAGGTGAAGCATTAGGCCTAATAAATCCTTTATCAAGAAAGTCTTTCAGTTGATCCTTTAACTCCTTTAGATCGATGGGAGCCATTCTGTAAGGAGGAATTGATATGGGTTGTGTATCTAGTAGCATATCAATGGCAAAATCAATTTTCCTTTTTTGGGAATACCAAGGAGCTCATCTAGAAACACATCTGGAAATTCACTAACCACCAGAATAGATTGAAGAATCGGGGATTCATCCTGCACATCTTGAATTCTGACAATATGATAGATACAACCCTTTGCAATTAGCTTTCTTGCCAGGAGATAGGATATGAACCTACCTTTAGGAGCAGCTATAGTGCCCTTCCATTCCTAGATTGCTTCTCCAGGGAAATGGAATCTAACAATCTTTGTCCAGCACTCAACATTGGCATAACACGATGATAGCCAATCCATGCCTATAATTACATCAAAGTCATTCATCTCTAGCTTTATCAAGTCTACAAAGGTCTGGCGGTCAACAATTTCCACCTTACAACCTCGATAAACTCTCCTAGGTATAATAGATTCACTAATAGGTGTACACACAGAAAATGGTCGCCAGAGAAATTCTGGAACTATACAAAATTTCCCTGCTACCAATGGGGTAACATAGGATAGAGTAGAGCCTGGATCTATTAAAGCATATACTAAGTAGGAACAAACATTTAGATTACCTGTCAACATTTTGTGATGATTCGGAGTCTTGTCGCCCTGTTAATGCATAAGTACGATTCTGACCACTACCAAAATTAGATGCTCCCATTCTTCTTCTACCTCAGCCTGCTAAAGTCTAGAGCCCACGCCCTAAAAAAGGTGATGGCGATTGTGACCCTGCTGCTAAATTGATGACCTGATCTCTAATCGACCAGTCCCTCATCATGTGACCCTCCTGTCCACCAATAATATCAAGTTGTGAAACCATATATGCATCTCCCAAAATGCCTGCCTCTTACCATATGTACCACAATGCAGCGGGGCTAGCCTTGTTTGGTCAAAGCCTCTCTGCTGCTACGAGCCTGATGCTCATGAATTCTCTCCTGGACCGGACTGCCGCGGCGATCCAACTTGCTACCTTACTGCTGCTGGGGTGAAGGCCTGGGTGGCCTGCCTAACAATTGGGGTTTGGGTCCACCCTATGGATATGTATATAAATCAACTGGCCTGGCCCTCCTGTGCTGCCCTCTGTCTCCCCTCTTGGCTATATGTTGTCGCTGTTTGACCTCTTCTATATTCTGGGAAATCCCTGAATTGGTAATATATCCATGTCCTCTCGCAACCACAGCTATAGTACAAGACTCAACATACTCTAGATCAATCCCTGCTATGAATTGATGTACCCTGGATAGCATTGTAGCGACAAAGGTTGGTGAAAATCTAGGCAAAGAATTAAATCTCAGTGCATACTCTCGAACACTCTTCTGCCCTACTCCAGATGTAAGAACTGCTCTACTATATCCTATCGAATCTCTCAAGGTAAGTAATGATCTATGAAGATCTCAGAGAAACTAGGCCAGGTAGGTGGAGGTGCATCCCCGCCTCTGGACCTCTCCCAACTCTCGTACCACAAAACTGTTATATCTCGCAGTCAGAACACCACTAGCTCAACTGAATCTGTGGATGAAGCATGCATAACCCTGAATATCCTCTGTAACTGATCTAAAAAGTGTTGAGGGTCCTCTCTGCGGTTTGTCCTTGTAAATTGCGGAGGACTCAAGGAAAGAAACTCACGAACCCTCGAACTTTCGGGTCCCTTAATAGGCCCGGCAACAACTGTTGCCATTAACTGACACTGAGCAGCCATCATCTGAGCCAACATATATATTACACTCCTGATATCCTGGTCTGAGGGGGTAGGAAGTACTAGAAGTGTTGTTGGCATGTCTGTAGCCCTGGGAGGTTCCTGGTGTAGTAGGGATTGCTAGGGAGATCGAGAAGATGTCTACCTTTCGATCCCAGGTTGGGCCGTCTCCGAATGTGGCACCCTACTAGTACCCTATCCTGCCGCTATACCCAGCTCTTGATCGACTGCAGTCCATCTTACATCAGGCATCTTTGTAGACAGACATAACGATATGAATTTAGGGATTCAACCCTATACAACTTAGCTCTATAGCATGATTTGAGTAGAAAAAGGTAATCATACTATCATGCCTCGTAGCTTCCAGCTTATAAAATGTGGTGCACAACACATTTATAAGCAAAACTCTACTAGTAACGGCTTGTAAAATCTCTAGGATACGATATTGCTCTGATACTAAGTTTGTCATGCCCCACCCTGGGTGGTATAACTGGCACCTGATGCCACACTGGACCCTAAGCTGACTTAGCTGGACATATACATCTCTGGTGCACACCAGCATCACATAATCAAGAAACCAATCAAGTATATCTCGGCTTAAATAAGCCCTTGGACGACAAGGCCTCAATGTAAACACCTACAAAAATATTCAACTAAGCCAACAGTTCACAATAATAATAACATCTTATACGGGCTGACAAGACCACCATATTGTATAAATCAAATAAAGTGGATGGTAGACATATATATATACAAGGACCATTAGAAAAAAATAACAGAGCTAACAGGGACAATAACGTACTTCTATACAATCCCATTATCTACAAGCCTCTACGGAGTAAACACTTGGCCGAGATAGCGCCCCAACCTACCCAAAAAGAACTATACAGCAAAACACAGGCAAACGTTTAAAGTATGGCAACTCCGGAAGAGAGGACTGACCAATCTGCTGAGCCTGAACTGCTACTGAGCAGGTTCCTGAACCTGTCTGTCAAAACCTGCAGGAAAGAGTGCAGCATCTCCATGCTCGGGCGCCAGTACAATAATGCACCGAGTATGTAAGGCAATAACAATAAGTTGGAACTAGACTGATAGTAAGAACCAAATGTAAATAGCTATAAGAATAAGAGAGTAACCTGAAAGATCTTATTAAATTATACAGGAACTAAACAAGCAATAGTCAAAAAAAGTAGCTAGCCTGGCCCCCATAAGCCTGGCAGGTACAAACAACAAATAATAACCTACTTGAGACCTCATAAACCCTAGCAGGCAACAAATAATAACCTACTTGAGACCCCATAAACCCTAGCAGGTACACCTCAATCTACATATCCTTACTCGTAACACTATATCCCTGTAAGCAAGCTGTAACTATATCTTGAATACACTTGGCTCCTGTATCTTGAGCCTTCTAGGCTCCTATAGCTATATTTGAGCCTTCTGGGCTCCTGTAATTGCACACAAAGCTCTATTAAGGGTCAAGAAACCAACTTAGGAATAAAGGAAGTCTATAAGTGAATAGACATCAATATGACTCTATAGGCCTCAATATAGTCTTTCCAGATATTTTATAGCTCTCATAAGCAATATATAGCCCCATAGGCAGGGTATGCTTGTTTATAGCCCTTCTAGGCAATATGTACATGGACATCTGCATGAACAACCTAAGGGTGTTGGCCCAAATACTTAACAACTGACAAGATAGACAATTAAGGTGTCCTTCCATCTATTAAGCTATCAACAAGTAGGGTGGCCTTCCTAGCAACATGTATGGAAGTTTGTACATCGTATGAAGCTATAGGATTGCTAACAATAAGTATGTCATCTTTCAACTTACCACCAAGTTCATTAGGCAACCATGGTGGCACTATCCCAAAGGAGGGATTACAATACAATTATTCTAGCTCCATAGGCGTCAAGATATGCAAAAGGCCCGTAGGCGAGCTTTATCGAATATACGTATCAAAAATATGGAGTTCTATTACCAAGTTATTCGTTATGCTTCCAAAGTCAACAAAACATGTTCAACAGATAACTACAAAGCCTAACGACGTCAGTAAGGCATCAAAATATCAATAGCCAACCTAAGCGACAATAATTCAAACAAGTTACTTTTATGCCGCTTCTAGTTAAGACGAGGCCTTAAGTGGAAAATTCCAACCAGGAATGCTTATACTAATCTACTAGTTCAGTTTCTAGAAGCTAACCAACCACAACAATATGGCCATAAGCAGTACTATGATAGACAACAAGTCGTATTAACGATACGACGAAGAAAACTTGCCAAAGAAGTTTTATTCTTAACATACCTTGTAAGCGATCTGAAACCTTGACTATTCTCGATAAAATTATTCAATACTCAATACCCTTACATATCCCTAATATTTCACAATTTCAAGGCAACCTAAAACAGTTTATAAGCCAACAAACGAAAAAGAGTTTGTAACGTCGGTAGCCGTAATTGATAGAAGCGTATAACCTTCAAACAAATGATGGAGGGAGAGTTAGGAACCCTTACCTTACAATATAAAAGGAACAAAAACACAAAATAGTCTTATCTTAAATCTACCTCTTTGGAAAACTTGCAATCGAAGCCAAAATCGATGGAACAAATACGTACTAGTCGCTCTCCACGACAACCCCAACATGTGGCTTGATTTTGGAAGTGTTTGGATGGTGGAATCACCTATATTGGACCTTGGAACCCTAGAGGAACCATGGAGAAGATGATCTGAAGTTTTTGGAACTGTTTTGAATGCAAATAATCTCATCCAAGTCGTGAAGATATATTCCCGTTGGCATGGGACCCACCTCCACATACTTGCTTGCATAGTCTCGCGAAAATACGAGATGTATTGGCGAACTATTTTATGTGTTGGAGAATAAACTCATAGACCTTCAATTTGATAGGTAGTAGGCCTCCTAACTCTTTATAGAATGGGAGAAAATCTTCGAGCCATTTGATCCAAATTTCAAAGAATTTCTAAAAGTAACTTGCGATAACTTTTGCCAATTTTCTATTTACAACTTTCTCAACCTCAAATCTTAAAGTACGAGTATTGAGTGATAGGAATACCTCTTAAAACATCCTTCTTGTGGTACTAAGCACTCTTGGCCATAGCTCAAAAGTATGAGTTTATCGCTTAAATTATACGGGGTGTTACATGTTCAGGGACGAACGAATGTTTAATTAGTATCCAATGTAATGACCCTCTCGGCCATTATAGTACCCCGACCACTTAAGAGCGGGTGAAAGTAAAATTATTAGAAAAGTCAAACGAAGCCCCAAAAAACAAAGGGTGTAAGACAAACAAGTTCAAATGGGCTAAGTCACAATCGGTGGGCCTAAGCATGCGTCGCCTGCAGCGGGCTTCTCTCCATCATAGCAGAATTGCTGCAGCGGTAATTGGTATCGCTGCAGCGGGTGATGCGGACCAAAATTCTGCAATCTTATTCCAGTTAGGATTCTAGAAAACCTATTCTCTAAAAAAGGGGCTTAATAAAAATGCCTAAAAACAAGAAATAGACTTTTGGAACAAAAAGAGGAGCTACGAGTAAAGATTCATCCTCCATAGCGAGGATTTTTCTATCAGAACTCAGGAATCGGTGCAGGCATGCAATTAGAAACGTCTTGATGATAGCTTGGCATCCAGGTAGGCTATTATTTACTCACTTTTATATTATACTTTGATTAGCTAAACATATATGTGGGTTTAGTTGATATGCTTTTGATTGGTAGGATTGAAACTTGAACAAATTGTTATTGAATATTCAAAACCGGTAAGATTTCGAGGAGGAAAGAAATAGAAAAAGGGGCAGTGATATACCCATAATGTGAAAACCCCTAGGGGAGAGATTGCATAAAAATAGTCTATGCGTGGGGATGTCGGTGAGAGCGATTTGATTGTATGTGGAATGACCTTCGGGTGTTGTTATTGAATATATTTATATGTATATAGAATTATATAGTCATTCTTCCTGAGTTGTAACCTTGAACGGTTAGTCATACAAATCATATTTATAGGATGTGGTAACTGAACGTTTAAGGGTGGGATATGATTATTACAAAACGCGGATGAGGGTTGAGGGTTGGAGACATGAGTGGCTCGTGCCCGAGGTGAGCATCCGGGTCGAGTGGTATGAGGGAGTACACAAACAAGTATGGCTAAAAGACCATGTGGATGGGTGTACGAATATAAGTACACAAACAGGTATGATGAAGGTTTCATACGGCTAGATGTACAGTACATGGATTTCTAGAGTCCCCTACAAGTCATGACTAGAAGGGCAAGCATAAGACTATCTGACATGTGTGTACAGTGATGTCACGGAGGTGTGTGCCCGGCATATTATCGATGGTATAATTGTGAGATAGAGATTGTGTGGGTATGGTTTGATATACATGCGGTTGTAGTGACAAAAAGGTATAGGTATATAAGGGTGATACAAGATATACCGACATGATTTGGGTTTGAGGTGAGAAACAAGGTTGGAATAAATTTTATGACGATACGGTTCAGGTATGATACTATATGGCATATTCATGGTATGGGGACAGATAAGTGCATGTACTTTAATTTGGGGGATTTACTCCTTCGATATGTTTTGATGATTTCGGGTGTGTAATTGAATTAGTTAATTGTATATTTGATTGAATATTCGATTTAATTGATTTTTATGGGTTACGGAAGGCATCATGACGGGTTTAACAAACAGTAGTAAATCACCGGGGAATAGCGGATTGACTTTATTATTTAAGGTACCAAAATTAAGGAGGGTCAGAAAAATTCGGTAAGTAATGAAATAGGTCAATAAATGGTAGAAACGAACTTGGTCAACGATAGTGAAATGGTAATAGAGTTAATCGTTCTATGAAGTCATAGAGCGAAATAAAATAGAACTGTATCAGGAGAATCGATTACTGATTGTTTGGGATATCGCTGCAGCGAGCAATTCACCGCGATCGCGGGACCGCTGTAGCCGTCCAAGTATTTTCTGCAGCGAAAAAAAAGAGAGACAGATTGATACATCAATTAACGGTTAAGATTGTAGGGTAAGTCCATGAACCTTGATGAGCCATAGGAGACAATAATGTAGTTAATAAACTTAGTTGAGTGGTTGCATTAATGAAGTAATTGTCAAAATTTTTAACCTTGATTGTATATTGATTATTACGTTGTTATGTTAACTAACCTTAGTCGGTCGATGATGTCTACCGGTACGTGTGGTGTGCTGATACTACCTTGCTACACCTTTTTGGTGTAGGTTGTGGTAGATTTGAAGTCCCTTGATTTACGTAGAGTCCTCAGCATCAGCTTCCGTGTTATTTTCTCAGACGAAGCTATGTCATTTGTTTTGGCATGTAATCTATTAGAGCTCTTGTACCTGTCTAGGCTAGATCTTGGGAGAGTCATGATTTTTGAGAAAATTGTGTTATTATTTTGAATTGTTGTTGATTAGTGTGAGTTAATGAGAAACTTGGATATTTTATGTAATGTTTTGCGAGGGTTTTCCTATCGAGTAGAGTCAATGTAGGTGCTCGCATGATCTACCTATTCGGGATCGTGGCAGTATGAACTTTCTATACGTATTCGTATAAATAAATTAAAAAATAACTAATAAATAAAGAACTTTCATAAATAAATTGATGAGAGATTTTAAATTTATTCATTCTCCATGTATTGAAAAAGTTTTCGCATATGGGGAAATAACTAATACATAAATTAATAAGGAGATTTTAAATTCAATAAAAAAGGGTAAAAATATATTTAAAAAAATTCATTTATAATGTGAAAAGACATTATTATGATATTTGGGTCATTGTGGCTAGGCCTGGGCACATTCAGTTCAAACGAAAAAATCGACCTGAACTGAATTTTTTTAAATTTTGCTTTCCGTTTTTTGGTTAATTCAGTCAATTTTGATTTTAAATTTTATAATTCGGTTATTGGGTTTCGGTTTCGACTTTTGAATAAGTCTATTCGGTTAACCTAAATAACCGAATAGACCGAAAATATTATACTACTCACTACTCAGTACCCAGCTCCCTAGGCCCAAAACTTATTAATTATCAGCCCACTAATAGGCAAGCCCAACCAGTCCCCACTCCCCAGCCCATTAAATAACTAATACCCATTGCCCAACCGCCCAAGCCCTAATTACCTATCTATTGGTGTGTGCATATATATTATATAGTGCAGTAAGTGCACTGCTTGGTGCCAAGGTGTGGAATTATACTTTAGAAAATGTTCACCTTAAACTTTGGATGCACTGCTTGCTGCCAAGCGCCAGTATAAGACTATAAGCAATTTAGTGGAATTCGCCAAGTTGGAATTATAGTGCTGTTGGTGTGGCGGTGTCTGTGTGCCCGATTTATAAAATTGAAAATCAAAAATAAATTAACCAAACCGAACTGAAATTATTTCAGTTTAGTTTTGGTTATTAATTTACAAATTAAAAATCGAAAAAACTGAACCAAATTTCTCAAATCGAACCGAACCGATCGAACGTCCATTCCTAATTGTGGCCAAAGAATTTATCCTTAAATAAAAATAAAAATCGTCAATATACTGCCAAAACTCCATTAGCACCATATAAATAACATTAAAAAATTGAGAGCTTTAAAAAGTTGGTATAGGGCAAAAACGGTCAAAGCAGCTGGTGATATTAGCTAAAGACACCTTAAAGGATAAATATATTTAAGTTCTAAAGGAAATGATTAGGTTTCACCTCGATGGAATACGATCAGAAAATGATGTAGCACCCCAAAAAAAAAATCAAACAAAGAGATCTGTAGTTACATATTTATTTCGGAGATAATGCCAGTCGTTATTCTCTTATGATCAAATGTCATTTATTTCTCATTGAAGGTAAATTAAGAGAGAATGATTCCCGATCATTAAACCTGAGGATTAATCCCTAACAAAAGAGTTGGACCTATATGTAGAACAACACTCCAACTCTCTGCTTAACCATCAATTCATATGTTACTAGTAAAATATTCATATACTGATTTTTCTATTAAGATATTGTATTATTCTTCAAGAATGAAGCTACTTCAGGACACTTCTGAATTCAAGCTAATCATGCTATATTTATTCATAATTTTACTTAAATAACATTTGATTTATTGCTATATTATTTACTTTAATTTATTCTATTATTTTATCAGTCAATTCAATCCACGTGTCCTTTAAACCCCCATTATAAATTTTATTTTACCTATTTTCGGGTAAATAGTTTGACGCCCACCGTGGGATTAAAGATAATTGTGGTATTATATTTGATTCTATTTATCCATTGCTAACAATATCGTATTTTTGAAGCTAAGGAACCATATAACTTAATGACTGACACCGAAAATGCTAATGGGGAGATGCTTAAAATATTTTGGACCAATTGAGGAAGGTCCATGATAGTCTCTGGAATCCATCGAGCAGCTAACTAAATGAAAGGAAAAAGGGCCAGAATTATTATAAGAAAGGGGTTTCTTTTTAGGATACTTACGGCTCAAATTTCATGCCTCGCTAGAAAAGAAAGTTGTTTCTCCGAAATAATATCTGCAGTGAGAACAACCACAAACTTTTCATCCAACGTCGGCCGCTGTCTTCCAAGCTGTAGAGGATGTCGATTTTTCCCCACTTCACAAGAATCATGACCCCACCATGAAATAACTTCGGAGCATAAAGCCGAATCAAGTGGCTTAGGCTAAAAGCCATAGAAGCTTTATTGGCTAAAAGCGGAGACAGGCCACGACTCTCCATACCAAAGAGCCGACTTGAGCAAGGTAAATATTATAATATTTTCACAAATCAATGACCGGGTCAATGACTGGTGTAAAATCAAATGTGAACGGGTAAGTATACATGTTTGAGTATTTCGATCTAGGGGTGGTTATATTATATTTTTTCTCGGGGATGAGAATTTTATAGATGCTCTCCCAATAACAATATTTCGAATAGTATTAGGATGTGAGATTTTGATGGAGGAATAATAGTTTTGGACTGACTCACTCCGATCACTATTTGTAGAAGGGGCTCGAATGGCACGATCGTTTTTAAAAGGTCATTGACTAAAATCTATAAACAGTTCATCTCCTTCTAAGAAAAATATCAAGTTTTCATTTTTGATCGAATTCCATCTAGTAAGCCTTAACTTTAGCTACTCAGAAACCTAAACGATGGATGTCTTTCCCCCATCATTTCAAATCAATTACCTATTTGAGTGTGGCGTGATAAGATAAGGATCACTAGAGGTCCAATGGGGGTTGTTCTTATTTTATCGGAGGGGTTTGAATTGGCTCCTCCCGATCGTATTTCTCCCGAGATGAAAGAAAAGATTGGCAATTTTTTCCTTGAAAGTATGAATGAAACTGTGGGCTGAGAAGGAAGTCGATAGTCGCCGGCAACGACACACCAATAGAAGAAGCACCATGAATGGTGGAGGAAGAATGAGCCGAAGAACAATAATGCGATTTAGTTATTAAGACAGAAAACTTGTAGGTGAATTTGATTATATAAGGGAAGAAGAAGATAAAAAGAAGAACTAAGGACTTAGAGCAAGAAGATGGAGAGAAAAATTGCAGAGGAAAAAAAGAGATTCAAGTATCGAGAAATCAAGCAAAGAGAAGAAAAGAGGGAAAATAAGAGTTTTTATTTGAAATTTTTGTCATCATTACGACGATTTTTCAAAATCTTAATCGTACGCAAGAGCCAATTACATGGTGACGCATGTCTAAAGTGACATGAGTGAAATGACTTGTGTCAGGACATTAAAAAGAGAGAACGATTTATTTTCTTCAAAAGGAAGAAATATTTCATTTTGCTAAAAAAAATAGAGAAGATCATTTGCACTTACTAAACAAAAGAAAGGTTTTGACTAAAAGTGTGAGACTATCTATATAGAGCAAAAACAGGGAAAGCACGGGATCAAGTTATATAAAGATACGTGGAATGATAAGCATGTTGCGATTAAGTTCCGAAGAAAACGATTACGTTTCACATTGAAGGAATAAGACCAGAGAGAGAGATGTCGCACCTGGTAAAATATCAAACAGACGAGATTAGTCGTTATAGATCTATTCCGAAGACAACGCCAAACGTTACTCCCTTGTGATTAAATGTCATTTATTTCTCACTGAATGTAAATTAAAGCGAATGATACTTGAGAGAATTACACTTATGACAATTAGGGTAAAATAATTACTCATCTTAACTCATATTTCAATTATTACCTCTTTAACCGAGTCTTTATTTCTAATTTATTTTTTTTCTTCTTCGTTCTTTTTATTCCTTTTTCTTTTTTGTTATTTTTTTCCTGCTATTTCTTTCTTTTGTTTTTCCTTTTGCTTCTTCGTTCTTCTTTTTTTCTTTTTTCTATTACTTCTCTCTATTTTTTTTTCTCCTTATTTCTTCTTCTTCTTCTTCTTCATTCTTTTTTTTTCTTTGTTACTTATTTTTTTCTTTTTCTTCTTTCAGGATTTTTATATTTAGATCTTTGAAGTTCGTAGGAGATCAAACACAAGTTTTTATCCAAGCTGTGTAATTTATATAACTGTGTAAAAGTGTATATAAACATCTTTTATACACTATTATACACTTTTATACAAGGTTTATATGTTGTGTACAGTAAGTGTATAATGTTGTATAAGTATTGTTGCGAAAAAAAAAAGTTATACGGGTGTAATATAAAAATATGAACAATATAAATGTAATATTTTATATTAAACTATATATTTTTGTAAAAATTCCATGATTCTTGACCATTAAAATCTGAGAATTAACTCCCCATAAAAGGAGTTGGACCTTCATGTTGAAGGGCACCCCAATTCTCTGCTTAACCATCGATTCATATGCAACTAGCAAGCATTCATAAACTTACTTATTTTTTTCATTAAAAAATCGTATTATTCTAAAGCACGAAGCTGCTCTAGAATTGCCTTCATCAAGGATATCTCTGGAAACTTGTCATGCTACATTTAATATTCATATGTTTACTTAAATTGCATTTGATTTATTGCTATATTTACTTTGATTTATTTTATTATTCTTTCAGTCAACTCAATTTACGGGTCCTTTAAATCCCTAATATAAGTTTAATTATACCTATTTTAGGATAAACAAAATCAAAATTAAATACAAACCCCAACATTAATAGTGAACAGAAAGTGGTAAAAATTCATGTTAACAACTAAGTCCTTTGATTAATATTTGATCTATTTAAATTAGATTGAATCGAACAGATAATCATAAATTTTATTCATTTTTACCTATCCTTTAAGTGCAGATAAGTATTTATCAAGAATAATGATATTAACACATAAGCAATAAATTTAGTGACACATAAGTATAAGCCATAGTTTATCAGATTATATTTGGAATGAACTGTTACAGTGTGTTTGGATGATTGATCTTTCAAAGTGTCTCAGTATTGTTTTAACGATCCATGTTTGGACAAATAGTATTATTATCGTCCTTCTATAATATCATGTATTAATAGTCTAAAGAATAAATCAATAATTTTGCAAAAAAAAAAAGGTAAGATATAGGGTAAAGTTATTATGAAAAAGACAGATTAAAAAATAAAATAGAATTATTAAAAACAAAAGAGCAAGATAATGAAAAAAAAAGGAGAAGATAACAACGGAATCAACATTAAATCAATTATTACATAAGAAGACGTTTTTCAGTGTTACATAATAAAAAATTTAATAATATGATACAATAAAATTTAAACAACAACAACAACAACATAATAATAATAATAATAATAATAATAATTTAAAAAAAAATCAAAATAAGAATTAAACTTAAAGTATGAATAAGATACAATAAAATAAATAACAACCATCCAAACAAGCTGTTAGTTTCAGTATTTCTTTAGTTTTTATTCCGGCATTATTTTTACATGACAAGTTTTAATTAATTTAGTATTTATTTATTGTCTAAGAATTTCCAAGTAATATTTGATTTTTACCACAAGGCACTTGGAGAACAGAAAACCAATGAATAAAATTCATAAACGTGCATTCTTCAATCCATATAATCAAAAAATCTATTATAAATTTTAAATTTCAAAGCTAAAACTTCAGAATATTGTTCTGGAATTTCGTATGTAAAATCTAAACTAGATATTTCAATTACAAGACTGAAAAATGACTATTTTGTGCTATTACTAGAGGTGGCAAAATCAGCTCATGTGATCATAAGCTGCCTAACTTACTTAAGTTTGGACTGAAAATTAACCCGCTCATTTATTAGCTCAACCCACTTCAGCCCAACTCATTTTAGTTCATTAAAGTTTGGGCTAATATCTGACCCAAATTGATTTATGAGAAATCTTATCAAAATATTTTCAAAAGATATTTTATTTTATTTAATATGTTATATTTAGTCATAATAAAGAAAAATATTTATTTTATAAGTTATCAAAAGATTGTAAACGCATAAATAAAGCAATTAAAACTTAATTAGACTTGGGCAGGTTAGGTTATAACCCGCATTTTAGCTCATTTCAACCCAACTCATTTCAGCCCAAGTAACTTTTGAGCGGGTCAATCGGCCCATCTTGACCCTCCCAAATTCTGCCCAACCCGCTCATTTGCCACCTATTGTTGTTACTATGAAAAAGTACATTATACAATACTTTATATGATGGCTTTGGTCTGTTTAATACTGTGCGGGTCATTTGATGTTGCAGTCCATTGTAATTTCCCTTCTACTTTGTTTATGTTAAATTTTCAATAGCTTTTTATTTTTATATTATTTAAAAAAACTGAAAATAAAATCCAAGAATTTTTTTGAAGGGTCATTTCTTTACCATTCAAATTATAAAGAAATATATTGGAACAATCTTCTCATTGTGGAGATTGGTATAAAACCTTTTAACACTTGTATTAAAGTGTCATTATCATTCACATGACTTTTGCATTTGGACATTCCACTTGCTAGAGAAATTATTCAGCTATTTGGATATGTAGTTTCAACTTCCTGGGGAATGTCAAGGTAGGTGTACATGCCACGAACGTGGGCTTCAGATTTTCATTTACATGTCTGAAACTCCAATGTTAAAAAGGGACAAACAGTTCCTGGCCATGTGATGATCACATTTTGACACAACTCCTTTAAACCCAAAAGAAAAGATAACAGCGTAACACAATCTCACAAAAATTGATTTAGAAACTTGAGAACATCTACATAAGTTCATTTCTCATATTTGGGGAAGCTACAAAAAAAAAAATGGATATGAAGACAACTCCCATCACCTTCTGTTCTTTTTCCATTAATTATTATTGGGTGGGGGAAGGGGGGAGGGGGGGATTAAGAATGAAGAGAAGCAAAATGTTTGTCAAAACAAGGTAGCAGACAGAATGGAAAAAAAAAAAACAATATATCAAGATGATACAGCTATTATTAAGATCCTCCAGTCAGAAAAAACTTTACCAGCCAAGCTTTTGTGCTACTGAAAGGCCACATACGACTGTTATTGAGTAGATACTACAATCCATAAACACTGCACCCATAACGTTTTGCAATAACAATCCCAGCTCCAGAGCCTTCCCAATTTGATCAACCATACCAGCACCAGGGATACTGTTTGCCGCTGCTTTTTGATTCCTCTGGGACCCAGCTTCTTCAGCGAAAAGGCGCGCAACAACAATCGATATGTTGGTCAACATCAGTAGCAGAAGAGGTCTAAAAAATATGACCACCTTGAAGAAGTGGCTGTTATAGGACACAAGAACCAAAATGGCAGCCACAAGGGAAAAGTTGAAGCGAATACTCTCGGAAGCTGCAATTGCAGAACTAACTTTATTTGGGGCAAAAATGTTGTGATAGTTGCTCTTCTCTTTTAAAAATTGACCCACATCAGAAGCAGAAAGGCGTGGAGGATTTAAAGTAGATGAATCCGGAAATAATTGCTCGTTGCCGTCAAGACCCAGGGCAGGTGCACTTGATATTTCAATATTTGACTCACATTTTCGCATAAATGGAGTTGTTCTACTTTTGCCATCAGATTCTTCATGCTCGCCAGGCTCAATTCCACGGTCACCATCGAACACCAATGATCTAGAGGCCTCCCTCCCACTAATAGAAACTGTGAAGTAGCAGTAAATGAGTGGCAAGTATAATAAGCACTCTCCTTAATTGAAACAGTACAAGCACTCTCAAGAAGGGAAACAAAGAAGAACGTGAAAGCACCATTATCATGCTTCACACGCCTAGTTTTTTAACCAGAGCTAGGAGGATATATCTGTTGGCAAGTCTAGGATCTATAAATACAACAATCTAATTCTTACAACAGCAGCAAACAATGTAATGCAAATAACACAAGCACTAGAAACCACATCGCCAAGACATTTAACTCTCACCAAACTCACATATTTTTTCCTTCCTAACAACAACATACTCGGTGTAATCCACATGTGGGGTGTGGGGAGATTAGGATGTACACAGAGCTTACCCCTACCTTCTTTCCTTCCCATTGAACAAAATTAAATTTTATAACAAAAAGTTATGGAAAGATTTTCTGACTCCATAGAGGGGGTCAGCGGTACCCACAATCGTTTAAAATTTTCAATTATTGAATGAGCTGGGGACAAATATCTTCGACATGCAACATTTTGCTTCAGATTAAGCAGGCCTCTAGCAGACTCATTGACAGGTTTATAGTCCAAGGCTCCGAGCTAACAAGAAAGATGCTCTAGGAATGTGAGGAAGCAGCTGCTAAGCACTGATGGGGTTGGGAAGTGTAGTTAGATTCTCCTTTGCTGTAACAATGATCTTCTCTAACATAGATCTGAGAATCATTATAATCAGATCAATGCAAAAACTTTTGAGATAAAGGAAGTTCACAGATATGAAGGGTATTTCTCCACAATGCTTAGGAGCGGGGTTATCTAAAGGACATGTTATTGCAAGGTGGAGATACAACAGATACTGGTTGCCTGAGAAAGGCGCAGTTCTGGGCTAACCCTTGATTTTGACTTTTTAAAGCAAGAAATGAAAAACTTGCCCCTATAATCAATCATCAATGTAAGCCATCAAGAAAAACTCACACAAATCAACAAGGAGAAATCACTGAAGAGACTGGACCAAATGTCATGATATATCTCTCTCCCTCTCTCTTTCTTTCTTCTTTTTATTTTAATTTGGTTTATCAGTATCACAATTTCTAATTTAAAAGACATGGTTTATAATTGTTTCTAAGTCTGGCTGTGAATCAAGGATGCTACTCTAAATGCATTTTCAAAACTTCTTCTTCATTTATACAGCCTTAAAAGGAAACCTCACCATCAGTTCTCTTTATTAATATCAAATGGAAAAATAAATAGTACTACACCCCTAATTGAATGTCTTTGTTAGCTTCTCAATTGTTAAACTGATTTATCTTTGGACCATAGTTTTTTATACATGTCTTGGTATTTTTGCAGTGAAAGAATCTATATTTTTTTATAATCGTGGTATCCACACCACCTTGCCCACACCACCTAATTGAATGTCTTTGTTAGCTTCTCAATTGTTAAACTGATTTATCTTTGGACCATAGTTTTTTATACATGTCTTGGTATTTTTGCAGTGAAAGAATCTATATTTTTTTATAATCGTGGTATCCACACCACCTTGCCCATGCCTCCACTAATTCCATGAAGTACCTGCTTCCTCCCACCATCACATGTATCGGGAAAAAAATCACCTAGTGTTTTAGCCTGGGCGATGAATCAATTTTCAAATGGACCCTTTTAAAACAAATCAGGTTATCTAGGAAGGATGGAGCAAAATAACAAGATTAGTGCAATATTCGGTATATGTAAACCATAACATATATTATATTTCTTAGTCCTCAATCCTGTAGAATATCTGAATAATTACTGGGATCTTTTAATGTCAAGTGGTAGGAGTATATGACAAAAACCACTGTTTCCAAAAGCGAAAACTGAAAAAAAACAAAAGAAAGAAAAAAAAAGACCATAGGCTTGAAGCAAAAAGCAAGTAAAAGCACACACTTCTTTGAGAGGAAAGGCTCCATTTACGGAAAATAAAAAATATCAAACATATATGAATTTAGTCCTATAATAATAAAATAACAAAATTGTAATTAAAATAACTAATTTCACTACCCTGTATACAACAACGCATGAAAGAATCCAACTCTTCAAAATTTGAGATTTAACGAACCAATAACTTCACGACGGGACCATTTTGCACGTCATTATTTTAAAGGGCAATGCTTTCTCATAATGAGATGACTCCTTGCTTGCTCCATGTTGCTTCATCGCTTTAAGAGACAAAGCAAGAGCTTTTAATAACAGGGACCTATTTTATTCTAATCAATGGTAGGAGTAGTATAATTTTCAACATCTACATACTAACAATTTATATATTGGACATAAACTAAGTAATGTTAACACCGTTTCACTGGATGTGCTATAAACTAATTTCAGTTGTAGAAAAAGTACACATAACAAAACACTATACTTCAATGATTTGAGCTTGAGACCCTTACCAGCGCCACCTTGACCTAGGAATCGATAGGACCATTTCCCAGACATGCATTTTCCCAGGCAGAAAGTGGAGGCGATATATATACAGATACATCAATTGTTAGTTTTCGAGCCTACAAATTCTAATTGGAAAAACATTATACGCCAATTAACAGCAAATAATTCTTCCTAGTAAGAAAATTTAGACATCAAAGCATACAAACAAGAAATTTAAATTGATCTATCGCTTTCTAGTCGAACATTAACAAATACCGCAGAACAATAACGTGAATAAAAGAGCGCCTCAATGAAAATTGTAAGGGAAAGGAAGGCGATTACCGGGAGAGGATTGCTCAGAAGGGAGATGATTTTGAGAAATCCAAGTAGGGCAAGAGGCGGTGTGGGAATGGCGAGTTTCCGATCCAGTTCCGGATCCTGTTTCCGATGTTAGGGTTGGGATCCGCCCTGTAATTAGAGCTAATCGGTCATTTCCCCGTTCAACAATACGACGTCGTCGGGTATCCCTGCCGCTCGTCGCCATTATTATCCTCTCGAGAGATAAAAAGAATTTGAAGGATCGTATATGTGACAGAGAGGACGAGTTCTTTCTTCCTTCGTATTCGAGTTGTGTTTTTATTTGTTTTCCGCTATTACACTCTTCATCTTTCTATATTATTATTACACGTTAAGTCCCCAATACTTGGGGAAATTGCATATCACTTCCCTGTCTACATATACCACAATTTATAATTTATTAAATTTTTTCCAATTTTTCTAGCCTCGTTCATTATTCACATTTGATTGGAAATAACTTGTTCCGAAATTAAAATGATGGCCTAATAATATAATTATTTGATTAATTGTAATGGAGTTATTTAGCGAATATATTTGTTTGTTGATAGTTGTGGAGATTATTGGATTAAAATGGAATATGCAGAATATAATATAAAATATGTATTTGATTTAAATTAAATAAATTAGAATAATTTCTAATTTTAGTTTTAGTCTTATTTTTCTTTAAAAATTTTGGAGAATGATATATATGTCATTTTGCTATTTATTCCCTAAACTAATAATCACGGGATTGAGATTGTTATGCTACAGTGTTTGCTATAAATTTGATAGAGTTGATATATTTTAAAGAAAACTAAACAATTATTATTTTGCAAGTTTGATATTAAAATGATCCAGTGTTTCTATTATTTATGAACTAGTTAATTTGTTCGCGTTTAGCGGGATCTTAAAATTTTTTCTAAAAAGTTATAATTTAATTTTTTTAATTATTTAAATATTAAAATAATTACAAAGTATATTTTGTGATATTTAATATTATTATTAGTTTTTCTTTCAAAAGATAATCTAAATAAATAAATAAATTTATAACTTTAATCCATATATATTTGCCAAAATAAATTTTCAAAAGTTAAAATAAACATCAAATTAAATCAAAGTATTTTTTTATTTATTTAAATAAAAAATAAATTAAAAAAAAAGTAACTACAGAGAACAACAACAAAAAATCTAAATAAAAATCTTAAAATCTTATAAGAGAAACCAACTATAGTTTATATGTACTAAAAATTATTATTTTTTAAATGACTAATTTAATATTCCTCGTTTAATATTGAAATATTTAATTATTTTTAAAATATATAAATAGTTCTAATCAAGTGATTAGTTGCAACAAAAATATATCATTAATTAAGATGTAACGTACTTTTCAAAGTGCAATTTTTTAAAATTTTTAAAAATATCAATTAAACTTTTAGAACCATTCACTTTAGAGAACACATGATATTATAATTAAATAAACTTTAAGTCTGAATATTATAATAATTGTGTTAGAAGTATTCAATTTAATAAACTTAAAGGACCATGTATGCTCAAATATTAAAATAAAAATAAAAATAAATGCATCCTTAAATTAAAGAGATTATTTGAGGCTAAAACTCATGTATTGATGAATTACTAACAGTTTCAAAGGGAATAGTCCATTATTTAAGTGGCTTAGTTCAAACCTTAACTTCAACATTTTGAATTTTTAATTATTCTTTAATATATATTGTTATACCCCGTAGAATTCCCGGCACCTAAATGACCTATTCGCACGTTGGTTAAGCATATTTGAAGGCCATACGTGCTGGAGAAAGGCCCGGGAAAAGATCGGACGAGAAACCTGTCGAACCATCGCGGAAGGAGCCGAGGCAGAGCCCCTCCGCGATGGCAGCGTGTCACGGAGGTGAGGCCTCCGCGTTGGCTCCGTGACACGTTGGCCTTATCCAGGCCCAAGTATATAAAGCCCCACTTCGATTTTAAATCATTTATACACTTGTATTTCCAGTAAAACAGAGAGCAATCAGCAGAGAGAAGATAAGAACGAAGGAGGTATTATAATTTTCGTCCGATTACGCTGCTAAACGTTGTCCAAACTCAAATTAACTCCAGATACTGAGGTATTTAGCAGCAGAGAGCATTCCTACGGATTTAGTTTCGCGAAATACGGCCGACGAATCGTCGAGCCACCGAGCTAAGGTAAGTGGAATTGCTTTAAATTAGTGTCTATGTGTTCCTAGCTGTGAAGTGGATATTTCCCCCTTCTGGACCTCTGAAAAATAGCGAGTTTTCGACCGTCTTTCGATAAGCCTAAGTTTAGGCTATAAACTATATCGAAAGTGATGTTGCTCTTTAAAATAAAGCTGTATTTAGTATTAATTGACATATTTATGAATGCAGTTGGGAGAAAATAGCTGAAGTACCGGCCGAGCCTCGTCCGACAGACGGATTGTTCGGGGATAAGGTATGTAAAGCTAGTGCCCTCGGCAAGTTAAGTAATCTCGGTACAGTACAGTAATTTAAAGGCCAGTAGAATGTTCAGAAGTCATGTGTTATGTTTATTACGAATGTTGGTACGGTATTAGAAGCATCGAGTTATAATTTACGCGAGACTTGCTAGCACGATATAGATTCTAATACAAGTGTTAGAAACTGCACAGCATGCTCAGTATGTAATGTAGTACAAAATGTTAGGATATCATCGTACTCAGTTGAAACTAGTAAAGCAAGGTAATATTTGTAAGACATCTCAGAAATAGAATGATAGGTTAAAATAAAGTTAGAAAGCATATTAGAAATGGCAAATCATGTTACTATAGAAACTCAGTATACAGCATGGTTTTCAGCAGAAACACTATATCCTGTTCAGTATTAGCCCCAGTACAGTCTGGCAGGAGACTATATTCATACACATATACTATTACCAGCCTCAGCATGTATTAAATACGTACATATTACTATCACTAGTTCAGCATGTAATATATACAATACTTTACCACTATTAGCCTCAGCATGTGAGATATGCAGATAGTATTACTAGTTGAGACCGTTGTATTGTTTGGGGTTGGACTACCTAGCATCCATGACCGCCCCAGGGTTGATAGCTGTATCGACTCGTCCGCCAGAGGACGAGGGTACGTCGCTCTACGGAGTGGCATGCCGTCCCACAGGGGACGAAGATGGGATGCCAGTTTTCCCCATATTGTGCCTTGGTCGGCCCTTACACACCCCTGTCGAGCGGATACGCCCGGGTGTTGATTCAGGAGTCCTCCGGACTCAGATGCAGTTATAGTCAGGGGCTCAGCGAGCCCAAGTGCATACCCAGGGGACCGGCAGGATGCTTACAGGGTTATAGGAGATGGGATGACCGGGGTAGGGGTGTAGATTCCGTGCTGGTTGTACCTCCCGGCTTATGGGGGCCGGGTAAGGTTTGTGTGTGTTATGTTATGTTATGTTATGTTATGCCATGTTACGTTAGATACGAGTAGATCAGCAGTAGAGTGATACGTCTCCAGGTACGACTCCTATTCCTTCCAGTATAAATGAGAGAAGGTATGACTTACATTATCAGACAGTTAATCTATTTCTTCCTACTTCAGTTTCATCAGTTACATTGTTGTTTTCAGATTTTGCTTTCAGTTATTGCTTTACATACTCAGTACCAGCGGTACTGACGCCCGGTGGGGCGCTGCATTACTTGCCTGCAGGTACTCATAGACGAGCAGGCGATACCACGTGATTCCTGTCAGCGATCGAGTATTCAGCTCCTGTCATCCGGAGACTGAATTCCAGAGGTGTATTTCATTTTCTTTTGTTGTATAGTACGGGTAGGTCGGGGCCCTGTCCCGATCATCTCTATTGCTATTCCTAGAGGCTTGCAGTCTGTATATTTCCCTGTGGTCAGTTGAGCCGGTCGTGAGAGGCCGCGCAGTTGTATAGCTGTTAGTACTATTCTTCTTTGTGTTGGTCGTGTGGGGCCATAACTTGACAGTAGTGGTGACCTTGCCGGTCACGTAGCTTTCTAGTGTTTTTATGATTGAGTTATAGATAACTAGACAGTATCGTGGCCTTGTCGGCCCGCATAGGTTTCCCTAAATTAATATGTTTCTGGTCAGCTGTTAATACAGGTACAGAAGGCTATAGGCCAATGGGTCGGGGCTGTGTTTACAACCGTTATATAGCCCTTTGTTTCCAGAAATGTGAGTTAGAGCCAGCCAGGCAGCAGATGTGCCCAGGCTTAGCAGTCCAGCAGTTCAGGTCCTAGTAGGGCACCAGGTGCCAGTCATACCCCCCAAGGCGGGGTATGACATATATATTTCTTAAAAGTCTCGCTAAATAAATTAAAATTTCATGGCAAAGTGATTAAAATAATCCTTGACAACATACTACTCATAAATCAAAAGAAAAGAAAAAATTATTGGCAGAATAGTTTGTCAACATTCTACTGCACAAAATTTCTTGTGTATTATTATCTTTTTATTTGCGATAGTATTCGAAATGTTATTGTGATTACTTGTCAGTTAATATGAGAATTTGATAAGCTATGCCTTGAAGATAGTCATTTTACACAGTTGAATTGAATTTAACTTTGATAATTGTGTTCTTAAAAGAAAATTGAATATTTACCTAGACAGAAATGTAAGATATATTGACCTTATACCAATAATAATACAGATAAAATAATCTTCACAAAAAGTATCACTCAAATACGACGTTTCTTATAGTGCTTATCTTACATGTAAATTTATGCAAATATTTATGGAGGGACGCAATAAACTATCATAAATTTATACATTAATATTTAAGGGTTATGAAAAAGTAAGATATAAGCATTATTTGGATTATTAAAAATATAGAGTTATGAGGATAAAAATGTGTGAGTTTTTTAGATGGGTTTTTACATTTTATGATAAATGAAAAAAATAAAAGAAAAAAGAAAAAATAGATGAATATATTTATTGACCTTTAAAAGCTGTTAACTCATCTGTTAGAATAAATATGACATTCATGCTATGAAGAATCTGTTGAACTTAATTAATCATAAATAAATGTTAGATTAAAAAAATAATTTTCTTCAATAAAAATTATAGAATTAATATTTTATCATTATTTTATTATTATATAAAAAATTGTGCGAGTATTGAAAATAAAGACCAATTAAGTTTTTACATCAAAAAAGTTTAAAGAACTGACTATTAATTTCATAACATTTCATATTTAATATAATCAAAAGAGTTAAAAGAAATTATGATTTTAAAAAACTCAATAGTCCCTTCTCTTCCTTAAGTAAAAAGGTCTGCCAACAATTAATACAAATAATGATTTCAATTTGAAAGTATATCTAAAAGAAAATACAGCCTCCGGCTGACTAGGCCTATAGCCACCTGTACTATAACATTAGCTAACCAGAATCACATACATATAGGGGAACCTCAGCGGGCCGACAAGGCCACCATGCTGACTAGTTACTTCCGAATCAATATAACAGATGCTAAACAGCTACGTGACCGATAAGGTCACCACTACTAACTGAATAAGGCCTCACACGGCCAATATAAACAACTAAATAATCGCACGGCCCCACACGACCGGCACAACTAACCACAGGAAAATATATACAGACTGCAAGCCTCTAAGAATACTGATAAGATGGTCGGGACAGGGCCCCTGACCTACCCATACTGTACAACAAAAGAAAAGGGATAAACATCTAGCTATCTAGCTCCGGATGACTGGAGCTGATGACACTGTGAGCTGGCTGGAATCACGAGGTATCGGCTCCTCATCTATGAGTACCTGCAGGCAAGTAATGCAGCGCCCCCAACGGGCATCAGTACCGCTGGTACTGAGTATGTAAAACAACAACTGAAAAATATCTGAAAACAACAATACAACTGATGGGACTGAAATAGAAAGGAATAGACTAAACTGACTGAAAATGTAAAGCTAAGCCTACTCCCAACTATGCTGGAAGGAGTAGGAGTCATACCTGGAAATGTATCGCTCTATTGTCGATCTACTCGTATCTAGCGTAACATGGCATAACATAACATAACATAGCATAGCACACCCAAACCTTACCCAGCCCCCATAAGCCGGGAGGTACAATCAACACGCAATCTATACCCCTACCCCAGTCGTCCCATCTCCTATAATAACTATAAGCATCCTACCGATCCCCTGGGTGTGCACTTAGGCTCGCTGAGCCCCTGACTATAACTGTACCGGATTCCGGAGGACTCCTGAATCAACACCCCGGGCGTACCCGCTCGACGGGGGTGTATAAAGGCCGACCAAGGCACAATATGGGGAAACCGGCATCCCATCTTCGTCCCCAGTGAGACGGCATGACACTCCGTAGAGTGACGTATCCTCGTCCTCTGGCGGACGAGTCGATACAGCTATTAACCCTTGGGCGGTCATGAATGCTAGGTAATCCAACCCCAAAATAATACAGTGGTCTCAACTAGTAATACTAACTGCGTATACCACATGCTGAAACTAGTGACAATAATGTGTATGTATATATTAATGCTAACTAATGATAGTGATATGTATGTATTTAATACATGCTGAGACTGATAACGGTATATATATATATTGTCATACCGTGTTGAGTCTAATGTTGAACAAGATATAGTTTTTCTGCTGGGAATCATGCTATATAACTGAGTTTCATAGCAACATGATTTACTATTTCTAACATGCTTTCTAAACTTCATTTTAGGCTACCATTCTATTTCTGAAATACCTTACAGAGACTTATATTGTTTTACTAAGTTTCAACTGAACACGATAATCTCCTAACATACTTTACTAAATCACATACTGGGCATAAATCACATACTGGACATGCTGTACAGTTCCTAACACTTTGTATTAGAATTTATATCATGTTAGCAAGTTTCACGCTATACATAACATGATGCTTCCAAAATCGTACTAATATTCATACTAAACATAACACGACTTCTGAAACATTCTACTGGCCTTTGAACTATTTTACTATACCGATACTACTAACTTGCCGAGGAAACTAGCTTTACATACCTTCGCTTCTGATTTCCGAACTAACTGGCGTAGCTCGGTCAGTATTTTCGCTATTTCTCCCAACTACATCCATATATATATCAATTAGGACTAAATACACTAATATTCTGGAAGAAGATAACATTTTTAATATATATATATAGCCAAAATTTTGGCTTATCGAAAAACGGTCGAAAACTCGCTATTTCTCGGAAGTCCAGAAGGGAGAAATATTCACTTTAGGGCTAGGAGTATATTGACACTAATTTGGAGCAATTCCACTTACCTTAGTTCGGTAGCACGACGATTCGCCGGCCGAATTTTACGAAACTAAATCCATAGGAGTGCTCGTTACTGCTTAATACCTCGGTATCTGGAGTAAATTTGAGTTTGAACCGCGTTTGACGGCGTAATCGGATGAATATATATCGTAAACCTTCGTTCCTCTCTGTTCTCTGTCGTGTTCTCTGAAAATTATAAGTTAAATGAAATAAAAATCGAAGTTTGGAGGCTTTTATACTTGGGGCTGCACCTCACCTCCGTGACACGCTATGTAACGCGGAGCCTAGCCTCCGTGACACGCTGTGTATCGCGGAGGTGAGCCTCCGTGACACTCTGGCCATCGCGGAGGGGGTCTGCCAGCCTTCTCTTGCGATGGTTCGATGTGTCACTTATCCGGTCTTTTTCCGGGTCTTTTCCTAGCATGTATGGCATTCAAAAACTCTTAACCAACAAGCGAATAGGCCATCTACATGTGGAGAATTTACGGGGTGTAACAGTTGGACTTTGATTTTTTTCATATTGTTTTGTAATATACTATCTTCTTCATCTTTTTTTTCTTTCTTTTTCACGTTCACATATGTTTATTTTTTAAAATAAACATTATGACTTATATGGTTGAAAAAGACAACTAAAAAGGAAGAGAGAGAAAATAGTTAGGAAATTAAACCCAAAAAATAGTCTCAGAATAAACATACTAAAAATTAATAAAATCAAAAACTCATTCATAAGTTGTTTCATGTTAAGGCATGACATACACAAAAAATAGTTTTTGAACGACTACATTTTCTAAGTTTATGTTGGAATATTATATGAAATTTAACTTATACGAAAAACGATATTAAAACACAAATTTCTAAATTTTTTGTCATTATACTAAAAAAAGGAAGATCTAAATATTAGTAAGGATAAGTAAGAGGTCTCCTTAATACAACCAATCAAATAAAAAATAATATAAAATGAGGTTATATAGAATAAAAGAAGAGTTAGGTACAATAGAATAAATAAAAATATTAAAATACGACATAGACCGTAGCTTCCACATTAATATTATCTTTTAAAATTTTTGAAAAGCAGACTATAAAACAAAATTCATTTTGTATCAGAATGTTAATTTCTACAAGACATTTCTAAAATTTAAATACTTCTAATTTTGACTGGACATCAAACGCCAGAAATAAGTTTTCACAAAATTTCTTTGCTCTTCTGGAGATGAAAGTTGCGGCGACTGCACCTCACACATAGCGTGTGTGTCTTGTTCCTCCTTTTCCTAAAACTTCCTGTTCCCTCTCCCATTGCAGTGCAGATGCAGAAACCCTAACGTCTTTTTTATCAATATTATCTATATGTTCTAATAGATGTGAAATTATATTCATCTCAAAAAAATTCTACCAACAAATCTATAACAATATGAATATGAGAATAATCTTTGCTTTACAATTTATTTATATAGATACATGGAGAAAACACTATAAATTATCATAAAATTTATAAATTAAATATTTGGAGGTTGTGAAATGAAAGATTTGTGAGTTATTGAGATTATTAAGGTTATAAAAATAAAAAGGTATGAGTTATGAAATGAAATTTTCAACAAATATTTCAAGAAAAATATAAGAGAAAATAAATAAATACAAATCTTAACCTATGAAAGGTGTTACCTCATTTTTCTATTACTTTACTTTATAATATATATTGAAATAGATTACAATATTTGAAGGTGTATTGCTCAATGTGCCTAATAACATTACTTGTGATATTATATTTTTAAGTCCAAAATAAAACTCTATTAAAAGTTAATACCAAAAATAACTAGTAGAAAGGTTAAAAAATAATTAAATAAATAAAATAATAAAATAAGAAATAAAAAGGGATCAGATCATAGATTTTGTTGTCAACGTCGAAGAAAATAGGTTCTTCTATTATATATTTTTTTCTAATGAAATTAGAAATTATTTTATTTAAAAAATAATATATATTCAATTAAGCCTTTTCCTTTCAAAAATAGTGCTTTCCTAGGTTTGATGTTATCTATTGCGGAGGCAATCTATACATCTATATTATACGTAAAAGAAGGTTAGAGATATACTGATATTGCATCCTTTTAAGACCTTCATTTCTATTATTTTTTTTCTAATTTTTTAACTATTTTTTTTTATAAAATTATTTTATTAATTTATTTATTTGATTATTATTGTCATTTAATATTATCTAATTAGAAGTCCATTTGAATTCCTCAACCTCCTTAACTAAACATCTTTTCCTTAAACGTTTCATTTCATTATCTTTTTAATAAGGAATCTTTTCATCATCAACAAGATAGAAGAAGTTTGGTTGATTGTCCTGTTTTGTGCAATTTCTTGACTTCAGCCCCTCTTTTTCCTCTTCCTTCTTTGTTAAGTCTAAACTCTAATCAGAAATCCTTATCGAAACAATCGCAGAATCTCAATCACAACCACATAATCACTTCCGTTTTTCGAATTTTGATCAATCACAGTTATGGCAACCAGTGGAAACAAGAATATGAACGCCAAATTGGTGTGCCTCTCATCTTTGATTTATCAATTCTGCTTATGGGTTGAGCTTAAATTCCATCAAAATTCTTTCTTTTTGCCATTTGTCATCTGGGTCCTCTTTAATTCTCCGGAATCATGACCTATAGTGTTTTATTTATTTTTGATTTGGGGCTTGATCACGAAAAGTTCCTCAATTTGAATGATTTATTGCGCTTTTTTTTTTTTTTTGTATCTAAAAATTAGATGTGCCTTTTTTCTTTCTCAAAATTTTATCTTGTTGATAAATTTGCAGTAATTTGATTTATTTATACTCTAATATGCTAAGTTTGATCTTTCACTTGGTTATTATTTGCTGATTATATGTTGTCAAAGTGTAATTGGTTATGGTTTTTTTCTCCGGTTGCTATATAATACTTGTATTTTATTTTTATGCTTTTTGTGGTTGTAAGAAGCGTTGCTTGTTGGAATATATTAGACTGGTTTTTGCCATGACTTGGAGTTCTCTTTTATTTCTTCAAGTGCATACTTATTGTTCAAGTTAATCCATATTACTTCCAATCTTGAATTTCTGCTCAATAAATACCACTTTACACTAGGAGATCATTGTTTCAGTTATTCTAATGATGTGTTCTCAATTTTAAAAAAATTATTTTATTGGTGTAGTTTTTCTCAAACTGTAAGTTTATGAACTTGATGTGTTGAAGCTGACACTGATAAGCTAATGAAGTGTCTTTTGGTTTTAGGTGCTTCTTGGAGATGTTGGAGCTGGAAATGTTTGTTTCCTTCCACACACATGAACTTCCAAAACATGAAGTTGGCTCCTCTCTCTCTTTCTTTGTTTTTAAATGGCTTTTGTGGGTTAAAAGTGGAGAATCACAGGAAAAGCGCAGAAAAGGGCGACCACTCTTGAAAGAAATCCTATAATTTATCTGTGGCCTTATTTTTGTTATTCCTGACCTAATTTAACAAAAGGGAATACACAAGACTTGAAGGGTCTTCTTGCTTAATTATTGTCTTGAGTCTCCAATCTGTGATAAAATCTATCAAAGAAGACAAGCAACCTCCTTGACTGTGGACACAAATCGATTGAATTTTTTTTGAGTGATGTAATTCTTATATAGTCCCCTATATTTGGGCTTCATCCCTTATTTTATTTTAAAATATCAATTTGGGTTAGTTTTAAACTATATGGCATTTATGAATCTCAGTTGATGGATTGTTTGCTCCGACTCTTAGATTTGATTTTCTCTTCCCATAAAACCTTCTTCCTCGTTGAATTACTAAAAATTTTCAAGTTCTGCTGTACATGCAAATGCGTAGCTAAAGTTATATATTAGAGATTGGCTTTTGGAATAAGAAGGTAAATCATTTTGTGCATATCTTTGTACTGGTATTCCAATAAAAAAAATTATTTTTTCTTGTTTTAGTAAGATTGCAATAGACTTCAATAAGAGACCGATGAGAATGAAATTGTGGTAGTCTTTCAACTGTATCTTCGTAAACTTGATTCGTATTGATGCATTGATAGGTAAAGTTGTTAGAAATAATTGTGGCTTACTAGCTTATCTAATGTGTTGATGAACTCTTGCTTATTTGAAATTGCAGGGATATTGTTGATTCTTGATTTCTATTTACAGTGATAAAAAAAGATTTGTGCATATGGAGTTGTGTTATTTCGGGTGTAAGAATTACTAAACATTTCAATACATAAACACAAAAAAGAGCCAAGAGTTGATGTGTACTTCAAGGAGATGAAAATCAAGTTTCAGGGCATAACCATTTTAGAGATATTTATTTGCCCAAATACTACATTTGTATTTGATACAATTCTAATGATAATTGTGTTTCCTTTATACACCTGAGTGTTTATATTATCTTGGGATACTTTGGGTATAAGAATTGCTAGGATTAAGAATATACCTATCAAATTGTTAATATTGATATGTCGATTGTCATTCAGGAAATTACAAGCTTCTTTAAGAATCAAAAAGAGGAAAATGATATCTTTTACATTATTTTGTCTTATTTATAACTTCATTTGCAACATTATTGGATTGTCTGTTATCGAATTTTATTTTGCTTCAGTGATAATGTTTGCTCAATGTATATTTAATGCAAGTTGTTTAGTGTTAGGTTTATTTTGCAACTAGGTTCCATTGTCTATTGCTAATGAAAATTTTAAAAAATTACAAACAAAAATCATAACATTCTACCTTTAACTGGTACAGTTAATATAACGCAACACGCTACAATTAATAGAGTTGTGGCCATATAAAATGTGTCAAACCCGTAGGTTACCCAACCAAATCATCCATTTATCACCACTACTCACATGCAAAGATTGATTAAGGTGAGTGTTTTTTTTTTTTTTTTTTTTTTTTTTTTTTGCTTTTAGTAATGGAAAAGTAAAAGACTAATGTATCTTTTTAGATTTTTCGATGCTCGGTACTCGCGTTGGAGTCCGACTAAGCAGTTTCACGCTGAATAGTCCCTGTTTCGAGGTAGCACTCACTATTTCTCCCTATAAAATATTTTTTCATATTCCGAACTCAAAATCGAAACATTTGATTGAGGCATGATCAACTCCATCTACTGTACCACATTCATTAATGGTAAAAACTATTGATGATGCTTCACTAAAGAAGTAGAATAACACTTGTGAATATATAAACTTATATAGTGATTAATTAACAGAAGGAAAAAAACTTCATATATGTTTTGTTTTTATTATTAGTAAAAAAAAAATTAAATGTATTAAATGAGTTTTTATTAGTAATTATTACTTCCACACAAAAAAAAAAAGAAGTTGGAGTTCGTAGATGATTGTATATATAAGGTTATTATGTATTTTTTTTAATGTTATTTGGTATTCGTATTAGAGTCCGATTAATTCAGATTTATGCCGGATAAGATACAGATGTGACCGTCCTTACCAAGGATTTTAGATTGATACCTCTAATTAAGAAAAGAGCAACGCCATCCAATGCACCACATACATTAGTGGTGGGTTATTATGTATATATTATTATAGCTCTAATATCATTGCTTCTTTTAAAATATTTTTTATAAAATTAATTATATGAAAAATGATGAAGCTAATTCAAAATAACAATAAAATGTATCATAATTTATTCAATTTATAAGTATTGATAAAAAAAATTTAAAAAATTTATTTTTTATTTTAATAACCGCGCAAAGCGCGGCAAATTCACTAATTATATATAGTATTCATTTTCATCCAAAGAAAGAATCATTGACTTAAGATAGAACATGAATAACAAGTAATACTATAAAAATAATAATAACATTGAAAAGACTATTAATTAAGAGATTATTACATAAGAATCCTGTATTGATTGTTTTATATTCCACGCTTTCTTTTTGTTTAAATTACTATAAAACTTGATTTTCAACGTATAAAAAACAACATAAAATACCATAGGTGAATTTCCGTAATAAAATTAATGCTGTCATCTCTGGAGATAACTACAGGAGCAACAAATACATAATGATGTAGAAATACCACAGAGAAAAAAAATATTATAGTGGAAATATGATAAATACAAAAAAATAATTTAGAATTATATTTGAATTTACCTGTGATAATTATGAGATCGAAAAAGAAAATGCTAAAGTTTATTAAACAATAAATTAAAATTAAGATAAAGAAAATGTTAGACTGCTAGTTTTGATGATTGATGGAACCATACGGGACCTGCTCCCTCGTTTCAATCCTCCATGATGGGTTTGTTTGGCTGGAGTTGGTGGGAAACTTTTCGCAGCTGTCAATAGTACCTTTCTGCAGAAAGTTGGTGAGAGTGTAGCGATAGCAGCAGTGCAGCAGTAGCAGCAATCTTGTCCCAGCAGGTCAAATGTACTAGACCAACGGGATTGATTTCTTGTTTTGATGTGTCCAATACTTATCCTAGTTTTTGGACAATCAAAAGGCAAGTTTTAAAAAAAAGAGAACAAACAAATCTTCAAGCATATTCTCTACCTTCAAGAACAAGGTGACCATTTCGACAGAGCTGATGTCGGTATATGATTGTTAGGAATATTGTTAGAGTTGAAGCTATTGAGTTGGACATCTAGATATCATGAGGTTTGTGTAAGTTTCATCTTTTGTAACTTGTCGAACGATTCTAGATAAAGTGTCAACTAGAGTTAGTTGAAGTTTAGCTAGAATAGCTTTTGCTTTCCAGTTAGAGTTAGCTGGTCTTCTTAATTACATGTGTAGAATGTTGAAGTCTTGTAATAGAGTTGTTGCAAGTGGGAGATTAAGAGCTTAATCTCTTAGGATTACAAGAGTCTGTAATCGTTGTTGCTCAGATATAGTGGAGTTGTGTGAAATCCTACGTGGTAGGTCGTGGTTTTTTCTTCCCTTGAGCAAGGAGGTTTCCACGTAAACATCGTGTGTCACCTTCCTTGTTACTTTACTGTTCGTGTGTTCTTATTTTGTGCAACCTAGTAAAAGGACCTGACCCTGAGTACGGTGGTGGACTCATATAACTTATCAATTGGTATCAGAGCAGGTTCTTTCTAAAAGGTTAACACCTAGAAAGAATCCTGTTAAATATGGCAGCACCACCAAATCTGGAAGAAGGACAGTTACTACAAGACCCCTTGGATTCAATGGACAATACTATAGATAGTGGAAGACTTGAATCCATGATTTCATCACGGCTGAAGACAGTGAGCTATGGGATATTGTTCTAGATGATCCCCATGTTCCCATGAATACGGTAACCAAAGGGGAGACTACAACATCTGTCCCCGAGACGAGAAAAGAGTACAATGACAGTGATCGAAAACAAATTTAAAAGAACTACAAGGCAAAAAAACTTGTGGTTTGTGGCATAGGTCTGATTAAATACAATCGAATCTCAGCTTGTGAGACAGCCAAGGAGATCTGGGATTGCTTTAGAACAACTCATGAAGGGACCGGTCAGGTGAAACAATCCAAGGTAGGTATGGTTACTACTCAATATGAGATGTTTTCGATGAAAGAAGGAGAATCGATTCAAGAGATGCACACAAGATTCACCTCAATCACTGAGCTCTATTGTTTGGGAGAGGTTATAAATCCAAGCAGGTTGGTAAGGAAGATTCTCAGCATTCTTCCCAAGTCATGGGAAAGCAAGGTGGAGGCTATTGTTGAAGCTCGAAATCTCGACACTCTTATCATGGATAAACTCATAGGAAATCTTAAAACCTATGAGCTCAAGAGGCAGAAAGATCAGAGTAGAAGTGACTGGAGGAAAGACAAGGGGTTGGCTCTCAAAAGTACTCAGGCAGATTCAAGTGAGGATGATAAAGACATGGCATACTTAACAAGGAGATTTCAAAAGATGATCAAGCGAAGTGGCGGATTTCCAAAGAAGTCAAATGCAAATAGGGGGCCTGGTCCAAATGATATTTGCCATAAATGTGGGAAACCGGGTCATTTTATTAAAGATTGCCCTATGCACAAGGTTGACTACAAGTATTACTTGAGAACAATGCTGATAAAACCCGAAAGAAGGACCGGGTCCTAGACAAATTCAAAAGAAGAGCAGCAGCTGATAAACTGGTTAAGGAAGCCTTGACAACATGAGGAGATTCATCCAGAGAATTAGAAAATGATGAAGCACCTGAAGATGCTTCAATGATGGCAGTTGGAGATGATGATTTGCCATTCAACTTGATGCTTACATTCATGGCCAACTTAGAAGCAGATGAAGAAGATGAGGTAACTTTTCTTGACATTAAGAAAAATCTGAAGGATTATAATTTGAAAAAACTGAGATCCCTAGCCAGCGTGTTAATTAATTCATTCTGTGATCTCACTAAAGAAAAGGAAGCCTTGAATAAGAGTGTCGATAACCTTGAATCGTAGAAAGTTGTGTTGATTACTAACCTAGCTAAATTAGACGAAAAATGCCAGGAATTAGTGTCTGAAAGAAACTCTCTTATTGAAAATGATACTGGAAGTGATGTAGGAAATTCTCAAAATGAGCTAGAAGCCAAATTGAAAAACTCTCAAGAGGATCTCAGCCTCATGTTGGAAAGAAATTCTGAACTTGAGAGGGAACTGGTCAAACTTAAGATTGACCTAGATAAGTCTCTTAAATGGACTGCCTCCTCTCAAGTCCTGGAAAAGTTGAGTTGACAAATCAGAGGCCTAACACTGGTGAAGGAATTGGATATAGAAAGACCTGTCCTCCCTATAATACTCATAACAAGTATGTATCTGGTCCAAACAACCTGTTGTACACTCATTATGGAAGGAATGGTCATCTCAAGTCAGATTGCATGTCTAGAAAAACTGCCTTAAGAAGGACCGTATATGGTCAAGAAACCTTGATGAACAACAGGGTACCTGGTCCTAAGGTGTCTCAAATCAGGCTGCCTGAATGGAAAAAAAGAAATCTGATCTTTCCTCTGTCCCTATTTTGGGAACTCAAGATGAAATAGGTTCCCAAGTCTAACCCATGATTTGTTCTTGCAGGAAGGAGTGAGAGGCAGCAGTCAAAATGGTATATGGATAGTGGCTGCTCAAAGCACATGACTAGAGAAATTGAGAATTTTCTCTCACTCAAAGCTTGTCAAGGAGGCTCGGTGTCTTTTGGAGACGAAAAAAGGAGTACATTCTTGGTGTTGGAAAGATTGGGAAGACACTTGATCATGCTATTGAAAATGTATTCTATGTCAATGGGTTGAAGTACAGTCTTCTGAGTGTGTCTCGGATTTGTGACAAAGGAAATGAGATCAAGTTTCTTTCAGCTCTATGTACGGTGACAATCTTCAATCAGATAGTGGTTCTAACTGCTAACATGTGCAAGAGTATGTATGTTTCTGATCTCAACTCCATAGCTGGTGATGTCCTTACTTGTTTAAGCATAGTTGAAGATGAATGCTATCCTATGGCGCAGAAGGTTGGGGCATGTGAGCACTATACTTCTCAACAAGTTGGTATCGAAGGACCTGGTTCGAGCACTTCTCAAGGTGAAATTTTCTCAACATCAACTATGTGATGCTTGTGTCAAAGGGAAACACACCAAGTCATCATTCAAGAATAAAAATGAAGTGAGTACCTCTAGACCTTTAGAGTTACTCCACATGGACTTCTGTGGACCTGTTAAAATTGCAAGCCGTGGAGGAAAGAAGTTCATCTTTGTCATTGTTGATGACTATTTCAGATACACCTGGACAATGTTTCTCTGCTCAAAGGATGAGGCATTCTCCGTAGTTGAATCTTTTGCAAACCAAATTCAAGTGAAGCTGAACTGCAATATTGCAGCGATCAGGTCCGATCATGGAACTGAATTTGAGAATACAAAATTTGAGGACTTTTGTGCTGCTAAGGGGATCAGTCGCTACATCTCTGCTCCCAGAACTCCGCAATAGAATGGAGTGGTGGAGAGGAAACACCAAACTCTTGTGGATATTGCTAGAACTCTACTTATAGATGGAGGTGTAGCCATGTCCTTTTGGGCAGAAGCATTCAACACTGCTTTTCATGTGGTGAACAGATGTCTAATTCGGCCTTTACTAGGGAAAACTCCCTACTTGTTGTTGAACAAGAAAAAATTAATATTGAACTATCTCATAGTTTTTGGGTGCAAATGCTTTGTGCTGAACAATGGCAAGGATAATCTAGGAAAATTTGACCCTAAGAGTGATGAGGGAATTTTCCTAGGTTATTCCTCAAATTGCAAGGCATCGAGTCTACAACAAGAGGACACAATGTGTTGAAGAGAGTATTTGTGTTATATTCGATGAGACCGGAAATCTGAAAGATGCATATATGATCAATGATGATGAACTTGAGGAATTATGGCAAACACAAAGAGATGCAATTGATTGTGACTTACCTGAGGAGCTGGTGATATCTGATGAGAAAAATGTGGGCCAGCTGGTGGAAAACCCAACGCAGGATGAAAATCATGTTCCCCCAAATGATGCAATGGAGCATGTTAGCACAGAGGTTCCACAGGAGAGAGCAAATGCAGACAACAACCCAGAAGAGGGACTAGGTGCAGAAGTAAGAGAATCCTCTTTAGGAAGATCCAACTGGAAACACAGATCATCTCATCCGCTAGATAACTTAATGTCACCTCTAGACTCAAGCATGCAAACTAGATCAAAGACTCGAAACATGTTTGCATCCTCAGCATTTATATCCCAGATTGAACCCAAAAACATTAAGGAGGCCCTGAAAGATGTTGAATAGGATAATGCAATGCAGGAGGAACTTCATCAATTTGAAAGAAATAAGGTTTGGTATCTGGTTCCAAGGCCAATTGATCGAACTATTATAGGGATCAGGTGGGTCTTCAGGAACAAGCTGAATGAACAAGGTGTCACTACCAGAAATAAGGCTAGACTGGTGGTTCAGGGATACAATCAAGAGGAGGGAATTGATTATGATGAAACCTTCGCTCCTGTGGAACGAATGGAGTCTATTCGAATGTTGATTGTTTGTGCTTCCTTCATGGAATTCAAACTATTCCAGATGGATGATCACAGGCAAAAATAGCATGCCCGAGATACGCTTTATGACTTAAATTAGTCTTGTTTATCTAAGTTATTGTATACATTTTCATGTAATTTTATATGAATGTGAAGATATGTGCTAACCAACATGATTAGCCTTTGTTTTGTAGGTTTTGATGACTTTTGAGTAACTAATCCATGAGTTGGTGAAGTAGAGGCTTGGAAACGGAATTAACCCGCGAACATCGGCAAAGAGGAGGCACAAAATAGCCCACCTGCGTGTCGGCAACGTGCCACGGAAGGCAGGCTGATCACCACAGCCCACCTGCACGTTGGCAACGTGCCACGGCAGGCTGGCTGCGTGACATGGAGGTGCCAAAGCGCTGCCCAAGCAACGTGACACGCTGCCAACGCGGTAGGGTGCTGCCGAGGCCAAATTTCGGGTGATTTCCAGAGAGCTTTCGCATTGCCTCTGTGTCACGGAGGCAGTGCTCCGCGATGCACTCCGTGACACGTTGCTTGTTATTCCGGGAAAAATTCCCACTAGTATAAATAGAACACTTAGGTTCATTTCTCAATATTCTGACTTGGTGGAGCAAGAACGTGGGTTACAGGCAGTTGAGGGGATGAAATTATCAGGGTTTTTCTCTCTTTCCTTCTCCTTGTATTCAATTGCTTGTATGTTTAACACTCATTTAACGATGTTTAATCCACAAATGAGTGGCTAATTCATCTTCTTGCTGAGGTTATGAACAATTGTAGTGAAATGTAATTGTTGATCATATTGGTTTTTCATCTTTTCTTCCATGGTTGTTCTATTAATTCTTGTTCTTACTGCATTAATGTGTGGCCTACGTTAATGTACATCTAAAAAGTCCGGTTTCACTCGAGAGAGCAAGAAATTGGAAAGTTGTGAATTAATAGAATATGATCTTTTCTTAGTTTGGGAAAATTGAGAATTGATTTACTTTCAGGATAGAAATATACCCGAAGGTCGTATTAGTCAATTTAGGAACCGGGTTTGTATGGCTAGAACATGAATTGCATTTAATCACAGAAATGTAGGTGGATGGTTCATGATTCTTAAGTGGGGTTAAATACGAGAGTTTTAATCTCTTGGCAATAGTTCTTGGCTAGCAACCGGAGGAAAAGACTAACCAAATTATGTCGATAATTAATTTCATTACATGTTCGTTTAACCTCAGCATGCTCTCATTCATAGTTCAGACTCACATTAGATAGTTGTTTTAGATTTAGTATAAAAATTATAAATCAAAATATCAAACTTTTGGTTACGTTGTTGTCTGCATTTTTAGAATTAAAATATAGTACACTTGAGCAGCTTGCACTTCATCCCAGTCCCTGTGGGATCGATACTTGGCTTACTTAAGCCACTTTACTACTTGTTCGACCACATGCACTTGCGTGTAGCTTTATACCCAAAGCAAAACCAACCGAACAATGGACGTTAAAAGTGCCTTTATGAATGGATACCTGAAGCAAGAAGTCTATGTGAAGCAGCCTCCAGTTTTTGAAGACATTGATTGACCTAATCATGTGTACAAACTGGACAAGGCATTGTATGGATTGAAGCAATCTCCTTGAGCATGGTATGAGAGTTTCTACTAGACAATGGGTTCAGGAGAGGAAAAATTGGTAACACTCTTTTCCTCAAGTCCAGAGGAAGGAACCTGCTCATTATTCAGGTATATGTGGATGATATTATTTTTGGAGCTACTCTCAATTCTGTATGTGAAGATTTTTCCAAACTTATGGAGAATGAGTTCGAGATGAGCATGATGGGTGAACTCAACTTCTTTTGGGTTTACAAGTCAAGTATGACAGAGCCGGTGACATGATTTGCCAGCAGAAATACATCAAGGAGCTTCTTACAAGATTTCAAATGGATAATGTCAAGCTAATTGATACACCCATCGAAACTGCTTCAAAACTGGATAATGATGCACCTGGTCCTCCGGTGAATGAGACCATGTATAGAGGAATCATTGGACCACTCCTATATCTAACAGCCAGCAGGCCGGATATTGTGTTCGCTGTAGGCATGTGTGTCCGGTTTCAAGCCTGTCCCAAAGAATCTCATTGAAAGCTGCTAAGAGGATTCTCAGATATATTAAGGGAACCATTGACTTGGTCCTCTTCTACCCTTGTGGAGGCTTTTTTGATCTTGTTGGTTACTCTGATGCTGACTATGCTGGGTACCTGGTTGACAGAAAAAATACCTCTGGGATGGCTCATTTCCTAGGTCCTTCACTAGTTTCTTGGGGGTCAAGGAAACAAAATTTAGTGGCACTCTCTACGGCTGAAGCAGAGTATGTAGCCGCAGCATCATGCTGCACTCAATTATTATGGATCAAGCAGCAGCTGGAAGACTTTGGGATTCTAAATGAATGTGTTCCACTGATGTGTGACAATACTAGTGCTCTTAACATGGTCAAGAATATTGTGCAACACAAGCGGACCAAGCACATTGATATTCGATATAATTTTCTAAGAGATAATATGGAGAAGGGGAACATTTGAGTGGAGTTCTGTAGGACAGAAGATCAGATTGCCGACATCTTCACTAAAGCCTTGAACAGGGACCAGTTTGAGAGAAACAGTCTAAAGCTGGGGTTGATCAAGATGAACAAACTTTTTAATCTTCTTTTTATCTTTTGAACTAAGCTTTTTCCTCTCTTGGCTATGATCAGGCTGCAGGTATCCTAGCAGAGTTGCAAATGATATGCTTGACTCAGTTTCATACCATCAAGGTAAACACGCATGGTGGATGTGAAGAAGCAAGAGGTTGACAAGACAGAAGCTTGGGTCACGTGATTTGTATTCAAGGCGGGACCAGGTCCAGCCTACAGGTTAGCATTACTTCTTCACTTGTAAACAAATATTAGAAATAGTCCGTGAACTACCTATGCTTTATTTTCCCGCTTATTCCATCCGGTACCCGGTCACTAGCCCCGTCTCTCTCTGCCACCTCTTTAAGTCCAAGCATTTTACTTGATTTGACACTCCCTTCTCTCTCTCTTTAAAACCCATTAACTGTCATCTCTTTTCATTTCAAATCCTCTCTTTTTAGAAGACAACTATACTCTCTCTCTTCTGGATCTTCAAAACCCCCCTTCTCTTCTTTGAAATTTCTCTCTTCCTCTCCCCTGTGACCATGTCTCAATCTCCCCCTTCTTCCAAACAAACTAAAAACCCAGACTCATCCTCCCCTATTGGGTTTGAAACTATGGAATCGACACCTTCGTCCATACCCTTTTAGAACCCCTTTTCAAAAACCCCCATGACAGCTCCTCAAGCTTCTCATGCCGACCTCAACATTGCTTTAACCTCAGCTTCTGACCCCTTCGACGAAGCGACAGAGCCGACCCTCGAAAGCCCCATCTCAGCTACCCTCTCGCCATTCAGGAAACTGGTTATACCCCTCCTTCAACCTTTATGGTTGGGACGTCTGAAAAGGACCAACCTGGGGATGCATCTTCAGAACCCATGCCAGAAGTCCCTTCTTCCTCTGCAACCTCCACTGAGATTCCTTCTTCTCCTAGATGGGATGGGACTCCATTGAATCTTCACATACTGACAAACCCTAATGCTGCTGAGGGCAGTGAAAATAGTGAGGATAAATAGCCTCTCTTGTGGAAAGTTCGAAAGATTGCCTCTCTCCCTCACAAGGACTAGTCAGAGGACCCGGTTCGAACACATCAGACCAGAGCATCTACAACGAAAATCTTGGATAATGCCCTAAAGGAGAGTCAAGCTCAGACTGCAAAGCGGAGGAAGCTAAAACATAAAATGGTGATTGAAGAGGAGGATATTCAACCTGATATTGTTGTAGATAAATAAGAAGGAGATACGCAAGGGAAGGATGCTGGTGAAAGGGGGAAGGCTAAGAGAACTGTGGAAAAGGGAAAAGAAAAAGTACCCGGTTCCAGTAGGAAGGTTACTCACTCAGTCTCTAAGCGTAAGGCGATTGTTGCTAATAAAAGGAGGAAACATGCACAGGTTGCTTTGAGAGTTGCTGCAGAAGATCACACAGAGGAGGACTCTCTATCGATTTCTCTAAGTAGAACCCATCAGACGAGGGGACCTGGTGCTCCTGCCAGATTCAGGTCTCAACCTGAGTCTTCCCTATGTTTGACTAGAGAGGAAAGACAAAAAATCCTACAGTCACAAAAAGTGTTGCGAGGAAGAGTTTTTGTCCCTGATATTGTGGATTTGGCTGGTATGACTGAACTGGTTGAAATGGTGAACTTTCAATCATGGAGGCATATGTTTGTTCCTCCAGTTCCTGTGTTGCATGAGTCGGAGGTCTGAGAGTTTTATCACGAGATTGAATTTACAGAAGATGCAAGGGAACTCTACTCCAAGGTGAATGGAGTGACGTTTATGATAAATGAGCAAATACTCAGTATCATTCTCAATGTGCAAGCTGAAGGGATCCAGTCGCTAGACAACGAATGTGCAAAGAGGAAGTTTATCTCTCTCATCTGCAAGTTGGAAAGTTGCACTGGTGAGCATGTATTGAAAAAATAGATGAAAGGAGAATATCAGTTGGTGTTTGAGTTTGTTAACAAGATTCTCCTTCCAAGAACGAAGAAAAGAACAATTGTCGGTGTCCCTGATCTGTTTATGATGGAAGCCCTCGGTAATGATCAAGCATCTGCACAAGATAATTATTATACCCCGTAAGATTTTTGGTACCTAGATGGCCTATTCGCGCGTTGGTTAAGCATATTTGGGAGCCATACGTGCTAGAGAAAGGCCCGGGAAATGATCGGACGAGTAGCCTATCGAACCATCACGGAAGGAGCCGGGGCAGAGCCCCTCCGCGATGGCAGCGTGTCACGGAGGCGGGGCCACCACGTTGGCTCTGTGACACGTTGGGCCTGTCCAGGCCCAAGTATATAAGGCTCCACTTCGGTTCATTTTCATTTAAATCATTATAATTTCCAGAGAACTCGCAGCAAACGGAGAGAGACGAAGAAGATGAAGATATTATCGTTTGATTACGCTGTCAAACGTAATCTAAACTCAAATTAACTCCAGATACCGAAGTATTTAGCAGCAGGGAGCATTCCTACGAATTTTGTTTCGCGAAATACGGCCGACGAATCGTCGAGTTACCGAACCAAAGTAAGTAGAATTGCTCCAAACTAGTGTCTATGTGCTCCTAGCTGTAAAGTGAATACTTCTCCCTTCTGGACTTCTGAAAAATAACAAGTTTTTGACTGTCTGTCGATAAGCCTAAGTTTAGGCTATAATTATATCGAAAGTGATGTCGTCCTTCAGAATAAAGTTGTATTTAGCACTAATTAGCGTGTATATGAATGCAGTTGGGAAGAATAGCTAAAATACTGGCCGAGCCTCGTCCGACAGTTGGATAACTCGAGGTTAAGGTATGTGAAGTTGTTCTTCGGCAAGTTAGTAAGTCTTAGCTTGGTAAATCATAGTAAACTCCGTATTTGAAACTCTCGGAGTTGAATGTTGAGAATTAAGTAAGTCTAATAGATTCTGAGTTGTGTTGCCGTATCGTATTCAGTCCGAGAGTTAGAAAAGCATGCGCCAAAGGGCGAGTTAGCATTCCAGATTCAGTATAGCTTATTGTATGATTAACAAGCATGTTGTAGAATAAAAAGATACAGATTTTCAGAATAAAAGCCAATAAAGTAAAATCAGATAGACAGACAGTTTTATGGCTATAGACTGGCCATTCAGACAGATGGAATATTGGCTACAGATTAGCCAACGGCTAAAGAAAGATTTCAAAATCAGTATAATCAGTAAAGAATCAGTTTAGTACAGAAACAGATCAGAATAAGAAATCAGATTTCAAATAGTCTTTTTCAGTTATACATGCTGCTATTTATATGTGCTATTTGTTTGTTGAGACTTGTTGTGGCGTGAGGGCCCCTTATTGAGCGTCCTCGCCGCCCCTGGGTTGGTAATCGTGTCGCCCACTGAGCGGGTCGGTTTACGTCACTCCAAGGAGTGGCATGTCGTCCCCAACTTGGACGAAGATGGGATGAAGCTTTCCCCATAGTAGTCTGATCAGCATTACAGGTGCAGCTCCGGTTTCAGATAGCCCTGTTGAGTTTTGTGTCTAGGGAACCAGACTCTATCTGTTACTGTCTGTACATTCAGTTATTATAGGTGTAGCTCCGGTTTCAGATAGCCCCGTTGAGTTTGTGTCCGGGGATCCAGACCCTATCTGTTACTGTCTACATAGGAGTCCTCCGGACCCAGACACGGTTGCTTATGTCGGAAGCTATGGCCCGAGCCGGAGACCTAGGGGGCCGGTAGAGGAGCTCTGAAGTGAGCAGATGAGTGGAGTGATTTATTTTTGATTGGTTTTGACCCGGGTAGGGATATATAGATTGTTTGCTTGCTTGGCGCCATCCGACTTATGGGAGTTGGTATTGGCTCTTGCTTGCTAAATGTATATGTATTTATGTGTTTTATATATATTAGTTAATAGACAGCAGGCCGCCGTGACTACAGACACGCTCCTGCCTATCAGTGCAGAAAGGTTTGATCTAGTTCCTATCAGCTCTTCAGATTCAGTTATCTTCTGCTCACAGACTTGTTAGTTATGTTATCTGTATTCAGTTGTTTTATTTCAGTTGCTTTGCATACTCGGTACCAGTGGTACTGACGCCCAGTGGGGCGCTGCATTACTTGCCTGCAGGTACTCATAGACGAGGAGGCGATCCCTCGTGATCCTAGCCAACGCAGAGTCATCAGCTCCTGTCATCCGGAGCTTGATATTTCAGAGGTTTATATCATTTCTCTTTTGTTGTACAGAACGGGTAGGTCGGGGCCCTGTCCGGACCATCTTATCAGTATTCCTAGAGGCTTGCAGTCTGTATATATTTCCCTGTGGTCAGTTGAGCCGGTCGTGTGAGGCCATGCAATTTGTTATGGCTGTTTAGCATTTCAGTTTATGTTGGTTGTGTGAGGCCTTAGTTTGACAGTAGTGGTGACCTTGCCGGTCACGTAGTTATTCAGCATTTTATTGTTGGGTTATATTTAACTAGACAGCATGGTGGCCTTGTCGGCCCGCATAGGTTTTCCCTTTTGTAAGTATGTTTCTGGTTAGCTGAAGTTTTATACAGGTGGCTATAGGCCCAGTTGGCCGGAGGCTGTGTTACAGCCGTTATATAGCCCGTTGTTCCCTGAATCTGAGTTAGAGCCAGCCAGGCACCAGATGTGCTTAGGCTCAGTAGTCTAGCAGTTCAGGTCCTAGTAGGGCACCAAGTGCCAGTCATACCCCCCAAGGCGGGGTGTGACAATAATGACTGTTAAAGATGGTAAACATGGTCTTGCATATGGGTTCTTGTTGAACCAGGTTTTTGAGTTCTTTAAGATTAACTATGGTCCGGGAATTGCTGGGTCCAAAGCTCTGATGATCTCACTCATGACTCTTGAGGAGTGTGAGTGTGTGGAGAGACGAGCAGGAGCAAAGGGACAATCCCTAGTGTCTGATCTGATAGCCTCCCAGGAAAAATCCACTGCAGAAATTGAGCGACTCATTGGCTTACTCGCTCAAAAAGAGGCAGAAATTGTGCGCCTTAAAACCAACCCAGTGGAGGAACCCGGTCTAGTCTCCAGTTTACGATAGGAGAATGAAGCTCTTAAAGCTGAAGTCAAGAAATTAACGAGAAAGTTGCTTCAAGCCCATGAGACTTTTAATGACCGTATCTCTGCTCTCTTACCCAAGCTGTCCAGACCATGACTACCTATCTCTCCCCGTCACTTCATTCTTGATGTTTTGTTGATGGTTTCCCAAATCAAATCCTTTTGTTCTTTTTGTTATGGCAGGTTACAGTATTGTTTCTCCTTGTTTGTTCTAGGTGTCTCTTGTAATGATGACTAACTGAATGAAATCATATATTTTGCCTTGTGTCTATTGTCTATCTCTTTACTTTTCTTACACTTCACTCATGTTAGTGTTGCCCCAGTAGTCATGAGTTATCATGTCTATGCTTCCTTTTTTTGATTTACTGTAGTGCTTTTTAATGATGCCAAAGGGGGAAGATACTATTAGTTGAGTTGGGAAGAAAAGGTTGTGGGGAGAACTTAGGCAGGGGGAATATTTTTTTTTGGAAACTCGGTAAGTAGATATGGTTGTCATCATCAAAAAGGGGAAAATTGTTAGACTGCTAGTTTTGATGATTGACGGAACCATACAGGACCTGCTCCCTCATTTCGATCCTCCATGAAGGGTTTGTTTGGCTGGAGTTGGCGGGAAACTTCTCACAATTGTCAATAGTACCTTTCTGCAGAAAGTTGATGAGAGTGCAGCGGTAGCAGCAGTGCAGCGGCAACCTTGTCCCAGCAGATCAAATCTAGACCAATGGGATTGGTTTCTTATTTTGATGTGTCCAATACTTATCCTAGTTTTTGGACAATCAAAAGGCAAGTTTTGAAAAAGAGAGAACATACACTCCTGAAGCATATTCTCTACTCTCAAGAACAAGGTGACCGTTTTGACAGAGCTGATGTCGGTATCTGATTACTAGGAATATTGTTAGAGTTGAAGCTATTGAGTTGTACATCTAGATATCATGGAGTTTGTGTAAGTTTCATCTTTTGTAACTTGTCGAACGATTCTAAAAAAAGTGTCAACTAGAGTTAGTTGAAGCTTAGCTAGAATAGCTTTTGCTTTCCAGTTAGAGTTAGCTGGTCTTCTTAACTACATGTGAAGAATATTGAAGTCTTGTAATAGAGTTGTTACAAGTGGGAGATTAAGAGTTTAATCTCTTAGGAATACAAGAGTTTGTATTAGTTGTTTCTCAGATTTAGTGTAGTTGTGTGAAATTCTACGTGGTTGGTCGTGGTTTTTTCTTCCCTTGAGCAAGGAGGTTTCCACGTAAACATCGTGTGTCACCTTCCTTGTTGCTTTACTGTTCGTGTGTTCTTATTCTGTGCAACCTAGTGAAAGGACCTAGTCCTGAGTACGGTGGTGGACTCGTATAACTTATCAGAAAACTACTTAAAAGTTTAAGTATGAAACTTACAACATATTGATAATTTAGGAAGTTTTTAACCACTAACTTAAAATAATATACCAAGATATATGCAATTAATTAGGGATCGCTTATCTCAAAATTATATATATATATATATATATATATATATATATATAATAAAAAATAAAATAATTTTATAATTATTTCATGATTATAATCTCTTATCCCACTAATAAAATGTTGACTCTTTGATCTAGCTATACTTTGCTTATATTTTGTACGCATGCTGCTGAGTTTTGACTGAAGTCATGGCTCATATACAAAAATAACTTTATTAGTAAAATGGTATGATATTAAATTTCTTAATAAGATAAATGCTTTTATTGAAGGATTTTAATAAAGTGAATAAGTAAGACTTCATTTGAAGTTAAAATCTAAGCATCACTGAAGTTGTAGTATCATTTGAAGCAATAAAAGTTCTAGTATGTTTGCGTTTCTATTTTTTTTAAGAATTCTTTTAATTCTATCAAATAATTATATATTAAAAAAAATTGAAGAAGAACTTTTTACTACTTTTTTATTTAATAAAAGAAAGGGATAAACATTATACATGACGTATAAAAAAAACTCAAAAGTATTTTTCTTTCACTTTTTAATTTAAAAAAATTCTCAATCTTTTATCTTCATTTTGGGGGATGAAATTTATTTCCAACAACTATTTAACTAGATACTAAGTGAATTCTTCAAATAAAACAAGAAAATATAAAATGGTAAAAAAATTGTCAGAAGTGGGATTTGAACCCACGCCCTCTCACGAGGACCAGAACTTGAGTCTGGCGCCTTAGACCACTCGGCCATCCTGACCTTATGTTCCATTCTGGTTTAGCTCATATACAACTTTGAGATGCCCCATAATATAAGAAATCAAAAATACTTTTATTAATTTATCTTAACCCTTTTCAGTAAATATACATTAATCCATCAATATCAGATATGCCTTTAAGTAATAAATTCAGATTTAATAGAGTGTTCAGAACATTAACGCAAAGATTACTTCATTAACATAGAGTATATAAATAGACACATCGGAATAAACTCAAATTTCTAAATTGATCATTTTCCCTAATTTGAATTTCATTGCACTTATAATCGATCCTTTCCTCCAAAATCTTTTCAAACTGATAGTTTTGAAAAATATTTAATTAATGGGGAATATTTTTTGGAGCCAAAAGTTTATGCATGAAAGTTACTTGAATCCGAAAAATTAACATCTCCATTTAAAGTTCCATATAAAAATATTGTTGCACATATAATTCTTGACCTGAGATTTAAAAATAGGTCTAAAATTCATTTTTTTGCACGATTCAAAACAAACAATATCTAAGTGGATTATATTTTTACAAAAATGGATCATTAGCACAAATATTTTATTTTGGATAGTCTTTAATTTTTGCCTTTTAAATTTGTGGTTTTTAATTTTTTCTCTTTGGCACTTTATGTGGCAAAATAGTGGTTATAAATATCTTTAAAAAAAAAATTCACAAGGCAAAAATAAAATTTGCAAGGCATAAGCTTTTGCCCAAATTATGTTTTAAAGTATAAATTCACACAGGTTATGCCTCAAGACAGAAGTTCAATAACATAAACTAATGCTTAAGGGGTAGAAGTTCAGTAGCATAAACTTGTGTCTTGAGGCAAAAAATAAATTGCATGAACTTGTGCCTTGGGCATAAATTCAATAAGTTCGGTAGGAATCTTGTGTCCAGGGGCGATTTTTTAAAAAAATATTGGAGATATTTTTATCCTATTTTTATTACTTAAAATAATAAAAAAGAAAAATCGCCCCAAAATAATAACAGTCGGCGCAAAAACTTATTGAAGAAGTCCTATAGAAAATAAAATTTCAAATTAATGATCCTTATATCATTCAATGATGCATATGGAGGATCTCTATAATTCCTTTTATGGTTTTCAACTCATGTTTGGTATCTGAGGTTACTTTGATTTCGCACAACAGAATATTTATTTAATTGGGAAATGCTTTCTAACATAATTTTATATATATATATATATTAAAATTTGAATACGAAATTTTTAATTAAGAATAAAAGAATCTTATTCATCACATCACAATTTTTATCGGCGAGGAACTCTTCGCGCGCAAGTTTTCATTAGAATAGAGGAAGACATTATTTAATCAATTGTGTCATAACGCCTGTTTAACCAACATCGTTTAGCAATGTGATCATTCAAACGAATAGAGATCAAATTAGAAAGTGCCTCTTTTGACACAAGCAGGTCAAAAAAATGATAAAAGAGTTGGGCAATAAAACAAAAGACCTTTCATCCCCTTCTGGTACTCGTAAAGCATACTTTTTCTAAATGTGTAGCTATAAATTGGACGTGTTTGATCACGAGAATTTTTCATTTATTTTATTTTATTTGAAAAATTGTTAGATGATGAAACTTTTAAATATAACTTTAGATTGTATTTTGAATTTGAAAAACACTTTAAATTTATTTTTATTTTTACTTTTTTTGCTTTCAAATATTTCTCTTTTTCAAATTTTATCCTAAATTCTTTTTATTTTATAAAACTAACCCCATTTAAAATTATATTTCATGTTTAAATCATATCGTATGCTTTTAGGAGAGAGGCGATTAGACAGGATATGACTTGGTTGCAGCTTACCAAGGATTTGGTCTTAGATAACGAGGTGTGGAGGACATGTAATAGGGTAGCAGGGTAGTAGGTAGAATTGTGTTGCTTGCTTTTGTATTCTTGGTGTAATATCGCTTGTACAGTTACCTGTCGTGTATTATTGTTGGTCTTATCGCGATTAATTTTTATTATTGTTCTTTTTTCTTCCTTTTATCTTTTCTTTTTATTTGGGATCTTTGTGTTATATGATTATTGTTAGTATATTGTTATTTCTCTGTTTGTATTTCTATAAGTGGAGGATCTATCGGAATAAAAATACCATTAAATTAAGTCAAAATAGTGTTAAATATAGAACTGAAAATATCCTTTCATAATCACCTATTCAAGGCAAATTAATGGCATATTAAAATAATAAATAAATAATATTTATTTTTGAGATGATAAGAATATTTTTTCAACATATTCTACCCTCTCCAGAACCCACTTTATGGGATTTCACTGGGTTGTTGTTGTTGTTTGTTGTACATTGAAACAACGAAATATTATTGGCAAAAATATAACTAAACACAACTTCATCTTCAACTCCGATTTCAAAATTTTCAAATAAAGTGAAAAAACTTTTGTAATAGTATGCAATAGCTCGTATACGAGATCTAACCTAGGACACTATGTGACTATCTATTTGAAATATTACTCTTTTAGAGAAGATTTGATATTTAGCCAAGTCGAGTGATTTTATTAATTTTTAGAAATTTCGGGGTATAACTCATTTTTTTAAAGAAAATACATTCAAATTTTAAATATTTTTTACAAAAAATATGATCTCAACTTTAAAATTTTCAAATAATATAAACAATATATATTTAATCTTCAGAAAATGGCCGAAAATATCCCTAACATATGAAAAATAGTGCACAAATATCCTTCATCCATTTATTGATCTAAAAATACTCTCAACCTTTTTCTTTGGCTCAAAAATACGCCTAGACTAATACTCTAAATTTGATGAAGGTTTCCAATTAAAGAAAAAGTTATGTAGATTATTATGATTGGTCCATAATTCATATATTATTTAATTTAAAATTTAACCGCTCACTTTTAAATCCAAAATTTGCTGACCCACTTTTTTAAAATCTAAACCCACAAATCTCTCGTTTAATTTTGAGAGAATACATCATTACCTTCCTGAACTAAGATCTTTATTTTAATAAGACACTTGAACTTTGCGAGGTCCTATTACCCCTTTTATTCTTATTGAGAATGAAGTTATTACCCCCTTATGAGCCCAAGTGGCATGGAGATTGTACTATACTCTCCAAGAGAGCGTGAGATGAGCAAAAAGTAAGTTTTTTATTTTATTTCTACGTTTCATTTATTAGAAATACTTTTTTTTTTTACTTTATTTGTTTTTAGTTCTTCAAGTCTTTTTCCTCACCTTCCCTATCACCATTACCTTACCCATTTTATTTCTTTTCAGTAGCTCAAGATATCCTACGCATCCATCATTGTTCTTCTTCATTTTTCTTTTTCTTTTTCCTTTCTAGTTATTGCAATAAACTTTAGGAACCCATGGTCTTTCTTAGTAGGCTCTTGAAACTCATTTCAATTGGTAGTAGTGGTGATGGATAAATACTTAGAAATTATGGTTATGTAATAGTTCAGTCAAAATCGTATACAATAATTTTCATATTTACGCTTGGTTTTGTTGAATCGATTATTGTTGATTTGTTTTGAAAAAATAATATTATTGTTTTATTTCTTATTCGTCTTTTTAAAAAAGAAATAGTTCAGTGGCTTTTTCTCCTTCTACAAATGGAGATTGGAAATGGTAAGGTTATGAGATACTCAATTTGAGATAAAGGTGTTGAAGAAGATGGTGATTTAAATTTCAGATTTTGATTTGGTGGTAATTTGAGTATTTAGATTTTGATTATTTGGTGATTTTAATTTTTATAAATTAATTGATGGTAGTTTGATATCTATTTGGTGGTGCTATGGCAGATTTGGTGGTTGTTGCAGTAGCATGGTGGATGTGGTTAAGTCAGAATAACTTTTAAAGAAGTTGAGATGAAGAAGATAGAGAGGAAAAAGAAACTTTTTTAAAAAAGAAAAAGAAAAGGAAAAGGAATCAAATAAGAAAAATAAAAAATAGCTAAAAAATTACTTTGACACGTGGCAAGAAATAATATGTGCATGTCTTGCAAATATTTTTTTATAACTGGTGTTGACTGAAAAAAAAATATAAATACTATTTTAAAATTATTTGAAGGAGTTATAGACCTCCCGCAAAATTAAAATATCTCCTTAAAATTGAGTTATAAGAAGAGGAGGGAAGGGGGGGGGGGGGTCTTTTATTTATTCTCTCTTTAATTTTTTGCTCTGCATGAAATGAAACATTGCACTGGTGATGATGCAGTTGGGTAGCGTCTGTGATTGTTTCTCCGTCAGAAAAAGGAAAGAAAAGAAGTCCGAGAGAAGTTTTCATCAAATGTCTTATGGTTTGAAAGGATATTTAGGGACATGGACAATTAATTTTTCAATTAAATTTGGTCATTCTTTGCTCTATCATATTTAAATTGTGGCATCCAAGATAAATTAAAACATAAAAATGTTACGGTTCAGAAACTTGATGAACGTCAAATCTCACATAAAATATTACAAAATTATAGTTGTTGTAGCTTCTGAAAGTATCAAATTACTGAGTTCGATGTCGAAACGGATAAAAAAATTTTTAAAAGTTTCAAAACAGATAGTGAAATTTATGGTTCACAAAACGGACACCTTGTTGCCTCAACAACAAGGTTCTCATAATTTATTTTTTTAAAAAAGAAATTCACCGAACTTTGTTGGCTAGCCAACGAGGTTCATTAAAACATAAAGAAAATGGGTCAACAGATTTTAGGTGAATGAATCTAATTTAAATGGGTCACTCGGATAAATGTTCTTATTTTGAGGTTTTGCCCCTCAAATTTGTGGTCTCTAATTTTTGCTCTTCAGCACTTTAAGTGATAAAAATGGTCAAAAATACCCTTAACAGAAAGAAAAAACGCAAGGCAAGAATAAAATCTGCAATGCATAGAAGTTCATAAGACAACATTTCATAAGACAGAAAAAAATCGCAAGACAAGAATAAAATTTGCAAGGCATAAGTTTTTGCCCAAATTATGCCTTAAGGCATAAATTCGCACATGTTATTACCATATGACTGATAGGTATAAGTTGAGGAACATAACTTATGCATAGTAGACATAAAGTCATATTTTTGAACTTGTGCTTACTTCTGCCCATGGGCACAAGTTCAATAACTTGAAATTATGTCTAGCGGGCATAAGTTAAGAAGTTCATGCAACTAAAATTGAACTGCCAATAGGCACAATTTTAATAAAATGAAATTATGTCATGGGCACAAGTTCAGGTGCCTACGAGCAAAAGTTCATGCGATTAAACTTCTGCCAACTGAACTTATGCCCATAAGTTCAGTAGCATGAACTTATATCTTCTAGAGTTAACCTATGTCTTGCAAATTTTTTTTTTATATAAAATTATTAGGGGTACTTTTATCTCCTTTTTTATTACTTAAACGCTAAAGGGCAAAAATTAAAGACCACAAATTTGAGGGACAAAAATTAAAAACCACCCCAAAATAGTGACAATCGGTGAAAAAAACGTAATTCTAATAAAATAATATATGGTATCAATTATAACAAGCCACATAAGAAAAAAATTAAAATTGAAAACCTCATCAGAATTAGGTTAAAGATATTTTTAAACCAATAAATGACGGATACTTTGTAAACCATTTCTTATAAATTGAAGATATTTTTAGGCCTTTTTCAATATTTAGCAACACATGGGTTGTTCCCTAGTCTCCCTCACGGTTAGAAGGTAGTGTTTCTAAGCACTTTCTACTTCTAATAATAATTAGCATTACTTTTTTAATGCAATTAGAATTAGAATGTTAGACTAATAACCGATAAGATAAAAGGTCATTTCTTGCTAGTTTAATAAAATCATGTTTTATCAGAAGTTGCAATGTTTTGAGGATTATCTATTTACTCTGGTTTGCTCCGGAGAACTTCAGATACAGTGAAGCAGCCAGTACAATCCACATTTACACTTCTCGATAGAAGAAAAAAGATGCAAAGAAACAGTTTTGAGTTTGCATTGCATTGCATCCCCTACCCCTATTGCTTCAGTTGCTTTTAACATCTCATTAGATTATTCTCCTCTCAAACAGGAAAAAAGAACTCACCAGATATGTGCGCTCTACACTTTGTTTACTGATTGCTCATAAACATGAACCTATAGAGTAATCCTATTCCTATGAATTGTGAGTGGCCGGGCATCAAGGCAAGGCAAGGCAAGGCAAGGCAAATTCAGCAACAAAATAAAAGGAAAAAACAGAAAAATGATACCAACAGTCAAACAATTATCCATTTAATATAGAATTTCTGTGAAAACTCAATCAAAACATCATACTTGAGCAACATACAGCGACCGAAAATTGGATTACACAAAACAGAACCCCCTAAAACCCTGATTCCCGAAAATCAGAAAGGAAAAAGAAAAGCAAAACCCAATTTAGAGTTCATCCTCCATCCTCAAATATTCTCCAATATCAGCTTGATGAAGAACTACGATACCGTTGGGATCCATTTTCCGACAATCTTGAGTGCTCTTCGCTGCAACCCCAAAACCCAACGGCACATCCGACATTGAAAACACCACCACCCCATCATGCTCGCTAATACTCTCAGTAATCCTCCCAACCCCACCTTTCAAAACATTGTTACCATACAAAAAGCTCATCTCAGAGGTGGGTTTCAGCCAGATTTTGTGCTTCGAGTGTGCTGCTAAAAGACCCAAGCACTGCACCGTAAGGTGAAATTTACCTCCCTTGGTGAATTTGCCTATCTGGGTTCCCAGCGAAATTAAGTTGTCTCTCTTTATATTCGTGGCTCTCTTGACAAGGGATTCTGATACGTAGTAGACTCTGTTCCTCTGAAGACGAAAACAGTAACGACCAGGAGCATTATCAGTGCCCTCGTGAGATGGGTTCTCGACTATGTTCTTCAGATTGTTTCCCACGAACTTGTGAAGCTTTTCGAACACTTGAGTTGTTTCTTGCTCATCCAGGGGTCGCATTGCTCCTCGCGTTTGATGAACCCTAACTCAAAAGAGTTGCTTCCCTTTTCCTCTTATACCTGTATGGGGCTAGGGTGGGATCAAATTGTTGGGCTTTCTAAGTAAGAGCCAAATCTAGCCCAGAGCCAAATCTAGCCCAACCAGCTACTGGGCCTATAGTTTCCAGCGTAAGTTTTTGCACGGAATGCTCTTTTTTTGTGATAGTTTTTAATTTTTACTCCTTAGCTTTTAAGTTTTACTTTTACTGCTTATTTAATGAAAATATTATGTTCAAAATATCTTAATTATGACTTCATTTCGTTAGGAAAATTTTTTTAGAAGTCATAAATTAAGTGTTATTTAATTCATAAGGCATACTTTTATCCTTAATTTAAAAAAATCGCCAGACATAAGTTAATTTTGCTGAACTTATGCCCAAAGCACAAATTCATGCTGCTGAATTTATGTCCCAGACACAAATTCATGTTGCTGAACTTATGTCATGCTACTAAACATATGCCCCTAAAGCATAAATTGTATGAATTTATTTCATGAGATATAACTTGTGTCAAATCTTATGCCTAGCGAATTTTTCTTTTGTCTTGTAATTTTTTATTATTTTTTTTGTTAGAAGCATTTTAATCTTTTTTTTTGTTACTTAAAGTGCCAAATAACAAAATTTAAAAATCATAAATTTAAAAGATAAAAATTAAAAGCCACACATTTGTGCAAAATGACGCTTTGAGCATTGGGGAATTTTCATAAATAGCAAAACACCAGCCCCTCACAACCCCTCCAAATAAAATGACGATATTATAAAAGTTTTTAAAATATAGCAAAAAGAAAAAATTCAAAATATATATTATGCATACACTAACAGGCATGTTTATATATACATACATTAACCGTCATAGATACATAAAGTCATACATGTATGCACCTATACATTAACCGTCATACATACATACAATTATAGATAGGCGGAATTCATCGATAGCCTCTTAGAGTTGGTATCAATTTTTACTTAGACACCTCAAGTAGACGTTGTCCATTTTAAACACATCAAGTAGGGGTTCGTTGTGTCATTTCGCTGACTTGACACATTGTGTGTGTTGCACTGGTTTTTAGTGCATGAAGGGCTTAAATTTTGGAATTTTTCATTTTTTTATTTCTTCTTCTTCCTTCTCTCTCCTTACAACACGTCTTCCACTCCCACCCCAATTTCCAGCTTCCTTTGTTGCCTATACTGTCGGAGACGCAGCCATGGCTACTCCTTCTTGCTTCAACCATCTACTCCACATATTACAAAAAATTCTCAGGATCTAAAAATAAATTGGATTTATTTATGTTTTTTAAAAATCTTCTTCAATGTTGTTTTGTGAAAAGACGAGGGGGGGAGGGGGGGGGGGGGGAAGAAAGTATAAAATGTGGGTGTTGATATTCATTTTTCTGATAGAAAAAATGGAGAAGATGATGCTAGATCTGAAAAATAATACAATAAAGAAAAGAATCAAAAAAAGGAGAGTTTCCAACAGATCTGAACATAATTTAACAGAAATTACCAGTTACCACCATATTGATACATTATACTTGAAAAAGAGGAGCAAAATCAAATATCAACTAAATCAAAATTCCTTTATTTTGCAAAAGAACGTAGAGAATGCACATAAAATTTTGATATTTTTCTTCTATGTTTTGTTGGAAGAATTTTCTACAATTTCTCAGCAACCAAATGAATCGCAATAATAATTAGGACGTTAATGCCACATTTGGCATATTTGATTGAGAAAGTCGAAGCAAAAATTAAACCGCTCCATAACCTATCATCTTTCTTGACTTTTGATAAAAACCCGCAAAATGCACAAAAAGATTTTTAGTGCAAAACTCTGTCAGGAAAAAATGAAAAGGGGTAAGGGAGAAAATAAATTTGAATCGAATACTCCAACCTCCATTGGAGAAGTCTAAGCTTCGACTGGGGTGAAGTCGTAACAAGGTAGCCGTAGGGGAACCTGTGGTTGAAGAAATGGTGGAAGATAGTAGCTTAAGAAATCCATTATTTTGTTTAAGATTTTAATGGAGAAGACAATCCCCAGGAAGGGGAGGGGTGGGGGGGGGGGGGATTTTAAAATAAATAGTTTTTTTTCTTTTTCTTTTACTTAAAATGTCAGATGTAATTATTTAATTGTCATTTTGTCACGTGTGTATTACACTCTTCTTATTATTTTTGCTGATTGTAAAATAAGTGTCAAAATGACACAATGAACCCCTACTTGAGGTGTTTAAAATGGACAACGTCTATTTGAAGTGTCTAAGTAAAAGTTGGTGTCAACTTTAGGGGGTTGTCGATGAATTCCGCCTTATAGGTACATAAATATGTTGATCGTCATACTCATACTCATACTTATACATACATGCATTCAGTAAAAATCTAATTATTTTTTATGTAATAATACGAAAGTATAGCTAAAATAGATAATTAGTGGGTTTAAGTCGTTATACCATGTAATTTTCTTCTTAATATTAGCATTATGGCGTTTGCTTTTGGGGGGAGAAATAGTTGGGATGGTTTTGAGCAGGAAATAAAAGTTTCTCATCAATTTAATTGTAATTTTAAAAAGTCATTTTTTTAATAAGAAAATAATAATTGGATAAAAGTACTTTTAATTAATACACAAAATAACTCCAACACAAGATGTTGGAGTTCGAAATTTTAAAAAGTATTATGTTGGATTCAAAAAATTGTTAGAGTTTGAAACTTCAGAAATAATTTATGAAATTTGAAATAGGTATTGTAAGTGAATAATGATAAAAATTTAAAATAAGTATCACGAGTAAAATAATATACATATATATAAGTGTTAGAAAAAATATTGTGAGTGAAACAAGTACTTAAAATAATGTAAAAATAATAATATTACTCATGCTACATCTTTTGAATTCAAGAATAATGTTATAGAGTTGATACTCCAAGAACTATGATTGTGTCCTAAAGTTCGAACAATCTTCTTATGAAAATTGCAGTTGCCAATTTTATTTTTAAAATGGGGTTGGAACTCCGTCATAATATGTTAGAGTTTTATCTTTAAAAGTTCTGAACTCTATTTTGTTGAGTTAGAATTTCATCTATAGAGGAATTTCAGACTCCAATATAACATAATGGAGTTTCACAAACACACCTTATTGGAGCCATGTTTTAGTCCAAATATCCTTTTTGCATTAAAAAAGTGACTAAACGTTAAATAGATTTGAGATCGTGGCTATAATTTGAATGAAGCATAAAGTTGAATATTGTGGCTAGTCCTCGATTTCTGATCCCAATGTTATAAGTTTGACACTTCAAATCTACTTTACCGTTTTAAAATAAGTGGTATATTAATTTTTTTATTTTTTTTTAAAATAAGTGGTGATTCATATTATCAAAAAGACATTACTAACGTTCTTTTAGTTTTACCCTTATTTAAATAAAGAGAGATTTATACACTAATAAAAAGCTACACCTTTTTAAAGATATTTATTAAGAATAAGTTAGTGAAAATACATTTTTATTTTTTAGAAGTAGTTTTTAAGAAATGTGCTTAAGCTAAAAACACCATTTATTTTGAAATGGAGGTAAGTATAATCTTCAACCTCAACCTCACCAGTTTGAAATTGATTCTAAAGATTATAGTTTGGACTATTCTTTGAGTAGGGGGTTCCAAATACAACTATTTGTGCACTTGCCTGCCGGGGCCCTTTTTCCCAAATCAAAATAGTCCTATTCTTCATACCCCGGAAGACAATTAAACTTGCAAAATCGTGCAATTTCAATTCCAAGGTATGCAAATATGTTGAAATCAATGGAAGCAGTTACTGATTAGTTGAGTTAGTTAGAGTTAGTTACTAGTTAGTTGAGTTAGTTAGAATCTGTTACAAGTAGTTAGTTAACTAGAGTTAGTTAGCTGATAGCCTAGTTAGTTAATTACTAATCTCTGCTCATGTATATAAACAGAGCTGTAGCTCATTTACTTCAACTAATATTCATTTTCCAAATATCTGTTCTATCCCTATTTTCCTTCCTCTTCTCTGTAACTTGCTCTGCAATGGAGGCAGAGTGATACTTCAGTTTATGGTTTAACATGGTATCAGAGCACAGGGATTTATTACATGATCTCGTCTGAAAATCTGCTCTTACTCATGTGATCATCAAACATCGATCTTCTCTTCTCCTGTTTTTTTTCTTTTCGATCGATCTGATTGATTTGCAATTGATCAATTTTCATCACTTTTTCTCAATCTTCTAAATAAACTGTCTTCCTAGAATCATTTATGGAGGATTCGAATTCACCATCAAGCAGCAGTCAAAATTACTTCGATATGTCAAGTCCATTGTATATACATCCGTCTGAAAGTGTAGCTTTAGCCCTAATTCCAGTAAAGTTTGATGGAACATGGTATAGGTCATGGAGAAGAGGTGTACTCAGAGCACTGTCAGTGAAGAACAAACTTGGCTTCATAAATGGGAAGTGTAAGAAGCCATATCCAAGTTCTGAGAATTATGCAATGTGGGAGAGGTGTGACGACATGGTTACTTCATGGATGTTGAATTCACTGTCACCAGAACTCATGGATAGTTTACAAACAATGCCAAGGAATTTTGGGATGAGCTTGAAGATAGATATGATCAAACTAATGGTGCTAAACTCTATCAGTTGCAAAGGGATATAAATGACTCTGTTCAAGGCAGCTTGGATATCACTACTTACTACACGAAGATGAGGAAACTTTGGGAGGAATTGAGTGCAGTGGACTTGAATATGCATTGCACATGTTTATGTAATTGTGGAGGAAAGGCTTCTTTGCAAAAAGCTGAGCAGGATAGGAGGCTAATTCGATTTCTAATGGGGCTAAATGAAGTATATACTGTGGTAAGAGGGACCATTCTGATGATGAATCCCTTACCTAGTATGGCACAAGCCTTTGCAATCCTAGCCCAAGAGGAGAAACAAAGAGAAGTTAAACCTCAGAGTTACCTTGGTGTTGAGTCCACTTCTCTCAATGATGGAAAATTTGGAAATATGAACTTCAAGCAACAACATTACAATCAGTTGAGGAATACAGGAGGGAATGCTGCAGGTGGATCTGGACATCCATTTAACAGATCAACTCTTTTTTGTGATCATTGTAAGAAATCTGGTCACACAAAGAATAAGTGCTACATGTTGCATGGATTTCCACCAACTTTCAAGTTCACAAAAGGAAAAAATGCAGGAAGTGCAGCAAATGTTCATGGTGTTTGTGGGGGTGATATCCAAGGATCAAGTCAAGTTAGTCATGGTTTGTCCAAGGACTATTGTGAGCAGCTAATAAGCCTCTTAACAAAGTTACAGAATGATCAGTCAGCAGACAGTTCAAACAATGTTGCTTGTGGAGTTGTTAACCTTGCAGGTATCTTAGCTTGTTATTCATCTATAACTGAAATAGGTGATCTTTCATGTAACTGCCTAAAGCTATCTGCTAGTTCCTGGATAATTGATTCTGGTGCTACACACCACATGGCTTTTAACAAGACCCTACTAACACAAATCAGAATCCTCCCATATCCTTTCCTTGTAACCTTACCAAATGGATACATAGTGAAAGTAACAGAAGCTGGTGATGCCATTGTTAGTCCTAATCTGATTCTGCGCAGAGTTTTGTTTGTCCCTAGTTTTATGTTCAATTTAATATTAGTTCATTGCTTAGCCTCACACCTTAAAGGTATAGTTAGTTTTAATGATGCTTTATGTCTCATGCAGGGCCATTCAATGAAGAGGCGACTGGAGATTGGTAAAGCTAGAGATGGATTATACTTTCTTTGTTCAAAATGCCATCAGTCAACAAGTTCCATCAATTTCTGGTTTATCTTTTCCTGTTTTGAATAAGTCTTGTGAAAATTCTGTAAGAAATTTCAGTTTGTTTTGTGAAAGACTAAATAACACTTCATCAATATTGTCCAGTCATCTATCTGTAATGTCCAGTAATCCATCTGTAAGATCCTTTCATTCAATGGAAAATATTGGCTTTATGAATTCTGCATCTTGTGAAAATAATGTTGATTACTTGTGGCATAATAGGCTAGGACATGTACCTTTTGTAAAAATGAGGTGTATCTCTACCATTCCTGTCAAATTTGCACCCAAACAACCTTACTTGTGTTCAATTTGTCCTATGGCTAGACAAACTAGGATTCCCTTCAATCAAAGTACTACCAAAACCACCAAAATCTTTGAAATTCTTCATGTGGATATCTGGGGACCATATCACACTCCCACACATGATAAACATAGATATTTCCTTACTATGATTGATGATTACAGCAGAGCTACATGGATACAATTACTACAACGTAAGAGTGGTGCTATTCAATGCATTAAAGCTTTTGTATCTCTGAGTGAAAATCAGTTTCACACAAGACTCAACATTATAAGGTCTGATAATGGTTCAGAATTCACCAGCAATGAAGCATTAAACTTTTTCCAATGCAGAGGCATTATACATCAAAAGACATGTCCTTATACACCCCAACAGAATGGAGTGGTGGAGAGAAAACACAAACATCTCCTGGAAACAGCTAGAGCCTTACTTTACCAGTCCAAACTGCCCTTAAAGTACTGGGGTGAGTGTCTTAAAACAGCAATATACATAGTAAACAGATTACCATCCACAGTTCTTAACAATAAAACTCTTTTTGAAATCCTTTACCAAAAGAAACCTACCTACTCTCATCTAAGAGCCTTTGGATGTTTATGTTTCCCAACCATTCTTAAAACACACAAAGATAAGTTTGAGCCAAGGACAACACCTCATATTTTCATTGGATATCCTTATGATACAAAAGGATACAAGGTTCTAGACTTAGCTACAAAGAAGATACATATTTCTAAAGATGTAGTATTTCATGAATATATCTTTCCATTTACTCTTACTCCTATTGGTTCAAGCTTTGAGTCTGTGTTAAAGTCACTTACAGAAAGACCTACTGCTGTTTTTCCTAAAGAAATTAGTTCTGTTAATTCTGTTGAAGATCAGATATCTAAACATTGCTCACCAACATTTGTTGTTGATGATCTTTTATCCAAGCATCAACTTCCTTTAACACCAGATAATACACATCCTTCATCCAATCCAATCACAAGCACTGATACTAGTACACATCGTCAAACCACAAATATTGATAATGACACACCTGTTTCAGATGAAGCCTGTTCAGAATCCTTGAATATGAATCAGTCACTTTCACATTCTATATCACCAACAGCACTACCCGCTAGAAGATCTTCTAGACATCATACTGTGCCAGGATACTTAAAGGAATATAATTACACATTGACTAACCTACACACACCATCATTATCTAATCTACCATCCAGTCACCAAACAGCTTTAATCACAGAACATTCAGATAACAAGCAAGTAGCTCACAAGGCATTTCATGATTCTGAACCTGTTTCCTATGAAGAAGCTGCTTTGAGCCCTGCTTGGCAACAGGCTATGATACAAGAATTTGAAGCTTTATGTGCTAATGACACATGGGACTTAGTAGAACTTCCAGTAGGCAAGAAGGCCATAGGATGCAAATGGGTGTATAAAATCAAACACAAGGCTGATGGAAGTGTGGAAAGATTTAAAGCTAGACTTGTAGTAAAAGGGTATACTCAACAAGCTGGTGTTGATTACATAGAAACCTTCTCACCAGTAGTTAAGATGACCACTGTGAGGGTTCTGGTAAGTCTAGCAGTCAAGAAAGGTTGGAATTTGTACCAACTTGATGTTAATAATGCTTTCCTTCATGGTGATGTTCATGAAGAAGTTTATATGGAAGTTCCACAAGGATTGACAGTTGCACATAGAGGTCTGGTTTGCAGACTTAAAAAGTCCCCGTATGGTTTGAAACAAGCCAGCAGATAATGGTATGATAAGCTTTCTACCTCTCTTTGTTCAAGAGGTTATGTTCACCCAACCAGTGACTATTCACTTTTCTATAAGAAATCTGGATGTTCAGTTGTTTTTGTTGCAGTGTATGTGGATGATGTTATCTTTACAGGTACAGATTCAAATGAAATTCAATCTCTCAAGTCCTTCCTTCATGACAAGTTCAAGATCAAGGACATAGGCAGGTTACACTATTTTCTAGGATTGGAGTTTATATATAATGAAACAGGTGTGATGGTTACTCAAAAGAAGTTTATTACTGATCTTTTACAAGAGTTTGATTGCTCAAACTGTGTGGGAGTCAATTCACCACTTGACTATAATGCCAAACTGCACTTAGATGAAGGTTATCCTGTTGCTAATGCTTCTCAATACATAAGATTGATTGGAAAGTTGAATTTCCTCACCCACACAAGGCTGGATATTGCATATAGTGTGCAGCATCTCAGCCAATTCATGCAGTCACCCAAAGAGTCACACTTTAAAGCTGCTTTACATGTGTTACAGTATCTCAAGTCAAGTCCAGATCTTGGGATTTTCTTGTCCAACAAATCAGGCTATAACATATCTGCCTATTGTGATTCAGACTGGGCAACTTGTCCAGTGACCAGAAAGTTTGTTAGTGGCTACATTGTGTTCTTAGGTGATTGCCCAGTCAGCTGGAAATCCAAGAAACAAGGCACTATTTCATTATCCTCAGCTGAAGCAGAGTATAGAGCAGTCAGAATGGTTGTAGGAGAGCTGGTTTGGTTGAACAGGTTGCTGGAAGAATTGGCCATGCCATCAGATCTGCCTATACCTGTATTCTGTGATAGCCAAGCTGCTATTCACATAGCCAAAAATCCTGTATTTCATGAACGAACCAAGCACATAGAAGTAGATTGTCATTTCGTTAGAGAAAAGCTTCATGATGGACTCATTAACCTACATCATGTGTCCACAACAGACCAGTTTGCAGATCTTTTAACTAAGGCATTGCCTGGTAACAAACATTCACATATCATGGGCAAGTTGGCTGCGATTCACTCACCTCCAACTTGAGGGGGGGGGGGTGTTGGAATCAATGGAAGCAGTTACTGATTAGTTGAGTTAGTTAGAGTTAGTTACTAGTTAGTTGAGTTAGTTAGAATCTGTTACAAGTAGTTAGTTAACTAGAGTTAGTTAGCTGATAGCCTAGTTAGTTAATTACTAATCTCTGCTCATGTATATAAACAGAGTTGTAGCTCATTTACTTCAACTAATATTCATTTTCCAAATATATGTTCTATCCCTATTTTCCTTCCTCTTCTCTGTAACTTGCTCTGCAATGGAGGCAAAGTGATACTTCAGATTATGGTTTAACAAAATATCGTCAAATCATAACGGAACCATTAAGAGACTTGCTAGATTCAAGCCACCCTTTCACAGAACTTCAATATTGAATGGGATAATTGTCTACCGGTAGTCATTCTTTCTCTTTTCCTTTTTATTTACGCTTGCTTAACAATGTGGGAAAGGCAAATTCAGCAATAAGCAGACGCTCAGGGGAACACTCTACCTGCAGGTAACTGGCAAACAAAAATGCATAAGAGCACCTTGACTTAAGTGTCTTTACAAAAACGAATGAAGCATTAAGTGAACTTCCTGCCTTCCACAAGTTTACAGACAATTTGCTGAAAGTCATGTATGTTGCTAGCTATTACTATAGGACAAAATTATGAATAAGATGGTAGCAACTGATTTGCTTTTGCCAACTCATATTCATTTTGCTTGGATGGATAATCAACAAAACTGCACCAAAATAGAGATCAGTTCTCATGGCATGCCCTCCTGTTGCAACTGCATCTTGATCAGTTTTCATCTTCTGAATCAGGAATGACAACAGACTCAGCAGCTGTATTGACCATAGGTCTCTGCCTCAACCTATTTTTCGCACCTATATGAGTGCTTTCTGGTACAGCATAGCCAGTCACTCCAGCAAATCTCTTACTGTAGCCACAGTTGCTTAGCCGATGGTCCAGCCGACTATTTTCCTTCATTGAGTCAGTACCATCTTCATCAGGATCAGCTTCATCGACATCATCATTGCTTCCTTGAGGCCTATCACTCTCATTTTCACTGTCTGTGCCATCACTGCTTATTGAGTTAGATGCTGGAGAGGAGTCCAGCGAATTTGTTTCATTCCTAGGGCTATGCTCAATAAGTCTAGTTTCATTTATTGGGTCTTCAGTTGCCTTCCTTTTGCTAAAACAGAAATTATTTGACAGTAAACCAAGGTTATCAGTAACGAACAAAATTCATTGTGCCACAAATGGAAGGAACTTGGATGTAGAAGAAATGATTATAAAGTCAAAATATGCTGACATGAAAAACAATTAGAAGAATTTAAAACTTAAAAAAAAAAAACACACAAATAATAACTGCCAACTATTACTGCAAGAATAGGTGGTTGCACAGTGTTCACATATGCTTGAGTAGATAGTTTATGCTTACATCATTCTTGTTGACAAGACTTCATGTACGGGTGGTTACTGCCAATTAAGATACATGCAGCTAAGGGGGGAGGTCAAACAGTACAGTAGGTCTGCATAAGTTCCAGTAGGAGTTCATCCAATTTTGGGGTAGTGTAAGTAATACTCTTTTCATTGGATGCAATTGACAAGAGTAAATGATTGAACAGAATGAGTTCCACAAATGACAGGGCATCACTTGGTGTAAGACAAAGTGATTAGATACATTGCAAGTATGACGGGCTTGCAGATTCAACAACAAATCCTAGTAATTTTTGGGAGCTTCCAACCTAATCACCAGGCGGTATCTCCAATGGCCCAATCATTCAGGAGGAGCTCAGTTTGACAGCATATAAAAACTTGCCAACTATAATCGTAAGATTTTCAAACTAGAGGGAAACAGAGCCTTTATGTCGGATGAGTGTAGTAGATTGAGTGACATGAAGAGAAACTCTGTAGTGCCTATGAAATCACCCAAGACATGAAGAAACAAGGACATACTAGCAAGACTTACTTTGTTACTTCTATGGCCTCTTCGATTGCTCTGTCAAAATCATCTGCAGATGAATTTGCACTTGCATAAGAATCCACAGTTTGGAACATAAACAGAAAATCATTTAGAACTATATACTATCTGATAATGCTGCCAATATTTCTGAAGGTCTCCATGCTCTCCAACAATGGTTTGAAGTTTATATCATATCAAGCTCATATTTAGGCAATCCCATGTATTAAAATCATGCTTTAACTTACAGAAACATAAAATTCCCTAGAACTGCAAATATGTCGCAGAATTTCAGGCCCGAGATAAAATATATTTGTCTTAAGATATGGAACCAATTAGGAAATTAATGATCAGAATCAGAAAACATTGGATTAAGAAAACAAATTCATATATACCGCATCTGTAATTGACTGGCCTACGAATCCGACAAGAACGAGGAACTGCAAGGTTTCTTAAGCCTTCTACAAGCTTTTGTTCTCTTTTTTGTCGCTTCAGAGCCATATCTTTCTTCTGTGAAAGGAAAACATCTATATGCATCATGAACTTATGACGAAAGCAGAAATACTTCTGCATACATTTTCTTGGAACCCTCAGCTTATAGAACCAAAAGAAATAGACAACTCATATAAACAGTCTGAACGATACTAACCCTCTGAATTTTCTGAAGAGCAGGAATAGCATGAGCTTCAACAGCCTTGCCCACATCAGCTTCCCATTTCACTTGACTAGATGAGAACTTGTCCTATCATTTATAGCAAAAGGAATATGATGACTATTGAACAGTTAAATTAAAGAGAACCGTGGCCTTACCACAAAATACAGTTAAATTAAAGAGAACTTGGCCTTACCACAAAATTCTGAAATTCTTCAAAAGTAGTAGCAAGTGTCTCCCACTGAGAAGTGATTGCTGATATCCTTTTATTCTCCTTTACTCTTGTCATGGACTCAACTTGATAAACTTCCTTGTATAATCTATGACCAATAGTTTCATTCCCATCATACCTGTCATGAAATGTCGAGTTGTCAAAAGCATACTTGCATATACTTAATATTACACATTCAGGACTTACCAGAATGAAACTTCACTTCCATTGCCCCCGAGCTTCTCTTTGCGGAGAGCAGTTGAACCAGTTCTATTTTTAGTTGCATCGTTAATGTAAGATATGGTGTCATCTTGCTGCAAAGATAAAACAATGTTTGTGAACAACACTAAAAGCAGCATTTATTTTTATGTTAAAGAGAAATCAACAGCATATATTGTTTCATCCAACTTTTGATTGCAATTGCTGCATGTTGATGCAGAAGAGTGAGCACTAGAGAAAATCACAGTAATTCAACAAGGAATGTGAAACACAGATGCAATACATCAGCTCGAATTTCACAAAGTGCTTTAAGGACAAGTAGGCGAGTTGTCGGGTCAAGTGCCTTGTATGTGGACATCTCCTCCCTGAAAAACGAAAACAAAAGTAGAAGAGACATCTGTCATCAAAGTAAACCTATAGTTTCATTTCTTTGGGAGGGAGGGAGGACAGAGAGATATATGGTACCCCTTTTTCGCAGTCAAAGGGAAATTCCCTTCAGCAACCTGAAATGAAATGCCAAAAGGAGTGGAATGAAATCTTCACTTCTTGAATCAAGCATATACCAGTCAAAAGCTAGAATCACCTACCCATGGCCACCATATTTCAAGTTTCTTGCTTAGTGCTATCACCCATCCATTAGAATCCTTCAGTAGTTTACTCACAGAAGGTATCCCCTGAGAAATATGCAAACCATGTTAGAACAAGAAAGGGAAAAAAAATTTAGTAGGATTATAATTTCAGACTGCCTCTTACAACCGGAAAAGAATGCAAACTTTTTTAACTTGAAGTAGAATGGAAACTTTCAAAGACAAATTTGGGACATAAAAATATAAGTTGGGACATAAAACTTTCTAGTACTCCCTCCATCCCATTTTTCTAGTCCACTTTTGCCATGTCACAATTTAGCATTAGTTGAGAAAAATGTGGAGTTGATAGTTTGACTTTTGGATTGGAAAAGAACATGATAAAAGATAAAGTTGTAAAGTATAAATGTGAGCCCCGTAAAATTTCTCTGTTATTCAAATGTAGTAGAATGTTCGGTTCAAGGAAAGTGAATAACATTTGGGACAAAACCAAAAGTATGAAAAATATATTTTGACAGCAAAATTAACGAAGAGTTTCTTGAGTAGTTACTCGCACAAAATGTACTGCTCACCTTCTTAAGACAACTTGCAAATTTTACAAGTGATTACTTTTTTTGGGATAACTGTGGTGTCCGGGTCAGCTTGCGCACACCTCGACTAATTTCATAGGATACTTGTCACCTCCTACTAGCAACAGGTATTAGGTAATTCTATCCGCCAAGGCTAGGGATTTGAACCTGAGACTTCATGGTTCTCACCCACTTCATTGACCACTAAGTCACACTCTTGAGTGCTATACAAGAGCTGAGTATACATTCCCTTTTTAGAAAGTTCAAAAGACATGCTTGAGATATTTCTTTCAAAAAGCTCCGGTTATTATTTGGCTTATTTTCTAATAAATGAAAAGGTCACAAGACAATTTAATCGCTGATCAGCATATGTACAAATTCATGAATTGATCTTATCCTCTGAAAATGCAGTTTTCAGAAATGTTATCAACTATCACCACTAAGAGCACCCATATATCAATTATTTTTCACGAGTCAGTCCATTGTCTGTGAAAATTTCATGCTAGCAGGCTATGCAAAGTCACCAAATTGGCAGTATGAATTGCAAACTGCTTTCCCTCTTTTTGATGATCCAGATTCCAGGCGGCCATATGACACAGTTCAAGGTCATGCTATTGATATCTATCATATTGAGTCAGCAAAAACAATGTCTATACGAATCAAGCAGTGTTATAAAGGCAAAAGCGCAAAAATAGTTCTAAGATCCATTGGAGCTTTAAGTGCAAAGCACAAATAAATCGTGGGCTTTGACAAAGAAAGGCACAAATGGAGAAAAAAGTTACGAATATGTATGTGTAGTCCAAGACTAATAATTATAAGCATGAATAACAAATATATAGACAAAGAAATTGAAAAAAATTATAATTAAGTAAAATATCAGTTGTTTAGTGCCGCCTCTTCAGGATTATGCTCATTAGAAAGGAAAATTATGCCTTACAGTCTTGATAAAGACAGTGAAGTGTCCGCTAAGCGAGGTGAAGCACCCGATATGTTTTGCATCTCGCTTCAGGGCTTAAACGCGCTTAAAGCATGCCTTTGACATCACTAGAAACAAGTAGTGTCGATCTCATCAAATCAAATCAACATCTTGGAGTAAAAGTTCTACTTCCATGTCTTTTCTTCAGTAGCGTGTATTCTTAGCAAAACTTAGCCTCAAAAAATAAAGCTCGCGTTGCATGAACAAAAAATGATTGTCAACCTAGTCATCAAAATATTTGCACCAAACATGCATGACATCATATACAAACTCATCCAGTGCATGGTTGCTTTACAATATCTCAAGGAACAAGACTATTTGCTCCATCTTTTTACTAATCTTTTCAATCCCATAACAAGTAAAATATCTAGTAAACCAATTTTTATCTTTATCGTATCTCCTGGAACAAGATCATTGCTGCATTTTTTGTCCAATATCAGATTCATAATAGAAAAAATATCAAATTGATCTTAAATGCATTGAGAAGAACATATACAGATTTATGCTTAACGCAGAGAGCATAGGAGACCCCAGAAATATAACCACCATTATAACTCAGTCTGATATCAGTCCAGAATTTCATGGCTATTAAAATCTAAACATAAGTAACATTTAAAAAAATTAACAGGATTTTTTGGTTGTTAGTTGCAGCTAAAATATACAGAAAGAAACGAACTTAACTAAGAATGATAAGGTAGTCAACATGGGAAGGAAACTGAAAGAAAAGAAAGAGTATAGTTGATCTTAGCACGTACAAGTTAATGAACTATAGCTGAAACTTCAATTCAAGCACCAATATTTTCTTCTAGCATGCAGGGACTACTTTAAATTCTATAACTGCTCAGTTCTATCACAGTTAGATTCATAGCTTTCTCATTCTTTTCTTCTTCTTCCGTTTTGATTTTTTTTTTTTGGTTTTGGTTTTTGTATAAGAATAAACTTTTATCGTTGTATTACCAGCATTAAGAAGGTGCTGGTGGTGTATTAACGTCTTAGGATTTACCTCACAAGAACAACAATGAGCTGACGAAATCAAGAACAGTATTTACATCAGTTACAAAAGCCATCTTGCAGCAAAAGGATTAAAAAAACTAACAACTTATGACTAATGCTCATTACATTTTCATTTTTGTTTTCAAAAATTATATGGTTCCTTTCCCTCAAAATAGTCAAATGCCTGCTGGAATTGTGTACCCAATATGGGAAGTAACCTTGTTTATTTTCTTTCTGTTGCCGGCCGCTCATGAATTCCACAGTTGTTTTTGGCAAGGATATTTAACATATTGAGGACGAGTAACTAGATCTGATGGGTGAAAGCATAGTGTAAGAAAAGATGGTTGATATCCTTTATGTGCATTCTCTCCTTTAAAGTCACCTTGCATTAGTATTAGAGAACTAAAGGCTACTACCAGATCAAAAAGATGTTGGAAATCACAGAGCAAACGCGTAGCTGATAACACACACTTTTTTTAGAATAGTTGTATACACACAAATAGTAACAAAAATAACACTAATATAGAAGCCAAACCTTTAGAAGCATTATATGCAGCTGAGCAAGATTATCATTTGACTCAATGAGGGCTGTTTCTATCTCCTCAGCTGAAATTTTCAATTTGATTTGAAGCACTGACTCAAAAACCTATAAACATTTTAAAAGAACTTCAAGTACCTTAATTATACATATAAAACATTTATATGATTGGAAAAAGCAAGCTTGCATAACACACTTAAACATATTTCAAATGCATCTATGCAATTTTACACTTAATGGAAAACTATATTCACTGTCAGGTCAACATTCCATAGTCATTGTAATCTTACATTTAATAAAATCTTAATTGTTAGTTGCAGGGAAAAACCTTCAAATACCTTCAAAATATACATTCACTTTTATCTATAAGTATATGTTTAAAAATTGCAATAATCTCAACAATATACACAACAAGGACTAAAAACCATTACAATACTCATTCGAGCAGGCAAGAATCTTTTATAACCAGCGTACAACCCATCATAATTTTATGTCCCATATGGGTATGATGCACATGAATTGGTACTATATATACATACATGGAAGCACACGCCACCCAGAAACTCAAATGTATAAACCACAAAAATCACATCCACATTCCATAAAACCCTCAAATACCTTAAACAGGTACATGTACAAGCACAAAAAGAAAACGAATGTACGACCTATCTTAGCCATACTTATTTTACGTGTAGAATTACCCACGCACATTAGGTAGATATATAAAGTTGTTTTCTGTATCAAGCAAAGAAAGTGCAAAATATGTGATTTCTAAATAAAAGGCTGACTACTTAGAAAATGCTAAAATCTTACGGTGAGAAAGTTTAGAACGGAGGCCAACTCCCACCGTTGACGGAGCATACGACGTGCGAGTTCCATTTCAGACGTCAACTTCGGCGCTGATTCTACTATTTCCATGTCGACGACGTATTCTCTCTAGTCGGAAACCGCTGGTCGCCGATAAGTTGATGACAGAGAATTGCTATTTCAGTGTGAAAAAAGTTGTTTTAAGGTTTAACTTTCCCGCCTGATTGCTTTACCTTAGGGTAAAAATTTAAACGGGCCAGATCCAGGTTCGGAACCGGTTTCGGACTCTGGTGCCGAATCGAGTCAGCTTTCAAAATTTGAGTTTTTATCAAAAGTATTTTTTTTAAAAAAAAGAGAGAAAATAATAAGGTCAAATGCATATACAACTCTTTAAATTTGTTTTTATTTTTTATTTTGGTACTCAACTCAGTCTTGCTCTATTTTAACCCCCAACTCTATTTTTCATGTTCTATTTAAACACAACATACTATTTTTTATGTTTTTATAATATATTTATACTCTTCAACTGTAATTTACATTTTAAAAATCGACGAATGTTGTTAGTTTTTCTAAAAATAAATAAAAAATTGACAGATGTTCGTCGATTTTTTGTTTTTAGAAAAATAATTTTTTTTAGAGTTTCTGCGCATTTTTGCGGAAAAAATAATTGATGAACGATACGTCGATTTTTTTAATGTCCGTCAGTTTTTTTTTTAAATCATTGACAACATGACGGATTTCATTGGGTTTTAGTATTTTTTTAATAGTGTAATGAACAATGAATTGGAGTCCTGTTTTAACCTATATTGAAGATGAGTTCTTTTTACTCGTATTAGAACGAGTTAAAAATTAGAAAGCAGAGTATTTGGGTTAAAGTCAAATGACTTGAATGATATAAAAAAATTATGTGGCATTATTTAATTAAATATTTTATATTTTTTTAAAAATATTTATCAACATGCATTAAATAGTTTACACTGAATAATATTTCAATGTTTACACTCAATTTTTTATTTTATTTTTATGAAAACTAACGGATGTCCGCCGATTTTTAAGTTATAAAATGACAATTGAAGAGTATAAATAAAAATAAAAACATAAAAAAGAAATAGTTATTTGTGTTTAAACGGAACATGAAAAATAGAGTTGGAGGATTAAAATGGAACAATGCTAAATTGGAGTACCAAAATGAAAAATAAAAATAAGTTTAAGGGGTTGTGTAAGTGTTTGGCCAAATAATAAGAAATGGTCCTTTTGTACTTGAAAGTAGGATCATTGTAGTTTTTTTTAAGGGTCTCTTCAAAAGTCACCTCGTAATTAGATTTGGTGTAATTTTTAGAATGGTCAAATACATAAACAACCATCTAAACTTTTCCGAATATTTCACATATCCATTGAAACTCAACTTTAGACCATTTGAACAACTGAAGTTGATTGAAAGTGTATCATTTAAAACACAAGCAACTAATATTTCATTGTGCGTGTTTCATACCACTTTTAAAAGCGTGTAATACTTGGACAATACTCATGAATGGGTCCAAAAAATAGGTTTACCAGAGGAAAAAGAAAAACAAGTGTATCATTTTTCTTTCTCCTTCATGTTTTCTCGACCACCACCGTATCTCTGTGCAACTCAACCACCAGAGCCACGTCCTCCCCAACCAAGAAAAGGACCATATCAACTTTTCAATTCCCAAAATCTCTTATGGGACCTAACCCTTCTTGTTACTTGTATTCAACGATTTTTGTTTTGTTTCGTAATTTACTGTTTTGAAATCCGACTATTTTTTATAATTTTCTTGTTTTTGTCTAATATTTACAAGGAAAATCATGGAATAATCAGAGAAATTCGGCAATGGGCGATGGTGCCACCAACATCTGCAATACCTATTCCAACAACACACACACACACACACATATAGTCTACTCTAGGGGTATTTTTGGTTCGGTTTGTATCGTTTTTTATCAAAACCAAAATCAAACCAATTTAGTCAGTTTTTAAATTTCTAAATCCAAACCAAACCAAATAAAATAAAAATCATCGGTTTGGTTTTTGTTGGTTTGGTTCGGATTTTCGATTTATAACTAGCTAACAATAAAGTAATAAAAGTAAAACAACAAAGACATGAGATAAATATTTTAAATGAACATTATGAGTTAACAAATTTCTCTCTACTATCACAAGATGAATGTATCTGAATTTTCTATTATTTCTCAATACTATTCTAAAGTTTTATCATGTATAAATTGCATACTGTAGAAGTTCTTCCACTTCACATGTTTAATATCTACACAGAAACAATATACAACTTTAAATAAAATAGTCAACCCTTCAAAAATCAAATGGGCAAATGATTGAAGAGTAGATGGATGTCTTAGCAAAGAAAATTAAAAATCGGCAGTACACCACACAACATATGGATAATTTGTATTAACTCGTATGCCACACCACATATGGATAGAAAAAGTATTGTGGGGTAATATAATGAAAAATTAGTTGTTTTGGGGGAGCTGATGGTTACGGTGAACCGCTGCAGCAGTGGAATTTTCGCTAAAGCGAGACTGTGGTAACGATCAAAGTTTTGCCGTAGCAGATCGGGAAAGTAACCGTCTGATTCACCGTAGCGGCTTCCTGGCTGCCATAGCAGGTCTGCTGCAGTGGATGATGAAAATCATAGGGGTTTCAGGGTTATAACCCTTTATTTCCAAAACACAAAATTCCAAAAACTGAAGACGATTTTTTTTCCAAAGCAGTTGAATTTCCTTCTCAAGGTAAGATTCTTGAATTGCTACCATTATGATTGATTACCCAAACATCTAGAAATTAAGGGGGAACCTTTAATGGTGTTTTGCTATCAAACAAACCCTAGGTTCATAAAACTAAGTTTTAGATCATGGGGAGACTAATGGGAGTCTGATTGTGAGTTTAAAGGGGTGTAATGATTATTCCTTCATATGTAGTTGTTGGACAATGTAGTTTATATGGAAATTGAGACCTAAAAATAGGTGGATTTGGGATTTACTTTGAAAATTGCCTTAAAAGGGTGAGTTTGAGTTCCCAAGATCATTGCGTGGGTGATAGGGTACTAAATTGTGCTATATTCTTATTTAGACCTTGCACGTTCAGAAGTATTGAGGAAGGGCAAAGCTCCAGTAGAGTGATTGATATCCGAACCCTCCCAGGTCGAGGTAGGTTATGGTTAGAGGAGTTAGACTTTATATAATGACATGTATATATGTGTAACGATAATGTGTTGATTTATTCTATGGATATTAGTTGCGGTGATGATTGCCCTGTTAAAATTCAATTGTTGAAATAAATTTGATATGATGTTGCCACCGAATTGATGTGGAATTGTGTTGAACTGTTAAGTGTATTCTTTTGTCTTGTCGTTGAAGTGAATGATGAATTGTTTAAATATTCGAGTGAGGGAGGTAGATTATGATCTCCTGAATGTCATTATGACAAACTCAGCCATGATATTATTACCATGAGAATGAATAGGGATAATGAGAATATCCTAAGATGAGAAGTTTGTGCTCGAGGGGAGCATCCAGGAGAGCAATATTGATTGAGTGGCTCGTGTATGAGGGGAGTGTCCAGATGAGCATATGAGTGGAAGCGAGTATCACGCCAGTACAGTACATGAATTTCTAGAGTCCCCCGCAGGTCATGACTGGATGGATAGAAATAAAACCCTGTAGCATGTGTGTACATCGAGGTTTAGTGATGGAGTATTCATGGTGATATGACGGAGGTTTGTGCCCGATATTTCACTATTTGTCCTATTATGTAATGTATTGTAAGAATGTCAGAATTTGGAATGAATAAGTGTTATTTGGCTAAACTGGGATTGTGATCATGTGTTGTTATCTAAATGTGGAAAAGTTGCAAAGGCTTGATGTTTGATAGAGTTAAATAAAAACTAGAATTTGAGTTGTGCCTTCGTTGTTATGAACTGCTCTAAATCACGTGTGGTTATGTAGTATTTTTATATGTCAATTGTTAGTATCTTACACGTTTCTGAAAGAATGAGATGATGTGTGAGTTGCAAAGAGTTGGTGGAATGATTAAGGTGCAGCTAAGTCGAGCTACTACCCAGGGCAGTACCGCTGCAGCGGGACATATTCCGCTATGGCGAGACCGACGTAGCGGTCGAGTGACCGCTGCAGCAAAGGGCCTAATCCAGTAAGTAGACTGATTGTCACCTGTGCAGAGCTAAATTTCCTGAAATGTTTATTATATATATGAATGGTGTTCTGGACTAGTTTCATATTGTTGTTTGCATGTTTATATGTTATAATGTAAGGTCGGCCAATGATGCCTACCAATACTGTGTTTCTACTGATGTTGCTCCTGCACTTCTTTTCTGAGTACAGAATCCAATCCTGGAAGTTCATCACGACCTTACCTTTAGAGCTGCGATTGAATATTGGAAAGTGAGTGACACAGGATGTGTTGTTCTACTCCTCCTTCGAAGATGTCTCTCTTTCGGATATTTGCAGTTTTATTTCTTTTAGTTATAAATAATTCTTAGACTTGTGTTAGACGTCTGAAGTGCAATGACAATCGGTTTCTAGGAATATTTGTAGGAGTTGGTTGTTTTCTTTCTGTTGATTCATTCAAGTATAGTTAGATTTTGTTGTTTCATTTAATTTCAAGGATGTTATTTTCTTTCTGAATGTTTGGTGGGGAAATTATTGGAAAACGTTGGTTCGCCCACTAGGGGTTAGCGTGGTGCCAATCACGGCCATTTGGATCGTGACAAAGTTGGTATCAGAGCCCTAGGTTCATCTGTCTCATTGCACTAAGACGGGTCTAGTAGAGTCTTGCAGATCGGTGCAGAGACGTTTGTAACTTATCTTTGAGAGGCTACAGGACTTTAGGAGAAATCCCTTCTTCTTTACTTTTCGTGCAATTACTTGATTCCAATTGGTGTCTGGTGATCCAAATTGGTATCTAACAACTCTTCTTATTTCTCTCACAGATAGTGAGAACACGTACATGCGAAAATAGAGAAGGAGCACCCGAACCAGCAGCAGCAACCGCAATTCACGGCAGAGGACCGAGGTCGAGGTCATGGGTGAAGGCCTGCCGCTGTCAGAGTAGGGGCCCGCGCTCCCGCTCACTTTGAGAGAGGTCCGCATCTCCCGTACCACCGATAGTCTAGGAGAGGCGGCAACTGCTCTAACATCTTCTGAGGTCTGGCTCGGGTCCTTAACCTTCTGGGTGGCCTCGTAGGTACTAGGATAGCGCCAGCGACTCCTGCAGGGCAGTAGTCGGGGATACAATATATAACTGTTATGGCTCCTCGTATAAATGATATGTCAGAGGTGGTGATGTTTCCAAGGCCGGTGGTTGGATCGGTAATGACTGGGGAGAAACATGATCAGTTTTGGAGGTTCACTAAGATGAAGCCTCCCACTTTTTACAGAATCGAGGCGAAGGATGCGTACGAGTTTATTATTGATTGTCACAAGAGGCTCCTTAAGATTGGGGATGTGGAGAGGTATGGTGTGGAATTTGTCACCTTCCAGCTAATGGGTGACGCTAAGCTCTGGTGGAGGGCATTTTTGAAGTGAAGACTAGCAGGGTCACCACCATTGACCTGGAACCAATTCTACTCTACCTTCTTGGAGAAGTATGTACCTCGTACCCTGAGGGATAGGAGGTGGGATGAGTTTACCACCATCGAGTAGGGGGACTCTTCAGTTGCAGCTTACAAGTCTCGGTTTCACTCCCTGTCCAGGTATGCCTTGCCCCTACTGCCCATAGAGGAAGAGAGAATTAGGAGATTTATTAAGGGCCTGAATGTAGGACTTCAGCTAGTGTCTCTTCAGATAGTTTCGAGGGATAAGACCTTTCTGGAGGTAGTAGAGTTTGTGAAGAATGTGGAAGGAGTAAAACAAGAGGGGTACACGAAAAATGTCAAGAAGAAGGCTTGGAAGGTTGGTTCTTACAACGACTCTTTTTCCTGGACTCCGGTACCTTAGGGCTACTCAGGATGCCCTATTCAATCAGCTATGATGTGTCAGCTGAGGGTCCATCAGGAAACACTCCACGATCAGCAGGTACAGTCAGAGGTAACTAGACGATTCGCTAAAATTTTGGGGCTCGTCCTATTTTTTTTGTTCCGCCTCAGAGATCGGTGATTGAGAAGGTGTGCCATGAGTGTGAAGAGTATGATCACATCCACAGATGGTGTCCCCGGTTTGAACAGGGTGGACAGATTATTTTGCACCCAGCTCCTCGAGCTCCGGCCCCTGCCGGGAGAAAAGGGAGTGCATTCAATAGGGATCGCCTCCAGTTAAGAAGGGGCAGTCAACCAGTGGTTAGGGATGGCACATAGACTGGTAGAGGAGGTTCTCAGACCAGAAGGGGTGTGTATTCAGTCTGGTAGAGGGGTTGCACGGCCCAATCTGGGATATTCTCAAGCGGATGGTCAGGCTCACTTTTATGCATTCCCGGGTAGGCCTGAGGCAGAGGCTTCCAATGTTGTTATCACAGGTACGATCTTTGTGTCCGAAAAAATGGCTATAGCTTTGTTTGATTCCTTGGCCAAATATGCGCCAACATTTGTAGATACTATGCCAGCCAGGTACATTGGTTTATAATAGGGCTTGCTCTGGAGTATGTGGAGTCCTGTATTACAGCCATATTGCAAGAATACATGGATATATCATGAATTTAGGCCTTTGCTAAGAATATAGAAGAAATCAGACAGCGACAACGTATAGCCAAGAGGGTAGACAGGGGGCAGCATAGAAGGGCCAGACCAGCTAATTTATATGCAGAGTCCTAGGGTAGACCCAAACCTCAATTTTTAGGCAGACCACCTAGGGTTCACCGTAGTAGTATAAAGGTAGCAAGTCAGATCATTGTGAACAAAAGGGTCCAGGCAAGAGTTCATGAGCATCAGGCTCGCAGCAGCAGAGAGGCTTAGATCAGATGAGGCCAGCCTTGCCGTGTTGTGTTACATGTGGTAGGAGGCATTTTGGAAGTTGTAGATATGGTTCCACGGCTTGCTATTCTTGTGGACAGGAGGGTCACATGATGAGGGACTGCCTGATTAGATATCAAGGTGAAAGGGGTCAGCAAACTAGATCATCAGCAGGGTCACATTCGCCAACACCTTCTACAAGGCGTAGGGCCCAGACTTCAGCAGGCAGAGGTAGAGGCAGAATGGGAGCATCCAGTTATGGTAGTGGTCAAAACTGTACTTATGCACCAGTAGGGTGACACGACTCTAAGTCATTACCAGATGTTGTGGCAGGTACACTAAATGTTTATTCCCACTTAGTATATGCTTTGATAGATCTAGGCTCCACTCTGTCTTATGTTACTCCGCTAGTAGCAGGAAAATTTTGTATTGTACCAGAAGTGCTTCAGTGACCATTTTCTATGTGTACACCTATTGGTGAATCCATTATCGCTAGGAGAGTTTATCAAGGTTGTACGGTAGAAATTATTGACCGCCAGACCCCTATAGACTTGATAAAGTTAGAGATGATTGATTTTGATGCAATTATGGGCATGGATTGGCTAGCACCATTTTATGCTAATGTTGAGTGCTGGACAAAGATTGTTAGATTTCATTTCCATAGAGAAGCAATTCGGGAATGGAAGGGTACTGCAGCTGCGCCTAAAGGTAGGTTTATATCCTATCTTCAAGCGAATGAAACTAATTGCAAAGGGTTGTATTTATCATATTGTTAGAGTTTGGGATGTGCAGGCAGAATCCCTGACTCTTCAGTCTATTTCGGTGGTTAATGAATTTTCGGATGTATTTCTAGATGAGCTCTCTGGTATTCCCAAGAAAGGAAAATAGATTTTTCCATTTAGATGCTACCAGATACACAACCCATATCTATTCCTCCTTAGAGAATGGTTCCTGCCAAGCTAAAGGAGTTAAAGGATCAACTAAAAGACTTTCTTGATAAAGGCTTTATCAGGCCTAGTGCTTCGCCTTAGAGTGTGCCAATCTTGTTTATGAGAAAGAAAGACGGCTCCCTAAGAATGTGTGTAGATTACCGGCAGTTGAATAGAGTCACTATTAAGAACAAATATCCCCTCCTGAGGATAGATGACTTGTTTGATCAGCTGCAATGTGCCAAATATTTCTCATAGATTGATTTGAGATTAGAATACCATTATGTACAAGTTTGGGAGAAAGATATTCCGAAAACAACTTTTAAAACCATATATGGCTACTTTGAGTTCTTGGTGATGTCTTTCGAATTGACGAATGCCCCGACATTGTTTATGGACCTAATGAACAGTATATTCAGGACATTCTTAGATTTGTTCGTGATAGTATTTATTGATGATATCCTTATATATTCACGTTCAGAGGCTGAGCATAAAGATCATTTGCGAGCAGGACTCCATTTACTTAGAGATCGCGAGTTATATGCTAAGTTCTCTAAATGCAAGTTCTAGTTGAATTATGTGGCTTTCTTGGGCGACATTGTATCTGACGTAGGCATCCAGGTTGACTTGCAGAAAATTGAGGTTATGAAGACTTATCCTAGATCCACAACTCCAATCGAAGTTCATAACTTTCCGGGGTTAGCTGGGTATTATAAAAGATTTGTGGAAGGATTCTCTGCCCTATCGACACCATTGACAAGGCTGACTCAGAAGTCAACTAACTTCTAATGGACTGAGGCTTGTGAACAGAGTTTTTAGGGATTGAAAGATAGACTAACATCTATATAGATTAGCATCTATACTAGTATTAGCCGTACCATAGGGCTCAGAGGGCTGTGTTGTATATTGTGACACTTTAGGCATTGGGTTAGGATGTGTTCTAATGCACCGTGATAAGGTGATTGCCTATGCTTCGAGGCAATTGAGGAAGCATGAGAAAAATTACCCGACCCACGATTTAGAATAGGCTACAGTTGTGTATGCATTGAAGATCTGGAGACATTATTTATATGGTGTTCATGTCAACATCTTTATAGATCACAAGAGACTCAGTACATCTTTAAACAGGCAGAGTTGAACCTACGATAGCGTCGTTGGCTTGAGTTGCTGAAAGACTATGATATAGATATCTTGTATCACCCAGGGAAGGATATCGTTGTAGTTGATGCCGTTAGTCACAAATCTATGGGCATTTTGTCATATTTGAGACCAGAAAAGAGAGAATTGGCTCGTAAGCTGCATTAGTTGGCCAATTTAGGGGTCCGATTGATAGACTCAGATGATAGTGGGGTCGTAATTCAGAATACTGTAGTGTCATCTATAGTTGTAGAGGTGAAAGAACAACAATACGAAGATCCTAGCCTGGTACAGCTCAGAGGCAAGGCTCAGTAGGAAGAGTCATTGGCCTTTGAGATAATAGGAGATGGAGTCTTAAGATTCAGATGTCGACTCTGTATTTCAAATACTGAAGGGCTACGCCAACAGATCATGGCAGAGATACACTATTCCCGCTATTCTCTTCACCGGGGTTTGGCAAAGATGTACCACGATATAAAAAAATTCTATTGGTGGCGTGGGATGAAGAAAGATATTGCTGAGTTTGTAGTACAATATTCCAATTGCCAGCAAGTAAAAGCTGAAGATCAGAAGCCCGGTGGGTTAACTCAAGAGATAGATGGGCGTATGTGGAAATAGAAAGCAATCAACTTGGATTTTGTTATAGGTTTACCCTATACCAGGCATAAATTTAACTCTATTTGAGTCATTATGGACACGCTGACAAACCAGCCCATTTTTTGACACTTAGGACTACATTTACAGCTGAAGATTATGTTGAGTTGTATATCTGAGAGATAATCAGACTGCATGGTGTCCCGATATCTATTATTTCTAACAGAGGGGCACAATTTACAGCCAAATTTTGAAATTCATTCTAGAAGGTTTTGGGGACATAGGTTAATCTGAGTACTGCTTTTCATCCCCAAACAGATGGCCAGGCTGAGCGCACAATTCAGACCCTCGAGGATATATTACGAGCGTGCGTGATAGACTTCAGAGGAATTTGGGATGATCACCTACCGCTTATTGAGTTTTCATACAATAACAATTATCATTATAACATTAAGATGGCGCCTTATGGGCCTTATATGGGCGAAAATGCAGATCCCCCCATTGGATGGTTTGAGGTAGGCGAATCAAGGTTGATTGGACCTGACTTGATACATCAGTCTGAAGAGAAATTTAAGCTCATTAGAGAGCAATTGTTGATAGCTCAAAGTTGTCAGAAATCTTACTCTGATGTACGATGTAGAGATTTGGAGTTCTGTGTTGACGACTAGGTATTCCTGAAGGTCTCGCCTATGAAGGGCGTTATGAGATTTGACAAGAAGGGAAAGCTTAGCTCAAGATTCATTGGGCCATACTAAATCCTCAAGAAGATAGGCCGAGTTGCTTATGAGCTAGAGTTGCCTCCAGAGTTGGAATATGTTTATCCAGTTTTCCATGTATCGATGCTATGAAAGTGCATAGGAGACTCTTCTCGGATTGTCCCAGTTGAGGATGTTCAGATCACAGAAGAGTTGTCCTACGAGGAAAATCCAGTTTCCATATTAGATCAACAGGCCCGTAGATTGAGGACCAAAGATGTGGCTTCCGTTAAAGTCCTCTAGAGAACTAGGAATGTGGAAGAAAGGACTTGGGAAGCTGAGGATGGCATGAGATCCAGATATTCTCACTTGTTTCTGATTGCAGGATGATGACATATCAATTTAGATTACTATAATTGAGGGTGAGATACCTATTCGGGCTTTATATTTTTGCTTATTATTATTGTTGTTGTATTTTGCTCGCATTATTGTTGCGGAGCTATGCGATTTAGCTATTTGTGTCATTCTGTGAGACTTCTAGGTTGGAATTTTATATGTTTTAGGTTTTTAGATCGTCCATATTACATGGTAGACTCTGCTGCAATTTTTCGGCTACTCCTATAAGATTGAATTCGTGAATGTTAGTTACATTCGAGGATAAATGTTCCTAGGAGGGGAAGGATGTAATACCCCGTATAATTTAAGGGATAAAATCATACTTTTGAGCTATTGTTAAGAGTATTTCATTCCATAATAAGGATATTCTGTAACATGTTCAAATCACTCAATTATCGTATGTTAATATTTGAGTTCAAGCAAGTTGTAAAACAAAAATCGGCAAAGCTATCGCAAGTTACTTTTGGAAATTCTTAAAAATTTGGGTCATATGTCTCAGAGTTTTTCTCCTGATCTATAAAGAGTTATGAGGCCTACATTATATCAAATTACATATCTTTGAGTGTAGTTCCATAACATCAAACCACTCGTCAATCCGACATCGGAGCAAAGAGTTATAACTGTTTTACCGTGGACTGGCTGGACAGGAATGGGTCACGGGCCAGTCGGGTCTGGTTGGTTTTTGGATAGCCTATTTAAGGTGATGTTTTGCCTTAATTTCATTAATTGCTCATTACAATTTCTAGAAAGCTGGGCAGCTCGTTCTCTCAATATTTCCTCTAGTTTTTTCATGAATTTGAATAGAATTGAAGGGCCAAATCATCTCCAAATATCAATCCAACTTGGATATAGATTATTGAGGTTGTGAAGAACATCGTGACGGAGTTGTTTCATCAAAATTGGCTCCGGATGTGGACGTGATAAGGTGATAGAAGTTATAGAAATTGAGATCCTCCAAGGCTAAGTTTGTTTAAAAAGTTCGGGTAAGTACTTCTCCCTCTCTATCATAAGAAACTCCTAGTTCTACACCTCGTCGGAAGTTGTAAGTGATTGGAAGTTTTTGTTGTTCTTGTTGGTTATATATGGATGTTTAGGTGTAGTATATATGTCAGTATAATAGGCTAAAGGATAAAGAAATTGCAAGCTTGAGCTAGAGTTCTTTCCGGTAAAGTCGAACCTATGAAAAGCGATATGTTAGGGCTAAACTCTCTTTGGCAAGTTTTTTTCGTCATATTGTTAATACAACTTGTTGTCGATCGTAGTAGTGTTCATGACTATGTTGCTTATTGTTGGTTAGCTATTAGAAGTTGAACTAATAATTTGGTATAAGTATCCCTTGCCGATATTTTCCACGTCTCGTTATTTGCCTTTCAATTAGAAGCGACATAAAAGTTGTTTATATAAATTGTTGTCGCTTAGATTAGCTATTAATGTCTTACTGCTTACCAATGCCATAAGGGCTTGTTGTTAGCTGTTTAACACTCCTTGTTCATGATTAGCAGCATAACGAGTAGTTTGGCGATAAGATTACATGTTTACGATGCCAATATACGATAAAGCTCGCCTTTGGCGTATCCTGACACCTTAGAGCTAGAATTTTAGTATTGTAGTTTGACCTTCAGGTAATGACACCATGACTGCCTATTGAACTTTGGTGGTAAATTACGAGGTATTTTACCTATTGTTAACGATCTTATAGCTGCTTATGACATACGGATTGTCGTACAGGTCACATAAAAGGCCACCTTACTTGTTGATAGCTTAATAGATTGTATGTCACCTTAATCGTCTATCTTGTCAGTTGTTAAGTATTTAGGCCAAACCCTTAGACTGTTTATGCATTATTCCCATGTATAGACTGTCTAGAAAGGTTATAATCAAGTATACCCAGCTTATGGGGCTATATTTTTGCTTATAAGAGCTATAAAATGTCTGGAAAGACTATATTGAGGCCGATAGAGCCATATTGACATCTATTCACTTATAGACTTCCTTTATGCCTAAGTTGGTATTACTGACCTCAGTAGAGCCCTGTGTACTCGGGGTGCAGTTACAGAGTCTAGAAGGCTCAAATACAGCTACATGAGCATAGAAGGTGCAAGATACAGACAGAGATATGGGAGCCAAGTGTTGTCAAGATACAGTTACAGCTTGCCTACGAGGCTACAGCGTTACGAGTAGGGATATGTAGATTGAGGTGTACCTACCAGGGCTTATGGGGGCTTAGATAGGTTATTGTTTGTTGTTTATACCTGTCGGGCTTATAGGGGCCAGGTTTGGTTCTTGTTTGACTATTGCCTGTTTAGTTTCATGTATAATTTAAGACGATCTTTCAAGTTATTCTTTTATTCTTATTGTTGTTTACATTCTATTCTTAATATCAATTTAGTTATTGCTTATTGTTATTGTCTTACATACTCAGTGCATTGTTGTATTGATGCTCGAGCCTGGGGGCGCTACACTCTTACCTACAGGTTCTAACAAACATTTTCAAGGACCTCCGTAGTAGCAATTCAGACTCAACTCATTGGTCAGCTCCTCTCTTCTAGAGTTGCCATACTTTAGAGGTTTGCCTGTCTTTTGTTGTATAGTTCTTTTTGGGTGGGTCGGGGCCCTGTCCTGGCCAAGTATTTACTCCTTAGAGGCTTGTAGACAATGGGATTGTATAAAAGTACGTTTTTGTCCATGTTAGCTCTGTTATTTTGTTTGAGCAGTTTAGCGGCCTTAATGGCCCTTGTATATATATGTCTACCTTTCGCTTTATTTGATTTAGACAATATGACGATCTTGTTGGTTCGTATAAGATGTTATTATTATTGTGAATTGTTGGGTCAGATAAATATCAGCGCAGGTGTTTATATTACGGCCTTATCGGTCAAGGGATTCTTTAATCCAAGATATTCTTGATTATTTTCTTGATTATGCACTACTGGTGTACATCAGAGGTGTATATATCCAGCTAAGTCAGCTTAGGGTCCAGTGTGGCATAAGGTGCCAGTTACGCCTTCCAGGATGGGGCGTGACATTAAGAAATGATACATATTTTTTAAAATTATTCTTTTTATGTAATTGTTCAATATCTTTTAAATTTGACCTACATAATTTGACATATCATTTCACTAATTTTTTTATGTTAATCGTGATAGATAATTAGTTTTTTTACACAATTATTCACCGTTTGTGCACCTTTAAAATTACATTTATGTTTCTTTAAAATTCTATTCCATTAATTTAAGTTATTAAATTCCCTAGTTTAATATGTACTTATGTATTTTACTAAATATTCACATATTATCATTTTTCATTTATCATGTCATGTATATGGCACATCATTTTTCATTTTATTTTTCTCAGGCCATCTCTCCTCTTCCTCTTCTTCTCACTCTCTCAGAACATCTCTCCTTTTCCTCCTCTCCGCCGTTGACCACCGCAAGCCACCATCCCCTTGTCGTCGCCTTCATCATCTCTCCAAAAACCTCTGTCTTTGCCTCCCTTTCTCAAGCATTAGCCACCATGGACAGGTAAAACAACCAGGGGAATGTTGTACTTCTCCCCTCTCGTTTCTCGCTACTCTGGGGAAATTAGGATGACCGCCAAGATCGGTCTGCCTCTGATGATTTCCAGATCTGTATTTGGTATAATATATTCCATCATTTTCGCGCTCCCTCACTAGATATGTCATCTCGAATATCTCCTAGATCTAAGACTTGCGCAAAATAGATGCATTGATATTTATGAGAAACTTCATATCTCATACTTTTCCTTTAAAAATTTATGTTTAAAGCCCTAAAAACTTCATATCTCATACTTTTCCTTTAAAAATTTCTGTTTAAAGCCCTAGTATGTACAATGTCGCTCTGTGTCACGACCCAGAAGGCATTGGCACCCACACTAACCCCCCGGTGGGCTAACCAAAGATCCCTAATAATTATCCCAACATCAATCATTCAGAAGGACATAAAACATATAATAAAATGAAATGAAATATCCAAAACTATAATAACCTTCTAAACCAAAACAAACAACACTTTCCAAGATCCGAAAGTCATTGCACTTCAATGTCTAAATACAAATCCAGGAATATTTAAACTAAAAAAGAAAAAAATGCTGCAATGTCCAAAGGAGAGACACCTTCATCGAAAGAATGGGACAGCTCGCCATTGCGCTGGCTCACCTTTCAATAGAAACTTCTGCTATTTATAAGTGAGGACGAGAGGAGCTTCCCGGATCGAATTCTGCATTCAGAAAAGAAGTGCAGGAGGAAGGTCAGTACGAAATACGGTATTGATAGACATCATCGGTCAATCTTACATAATAACATATGAGTTTGGCAACGACAATATAGAAACAGTCCAAAATGTCACAAAAGTACGGTAAATATTTCGAGTACTTTGCATAAGTGATAGCCGGCCTTCTCACTAGATTGGGCCTTTTGCTGCGACGGTCACTTGACCGCTATAGTTGTCTCGTCGCGGCGGAAAAAGTTCTGCTGTAGCGGTACTGCTCGAGGCAGTAACTCGACTTAGCTGCACCTGCATCAGTTCACCAGTCTTCAGCAGTTCACGCATTTAGATACTCAATCAGACTACACACAATCTTTTGACAACAATTCACAACTACTCGTAATCACATGCGATTTAAGCAATTCGTCACAAGAGAGAAACAATTCAACATCATTGATCGTTAATCATATCATTCTTTAAGTCTTTCCCACTTCCCTCATTCGCGTTACAAGTACAGGATCATAAAGCTAACTCTACCACTTAACACTTACTCATTTCAAGTCGCCAACACATTGCACACATCATAAAATAGAACAAATGGTGACATGTCAGGCACGCGCCTCCGCCTTATCACCATAAACACTTCGTCGTTAATAGCAGTGTACACACATGCTAGAGGATTTTATTTCTGCCTTTTCAGTCATGACCTGCAGGGGACTCTAAAAATCCATCTACTGTACCGACGTGGTACCCGCTCCCACTCATATGCTCGTCCAGATGCTCCCCTCAGACAGGAGCCACTCAACCAATATCGCTCGCCCAGATGCTCCCCTCGGGCACGATCCTCTCATCTTAGGATATTACTACTATCCTAGCTATTCTCAATCAACTGAATACAACAAGGCGCATTATTTAAACACACAAGAGTTTACAATCTACTGCTTCACTTGTATAATTACAAACTAGCAAACATCTTGATAACAATTTAAAATATCTTTACTTAACAACTTAACACAGTTGCATAACAGTTCAAATACCACACCATAACCATATTCTTTCAATAGTTTATATGACAGAAAAATCTCATAACAAGTAATGTCCACAAACCAATCACATATCATCATTGCACAAAACATACATGCCATTATATAGAGTCTAATCTCTGTAAACCATAACCTACTTCAATTTTTGGGTATGAAAAGTCAGCTACTCTACAGGAGCCTTGCCATTTCTCAACGCCTCAGAATGTTCGAAATCTACAACAACAATATAAAGTAATTTCGTTATTTACTCTTTGGATAAGGGTCTTAAAAGTACAAACCCTTCCCCTCAGGGCACTTTCAAAAGTAAAACCCCAATTTCACCTAGTTTCAGGCCTCAATTCCCGCATAACCCATATTCTCTAGCAAATAAACCTCAGGGAATGATCATTACCCCTAAAATTTCTTATCAAATCAACCCTTTAACTCCCGATCATCCAGCCCTAGTCTATCCACCAAGGGTTTCTCAACTTAGAATTCCACCATTAAAGATTCTATAGAAATCTCGAAGTCAACACTACCCACCATGAAGGTAGGAATTCAAGAAACTTATCTTGGAGAGGAATTCACTAATTTGGGGAACAAATTCGCCTTCTAACTCTTCTCTTTGTGCTTTTGGAAATAATGCGGTGTAATCCTAGAAATTCAACTTAAACCCACTTTCTGATTCCCGTTGTCCGCTGCAACAGTCACATCTCCGCTGTAGTGGATCCGCTACAACGGTCAGAAAACCGTTATAGCGAATCTGGTGGTTAATCCCCGGTCCATTGCGGCGGGACTCCAACTGTTGTAATGGTCTCACTGCAATAGAAACTTTACCGCTACAACAGTCCCCCGAAACCAGTAGCTTCCCAAAAATATCAACTCAACACTTAGCTCATTTCACATTAATTTTCCTCAGATTTTCGCCTTTTTTGAGAGTCCTAAGTCCGTTCCCCTCATAATTACATGCGGGTCATTTTAATCTGAATATTTTCTATCTAAATATATGATAATTATGACTCCCTTCTATTTGCGTCCTAACTTAACCTAGATTTTAGCATGTTTAATCTGTTATGTATCTTCACATGATTATAGGTATATTTATAATTTTGCATATTCTACATTGTGTGATTCTCTACCTTTGTTGTCTAAACTTGATGTATTAGTTATAGTAAAGCCGACTAGCAGTAGATTTGGTCTTGCATTTGCCACAAGTTTGTATAAGCTTCAGAATCGCGATATTCTTGATTTGGTATACAAGTGTTCAAAATGTGTATAACTGCTTCATCGACATGGTTTCAATCTTGTTGATTAAATCACTTTGAATAATTTGGTCGTAGTATTCAAAAATGCTTTCCTTCCTCAATCTAATCTAAATAAGGAAAAGAATTTCACTGTTTGACCATTGCGACTATTCCCTTAATGATCTTCCCTCAATCTTAGCATGGGTTTACTTATGTTAAACTTTTTTATTATGCCTAATTGATTTTTTTGCTCTTCTCTTAAAGGAAAATTTGTTTAATTAATTATTCTCCTTCATTAATTGATTATGACAGGCGTTGATTGGATTCAGATAATTCAGAAGATTTTACTCTTGATTTTGTTTGGACGAATTTCGTTTATGGTAAAAGCTTATATGGACAACTTTGTTAATTAAGAAAATAATTCTTTTAATTGATGTACCTAATATTCGCCCTTCCCCTAACCTTTTGCTTTATCTATATAAACAAACTACCCTCCTCTTTTCTAATCACTTGAACACCGCAATTCCCATAGCATCATAAAATTTGAAAATTTTCTAGCAATATAACTTTCTCTTTAGCAATTACAAAATATTATTCAGTATTCAAGACTTTGCTCTAGTGTGTCCACTTTTCGTTGCTTCGCTATTCTCAACTCGTCGTTAACTGGTTAGTTTATTTCTCCATATTACATTCATTACGTCTTGATATCTGTATCGTGCTATGATATTGTGATTCTTTTAGAATTTTTAGCATGTTCTTTTACATGATCTGTTGTCGAACTAGCTATATTTAAGATATGTTAACATGCTCATATGCTTGAATGAACTATTGTTTAGCTTTAAATAAATTATGAGTTCGTAAGATTAGAATACATTTCTGTGTATATGCCTTGCGATGGTACTTTATTTTGTTTAGATGGTTCTTCTTGAAATGTATGGAGGAGTTCATCAGGGTTCGGGGTGGAGACGAAAATCTATTTAACATTTTCTTTTATTTTTTTGATAAAGCATTACATTGATTGTATAAATTCGCTAATGATAGTGAAACAGGGTTTATTGCTTTGAGGGAGCGGGGTATTGTATGTCTTTTTTTAGTCTTGTTAACTTCGAATTAACAATTTGATATAGAAACCATGCCTATAGGATTGACGAACATAACTATTTTCGTAGAAATCATGCCTATAAGAACTAAAACAATTTGATTCGAAGCATGTCTTATATTGTAATTTAGATTTCATGCCTATAAGAAACTAATAATAAATCTTACAACTTGTCTCCTCTTGTATGTATGATTTATATCAGAAACCTGCCTCTAGATCCGTCGTCCGTGATCTGTCTGTATTCGAAGACATGCCTATCTAGTTAGTGGTAATAAATATCATGCTCATATGAATTAATCTGGTCTTGATCTGAAGCACGTCTTATCAATACGATTTGTCCATTAGATATCCTGCCTATAGGATTCAATTGTGTATTAATAATATCATGTTGAATTAAGCTTGATAATCAGTCTTAGAGGCATTGTCTATAAAGACAAACCAATTGACTAGAAATTATGCATATAAATTATTTGTAACTAGAGAATCTGCCTATAATTTATTTCATGTAAATCACTATATCCATTATAATAGAAGTCATGAGTCTAGGAGTTTTGTGCATGTGGTATTTTATTTTCCATTTTGTCTAATCAATCTGTCATCAGCAATTTCAGTTTAAGTAAATTAATCGCATAGAATTCTTGCCTATATTAACTGAGATTTACAATAATAGTGCAAATTAGATATTCAAGCCATAGAATCTGTGATATTTAAATCCGCTCGTATTTGTTTTAGAAATCATGCTTACAGGATCTGCAATATAATCAATCTGACTGTATTTATTTAGAAATCCTGCCTATAAGATCCACGATTTGTTTGCACTTGTTTGGATATCATGCCTATAATAATTATTCATTTAAAGTAGAGGCCTATTTGTAACCTTCTATGTATTAATTGTTTGTTTGACGTCAACCACTTAAGTAACAATCCTAAAACACTAGATCTCAAATCCAAAATAGTAATCCAAATGCCTCTTGGACATTAGGCTTGAGAAGGGTAGGCATACATTAGGGCGTTTAGTCTTTTTTTCTTTTTAGAACACTATTAGGATTAATAATTAGTTAATTAGGTAGTTAGTAGGACATGATAGTCTGTGCTCGTTGAATAATACGAGCAACCTAAAATGTGTTGCGAACTATTATTTTAGTTGCATTGGGTGATCTCATTAGGTTAAAAAAAAACCTCGTAGTTGTTTCTGGAACTACGTTAGACTTGATTCCCTTTAAGGGATACGTAGGCATCTCTGTGAGGCTCGGTCTAAATCTTTTGAAATTTGATTGTATGTATTGTTCTTTGTCTATATTGATTTATTTGTAAATTATTATTTACTTTATTTATAATAATTCGATATAATATTATGATTCTTTCCTATAAATTGGCTCAACTTTCGTTCTTGTCGCTTGTCTGAATTTTCTTTACTTTATTACTTCTTTATTTAATTATATATTTTAGCATGAGTCTTTTAATATGTTTATTTTAAACTATTTTTATGTTAATCCTTTTATAATACTCATTTTTACTTACCTTGTTGCATAGGCTTAATTATAACTGACTTTCTTTGCTTGCTAATTTCTCCCACATAATTACTAAATTGAAAGGAACCCATATTTGTGGACCTCAAAAGATGTCTAACACCTTCCTATTGAGGTAACCTCAACTCTTACCCAATTCTGGTGATGATAGGCTAGTTAAACAAGGTTTTTCCGTTAATTAGTTTAATTTGGTGCCCTTACGTACCATAACTCGTTAGGTGACGACTCTTCATTCTAAATATCACATTTTGAATTATGTTTTTCATGAGAAAAATGGGACGCAACATCATGACGACTCTGCTGGAAATTTTAGGTTCTAACCACAATGAACTCATTTTATATGGGATTTTATTTACTTTTTTTTTAGTTTTTCGAGAAAATTTCTTTATTTTTTTGCTAATTGATTACTTTCCTTGCATGTTTATTGCCATGTTTAAATCTATTTTTATGCCAAATATATTTTCTCTTTACCCTTTATTTATTTTCTTATTTATCTAATTAGTTTCCATGTTCAACTCTTCCTTTTACCCTTTTATTTATTTTCTTAGTTAGCCAGTTTATCATGTTTAATCTCTTTCTTCTTATCCATCTATTTGTTTTCCTTAATTAATTAATTAACTTCCTTGTATATTCTTTTCCCTTCACTCACTTCTTGTTCCATGGATATTTACTTTAATTTTATAGAACATTATCTTTTTAAACAATCAATCACTAATGATTTCTTTTTTTTATTTATTATTTGTTTATACTACTTTATATTCATTATGTATTTATCATGTAATAATTATTTTTAACTACCTGCTAATTTTTAACGACAGTAGCTTCCCCTGTTACTGAGAAAGGGAATAAACCTGAGTTTAATCGCCTCTTGGAAAACCCCTGACAGTCTGTAGGCATTGCAGATCCCAGTGAAATTTATCAAGTGCTAGTTCAGATCTTCACCAGACAAATCGTTGAAAAATTTCTTCATGCTCTGCAATTGCATCATTGTACTTGTAACATCGAATTTGGCATTAGCTGGAAAAGGGGGTGGAGTAATGGCTCCAGTGCAATCAACTTCTTCTTGCTCGTAATACTCCCCCTCAAAGAGCACATACCATACAACATTACATCTATGATGACCAAGGGGTTTTGTCTGTTCCTCTCTTCCGAGGCGGCAACAAAGTGTGCAGCATCGTCTCTCCTAGCTGCATCAGTTAGTTGAGGTTCCTCTTCCTATCGCTGTCACGATCCCAGTGACCGTGATTAACACCCACACAAATTTTTCTAGCGGGCAAACCAACGTGTCTCAACTAATTACCCACTTTAAGTAATCATACAATTAAATAAGCATTCTAGAGACAATGACGGAAGCCTTGAATAAATTAAAAGAAAGCAATCGCGAATCTATCTATTACATTCCCAGAAACTCTAAGTTATTGTACTTGAGGAAATCTATATAACATCGTCTAAAAGGAATAAAGTGAGAATATAAACAAGCCAATGTCCAAATAAAAGACATTCTCTGTGGTGGAAGTATGGCAGCACGATCAGATCCACTCACTTTCTAATATCTTGCTGCTGCTCTACAAATGGGGTCGAAAGAAACTTTCTGGATCATGGTCTTCTCTTAGAAAGAAAGTGCAGGAGTAGCATCAGTACGACAAAATGTACTGGTAGACATCATTGGACGACCTTAGATAATAATGAATATATATATAGTGAAATCACAACAACCATTCACGAAAATAATTATCCATTACACAACCTTGTTTCTAACATTGTTCAGAGTAAGGTCTAAGTTGGCTTGCTCAGTGGATTGGGCCTCACTTGCAGTGAGGTTGTTGCCGTGGTGGCGGTCTCTCTACAGCGGTCATAGTACCGCTGCAGCAGTACTGCGTAGGCAGTACCTCAATCGAGCTATCAACCTTAGTTTTCCCACTTAGCAATTTTCTCATCCAATTCATCAACTCAACAAATGCATATGTAACCCATATCAACAATAAATTTATTATTCTTTCACAATAACAATTGATTTATCAATTTAACACATGGATTTTAAACCTATAGACTCTCAATAATCAAATCATCAACTTATCATAGGGAATTTACACACGTCATTCCTCAACAATCAAGTCATCACATAGGGACTATATTCACATGAATCCTAAGCGATCAATTCATCTTTTATTGACTTTTCTTCGGTGATGTGCCGGTGTCACTCTGCGAGTCTATACTTGGACGAGACACGGTACTTGGGGTCATGAGTAATCCCAAGTCAACCTATGGTCTATCATAACACCGACATTCTGAATAAAAACATAGGAAAAGATTTAAAATAATAAAATAAAACATTTATGAAGAAGTAGTAAATCATAAAGTTTAAAACAACTAAAACAAAACTGAAAATCTGAATTTATATCTGTGTCTGAAAGCCATCTATCTGATGAGTTGTTGGGACAAGGCCCCATCTAACTCTAGTCTAACTGAAGAAATATAACTGGAAAGAAATAATCCTCGTCCTCGAAAGATGAGGACTCACCAATGATGCAGCTGAACTTTTGAGCTAGGTCTGCTAACGGTGCTGAGACTGAGAACTTGCAGCTGTATCATAAAATGATACAGCATAAAAGGTATGCGTAAGTACTTTGAATGTACCGAGTAAGTAGGAGAAGCCATACAAAAGTAATAACATAACTGAATTGGAAAGACATGCAATGACTAGCTGAAATACTGAAACTGAATAATTGTGATATATTGAGATGGTCAGAATGACCCTGTCTGATGGTCAAAGACATACCCTAATTATGAGATACTAATCTGCACAACTATACTAAACTGATAACTGTAATGAGTAGTTTGAAACTATTCTGAACTGAGGTAAACTGAGACTAAATTGAACTGAGCAAATTTGAAACTGAACTGACTAGTGGAGAGTCTATAACCGACATATAACCACGTGAGATAGACGTGGAGTTTGATGTACGCACCCCATCGGTAGGACCCAATATTCCTTGTCAGGGTATAAAGGCATGGACTGTGAGATCAATATCTGGGGCCATGAGGCCAATGAAATATAACATACAGTGGCAACGTAGTTCTGGGAACCTGGGTGCACTGGAACCCCAGCCCTCTCGGTGCTAAGTCCTACTCCCACTGGATAGTCTTACCATGACTACTACTGCCAAGCGGATAGCTCGATACTGAGGGCCCAAGACTACAACTGACTCAGGGATACTGTCTGAGAGTACCTTGAGAGTCTTATCGGACCGTATTTGGAAACTGGTGTTCTAAGACTGGTCAGAGCTGCTCGTCTGGGAGCGTCGTAGCCGTCTAAAGAACAAACTGAGGCTGAAGCTGGTGGTTCTAAGACTGGTCAGAGCTGCTTATCTGGGAGTGTCGTAACTGTCTAAAGAACCACAAAAATCGGATAACTGATATCTGAGTCTATCTCAGATATAGTCCTAACTCAGATATCAGTTATCCGATATCTGGCTCCGTGCCACGTTGGCCCACGCTGGCCAACGCACCAATCTGGCTCCGTGCCATGTTGGCCATCATGGAGGAGGTGCCTCCGTTCCACGTTTCCCTTTTGGGCAGCGCAGTTCGGCCTCCTCTTGCGAAAATCCGACTTGGAACTCATTCAACCTTTCCTCGAGCCCTTTTCTCGCACGAATGGTATTCTAACACTCTCAACCAACATGCCAATAGGCCAACTAAATACTAGAAACTTACGGGGTGTAACACTTGTTCTCCCTCCATAAATTCCATATCCCTTACCTTCTTGTCCGCATACTGCTTTTGTCTACTTTGAGCCACCACCATATGCTCTTGAATCATGTGAACTTTTTCTAATGATTCTTTCAACAAGTCAGTTCCCCAGGGCCTCACCTCAAATGCATCAAACCAACCTATTGGAGACTTACATTTCCTCCCATACAGGGCTTCAAATGGCGCCATGCCAATGCTCGAGTGGTAGCTGTTGTTGTAAGCGAACTCTGCTAGGGGTAGAAATTTATCCCAATGGCTCCCGAAATCTATAACACAGGCCCTCATCAACTGCAACGACCCTGACCCAACACTGTGAAGTATTGTCTTCTCTTGGGTCGAAGCCCATCATGGATTTGTCCCTTCGGGTTTTCAACCCAAAAGGCGCCTCACAGTTTTAGGTCCAGTTCCTTTACTAAATAGCCCAGGACTCTCCCTCGTTATTTCGATGTTGGATTTGCCTAAGTGAGCCAGGTTTCTCTACTAGCCTGCACTCACCCCCCATAGGAACTCAGCGTCCTCGCTGAGGTTTGCCCCACCATCATACTAGTCGAGTGTTGGCTCTGATACCACTGTAACGAGCCTGGCCCAACACTGTGAAGTATTGTCCTCTCTTGGGCCGAAGCCCATCACAGATTTGTCCCTTTGGGTTTTCAACCCAAAAGGCGCCTCACAGTATTAGGTTTAGTTCCTTTACTAAATAGCCCAGGACTCTCCCTCTCTTTTCCGATGTGAGATTTGCCTAAGTGAGCCAGGTTTCTCTACTAGCACTATCCCCGCACTTGTCACGACCCGAGTTCACACCCTGGCCGTAATACGGGACAAGGAACCCCGAAAGGCTCCAAGTCGACCCATGGAATAATCATAGCATACACTTAACATCATATGTGACTAACAACAGAAATGAGCAGAAGAAAATAACACAAATCTAATATAATCCATAGAAACAATTTAATAACACTTAGATACATAGGTGAAACTGTTTAGACAAGTCTGAAAGCCTTCTACTAAACTGATGAGTTGCTGGGACAAGCCCCAGCTAACTCCCAATGTATGAAAACTGATACATAATCAAACAAGAACATAACCCACGTCCTCGAAAGATGAGGACTCACCACTAGCAACTAGGAGAGGAAGGAGCGTATCTAGCCACGCGACTGAACCTGGAGACCTGAATCTATATCATGAAATAATATAGCACAAGAGGCGTGCGGTCAGTACTTGGAATGTACTGAGTATGCATGAAGCATAATTAAACTAAACATACAAATATACAAAGAAGAGGTAATTTGACCATACATTAATAGTAATATAAATGAAAGGAGATAAGACAAGATTATATGAGATCTACATATACACATTAACATAATCACTGATAGGGACATTTATTATCATAAGATCAACTGATGTGCAACATATAACAAACAGGAAATAATGCAGAAGTACCATGCCGTTACTGATATCAAGAGGATCCCTGACTGTCCAAGGGGAAGTCCCTGACTGTCAAAGGGGGAGTCTCTGACTATCGAAGGGGAACATTCTCGCTAGGGGGAATCCCTGACTGTCCAAGGGAAAAAGATGCTCTGATATAGAGAGTCACTGATTGGCTAGGGATATTAGTTCCGACCGACTAAGGAGAAACATGCATGGCTATTAGCTAGGGATGTGAGTCCCGACTGACTAAGGATGTTCTAATTACTACAGCTAATCAGAGACAAGGAAATTCACCACATTCATCATGCAATATTCATTCTGAAAGGATTAGAGCTATCATCTAGTAGACACAGTCTCAACCAGTTAACATATTATTCACATGTTTTATCATCGCAATTCACATCATTACAGAACCAATTCATTATTAGCTTAACATCTCACCCCAAATGAGCATGCTATAAATTCGTGCTAGCATTATTCTACCATGACATTTCAATTCCGAACTCACCTCATTCAATAGGTAATATAAGATCATACATGGTTTATAAAACTCCAACTCATACTCTATTAAGATGCATGCCTTCGTTTGTTTAGATTAACAAATATTTCACACAATTGTCATAATCACTCCTTTTATGAACTCTTTAGCCACGGGCATTTTAGATTCTAGGATTTTATATATAGTAAGGAAAATAATATAGAATCCGCCCAAGTTTCATAGTTCAACAATATAGATGCAATCTAGTCATGTCCAATCAATTAAATCTAAAATATGGTGATAATACAAAATTTACTTCAATTACTCCAGCCCACAACTCCTACTCAACGCACATGGTCATCAATATCAAAATCATGTCATTAGGGTTAATTATACCATATTTCCACACTTCCATCATGATTATGAATTTCTACGAAAATCAAGGAAGAAATGAACAATTCCCATTCACTACTCAAATTAATTTAGGAAGAACATACTACACACATACATACTCAACCTATATTTCATAATTCAAGATAACCCATCAATAAATAATCCAATTAAATTTATAATTGCAGTAGTTATTAGCATATAAGAAAAATAAGGAAGAATTTACCCTTTTACAAACCCTATATCATGCTTTTCTAGAATTATTGAAATTGGTATTTAATAAAAATATTTTTGGGCAAAATTATGGGAGAGTATCCTTGTTGAAAAACCCGCATACCTGGTAGACGAAAATTCCACTCGAAAATCTTCCTTGAAGCTTGAAGAACACCTTAATGAAACCCTAGAATTGTTTAGAAGAAGGAAGGAAGAAGAAGAGTTGGGAGAATGAGGGTTTAGGCATGAAAAACCCTTAAAAACGTGCAAGGTAGAACCCAAAACGACGTAGTTTAGGAGTTAAAAGCATAGGAGTTTACAAAATTTCCCCTGAAGAAAACTTAGAAATCTGGCTGAACTGGAACCCACGACCCTCGCCACGAGTCGTTGTTCCTTACCACGACTCGTGGTGACCTTCCGTTGATTAACTGCCGAATTTCCCAGATCTCAGGTTCGATCCCACGACTCGATAGGACGAGTCGTCCCTGCTCGCAACGGGTCCATTGCTCCGTCCGTTGAATCCTTCTAAACTTTCTGAGCTTCCTCACAATGGGCCTCACCACGACTCGTTGTACCCTCGTGGTTGCCATCCGTTGTTTCCACTGTGAAGGTCCACTGCCCTACCACGCCTCCTGACAACGGACTGTTGTTTCTCACAATGGGCCGTACACTCGTTGTTACCACTGCCATCCGAACACCTGAACCCACGACTACCAACAACGGATCGTTCTTTCTTGCAATGAGTCATTATGACACTCGTTGTTTACACAGCCACCAGGCCCGGCCCCTTTCCACGACTACTCACGACGGCTCGTGGTTACCTACCACGAGTCGTTGTATCCTCTCGTTCTGCAACTTTTCCCCATTTTTCTATAGATTTAATTTCTCAACCCCCGAGTCTACTCTTAGGTACTTTGGGGGTGTTACATCAACCATACAAGAAGAAATAACAATAAAATAAAATTAAATTAATGGTAACATCCGAGAATTATAATGACCAACTAATTCCAAAAACAACACAATCTTCCCCGGAATCTGAAAGTCATTGCACTTTGACGTCAAGCTACAAGCCTAAGAGTATGAGAACTAAAAAGAAATAGAAACTGCAATGTCCGAAGGAGGGACAACTTCGAAGGAGGAGTGAATCAGCTCATTCCGCCTCGCCCAGCTTTCCGGTGAATCGTTGCTAACTATAGATGGGGATGAGAAGAGTTTCTTGGATTGTATTCTACACTCATAAAAGAAGTTCAAGAGTAGGGTCAGTACAAGCACGATACTGGTAGGCATCATCGACCGACCTTACATAATAACATATAATTAAGGCAACAATAATATACAACCTGTCTTAAACATAGACCATAAGAACATTAACGTTACAAGTACACTGGCTCTACACAGGTGACAACTGGCCTGCTTACTGGATTGGGCCTTTCGCTGCAGCATCCTCTTGACCGCTACAACGGTTCGGTAGGGGGCGTAATAACGGATAGCGCTCTTAGTTAGCTTAGGAGCGGAGCAGGGCCAATTTCTCGTACTTGCTCAGTGTGCTCCCCTTTCTTCGAGTGCCCCGCCGTCGCAGCGGAATAAGCTCTGCTGTAGTGGTACTGCTCGAGGCAGTAGCTCGACTTAGAAGAACCTTCATCAGTTCACAGTTTTCAGCAGTTCACACACTCCAAATTACATTTAGATATAGCATAAGTTTTGACATAATTAATAACACTCATCATAACATGAAGTTTGAGCATTTCATTACAAAAAGGGTCCACTCAACATCCATAATCATTCATCTGTATCACACTTAGGATCTTTTCCACTTTTCTCGTTCAAGTTACAATTACATGATCACCAATTCCACTCAACCACTTAGCACATACTCATTTCGAAATTGATAATAAGCTACAAAAATATCATGAAATAAAACAGATGGTGACATGTTGGGTACACCCCTCCGCTATATCACCATAAACACTTTGTCATCAAAGTCAATGTACACACATGCTAGAGGGTCTTATTTCTTCCCTTCCAATCATGACCTGCCGGGGACTCTAGAAATCCATGTAGTGTACCGGAGTGGTACCCACTCCCACTCATATTCTAGTTCGGATGCTCCCCTTGGACACGGGCCACTTAACTAATATCGCTCGCTCGAATGATCCCCTCGGGCATGAGCCTCTCATATTAGGATATTATTTCTATCCATAACCATACTCATCAACTGAATAATACAAGGTGCATTATTTAAACATTCAGGAGTTCACAATCTACTCCTCCAAGTAAACAATTACAAACCAACAAAACATGTTGTTAACAGTGTATAATATCTTGACTTAACACTTAACACAGTTTTATCATAGTTTAATACCATATCATATCCACATTCTTTCAATAGTTTATTCAATAGGAAATTCTCATAACAAGTAATGTCCAAGACCAATAACATATTATCATTGCACAAAATATACATGTTATTATATAGTCTAACCCCTCTAAACCAAACCATAACCCACCTCAATGCTTGGGTACGAAACGTCAGCTACTCCATAGGAGCCTTGCCCTTCCTTAAGGCTTCGGACAATTCGAAATCTAAAACAACAATATAAAGTAATTCAATTATTTACTCTTCGAATAAGGGTCCTAGAAGTTCAAACCCTTTCCTTCATGGCACTATCGAAAGTAAAACCCCAATTCCACCTAGTACTAGGTCTCAATTCCCGCATAATTCACATTTTTAAACAAGTAAACCTCGGGGTGTGATCAATACTCTTCAAATCTCAATTCAAACCACCTATTAACTCCCCATAATCCAGCCTAGTCTATCAACCTAGGGTTTTCTCAATTCAAAACCCCAACATTAAAAGGTCCAAATAATTCTAAGGTCAACAATACCCATAATCGAGATACGGGATCAAGAATCTTACCTTGAGAAAAGAATTCACTACTCAGAAGGAAAAATTCGCCTTCTAACCCTTCTGATAGCGGTTTTGGAAATAATGGGGTAGAACCCCAGAAATTCAACTTTAACCCACTTTCTGATTCCTATCGTCCACAACAACGATCAAATTTCTGCTACAACAGATCCGCTACAGCGATTAGAAAACCGCTAGGGCGGATCCGGCGGTTAATTTCCCGATCCATTACGACAGGACTCCGACCGTCACTACGGTCTCGCTACAACGGATATCCTGCCGATGCAGCGGTTCCCCGAAATCAGTAGCTCCCCTAAAGGTCATCTTTTAATACTTAGTTGATTTCACACCCATTCTTCAACAGATTCTAGCTTTTTCAGGTGTTCTAAGTTGGATCTCCTCGTAACAACATGCGGGTCGTTCCGTGGACCCTAAGCTGATCTAACTGGACATATACACCTCTGGTGCATGTCGGCAATACATAATTAAGAAAACAAACAAGTATATCTTGCCTTAAAGAATCCCTTGGTCGGCAAGGCTGCGATACAACACCTACACAGATATTCAGCTGACCTAACAATTATTAACAATAATATAATCCTATGTGGGCTGACGAGACCACCATGGCGTCTAATATCACAAATTCCTATATGAGCAGACGAGACCATCATGGTGTCTAAGATCAGATAAAGCTGAGAGTAAACATATATATACAAGGGCTATTAAGGCTGTAAAAAACTGTTAATACAAAACAACAAGGCCAACATGGACAACAATGTACTTCTATACAATCTCATAGTTTGTAAGACAATAAAGAGTAGATACTTGACCAGGACAGAATCCTGACCTACCCGTAAACTATACAACAAAAGACAGGTAAATCTTTAAGGTATGGCAACTCTGGAAGAGAGGAGCTGACTACTTTGTTGAGTCTAAACTGCTACTAAGGATGTGATTGTACCTGTCTGTCAAAACCTGCAGGCAAGAGTGCAATGCCCCAAGGCTCGGGCGTCAGTGCAATAATGCACCAAGTATGTAACGCAATAGTAATAAGTTGTAACTGAAACTGATAATAAGAACTAAAGATAAACAACTATAAGAATAAGAGGAAAACCTAAAAGATCTGATTAAGCTATACTATAAGCTAAATAGATAATAATCAATCAAGAACCTAACTTGGTCCCCTTAAGTTTGGCAGGTACAAGTTAAACAACAAACAATGACCCACCTAAGCCCCCGAAAGTACTGGCATGTACACCAATGGTACTATTGTAGCGCTGTAGGCAAGCTGTAATTGTAACTAGAGCACACTTGGCACCTAAATCTGTATCTTGAGTCTTCTGGCTCCTATAACTACACTTCGAGCACACAAGACTCTATTGAGGATTGGAGATGCCAATTTAAGTGTATAGGAAGTTCATAAGTGAATAGACTTTAATACGTCTCTACAGACTTATAATATCTTTAGACATTTTTATAGCTCTCGTAAGTATGGTATAGCCCTATAGACAATGTACACTTATTTGTAGCCCTTCTTGAACGTCTGACAAGATAGCTAATGAAGGACTCAAATAATCTACTAATATATCAACAAGTAAGGTGACTTACTAAGAGATTTGTACGAAAATCTGTATGTCTTATTGAACTATAAGACCACTAATAAATAGATGAAACTCCTAGTAGCTCACTACCACAACTCAATAGGCAGTCGCAACATTATTAACCCAAAGGTTAACCTATAATACCAATACTTTAGCTCTGTAGGTGCCAAGATACGCCAAAGGCAATCTATATAATTTATAGACGTCATGAACATGTAGTCTTCACGCCAACTACTCATTATGCTGCCAATATTAATAAATATGCTAAAACACAAACCACAAATACCTTAAGGAATCAGTAAAGCAACAAGTTATCAATAGCCAACTAAGCGATAACCTTCATAGAAACCGATTCTTGCATCGCTTCTAACAAAAAGACAATAACTAAGCGAAGCAAATACCTACAAGGTAAATTTACACAAGTATATATATTTAATTCCAGCAGCCATTCCAACAATAGATCTCATGGCTATGAGTATTACCATGATAGATAACAAGTCGTATCAACTATACAACGAAAGAAATTTACCGAAGAAGATTTAGCCTTAATATACCTTGTAAGTGACTCAATAGCTTGATTGTTCTTCATTAATCCTTAAAAATAATTAACTCAACATATAATCACAATATCCACAACTAACTGACACCTAAAACGATTCACAATGCAACAAACGAAAAAGATTTTCGACATTATATCCATTTCAATATATATCGTAAAACTTTCAATTTAACGATAGAGGGAGGTGTACAAGTCCTTATCTTCCGTTATACGAGGAAAATAATACATATACACCACTCTCACACACTGCTCTCTTGAAAATCATGACAATACCACAATCAACAAAACCAGTTTAAACTAGACGTTTGATGTCCTGTGGATTTACAACACTATTGACGCTTAAAACTAAGAAAATAGCATGGACTTAGATGTATTTATGTGGATATGAGGCACTTTTCCTTTGATTTCAGGATAAATGGGCGTTAAAACAATAAATTGCAAATGGAAGCTAAAAGTGTGCAAAAGGGCATAAAGTGCAGTCCACAGTATGATCTGTAGGATGGACCTACGAGTCGTACTGAGGGCCTTGATCAAAAGCTGAAAGGTAACCTGGAAGATTGAACTTATGAAACTTGTCACAGATCGTACCATGGTGGTACGAGTCGTGATAAGCCAGTCGTGATGAAATCCAGAAGAATTGCACAGGAGGCTGATTCTCAGTACGAGAGCACCCTACGACCCGTGAGATGAAGGTACGAGTCATACCATACTGGTCGTGGTGAAGTTCAGAGAAAGTTCAAAAGATTAGGATCAAGCCACGAGTGTCAATATACGAGTCGTAGCATGTTGGTATGAATCGTACCTTGACCGACACTTAGCCAAAATTCAGTCAACACTCTAAGACACGAGTTTATGTCAGGATCTGTGAGAAGCCCCTACGAGTCATAGGTGGAACCATGACGAGGTCGGCAGCAGATATGGAAAGCAGTCCTGTTAGTTTAGGAAAAGGATTCTTGTGTCTCTATAAATACTTTTTATGTTTTATTTTTAATAGAGGACGATGAATAGACTTAATTCTGGGAGGAAAACATTATAGTAAGCAATTTTTACATCATTGGAGGAGAGAATTGAGTTGGTTCAACCTTGTGATCAACCTTTTCTTGAATTCATCTTGTTCTTGCTACTTGTTATTCAAGATTTCGTGGTTTAATTGAGGGAATTGTTTTTCTCAATCATCTTTGTAAGTATTGTTATATGTTTTTAACAATGAACACAAATCATAATCTTGCAATTATGAGAGACTAAAACCTCCATAGCTAGGGTTGTGGGAACCATGGTGGATTAATTAGTTAGGGTTGCACAAAGTAAGTCTAAAACCAATACTAAATACTTATATTGTATTCTCTTCATATTTAACGATTCTTAGCGGTGTACAACGTTAGGAAGTGCCTGAATTCTTTATTTGCTTTGGTCGAAGAGGTAGAGATTAGGAAAAGAGAATTATAACAGAGCCTTGATCTTGATAATTATTGTATTAACTTGAGCTGTGGTTGCAGGATAGTTATATCTGGAACTTAGCGATAACGGTTAGTTTGCAAAACTCATGGGACTTGGTCGAGTAATTGAGGATAGTGATTCAATAGGGATTGGTCGATCGTTTGAATAAATCTAAGTTATCAGTTCTATAAGTAAAGTATTGGAATAGATCACGAGTGTATACGCAAAGCTATTGTGAATCTAGGGGAACACAAACACTATTTATCCTTTAATTACTGATTCACAAATATAATCTTGACTGCTACTTATTTTTATTATTGCTTTTTATTAGAATTCCCCCATTGTATAGTAATTACCATACAAGTTCATCTACCGACTGTAATCTAGATCTTTCATATTTCCTGTGGGATCGACCCCAACCTCTAGTTGGGTTCTTTATTGACAACGCCCGCTTCATACTTTAGTTGGAAGTGTGGTTTGAGCGTTATCAAAAAGTGGCGTCGTTGCCAGGGGATACGATTTAGGATTAGATTAATTGCTTGTGTTTAACTTTTAGTCTTTATCTCCTATATTTTGTTTTTCTTTTATTTTGTGACATGTCACACGACAGCATAGTAAAACCAGCGACTAAGATGTGACCACAGTCCCAACAGGTATCTTGATGAAGTTCTAGTAATCAAGATACTTGTGTTGTGCCGCAACGTTAAATTAGGCACTTCTTGAGAGACAACCCAAGTTATTGATCTAAATGTGTGCTCAGTGTGCAGGAAAACAAAAATAGGTGGCTGAAAAATCTGCTGCTACAGGATCTCAGTATGACTAATGGTGAGGTCCTACGAGTCGTGGTAGAAATGGTGGTGAAAATCAGAGAAAATTCTAAGCAAAGTCTGACCTACGACTCATCCTACAATTCGTACCTTCACGGTATGAGTCATAAGAGGCTCTCGTAGGTCACCTGGTAAGTTCTCTATAACTAAAGTCATTACAGGCCAAGAACGAGTCGTAGGTTGCTCCTACGACTCGTAGTACGAGTCGTGACATTGACCTGATTCAACCAAGATTTTTAAGTTGACCCCCACCTACTTAAATTTCAAAATCAACCATCTTCCCACACTAACACCTCAAAACCCCCCAAAAAACCACGACTTGAGAACTTTCTTCCCAACACCCGTAGCTTCCCAAACATCAAGAAATTAAGCTAGAAATTCGAGCTTCAGCTGATTGTGCAAAGCCATCTCATTTGATTTCCATCCTATGAATCGCGAATAAAGCAAGCGGTTTACATTCTAAGTTCTTAATGCTTGAAAGTGAACTTGAGGGAAATCGAAAACCCATAAGACTCATTGGGTATGCTTGAAAATCAATGGGTATGAGCAAACAACTCCAACTAGACCGAAAACCCACTGGAAATTGATTGAATTTCGGCCCTAGAACACCTAAAGGGAGTTAAGGGTAGGGGAGGATTAAATGGTGTAAAAAGGTAGGGTACCTAATGCTAGACCTGGGGGAAATCTGAGTACCTAAAAATGTGCAAAACAAACACCTACACACTGATAAAAAAGATTTGTAAAACTGGGCAGAAAAAGGGTATGTAGCACAGTATGGGTCGTAGGTCGACACGACAAATCGTACTGAGTTCTCGTACCACCTATCTTGGAAAATAGATTTAGGAAGCCCACCCTACGACTCGTGGAATCGACCTACGGGTCGTACCATGAGTTGTAGTAAAAAATAGAATATGATTATATGGGACTTCATCAGACGACTCAAGGTACGGATCGTACCTTCATGGTACGAGTCGTACCTGCAGGTCGTGGTGCACCATCAGGGCTTCTCATGAGTCATACCTTTGAGGTACGACTCGAGAGTGCCCGACCGGAACAACGACCAATAAAGACCGTAATTACATAGATAACTGCTCCTCCCCTTCTCCTTAAGGCTTTAAGGCGAACCGTATGGCTGCTGGAAAGAAAGACGACCTCACTTACTGAGGACCCGTGATGAGAAATTGCAATTCTTCTATTTGCTTTTTCTTTCTCAAAAATGGAATACTAACCTATTTCTCACTAGGTACAATGACATACAAATGCAAGGTGGACAAAACACGAGCCCGCAGTCAATTAATAGATGAAACAACGGACTCAGAGTCCGAGCAAGTTGGAGATTCACCTAGTGGTTCGCTTGAGGATTATCAAGTAAATACCTTAGACACAGATGGGAAAAGAACCACTAGGGAAAGAGCAAAGGCCCAAGCCGAAGTAACCACGGCCACATCCGCTCAAGCTCCCAGTCTTAAGAGGGAGCTAGAGAGGAACAACAAAGGCCGGGAACAGACTCAAACACAGAGGAAGGGTCAGAAGGGACCCATGATGATGCAGAAAGCAGTGTGGAACCAGTGGAGGAGGAGATCCCTGCCAGATAAAACAGAAAAATGCAGTGGAGAGTGCTAGGTACTAAAGAGATTATGAACAAGGCATAACTCTCACCGCCAAGAACAAACCAAAGAGAAGCATCCAAGAAGAACCGCGGATCCTCACTAATTCCTTGAATGAAGTCGAGGAGATGAAGAATATTTTTAGCTTCTATGGGTTAGAGTGGATGGCCAAGACCCCTTCACAATACACTGAGGAGATCGTTAGGGAGTTCTACACCAACTACCTGGCCACAATGGAGGAGAAAGCAAAGGAGGGGCAAAAGATAAAGGAGCAGCCTTGCTTGGAGAGTGTTCTAGTCCGAGGGAGAGTTGTTGATGTATCTGATCGGACTATTGCAGGGATGTTGTATAGACCTCAGTTCAGACCAACCAGGATAACCCTAGAATATGATTACCGGGTTGAGACGATGAAGCAGATTAGGAGTCTGAGTGGGGGTGAGCGACAGAGGCAGTTGCAATGGCTAGCGGAGGTTATAGCTGAGAAAAAGGATGAGGCTGAGTGGGTTACAAGTGGCAAGCAGGTGACAAAGAACTCATTGAACTTCATTGGAAAGGCCTGCTGGACATTGGTGAGACATCAATTAGCGTCCATAGTCAATGATAACACGCTGAGTGTTGATAGAGAGGCGTTAGTGGCATGCCTCATGTCCCGCTACCCCCTTAACATCTCGAGGATCATAGCTACTGATATACGAGACAGGGCAGTGGAAGTAAGCACTACCATTCTATTCCCGAGCCTTGTATACAGTTTGTGCAAGGAGATGAGAGTATAATGGGATGATGAAAGATTGATCGGAGGCCAAAGAATTGCTGATATAGGCCTTATCCGGGATGAGATGAACCCGGTAAACAGATCCAGAATGCACACAACACTCCCAGCAGCTCAGCCAGTAGGGGACGTACAGGTTAATGTCCCCAGTACTCAGGAGCAGAGCGAGACAACGGCTACATATGCTGGTCACTCTGAGTCAGCTCCCAACACCTCAGCTACACCAAGGCCCAATGTATAGACTCAGACTCCAGCAGGGTACATCTTGGTACCCCAGGATTTCCTCCAGAAGCTGGTAAAGAGATTGACCATGGACGAGCGCAAAATTCAGGCAATGATGGAGAATGTAAAGCCATGGGTCAAATCCGAGATAGATGCAGCAGCTCAGGTCCTTCATGCCCGCCTGTATAGTTTTGAGAGTAGATTCAACATGAGGATGGCGGAGCAGTCAGACATTGACAGTCTCCGTGCGGAGTTGGGGGCTCTTCGGAGCCAAGTGCTTGAGTTGTCTTTACAGCAACCAACTATTATAGCAGCCCCCACTCTTCTGGACCTGGATGCAGAGCTTGAGGAGGATATTGACTTGGCAGCATACTCGGGGCCAACTGCAGCTGGTGATAAAGGCAAAAAGAGAGTAGCTAAAGATGTTGGTGAGAAAAGTGTGAAAAAGAAGAAAAAGAAGGAGAAGAAAGAGCGCAAGCGGGATAGAGCGGAGAGTATGCAAGCTCAGGAGGAGCATATGACTAAGTTGCATGAGAGAGTTAGAGGAGCGAGAAGCTCCACCACAGCTCAGTCCGAGCTTGCTAGTGGCCATGACCCTTCGGGTGAGCCACATTCATCCCCGGTTTCCACAGAGGTCGTTCAAACGGCTACAGTCACTGAGGGGGGTACCACTACCCCCATTGTTCCACCATTGAGTACGCCGGCCACTGCTAGCGCCACTACTACCGCAGAGGTACCACTTTGGTGAGATGATAGAGGCGAAGTTTGAGTAGCCACAGGTATGTCTTTTTTCCTTCAAGATTATATTTTGTGCTTCGAGGACGAAGATCATTCTTTAAAAAAGGGGAATGTACTTGTATTTTTGGGATATTGTTGGTCGGTTGAGGGTTTTTCTTGCCGTGTTTCTTTTCCCTCAAACATGCGATCTAGTAGAACTGGCGTGTGTTAGGATTTTTTTTTGTTTTTAGTTGTGATTTTTGTTTGATCATAAAGTAACTTAGGAATACTCATCCAATGAATATGCACTAGTTTTGTTGTTTTTGAAAAATTGACCCTGTTTAAAAATTTTTGCTATGTATTTGTGACAACAATGCATGATTTATGTGGATCATTTTATGTCATTTAGTTATCTATAGTGCTAGTCTTTTTAAGCCATGTATGAACCAGACAGGTAAAGTGAAAATAGTTCATGTACCATGTCTGAGTGAGGTCTTAGTATTTGTTGCAGTATGTTGTTGAAGATCTAGAACTTGCCTGGTTGGTCTCTGCATAGGTTGAGGATGGTTGGTTAGGATATGATCATAAGCTATTTTTGTGTTAGCTCACTTTTAGCCTATATTGCCCTATCAAAGTGTCATGAATCCCTTGATCCCAAGTTTGAGCTTTAATTGACCATATTTCTTTAATTTACCTCCTAACCGTACCCATTTATTTATAATGAACTCGTTTGGCCCTGGTCCTTCCTTGGATATTGTGAACCTCAACATAAGCAAAATGCTTAAGTTGAGGGTGGATAAAGTAGGGGTGCATGATGGTGGGAACGGGAGAAAAGGAAAGAAAAGAAAAAGAAGAGAAAAAAAAATGGCGAAAAATAAGGTATGGTGAGGTGAAAAAATAAAAAGCTGAAAATTTGAGAATATTGAAAAAAAGAAGAGAAAATCAAAATAGCTTGAAAGTGTTGAAAAATGTGAAAGTTCACCTCACCCATGCAAATGTTCAAAAAATGGAAAAAGGGGAAGAAAAGAAGAAAAAGAATGAAGGGTGAAATAGGAGAATGGTGTAGCCAATACATGTAGTGCCAAGGAAGGGATAGTCACTAATAAAATCTTTCATCTTTATCATGTCCAGCCCTAAGCATACATTACAAGCCATATAAAGTCCTATAGTAATCTTAATTTGACAACCTAACAAACTGAAATAGAGAAAATAAGGGCAAGTCTATGGTATCTGATGCATAATATTTGCAGTTCTTTGAGAGTGTGAGTGCTTCATTTGCTTAGCCCCATGTTTCATTCGATACTTAATACTAGAGAGGGGACTTCATTTTTTGTGAGGGTACATGGATTATGTTTGCTTTTACCATTGGTCTGTGTGAAACACATAGGTGATGAGTCGATTGCTTGTTGATAACTAGATGATAAGTCTTGATCCCTGAATATGATGTTTTGAGGTTGATTGAAATACATTAGCAGATGTTGTTTCGAGAGGAAAGGTCAATAGAGTTTGTATATAAAGTGCACAAATTTATTTGAGTTTTGGTTGTAGTATCTTAAGTTTATTTTCTAGTTGAGCGTCGTGTTTAGTTTTTCTTTTTCTTTGCCTAAGGACATGCAAAAGTCTTAAGTTGAGGATGTTGATGTGCTGTGGATTTACAGCACTATTGATGCTCAAAACTAAGAAAATAGCATGGACTTAGGCGTATTTATGTGGATATGAGGCACTTTTCCTTTGATTTCAGGATATATGGGTGTTGGAACAAAATTACAAAAGGAAGCTAAAAGTGTGCAAAAAGGGCAAAAAGTGCAGTCTACGGTACGATCTGTAGGATGGGCCTATGAGTCGTATTGAGGGCCTTGATCAAAAGCAGAAAGATAACTTGGAAAATTGAACTTATGAAACTTGTCACGGATCGTACCATGGTGGTACGAGTCGTGATAAGCCAGTTGTGATGAAATCCAGAAGAATTGCACAGGAGGCTGATTCTCAGTACGAGAGCACCCTACGACCCATGACATGAAGGTACGAGTCGTACCATATTGGTCGTGGTGAAGTTCAGAAAAAGTTCAAAAGATCACGATCAAGTCACGAGTGTCAATATACGAGTTGTAGCATGTTGGTATGAATCGTACGTTGGCCGACACTTAGCCAAAATTCAGTCAACACTCCAAGCCACGAGTTGATGTCACGATCCGTGAGAAGCCCCTATGAGTCATCTGTGGAACCGTGACGAGGTCGGCAGCAAATATGGAAAGCAGTCCTCTTAGTTTAGGAAAAGGATTCTTGTGTCTCTATAACTACTTTTTATGTTTTATTTTTAATAGAGGACGATGAATAGACTTAATTCTGGGAGGAAAACATTGTAGTAAGCAATTTTACATCATTGGAAGAGAGAATTGAGTTGGTTCAACCTTGTGATCAACCTTTTCTTGAATTCATCTTGTTCTTGCTACTTGTTATTCAAGATTTCATGGTTTAATTGAAGGAATTATTTTTCTCAATCATCTTTATATGTATTGTTATATGTTTTCAACAATGAACACAAATCACAATCTTGCAATTATGAGAGGCTAAAACCTCCATAGCTAGGGTTGTGGGAACCATGGTGGATTAATTAGTTAAGGTTGCACAAAGTGAGTCTAAAACCAATACTAAATACTTATATTGTATTCTCTTCATCTTTAACGATTCTTAGCGGTGTACAACGTTAGGAAGTGCCTGAATTCTTTACTTGCTTTGGTCGAAGAGGTAGAGATTAGGAAAAGAGAGTTACAACAGAGCTTTGATCTTGATGATCATTGTATTAACTTGAGCTGTGGTCGCGAGATAGTTATATCTGGAACTTAGCGATAACGGTTAGTTTGCAAAACTCATGAGACTTGGTCGAGTAATTAAGGTGTCACACCCCACCTTGGGAGGCATGACTAGCACCTGGTGCCCTACTAGGACCTGAACTGCTAAGCTAACTTAGCCTAAGCACCTCTGGTGCAGGGCTAATTCTAACTCTGGAATCAAGAAAAAAACGGGCTATATAGCGGCTGTAAATACAACCCCCGACCGACAAGGCTTATAGCCCTTGTGAAAATAAACAGCTGACCAGACACAAACAATCATAGGGAGTTATATGTGGGCCGACAAGGCCGCCAATCAACAGTTAAACATACGGCCAACACACAACATCTAAAACACATATGGGCCCCACACAGCCGATATCATCTAACCACCGGGAAGTAACACAATCTGCAAGCCTCTAGGAGTAATAAGATGGTCGAGACAGGGCCCTGACCTACCCATACTGTACAAACAAAAGGAATAAATCTCTATCACACTAGCCCCGAAAGAAGGGAGCAGACGGTCCTGTACGGCTGACTTGAACTACGAGGGACCTGCTCCTCGCCTATCTGTACCTGCAGGAAAGTAATGCAGCGCCCCGGGAAGGGCGTCAGTACAATATGTACCGAATATGTAAGGAAATAGATAAGCTGAATAGGACTAGAAGTAAACAAAAAGAACAGCCGAAAGATTAACCTGTACGCCTGTTGATTCATAATCTGCATCTAACTGACACAACACATACCTAAGCTAAGACTGCATACTTACACATTTATAAACACTATAACTAGCAGACAAGAATTCATACAAGAACCCCACCTGGCTCCATAAGCCGGGAGGTACAATCAGCATGGAATAACTCGTTCAGGCCCCCATAAGTCCTGGCGAGCACATCTCAATCTATATTCCCCTACTCAGGTGTCTAAAAATCTACTGGTACTATAGCTAACCTACCGGTCCCCTGGGTCTACAACTGGGCCCGCTTGGCCCCTGAACTGTAGCTGCATCTAAGTCTGGAGGACTCCTAAAATCTGCACCCCAGGCGTAAACGCTCGGCGGGGGTGTGTATAAGGCCAACCACAATAATATGAGGATCTGGATCCCCATCTTCGTCCCTTGCAGACGGCATGCCGCTCCTTATAGCGATGTATCCTCGCCCCTGGCGGGCGAGTCGACACAGCTATTAACCCTGGGCGGTTATGGAAGGCTTCTAACTGAGGGTAACCCCAACCCAGGTGCTATACTGACACATCAATCTATCTGTATAAAGAGAGTGTCTGGCCTTCTGGGCCTCATACTAATGCTACTCGCTTCTGAGATAATCTATATAGCTGTCTGCAGGCACGCCATGTGCCCGTACTTGATTAGAGGATCCTGATAGTGATCGTGATCTCTAATAGTCTGGGATGAATAAAACCAGGTCTGAAGTAGCCTAACAACACTTTGAATGTCCCACTTGGACCTCTACAACTCATGAATAATTGTGGGGTTGTGGATAGCTAACTACTTTGTTCTTCTAATTAAAAAACTATAGGGCTGGGCTTTGTCGAACTTGCTTCTACGCGATCGGTCCCTGGTCCTCCATAAGGAGCTTACCGATCTCCTTAACTTGTGGTAAACACCGTTCTAGCAAAGTACTACTGACTCCTTAGGCCTTCTCTGGATCCACTTGGATCTATATTACTGTTCTGGGCAATTCTCAGTCTTATAGGCAATTCTATATAGACTGGCTCTCTCCTCACACTCTACCTGAATACCTTACAAGAACCAGCTAGGGTGCTGACCCGTCATTTACTATAGATGTGGACCCCTTCTTGGGGTACCCACGGGTTTATCTGACTCAGACGACTAGGCTGGATTGTTGGGCATCCTACATAATAACTGTTAAATCGACTAAGACTGACAATCACTGATAAGGCTAAAGGGATGGCAGACGATCACTCAATACACTGGACAACCCTGGTATCGCTAACTCTAGAATATACCTATTCTGTCTCTATTTCTGGTTCTGGAATGTGCGATAACGTCAATAACCTCTAGGGATGCTTTCCTGCCAATATAGGCACCAACTGGTCGTTAGACCGCCAAACTGCGCCCATACTATTTAACCAACTGATTCAGGCCAATTACTCTTACGAGCTTCTAAAGTCTAGGCCTGAAAACAAACATATAAGTCTACCATCACAATAAACTGAGAACTAAAAGAGTTTCTATAACGTTTATAACGCGAATCACATTTAACCTGCTCCCTTTTAGCGAGGGGTCCCGCAGTACGATATGTATACGTTTTCTAGTAGCTAACCAGAATTTATGTAACTGTAACCCCTATTAGCAGCTACTCGCAACATATCTGAAATTTATATATATATATCAATATCAGCTAATTACAACATATCGAATTACAATCTAATGGTAGCAACTTTCTGCAGCATCTGAGATCATTATTTCTATTCGAGAACATAAGTCGTAACACTGTATGACAAGGATACTTGTTGAGAGTTAATCCTTACATACCTCATTCGTCGTTTTCTGACTAACTGATGAGTATCAACTCGTATTCAACTATCCTTCTCAACTGTAATCATATTGATGGAAGAATAGGGCCAACTTGGTTACTGAATTCGAAGAAAACAATAACTTTATATATATATAGTAACTATATTTCAACCTATCGAAAGACGATTGAAAACTTATAATTTCTCAGAAATCTAGAAAGGAGAAATACTTACTTTAAGCCTGTGATCATATTGACACTAGTTTGAAGCAATTCCATCAACTTAGGCTCGGCAGGACGACGATTTGCCGGGCGTATTTTATGAAAATAACTCCGCAAAGATGCTCCCTGCAGCTTTATACTTCAATACCCGAAGTTAATTTGGATTTGGACGACATTTAGCGGCGTAATTGGATGATTATTATAATCTCTCTTCATTTCTACCTCTGTTATAGCCGAAGTTATTTAGAAAATAACATAACATCTAAGTATGAGGCCTTTATATACTTGAGGCAGCAGACAAGGCAACGTGGCACATTGCCCAACGCGCTGATTCTGCTCCATGCCACGTTGGCTAACGCGGAGGAGCGGCTCCATGCCACTTTGCCCCTCTGGGCAGCTTGGTTCTGCCTCCTCCTGCAAAATCCCGACTTTGCACTCGTTCGGCCTTTCCCAGGGCCCTTTCCTCATACTTATGGTACTCTAAAACTCTTAACCAACATACAAATAGACCGACTAAACGTTAGAAACTTACAGGGGGTAACATGAGGATAGTTATTCAATAGGGATTGGTCGATCATTTGAATGAATCTAAGTTATCAGTTCTATAAGTAAAGTATTGGAACAGATCACGAGCGTATACCCAAAGCTGTTATGAATCTATGGGGAACACAAACCCTATGTTACACCCCGTAAATTCTCGACATGTAGATGGCCTATTCGCATATTGGTTAAGAGTTTTTGAATGTCATACATGCTAGGAAAAGGCTCGGGGAAAGACCGGATAAGTGACACGTCGAACTATCGCAAGAGAAGGCTGGCAGACCCCCTCTGCGATGTACAGAGTGTCAAGGAGGCTCACCTCCGTGATACACAGCGTGTCACGGAGGCTAGGCTCCGCAATACACAGCGTGTCACGGAGGTGAGGTGCAACCCCAAGTATAAAAGCCCCCAAACTTTGGTGTTTGCTTTAATTAACTTATAATTTCCAGTAAGAACATAGAGTAAACCAGAGAGAAGGAGGAACGAACAATCCTATCCATTTCTCATCCGATTACGCCACCAAACGCGGTCCAAACTCAAATTAACTTCAGATATCGAGGTATTAAGCAGCAAGGATCATTCCTACGGATTTAGTTTCGTGAAATTTGGTCGGCGAATCATCGTGCTACCGAGCTAAGGTAAGTGGAATTGCTCCAAATTAGTGTCAATACACTCCTAGCCCTAAACTGAGTATTTCTCCCTTCTGGACTTCCGAGAAATAGCGAGTTTTCGACCGTCTTTCGATAAGCCAAAGTTTGGGCTCTATATATATATATCAAAAGTGTTATCTTTTTCCAGGATATTAATGTATTTAGCCCTAATTGATATATATATATGAATACAGTTGGAAGGAATAGCTGAATATTGGTCGAGCTACGCCAGTTAGCCGGAAGCCGACAACTGAGGTATGTAAAGCTAGTTTCCTCGGCAAGTTAGTAGTCTCGGTATAGTAAAATAGTTCAAAGGCCAGTAGAATATTTCAGAAGTCATGTGTTATGTTTAGTATGAATATTAGTACGATATTGGAAGCATCATGTTATGTATAGCGTGAAACTTGCTAGCACGATATAAATTCTAATACAAAGTGTTAGGAACTGTACAACAAGCCTAGTATGTGATTTAGTAAAGTATGTTAGGATATTATCGTGTTCAGTTGAAACTTAGTAAAGCAATATAAGTATCTGTAAGGTATCTCAGAAGTAGAATGGTAGATTAAAATGAAGTTTAGAAAGTATGTTAGAAATTGTAAATCATGTTACTGTGAAACTCAGTTATACAGCATGATTCCCGGCAGAAAAACTATATCTTGTTCAACATTAGACTCAGCACAGTATGACAGAAGATTATGTATATATACCATTATCAGTCTCAGCATGTATTAAATACATACATATCACTGTCACTAGTTCAGCATACAGTATGTACAGATACATTATCATCACTAGCTTCAGCATGTGGTATACGCAGTTAGTATTACTAGTTGAGACCACTGTATTGTCTTGGGGTTGGATTACCTAGCATTCATGACCTCCCCAGGGTTAATAGTTGTATCGACTCGTCCGCCGGAGGGCGAGGATACGTCGCTCTATTGAGTGGCATTCCGTCCCACAGGGGACGAAGATGGGATGCCGGTTTTCCCTATATTGTGCCTTGGTCGGCCTTTATACACCCCCGTCGAGCGGGTACGCCCGGGGTGTTGATTCAGGAGTCCTCCAGACTAAGATACAGTTATAGTCAAGGGCTCAGTGAGCCCAAGTGCATACCCAGGGGATCGGCAGGATGCTTATAGTTATTATACGAGATGGGATGACCGGGGTAGGGGTATAGATTGCGTGTTGATTGTACCCCCCCCCCTCCCGCTTATGGGGGCCGGGTAAGGTTCGTGTGTGTGCTATGCTATGTTATGTTATGTTATGTTATGCCACGTTACGCTAGATACGAGTAGATCGACAGTAAAGCGTTACATTTCCAAGTATGACTCCTACTCTTTCCAGTATAGTTGAGAACAGGCTTAGCTTTACATTTTTAGTCAATTCCAGTCTATTTCTTTCTGTTTCAGTTCCATCGATTGTATTGTTGTTTTCAGATATTTTCAGTTGCTGCTTTACATACTCAGTACCAGCGGTACTGACGCCCGTTTGGGGCGCTGCATTACTTTCCTGCAGGTACTCATAGACGAGGAGCCGATACCTCACGATTCCAGCCAGCACACAGAGTCATTAGCTCCAGTCATCCAGAGCTAAATAGCTAGAGGTTTATCCCTTTTCTTTTGTTGTACAGTATGGGTAGGCCGGGGCCCTGTCCCGACCATCTTATCAGTATTCTTAGAGGCTTGCAGTCTGTATATATTTCCCTGTGGTTAGTTGTGCCGGTTGTGTGGGGCTGTGCGTATGTTTAGTTGTTTATGTTGGCCGTGTGAGGCCTTATCTAGTCAGTAGTGGTGACCTTGCCAGTCACGTAGCTGTTCAGCATTTGTTATATTGATTTAGAGTTAACTAGACAGCATGGTGGCCTTGTCGGCCCGCATAGGTTCCCCTATATGAATGTGATTCTGGTTAGCTGATGTTATAGTACAGGTGGCTATAGGCCTATGTCGGTCGGAGGCTGTATTTACAACCGTTATATAGCCCGTTGTTTCCGTGAATCAGAGTTAGAGCCAGCCAGGCACCAGATGTGCTTAGGCTCAGTAGTCTAGCAGTTTAGATCCTAATAGGGCACCAGGTGCCAGTCATACCCCTCAAGGCGGGGCGTGACACCCTAGTTATCCTTTAATTATTGATTCACAAATATAATCTTGACTGCTGCTTATTTTTATTATTGCTTTTTATTAGAATTCCCCCATTGTGAAGTAATTACCATACAAGTTCATCTACCGACTGTAATCTAGATCATCCATATTCCCTGTGGGATCGACCCCAACCTCTAGTTGGGTTATTTATTGACAACGTCCGCTTCATACTTCAGTTGGAAGTGTGGTTTGAGCGTTATCAACGTTCTTCAAGACGAGCCATACTCTATTCTAGCTTGGATTTAGATGATGCGAGGCCTAGCTATGATCCCTATAAGTTTAGCTATAGGTTCTCCAAGAAAGCCCTTTAAAATATCTAAATTATAAAAAAAAACTACTTAAAATGAGTCTCGGGTGAATTTTTAACTTATATAGACAACTGATCCGACCCGGCTGGGCCCAGAACCCATTTCTTCCCGGATAGTCTGCAGTGAAATGCTCATAACCTTTTACTCCATGTCGGATTGATAAGCGATTTGATGTTCTAGAAACTAGACCAAAAGACCTTTAATTTGAAAGTAGTGGGCCTCCTAACTCTTTGTAGATTGAGACAAAAAGCCTCAAGAAATATGACCCAAATTTCAGAGAATTTTTAAAAATAATTTGAGATAACTTTTGCCGATTTTTATTTTACAATTTTCTCGACTTCACATCTTGACATACAATCATTGAGTAATTTGAATACCTATAACGCATTCTTCTTATGGTATTAAGCACTCTTAGTCATATTTAGAAAATACGAGTTTATTACTTAAATTATACGAGATGTTACACATTTCTTTTACATTTTTATTTTTTTGTTCTAAATTAGAAACTTATATGTCTATTTATTCTACTATTATAAAAGTACTAAACTCTAACATGATATATTGATAAATTTTTCTTATCGATAAAGTCCATATATGATTGAAATAAGATTAAGACAATGGCGTAACCAGAAATTTCACGAATGGTGTTCAAACATTAAATAATAAATATTTTTTTCCCTCAACAATTAGATGTGGTAAAAAAATTAATATCAAAATTACAAAGTAATATATGCAGGCCACAAAATAATATAATAAAAATCTGGCCATGGGAAATTACGCTTGCTCATCCAACAACTTAATTCAAGCTCTTACTGCTGAACTACTGCTCTCAATTGTGCCAAAGACTTGCGTTTCATTTATTTTGATTTCAGAAACTTAGGGGTAGACCACAAGATAATAGAATAAATATGTTAACATAAGGATTTGAACCTGGGACGACCTACTACTTTTTGGACACCCTTGCCACTAAGCTATAGCTTTTTGTTGTGTCAAGTTCAAAATACTATATACACAAATATAAAGTTATATTTGACCTATATATACAATGTAATTTTACGATGAATGGTGTTCGGCTGAACACTCTGACACCACCATAGCTCCGTGTCGCGACCCGGACATAGGCCCGGATCGAGACACAGGACACGAAGGCCTGAGAGACTCCAAGTCAACACATAGCATGAACATACATCTAACTTAATCAATAAAGCGGAAGATCAACATAATAATCATAGCGGAAGTCTAAACATAACATAAAATCTGAACATACAACACGAGTCTGAAAGTTGAATACAATCATGTCTGAAAGCCTCTAATTATAATGAGTTGATGCAACAAGACCCCAACTAACTCTCTAAGACTGAAACTGAAAATACGTAAACATAACTGAATAGAAAGAGGCCCTCGACAGATGAGGACTCACCAATAGAGACTAGATGCTAACTCCGAAACTGGCTAGTGACGGGGCAAATTCTGAAGATCGGAGCCTGTATCATAAAACGATATAGCATAGAGTATGCGGTCAGTACGTGGAATGTACCAAGTATGCAAGGTAAGTAAACCGCTTAAGCAAGTAAAATCATTAAACATGCATAGTATAAAACATCATCAAGATAAGAATCTGAGAGAGGGCTTGCATGCTATTTTCTGAAATCATGATCTGAACATAACTGAACATCATAACTAAATCGAATGACCAAAAGCTGAAATATGCTAATCATAAGTAAAAGTGAACATTGGGTCAAACCTGCTTTAGAACATATATATATATATATAATGAATGATAAACATGCATAACTAAAATCATGAGGAACCATGGGAGACTTGTCATATAACCGACATTACCACGATTGAGCTTATGTGGTCCCGAGTATTACACTCAAGTGGACAGAGCCGTCTAAAGTCTTGTTAGGCTAAAGATGCTATCATGATATCGATATCAAGTTGAAGGCCCTTTGGGGCAGGGGAAAGCTCACAAAGGAGGTCCTGAATAATCTGAACATACTTACGTTGGCTCGTAGTTCTGAGGCATAGGGTTGACTGACACTTAGCCTACTCGGTGCTAGACACTACTCCCAAAAATTGCATATGCTCTCCATCGTTTTTCAACAAAGCTGACCACCGCCTAGTGACAAAGCTAAATGATCATATACTTATAAAATCTGAAGTCATACATGAGGAGCCTTGGCTCAAACCATACCATAAGCTGAACATAATTGGGAGTCTTGACTCCAAAATCATGTAGTAAGCTAATTTACATGAATTTATAAATCATACTTGAACATATGGACTTGCCCAATACTTAAACATGAAAATACTTGATTTGCTTGAAAACATGATCATAGACATGGGTAATTTGAAAACATGCTATTCTCATAAATATCTCAATATAATCGAACATACATCATAGATCTCAATCTTCATAAACTTTCATGGATGGGCATCATAATTTATAAAACTTGAAAACATGATTTATAATTGAAAATATTGTAGAACTTGCGCATGAATCATAATTCAACAATATACATACTTAGATCATACCCATGCTAGGAACTTAGGAATTTCATGCATTGGGTTAAAACCCCATAGAATCAACATATAGATTTTCATAAATTAGAGAAGCATTGGGCATGGGTGTGAACAAATTCACGCATTCATAACCCTACATACCTGAGAGAATCTGATTCTACAATTTCTCTGATTGCCCAAAGAAGAATTGAGAGGAACTTGGAAGAAATTAAGCATGATCACCTCTCTAGACTTCTAAGCTTGCATACATGAATAGGAATAGCTTAGAATCAACTTACCCCTTTTAAAACTCACTATTCATAGCTTAAAACTATGTAGTATATGACCCTAGGGCTTAGGAATAACGGAAACACGCTTAATAAATTCGCAGCGAAAAAACAGACTGCCAGTCCCAACGAGGGACTGGACGAGTCGTTGTCCCTGGTCACGAGTCGTGGCCTGCCATTCGTCATCTCCACTGGAAATTTCATAATGTTGCCACCACAAAGCACTTAACGACCCATTACTAGTGACCACAACTCATGGTCACCTTCCGTCATCTACACTGCTAGAAATTCACCTAGGGTCTTCACGGGCAACACCACAACTCGTGGTGCACTCAACGAGTCGTGGTGACCCATCTGTTAAGTGCACTGCTCAACCTTCCTCTTCCTTCAACCATTCTTGACCACGGATCACACGACAACCCGTGGAGTTGACCACGACTCATGGTCAGACCCATGGCCACTTAAAAATTCCAATTTCACTCCAAGTCCCAGCCTCTCCCCACAAGTCACTCCACGACTCATGGCCTGCCCCACGGATCACATGACTACTCATCCTGTGACCTGGTCCAAAAAATTTAGTTTTCTCCATTTCACTCTCAAGTCTGATCTTAGGGTTTCCAGGACATTACAATATCTCCCCCTTGGGAACATTCATACTCGAATGTGAGAAAACATATAGAAAATTAGAGAAATGCAATCATCACATTCAAATACTGATCATATAAGCCGAAAACTGACAGAATGACTGACTCCAATTTGAACTACATGACTTAACTGAATTCATGAATCATACATACATACTTTTCCATGAAAGACATTGAGGTACATGAGCTGAACATGAAATTGAATAGAGTTTTAGGGTAAAAATTGATAGCTCAAGCTGAAACTGAACCGGAAGGGAATAGATGTGGGTATTTAGCCATCATATCTGCTTCGTCTTCCTACGTAGCTCCCTCAACATGTTGATACCTCCATAAAACTTTAACTGAAGCCACTTCTTTATTCCTTAGCTTGCAAACGTGTTGATCCAGTATCTCCACCATAACCTCTTCATAACTAAGGTTGTCCTTCATACCTACACTCTCCACCGGAACAACCAGCGCTGAATCACCCAAACACTTCTTTAAGAGCGATACATGAAAAATAGGATGAATGGAAACTAATTCTAAGGGCAACTCCAATTCATATGTTACCTTGCCAACTCGTTTCACAATCTTGTACGGGGCAACATAGCGGGGACTGAGTTTACCTTTCTTTCCTAACCTCATCACTCCCTTCATGGGAGACACCTTTAGGAACACCCAATCATCAACCTCAAACTCAACATCCCTCCTCCTCACATATGCATAGGACTTTTGGCGACTTTGAGTTGTTTTCGACCTGTCCCTTATAAGCTGAACCTTCTTCATGGCCTCATGGATTGAATCTGGGCCTACTATCGTAGCTTCACTGACTTCAAACCAACCAATAGGAGATCTAAATCTCTGCCCATAGAGAGCCTCAAACGGAGCCATCTGAATGTTGGAATGGTAGTTGTTGCTATATGCAGACCCAATGAGAGGCAAATGATCATCCAACTACCCTTGAAGTTAATCACACAAACATGTCCTCGAGAGTCTGAATAGTCCGCTCCGCCTGGCCATCTGTTTGCGGGTGAAATATTATGCTAAGCTTAACTTGAGTACCAAGTCCCTTTTGAAATGATCTCCAAAATTGGGAGCTAAACTGCGTACCCCTATCCAATATGGTAGACAATGGCACCCCATGCAACCGAACTAACTCCCGAATGTATAATTTTGCATAATCCTCCATTGAATCAGTAGTTTTGACCAGTAGGAGATGAGCCGCCTTAGTCAACCTATCCACAACAACCCAAATGGAGTCATACTGTCTACAAGTACGAGGCAAACCTGTAATGAAGTCCATGCTAATCTCTTCCCACTTTAAAGTAGGAATGCTAATATCTTGGAGCACACCTCCGGGTCTTTGATGCTCAACCTTCAGCTGTTGACAGTTTGGACACTTCGCCACAAATTTTGCTATGTCCTTCTTCATGTCATTCCACCAGTAGACTTCCCGTAGGTCGCGGTACATCTTGGTGGAACCTGGATGTATAGAATACCTTGAACCATGATCCTCGTGCAACATTTGATTTCTCAAATCATCCACATCTAGAACACACAAGCAACCCTGATATCGAAGCATACCATCTCTCCCTTTGGAGAAGACCTCTACCTTCTGATTCTGAATGGATTCCTTTAATTTCACCAAGGTAGGATCCTCGTCTTGTCTAGCTTTTACACCAGTTACCAAGGATGACTCTGACCCATTCTGAACAATAACACCACCATCGGTCTAGTCAACCAAATGAACTCCTAACCGTGCAAGTTGATGCACATCCTTCACCAGTTCATTTATCCCCTCATCCACATGAGATACACTCTCCATAAAAAGCCTACTAAGAGCGTCTGCTACTACATTAGCCTTACCCGGATGGTAAAGGACACTCATATCATAATCCATGAGTAGCTCCAACCACCTCCTTTGAAGCAGATTTGAACACATCTACATGGACCCCATACAAATAGTGTCTCCAAATCTTCAAGGAAAATACCACCGCCACCAATTCTAGAACATGAGTCGGGTAATTCTTCTCATGGACCTTCAGCTGCCTGGAATCATATGTTATAACCTTACCATGCTGCATCAATACACAACCAAGGCCAATCCTCAAGGCGTCACAATAACCACAAACCCATCGATACTCTCAGGTAGGGTTAACACCGGTGCTGAGGTGAGTCGAGTCTTCAACTCTTGGAAGCTCCTCTCACAAGCTTTTGACCATTGAAAGTTCACTTTCTTCGGGGTCAATTTATTCAAAGGTGCCACAATAGATGAAAACCCCTCAACAAATCTTCGATAATAACCAGCTAAACCCAAGAAACTCCTAATTTTCGAAGGATTCACCAGTATAGGCCAATTCTTCATTGCCTCTATCTTCTGACAGTCTACCTACACACCCTCACTTGACACCACATGACCCAAAAACGCCACTGCGTTCAAACAAAACTCCCATTTATTGAATTTAGCATAATTTTGGCGATACTTGAGGGTCTGTAGTACCACCCTCAAATGAACGGCATCTCCTCCTCGCTCCGAGAGTATATCAAGATATCATCTATAAACACGATCACGAACATATCCAAATTTGGCTTGAACACCCTATTCTTCAAATCAATAAAAGTTGTAGGAGCATTCGTTATTCCAAAAGACATAACTACAAACTCGTAGTGACCATACCGGGTTCTGAAAGCTGTCTTCGGGATGTCACTCTCCCAAACCCTAAGCTGATGGTGTCCGGATCTGAGATCTATCTTCGAAAAACATTTAGCACCCTAAAGCTGGTCGAATAAATCACCAATTCTGGGGAGAGGATACCTGTTCTTGATGGTGACCTTTTTCAATTGCCGATAATCAATACACATATGAGGGGAACTAATCTTGGGCAGATTTATATGCCCAAGTGATACTCAAACATATCAATTTTACCTTGTTTGTTGTGCAATGTGTATATAATATCATGTAATCGGTAATAAAATGCGAATTTATACTAACCAACATGATTAGCATTTGTTTTGCAGGTAAATGTGATTTTTAGGAGCTAAAATGCATGTTGGAACTATATCGGAGTTGGACTTGGATGCAAGCGTGGAAAAGACATTGGAATGCACAATTTATAGGGGCTCCACGATGGAGTCGTGCCACGCTACCATCGCGGTAGCACACTGCCTGGACAGGAACTAAAATGGCAAATTCCAGAGTGCCATCGCGTCAGCTCCGTGGCACGGAGAGAGGCCTCCGCGTTGGCCTCCGTGCCACGTTGAGGCTAATTTACCGGACCCTGAAATTCCAGTGAAGGTCCGCGTCCACGCCGTGTCATGGAGGCAGTGCTCCGCGTTGGCCTCCGTGACACGTTGCTTGTTATTCCGGGAAAAATTTCCCACTAGTATAAATAACACACTTAGGTTTATTTTAATCAGTTTTTAGTTTTTAGTTTTTAGACTGAGTTCAGAAGTGGAGAGCAAGGACGTGGGTTAGGAGCAGTTGAGGAACGAAAAAGCTAAGGGATTTCTTCTCTTCTTTTCTTCTTTCTATCAATTGTACGTATGATTTACACTCATTTTAGGATGATCAATCCACAAATGAGTGGCTAATTCTCTTCCTTGCTGAGGTTTTGACACTTGTAATGAATTGTGATTATAATTGATATGGTTTTCTTCTTCTTCTTCCATGTTGTTCTATTAATTCTTGTTCTTACTGCATTAGTGTGTGGCCGACATTAATGTACATCTAAAAAGTCCAATTTCACTCGAAAGAGCAAGAAATTGGAAAGTTGTGAATTATTAGGGTATTGTTCTTAACTTGATTTGGGAAAATTGGGTTTTGATGTGCTTTCCTGATAGAAATATACTTGAAAGCCGTATTAGTCAATTTAGGAACCGGAATTGTATTGCTAGGTCATAAATTGCATTTGATCACAGAAATGTAGATGGATGGTTTATGATTCTAAAGTGAAATTAAATACGAGAGTTTTAATTTCTAGGCGAATGTTCTTGGCTACCAACATGAAGAAGAGATTCACCAAATTATCATGATTATCAAGTTCATTACTTGTTCTTAACCTTGGCATGTTCACATCCATTGTCTAAATTCACAGTAAATAGTTGTTATTAATTTTAGTATATATAGTTTAGAAACAAAAACTCAAGTAACTGTTGGTTACATTGTTGTTAGCATAATTAGAAGTGAAATAGGAATATAGTAAACTAGGCAACTTTACATATCTTGAGCCTCCTTGGATCGATACTTGGCTACTTAGCCACTTTATTACTTGTTTGACCACGTGCACTTGCGTGTCGGTTTTTAACCTATACCGGAACACCCGAGCAAGTTTTTGGCGCCGTTGCCGGGGAGGCTAGGCGATTTGTGAAATTGTGTTTAGTGTAAATTTACTGTATTTTTATTTTTATTTTCTTAAAGTGTTAACAACTTGGTCTTAGCCTGTATTTTGCAGATTTTGTTTCTGTGAACACTGGCAAGGGACAAAGAGCTGGTGGAATCTTACTTAGAGCCTGAACGTGAATTTCATAGTCAACGCAGAGAAGCTCTACGAAAGAAGCTGCAGTTGCTTAAACAGTCTATGATGGAGCAACAACATCCACCAGTTGTACGGGCAGTGTTAGTGCCCGATGAAGCAGCAGCAAGGCCGGTTCGCGAGGTGGCAATCCCACACGCCAACAATGTACATTCTAGTATCCGCAAACCAGAGCCTGGAGGGAGGTTTGAATTAAAGCAGAATATGGTGCAACTCTTGCACACAAGCGGGCAGTTTACCGGTCTCCCTCATGAAGATCCACAACAACATCTCCAAAACTTTTTGGAGATAAGTGACACTTATATACCCGCTGGAGTGTCACCTGATTATGTTCGGCTCACCTTATTTCCATTTTCCTTACTTGGTGAAGCCAAGAGGTGGTTAAAAGCTGAACCACCCAATTCTATATCTATGTGTGATGATCTTGCACGGAAGTTTTTGATCAGATTTTTCCCTTCTGGTAAAACAGCCAGACTTAGAAGTCAAATTCTAAGTTTTAAACAGAGGGAGGGAGAAAATCTATATCAAGCCTGGGAAAGATTTAAATCCATGTTGCGGGACTGTCCTCATCATCATCAGTCCAATGAGGTGTTGGTACACACATTTATTGAGGGTTTGGAACTCCACACTAAAATTCTGTTAGATTCAGCAGCTGGAGGGCAAGCGCTGGAAAAGACATATGAGGAGCTGTACACTTTGCTCAACCGAATTTCACAAGGCAATCCAGAATGGAATGCAGATTCGTCAAGAGGTGGAGCACGGAAAGCAGCAGGAGTGCTTGAAGTGGATGGATTCACAGCTATCGCTGCACAGATAGCTGCTTTGCAAAATCAGTTAAACACTCACTTCAGCAATATGAACTTGAACCAGCCTTCAGCTTCAGTCAATGCTGTCCAACAGATGTGGTGTGAAGTGTGTGGTAGTAGTGAGCATTCAGCTGAATGCTGTGGTGCAAATCCTGATTCTGTTAACTTTGTGGGCAATGCACAGAGAAATCAGCAGCAGTTTGGTAGTGGCTACAACTCAAATTGGAGAAACCATCCGAATTTTTTGTAGGGTAGCAACAATCAACAAGGCCAAAGTTCCGGGCAGGGTATGCACAGAAACCAAGGAGGGCAACAAAGCTATCAAGCTCAATTCAGAAATCACAATGGCCCTCCTCCACCACCATCACCGAGCATTGAGGAGATGTTCAAAACCATGATCGCTAATCAGGCGCAATTGCAGGCTGACTATGTTAAATTGGCAGCCGAAGTGAAGAATAATCAATTGGCGACCAAGGCTCTTGAATATCAGTTTGGGCAATTTGCTAGTGCCCAAAATACTAGACCCAGAGGAGGATTGCCTAGCGACACGGATCCTAATCCTAAGCAGGTAAATGCAGTGACCACGAGGAGTGGTTTACAGTTAAAGGAGGTGGAACCGGAAAGACCGCCTCAAAAGTCAGGAGCAGCAGATGTTGAGGGAGAGCAAATCTCTGATAGGGGGAAGACTAAAGAAGCAGAATCAGAAAGGCCTCCACCCCCGTTCCCTCAACGACTTAAGAAACACAAGGAGGAGGCGTGTTTCCAGAAATTCATGGAGGTACTTAAACAGGTACATGTTAACTTACCTCTTGTTGATGTCTTGCAGGGAGTGCCAAAATATGCGAAATATATTAAAGCCATTGTGGCTAACAAAAGTTGTTTGACTGAGTATGCCACGGTAGCTTTAACGGAGGAATGCACTTCCCGTATTCAGAATAGGTTGCCCACAAAACTGAAAGACCCTGGAAGTTTTACTATCCAGCTTACGATTGGGCAAAGTATCCGAGCTCGTGGATTATGCGACTTGGGGGCAAGCATAAATCTGATGCCATCTTCGGTATTCAGAAAGTTAGGTCTAGGGAGTCCTAGACCTACAACGGTAATCTTGTAGCTAGCAGATAGGTCTTTAGCTAAGCCGGATGGCATTGTTGAGGATGTGTTAGTGCAAGTAGGCTCCCTCATTTTTCCGGTCGATTTTATTGTTCGGGATTTTGAACCAGATGCTGAAGTCCCATTTATTTTGGGACGACCCTTTTTGGCAACCGGAAAAGCATTAATTGATGTCGCTGCGGGTAAACTTACAATGCAAGCACATGACAAGGTAGAGGTATTTGATGTGTTAAAAGCCATGAAGCTGCCAGCCATAGATGAGGAGCTTGCGGAAATTAGTGTGGTTGAACAGGGAGAAATTAGGCAGGTTATTGAATCTCTAGACCCATTAGAAAGAGCGTTGACACATTCTGATCATTTTGGGGATAGTGAAGCTTGTGGGATGGTCCAATTGTTGAATGGAGCACTTCATCATCCGAGGAGAAATGAATTTCAGTCATTGATGAGATCACTAGAGCCGTTGCCGAAACCTTCTGTTGAGGAAGCACCGAAGTTGGAACTGAAAGAATTGCCTTCCCATCTAAAATATATCTTTTTAGGGGAGGGGGAGACGTTACCAGTTATCATCTCTGCAGACTTGACTGAGGAATAGGAAAAGGCAGCGTTGGGGGTCTTAAAGAAAAGGAAGAAGGCAATGGGTTGGCAAATGTCTGACATCCAGGGTATCAATCCAGCTTTCTGCACACACAGGATATTCATGGAAACAGGAGCCAAGCCAACTGTTCAGCCGCAGAGGAGACTTAACCCAGCAATGAAAGAGGTGGTAAGGAAGGAAATAATCAAGTGGCTTGATGCAGGTGTAGTCTACCCAATTTCAGACAGTGAGTGGGTCAGTCCCGTTCAATGTGTTCCTAAGAAAGGGGGGATGACTGTAATCACTAATGAGAAAAATGAGTTGATCCCTACACGAACCGTCACAGGCTGGCGAATTTGTATAGACTACAGAAAACTAAATGAAGCCACGAGGAAAGACCATTACCCCATTCCTTTTATTGACCAAATACTTGATAGATTGGTAGGGCAGGAGTATTATTGCTTCCTCGATGGGTACTCTGGCTATAACCAAATAGCCATCGCTCCTGAGGATCAAGATAAGACTACTTTCACCTGTCCTTATGGGACATATGCTTTCAGGCGGATGCGGTTTTGGTTATGCAACACACCTGCCACATTCTAGAGATGCATGATGGCTATTTTTCATGACATGGTTGAGGATTTTGTTGAGGTATTTATGGATGATTTTTCTGTTTTCGGTGATTCGTTTGCTACTTGTTTGCAGAATCTTGACAGGGTGCTGGCTCGATGTGAAGAATCCAACCTTGTGTTAAACTGGGAGAAATGCCACTTCTTAGTGAAGGAGGGGATTGTCCTGGGCCACAAAGTGTCTAAAAAGGGGTTGGAAGTTGATCGTGCTAAGATCGAGGTTATTGAAAAATTGCCACCACCAGTGTCAGTGAAAGGTGTGCGCAGTTTTCTGGGGCATGCGGGATTCTACAGACGGTTCATTAAAAACTTTTCCAACATTTCTAGACCACTATGCAGACTGTTAGAAAAGGAGGTAAAGTTTGAGTTGGATGATGAGTGTGTTACAGCATTTGAAAAATTGAAGCAGAAATTGATAGAAGCACCTATACTTACTTCTCCTGATTGGGAACAACCATTTGAGCTGATGTGTGATGCCAGTGATGTGGCTGTGGGTGCTGTATTGGGACAACGGAAAAATAGAATTTTTCATTCTATTTACTATGCCAGCAAGACACTGAATCCGGCCCAGAGTAATTACACAGTCACAGAAAAGGAAATGCTAGCTCTGGTGTTTGCATTTGACAAGTTCAGGTCCTATTTGGTGGGTTTGAAAGTGGTGGTGTACACTGATCATGCAGCTATTCGGTACCTATTCAACAAGAAAGATGCTAAGCCCAGATTGATCAGATGGATCTTATTGCTACAGGAGTTTGACCTTGAGATTAGAGATAGAAAGGGGAGTGAGAACCAAGTAGCAGACCACCTATCACGACTGGAAAGTCGGTCGCTTGTGATGGAAGGTGATGACATAAACGAAGACTTCCCAGATGAGCAACTCTTGGCAGTGGGTGAAGCTGAAGCTCCCTGGTATGCTGACATAGTCAACTTGCTAGTGAGTGGAGTTTACCCACCTGAAACAACAGACCAGCAAAGGAGGAAATTGAGGCATGACAGCTGACATTATGTATGGGATGAGCCATATTTGTTCAAGCAAGGACCAGACCAGGTGATGAGAAGATGCATCCCAGAGAGTCAGATAGCAGAAGTGTTAAGGGGCTGCCATTCTTTGTTGTATGGAGGGCATCACGGAGGTGAGAGAACAGCACACAAGGTTCTTCAGTCAGGTTTCTTTTGGCCAACACTGTTCAGAGATTCTATGGCGTATGTCAAAATGTGTGATAGATGTCAGTGGACAGGATCAATTGGCAGAAGACAAGAGATGCCTTTGCAGAACATACTAGAAGTTGAGCCCTTCGATGTATGGGGCATTGATTTCATGGGCCCATTCCCACCGTCATTTGGTAATCGTTACATCTTGGTAGCTGTAGATTATGTATCAAAATGGGTGGAAGCAATAGCTTGCCCCAGGAATGATAACAAGGTAGTAACAAAGTTTGTGAAAAAACACATTCTCACAAGGTTTGGGACACCCCGAGCAATTATCAGTGACGGAGGGGCTCATTTTGTCAATGCAAGTTTCAAGAAACTATTAGCCAAGTATGGGGTGCGCCACAAAGTGGCAACAGCATATCACCCACAAACTAGTGGGCAAGTAGAGGTGTCAAATAGGGAGGTGAAACAGATTCTTCAGAAAACGGTGAACACACAACGGAATGATTGGTCTAGCAAACTCGATGATGCGTTGTGGGCCTACCGAACTGCTTATAAGACATCGATTGGAACGTCACCATACCGATTGGTTTACGGCAAGGCATGTCATCTCCTGGTAGAACTTGAGCACCGAGCTTACTAGGCTGTCAGAAAGTTAAATATGGACTCAGAGCTGGCGGGCAAAAAGAGACTGATGCAGCTTAGCGAACTTGATGAGTTTCGCTGGCATGCCTATGAGAGTGCGAAGTACTACAAGGAAAGAACCAAAAGATGGCATGATAAGCATGTGGTGCATCGCATTTTCGAACCGGGACAGCAAGTTTTGCTTTTTAATTCAAGATTAAAATTGTTTCCTGGTAAGCTGAGGTCTAAATGGTCGGGACCATTTGAAGTGGTAAGAATGACCCCTCATGGGGCGGTAGAACTGTGGCAAGAAGATAGAAGTGCTACGTTCTTGGTAAATGGGCAGAGATGTAAGCACTACTGGGGGGAGGACAAGGATCGTGAAAAATCGTCCCTCACCCTAGTAGATAATTGAGCATATTGGACGTCGAGCCGCGACGGTAAACCAGGCGCTGCACGGGAGGCAACCCGTGAAAAGAAAAATATTCTATTTTTCTTCTTTTAGTATAGTGTACATAATTTGTATTTTTTATTTTTTATTTTTAATTTTTCTTTTTCTTGATTTCGTATAAATTTTTTCGTTTTAGTTAGTATTTTTTCATGGTAGTTAGGAAAATCTATTAATCTAACCAATTTCGTTTAGTGAGGTGATTTTCAGGTCTAACGGAGAAAAATATGCATGGAAGCGGGAAAAATAAGGCAAGGTATGAAAATAATTTTTATTGAAGAAACAGTGCACCGGGGCGTTGGCTCCGTGTCACGGAGGAGGGGCTCCGCGTTACCCTCCGTGACACGTTGCCCTTTATTCAGTGCCGGGTCACACCGGGATGCCGGGTGACCCGCGTGTTTTTCTTTAAATTAACCCCGATTTTGCCTCTTTTCTCCCCATTTCTCTCCTCCTCTGCGACCAAAACACCAAATTCCCCCTCCCCAACCAACGTGCCACGCTAATAGGCAAGGAAAACGTCAAATTTCTTCGGTTCTTCAACTAAAAGGTATGTTTTCGTCGTTTCTCTCAAGTTTTTGGCGATTTTAGTCGAATTTGAGCATGTGAGGTGAAATATATCACCCCAAGTAGCAATTAAACATGATGTTGAATTATTTTGTGATTGATTATGTTCGGATTGTTGTAAATTAGCGTTTGAACGTGTCGATTATGTGAATAATTCGAATTTGATTGAAATATTGCATTCTAGGGCTTGAGTTGTTGAAATTGAATTGGGGAACTTGATAGTTTGATGAATTAGATGCCGGGGTGTGGTTGTAAATTGAGATAAGTCGATGTAAATATTGTATGAATGTTAAGAGAAGACGAATTCTCGAATTGTTGGGGAAAATGCGAAAATTTTGTAAATTGGTTTGATTATTTAGATTTGTATGTACATAGAATTTTCGTTGTTGTTTTTTTGTTTTTTTTGTTGTGTTGCTAAGTGCGATGATTGGATTGCTATCGATAGTAGGATTGGGAGTAGCTGTATGAAGTCTGAGTAGTACGCTAACCGTTATGCTGTCGAAATTTTTCGTGAACGCACTAAGCAATATACCTTATAGTTGCTTGTGTTTGAGGTTGTAAATAGAGTAATCCTTGCCGAAGTATTGTAAATATAGTTAGGGACTAAGTGTGGGGTAAACTTAGTTTAACCCGACCTTAGCCTAAGTTAACTTGTATTTAGCTTAACTTTATGCTTGTTTATGTATATTGACAGGTACAATGGCAAGTCGACAGGACAAGGGCAAGGGTGCTTCTAACTCAGGCAGCGGACGGAAAAGAATTGAAGCAGCTGGGCTCAGCTTTATTTTTCAGGAGCCCAAGGAGTGCAACCTTCACTTGGTCCGAGAGTTCTACGCAAATTGGAACCCAGCCATCAGAAGCCACACAATAAAAATCAGAGGGCAGATTGTCACTCTGGAACCCCACCAATTTAATGCCATCGTCGGAGCGCGGGACACAGACGCCCACGTTCTCCGCCAGCTAAACATCACCCCACCTTACACCGACATCAGACGTACGTTGTGTGGGGCTCGATCCACAGCCCGATGGAGTAGACATAAGGAGAGGGGTTTCCACCAGACTCTGCCTTATTCGCAGATGAACAGGGAGGCCAGAATATGGCTGAAGATTGTGTGTTCGTGTTTGATCCCGGGAGTTCATATGACGGACGTGACCCGGGACCGTGTCTGCTTGGTGTATGCCCTTATGAAAGGGCTTGAGATTAATGTTGGGGCGGTAATAATATCCGCCATGAAGAGAGCCAGACTGCACCAGGGCCACAGATACGGGTTTGGCGGACTCATCACCACCTTCCTCCGAGGCCTCGACATTGAGGAAGAGGCGTTGGACTATATTCCGCAATTGGAGCGGAGGGCCCTCGATGTGACAAAGACTAAGGCCCCCGACACCACACACGGGCCAGTGCTGACTTTGGGCGAGCGACATGCTCGTGATGATCAGTACATGGGACGTATGTTCGGCATGCAGATGCTGCAGCTACGGATTGGTGGGAGACCAGCCACCGAGGAAGAATTATGGCAGCTGGAGCTGGATTACCCATTTGGCGAGAATGCCAGAGCCTTATGCCGAGTGGGACCAGCCTTTGTGGAGCCGACGGATGACGATGTCCCTACTGATGAGGAGACACGTCGTGAGGACTCCGATGTGGAGTCCGATGACGACAATGGAGCTGACTCAGATATGGGCGACGAGGCAGCAGCACCAGATGAAGAAGTCGAATATTTCGACTGATCAGGGAGTTCCACCACCCGAAATTTTGTTTTGTAATTTTTGTGAACACTGGGGACAGTGTTCGATTTAAGTGTGGGGTGGGGAGTAGCTAGGTGCTGGGACTTGGGCTCTAATTTGCTGTATGTTTTTCCTTGGTTTGTATGTATGTTTGTGCTTTCCCTGTTATGAACTGATTTGTGTTGTATCGGTATATATTTGTTTGTGTGGTTAATGATGTGTGGTATGAAAAGTTGTGGTTGCCAGTGTAAATATTTTATAAATATTTTTTTTTCTATCGACATGATCGATATTTTTCAAAATTTTTGCGAAGATATTTTGCAATTATCAAAATCTTTTGTAAATATGTTTCTATCGAAATGATCGATGTGTTGCAAAATTTTTTGATTTTTATTTTTTTGGGTTTCTCGGAGTTTGTTTTCGGTTCTTTTACCGAGAATAGTCCCATTGAACCGATGTCATAGTTAGTGACCGTTCCCTGTGATGGATGGATGACGACCGTCTTAAGGGAAATGTAGTCGGTAGGAGTAGGATTTTTATTTGTTTTTAGTTTTTCTTTGGTGGATTGCATCAATGAACTGTATTTGCATTTATGGTTGCTAAAATTTCGTTGCGTGTTGTAACTGATGTTCAAAATGTGAAAATGATTCGTTTGAAAGCATGCAATTTGATAAATATGTTGAGTTACCTGGGCTATAGAATTTGATTCAGTATGATTGAGGCTTAATCTTGAATTCATGTGATTGGCTAATTAAAGAGTCTGTGAATGCATCTTGATTCGAGCATGTGCATGAAGTGTAAAGTGAGGTATTGTTATTCCATGTCATTGTGAAGTGTCTAGAACTTGCCTGGTGTGTATACAAAACGAAATGAAGGAGGTGTAGTGTTGGAAAGGATGTAGGCATTTCTTTGTTTTAACTGATAGTTTCCATTTTTTCTTGTCAAATTCTACCTTTCTATGTGTTGTATACCCTAGTTAGCCCGTTGAGCCTTTAGCCGATTTCTTTCTTTTGTCCAAAATTGTATAAACTAAGCTTTATTCCTTCTTTTCATTAGCCTTAAAGTCTATACGAAACTCTTAAGCGCTTACAAGAAAAGAAAATGTTTCCCAAAGTGTTAAAGAGTGAAAAGAGTGAAAAGAAAAAGAAAAGCAGAGTGAAGAAAGAAAAGATGATGTTGAAGAGGCACTTGTTGTAATTAAATGATATTGAGGGTACATGAAAACCCTTTGTTTTGTATCAAGTGTGTTTGATGAAATGGGCAGTACGAAAGGAAACCAGCATGAATGGGAGAAAAAGAGGAAAGAGAGGAACAATGTCCATAAGTCGATGGGAATGAGTTGAAAAGGCGCTTAAGGATGCTAGCGACTATTATTGGCTAATCCAATATATATATATAGATCCATAGCCCCGTTACAACCCATTAAAGTCCTACGTGATCTTACATTGCATTTCTTTATATTAGTGGAGTAATACACTAAGGGCAAGCTTATGGGTCATGACATGAGGCCTGTGAATTCTTTTGGGAGAGAGAGTGAAATTAATTTTTATATGCCCCTACTTGCATGTTTGTGTGTTGCATGAACAAAAAGGGGAAGATTCTCTCGAGTTGTGAGGGCACATGCTTGATGAAAGATTGATTTTCGTGTCAGATTTCTTGATTAGCTGATTTGCATGAGTTTGCCGATATCAAGAATCAATTCTTAAAGTCTAGGAAGTCTTGATGTATTAAAGGTAATTGTATTGTACGACCAAGCATGTTTTCTTGATGATTTGCAAAAATTGAATAATCGGTATGACCGTAGCGTAAATGGTCGCACCATAGTGGCGAAGGTTGGGATGTAATTTGCATGATTTGTGTATGTGTTGTTCGAGGACGAACAAGGATTTAAGTGTGGGGTAAGTGATCTTGGGCAGATTTATATGCCCAAGTGATACTCAAAAAAATCAATTTTACCTTGTTTGTTGTGCAATGTGTATATAATATCATGTAATCGGTAATAAAATGCGAATTTATACTAACCAACATGATTAGCATTTGTTTTGCAGGTAAATGTGATTTTTAGGAGCTAAAATGCATGTTGGAACTATATCAGAGTTGGACTTAGATGCGAGCGTGGAAAAGACATTGGAATGCATAATTTATAGGGGCTACGCGATGGAGCCGTGCCACGCTACCATCGCGGTAGCACACTGCCTGGACAGGAATTAAAATGGCAAATTCCAGTGTGCCATCGCGTCAGCTCCGTGGCACGGAGAGAGGCCTCCGCGTTGGCCTCCGTGCCACGTTGAGGCTAATTTACCGGACCCTGAAATTCCAGTGAAGGTCCGCGTCCACGCCGTGTCATGGAGGCAGTGCTCCGCGTTGGCCTCCGTGACACGTTGCTTGTTATTCTGGGAAAAATTTCCCACTAGTATAAATAGCACACTTAGGTTTATTTTAATCAGTTTTTAGTTTTTAGTTTTTAGACTGAGTTCAGAAGTGGAGAGCAAGGACGTGGGTTAGGAGCAGTTGAGGAACGAAAAAGCTAAGGGATTTCTTCTCTTCTTTTCTTCTTTCTATCAATTGTACGTATGATTTACACTCATTTTAGGATGATCAATCCACAAATGAGTGGCTAATTCTCTTTCTTGCTGAGGTTTTGACACTTGTAATGAATTGTGATTATAATTGATATGGTTTTCTTCTTCTTCTTCCATGTTGTTCTATTAATTCTTGTTCTTACTGCATTAGTGTGTGGCCGACATTAATGTACATCTAAAAAGTCCAATTTCACTCGAAAGAGCAAGAAATTGGAAAGTTGTGAATTAATACGGTATTGTTCTTAACTTAATTTGGGAAAATTGGGTTTTGATGTGCTTTCCTGATAGAAATATACTTGAAAGCCGTATTAGTCAATTTAGGAACCGGAATTGTATTGCTAGGTCATAAATTGCATTTGATCACAGAAATGTAGACGGATGGTTTATGATTCTAAAGTGAAATTAAATACGAGAGTTTTAATTTCTAGGCGAATGTTCTTGGCTAGCAACATGAAGAAGAGATTAACCAAATTATCATGATTATCAAGTTCATTACTTGTTCTTAACCTTGGCATGTTCATATCCATTGTCTAAATTCACAGTAAATAGTTGTTATTAATTTTAGTATATATAGTTTAGAAACAAGAACTCAAGTAACTGTTGGTTACATTGTTGTTAGCATAATTAGAAGTGAAATAGGAATATAGTAAACTAGGCAACTTTACATATCTTGAGCCTCCTTGGATCGATACTTGGCTACTTAGCCACTTTATTACTTGTTTGACCACGTGCACTTGCGTGTCGGTTTTTAACCTATACCGGAACACCCGAGCAGGAACCATCTTTCTTCCAAATAAAGAGAACTAGTACACCCCATGGGGATTTTCTAGGTTTGATGAAACACTTGTCTAAAAGGTCCTTTAACTGCTCTTTCAACTCCTTTAGCTTGGTTGGAGCCATTATGTATGGAGAAATAGATATAGGCTGCGTATCAGGAAGAAGGTCAATACCAAAATCGATCTCCCGCTCGGAAGGGATTCCTGGTAGTCATTTGGAAAGACTTCTGGATACCCACATACTACTGCAACTGACTGGATAGTTGGGGTCTTGGACTTAGCATCCTCAACCCTAACTAGATGGTATACACAACCCTTAGAAATCATCTTTCTGGCCTTAAGATAGGAAATAAAATGACCTATAGGTATAGCTGAACTACCCTTCCACTCTAGGACTGGCTCACCTGGAAATCGAAACTCTACTGCACGGGTTCTACAATTAACTGAGGCATAACATGCATACAATGAATCCATGCTGAGGATTACATCAAAATCGGTCATGGCTAACTCTACTAGATCTGCTGAGGTGATTTTCTAAAGAATTGTGACAGGGCAATTTCTATACATCCGTCTATCTATAATTGAATCACCGACTAGAGTAGAGACTTAGAAGGGTTTTGATAGGATTTCGGGACTGACTCCGAAACTACTACCAACATAGGGCGTCACAAAAGACAAAATAGCCCCTGGATCTAACAATGCATATATATCAAGATGGAATACTCGTAACATACCAGTGACTACATCCGGGGAGACCTTCTGCTCCTGACAGGATGCTAGGGCATAGAATCTATTCTGGCGATGTCCGCCTCCTGTGCTAGTAGATGCGCCCTGCTGAGTTGGGCGTGTTGGTGGAGCTGCTGAATTGGAAGCTGGGCCTCGGCCCCTATCACGGACCTATATAGCTGCAGGGAAATATTTGAGCATATGTCCGGGCTTCCCACATCCAAAGCAAGCACCGGTACCCGTCAAGCACTGACTCGTGTGTCTCCGGCTACACCTGTCGCAAATCGGGATATTGGAATCTGCAGGTCTGCTGCTCTGGCCTCTAGAGTATGATGCTCTGTTATACCCCGTAGAATTCCCGGCACGTAGATGACCTATTCCCACGTTGGTCAAGCATATTTGAAGGCCATACGTGTTGGATAAAGGCTCGGGAAAAGATCGGACGAGAAGCCCGTCGAACCATCGCGGAAGGAGCCGAGGCAGAGCCCCTCCGCGATGGCTCCGTGACACGTTGGCCTTGTCCAGGCCCAAGTATATAAGCCCCCACTTCGGTTTAAAATCATTTCATCACTTAATAATTTCCAGAAACTGCAGTGAACAGAGGGAAAATGAAGGAAAATTATAAATTATCGTCCGATTACGCTGCCAAACGCTGCCCAAACTCAAATTAATCCTAGATACCAAGGTATTTAGCAGCAGAGAGCATTTCTACGGAATTAGTTTCGCGAAATACGGCCGACGAATCGGCGAGCCACCGAACCAAAGTAAGTAGAATTGCTCTAAATTAATGTCTATGTGTTCCTAGCTGAGAAGTGAATACTTCTCCTTTCTGGGCCGCTGAAAAATAGCGAGTTTTTGACCGTCTTTCGATAAGCCTAAGTTTAGGCTATAGACTATATCGAAAGTGGCGTTGCTTTTTGAAATAAAGTTGTATTTAGTATTGATTGACGTATTTATGAATGCATTTGGGAGAAAATAGTTGAAGTACCGGCCGAGCCTCGTCCGACGGACGAATAATTCAAAGATAAGGTATGTAAAGTTAGTTTCCTCGGCAAGTTAAGAAATATTGAGACAGTATGGTAATTTACAGACCAGTAGAATGTTCAGAAGTCGATTATTGTGTTATTATGAATATTGGTGCAATACGAGAAGTTTTGGGTTGTAATGTGTACGATATCTATCCGTATGATAGGGATTCGGACGTAAGTGATTAAGATTGCCCAGTATATTCAGTATATGATGTTATATGCCATGTTAAGATATTGTTGTGTTTAGCTGAAGCCTCGTGAAGTAGTACAGTATCCGTAAAGCATTCCAGACATAGAATAGTAACTAAATAAAGTTTAGAAAGCATGTTAGAAATAGGAAATCATGTTAATACAGAAACTCAGTAAACAGTGTAGCTTCCAGCAGAAACACCTTCTGGTATAACCTTTGCCCCAGTACAGTTTGACAGGAGGCTATATTTATATTTATACTTACCTGTCTCAGCATGTATCAGACACTTATAGATTGCTATTATTAGCTCAGTATGTGATTTATATGATACCTTACACCTGTTAGCCTTAGCTTATGAGATACACAGACAACATGACTAGTTGAGACCGTTGTATTGATTGGGGTTGGATTACCTAGCATCCCTGACCGCCCAGGGTTAATAGCTGTATCGACTCGTCCGCCAGAGGACGAGGATACGTCACTCTACGGAGTGATATGCTGTCCCGCAAGGGGACGAAGATGGGATGCCAGTTTCCCCATATTGTGCCTTGGTCGGCCCTTATACACCCCCGTCGAGCGGGTACGCCCAGGGTGTTGATTTGGAGTCCTTCGGACTCAGATACAGTTATAGTCAGGGGCTCAGCGAGCCCAAGTGCATACCCAGGGACCGGCAAGATGCTTACAGCCACTGTAGGAGATGGGATGACCGGGGTAGGGGCATAGATTCTGTGTTGATTGTACCTCCCGGCTTATGGGGGCCGGGTAAGGTTGTGTATGCCATGTTATGTTATGTATGTTGTGCTATGTTATATTAGACATGAGTAGATTAGTAGTAGGACGATACGTCTCCAGATATGACATCTATTCCTCCCCGTATGATTGAGAACAGGTACGACTTACATCTTCAGACAGATAATCTGGTTCTTCTTATTTCAGTTTCGTCAGTTATGTTATTGATTTCAGATATCTTTTTTTCAGTCTTTGCTTTACATACTCAGTACCAGCGGTACTGACGCCCGGTGGGGCGCTGCATTACTTGCCTGCAGGTACTCTTAGACGAGCAGGCGATTCTACGTGACTCCCTGTCAGCGGTTGAGTATTCAGCTCCAGTCACCCGGAGGCTGAATTTCAGAGGTGTAGTTCAGGTTCTTTTGTTGTATATAGTACGGGTAGGTCGGGGCCCTGTCCCGACCAGTTCTATTACTATTCCTAGAGGCTTGCAGTCTGTAAATATTCCCTGTGGTCAGTTGAGCCGGTCGTGTGAGGCCGTGCAGTTGTTTCGTTATCAGTATTCCCGCTTTCTTATGTTGGTCGTGTGGGGCCATAGTTTGTCAGTAGTGGTGACCTTGCCGGTCACGTAGCTTTTCAGTATGTTATGTTTGAGCTATAGATAACTAGACAGCATGGTGGCCTTGTCGGCCCGCATAGGTTTCCCTGAATTACTATGTTTCTGGTCAGCTGCTAGTGCAGGTACAGAAGACTATAGGCCAATAGGCCGGGGGCTGTATTTACAGCCATTATATAGCCCTTTGTTTCCAGAAATGTGAGTTAGAGCCAGCCAGGCGCCAGATGCGCCCAGGCTTAACAGTCCAGCAGGTCAGGTCCTAGTAGGGCACCAGGTGCCAGTCATACCCCCCAAGGCGGGGTGTGACATGCTCGGCCTATCTGGTTATGCCTAGATCTAGATGGCACACTCATAGCCGACGATGCCAGGGCTGACGATCTCTGGTGGCACTGCTGATGGTGTCTACCACCTAGCCTCTACTAAGAGAACCCATAACTGTCTGTCCTGGCCCTCTTGGAATCCATCTCTTTCTCACATGCACCGTCTCATCTGCTGGGTGTACAATACTATCCAAGGAAAATCCACATCCTGATGAAGTATCGCAGTCCAGTAATCCTCGTCTAGATAATCTGCCACCTCATGAACAAACCTGCTCACTTGAGCTCTCTGATCAACCACTAACTCTAGTGCATACTTGGACATATGAGTGAACTCTAAGGCATACTCTTGGACCTTCATCTTTCCCTGCTTTAGATTCACGAACTCGGCCGCCTTCAGCTCCCTCATCTCACAAGGGAAGAATCGATCCAGAAAAGCGGCATGAAACTCGTCCCAACTGATAGGGCCTGCTCTGACTGCCCTACTATCCTTCCACTGTTTGAACCAAATGTGAACGATCCCCTTTAACTGATATGAGGCCAAATAGACACACTCATCCCCAGTCACCTCCATAACCTGGGTGATCTTTAGAATCTCGTCGATAAACTCATGTGGATCCTCGTCCACCTTCAACCCAAGGAATTTTGGAGGGTTCATCCTCAGAAAATCTCTGACTCTCGTCGCCGCTACATTCCCGTTCTGAGGGACATGCGCTACTGCCTGCTGATTGACCTCGGCAGTCAAGGCCTGTGCTAGCATCTGGATGGCTGCCCTGAATTCAGCGTGGGCAACCGACTCGGCTGCATGTTCCGCATGGACTGGTGGGGCCTGCTGGTGCCCGTCGCCATTGCCATCCTCGTGGACATTTCCATTTCCATATCTTCTACTGTTAACTCTGCGAGGATGCATGATTCTGCAAACGCGTATAGCACGAGTTAGAAGGATAGTGAGACATTTCACCGCACGCATAGATCATGAAAGAAGGAAACATTTCCTAAACGTCTCATAACCTTCTTCATCATAAGTGTGGCGCGCTTCACACCCATGAAAAAGACTCTACTTAACGCAGCTTTCAGACACCCTAGGACACTTCAAAACCTAATGCTCTGATACCAAGTTTGTCACGACCCAAACATAGGCCCAAATCGAGACACGGGTCAAGGAGGCCCGAGAGACTCCAAGTCGACCCATGGCATGAATATACATCTAACTCAATCAATTAAGTGGAAGATCAACATAATAATCATAGAGGAAGTCTAAACATAACATAAAATCTGAAAATACAACACGAGTTTGAAACTGAATACAATCTATGTCTGAAAAGCCTCTAATTCTGATGAGTTGATGGGACTAGACCCCAACTAACTCTTTAAGACTGAAACTCAAAATACGTAAACACAACCGAATAGAAAGTGGCCCTCGACAAATGAGGACTCACCAATAAAGATTGGATGCTAACTCCGAAACTGGCTAGTGACGGGGCTGAGTTTGAAGATCAGAGCCTGTATCATAAAACGATACAACATAAAGTATGCGGTCAGTGTATAGAATGTACCGAGTATGCAAGGTAAGTAAAACCGCTTAAGTAAGTAAAATCATTAAAACATGCATAATATAAAACATAATCAAGATAAGAATTTGAGAGTAGGGCTTGCATGTTATTTTCTGAAATCATGATCTGAACATAACTGAACATCATAACTGAATTGAATGACCCAAAGCTGAAATCTGATAATCATAAGTAAAACTGAACATTGGGTAAAACCTGCTTTAGAACATATATATATATATATCATGAATGATAAACATGCATAACTAAATCATGAGGAACAATGGGAGACTCGTCATATAACTGACATTACTAATATAGAGCTTACTTGGTCCCGACTATTATATTAAAGTGGCAGAGCCGTCTAAAGCCTTGTTAGGGCTAAAAACATTACCATGATATCAATATCAAGCTGAAGGCCCTTTGGGGCAGGGGAAGGCTCACAAAGGAGGTCCCAAATAATCTGAACATACCTACATTGGCTCTTAGTTCTGAGGCATAGGGTTGACTGACCCTTAGCCTACTCGGTGCTAGACACTACTCCCCAAAACATGCATATACTCTCCATCGTTTTTCAACGAAGATGACCTAGTGACAAAGCTGAATGATCATATACTTATAAAATCTGAAATCAGACATGAGGAGCCTTAGCTCAAACCATACCACGAGCTGAACATAATTGGAAGTCTTGAATCCAAAACCATGTGGTAAGCTAATTGACATGAATTTATAAATCATACTTAAACATATGGGCTTGCCCAATACTTAAACATGCTTGAAAATACTTGATGCACTTGAAAACATGACCATAGACATGGGTAATTTGAAAACATGCTTTTCTCATAAATATCTCAACATAATCGAGTATACATCATATATCTCAATCTTCATGAACTTTCATGGATGGTCATCATAATTTATAAAATTTGAAAACATAATTTATAATTGAAAACATTGTAGAACTTACCCTTGAATCATAATTCAACAATAAGAACATACTTAGATCATACCCATGATAGGAATTTAGGAATTTCATGCATTGGGCTAAAACCTCATAGAATCAACATATGGATTTTCATGAGTTAGAGAAGGATTGGTCATGAGTGTGAACAAATTCACCTTTCATAACCCTACATACCTAAGAGAATTTGATTCTACAACTTCTTTGATTGCCCAAGGAAGAATTAAGAGGAACTTGGAAGAAATTAAGCTTGATTACCTCTCTAGGCTTCTAAGCTTGCATGCGTGAATAGGAATAGCTTAGAATGAACTCACCGCTCTTAAAACTCACTATTCATAGCTTAAAACAACGTAGTATAGGACCCTAGGGCTTAGGAATGATGGAAATACCCTTAATAAATTCGCAGTGAAAAAATAGACTGTCAATCCCAACGAGGGACTGGACGAGTCGTTGTCCCTAGTCACGAGTTGTGGCCTGCCATCCATCGTCTCCACTGGAAATTTCATCATGTTGCCACCACGAAGCACTTAACAACCTGTTACCGGTGACCACTACTTGTGGTCACCTTCCGTCGTCTACATTGCCAGAAATTCACCTGGGGTCTTCACAGGCAATACCACAACTCATGGTGCACCCAATAAGTCATGGTGACCCATCCGTTAGGTGCACTGCCCAACCCTCCTCTTCCTTCAACCATTCTTGACCACGGCTCACATGACGACCCGTGGTGTTGACCGCGACTCGTGGTCACACCCGTGACCACTTAAAAATTCCAATTTCACTCCAAGTCCTAGCCTCTCCACGGCTCGTGGTCTGCCCCACGGGTCATAGGCAAAAGTGCAAAAGTTTAGGATTTTCAAGGCATTACACTCAGCCCTAGTTTAGGGTAATTTTAACCTCTTTTTGATCTTTGAGTTAACGTGATTAATAAGAGATTTTAAGCTTCCATCAATACGAATCCAAATAAAACTTTTACATAATAAGATGTCCACAACCAATTTTCTTTTATGAACATAGATAAAAAATAAATTTTATCACTCATATTGAAATTAGATATATATAAACAATAACATACCCAGTAAAATCAGGCTATAAATATATCAAAATAATAATTAATAATTGGATCGACTCTAGAAAAGGAAAACAAAGGAAAGAAAAAAAGAAAACATGTTTCTAATTTTCACCAATCTCTTTTTGTAATATTTGTACGCGAAAAAATTAAGTAATTTTATTTCATTTTTATAAAGACATATTAAGAATTTACTTTTTTATTATTATACATAAAAGTGAAAACCATTTTCAGATCATCATTTAAAAGAGTTATCTATTGATTCCAATATATTTCTTATTTGTGTGATAGTAAATAAATTACAGTGTCAAACTACAATAAAAGTTGAATTGTATTTCTTGCAATATATATATATATATATATATATATGTATGTATGTATGTATATATTTCTTATATATTTCAAGATGATTATTAATAAAGACAATAATTTTTTTAGCATGATAAAACTATCAAAACGACAAAAGAAAACATAAACTACTAATATCTTGTAAAAAATTATAAGGTGAGATACAACAAGCAATAACATATTAAAAATACAATATTTATATAATCTAAACAGATGCCACATTATTTTGATATTTTATTTTTCAATAATTTTATTTTATTAATATGTATTAAATTTAATATATTGAGGCGGAACACACGTGCAATACACACTCACATTAGACTAATCTATTTATCTATATAAAAGAGGGTCATAGGCCGGTGATGTGATGCTCTCTATGACCAGCAATTGCATTTATCTTATTTTTTAAATTTCTGCATTTTTATATTTTAAAATAATAATTTTAAAAAAAGGTTTTCCACACCGAAACGTCACTTTTACTAGTCCCCTAATATACGTTTCCATTCCAGGGTAAAATTACTTCCTCCTATTCGATGCTTTCATACGCTTCCTTTCCCAGGTAAAATAACTTCTTTCTCTTCGATGCCTTTTTCTAAATTTTATGTTACTATGTAAGGAAAGAAAAAAAAACAGGTTAACCTTCTTAGACGATTCTAGTATGATAAAGTGTATCATTTGCAGGAGAGTACATGTGTAAGGACTGATACTTGATCGGCGAATTATTGGAATCATGGGCCAATACGACGCCAGAATCACAAGAAAATGTATGGATGACAAATAACATGGAAGGGCCTGATTTTAAGCTGGTGACACTTACCTGTTATCAAAAAGTTCTTCTTTGGAACTAAAAATAAAGTTCATCATATAGGTTTATTGATTTTACCCCCCTGGGGTTTCTCCCTGCCTTGGAATGATAAGCCCCTGTTTCTTCATGACACTTATTTTAAATTATCTATGTGTTCTGATTCTGTGAGGTACTTTAGGTACTTAATTTTGATTTTATTACTCTTTGTTTAGTACAAAGTTATTGCAGTATATAAAGATGATATTTTTGAAATTTTATCATCTTTGTTCGTCGAGCAAATATTTATAATTGGGAAAAATTACACACCAACTTAAGTCTATTTTATCAATTTCTGAATATGAATTTGTATTGAAAGAATATTTTTCATCAACTAGGGAAAGTAGGGAAGGACATGTTTACAATGGACTACCATTACCCACTATCAGCATTTCAAGCATTCGCCATATGCCTTAGCAGTTTTGACACAAAAATTGCTTGTGAATGACTTGTCTTTGATGTTTGACTCTACATCTAAGTTCAAATTCACAATTATTACATATTCTCTCACAATTATCAAGATATAATAAGGTTTAAATTGCGTGTTAATAGTGTTACAACAGTCATGGGGGATCTTTTATCAGTTCACTCTAAACTTCGCCAGTTGCATTGAACCTTTTAATCTAAAATCTTATTTTTAGTCACCGGAGAGTTAGATTCGAGTATCTTTCTTACATGAGAATGCTTTGCCTTGATTAGATATTTTAATTCCATTTTCTCTTCCATTCGAGTAGTACCAAGTTGTTATTACCTTCGGTGTGTGTTCTTGTGGCTTCAAAATTTCGAAAGATACAAATACCAGAGTTGATTCTCAAGGACCATAAAGGGAGACAGAAACAAAAGAACCAAATAATGTTGTTAGAAAAATATATATTATGATCGTCTAAACATATTATGTACATATTGTTTACCTGTTTACATAATTACTTAAATCACCCTTTTCTTTGAAAAATGTTTAGTGTTGCTATTGTCATTTGAATTTCATAATCTTCCTTGCCTCTCTTTCTTTCTTTCAATATTTTTTAATACATACTGCCTTTTTATATTTTAAAAGAAAGAGTTATTGCAGTATATAAAGATGATACTTTTGAAATTTTATCATCTTTGTTTGATAATTGGAGAAAATTCTACACCAACTTAAGTTTATTTTATCAATTTCTGAATATGAATGTGTTGAGAGGAAATTTTCCTTCAATTCTTGTTTTTCACTATCTTTCTTTTATTTCGAGCAAATCATATTTTAGTTTTCTCTATTTATTTTGGAATCACATTCAAGACAGAAGTTGAAGAGTGTCAACATGAGTCTATCGCTTACAAATTTTTCACTTTCTGGAAATGCCAAAAGGTCTCTTCACTTTCCTTCTTTACTTGTCATATAATATGTATTTATCTCTTGATTCAATTGTGCAAAAGTATCCTATCAAGGGATTATATTGCAATTTATTCAGTAGGTTCGATTTTACAATGTATTTATTTGGACTCTATTATGCTTTATACGAATTTCTACTTTTATTAATATTGGTTTTAATTGAGTTTTATTAAATTAACGGTTTTTTTACTTATAAATGATTTGCTTATAAATGGTGCTAAAGCTGCTTGTAACCCGCGCATTTTTAAAAAGATAGAAAAATATCTCTCTTTGAAATTTTGGCGTTTTTAAGTTTTCTTCATATTAATTGTTTATTTGCATCTTTTATTTTTTTGGAGGATCACTTTTTTGAATTCTTGACAAAGGTTTGCAGATCCTTATTTTTCAACCACTTTATTTTTCTATTGTCGCGTTTCTGCCTCGACTATGGGTACATGTTTTGTGGTGTTATGTAATAATTATTAATTCACGTTAGTACATATAGGCCTAAACAACAAGCCTTCATGCCCAAATATACTAAACACTATAATTTTTACACTTTCAAAATTATGAAGTACAAATTGTCTTCTTCTTCTTTAGTTGTTACTTGCCCAGAGCAGAAAAAAAGCGTTTATGCATTTATAAACAAGTTCACATATACCTTTATTCCTTGCCTGCTTTTCATGAATATACTTTTCTTCACCGTTATACATTATTTAACTCACGCATTAATACATACATGCTCAAAATATTGGGCCTTTTAAGTCCCCCCCCTCCCCCCCCAATTTTTATTCATAATATTTAAAGATTTATTTTTTAAATGTTGATGTTAAGAGAATAAAGAAAGAAAGAATAAGAAATCAAAAACAAAGAAAAATAACCTTTTGATCATCAAAATCTAGCAGTGATGTCGCTTGGAAAAAGAGAATTAGAGCTCTATCATTGTCGTCTTATATATTAACTTGCATTATGAAGTTAGTTTCAAGAAATCCAAATATTCAATGAGTCATTTGGAAGGTAACTATCAAAACATTAATCTAGGCATTGACAACTTATAGAGATGTAATTTAAGAAAATAAAATGTTAGAAACTTCTTTTTAGAGAAATAGTAAATGAGTGCACCAGAACTTTTTAAAGTGAAATTTACAGTGCTGAAATTGACAAAAAATGTGTTGAAATCTACAGTTTCTTGGTGAAGTGTTGTGTGTTGGAATGTGCAGCTCATGATTTGTGTTGAAAGGCTGCTGAAATCAATACTTTGTTTACACAAAAATAAAGAAAATGATGCTTAATTATTTTATAATAGATCATTTAATATTGAGAAGGAATTTATATCAAGAAACAAATGTTTACCATAAAAAACACACGTATTAGAAGATAAAATTGATCAAAAAGTACGACATTTGCAATTATTCGTTATAGTTTCTTGAGATATGTGACAATGTCAAATCTCTTGATCTATATTCGATATTGTACCAACCTTTAATTTTTGATAACTATGGTGTCCGACCAGCTTGTGTGCACCTTGACTAATTCCATGGGATATTTGTCACCTCCCACTAACAGTCGGTACCCGGTAACTTTGTCCACTAAGATTAGGACAGATGAAAAAAAAATTATATTTAAGTTATTTCTACTATCTAAATATCTAAAATCATTCATAAGTTTAATAAAGTTATTTATGACTGCGCGAAATACGGATAATATTATCTAGTTTAGTATAAACACGGACCATTAGATCATTACCCTGCTAGCAAAGAAGGGTGTACTTTTTTACTCTTTTTTTTTTTCCAAAGAAGTGGATACGCTGGACACTGGACAGCGAAAGCAATTTGGTGAGAACCCTCTTTAAACGACGCCATTCTGTCCTAGCAAAATTCTACTGTTGCCAATGTTCTAGCATCGCCGTCGAACTCTATATAAACCCGTTCATTTTCTTGTCCGCCTTTCGCCTGTTTTTTCAACCGTTGTAACCGATCTAAATCGCCATGAAATATCTCCAGAAGAATCCATGAACAATCCCATCTCAAAAACCCTAGTCTGCTCTGTCTCATCTCAATTCGCGTATCACATGAATCGACATATATAAATACGTGTGCGACTCTGTGAATAACTAGTAATAATGGAAGACAAAGACACAGAGCTGCTGTGTAAAGTCAGCGCGAACCATCTTTTCTTAGCTCAATTTGAGCCATTCCGAGCCACTCTACGGAGTCTTCGTGCTCGAAATCCTGAACTTTCTCGAGCAATTCTTCAAACAATTGTTGCACATGGCGGAAGATTCGATTCGATTATCTGGTCCCACTCTTGCCCTTCTCCTGCACTCCTCACTTTCCTCTGCACCCTGGAACTTCTCCAATTTAACGAACCCACTTCTCAACTTTGGTCGTTTGATGCCGCTGCTCTTAAATTAAGGGCTGAATTCTGTCTGTACTTACAAAATGTGATTTCAAGGGTTTCAGAAAGCATTTCGGGTTCAAAATTGGGTGCAGTAGCTGTAGAAACTGTTGGTTTAAATGGAGACGTTTCGGGTATTAATGAGGATTTGAAGGGTTTAGGTGAAAGTTTGAGGGTTTTGGTGAAAATTTCTGATATGGGTATGAGGCGCTTGAGGCCGGATTTGATTGAAATGGATGATCTTCTGATAGAGAGTGAGGGAAATTCAAGCGGAGATATTGTAGTGGAGGAAGAGGAAATGATGTGTTTGAGGAGAGTATTTCTAGAAAATGCAGACATCTTTGATGCTGTGTCTCTGAATATAGAGAAGCAAGTTGGTTGGATTGAAAATGAGGATTCGGATATGGCTATTACAGTCAGGACGGTAGTAAAGCATAAGGAGGTTGAAGATAAGGTGCTTAAATCGCTGCAAAAATGCATTCAAATTGCACATTTGGATGCTATGAGGGATTGCCTAATGAATAATGATGTGGATGGAGCGGTTTCACATATTCAATTTCTCCATTTGAATTATGGTATCAATGATGAGGAGTATCGGTATGCAGAATCATGGTTTTACACAGTTATTTGACAAGATTAACGCTTTAATTCTTCAAGTTTGTTCAATGTCGTTATTACCTAGTAATTAAATTGTTAAGTGACTAGTACTTGAGATTTGTAAGTTCATTGTTCTATGATTGCTGAAATATGAAATACCTAGTCGAGTGTTAGAAGTTATTTTGCTTGACAGTGAGCATATTAAAATGGATTTGTAGGAAGTGTTACTATCTTGGATCCATTTTGATTGACCTTGGCTGACTTTCACTAAGATCTAGGATTAAAATGGTTGAATGGATGATTATTTTGAATCTGATGGATAAGAGTTTAAAATAATACTAGCTTGTAACTCTTTACTTTTTCTAAACAAACGATATGTCAAAAAATGGCATGAAAACCATGGAAGACCCGGGTTCAGAATCCTAACAGAGGTGACAAACAGGAGGTGATTTCTTCTCCTCTGCCTAAGCCCTAGTTGGTGACATAGTCGAGATGTGTACAGGCTGGGCCAGACAACATTGTTGTGAAAAAGAAGATAATCACATTAAGTTTGAAATTATTTCGAAGTAGTACTCTTTATATTAATCTACATTGTTGAGGAGAACACAGTTTTCTATTTTGAAGAAATAAGATATTTTGTGATTGAAACTATTGCGAAGTAGTAATCTTTATATTAATCTACATCGTTGAGGAGGACACAGTTTTCTATTTTGAAGAAATAAGATATTTTTGGATTTGTCTAAAGTAGAAAACAGGTCAATTAAAATGAGAAGAAGGGTGTCATACTTAATATCACAATGAAACACTGAGAGGTGGAGTTAGATAGGCTTGATGAAGCTATTTACCTTATTAAAAGACAGTAGTACATCAACATATTAGTTTGATGAAGCTATTTACCTTATCACTTCATTGCTACAAATGCTTTTATAAAGATTGCTTTTGGATAAAACATATTTCTGATATGAAGAGTTCCATTTTTATTAGAATTGCTGTTCTTTTTAGTGTTTTCTGCCATGTCACTGAATTTTAGGACTGAGTAGGCAGTACAGATTTGGTTAATGAACATGACATTATGTGTTTTCTCGAAATCATTAGTTCTGTCCTCAGCTAATGCAGATCAACATCTTGCTTTTTGTGATGGATGGTCAACTTTCCTTTAATGTACTAGAATAAACAAAAAAATAAACACAGTATATTTTGTTTCTGCCATCATGTGGGTGGAGGACATTGGAAAAAGTATTTTTTTAACCACCTTTTCAATATGACTGAATTGTTAGTGTTTGACGTGCTTGTTACTTCTTGGTGTTCAATTTATTTCCTTTACCATTCTTGCCTCTGTTTCAATATTATATTCTTGTTTCTGGTTTTATCTAGTGTGGTCTCGAAAGATCTACTCAGGAGGATGTTACCCGGGAAGGATGATTATGGAGATGCCTGGCGTGAGATGCGAGACAAATTCTTTTCAGTTTATGGGGAAGCACTTTCATCTCGTTGTACGCCTCTTGTTAAGATGATACAGGTGGTGATGATAATTCTTGCCAAAAGTACGCTCGATGCTGAATGTTGTTTTTTCATGGCATTCTCACAAATAAACTTTTTGCAGCCCACAATATCTGAGATTATCTTATTTTGATGCTGTTTTTTTTTAATAGTTGCTTAGAAAAAGTGCTTCCTTTTTAAATCTATGCTTGGTTGCATCCAAAGGTGTTGCATAGTGGTCAATGAAGCAGGAATTGACCATGGGAAACTAGGGTTCAAATTTTAGCAAAGACAAACAATAGGTGCTTTTTTCTTTTTATCCAAACTTTGGTGAACATAGTTCCCCTATACCTTTTCTTGTTAGAGATAGTATATAAATGGTGGATTAGTCTATGTGCACGAGAGCGGGCCCAAACACTACTGTCATAAAACAAGAATCTTTGCGTTGTTATTTTTCCCCCCTTCATCGCTCTAATTAGGTTGCTCAAATCCTGTTTAAGAGGTAATTCTGCACACAAAGTTAAGCATCACTCTAATTACTCTTTCCCTAAAAGGTTGACCTTGTACCTAATTTAGTTTGTCCCAAAAAATTTGACATCTTTCCTTTAATGAATTTCTTTTTACTCTTTCCACCAGTTCGATCTCATAAAAATTAATTCCTAATCTATTTTGTTCAAAATTTGATTTGGCATCTTATCAACTACCAGATCGACCATTTTTTCCTTGAAGCCATTATTTTTAACAATTTCACAAGATTAACTACAATAAATTTTTAACTTTTTACTTTTAATGTTTGTTCATTGGGCTGAAGGGAGTAATTTAGACATCTTGTGATGTTTTTAGAAGGATAATTAATTTTTCTTAGATTTGGGAAGAGGCATGAGAAAATGTGATTGTTTCTACTTACATACAGAAAGAGTTAAAAAAAAGGATAATGTATCATCAATTACGAAATGTACAACTTATAATCAACTAAGTGACTTTGCTTGTCTGTTGGCCAGAAACATTGAAGTGAAGCTCCATAGAAGGCTCTGTTTTCAAAAATTGATTGTAGCACTTGCTTTAAGTCTCTGTTTCGGAAATAGATTCTAGAACCATTTCTTGCATTACATCTAACATTCATGAAAAAATGTTCCTGCACTTATATTATACTACCTAAGAGGGCTATTAAAAACACAAAGTAATCTGACTGGCCCTCAACTGCTGTTTGAACTTCATACTTGTCTATAATGGTCTTTTCCCACAAAGCTTGTTCCTTCTTACCAGATCTCCAAATTCAATTCCCCCATGGAGTGCTATTGAACCCCCTAAAGGCTCTAATCCCTAGGACTCCAACTTCTATTGCAGATGTAGTTTTTCCTAATTACCACAAGCTTTTGGTGAGGGAGGTGGTCATGGGGTTCCTGCATGTATTGGTTTGGATGCATAGGTGCCTAGAGAGGTGTTCTTCTTTGCTTGGTTAACAACAGCAAGGCCGATTTGACTAACGATACTTGAAGAAGAGGATGATTACGTATGTTATCTAGTGATTTATGTGCAGAAGTTCATGCGAAATGTTGATTACCTCTTATTACATTATCAGGTGACTTCCCGATGTGGTGGGTTGTCTTGAATTGGTGGGGGGGCAGTGGACGATGTCACATTTAGTGTTTGATGTGCTACATATTTGAGCCTTTAGGAGAAGGAAGAGAAGACACAAGACATGCAATGTTTGCTCCCTAGTCATCAGGTGGATCCTGTGTAGGGACAAAAATAGGAGAGCTTTCTAACGAACTGAAGATGACGTATTTAAAAGGAATAACCTATTATTCTTAGTTAGCTTTTGGTGCACCCATGAAATTCCTGATTGTAGTGAAGGTTGTGTGTCACTTATGTTGTAGTACAGAACCATATTTTTGTGTAGGCTTTTACTTTTTGTATATTGCTTGTTACTTTTCAAATAAATGAATTTATTTTCCTTAAAAAATGTTTTCTTTTCCTAATTAATGAAATTGTACTTTTTTCACCTTCCCGCTCGTGTTCCACATAAAGTTCAGTTACAATTTTCTAACTTTGTGGCTAGTGGACCACTATGCATATTCAAGACATACCGTGGTTGAAATATGGACATAGTTCTTCTAATTTGTAACTCGTTCTCCCCTTATATAAGTTTCTCTTATGTCACTTAACTAACTTCTTGTCTAGTCATTCGACCATTGAATCCCATACAACATAGTCCTTGGAGTCACCCTAATGTAGTCCGGATAAGTCATCTGAAGGGAACTAAGTTTACAATCGAGGGATTCTACAAATAGTTCAATATTATCCTCCTTCTGTTGGAATTATGTCAGACTTCTTCATATTTATCGTGAAACTCAAACAGGTCGAAATTCTCAAGTATAATTTTCAGATGATGGTGTGATCTGCCTTGTTATCAATAACACAAACATCTTCCACCATTTAAGTTGGGACACTTTATTTCTCCATTGAGATCAATTTGCTTCTTGTGATTTTAGTTTCCCACTTCAGTAATGGCAACTTCTGCAGATACCCATTTTCTCGATGAGTATAGAATATGGAATTTTTCCCCTAATACTCTTAGTATAGAGATTCTTGGGGGCCATACTTACATCCAAATCTAGAAATCCCTGCACAGATTCCCCACTTACCTGAATAGATTGAAATCCCAGAGGTGAAAGGTAGGCCAACCAAGCTTATCAGCACTACTCTCTTCACAGTCAAAGGCTACTGATTGGCCATGCTTGATACCTGTTCCATCCTTGGTCCCTTACGTAGAATTCTGTTCGCTTCTGATTGTAATTGTATAGCTTCCGCATCTGATGGTAATTGTATAGGAGGGTGTCACCTTCCTTTCTTACACACCTATACCTTTTTTTTGATATTGGGTAACAACTTGTACAGATATTCAAAAACAGCATACTAGGATGCTGGTGTGGTTTAATTACAAGCTCAAAAGGGCCCAAACCAGAAATCAAATAGAAACTAAAAAGCCGAGGCATTAACCATTGCCTATCAGTTCTAACAGATCTCCTATATCACCAAAAATAACTTGTTCACACCAAAAATAGAAAAGACTAAGGCAATTCATCCTAATTTTCTGTATGGGGCTACATAGACCTTCAAAATGCCTTGAGTTACTTCCCTTCCATGCTATCCACCATATACATGCAGGTATAAGCTGTCACCGGTTATCTCTCGTATCTCTTTTGCCCAATTCTTCCCAATTGTTGTTGAGTTCAAAAGTGGTTTTAGGCATGACCCAGTTTATCCCTAAAATCTGAAAGAACATGTGCCACAATTTGCAGTTGTCTTGCAATGAATAAAAAGGTGATCATTGTTCTCAATCTCCATTTCACATAAAAGACATCTTGAGCAAATCTAGAGGTGTCTTCTCTGTAACTTGTCATGTGTTAAGCCTGCTCTTCATACCACCAACCAACCAAACAAGACACCTTAGAGGGAATCTTGGACTTCCAGATGAGTTTTCAAGGCCATACTATTGTTAGAGCAGTTCTGTTGTTTAGTTCTAGTATGTAGAGTTCACTGTGAAGAGTTCCTTATTGTTGAGTTTACACCTAAGCTTGTTTGGGAGCTGAGGTGATTTCAAAAGGCTCTTGAAACTCTGTCAATTTTCCAGTCATTTAGAGCTCTTCTAAAAGTCAGATTCCAGCCTCGAGGGCTCCATACATGGCTGAGTTTTAATTGTTGTTGAGTGCTTATGGGATAAAGGTCATGGAACAGGGCCTTGAGGCTGTCTTTACTGGTCCAGTTGTCTTACCAGAATCTTAAGCCATTTCCAATCTTGATTCTGTGTTGACTTTGAATGTTGGCCAAAGGTTTCTTATAGTGTTCCAGGTACTTGTACCGTAAGTGGCCATAGGCTAAGCAATCCATATTTCTGGGTGATGAATACCCTCAGCAGGGCATGTTCTTCAAAGCTGAATCTCCAAAGCCATTTTTGGAGTAGACTCTGATTAGAGAATCTGAGGTTTCTGATAGACATACCCCTGCTTCTTAGTGAGAGTGAGTGTATCCCACTTCACCAAGTTGATGCTGCTGTTTTCTTTGTTTCCTTGCCATAGAAACTCTCTCCTTAATCTGTTGATCTTTTTCTCCAAGACCTAGGAATAGGAAACAAAGCCATCATGTGAGTGGGGTAGGCATCTAGGACTCAGCTGATTAATGTCAGTCTGCCACCTAAAGATAAATATTGGCCCTTCAATCTTGCTAGCTTTTCTCACATCTTCCCAAGACCTCATTCCAAATCTCCATAGATTTGTATTTTTGCTCCAAGTGGCATTCATAGGTATTTGGAGGATAAGGAACCCACATGAAAGCATAGGTTCTCAGGTAAGAGCCGAAGGCCAGGGACCTGATTGACTAGATATAAAAAGCTTTTATTCCAGTTATCATGGAGGCCAAAAAGAGCGTTAAAGATGGTGAGTATAGCCCTTAGATGCCATATTTGCAAAACTTCTGCTTCACAAAACACTAAGGCGTCATCAACATAAAGCAGATGTATAATCTCTACATTTCCATCTTGTGTGGGTGGGGGTCCAAAACCTTTGATCAATCTATGAGAGTTTGTGAGAGCTTGCTGGTCTGAGCATATGATTCAGGCTTTCCATAGCTCGGAAAAAGAATAAAGGGGACAAAGAAACTCCCTGTCTAAGAGGCCTATGTTGGAATGGAAGAAACCTTGAGGGCTCCCATTAATCAGAACTGAGAATTTAACAGAAAAGATGCAAAAGTGGATCCAGTTGATCCATTTCTCTCCAAAACCCATGTCTCTCAGTATTTTTAAAAGGAAAAACCAGTTCACATGATTAAAAGTCTTTTCAATATCAAGCTTGTACGGTTCCAGGCTTTTCTTGTTTGATCTAGTGCCCACCAGCCTCATTTGCTAGTAGTGATGCATCCAATATTTGTCTTCCTTTTATGAAGGCCATTTGGTGTTCATCTATTAGTTTAGCCGTCACTGTTTTTAGTCTCTCTGTCTGAGTTTGGAGATGATCAGTAAGTTCCCCTTATCAGACTTATAGGTTTGAAATACCTGAGCTCTTCCGAGAAAGAGGCTTTCATTTCCAGTATCTTCTTTCCTTTTTTAAAATTGAACTTTTGATTTTCTGAAAGGAAAAATAGTTGATTATCTTTTTTTCCCTAACATATAAAAGAATATAAAAGTCAATATTTGATCGAAGTCTTTTTTCCTTCGATCCGTGGATGCTCCAAACTTTTTGGGAATTAAAGCAATGAAGGTGGCATTGAGAGATCTCTCAAAGAATTCATTATGGAAATTGTGGATGGTTTGCATCATGTCATCTTGTTCAAATAGGCTTTTAAAAAAACACATAGTGAAACCATCTGGACCAGGTGCCTTGTCCAAGGCACATTGCTTGATGGTTTGTATTACTTCTTCTTCAGTGGAAGGCCTTTGAAGCCAAGTTTGTTCAGCCCGTGTGATTCTGGGACTGCTTGTGTTCTCAAAAGTTGGTCTCTATGATTTACTTTCAGTGTAGAGTCCTTTATAGAAATCTACCATGGCATTTGAGTATCAACATGGTTTAGTACCTCTTCACAATTAACTATCAGCCTGTCAATGGTTTTATATCTCTTATGAGCTGTGGCCGTTCTTTGGAAACATCTGGTGATCTTGTCCCCTAGTTTTAGCCACTGAATCCTAAACTTTTGTTTCCAACTCGCTTCTTCACTTTTTACTAGTTCTTCTAATTCAACTAACACCGAGGCTCTGATTAACATTTCATCATCAGTTGAATCCCTGATATTATATGCTTGATCTAGTTTAGCCAGTTCATTCAGGAGGTTATTCTTCTTGTTGAACAGTTCTCCAAATTGGGCCTTGCTCCATTCCTTACTCACCTATATCTTCCGGCAACCCTGTTCAGAAAGTTCTTTTTCTTGTGTGGTTCTCCTTTGTATTGTCTGAACAATGTTTCTTGCCTAAATCACTATCTCGCAGTGTTATTTAAAGCCATATTTTGTTGCTTAAATCAAGCAGTGATGGAAAATAAAGAGTTATTGCCTCGTGGTTGAAGCAGGGCACCTCATAGGCGAAGAATGTCCTTTGGACTGAAAGGTGCAAAATGATCAATTGAAAGCGGTTGATTCTTTAAATTTCATTTCAGAAGAGTGGAAAAAAAAAGAACATGTTTTATTTCCGTTTGAATACTAGGACACTTCTCAAATATTCTTCTCATGTATGGTTTTGATGTTCTTGTTATCTTCACTATCTTCTTCTACTTGAGTTTGTACGGCCTACTTTTTCGCTACTTCCGTTTTCTGTTTGCTTTTTTTTTTAAATTTAAAATTCACTTCTTTTTCTTCTTCTAATGTGTGAATCCTCTTGTACTACTTTTATTCTAGCTTCTCGTTTGCTTCTCCCTTCTACTATCTTATAGCCTATTTGACCAAGCTTTTGAGAGGCCAAAAGTGTTTATTTTAAAAAACCGAGTGTTTGGCCAAGCTTTTGGAGAAAATAAGTACTTTTGGGTAGTAGTAGAAGCTGTTTTTCAGTGGCTAAAAAAGTAGCTTTTTCCCAAAATTGCTTTTTCTGAAAAGCACTTTTGAGAAAATACACTTGGGTGCATTTTTTAGAAGCTTGACCAAACACTAGTTGCAGCTCAGAAGTTCTTTTTAATTTGATCAACAAAATACAAATTGCTTCTCACCAAAAGTACTTTTTGAAAAACACTTTTCAAAATAAGCCGATTTTAGAAGTTTGGCCAAATAAGTTATTTCCCTCTCTCTCCCAATTTATGTGTCACTTTTCGCTCTTTGAGATTCAAACTTCTTAATTTTGTCTGCACATTGGACATATCAACTTTTAGTTTTTCGAAATAAAATTTGCATATTTGGAAACTGCGTAAAAAATATTATAAGTTAGAACAATTAATAGTTTAAAATATTTAAAAGACATGAAAAAATTGCTGTCAAAGAATAATTAGTTTGACTCTCGAAATCCGAACACTGTCACATAAATTGGGACGAAGGGAGTAGTATAGAATCTGAAGTAATTAAGCAGAAAATAAAATGCTGTAAAACTATTTCTTTTATGTGGTTGATTAATTTAAAATTGCAAATCAATTTTAAATTCAGTTAGCTTTTTCGGGTCCTTGTTGGAGTTACATGTTGATTATGCTTAGATTACAACAACAACAACAATATACCTAGTATAATCCCACAATGTGGGGTGTGGGGAGGGAAGAGTGTATGTAGACCTTACCTCTACCTCAAAGGTAGAGAGGCTGTTTCCGATAGACCCTCGGCTCAAGGATAAACACGTCAAAACAATACAGAAGAGAAAAATAACAGATGGAGCAAAACATGTCATGACAACATCTGAGGAAAAAAATAACATGATACAAAAGGTCCAAGGAACAATAGATAATATCAGAACTCTACCGACAAGATACTATAGGAGGAATACTACAACAACTAGTATGGGTGAATTTGCTAAAACACATTCTACTTCCTGCTAACCTACAACTCTAATGCGTGTCCTCCACAACCTCCTATCTAGGGCCATATCCTCAATAAGTTGATTATGCTTAGATTAATGTCTTTATTATTACAGTAACTTTAATTGCATTTGATGTTGTAATACTAAATTCCTGAATTTATAGTATCTTTTATTTTCCATAAATTAGCATCTTTTTCAAAGAGGCATGTGCTTCTTTCTGTGCTTTTTGCTTTAACCCTGTGACTCTTTTCATTATATTCTGCGTTTTTCACTTCTAAAATACTGCTATGCTGGAAACTGCTGTCTGCAAGAACCAATTGCCGAACTGGTATATTTTTTGTATGATTTTGTTTATCTCTGAGAGTGGATCTAAACCAAAGCTAGCTTTGGGCGGTACACCCACATATTTCATTGATAACCCAGAATTCCCCAGTGCCAATGGCACAGGCACACGATTCAGAACTCGGTGGATAATGGGTCGACCTTTTGCCCTTCTCCATTTAAATACTAGGTTTTTATCTGCGGCAGGGTTCGAACACTTGATATGTGCCTAACTGATACATCATTTCCTGCGCCCTTACCAGTAGACGAAGGCTCTAGGGGCACAATCCACATACTTATTTTTGAAGATGCATAATAATACACCCTTAATAAGGGGAAATGAATGCTGACTTCTTGAGTATTTACAGGTTATTCATGATGAAATGCTCTTGGAAGAGATTGAGAGCGTCAAAGCTTCTGAAAGTGATCAGATTCCTCTACCTCTTCAGCGACTCCAAAAATTTATCCGAGAACTGAATACTGAGACAACTTTAAACAGCACAAATTTATTGCTGGAGACTGTTATTACTTCTTGCATGAGAGAAATGTATCAGTATGCTCGTGTTCGTGGCGTGCATGTACTGGAATGTGTCATGGACACTGCCCTGTCTGCTGTGAGAAAGGAGGAACTGAAAGAAGCTAGCGATGTACTGTTCACAGTTAAACCTTTTGCGTTTTATATTCAGAAAGCCCAGATATAAACTAGATTTTCTTTTGGTTTGACCATAACAATGGCACATTCTGATACTTATTAAAAAAAAAAAAGAAAAAAGAAAAAGAAAAAAGAATGGCACATTTTGATATCAACTCACTTCATACTTCATTTTTAGTCGACGATGAACTACATCACTTACTTCTATCCTTATTACTTTTTGCTAATAAAAACATTCTTATCCTTTTCTATTTTAGATTCTTTTGCTGTTGCCCCGGCTCCAACCTCTTCTAGCTGTCCTTGGTTGGGATCTTTTGTCTGGTAAAACGGGTTTAAGAAGGAAATTGATGCAGCTTCTGTGGACAAGTAAATCACAAGTTCTTCGTCTGGAAGACTCTCCACATTATCGGAACACGTCAGATGAGGTAGTTCCCGTGCTTCTGTTACGATGGAGATGGAGCAGGCTGCTGTTGTCTCCTTTTTCCCCTTCCTTTCTAATGTTTTCTCTGCAAGTTGCATTATGTGCTTTTATGAGCAGATAAATTTGTAGGTTTTCACTAAAATTACCCTTTATTTTGGCAGGTGTCCTGCGTTGAACATCTCTGTGATCTCCTGTGTTATCAGCTTGATCTTGCTTCTTTTGTAGCATGTGTGAATTCTGGAAAGTCATGGAGTTTGAAGTCCTCGCTGCTGTTGTCTGGTAAAGAGTTTATGCAACAAGGAAATGAGGATGTGCAATGGGATCCCTTTGTTGAAAATTTTGTGCTGGAAAGATTATCTGTACAGAGTCCTTTGCGGGTAAACTTTATGCTGTCCTTCCACGATAGATCCTTACTGTTTAATCTGCCGATGTGTTTCACAGGATTCTGGATTTGTTTTATTTTATTTTTTTGGAAAAGAAGTATCTTTTTAGAAGTAAAGCTTTGACAATAGTTGAACGAAAGCAGCTTGTTTTATGTCCCACTTGTTCAGTTATTCTATGTCCTACTTGTTCAATTCTATATAGCTTTCCTTCCCCCCCCCCCCCCCCCCCCCCCCCTCTCTCTGCATCTATTATGAATTTTATTTTCATATATCTTAAAATGGTATCTTTTTTACATGTCCACTTTAATTGTTCAGTTTCTTGCTTCAAAATATTTTGGATTGTAATCTTTTGTCAAATTCTAGGTATTATTTGATGTGGTTCCAAGCATAAAGTTTCAAGATGCTATTGAACTGATCAGCATGCAGCCGATTACTTCCAATCTAGCAGCCTGGAGGAGGTGTGGTGACTTACTCTTTTGCAATGTTTTGTCGACTTTGGGTCAATTTTGATGTTTGTGTTGTAAGACTTCATTAAATAAATAAAAGTATGTTCTCTCTAACAACTTAAGATTTTAAATGAGTGACCATACATAATTCAATATGGTATTTGAGCCAGATCCTTCCCAGTTCTTTGTTTACCCATTGTTGGGCCCCCATTATGTTGTCCACCCTCTAATTGACAGGCCTTGACGTGCGAGGGGTATTGAATTTGTCCCACATCGGTTGTCAGATGGAGATTTGGTCTCCTTATATGGTCTTGAACAATACTCACCTCATGAGCTAACTTCGGGGTTGAGTTAGGTCCAAGGTCCTTTTTCTTAACAATTTACATCATATAGATACTTTGGATTCGGCTGAATATTGGGCAGGCAAGCATGATTTGTTAGATAACTGCTTCTTATTCATTTGTTTATTTGGTAAAGTTATTATACGCTGGTGCTTGTGTCAAGATAGACTGCTGTAGTACACTCCTTGGGATGTGCACTTCCCTGAACCTTGTATGAACATGGGATGCTTCGAGCACCGGGCTGTCCTTAAAGTTATTATATAGCTGCTGTACTTGTATGTTAATGCATTACTTCTGGCCGATGGAGCTTATATTAATGTCCTTAATGTTACAGCATGATTCAAAATGCTATATTTGTTTGTATAATGGGATTAAACTCTTTGAAGGCTTACATGTGTGTGGATAAAATAGGTTCACTTACTGCATACAGTTTCCTTTTATTCCATTTTTATGTTTGGTAGGATGGAAGACATTGAACTCATGCACATGCGTTATGCTTTGGAATCTTCTGTCCTTGCACTCGGAGAGATGGAAAAGAATATTGGGGAGGGAGTAGGAAATGACCAAATCAATTTGTGCTACCTGAAAGATCTGAAGAACCATCTTGATGCCATCAACAACATCTTCCGCAAGGTGTCTGCTATCTTAAATTTTTTTATGTAGTTGTCTGTATGTTGTTGTTGTTGCTCTGTCCCTGTCTTCTGTATTTTTATTTCAAGCCCATATTCGGTTATTAACATAAGTGAATTTATAGTTTGATGAAAACATGACCTTGTCTGCAGCGACACATGGCAATAAGCTTGTAGAGAACTTTTAAACTTCAATCTCATTAATAATGTATAGAAAAATGTGAAATATAATGTTTGTCTTTGATTTGTTGCATAGTTATGCTTTTGAATGTTCAAATGGTTTACCTGGGACGCTGGTTAACTCCTTACTGTATCTATTAGGTAGCCATGTATGCCAAATAGGTGATGTCTGCAGATGTTAATTGGGGAGTGGGCTAACATCCCTCAATCAAGGGACAGCCCTTCTAAGTGAGTAATTTAAGTTGAATTGATCTGAATCACAAACCATGTGATGTCCTTTCTTTATCCTTTTGTTTGACAGAATGTTAGTGCTTTAATTCAAAGAAGGTATAGTGTTTTAATTTAAAGAAGGTAAAGCGAATGGCTTAGGATGCTTGGATTGTCAAAAGATAGGGAAAGAATGAGAAGAGAATATGTTGTAATTGTCCTGACCAATGTCTATATGCTTGGAAATGAGGACAAATGGGTAAACGAGCTCGGAATTGAGGTTTGACAGTTCCTACAGATCCGGAGGGTGATTTTGGACTTAAGTGGCTAGTTTAGACGAGTCCCGAGGGGCTCAGGAGTAATTCGTACACTGGATATTAGTTAATTTGAAAATTGGCCATGGTCAGAGATGGGTTAGTCGGAATTCATATTTTTAAAGCAAGAGATGTCATTTGTGTATAAACCACAAGCTTTTCTCCAATTTTAAAAGCAAGTTTGGAATGGACGACACAGAGTATCAACTTTGAACCAAATAGACTTCCACACCAGGCATAATTGAGCATCAGTCTTTTCCCGTTTCTCCTAACTTTTTCATCAATATCCTCAGCCTGTTTAATTAACTGATCTTGAATGCCTTGTCCATCACACCATAATTGAACTGAAAAGACCAAGATAAGTAGTTCGTAATTACCTATCAAGGGTTTTATGGAGAGATTGAATAGTTCAGGTTGCTGGAAGCTATGATTTTATAAGCAAAAGCATTCAGTTCGAGTGACATTGTGATTGTATCTAAGGAACTTCAACAAATATATCAATTCTTTAAGAAGCATCCTCAAATCAGGAGTAGGAGACTGTTTCCAGATTATTATAATGATCCCAAGTGCCAAAAATATAGCAAGAACAGTAAAAAAATAGAAAGGATTGTCAGAAATAGAGAAAAACTTGCGTGGTTGGAATGCAGTGGGTAGGTTTGGATTGAGGAGGTGAGTCCCAGGGAAGAAAGAAGCTTTCCAAAAGTTGCTGGGAGGCTTTTCACATGCCGGCGTGTGACTAGATCTCATTGGAAGATCTTCCCTTTTGCCCCATGCGTGACAGTGTGGCACCTGGGTTCTACTCGCCGGAGTGTCGCGTTTCTATCTAATGGTGTTGGTTGTGGTGCAACACTCACTCAAGGCAAAGCAGGTTTAAACATTGGCCCGAAAATTAAGGTAACGGTTTGTTTCCGACGTCACTCGTAGATGCATAGTGACTAATATCTCACAAAGAATACAACAACAATCTGGTAACGACCTCCATTCAAGAGGACAGTGCTCTGCTACGCAGGTGTCTGGTGAGGAGATTCACCAGGGGAGAAGAGGCACCCACACGTAATGATGTCAGAAGGTGGGCAATCCATACCTGGAGAGGTGTATCGAATATACAGGTTTATGACATGAATGGTTTCCATTTCTTATTCGAGTTCCACTCAAGAAGAGATGCTGAACAGGTCCTCATGGCCGCAAACGGCGGAGACAAGGCCAAACCCTGATGGTGGATTGATGGAATCCAACAAAAGGTATTTTGCCAGATACCTTTGGATTTGAGTGGTACTGGATCAGAGTTTTGGGTCTTCCGCTACATCTTTGGAACCCAGATATAATGAGAAAAATAGGGGTAAATGCGGAGGATGGCTAGAGAATGAAGAGGAAACAGAATTCAGAAATCATCTGAGGTGGGCCAGAATTAGGGTTAAAGGCCCTAGAGAGAAAATTCCGTCATCCATTGATATCGCTGGTGAGGCTCTGATTTATTCTCTTCTGATATGGTCTGAAGAGCCAGCAACCTACCGGAAAATGGAGATGGTGGAGGGCGGAACAGGAGGTCATTATCTTACCTGCAGGTCTATACAAGGTTCTGCCTCATCTGCAGAAATCATACACGAAAAGGGGAAAGAAGCTGAAGGTAGGGCGATATCGAGGATCGATATATACAAGAAAGATATGTATAACTCTGCCACCAACCATGTGCCGTAGAATGGGGCAATTTCAATGAAAACTCTGAGGAAGTATGGGGGCCCCACATATAACCTAAAGGAGGATGCAAATAGGAGAGAGGGAGAAAGCCCTAATATTGACCTTTTAATTGGTGAGCCTGGTGAAAAGCCCACACAATTAAATACAACTTCTCTGGAGCACAACACAAGTCCAACTACTCTAATTAAATTGGGCCCAATAAAAAAAGCAAAGCTCTTTACAGAGCCTTTCACTAAACATATTATATTATCAAAGGACGAAGACTTTGCAAGCGTGAACTTCGTCAACTTCGAAGCAGACAAAGAGATCGGAATGGAGAAAGCAGAGAATGGTGAGAGTTCAGATAAAATACTGACATGCAAGACCATGGGGGAGGTTCTATCATTGGTGGAAAGGAATTCAGCCCAGAAATAGTTCGAAGAAGGGGATGAGGATTATTCGGACACTCTTATAGTCATGTATTCTGAACCACAACTACTACAGATTGATTGCAACACGCAAGATAAAGACCTGGCCTCAAAAGCAACTACGTGGGTCCAAACCAAGATGATCAAACTGAGCCAGCAATTCGGTGTGGATTTTAAAGGATGCAAAGATGAAGCTTATGCTCTATTGATGAAGCTAGACCAACGAAGAGAAAAGGGGAATAAGCTAGGGGAAAGTCTCAAAGCAACAAACTCAAGTAATGTAGTTCCAAAAGAGGTGAGAATTTGTTTTTTGATATGGACTTCAAAGATGGGGAACCAAGGTCCAGCAGGAGGAACCTAGTTCTTACTCATCAATGAGTGAGATTCTTCCCTGGAATGTGAGGGGGTTAAATGGGATCAATAAAAGGGAAACTGTGAGAAAGCTAATCCACCAATGGGGGGCTGATGTCTATGTACTAATAAAGACGAAATTAGAGGGGCCAATTGATGCCATATGGAGTAACAGATGGTTGAGGAAAATGATAAGGAGGCAACTGAGAGCAATGGGGGAATCCTACTTCGATGGATAAAAGAGTTTGGAAAGGGAAATTGGTAGGGAATGGAACTCAATGTATCATTTGGCAAAATCACAGGAGTCAATGAAGACTTTAGCTGGTATATCAACGCGGTGGATGCAAATTGCAACAGAGAGACTAGAAGAGTGCTTTGGGAAGAACTGAAGGACACTAGAAATAAATTTAATTGGATCGTCTGTGGTGACTTCAATATCACCAGATATCCACTAGAGAGGACAAAGTGCCATAGGATTACTGGTGCCATGATAGAGTTTTCTTCTTGCATTGAGGAATTGGAGCTGGTTGATCCTCCTTTATTTGGAGGATCATTGTCACACCCCGCCCTGGGGGTTATGACTGGCACCTGGTGCCCTAGTAGGACCTAGACTGCTATCTGGTGAGCAAGGCACATCTGGTGCCTGGCTGGCTCTAACTCAACTTCCTGGAAACAAAGGGCTATATAACGGCTGTAAACACAGCCTCCGGCCAACAGGCCTATAGCCACCTGCACCTGGAAAACAGCTAACCAGAATCATACTACTACAGGGGAACCTATGCGGGCCGACAAGGCCACCATGCTGTCTAGTTCTCTGTAACTTATCAATAGCACGCTAAATAATTACATGACCGGCAAGGTCACCACTACTGACTGGTTATGGCCACACACGGCCAACAGGAACAGAAATAACAAATAACTATGCTGCACGGCCTCGAACGATCGGCTCGACTGACCACAGGGTAATATATACAGACTGCAAGCCTCTAGGGATAACAATAGAAATGATCGGGACAGGGCCCCGACCTACCCGTACTGTACAACAAAAGAAAACGAAATACACCTCTGGAATTCAGTCTCCGGATGACAGGAGCTGAATACTCAATAGCTGACTGGAATCACGAGGGATCGCCTCCTCGTCTATGAGTACCTGCAGGCAAGTAATGCAGCGCCCCACTGGGCGTCAGTACCACAGGTACTGAGCATGTAAAGCAACTGAAATACACAACTGAAATGAATAACAACAGTAACATGACATATAAGCAGAAGGTAGCTGAGTCTATCTAGCTGAGAATAACTGGGGAGAGTTTATTTATTGTATAGCCAAACTGAACGTACCTGATGCCGTGTCGTCCCACTGTAGCACATAGAGGTATACATAATAATACACACAATACCTGACCGACCCCCATAAGCCGGAAGGTGCCAACCAACACACAATCTATTTACCCCTACCCGGGTCTAAACCAACCAAAAATAAGTCACTCCACTCATCTGATAACTGTGAGCTCCTCCTACTGGTCCCCTTGGGTACGTAGCTTAGGCCTTGGCCTCTGATAATAAACTGTGTCTGAGCCCGAAGACTCCTGCCTCTGGGCACAAGTGTACACGGGGTGTGTAATAAAAACTGCCCCTGGGTGCAAGCACGCAACAGGGTAATTTTATAAAAATCTGTATCTGAAACTGCCCCCGGCCACAAGCGCACACAGAGTGTTCTGCCCCTGTAAACAGGGTGGACTGGCTCTGCGCAGAGTAAACTGAACTACCCCTGCAAGCAGGGTGGTCTGGACCGTATTATCATGGTGGTCGGCCATCATCGTCCTTTAGGCGGACGGCATCGCCCAGCTGGTGGTGGTATCTGAATCTGGTATCGACACAGCTATAACCCAGGGGCGGTGGGGATGCTAAAGGGACACCCACATGCCATAGCAAGTCTCAACAAACAAATAACACATAGAAATAGCAAGCATGTATAACTAAAAAGACTATCTGGAATCTAACTTCTTGTTCTGATCTGTTTCTATACTGAACTGTTCTTACTAATTATACTGATTCTGCAATCTCTGTTTAACTGTACGGCTAATCTGTAGCCAAGATACTGTCTGTCTGAATGGCTAATCTGTAGCCATAACTGTCTGTCTATCTGATCTTTCTTTATTGACTTTTATTATGAAAATCTGTTTCTTTTATTCTACTACATGCTTGCTAATCACGTAATAGGCTATACTGAATCTGAAATACTAACTTGCCCTCGGGCGCATACTTTTCTAACTTTCAGACTGAATACGATATAACAACGCAAACTAGGTTTACTGAACTTTGCACAATACTTAACATTCAACTCCGGGAATTCTACTACGGAGTTTATTGTACTATACAAGGCTAAAGCTACTAACTTGCCGAAGGAACTAGCTTTACATACCTTAACCTCGAGTTATCCGTCTGTCGGACGAGGCTCGGTCAATACTTCGACTATTTCTCCCAACTGCATTCATAAATATGCTAATTAATACTAAATATAGCTTTATTCTAAAGAACAACGTCACTTTCGATATAATTATAGCCTAAACTTAGGCTTATCGAAAGACGGTCAAAAACTCGCTATTTTCCAGAAGTCCAAAAGGGAGAAATATTCACCTCACAGCTAGGAACACATAAACACTAGTTTGGAGCAATTCTACTTACCTTAGCTCGGTAGTTCGACGATTCGTCGGCCGTATTTCACGAAACTAAATCCGTAGGAATGCTCTCTGCTGCTAAATACCTCGGTACCTGAGGTTAATTTAGGTTTGGACTGCGTTTGGCAGCGTAATCGGACGAAATTATATTACCCTCTTCGTTCTTTTTCCTTTCTCTGGTTTTCCTCTCTGTTTTCTGGAAATTTTATGATTTAAATCCAAAATAAACCGAAGTGGGGCTTTATATACTTGAGCCTGGACAAGGCCAACGTGTCACGGAGCCAACGCGGAGGCTTCACCTCCGTGACACGCTGCCATCGCGGAGGGGCTCTGCCTCGGCTCCTCCCGCGATGGTTTGACAGGTTACTCGTCCGGTCTTTTCCCGGGCCTTTCCCCAACACGTATGGCTTCCAAATATGCTTGACCAACGCACGAATAGGCCATCTAGGTGCAGGAAATCCTACGGGGCATAACAATCATATACTTGGAGAAGAGGGGAGGACCACAGTTGCGCATCAAGGATTAATAGATTCCTACATTGCACACTGTGGGGAGACAACTTTAATCACATCAAATAGAAGGTTTTGCCAAAAATAAATTCAGACCATAACCCTACTGAACTGTCACGTGGGGAATGGGAATGGAAGAAGTCTTCAAATTTGAGACATGGTGGCTGGAAGTGGAGGGCTTTAAGGATAAGGTAAAGGAATGGTGGAAATACTTCATTGTGAACTGAAGAACAGGATATGTACTAGTTGAGAAGTTGAAGTGTTAAAAACAAAATTGAATGGAGCAGGAAAATAGGGGAAATTGGAAGCAGAGGAAGGAGGACATACTCAATCAGATAGCAAATTGGGAAAGAGTTCAGGAGAAAAGGGCTCTCACAGATAATGAACTGATCCAGAAGGCAAACTTAGCTATGGAATTTGAAGAGGTAGCAAAAAATGAAGAGATCGCATGGAAGCAGAGATCTAGGATACAATGGTTAAAGCAAGGTGGCAAGAATACAAAATTTTTTCATGGAATTGCCACATCTCACAAGAGACTCAATTCCACGGAACAACCGGAGGTTGATGGAACCACTATAAAAGAACCAAATATTATCAAGGATCGCTCAGGAAGAACAAATATGGATGTAGAGAAACTTTGATGAAGAAGTAGTTTTGGAATGTATCAAAATGTGTGCTATGGAGAAGGCACTTGGATCGGATGACTTTCAAATGATTTTTTAAAGATTTTTTGGGAAGTTCTGAAGAGAGATATAATGAAAACACTTCATTTCTTTCATTCCAATCAGTTTTTAAAGAAAAGTTTCGATGCAACATTCATAGCCCGATTCCAAAGAAAGTAGGAGCTTCTGAACTGAAAGACTTCAGACCAATTAGTCTGGTTGGGGGAGTCTACAAGATCATAGCAGAAAGGCTGAAAAAGGTGATCAACAAATTGGTTAACAGACATTAGATGGCTTTTATAAAAGGTAGACAGATCATGGATGCTGCTCTAATAGCCAGTGAATGCATAGACTCTAGAATGAAAGGTGGAGTCTCTACTATAATGTGTAAACTAGACATACAAAAAGCTTATGACTATGTTAACTAGTCTTTCTTACTAAACACCTTTAGACAAATGGGTTTTGGCAACAAATAGTTGAAGTGGATTGAATATTGTATCAAAACAATAAGATTCTCTGTACTTGTGAACGGTGAACCTGTCGGCCTTTTTGCGTCAGAAAGGGGATTGAGGCAGGGTGACCCTCTCTCTCCTTTTCTTTTTATTTTGGCAATGAAAGGTTTTAATAGCATGATGAGAATTGCAACACATAATAGGTGGATCAAGGGTTTCCAAATTGGAGATGGAGCTGGGGAGGAAAAGGAAATATGTGATCTGCTCTATGTAGATGACACTATTATCTTTTGTGAAACAAAAGTTGAACAGTTTAGCTACATCAGATTGGTATTGGTTTTTTTTGAAGCAGTAGCAGGCCTAAAGGTAAACTGGGGAAAAAGTAGCCTATTCCCAGTTAAGGAAGTACCACAAATTCAAGATTTGGCAAACATATTAGGTTGTACATTGGAGAAGCTGCCGACAACTTACCTGGGTATGCCTTTAGGGAACAAACATAAGGCCTTGGAGTATGGGATGGAATACTGGAAAAAATAGAGAGAAAGTTAGCAAGATGGAAGGCTCAGTATCTTTCACTTGGGGGAAGATTGATCCTAATAAATTCCGTTTAGATGCCCTTCCTACCTATGTGATGTCCTTATTCCCAATCCGATCAAAAGTGATTCAAAAACTAAGATAGGCTGAGGAGAAACTTTCTATGGCAAGGTAGCAAAGAAGGGAAGGGTTATTGTTTGGTGAACTAGGGAACAATGATGCTTAGTAAGATAGAGGGGGATTGGGTATCAGAAATTTGAACCTACAGAACAAAAGTCTTCTGATGAAATGGTAGTGGAGATATACTAGTGAGGAAAGAACACTTTGGAAGGAAGTGATAATGTCAAAGTTTGGTGAGCGAAGCCCTTAGCGCACAAAACCAGTCTCTGAACCATTTGGGATGGGGGTATGAAAAACAATCAGAACACTATGACCACTGATGGAAACAAGTCTGGAATTTAAGGTGGGCAATGGAAACAAGACCAAATTTTGGAAAGAAAGATGGATTGATCAAACACCTCTAAGTGAGTCATTCACAAATTTCTTCTCTATCTGCAATAATTCTGAAGCAAGAGCGTGTGATTGCTGGATAGACCTGGATTGGGACCTCTCATTTAGAAGAATGCTAAATGACTGGGAGGTAGATAGGGTGGCATCTTTACTGGAGAAACTTGGAGGTGCTAGCATAGCTACAACAGAACCACACAGAGCTTTATGGAAACATAACAATGATGGGAGATTCACAGTAAACAGTGCATAAAAAGAGGGCTATAAGATATGTCTAGAGGAACGCAGTACCATTGGAACTATATATGGAAAGGTATAACTCCAACGAAAGTGAAATGCTTCACCTAGTTAGTTGTTAAAAGAGCATGTCTAACTCAAGAAGTACTCCAAAGAAAAGGGATGCAACTAGTCCCCAGATGTTCCTATGCAACGCAACAGGAGAAGCAAATAAGCATCTGTTTCTATACTGCAAGTTTACTACACAACTTTGTGAACTCTTCCTAAACATAACTAACACCAACTGGATCATGCCAGAGCACACAACTGATCTCCTAAGCTGTTGGATTAGGAGGTGAGGAAGCAAACGACAGAAAAGGTGGTGGAGGTTAAAACCATCATGCATATGGTGGACAATATGGAGAGAAAGAAATGCAAAATGCTTTAAAGTTAGGTCCAATTCTATCCAAAGTAAAATGAAATTGTATTGTATCTTTACTCTTTTGGTATAAATAGTTTTGTATAGAAGACGCAAATCAAGTTTTGGATCTTATAGGATGTTTGTAAGTTCTTTTTTTTTTGGAGGTGGCCAGCACACCCTTAATGCTGAGGAATACAATTTTTACTAGTTTTCAAAATATATCTCACAAACACTCTGATACCGTGTGAGAAAGAAGAGAACGAATTGAGAACACTGCTTGATCATATTTCCTCAAGCTATTGGGATATTAATAGCTAAGTCTAGATGTTCTAAGATAGGGACGAGAATCAAAGAATATATAATTGCATGAAGTATTTGATGCTATACTATAACTACAAGATTCTAGAATAGTTCCAAGATTTTAACATAAATTATGTCTTAGTTTGTTGTTCTGGAGATAGGTAAATTTGGAAGAAGTATTTTGGATAAGGTAATAAAGCTAGTCTTAGTAATATCTTTCTCCCAATCGAGTGAAGGTGGGAGTGAGAACAACTTTGATTGAATGATTTGTGAAATTATTGCAGCAACAGAAATTTATTTTTGTGTGGCTGTGGTTTGATTGTTGATCTCTAAATTTGGAGGAAAAATGTCTGAAGTTCGCTAATTCTAGTCTTGCCCCTTCCATTTATTTTAATTAGTCCTTGTATTACTTATAACAAAGGGATGTGTTTTCCGTGCAATTACAGATATTGATGGTGAATATTATCATCTCTCTTCTGCATATGGATGGTCTCTCTCTTAATTTGACACCTTGTGCTTCATCAAGCAGCTCCTCTGAGTCATCCAATATCTCTAAGGAGCAACAATTTGAGGATGCAACTCAAGATGGACGAAATAAGACTGTTGTAATGTTTATAGGGCAACTATTGAATATTTTACGACAGTATCTACCATCTTCAAACTCAGAGAAGGAAAATAATTGGGAAGTAAACGTGTCTGCTGGTATTAAAGAAGCCATAGAATGGAGAATTATGAATGCCAAAAGATGTATTGAGGATTGGGAATGGCGTTTGTCAATTTTGCAGTGCCTTCTGCCATTCTCTGAAAGACAGTGGAGATGGAGGGAGGCTCTTACTATACTACGTGCAGCCCCATCAAAATTGCTAAACCTGTAAGTATTGGTGTTTCGACATCGTTGTTTTGATGCATATAATTTTGAATTGTCTCTTTCTCTAGACAACTAAGTTAAAAACCGTAATAATGGGTTATTCCAGTTGTCCTCATTGTATTCCTTTTCTTCATTTATTTTAATATTCCGGATGCCTTATAAAATATCTCAGAAAGAGTGGCATTATCTAAAATTTAATAATACCTAGAAATATTTATGGTAAGTAAACAGCTCTTTTTGAATTTGCATAGTCGATCTGTATCTCTTGTTTACAGGCTACTATTTCTATCTCTGGTTGCATTTGGAGTTCTTTGTGAGCCTGAATTGTATTTAATCTTAAATGTTTTTCCTTTTATATAATGGTTAAACGTTTTAATTATTATGCCAGACCCTTGGAGTCCTGGTTTCAATTTCACAACAATGGCTTGCCTTCATTTTTTGATGAAGTAGTAAATGTATTGGAAAAAGTATCAAGAAGATGCAGAAATTACAGAAAAGTTAACTGCTAAAAACTCCAGTACAAAACTATTTGGAGCTTAACAGAGCAAAACCCTGTAATGACAGTCCAAGACCAACTACCAAGACCTCTACTGTACTAGGTTCAAGGAGCTAACAAAATCTAAATAGCTATCAACACTGTTTACAGGGGAAGGGAAATTCCAACTGAATAAGCTAACTAAATAACTAGCTTTTAAAAAACTAATAAGGTGTTGAGATTTCATCAAAGCATCTAGAATTCCTTTCTTTCCAAAGACTATAAAAGATTGCTGCTGGAATCATTTTCCAGATCTTCTTGATGGTTTTGTCAACTCTCCAAAAACACCAGCTTAGATATGCATCTTTAATAGATAAAGGCATGACCCATTGAGTACCATATATAGAATAGAAAAGCTGCCATAGATCAGCTGCCACTGGGCAGTGCAAAAAAAAAGTGGATGACAGTTTCTTTGTTTTTGCTGACACACGAAACATCTGTTTACAAGGATGACGTCCTTTTTCCCGAGATTGTCTTGTGTTAGGCATGTCCCATTTAGAGCTGTCCAGGTGAAACAAGAGACTTCTAAGTGTTTCCTAGTTCTCCAAACATGTTTCCAAGGCTAATATCCAAGAATGGTATTTTGTTAAATCCAGTGATAGTAATCTTCTTTGACAATGTACATCCTCCCCTTAGAGTCCCCCCAAAGGATTCTGTTTGGCTGTAGATCATCAATGTTATTGTCACGCCCTACCTTGGGAGGCATGACTGACACCTAATGCCACACTGGGACCTGGACTGACCTAGCTGGGCATATGCACCTTTGGTGCCTACCAACGACTCAAAATCAAGAAAACAAACTGCTATATCTCGGCTGTAAACACATCCTCGGGCCGACAAGGCCCCATAGCAACATGTAAAAGAAAACAGCTAACCCAGCAGCATAATAATAAAGGGATCCTATGCGGGCCGACAAGACCATCATGCTGACTAGTTATAACTGAAGGAAAGCAGACATTCAAATATATACTACAACCGACGAGGCTGCCAGCTGGAAGCTATACCAGGCCCCACATGGCCAACATACAAAGCATAACACATATAGGCCCCACATGGTCAACACGAACTTCTAATTGAAAACTGGAGTTTGCAAGCCTCTAAGAGTGAAAATATTGGTCCGGACAGGGCCCCGACCTACCCAAATGCTATACAAATAAAAGACAGATAAACCTCTACAACCTGGCAACTCCGAATGAAAGGAGTTGGCCAATCTGCTGACTCCGAATAGCTGCTAACTGAGGTCCCGAACCCTGTTGGTCTAAACCTGCAGGCAAGTATGTAGCGCCCCGTAGTTGGGCGTCAGTACAATATATACCGAATATGTAAGACAGTAAATAAAGCTGATAAAGAACTGAAAGTGAATAGCAAGAAGGGACAGAAGTAACCCGTAAGCTTTCTTATCCATAACCTGCATCTAATAAACCACTACACAAGTAAGAGCTGAAGCTGCATGACAATACCTTCGTAAGCTATATCTAGCAAGCAAGTATACAACAAGAACCTAACTTGGCCCTATAAGCCTGGAAGGTGCAAGCTACACAGAAATAACCTACCGGGGCCCCCATAAGCCCTGACAAGTATAATCCAATCTATATACTCCTAACAAGGTACTTATGATTCTACTGGTAACTATAGCCAACCTACCTGGCTTCTGGGTCTGCATCTGAGCCCGCTGGGCTTCTGTAATTGTGTCTGAGCCTGTTGGGCTCCTGTAACTGCACCCTGGGCACACAAGGCTCAATGGAGGGTCAGTAATGCCGGTACGGCATAAGAAGAGGTCCATACGTGGATGCACGTAAGTATGGCCTTATAGGCCTGAATATAGTCTCGTCGGACATCACATAGCTCCTCTGAGCGACATCATATAACTCCTCTGAGCAATCAATAGCCCCGTAGGCGATGACACAATTAGCAACCCTGAAGTTGGTCAACGGAAGGCTATCCTAGGTGGGGCAATCCAAACCGACGTGCTACACTTAAGTCTCAATCTAGCCACTCAAAAGGCGTATCTGGCTCTCTGGGCCTAACGTGACCGCTACTCGTCTCTAGAATAGTCGATATGGCTGTCAATAGCCACACCTCGTTTGCCCACACCTGACCAGAGGGTCTTGGCAGTGATTATTATCTCTAATGGTCTAGACAAAATAGGGCGAGGTCTGAAGTGGCCTAGCGGTACTTGGAAGGTCATATTAGCACAATGATAGCTTATAAGTGAACAGTAAGGTCGTAGACGACCAACTACTTAGTTCCTCTGCTTCGAACAACTGTAGGACTGCTACTAATCGGACATGCTCCTAAGCAGTTAGCCCTAACTCTCCGCAGGCAGCTTACTATAACTCTTAGCCCGAGAATAACACTGTGGTACTATGGTTCTAGTCCCTTTAGACCTTAACTTAGTCTGCTAAGAACTCATATAGTTTCTTTGGGTGATTCATAGCCTCGAGGAAGGTATATCTAGACCTAGTCCGATGCGGCAACACGTACATGAGCGTTTGTAAGAGTCGGCTGGGGCGTTGGCCCCACATCTGACTACTAATAGGGTTCCCTCCTTAGGGTATCAACTAGTCTGTCAAACTTGTAACACCTGGGGTGGTTCTCTGAGCGACCTGTAGGATAAGCATTGAGTCAGCTGCAACTAACGGTCACTGATAGTAGCCAATCAAATGGCAAGCTATCGCTCAGTTCACTAGGCAACCCTGGTGCCATTGACTCGAAGGTAAGACCACTCTATCCTAATTCTGGCCCTGGCGGCGTCAAGGTACGCCAACCGCCTCTGGGCGAGTTTTACTGTCTATATAGACGTCAAACAGAAAGTTATAACGCCCAGCTGCGCCCTATACTGTCCAACTTACCAAGTCAGGCCCAACAGCTAACCATAAACTTCTGAGGCCTTGGCATGACAGCAAAACATCAGGATACTTCTAAACAGTAAATAAATGAACTGGGAAATTCTCTATGACGCTCCTAACGTTAGTCACACTGAATATACCCTTTCCCGACGGGGGTTACTATGGTATAATCTCATTACGTCTTGTAGCAGCTAACCACAACATACGTCATCATTATCTACTTTTGAAGGCACAGGTCATATCACTATATGACGAGAATAACTTGCTGAAGAGATAAGCCTTAACATACTTCGAATGCCGACTTTCGTACACCCAAACAGTTTTCAACCTGAAAGCCGGCAATTCCTCTCAATTGCAGCCTTTAGGCTGAGAGAATAAGGTTATTTCAATAGTAGTAATCAACAAACAACGATATTTTTCGAAGAACATTGATTACAATTCAACTTCATTCTATTCGGCCGAAAACTCACAAATTCCCGAGAGTTTAGAAGGTAGAAATGCTTACCTATCACTTGTAGTTGTGTAGAAGTCAATTAGAAGTGATTCCGACAACTTTTGCTCGGCGTGGTTCCGGTACTCCGAGCAAATTTTCAAGAAATAACTCCGCAGGGATGTTCCTAGTAGGCCTAGAACTCGATATCCGGGACGAGTTTGCGTTTGAACGGAGTTTGGCGGTGTAATTTGACGAGAAATAGATGAAACTCACATTTACTCTCTCTTCTCGGTCGAAGGAAATATCAAGAATGATTTAATTTTGATCAAGAAGGGAGTTATATATAAGTGAGGTGGTGGTGGGGGGGCGCGGTGCGCCACCCATCGCGCCAGGCTGGAGGTGCGGCGTGGCGCGGCGCCCCGTGCGCCTGGCCTCCGGCTTCGGTCTCCTGCCCGCTCGATGCCGTGTTCGTATACTCAACTCCCGGGCCCTTTCTCGCATGCGTCGTATTTCAAAACTCTCAACATACGCACGCACGCGTTCGCTAAATGATAGAAACTTACGGGGTGTAACAGTTATACCCACTCAGTGCTTCTAGAAGTGAGGCAATTATTGAATTCCCAGTCCTGAAGGTTTTTTCTGAAGATTGGAGACCAACTGTTGTCTTCCCTGCATCGAGCAATGCTAGCTTCTCTGTAGCTGGCAATCTAGCAACTTGGAATAAACCGGAAAGGATTCGTTCAAAGTTGTGTCCCCAAGCCAGTTGTCTTGCCAGAATCTAACATGTGTTCCTTTCCCTGGCATGAAAGAAACTAACTGAAAGTTCATTTTGCAAGCTGCTGACATGTTTCCAGTACCTAACACCATGAGGTTCATTGCTTCCTTTAAGGCACTAGTGGTTTTGGATGTCATATTTAGCACTTAGCAATAATGATATCCTTCCAGTATCTTGCCTCAGTTTGGTTATACCTCCATAGTCACTTCATTAGCATGCTTTAGTTGTGGAACTTTAGATTTCTAATACCTAGTCCCCGCTGTGACTTCGGTTGAATTACTCTTTCCGATTTCAATTTTGTGTCTGACTGTTTCCTCCCACAGGAATCTTCTTCTCAATCTGTCTATCTGCTTTAAAACTGAGCTTGGCATAGGGAAGAGTTACATGTAGTATGTAGGGATGTTGTCTAGGACACTATTAATTAGAGTGAGCCTGCCACCCATAGAGAGATATTGCATCTGCCGTGTTGCTAATCTTCTTTCCAGTTTTTTGATGACTCCATTCGAAATATCAACAGATCTGATGGCTCCTAGGGATAATCCCAGGTAGGTGGTTGGAAATGAACCAGTTTTGCAGTTTAGGATTTCTGCCAGCTCTTCTAGGTTGCGAACAACATTTACTGAGTAGATGATGCTTTTGTTCATATTGGTGTGTAATCCAAAAATGGTTTCAAAAACCAAAAGAGTAAGGTTGAGATTAGACACCTATTGTCTGTCTGCTCCACAAAAAATCAAGGTGTCATCTGCATACTAAAGATGGGAAACAATGATTGTAGTGGTTGTATTCCTGCCTATCTGGAACCCCTGAATCCATCGTAATTCTTTTTCCTTATCCAATAACTGTGTGAGACCCGCTGTGGCTAGTATAATAAGGAATGAGGGGATGGGATCTCCTTGTCTAAGACCCTTTTGTGAGAAGAAAAATCACACTGGGTTTCTGTTTATCAAGATAGAGTATTTCACCGTTGATATGCAGAAGTAACTCCAACTTATCCACCAAATTTCCGAATCCCATCTTCTTTAGGATATTGACTAAGCAAGCCCAGTTTAATTGATCAAAAGCCTTTTCAATATCCAATTTGCGAAGAATTCTATTGTCCCCACTTTTGATTTTCCAGTCTGGCACCTCATTTGCAATCAATGAAGCATTTGGAATTGGTCTGTTTTTCATGAAAGCACACTGTTGGCCTGAAATTCGTTCCCCAACCACCTTCCATCTTTCAACTAGAATTTTTTCCACAAGCTTGTAAAATCCTATTAAGCTTATGGGCCTGAAATATCCAAGTTCTATTGCCCCCCTCTTTTTTGGGATGAGTGCAATGAATATGGCATTACAAGATCTCACCAACTGACAGTTTTGATGGAAGTAGTTAAGAGCTTCCAAATGTGCCTTTAGAAGTCTCAACAGTTCTGGAAAAAAGCTATGTTAAATCCATCTGGACCTGGTTCTTTGTCAGGGGCATATGATCTGAGTGCTGCAGAGATCAGTAAAACGCACTTCTAGCTCCTCTTTTCTCTGTAGTGAGTGTAGCCAGCCCCTCCAAATCTGCTGAGGGTCTCCAAGGTTTTGTCTCTTTGTAAAGCTCCTGATAATAAGTCAAGATACCATTACTGATTCTTCCTTTGTCCTCAAGTATGTCATCACCTACTTTTAGTTTGTGAATACAGTTGTTTCTTGTGTGGTGTTGGCCATCCTCTGGAAATTTTGTGTTCTTGTCTCCCTCTTTCAACCACAAGCATCTGGATTTTTTTCTCCAGAATATTTCTTCTGCAATTGCAATTTACTGTAACTCCCATCTCAGGCTAAGTGTCAATACTTTTTCATCTGAGGTATGAGGTCTGTGTTCAACAATTTGCTCCAGCCTCTCCAACTCCAGTATGCCTTGGATCTTCTTGTATTTATTTTGCCATAAACTTTCCAATTCCATCTTGTGATAACTTTCTTAAGATTTCTTTGCTTCTGAGATACGATAAAATCTGGAGTGCCCATTACTGAGTAAGAATCCCACCAACCTTTTACCAACTCTACAAAACCCTTGGCTTGTAACCACACATTTTTGATTTTGAAGTAAGGTGTGACCTTCCACTCCTCACTTTCCAGAGCAACTGGCTTGTGACCTGAGAAAACTCTAGGCAGAGCATATTGTTTTATGGCATTGAACATCTAACTCCATACAGGTGAAAATAAAAACCTATCAATTCTTAAGGCTTGGAGAAAATCCTCCCCTCTTGACCAGGTGTATTGTGTGCCTTGAAGTGGAGGGTTAATCAGATCTAAATCTAGAATGGTGTTGGAGAATTCCATTATTCCACTGGATCTCCTATTGCAGTTGAGTCCAGACATTGAAATCACCCCCAATTCCCAAAGATCAGACCCCAGATCAGAGTATCAGACCACAATCCCCTTAGACATGCAAGTTCATGCCACAACTCAGTTCTTTCAGATTTAGTATGGGGGGCCATATACCCTAGAGAAAACCCATTTGAAAAATCATCTGTCAAACTTCCAAATCTACACGAAAGGAAAAAAAACCAGCTTTTGAATCAACACACTTCCAGGCTTTTTTGTCCCACATAATTAGAATCCCCCTTTGGTACCAAGTTCTGTCAATCCACCTATTCCCCCAAATCTGTCTGATCAGTGAAGTGTTCCCTTCCTCTATCTTAGTCTCCTATAGAGATATGATATCTATCCCCCACTTGTGAATAAGAGATTTCAAAGTGCTTCTCTTATCTTTATTGTTGAGCCCCTGCACATTCCAGCTGAGAAGTTTTACTCTCATCTTGAGTGTGCTTTTTGAGACCTGCCCCTTTCCTTCTTCCCATCGCTATCTAGGAGTCCCCAATTTAATCTTTTAAGTTCAGTATCTGCTTTATTCTTCCCTTTTTTTGATTCCCTCGTCTTCTTTTCTTGTTCTTGAGTTTGGATTTTCTTCCTTTCTTCAATTCTCACAATTATGCCCAGAATTTTGATGTTCGAATCCAAGAACATTCATCCCCAAAGCCTTGCAAGCTTTCATCATTGTATACTTTGTCCACTTTGAGGTTTCCATCACTGATGGAGTATCCACTAGTTTGCATAAATCTTCACTTCCATGTCATGGTAGTGGAAGGTAACCATTGAGAGAAAGAGAAGAAACACCGGAGTCTGATTCACCGAGTGTTGGGGAAATTGCATGTTGCGTGGTGGAACAGAGAGATTGATTAGCTCGGCTTCATCATCAGCACCATGCTCTAATAGGGTTTCTTCTGTTGTATCCAAAGCATTGCAACTGAGGGACTGAAATTTCACAGAGAAAGGGTCGAAGGAGACTATTTCATGCTGTGAGGAGAGCTTGAGGATCCAAGGGTTGATTTTAGAATCTGTAGTTCTCCAGAACTTTGCCTTGTTGGGTCTAAAATGTTGCTTGCCCCTATTTGGGCCTTGGAGTAATATCCATTATCAAAGCTGAAGTCTTCTTCCCCTTTGAGTTTCTCCTTTTATTTGAATATTCACTTAAAAGACCCGGCCCATTAACTGAAGACTTTGTTTTGTTTAATCCTCTAGCATGTGCTGTCACTTGCTCTGCACGTGCCCTACTTGTGGATGCGATATCCTCGTATCTTGTGGGATACGAGGCTTCTGGCGCTGTTGCTTTCTCTGTCATTGCCGACCCAAGGAGTTGTCCAACGGGCAAAGGTTTTGTCCGGTTCTTCATCACAATCGAGAATTCAAAGTCGAATCTTCCAATTCGAAATTCAAAATTGCTGGAATCTTCCTGTTGTAGTTCCTGACACATATGCGAGCCCAATAAAGGTGGGTTTTATTCTGTGTCCTCGTCGGCTTCGATAAGCCACCACATTCGTGTCCTCCCAGTTGACAAGGCTTATATACTTTTCATATGTCATATTATTTTCATGACGGGTAAGCCAACCTCCCGCTTACTATGGTAATCATATTATATGCCATGTTCTTTACATGTTGGGTAAGCCAACCTCTCGCTACCAGGGCAAACCATGTTATAAGTCATATCCTTTTCATGAAGGGTAGGTCAACCTCCCGCTTACCAGGCCTTTGTCTATTTCATTTCCTTTATGCCTTTTTTAGCCTTGTCTCATTTCATTTAATTATTTGATACTCATGGCCTCAAACATCAGTCTCGACATGAATCAATCCATGACTTTCAAGCAAAGGATATTATCCACATTTAACATCAAATGAATTGATTATGGTATAATTTTAAAAGGTATTTAGGATTTTAGAAATTTTGGTCATATTGAGTTATATAACGCCCCACACTGGATATGACATTCAAAGGGGCTAGTCTTGTACCATATACTGCTTGTATACTGGGGATTTTCCCATGATTAATAATATTATTTACCTCTATCAAAGAATAATATTGTGCTATTCCAACAGTTGGCCTAAAGTTATCCATTAGTTTTTTTAGAATTTGCTATGATATTAGGTCAAGTATTTGACACACTTATTTTGACACTTGCTAGTATGCATTAAAGTCCACGTTTGAACCCAAAACTGGATACAGGTGTTGAAGGGAATTCGGTTACATAATATGCCGTATCCACTATAAAGATGCATCTAAAGGGATTTATAGAAGTCCTGGGCATTTCCAATCGTTATTTTAAGGGATAATTTCAGACATTACCCCTTAGGTTGCGCTTTGTAACAGTAACTTCTTTTGCAGTTTACAATATTAACTTATTTTGATTTTTCTATAACAATTCTATTAATTTAGTTGCCACTAATGTCAAACAATTATAATCTGACTAATCTTCTCTTTTCAATACTTTTATTAAACTCTTCTAATTAATTGATTTTATGAATATCTTCTCTAACTAATAACGGATGATTACCTGCTGATTCAAGATTCCTTACTGCTGTTGATTTCTATACTTGTAGTTCTTCTTTAGGAATTGGTGCAACTTTCTCCTCCTATTTAGGTTCTGTTTGATAGTCATTATTTTTTTCAAGGTTATCTTGTTGATACGTGTTATGTAGATATTTTGTATAAATACTCTGCCATATGATCAAATAATATAATCACATTATTTCTCATATTTTGTTCTCTTTATGGTATTAGAGCTACCCTAGACCCCCACGAGTTAATCCTTTATATTTTTCTTACTCGCCCAAACACTCAAATGGCCCCTAATATTTCTGTAACCAACACTGATGGAGTCAACAACACCATTACTATTATCCAATTCAATCCAGTTACACAACTGCCCATAAAATTAACCGGCAGTCACAATTTCTCCTTGTGGAAAGCTCAAGTGTCCATGCTTAAGCGTGGTCACAATCTCTATGGGCATCTCAATGGCTCCATTCCAGCCTCTACTCGCACCATCTCTCAAAACAATCAAGATGTCGATAACCCTGAGCTTGTTCCTTGGTTTCGCCAAGATCAGTTAATTCAAAATGCTATCTTGGCCTCCGTTGATCAAACACATGCCCCCGCTATTGCTGTTGCAGTCTTCGCCAAAGCTGCCTGGGATGCTTTGGATACTGCGTATGTGAACAAATCTCAAACACGAATATTCATCTTGCAAGATCGATTGCCCGCGTCACTAAAGACTCTCGTCTGGTCATGGACTATCTTCATCAAGTTCGATCACTTTGTGATGAACTTGCAACTGCGATGCGCCTGGATCAAACTCGGAGCTTATTTTTAAAATTCTTAGGGGACTAGGATATGAAATTCGAGAACTCTCTGCTGCCACTCGTGCTTGAGGTTCTACTATTTCCTACGAAGAGCTATACGAAAAGCTTTTGGATCATAAGCTTTTTCTGTGGCATGAGGAAGAAAAAAAGCCGCTATCAACTCCTATTACGGCTGCTGTAGCACAAAAGACAACCTCAACTCCTCCTCACCAAGGTAACAATCCTAACTCCAGCAATCATCGTGTGTGAATACTCCTGCCAACACTCAGTAATGGCAAGCACAACCATGGCACTCACGAAGAAACAACCAGAAGTCAGCCCTTTGACAAAAACCTTTGCTGACCAACTATGTGATCGCGTAGGTCATTCTGCTAGAGTCTGCAGATCACAATCACATAACCATTTGCAAGATCGTGCAAACTTTGCTGCTTACTCCATACCCTTCGCTTCCATATTTTGGCCCCTCGGATATTTTGTGACAATGTTAGTACCACCTACATTTGCGTCAAATCCGATGTTTCATAGTCGGATGAAGCATGTTGCTATTGATTTTCACTTTGTTCGTGAACAAGTTCAAAACAATGATATAGAAGTTCAACACCTTCACCTGGTTGATCAAGTTGCAGATATTCTTACCAAACCACTTCCAAGAACCTCTTTTGTCAAGCAATTTTCCAAGTTGGGTGTTGTTGACACCACCAACTTGCGGGGGCATAATAGGGGATGATTACCTTCTGGCTCAAGATTCCTTACTGCTGTAGATTTCTATTCTGGTAGTTCCTTATCTCGAGGAATTTGTTGCAACTCTCTCCTCCTATTTAAGTTCTGTTTGATAGTCGTTATCTTTTTCAAGGTTATCTTGTTGATACGGGTGATGTACATATTCTGTATAAATACTCTGCCATATGATCGAATAATATAATCGCATTATTTCCCATCTTCTGTTCTCTTTACTAACAACTTTTTAAGAATAGAAAACCTAATTACTTGGCTCGAAAATTTCCTCGAATTTTCTTTGCAAAAACTGATTCTACGTTCTTCTTCCTATTACTCTTTGATCTTTTTTGCAAGAGTGACAACCGTACCTATCTTTCAAAAATGAGAGTGAACTAGGTTTTCACTTTGTTTGCTAAAATTTATTTATTTTTCTCTCTTTTCTATATACCAAAAGCTATAAATATGATAAGAAAAGATATAAAACCCCAGTACAGAGAAAGCGAAGTAAGTTACAATTTACCGTCAAGTTGGTTGTGCTCAATAGGTGGATCTGCATTAGTCCAAGCATTAGCTTTAGCTTCAGCTTTTTCTCTGTTCAGCCTTGAACCATTAGTACCACCATTTTCTCCGAGATTTCACAAAATGCTATTTGCAACATAACCGAATTTATTACCGATTGTGGCTGATCTTCGAAGTGTGATAATGCCTTTAGTGGCTGTTCTTAAAGAAAAGATATAATTCTTTCATAGTGCAACTTCAAGGAAAAGAAATGCCAGATTGATACTTGATAGATTCATCTTTGAAATAGATATACAACTATTGCAAATAGTAAAACATATGCTTGCAATATAAAGGTGTATTCCTAAAAGATGATAAGTCTATGTATTATGTTTCTACTAAAGGAAATCTTTAAAAAGAATGTTTACAAAATTAACAAACAAAGAGTATATTGAAAAGGGAAAATTAATCCGATTGATAAAGATATCAAAATAAGGGAACTACGCATAATATCATAAACCAATTAGAGAGGTTAGTGTTATTGAGCAACCTTATTTAATGTTTTGAGTTGGATATTTAGATTCTTTGAGTATTTTGCCATTATCACTACATTTAGAATCCAAGTTAAGTGGATATTCCAAATTCAGGTTTTGGAATAGTCTGCATTCTAAAATTTGTTATGGCATATACCAGTCCTAGGAAAGACACAGGTAGACTCACGATTTTGAGTTTATGGGTTTTAGATTTTACAAAAGACAGTCTGCGGGGTTATACATATGAAGTGGGTTCTCAAACAAATACAGGGTCTGGATCAAAACTGTTGGGTTCTGTGGAACCCCTATGTAGAACTTTAGTTCCACCCCCGAGGAAAGAGTTACAAGGTAGATATCGGATGCCATCACGACTTTGATTCCTTTGTATTCTGCTAGTACATGTAAATCAGGACTATAGGTTAAGTGCTAAATTAGGTTATCAAACTACCCCTTAACTTGCACTCTTATTACCAATAGATATAATGCCAACTTTTAGTTTAAGCAATATCTTTTTTACTTGTGTTAATGCAGCTGTATGCAAAAGGCAAAGTATGATATTGGGGAAGAGGCTGTCAACCGTTTCTCTTTGCCTCCAGAAGACAAAGCTACACTAGAGCTGGCTGAATGGGTAGATAGCGCCTTTGGAAGAGCATCTGTATGTTCCTTATCTGCTGACTGTATGTGTATCAATTGATATCTTGTGCAGAACTTCTGTCTTTAACATATATTTTATGATGTCTCCCCAAAATGTTTTTATTAATTAAGCAAGTTGAACATCCAAGGTGAGAACCATGAGGTCTCAGGTTCAATTCCCAGTCGGAGGCAAAAAATACTAGGTGATTCCTCCCATCTGTCCAAGCCTTGGTGGAAAGAGTTATCCGGTATCTGTGCTGGTGGGAGATAGTAGGTACCCCGTGAAATTAGTCGAGGTGCAGGCAAGCTGGATCAGACACAATGGTTATCCCAAAAAAAATAAAAATTTAAGCAAGTTGATGTTGGACTTTCTTTTAAGACCACCTTCATAAAACTGATGCTAAATTGACCAATTTGTGATTATGAGATGCAAAGGTTTCTGCATCTGTGAAGTAGGTTATCTCCAGCAATGTTATAGCAGTTTACAGTACAAGGATTATTCAGAATTCGATTCCTGCAATATTGTGCTTTCTCTAAGTTGTTTTGATTTTTTGTTTGCACAAAAAAATAAAAAAGTCAAGGATTGCTTAGGTCTAGGGAGTTTCCAGTGTCTTTTTTTACTTTGGAAATATGGTTTAAAGATAGTGCCTACATACTATATTACATAGAGAGAAATAACGAGCCTGTGGAGAGAAAACAATTTTATCAAGATTAGAAGAATATGTATTGTTTTATAATTTTTTGAGCATGTATGAGTTCCCTAACAGCTTAAGGGTTTATATGAACTGATCACACAGTTTATTATTGGCGCAACCTTTCACAAAAAAGAACTTTCATGCACTTGGCCTATAAAAAGAATTAGGCCGGCATGTGAGGAAGCATTGGAAATATAGTTAAATAAAAGTGTACCTTCTATGGCTTAAACTGTTACATGAGGTGATTGCAAAATTCAGTTATTATTATCACTGTCATCAGCATTATTATTTGACAATTATTACAACAACAAAAAAATCACTTCAATTGTGAACTAGTTGGTCTGCTATGTGAATCCTCAATATCTACTCCGCTTCTTTTGGGCGTATTTCTTTCAAGGCTTCAGGTATTTTACTGACCAATGATAAAATCCATCCTAGTTGCTGTTCAATTCTTTCAAGACTGTATATTCTTTTGTGATCAACAACAGTGTATAAGTATTATAAGTTTCCCATGTTGGATTCCAGGAACTGACGTTTCTTTAGTTTCTTTAGTTTTTCCATGTTGGATCTGATATGAATCCAGGAAGTGATGCTTTTACTCAATTTCAATAATCTGCGTGAATTATTTATCTCTGGTCTTCATTCTTCTTCTTCTTCTTTTTTTTTTTTTAATTTTAAATAATGAACAGAGACTTAATACTTCAGTTTTCTGAGCTTAGGATTCTTGATATGATATGCTCTTCGTGTGGTGGCCATCTTGTAAGTTCCTGAAGTTTAGATTTAAAAGGATTGACTATGCTTTCAACTTGGATAATGGATGATGGGTGTTGAAATATGTAATCATCTTATCTAAAAGTTTAAGTTGGTAGAGAGAACACAATTTTGTTTATTTAATTGTCTTTCAACATGCCACCTCACATGTGACCTAGTTCTTTTTAATGGGCTATGCGTGTGGAAATTCTTTTTGCTAATGGGTGGCAGTGAGACTCGAACTCAGGACTTTTGTTTGCTCTAGTACCAAGTTGTGTGACCATCTCATCTTAAAGCATAAGCTGTTATGGAGGAGCATATTTTTATTTGTAATGACTAGTGCTTCATATGGTTCCAGAAGGTGGAACATTGGTTTCCTTGCTCAGGTTTTGCATTGTGGGATAGGGACTCTCCCTGATACTTATCTGGCTTTACCTTTAGGCCTTGAATAAGGGTATAATGTGTGGAATCCGGTTCTTCAAAAGGTTGAGAAGAGGCTTGCGGGTTGCAGAAAAGGTATTTGTCCATCGGAGGGAAGGAAGTGCATACTGAGAGCACCTTATGGAACATCCCCACCTTATGGACTTTTGTTTGCTCTAGTACCAAGTTGTGTGACCATCTCATCTTAAAGCTTAAGCTGTTATGGAGGAGCATATTTTTATTTGTAATGACTAGTGCTTCATATGGTTCCAGAAGGTGGAACATTGGTTTCCTTGCTCAGGTTTTGCATTGTGGGATAGGGACTCTCCCTGCTACTTTTCTGGGTTTACCTTTAGGCCTTGAATAAGGGTATAATGTGTGGAATTCGGTTCTTCAAAAGGTTGAGAAGAGGCTTGCGGGTTGCAGAAAAGGTATTTGTCCATCGGAGGGAAGGAAGTGCATACTGAGAGCACCTTATGGAACATCCCCACGTATTTCATGCTCCCATCAGTGTCACAGAAAAATTGAAAAGGCTTTAAAGAAATTTTCTTTGGTATTCGGCAGATGAGGTAAGGAAGTATCTTTTGGTTTTAGGGGAGACCATGACAACTCCTAAGAGCTGGGGAGGGTTGGGAGTAAAAGATTTAAGAGTCTTCAACAATGCTTTGTTGGGAAAATGGTTGTGGAGAGGGTGGAGGTCCTTTTGGAGAGGGGTGATAGTAGATAAATATGGGGTGATGGAAGGTAGTTGGAGAACTAATATGTTGGCTTTTGGGTGCGGAGTGTGTAGGAATATCATGAAGGGACGGGTAAATTTTTTGAAAACATATCTTTCAAGGTAGGGAATGTAAGAAGATTTAGCTTTTGGGCAGATGTTTTGGTGTGGAAAAATGTTGCTAAAAGATGAGTTTCTGAGCATTTATAAGGTTTCCCTGCTACTTATCTGGGTTTACCTTTAGGCCTTGAATAAGGGTATAATGTGTGGAATTCGGTTGTTCAAAAGGTTGAGAAGAGGCTTGCGGGTTGCAGAAAAGGTATTTGTCCATCGGAGGGAAGGAAGTGCATACTGAGAGCACCTTATGGAACATCCCCACGTATTTCATGCTCCCATCAGTGTCACAGAAAAATTGAAAAGGCTTTAAAGAAATTTTCTTTGGTATTCGGCAGATGAGGTAAGGAAGTATCTTTTGGTTTTAGGGGAGACCATGACAACTCCTAAGAGCTGGGGAGGGTTGGGAGTAAAAGATTTAAGAGTCTTCAACAATGCTTTGTTGGGAAAATGGTTGTGGAGAGGGTGGAGGTCCTTTTGGAGAGGGGTGATAGTAGATAAATATGGGGTGATGGAAGGTAGTTGGAGAACTAATATGTTGGCTTTTGGGTGCGGAGTGTGTAGGAATATCATGAAGGGACGGGTAAATTTTTTGAAAACATATCTTTCAAGGTAGGGAATGTAAGAAGATTTAGCTTTTGGGCAGATGTTTTGGTGTGGAAAAATGTTGCTAAAAGATGAGTTTCTGAGCATTTATAAGGTTTCCCTGCTACTTATCTGGGTTTACCTTTAGGCCTTGAATAAGGGTATAATGTGTGGAATTCGGTTGTTCAAAAGGTTGAGAAGAGGCTTGCGGGTTGCAGAAAAGGTATTTGTCCATCGGAGGGAAGGAAGTGCATACTGAGAGCACCTTATGGAACATCCCCACGTATTTCATGCTCCCATCAGTGTCACAGAAAAATTGAAAAGGCTTTAAAGAAATTTTCTTTGGTATTCGGCAGATGAGGTAAGGAAGTATCTTTTGGTTTTAGGGGAGACCATGACAACTCCTAAGAGCTGGGGAGGGTTGGGAGTAAAAGATTTAAGAGTCTTCAACAATGCTTTGTTGGGAAAATGGTTGTGGAGAGGGTGGAGGTCCTTTTGGAGAGGGGTGATAGTAGATAAATATGGGGTGATGGAAGGTAGTTGGAGAACTAATATGTTGGCTTTTGGGTGCGGAGTGTGTAGGAATATCATGAAGGGACGGGTAAATTTTTTGAAAACATATCTTTCAAGGTAGGGAATGTAAGAAGATTTAGCTTTTGGGCAGATGTTTTGGTGTGGAAAAATGTTGCTAAAAGATGAGTTTCTGAGCATTTATAAGGTTTCCCTGCTACTTATCTGGGTTTACCTTTAGGCCTTGAATAAGGGTATAATGTGTGGAATTCGGTTGTTCAAAAGGTTGAGAAGAGGCTTGCGGGTTGCAGAAAAGGTATTTGTCCATCGGAGGGAAGGAAGTGCATACTGAGAGCACCTTATGGAACATCCCCACGTATTTCATGCTCCCATCAGTGTCACAGAAAAATTGAAAAGGCTTTAAAGAAATTTTCTTTGGTATTCGGCAGATGAGGTAAGGAAGTATCTTTTGGTTTTAGGGGAGACCATGACAACTCCTAAGAGCTGGGGAGGGTTGGGAGTAAAAGATTTAAGAGTCTTCAACAATGCTTTGTTGGGAAAATGGTTGTGGAGAGGGTGGAGGTCCTTTTGGAGAGGGGTGATAGTAGATAAATATGGGGTGATGGAAGGTAGTTGGAGAACTAATATGTTGGCTTTTGGGTGCGGAGTGTGTAGGAATATCATGAAGGGACGGGTAAATTTTTTGAAAATGTATCTTTCAAGGTAGGGAATGTAAGAAGATTTAGCTTTTGGGCAGATGTTTTGGTGTGGAAAAATGTTGCTAAAAGATGAGTTTCTGAGCATTTATAAGGTTTCATGTCAAAGAGAGGCAGTAATCCAACACATAAGGGGGACACAAAGGGGAGAAATGTTTTGGGATTTGAGGTTCAGGAGGGACTTTTAGGATTGGGAAGTAGATGAGTTTCAAAGGATGTTATCTCTACTCCATCAATAATGTGAGCCCGTTGATAGACTCATACTATGAGATGGAGTTTGGGGAATAATTGTGTTTTCTATCAAGTCCTTTTGTGAGAAGCTTTTGGTGAGGTGAAGGAGGCTTTTCCTATAAAGGCTATTTGGATTCTTAAGGTGCTGAGGAAGATGTGCTTTTTCACTTGGCTAACTGCTAAAAAGGTGATTTTGATGGCGGAAAATCTTAGTAAAAAGAAAGGTTGTTTGCATTAGCTGGTCTTACTTGTGCAACGAGGCGGACGAAGAGGTAGATCATCTCCTTCTACATTGTAGTTTGACCACGAGACTATGGTGGGATATGTTTAGCTGCACGGAAAATCTTAGGAAAAGAAAGGTTGTTTGCATTAGCTGGTGTTACTTATGGAAGGAGGTGGACGAAGAGGTAGATCATCTCCTTTTACATTGTAGTTTGACCACGAGATTGTGGTCGGATATGTTTAGCTGGTTTGGTATGTCTTGGGCGAAGCCGAGATCTGTGAAGGACCTGTTGTTTTTCCAAAAAGCTAGGAGAAGCCTGAGAAGGTATAGGGCTTGGAATGTTGTTCCTATGGCATTGATGTGGATTGTCCGTAGAGAGAGAGAGAAACATGAGGGCTTTCGAAGGGGTAGAAGCGAGTTTTGGATAGTTGAGGAATAGTCTCCGATCCCTTATTTGTTTTTGGTGAATCCATGTAGTTCCGGGTCGTATAGTGGAATGGGTCTCTTTTGTGGAGAACCATATCTTTTTGTAATTTTTCTTTAGGTATATTTCTTCTATACGTCAGATTTTAGCCTTGTGATTTATGAAATCGTTTACCTGATAAAAAAAATGGTTCTTGAAGCAGCTGCAATATTAACTGCAACAACACTTCTGGTAAATTACTGACCGATATGGATAAATATCAATTTAATAAGGATTCTTTGCAATATCAGGACTTCCTATTTTATTGTCAATTGCGGAAATATTTGTTTTGATGCAATCCTCTCAGATAATCCTATTTAATTTTGCTGCATGGTGTTACTGTCTTTGTTGAATGAGGATGGTTGTCAACTAAGTGGACTTATTTTATGCATAGTGGAGGCAACTTTCAGCTTGTAGACAATTTTAAAATGTACTTGTCATTATCATTTTTCAGGTTGAAGATGCTGTTTGCCGTGCTGCTGATGGAACTTCTCCCCTTCAAGAACTGGATTTCTCTTCTTTACGTGCTCAACTAGGTCCTCTACCAGCTGTAAGACTCCCTGTTCATCTTCTTGGTCTCTTTTCCCTCATTTTTATGTTTCTATGCAGGTCAATATGCCTACTCGTTTTTTCATGGGTGAAGTTGTACGCTGACATGTTTGCCTTTTCTTTTAAGATTCTCCTGTGTGTTGATATAGCCGCAACTTCTGCAAAATCTTCAAACATATCCTGGAAGCTGTTAAGTCAGGTATGTACCACAACTGCACTTGGAACTGCATAGTACAATTCTACGATTGCTTTAATTCTAGTTCGGTCATCATTTCTATGTCTTTCCTGTTTCTTCTTTCTTGATTGGGGTTGACCTTCTTGCTAATTTCATGATGATCATGGAATGTCTTTCCTAGTGAACATAACCCAATTCACCAATGGCTCCTATTGTCTGGTGATCCTTGGTCTTGATATGGAGTATTTGGATTTAACTGTTTTGTTGCATATAGCGGGCATGATTGACTTTAAATAGCCTGATCTATCGCTGTTCAGCTTATGTTTGACTGGTGAATGCGGAAAAAACCAAGAATTTTCTTCTACAAGTTCTTGAATTTAAGAGTTAAGATTCATGAAAGGAAATCGAGTCCTCTTGCTAGCCTTCTGCATATGTAGAAGCAGCTGATGTATCATAAGGTGCGCAGATCTACTCCTTGAAATTGAAGCTTCTGGGTCAGAAAGACCTGCCTGTGTTGGAGCTTTGGCTTTGGGATGACTATTCCCATCACAAGGCGATGAAAAATACTTTAACATGGCTCACGTGGTTTTAGAATAATCCTAAAGCTTGAGCTTTTTCATAGAGAAACTTCTATGAGAACCAACCCTCATTCCCAACTACAAACTAATTTAGGAAAAGTGACTGTGTACCTATTGATGCTTAAAAGTTCATAAATTAGATTACCACAATGCCGATAAGACATGTAAAAAAAGTTTATAAAATTGGTTATTTCAGGACTCTCAGGAAAGCTAGAATATCTGGCTTTATTTTTATTACCAGGAGTTTTATTCATACCCAACAAATGTGGTTTATAAAATAATGCCCTTGATGGAATTTGTTTTTAAAAAAAAAAATCCTCAGCACTCCTCAAGTTGGTTAATGTCGTAGCTAGGATGTGAGCAAACTCTAATTTAATAGCCAATTTCTCCTTGATAAAGTTTCATCAACTTCAACAAAAAAACTCATTAGAAATAATGTCTAGAGAGAGGCTCCTACTTCTCTCTAGAATCAAGGAAACTGGAACTAAGGTCTTTAAAAGAAAGTGTAGAATAGCCAGTATTAAAGCTAGGGAGAAGATGTAACAAGGTGGAATCAGATAGGGAACCTTGTTTTTCGCTATCCAGTGAATATAGCCAAAGGAGAAAAACATTCTTGAAAACTAGCTTGGTTGGGCCTTTCCCAAAATGGGTGTGCTCACCCGACAATGTCGGAAACTGGGTAGCGACTGTTTGGGATGTAGCTAATTGGCTGAAGGTTACTCAACTGGAGGATTCTCAGTTTCTTTTTCATTTGTAGATGGGTTTTGAGCCACTGAAGTTTTTCAAAGTGGAAGAAGGTGGATGGGTGACAACTTCTTGAAGTTGGAAGGAACATTTTGGGTGTGATGATCCATGGTTTACCAGAGACTGTGGTGGATCTCCCAATCCATCTTTGGTGTTTAGACCTCTTTAAGAAGGTGGGTGACCTGTGTATGGGATTCATAGATGCTGTTTATAGTGTCCATGATCTTTCTAGATCTAGAATAGTGATGAAGAAGGGGGGAGGATACTTGTATGAACGTGGTTCGCTAAAATAAAGGACTGGGTCGAAGAATATTTAATGAATTGAACCAGAAAAACTCCCCGCCCCACTTTAACACTGCGTGCAACCAAAACTTGGCCAAAATAACATTGGTTTTCCTCGGGGAAAATGGTCGCAATGATCGCATAGGCTTGGTTTTGAAGCTCTTTCTGAGGATCACTCTTTTGAAAAAGGTCATGCAGACCTGGGGAGGAAAAAGACCAAGGCTTTAACCCTTTGTTTGGATGGTGGTTACTCATGGTATAGTATGGTATTGTTACTAAAAGTACCTTGTTTGTTTTGATTGTTGCTTAAAATATATGATATGGTATGGTTTGATTCCATTGTTAGGTAACCATGAAAAACCTTGCTTTGTTAAACCACCAATTTGGTGTAATCCTATTGTTTTCAAATTTTTCTTTCCAATTATGCCCTTACTTAATATTACATAATCCTATTTTACCCTTTATCCTATATTATTTAACTCCACTTAAAAATCCTACCCTATATAGTCTTCTGGGTTCAGTCTTCTCTTTTTCTAGGTTTGATTTCTTAAACTTCTTACAAGTCTGCTTGCTTTTTTGTTGAAATCCGAGTACATTTACTTTGACCTGTTTTTTTGTTAAATTTATTAGAATTTGCGTGAATTTAATAACTTAATATTTTTACAAGGCATAATTTGTGACAAATTGGCAGAAAAAAATTGTCTTAAATTATTTTATTAGTAATCATTGATGAATTTAACATATATAATAATTTAGGGCATTTTAGTAAACTTACCCGTTAGGATACAATCAAACCAAACATTAAAAATGTTATTAGACAGTAGCATATGATACAATATATCCAAATAATATATTCACATTACATTACAGGACAATACCACACAATACAGTACTGTACATTATGAAACCATGGGTAACCACAATTCAAACAAAGTGTAAGGGCAATGGAGGACGATCATTGCTGTGGGTGGGGGTGGGGGGAGCTTGGTGCCTCTTTCTTCTCAGCCTAAACAACCCGAAAGTGGATCTGCTCCTATCCACGACGGCGAAAAAGTGGCAGAAGCTGCTGGTAGCATCTCAGGCGAACTGATTTTGAGCTCAAGCTTGGTCATTGCGGGCAGAAAAGATAGGGGTAGGGGTCGGAATCTCTTGGGAAAGGATAAAGAAGCTTTGAGGGTTGCTGGCAAGCTCGAAATGACAACTCTAGGGGCTTCTACCAGTAGTTCCATCAATTTTGACGGAAGGCTGGGATGCTCGTCTACTTTCCAGCTAGGTTTGAACATGTTGGGGAAGGGGGGAAAGTAGGTGAAAGTAGTCACAGGAGCAACTTCTTTCGAGGAGGGACTTCTACAGGTTCTCTGGAACCTGGTAAGGACTATGGTTGTTTACCATTATTGGCAGGGTGAACCTGGGAGAGGAAAACAGGCACAACCCTTAGCTTCCATAGGAGGGAATTAGAGCATTCCAATTGGGTGGCGGAGAAGTACTTAAATTTTTTGGAAAATTTCAGGGTGTTTCCTTTGAAGGAAAGAATGACAGAGTTTTAGAATTGTTAATGAAGATAGAACAACAAATGATTAGAGTATGTTTTGTTGTCTCGACCCGAGTTTACACCCTAGCCGTAACACGGGGCCTAGAACCACGAATGGCCCCAAGTCGACCCATGGCATAATCATAGCATGATACTAACAGAATAACAACTAACAAAATCATAATTGAGCGGAGGCTAACTAAAAGAGTCTAATCAACACCATAAGCACATAGTCTATTAAAACACTGAATCATAAGTTGAATCTGTCTATACATGTTTGAAAGCCTCTACTAAACTGATGAGCTGTTGGGACATGTCCCCAGCTAACTCCTAAAGTATGAAACTGAAATAGGAAAATCACAAATCTTGTCCTCGGTAGATGAGGACTCACTACTGACAGTTGAGGTGGGAATAGAGCGTGTCTAACCGCGAGGCTGAGTCTGAAAACCTGGATCTATATCATAAAACTTTATAGCACAAAAGTATGCGGTCAGTACTTCGAATGTACTGAGTGTATGAGAAACGTAAATGTACTGAGAGAAAGTAAGTTGACTATGTAACTGAACGTATAATTGAGCTGAAGTACAATGACCCTATCTGAAATGTATAGATACTGATGAGATGTGCTTATTGAAAACATTTTAAATAAAATACAAGTAAAGCTGATGCATAAGGGTCCTGTACGTGCACTGAGAATTGAACTATAACTGACATCATACTCTGTACTGACTAACTGCTGAAAACTGAAACTGAACTCTACTGTGACTGAGCTGAACTGAGGTCTGAAGCTATACTGAGCTAAACTAGAACTGAAATCATAAACTAAGGGAACCCTTCTCTACCGTTGAGAATCCCTGACTGAGCTGAGGGGAAACACTCTCTACTATTGAGGATCCCTGACTGGACTGAGGGAAATATAAAGGTTTGAGATGTAGAAGAGAAAGATGGTTTTATTCATGAACAACAGGCTCCTTATATAGAGCAGATACATGCAGAAAAATGCTAAACCTAAGATACCTATTCATCTGATAAGATACAGTGTAGTTATAATACTAAAATACAGAAAACTATCAAGAGTCCTAATAGCTGTAAAATAGGAACTAATAACAAACTCCTAAACTAACCGGCAATAGGGATTATCTGTTAATACGCCCCCGCAAGTTGGGGGTGATTGGAACAAGCCCCAACTTGTGAAAATGACGCAAAAAAATTGTACGTGGAAGAGGCTTGGTGAGGATGTCGGCAACTTCATCAGCAGAGTGAAGGTGACGAACCTCAAGTGCTGATTGTTGAACTTGCTCACGAACAAAATGAAAGTCAATAGCGACATGCTTCATCCTACTGTGGATAACTGGATTAGCACAAATGTTTGTGGTGCTAACATTGTCACAGAGGACTGTTGGTGAAGCACACAGTGGAAAATGAAGCTCATGGAGTAGATTCATGAGCCAATTAATTTCAGAAACAGTAGCTGCTACAGCTCGGTACTCAGCTTCTGTGGATGAGCCTGATACAGGCTTTTGCTTTTTGGAAGACAGAGATCGGTGAGTTCCCAACGTAGCCAACATAACCTGTAGTTGATGTTTTGTCTTATGGATTTCCTGCCCAATTGGAGTCAGAATAAGCAAGTGATCGAGCTATTGGTTGACGACTTAGCTGAACTCCCATTGTACTTGTGTGTTTGAGATAGCGCAACAAACGTTTGATGGCTTTCCAGTGAGACACTTTGGGATTATGCATAAACTGAGACAACTTGCTAACAACAAATCCAATATTAGGCCTAGTGAAGGATAGGCAGTGAAGCTTACCAATGATTCTCTTGTAGAGTGAAACGTCAACTACAGAATCTGCTTCTGAATCAGCTAAGGAGCAAGCTAATGTCATTGGTGTTGGAACACCCTTGCAATCAGCCATACACAATTCATCTAGAAGATCAATGACATATTTGTGTTGAGAAAAATATATGGCAGTTGGTGTGGATATCACCTCAACACCCAAAGAATAATGCAAGAGTCCAAGATCTTTTAGAGAGAATCGTTGAGAAAGTGATGTAATTATAGATTTGACACTTCTCTGAATGCTTCCCGTAATGGTTATGTCATCAACATATATGAGAATATATGCAGTAACCCCGAAATTATGAAGGATAAACAGAGATGAGTCAGATTTTGATTTAACAAACCCAATACCTATCAAGTAGTTGGTGAGCTCGGTGTACCACGCCCGAGGAGCCTGCTTAAGTCCATATATGGCCTTTTTGAGTTTGCAAATGTATGTTGAATTTAGAGGAACCAGGAGGTTGTCGCATGTACACTTCTTCTTCAAGACTGCCTTGCAAGAAGGCATTATTTACATCTAACTGATGAATATGCCAAGAACGTTGAGCAGCAATTGCAAGGACCAAGCGGACTGTTGCAGACATGACAACCGGCTGAATGTGGAATGTGGAAGGAACGGAGAGAGACCTTTGTGCACCCGTAGACAATGGCTGATGTAGTTCAAGACAATGTGGCTTTGCTGGGATAGCAGTACCCATTTCTTTTGGTGGAGATAAGTCATCCCAAGAAATCTTTAGATTCTGATTTTTATAATTAGAGAAAATATTGGTAAAAGGATAACTAGTTTCAAAAAATACTACATCTCTTGAATGATAAACTTTGGAGGTTGTTGGGTCAAAGCATTGATGATAATAATATTTATTTGAAAATCCCAAATAGACACAGGGCTTTGATTTTGAATCAAGCTTATTTTGTGCATATGATTTTAGCCATGGATAACATAAACAACCGAAATTTTTGACATTGTCATAACTTGGCGATTTTTGTAATAAAAGCTCGTATGGACACTTATCTTTTAAATTTGGAGTTGTCACTTTGTTTATGAGAAAAACAGCTTGTTGACATGCAAAACTCCAAAATGTGGCTGGTAAAGAAGCTTGGTGCATTAGAGTTTTTGTAGTCTCGACAACATGGCGATGTCGTCTTTCTACTACAACAACTCTTTGAGGAGTATAAGGTGGGGAAATTAAGTGTTCAATGCCTTGTGATTTTAAATAAGAAGTTAAACTTTGAAATTCACCTCCTCCGTCGGTATAGAAAGATAATATTTTGTTTGAAACTGACGCTCGAGTAATGGATGTAGTGTTTTGTAAACATCTAAAACCTAATGTTTAGATTGAATTGTGTGGAGCCACATGTATTTTGAAAGCTGATCTACGAATAAAATATAGTATGTTTTTCTATCAATGGATAAAACTGGTGATGGACCCCATAGGTCACTGTAAATAATTTGCAGAGGCTTGTGACTTTGCAGAGAGTTTGTAGAAAATGATTGCCTGTGGCTTTTATTTGATTGGCATGAGTTACAAATAGAAAGGGAGTCTTTTTTAACAGGAATGAAAAATTTATGTAAAAATATATCTAAAGTACGGCGTGTTGGATGCCCCAAACGCCGATGCCATAGATCTAAAGACATAGCCACATTGCATTGCGGTTGAGAAGAAGGATTGTCTAGCAGCCACTCATAAAGGCGTCCTCTACTCCATCCTTGAACTAAGGGCGCCCCCGTACGCAAATCCTTCACCAGAAAAGAGAATGAAAAGAATTCAATAGATGATTTATTATCACAGCAAAATTGAGAAACTGAAATCAAGTTATTGGCAATGGAAGGGGAGCAAAGTATATTGGATAGTTGAAAGCTAGAATTAGATGCATATAAATCAGTGTTACTAGTGTGAGAAATTGGTATGGTGTTACCATTTCCCATAGCGATTTCTTCCAGACCATTGTAGTTGGTAATGGTTGTGAGAGTTTGGGCATCCGATGCAACATGGTGTGTAGCTCCTGAATCAATCATCCATGGGGAAGATTGCTGCATGCGTTGTCCAGCAAAGTTGGCTCCTGCCTGAAAATAATTATGAGACTGAGAGCGACAAACACGAGCAGAGTATCCAGGTCGGTCGCATAACTGACACACTAAGTTGACTTCTTGCAGATTGGTGCGACGATTGTGCTCGGGCTGATAACAGTGCTGCTGCTTGTTGACGCCTATTGTTGTTGGTGGCGTTGGTCCTTGTTTGATGGGTAGTGTTTTGAGCAACAACAACAGTAATTATGGTGGATTGAGCCGGAGCATTGTGTTTGAGGAAAAGCTCGTGATCAATAAGCTTTTCAAACAATTCGGCATATGAAATTGGGGTGTCACGTGCTCGAATCGCTGTTGAGATTTCTCGATATTCTGATCCAAGACCAGTGAGAATCTTGACAATGAGTTCGGCGTTGGTGACAGGAGCTCCTGCAGTTGCAAGCTCATCGCAGAGAGATCAGACTTGATTGAGATAGTCCATTACAGGAAGACTCTCTTTAGAGAGACGGGCGAGACGATCTCGCAAGCTGAATATGCGAGTTTGCGACTTATTAGCATAAGCAGTATGGAGGGAATCCCAAGCAGTATGGAGGGAATCCCAAGCTGAATATTGCGAGTTTGAGACACTCTCTACTATGGAGGATCCCTGACTGGGCCGAGGGAGACACTCTCTACTAATGAGGATCCTTGATTGAGCTGAGGGAGACACTCTCTACTATTGAGGACCCCGATTATGTTAACATGGAATACCCAATCTAACATTATTCATCTAGTCTAGGCTACTTCAGCTAACCAGAGACCTAAGTGCTCAGCTAATCATAACATACTGAATTCATTAGAGTCTGATCAGGGCTACTTTCGACTAACAAGAGGCCCAAAAATCTGAAGAGTCGTGATCATGCTTTATCATTGAAATTCATAACATCATATACCCAAAATTGAAGTATAAATCGTGTGTTCTAGATTCATGAAAACTCATAGGTTCACAGCATACTTTAGACATATATATCGAATTCATTGCAAAATCATGTAAATATTTCAGAAGGGTCATGTCTCGAAAATAGTGCTAATTCATGGTTAAATTCTAGAAGATCACGCTACTATCATATCATATACATAAATCATGAATTTGGGGGCCATTTCATCAACATGCATAGCTACTTATCATGAGAGTCTTGAAACCCATAGGAGACATGTGAGAATTCTTGCATAGATTGAAACCCTAAGGTATACTTTTTCTAGAAATCAAGGAAACTAGGGTTTTAACATAAAATAGGGACACAAGGATGAAAGGAGATCCTTGTTGAAGTCCCACATACCTGGCTTGAAGGAATCCCCCACTAGAACTTGGATCTTAAAGCCCTTGGAGAAACCCTAGGTGTTCTAGAGCCTTGAGAGAGAAGAGGAAGAAGAGTTTGGGAGTGTTCTTGGATGGAATGAGGGATTAGACTAGATATCCCTTTGAAATCGTCCCATCTGATACCCAAAACGGCGTAGTTTAGGAGTTAGAAACATAGGATTTTACGAAAACACCCTTGGAAATTCGCAGGAAAGACCTTACTGCCAGTCCTCACGAGGGACTTCACGGGTCGTGGGGTGCTAAACGACTCGTTAAGTCCTACTCGTGATCACTTCTGGAAATCCCTTAAAAAAATCCTTGAATTGCCGACGACCAACATAACGAGTCATTGCTTGACCTAACGGGTAGTCGTATCCGTCCGTTGCCACTGAATAATTTATTCTGATCTTTCACTCGACGGCTCTCAGGACGACTCATTACTAGACCCAACAAGTCGTCATGTCTCTCGTCCCTTGAAGACTTGACTTACGGACTGTTGCTCGTAACAAGGGACTCCACGACTCATCACCTCACCCCACGAATCGTGACGTGGGTTGTTACCCCTAGGCTCTGAAATGAACACTCAATGCCTTCATGCGACGAGTCTGACCACGACTCGTTTAGTCACTGGACGTGTCATGCCACGAGTTATTCTGTGGCAAAATTTCCACTTTCCAACTGATTTCTTTCTTTAAGTCTGGGGTCTGATCTTAGAAACTTTCGGGGTGTTACAGCTGTAGAGCAAAGAGATGTCGTAGTGGGACGAGAGATGCGCCAGGGGGAGTCATAAGAGGGTCGATGTGACATTGAATTCTATCATAGGAGGGGGGTGGGTGACTAATGGAGATGGGTTGGGAGGGACAAAGGGTGGGGGAAATAGGATGATTGTTGCTTATGGAAGTTAAAATACTATCGTGGAACGTGAGGGGATGAATGACCCAAACAAAAGGACCACCATACTAGTGGAGTTAGAGAGTGGGGGTGGATTTAGTATGTTTCCAAGAGACGAAGATGGAGGTTATCTTAGACACAATTGTGAGAAGTGTGTGGGGAAGATGGGTGAAATATGATTGAATTCCTGTAGCTGGGAGTGCGGGGGCATTTAATTAATGTGGGATGAAAGAAAAATCAAAATTCTTGAGGTTTAAAAAAGGCATTTTACACTGGCAGTACGGGTAAAGGATAAAGAGAGAGGAGTGGAGTGGGCATTTGGGGGAGTGTACGACTAGTACGAGAAGGGTCTAAAATGGTGTTTTGGGAGGAGATGACGTATATTATACTCCCATGGGTGTTAGGACAGGACTTTGATACTATAAGATTCTTAGGAGGAGAATTTGGGTGGAAGACGATCTTGGGCTATGGAGGAATTCTCATAGTTCATTAACAATCATCTTCTTATTGATTTTCCTATGGCAGGTGAACGATTCATGAGTCAGAGCAGAGGTTTCCAATTCAAAATCAAGGTTGAATAGATTCTTGGCATCCACTAGTTGGAGGAGCTGACGCCAAATGTGTTGTAAATCTTGTTGCCCAGACTGATCTCAGACCATATTCCCATCATGTTAGATGGAAGTAGGAAATTTCCTCGTTCATCGTTCCGCTTTGAGAACATGTGGCTTATGATGATAGATTCTCGATGTTAGAGTCAAGGATTGGTGGACAGAATCTCAAGTCTCTGGTGCACCTTTTCGGCTTGTAAGAAAGTTAAAATTGATAAAGGAAGATATAAAAAATGTGGATCAAGGAGGTTTTTGGCAGGGTAGAGGTAAAAATGAAAGAATTGCTGAACGAATTAGGGGTTTTAGAGAGGGGAAGGGTTGAGGGAGCTAGAGGAATAGGAGAAGATAAGAAAGGGGCAGGTGAATAGAGAGGTTGTTGAGTTAGCAATAGCACAAGAGACTAGTTGGAGGCAGAAATCGAGAGCATTTTGGTTAAAAGAGGGAGATTCAAACACTGAGTTCTTCCCTCAGGAAGCAGTTGAGAACTGTAGGAGAAACTTTATAAAATCCTTGGAAGAAATGGGGCGAGGGTAGAGGGAGAGGAAGAGGTACAAGGGACAATTGTAGATTTTTACGAGCAACTGTAGAGCGAGGAAGTGAGTTGGAGTCCAATACGGGGGTGCGGGTGGGGGGGTTTCTTTAATCAAATAGGAGAAGAGAAGAGCGAGTGGTTGGAGAGGGCTCTTGGGGAAAAGGAGGTGGGAGGCCCATGGCCTTGACAATTTTACGTTGGCTTTCTTTCAGCAGTGTTTGAGCACATTGAAGGGAGAGTTGATGAAGGCTATTGGGGCTTTTCATGAGTTCGGAGAATTTGAGAGAAGCCTCAATGCTTCTTTCATAGTTGTTGTGCCGAAAAAGGAGGGAACGTCTTGCATTAGAGACTTAGATCTATCAGTTTAGTGGGAAACATCTATAAGATCTTACCTAAGGTACTTTCTGATAGACTTAAAAAGGTCCTAGATAACACTGTCTCTACCTCTAAGAATGCTTTTGTGGAAGAGTTGACGGATTTTTGATGCAGCTTTGGTGTCAAATGAAGCTGTGGACTCTAAAAAAAAGGAGAACCAAACATATTATCTAAGTTGGACCTAGAGAAAGCTTTTGATCATGTTAACGGGAAGTTCTTTGATTACATTATGGTGCAAATGGGGTTTGGAGCTAAATGGAGGAGATGGATTAGAGTGTGCATTTCCACTATCAGATTCTCTGTCCTTGTCAATGGTTGCCCTTATGGATTTTTTAGGAACTTGAGAGGTCTCAGTGAAGGGACCTTTTATCCCCCATGTCTTTTATCCTTGTGATGGATGCTCTGAGTAAGATGATGGATAGGGAGGTCAGTGGAGGTTACTTGAGGGGATTCACGGCCTCGCTTTTGCCAACCTGCGTCTATTCTCATCCCTTTCAATATATTTGATCTGGATCCTTGGGCGCGCATGAAGGTGTGCTATTTTGCATGGTTGGCAACGAGGGGAACGATTCTGACAGCCGAGATCATAAGGAAGAGATGTATTTCTCAGGTAGCTGGTGTTTTATGTGGAAGTGTTCGGGTGAGGAGGTTGATCATCTCTTGGTGCATTGCAAAGTGGTGTTGAGTTTGTGGAGAGTGCTTCTGAATTATTTTGGTGTCAATGGGTAATGTTGGGTCTGATATAGATTTCCTGCACAGTTGGGCTGGAAGACGTACATGTAGAAGGCAAAAGGCATGAAAGGTGGCTCCATTAGCTTTTATGTGGGTCATATGAAAAGAGAGAAATACGAGAGCTTTTGAGGGGATCGACAATGAGTTTGCACACTTAGAAATAAATAGCCTTTTTTCTTTGATTGCTTTTTGGTGCACCCTCGTAGTTACTTCCTGTATAGATGATTTGGTGTCTTTTGTAGAGAATCATGTTATCATGTTGATTATCTACGTTTTGGTATACCTCTTGTATATGGGTGTTTTTGTTCCCATTGTTAGTAATATCACTTGTATTAAAAATCAACTTCAACATGCTTTTTTTTTGAATCGTGTTGGATTGGAAATATTAGACCTAACTCGGGCGATCCTTTTTGATAAGGTAAATTTTATTGATGTGTGCCACCGGAAAGCGTGATGTACTGTACAACCAATATGTATGAGTTCATTACGGGGAATGTAATCAAATCAGAAAGTCAAGCAGGGCTTTCGGCTGTAACAACATTTTCCATGCCATGTTGCACCAAAAACTCAAGCATGAATATACACTTGAGTTAAAGTACAATATCACTCTTGTCTTAGAAAATTCTAGTGTTCCTTTCTTTCCAATTAACCCAACATATGGCTGCAAGAATGGTGTACCAGGTGAGAAGGAGTGGATTAGTAATTCCATTTCTTTGCCATGCAAGCAGAAACTCCAAAAAAGATCTAGGCATACACCAATTAAGACCCAAAATGTTGAATGACCAAATTCCACAGTCAACTAGAGAATTTGCAGTGGATGAAGAGATGGTTGCTCTCTTCTGCTTCTTCCTCACAAAAATTGCATCTATTACAAAGATGGAGGCCGATCCTTCATAAGTTATCAAGGGTGAGGCATTTTCCATTAGTCACAATTAACATTTGACCTTGTAAGGTGCTTTGCCCTTCCAATAGTCTTCCAAGCTCAGATAAAAGGAAGAGGGGTGGGTGGTGGGGTGGGGACTAATGAGGTTATAATAGCATCTTTTTATAGGGAAAACTCCTCTGGGATGTAATCCCAGTTGAAGTGGTGGGGTTTGGGACAAAAAAGGGGGATTTTGTTGATGAGTTGAATCATCTGTAAGTAACCATCAATTTTCGAATCATTACGTTTCCTTCTAAAAGAGATTAGACCAGTCATGACTGCTTCTGATATCTGAGATGGTAGCCCTCAAAAAGTGTAGTCAGCTTTAGACTAAGAATGTAATTTCCCAGTCATTAAGGTTCCTTTTGACTAAGATTACTCGCGTAATCCTCTTAATCCAAGAGTGCAATAAACTAGTTCTGTGTGGATTATTAAGACTCGTGCATGAAGGCTTCTGCCCCAACTGAAGAGCTGGATGCCGACTCAATCTCCAGCTAGTCTTTGATATCTTACCTCTATTGAAATGAATAAACATTTTTTTCCCATGCTTTCCACATTCCTGTTCCTAGTTGAAATTAAGAGCTTATTCTGTTACGGTTACAATTCAACTTTGGTGCATGCAGGCTCAAGTTATGTTGTCAGAGATTTACCCTGGTAATTCCCCTAAAATTGGGTCAACCTACTGGGATCAGATTCGTGAAGTAGCAGTTATATCTGTAATCAAGCGCGTCCTTAAGCGTCTACAAGAACAACTGGAACAGGTGAGTGGAGTTGCATTAGGTGATGAATTCTCAAATTCTTGATTTACTTCTCATGGTAATTATAATCTTGGTTCAAGTATGGTGTGTGCTATATGTCTAAATTTCCCTTCTGTTAAATGCCAAATGTCCCTTATTCAGCCATGTGTTTTCTCAGCGCGTTAAAATAAGTACGGGGTAACGCTTAATATTTTTTATTATTCTATAGATCTGCTTATTACATGTTTATCTCTATGATTCCATACCATAATTCAAATACTGCAAACTATCAGTAGTTGTTAGTGTTGGATGTTAAAAGTAAGTATATTTCTATTTGTTATATCTTTTTCTTGCCTCTCTTTTTTTTTTCTTTTGGCGTATAATAACCAGAAAATGTTAACAGTTGAGGAAGTTATATTTGATATGCAACTTCAATTTTCCTCTGGATAACCCTTCCTGCTTTGGGTTGTCACCACCAAAAGCAGATTCTTGTTTAGATAAAGCAAGAAACTTGGCTTTTGTTTCTTATAAAGAAGAATAAAATAAATAAAGCCAGAAATTTAATAGAAGAAGAAGAAGTTGGAGAGCTTCCTTCTAATGTAGAAGATAGGAAACAAAAGATCAAAAATAATAAATTCTTCCAATACTCGGTCCAGTTTTTACCAAGGCTTCTTGCCAAATTCCTGAACAAAGAAGTATAGGAAAGCCACTTTATCTAAGCAACATGCTGGTAAGATATATCGTTTTGAAAACTGTAGCCCGATATCAAGATTAGTGCATGAGAACTGCTAGCAGATGTTTCAAAAATAATTGCCTTGTTTGTTTTATATGGATTTCGCTAATATCACCTCATTCACAGCTGAGAATTTATTCATAAAATGCTAAAACACCTCTAGCCAATGATAAAGAAATATTCAGTGGTGTTAATTCAGTATTCTTATCGGATATAACATAATGATTTGCTGGTGGACGGAACTTGCGCTATCACTTATTAGAGACTGGAGACGAGGCTTACATGAAGACATAAACCCAAAAGCAGTAGATCTAGGACTGTCTCCCAGAGGCACTCCTAAATAAGTGAGAGGCAATCTTAAAGTAGAGCAAACCTGAGAGAACAAAGAGACAATGTGGCTCTCTAATAAATACTAAGGTCTGCCAATCCTAACTTATGCTTGTTAATTTCAAGACTGGAATTCTATCCATACAATGTACATGTGGAAGAGAAAAATTACTTGCAACATTAACTTTTAGTGGTCAGCTAATGCGACTTGCACCACCAAAAGTTTGTCCTTGTTCATCCTAAAAGCTAACATTTAGTGATGTGCCTGAGTTTCATTAAACCATTAGCTCACGGTTATAACTGTGTTCTTGTGGCCATTCTTTTTTACACAGACATAAATTCTCCCAGATTACTTCATCCAAAAAAAAATCCTCCTAGATTATGCTATATCTCTCATTTGATTGTTGAAGATTTGACCTTCTTCCTGATCTCACTGAATTACCTTGTTGTAACCATAATGAGTTACCAACAGAGAAGGCTCATAAGTCTCATTGCAGATTCTCAAATTTTGTGTTCAAAGTTTGTCATCTAGTTAAATCAAAACAATAATTTCAAGAGTTTCTGCCGTTCAGTTTGGTTCCTCTCTCATTTTGACGAAAATAAATATTTTCTTTGATTTGATAAAGATAAATATTTTCCAAAACTTAGATCCCATAAATTTGCCTCCTTGTTCATTGCAAACCTGGGCAACTACAACTGTCTGTTGGGTTGAGATATTGAAAATGGACGAAGAAGTACTGCAAAGGGGCTAAGTGCACCGGTTTTTCATCGTAAGGATGATTTTGGCTCAATCCCATGCTTTAAAATTCATATTTCAGTAGAATTTTTCCCACTTTTTACTACTCTTCTCTGGCGCCATCCGGTAGTGATTGCATGGTCTGGTTTGTTAGAACAGCAGTTTTTTATGGAAAAGACTCCTCTGAGATGTAAATCTTAGTTGAAGTGGTCGGGTTTGGAGAAAAAGAAAAAGGGGGGGGGGGGAATGCTGTTGAGGAGCTGAGGCATGTGTAAGTAACCATCAATTTCCCAATCATTACGTTGCCTTCTAAAACAGATAGATCAGTCATGAGCACTCCTGATATCCGTGAAGGTAGCTGTCAGAAGTGTGGTGCAGCTTCAGACTACAAATGCAATTTCCCAATCATTAAGATTCCTTCTGATTAAGATTTACTCGGGCTGTCCTTTTAAACTAAGAATGCAATAAACTAGTTCTGTGTGAAATTCCTCTTACTCCATCTTCATAGGGATGCAGATGATAACAAGAAGGTACTTTTCACATCCAACCTGTCCATTGGAAGTTTCTTTGTAGCTATTATCTTTGTGCCTCTGTTGCTGGTATGTGTAGTAGTGACATGTAGTATGTCAGAATGTACACAACATGCTCTTTTGTCAGTGTCTTTTTTCTATATTTGACAAATATCTCTTTTACCATCTAGCAAGCCTCTTTTAGACCTTCTTGATCACCAGGTTTCATATTCACATATTGTACTGCCCTTGTTTGTTGCACTCAAATGGAAAACCCAACTAATTATTGGAAGAAAACCAACCTCACAGTTAAGAGCCTTTGCCTAATAATTTCTTTTCCTTTAGAATAATCTTGCATTTTTTAGATTTATCCTCAATCTTGAAACAGCTTGAAACCATAGCAATTTGTTCCTTAGATGGTGAATCTGGTTCGTCCTGCATCACTACAACACAAGTGTATCATCCACAAAAAGCAAAGGAGTAGCCAATGAGATACCTCTAAAACTATCCTGCAAATGAGATAACACTATCTAGTCTTTTACTCCTTGCTGTGAACCCACTCAAATATCCTCCCATCACTGTTTTATCCATCACTTTGCTTAGTGCAGCTCTAACTCAAATGAACAACATGGGTGACAGAGGATCCCCTTGTCACAGGACCCTTGTATTCTTAAAGAAACCCATTGAGTTTCCACTGACCATAACTGGAAACTTCATTGTAGATATACAAATACAGATCCACTGTCCACTTTTCTCCTCACCCCATCTCTCCAGAAAGCCACATTTAACGAATTGTAGCCGCCTCCACACCTAACTTGCATTATAGATCCTGTTCCCATTCCTTATCCTGGAGTTAACTAACTTTTTTGCACCAGAGCTGCACCTAATATTTTCGCTTTCCACAAAAGCGTTCAGAAACATTAACATCATTTCATCTTAACCTTTTCTACTTTAAAGGAAAGCACCACCTTATAGGTAAAGTCTATGCTGTTCAATGTTCATAACACTTGAACAACACATGGAAGATGTGTTAAAGCTCTTTAAGATTGCCAATATCACTTTGATCTTCTGTCATTAGTGCTTTGATAATATTAAAAAAGGAAAACCCTTGGATCTGTGTGGTGATCACATTATGTGGTTCATTTGCTTTATAAGGAAACATAATGGCTCCAACATAAGCTCAGTTTGCTTGTTTTCTTGATTCCATATGTTGCGTAGTTGTAGGGTTATTCTAGTAATTGCTTTAACCATTCTTTAAGAGATTGGCTGAGATTCACCAAAAAATTATTGGAAGTCCAAACCAAGCCTTCTCCTCTAACTTTGGAAATGTGCCTTCACTATCTTTTCTCTCTCTGACTCTTTTTCCGGAAAGGGTTTTCCCTGTCATACTTTCACTTTTATTTTAGCATGGGAGAAGGGGCCCTTTTTTTTTCTCCAAAATTTCAGGTGACAAAACCTTTGAAATATCAGTTATTGGTGATGATCGGGTTAGATGGATTACATTTACAGAATGGGCCAGACGATTTACAAGCAAGATCAAAGACCCTTGGTACTAACACAGAAGTAAAAACAAAATCAAAGGCAAAAGCCACAAAACAATGAAGATACAACAGAGAGCCAAAGGATTTTGCATAATCCAGATAATACTCAAAACATCTAGGCACTAATTGCTAAATCTTTTATTGAATTGTCACATTCAATTCCATTGATATCTTCCTTAAACTTTGAAAGGGACAAGTAGCACGAAATAAGAGATTGGTCCCACTGTCCACATTCCAAAAGAAATTCAAAATCAGGAAGGAAAATGTTAAAATAATGAACCAACAAAATACTAACGAGAGAAGGGAGAAGAAAGTTAAGGGAAAAATGTTTTAGAGTAAAAAGTTTCAGAAAAATTCCAACGGAAGCTAACAATATCTGCAATAAGGATTTCATTTTCAATTATATATTCAAAGAATGCAAATATAAATAGTAGAATTATGAGATTCTATCATAAAGCAAAGATCATAATCCAAGCTCTAGAGACAGGAAAAACTTCTGAATTAGAACTCTTTGAACTTTGTGTCAAATAATGTAAAAAACAATTCTGAAATGGAATTTAAACAACTCATAGATTATGAAAACTTGAACAATCAGAATTTCATTTTCCCATGTTTCTTTTTGAGGTTGGTAACTGTAAATTGAATTATGTCAAAGAACCCAAAACAGTACTTAGGTAGTACTGAAACCATATTTACAAGAAGCTCTAATATTCACTAACCTCTAGGCATAATGAGTCTAAAACATCTATGATAAATACAGTGTCATTAGAGTAAACCTGATTACACCAAAAACAGAACAATATGAAGTTCAGCCTGATCTTCTGTACATCATTTTCTATACTTGCAAAACATCTGGAGTTTCTCTCCTTCCCGATTGTCCAGCAGATGCATGCTGGGACCATTCTCCATCTTCTCTTGTCCTTTGCCTGTGTACCTGCCTCCTACCAACTTATAAGAGCTTCTGAAATCTTTTTTGGCATAGTCCAGGATGTACCTTTGAGGTTTAAGTTGATGCTTCATTGGTGACCTGTAAATTGACAGAGGAAGAGGTGAATTGACTTTTTTTGTTGTTCCTTTGCACAAGAAGTATCTCGAGCATAGATCAGATTGTCTAAGGTAAGGGTAGCCTCTTTTGCTAACAGCCACGTAAACCAAGCTACTTTATGAGGGACTCTTGATTTACAGATTTGCTTCCATGTCCAATTGGATACCTGTTGGTTGGTTTGATTCATTACATCAACTGCCCATACTCGAAGGTGGTACAAGATAATAAATGGCAGTCAAAGAACCTTTGAATAGCAGAGGTTGAATAGCAAGAAAGCTAACTCGACATCTCTGAAACAGCCAATGCCAGGAGGATGGGTTTTTAAAGAGATGTCTAGTGGGATGTTTTAGAGAAGTGGCCCAGGAAAGGCCCAAACTAGCAGACTTAAGGAGATGCTCATCCAGCAATGACCCTAAACAGTCCCTTATTGCTTCCTTGCCACCATAACACATCTTCATCTGCTTGTAACCCAGTGAATTGTTCGATTGTACTAAAGAAATCAGCCACTCCTTGAACTTCCCAGTCATTGATTTGCTTCCTAAAATTGATAGTCCATCCTTGAGGTGTCCAAATATCCGCTACAGACTTCCGCTGATGAAGGAAACTAAAAATATCTGGAAGGACCAAGTCCAATCTTCCTGCCTCATGCCAATTGTCCTTCCAGAAACTTGTTCTGCTCCCATCTCTTACCTTAGAGCTTTAAACTTGTATAGCCATTTCATTCTTAGAGCTTTAAACTTGTATAGCCATTTCATTCTTAGAGCTTTGCTTTGTCTCTTCAAGTTTTTGATTCCCATGCCTCCATAACTCTTCCTTAAAATGATAGACCTCCACTTGACTAAGTTGTAACCTTTCTTTTCTTTGTCCCCATGCCACAAAAATTCCTCCTGATGTTATCCAACCTATTAGTGACCACTGTTGGAATAGGAAATATGGACATCATTTATTTTGGAAGGGTATCAAGGACTAATTGGATGAGAGTCACTCTGCCACCCATAGACAAGTACTGTGTCTTCCATCTTGTTAGTTTCTTTTCACACTTCTCAAAAACAGTATTCTATATCTTAGTAGACTTCGATTTAGCTCCCAGAGGCATTCCCAGGTAAATGGTAGGTAGAGCCCCCACTTCCCCACCTAAAACAGCAGCCACTGACCCATATCTGTACCTTTATAGATGGGGTAAAGGAAGATTTTCCTCCAGTTTATGTGCAAACCTGATAGCCCTTCAAAGAGTAGTAGTATCACCCTAAGATATCTCAGTTGGTCCTTTTTAGCATCACAGGAAATAAAGGTATCATTGGCATATTGCGGACGAGTCACCTCTAGACTCTCATTACTAGTTCTAGCTACTTCAAACCCATTTATCCACCTGTACAAGTTGGCAGTTTTGATAATGTTATTAAGTCCTTCCATTGCAATCACAAACAAGGAGGAGGATAGTGGATCCCCTTGCTTGAGGCCCCTTTGTGCTTTGAGAAAACTTGCTGGTGAGTCATTTGTCAATATGGAGAAACTAATTGTTGATATGCAAAATTTGATCCAGTGTATCCATTTCTGCCCAAAACTCATTTTTGCAGCAACCTCAACAAAATGTTCTGGTTTGCATGATCATAAGCTTTTTCAATGTCCAACTTACATAAGACACCAGGTTTCTTAAGCTTCTATCTAGAGTCCGCTGCTTCATTGGCTACTTGTACAACATCCATAATCTTCCTGCCTTTTATGAAGGCCATTCGATGAGTATTCACCTATTTTGAGATCATACCTTTTAGTCTTTCTGTTAGAACCTTGGAAAACAATTTGTAAATGCTTTCTATCAACTATTAGGCCTGTAGTCTCTTAGTTCCATGAGACTTTTCTTCTTGGGAATAACGGCTATAAATGTTGCAGTAAGGCTTTTTTCAAAGCCTTCTTGATCATAGAAGTTCTGAAAGGCTTTCATGATGTCTTGCTTCACTATCCCTTAATACTTAACCAAAAAACCCATGGAAAAACAATTTGGATCAGGAGCTTTATCAGAAGCACACATCTTCAGACATCTTAAGACTTCCTCCTCTTCAAAATTCCTTTATAATGACTCCTTCTCATCTTCTATTAATGTTGGGCCATCAGTAAAACGACTAATAGGCCTCATGTGAGTTGTTTCTTTGTATAACTTTTGATAGAACTCAGTGATTTCACCTGCTATTTTGGCTGGCTCATTAGTGACCTCTCCCTAGATAGTTAGTTTATCATGGTGTTATACCTTTTGTGAGCATTTGCAACCCTATGAAAGAACATGGTGTTCTTATCTCCTTTCTTCAACCACAGAGCCCTTAACTTTTGTCTCTCAGGAAATCTCTTCATTTTTTATCAGTCCCTCATACTCTAAGCTCAACGCTACCTTCTTGTCTGATTCTCTCCTCCGTGAGAGCTCTAATTCCCAGAGTGTCATCCAGCCTTGCCATTTGTCTTAATAGATGCTTTCTTTGAATTCCCAAGTTTCTAGCCTCCCCTTTGCTCCGCTCCTTCAGTTTGAATTTTAGAGATCAGTTTGCAGACAAGTACATAATGAGTCTTTCCTGTAAAGTTGAAGGGGTTCCTCCAATCTCTGAATCTATCATTGCAACCAGGTATACCCAGTCATTCAAACTTGAAATAGCTCCTGCCCCTATACCATGAGCCCCCTTGCAAATGTACTGGAGTATGTTCTGAGGCCAACCTTTGTAGGGAACACTGTTTTATGTTGCTAAAACTGTCATCTGGTTCCTCCGAGATCAAGAATTTGTGTATTCTAGAAGCTATGTTTAGATTTTCCTCGTTGAACCAAGTGTAAGTGCCATCTTGCAAGTGTAGATCAATTAGGTTCATGCATTTTATAAAATCAGAGAACTCCTTCATCCCTCTTGTTCTTTTAGTACAGTTCCTCTTTTCTAAAATGAATGTAGTGACATTAAAATCGCCACAAATAGCCAGAGGCCCTTCCATCAATCCCCTGACAACACTAATCTCATCCCAGACCTTCCTTCTTTTGATATAGTAATTTGGAGCATACCCCCCTATTATATGACAAGAGTAATATTGAAGTTGTGCCTCAAATTTACAAGTCAGAGAGTATGCACCTATTTCCAAAATTTCCCCCTTCCAGACTCTACAATCCCACATCATCAAGATGCCTCCTCTAGTACCACTGGCCTCCAGGCAAGTAAATCTAATCCATCTGCCTCCTCAAACCTATTTTACTAAATTTGTAATATCCCCCCTCTATTTTGGTTTCCTGAAAGCATATGATATCAGCCTTCCAATTGACTACCAGACTTTGAACAGTTCTTTTATTCCTATCATTTAACCCCCAAACATTCCAGGAGACTAATTTGTACTGCATGAGTCAATCGCAAGTATCTTCCTCCCCTTATTTCTTTTCCCATTGCTTTTAAATTTAACATCAAAATTCACCAAACTTTTGAGTTCCTGCATCCCTTTGCCTCTGTTCTTCTTACATATACTTTCAGTTTCCATCCTTTTGACTTGTCTGTAACTATCGACTTGTAATAATAGTTTTAAAGCTTCCTCCTCATGGCCCTGGAAGTCTACCCTCAGTAGTTTTCTTAATTTGACCAAATTAAAGACCCATACTATGTCTCCCTCTCTTTGTCAACAAAGCCTTGTCGTTGTAGGACAATTAGAGGTATAGCCTCGTCTAACTCCCAATTTTCAATGGTAGTTATCGCGTTCCGTTTGTCTGGTTCAATCAGAGTGTCTTCACCCATATGTCCAAACTCTGCTCTCCCCTCCTGCACTTCTCCTGTGGGAATTCCCCATTCACTGCCCCCACTTGCCTTATCCCATGCAATTGAAGGGGTTGCAGTGAGGAACTTTGAATGCGTCTGTTCTTGTTCTGTGAATGGCTCCAACATTTCTATGGGCATATTAGTGAAAGAGTTTGTAGATTTATGAGCTTGTCGGTCATTAAAAGTTACCTGACCCACTAAATCAGGCCCAAAATTCTGTTTTCATATGCTCCTTTTTTGGGCTCGCCCTGTTGGCCCAAAATGAAACACTCATTTAATTTTCACATGTGCTTCTCACGTGCGTTTCCGCTGCTTGAGACTCCAGCTATCCTGAAAATATCACCCATGTGGTCACTATCCCTAGAATCCGTTAAATTTATGTGCTTTCTCCAAACGCATACCCTCTTTAACCTTTGGTTAAAAGCTTTACCTAGGTTTTCCTCCGAGCCTTCTCTGAGTGGAATATCGTACTTCTCAGTTAAGATTTCAAATCTCGCCTTACTTTTCGGTCAGAATGGGATGTGGAACCTGATTCCTCCTCTGGTGATGGAAACCTCCCTTGGTATATTCCTGCTCTCATTCTGGAACCTGATTCCTCCTCTAGTGATGGAAACCTCCCTTGGTATATTCCTGCTCTCATTCTTCACCAAAACTCTGGCCCACTTTAGGTGATTCTTGAGTTCAAACTCCTCTTCCGTCAATATACATCCCCGCAAAGGTCTTCTATTTCTTGGAAAACTCTCTGCGACCATAGATGGAGAGGAATTCCAACTGCCTTGATCCATGTTTTTCCAGCTATGGTATCTTTGGGTGCATCCCACTAATGGATTCCACCATTCGAGGTCTATTCTTCTTTTTCTTCAGAACCAGTGCCCTTGGATAATTTGCTCCGCCATATATCTGTTAGGGAATTCAAGTAAGAACTTCTCATCATACATCTCATATATACTCACCCCAAACGACTTATTCCAGGTTGTAGATGCCCATCTCCTTTTGTCAGTAAGAGTAGATTTTTCTACAGTGTCTCCACCAAAATTTCCTAATATACATCTATTAAGTAGTTCAATTTCCTGGCCCTTGTCTACATCTGAGATGACTACCTGCCCTTCCTTGGTATTCATCTCAGCGAGATGAAGACTCTTAGATTGCCATTTACTTTCCTGCACAACCTTGGAATAGGGTACTCGGAATCTGTTAACCTTGGGAATGCGCCCGCCATCTTTGTCTTTGAGCATTTAATGAAACCTTCGATCTTTAGTGCTATCTCCATCCATCCTGCATTTAAAGCTAACTCAGGAATGATTCAGACAGACCTACTCCCACTATTTAATGAGATGATACTCATGTATCTTTGTAAATATTATGCTTCCTATTGCAAAAATGCTCTGTCTTGTTCTGTGAGCTTCCATCTCCAGTTCCTTTTTTCCTTGTCCTCTGAGGCCTCTTTAAGGACAATTCAAATCCATTCCATACACTTACTGTTCATGGTAGACCTTCATATCATATTGCGATTTCTCTCTACCCATTTGAGCATTTCTGTCACGACCTGAACATAGGGCCGGATAGAACCACGAATGGATCCAAGTCAACCCATGGCATGAACATAACAACTAAAGAGCATACATCAAGCGTAATCTGATAAGTGAAACATGAATAAGCAGAAGTTGACTACATATAAATCTTAACAGAGTCAACACTGACAAAGCTGAAATTCTACAAATTGTCTGATAAGCCTCTAACATGTCTGAAAAGCTGATGGGACAGCATCCCCAACTAGTGCACTAAAGTTCGTAACTGAGAATAGCATAACTTGACACTAACTGAAGGTCCTCGAAGGATGAAGAGTCACCAACGATGGGAAACTGAACTAAGCTGCGGGAACTGGGCCAACGACAAAACTGAATCTGATCGTTTGGACCTGTATCATGAAATGATACAACATAGAGTATGTTGTCAGTACTTGGAATGTATTGAGTATGCAAAGTTAGTAAAACATGTTGAGTAACTGTTAACTGAAATCATGCATATAACCATAAAACATAAGATTATGAGAGTAAGGACTGCATGCTGAAATCTGAATCTGAAACATGTAAATCACAAGTTGAATATTATAACTGAATAGATTGACCCAAAGCTAAAATAGAATTCATGACTTATCATAGCTAAAATCATGAGTAAAATCTCGTAATCTGATCATTGGGTCAAACCTGCTGTAAAACATAATATCATAAGAAATAAACATGAACAACTGAAATCGTGAGAAATAGTGGGAGACTCATCATATAACCGGCACCATCACGATAGAGCTTATGTGATGCCCCAACTATTACACTCAAGTGGGCAGAGTCGTTCAAAACTTTGTCAGGGCTAAGGACGTTACCATGATTTCGATATCAAGTGGAAGGCCCCTTTGGGGGCAGGGGAAGCTCACAAGGGAGGTCCCAATATAAATATATAAATCTACCTTGACGTGTAGTTCTGAGACCCAGGGTTTACCTGAACCCTGGCCTACTCGGTGCTAGACATTACTCCCAAAAACATGCAAGATGCTCACCATCGTTTTCCAATGAAGCTGAAGACATACCATAAGCTGAAAGTGGGAGTAGAGACTCCAAAATTATATGGTAAGCTGATTTTATAGAGCTGAGCTGAATCATGGAAACATGCTTAATTTGTGTGGGCGTGCCCAAAATCTTAAAATCATGCATACTTGAAATAGACTTCATAAGTCAAAATCATAGATTCATACATGGGTAATTTGTAAATATTCATTCATGCGGGATATCTCATCATACTTGAAATCATGAATCATAAACTTGACTTTTCATGAAACTTGCATAATCAGGCATAGTTTTTTAAAATTTGAAATCATGAATTTATAATCAAACTAGGTATAGAATCTGCCCGTGAATCTTAAAACATGCTTCGGAACATGAAAAGAATTGACCCATAAACAAATCATAGAGAATTTCATGAAATTGGGCTAAAATCCCATATGATCATAAACTTGATTTGGAACTTGAATTCATGAACTTGAGGAGAAATTTGGGCATGAGAGTGAAAGGAAACTCTCATTCATAGCCCTACATACTGTTTGCGCTCCTGCGCACATGCAAGCATACGCGGTTGTACAAGTAATACAGTGGCCCTTTTCAAGAGCCGGATGTCGAACCCACAGGGACTGGACCAATTCAGCAAATTATGAAGTTCAAGTGTGAGATTAACCTTCACAAGTGTTGATTATAGAAGTTTTCGGTAAATTATAATTAAATTTCAGGGTGGTCACAAAATTATCTGAAAACAATGTAAGAAGCAACTAGAGCTAAGGCCGAATAATCATGCAATGCTACATTTTGTAATGGTTCAAGTATGATATTATCAATTGTTGCCTCACATAGTTGAAAATGTGATGTTCATGGTCTCTCGAGCCTCTAAACACGACAAACTAGCCTCACAACTATATCGTTGAGCGGGGATGTGATAACCTAGTTCGTGGGCAATTCAACTACATGGATGTGGTTTACGGCGTTTATGCTCTTGATTAGGGACTCTCGTACCTCTAATCAATTGATCCAACTTAGCTTCACAATTACTTCTACGAGTGGTGGAGTGATAATTCTAAGCTGGTGTCTTGCTCTCATCCCGTTTTAGCAACCAAGCAAGGAAAATTAGGTATATTTTCTATCCTAACCGCGAATCATATCTAAAGATAAGAACTTGCTCCCTGCATTCCTATGTTCTTGCCTAGGGTTACTCTTTCAAGCTTTTACCTAAGCTTAACGCATTTGTTTTCATGGTGATCAAGCATAAAAACAACAATAATGAAGAATGTAAGACAAAACAACAATTAACAACTCAAACCAAAACGAATTCATGCAATTACAATCATATCACGTGGCCTCAACCCTAGAGGAAGGGTTTTACCCACTCATATTCGTACAACTACTCAAAAACATCGTTAAAGTAGTGTACTTACAAGAATAGGTGAAAGAGAATGTAAAATTGGTGAACCCTAGGTGAGTTTTTTACTTCTCCCTTCGCTCCTCTACGGTTTTCAGAAAATATTTCGTGACCAAATGATTTTAGAAGCTAAGGGTTTAATTTATAGTAAATAGGGAATTTACAAATTTTGGCCGGTCATGGAATGGCTCCGTGGCACGGAGCTGAATGCACCAATTTGCCTCCGCGCCACGGAAGTAACGCGTAAGCTCACTGGAATTTGCATTGAAATGATGCTTGGCCGAGGCATGGCGCGATGGCCAACGTGGCACGGCACTGCCCTTGTGCGATGGCCTGCGTGACACGGCCTTGGGCGTGCAGCATTGCCCAGCGTGGCACGGCGCTGGCGCGCAGGCGCCCTGGAGTTGCTACCTTCTCTCACGCCTGGCATTGGCGTGGCATGGTGCTGGGCGCGGCGCACGCACAGCGTGGCACGCTGCCTGGCGCGACCAGCCTTGCCATGGCATGCTTCCTTGCCGACTTTTGCAATTTGCTTCCTAATCCATTCCTTCACTTCACCCATCATTATTTAGCCCCTCAAATGCATTTTACACCTACAAAACAAGGGCTAATCATGTTGGTTAGTGCATACCCAAATTTACATAAAATCACATGAGAAAGTAAGTGTATAATTAGACAAACATGACTAAATCAAGTTATAAAATAGCACTTGGGCGCTTAACTATGCCCAAGATCACATACCTGGGTAAACTGAATTTCAACTTGACTTTGAAAGCCCAAGAGATTTGGAGAGGGATTCAAGCTTGATCTTCAAAAGGGGAGCTTTTAAGCATGGGAGTTGAATGAATTAGAATAGGTTAAACTCCCTTAATACACTTCTTTTAGAGCTTAAAATGACGTAGTTTAGGGCTTAGGAGCTTAGGAATTACAAAAATGCCCTTACTAATTTCGCAAGAAAAACCTTACTACCGGAGGTAACGACTCAACCAACGAGTCGTCCCTCGATTCCACGACTCTTTACATCGCTTGTTATTGCCCTCTACTTTTCCCCCAGTCTCTGATCTTCAAACCACGACTAGACAGGACGAGTCGTTAACCGTCACAACGACTCGTTACTTGCACCCGTCGTCACCATTGTCCATATATACTTAACTTCTGGGATTTCCCCCAATTGGTCCACACCACGAGTTGTTACTCTTTCCAATGGGTCGTTGGACTGTCCATTGTTACTGCACCCTCTTCCATTGCACCTTCTCATGGGTACTAACCACGACTCGTAGCATCCACCCTGACAACACAAATCCAAACGACGACCCGTTACAGGGAACCACAAGTCGTTCCATGGCTCGTTGTTAATGGACTTTCTTCAGCAGATGCTGACCATGATTGATCCTAGGACTCATTATTCTCACCACGACTCATCCTGTGAAAATTTTGCCCTTTTTCCTGCTGATCACATTTCCAATCCCGAGTCTAGTCTGAGGGACTTTTGGGGTATTACAATTTCTCTCTACCCATTTGAGCCATTCTGCATTACTAGATGCTCTCCTAGTAAATATCATAAGACTTGAAACCTGCATTGAAGGATATTCTGTTCTCACCCATTCTTAGGATCAAGGTCTCCTATGAACTTTAGGAAGGAAGGAATAGACTGTTACAGAAGGTGATAGCCTGAAGAAAGGTGGAAGGAAACCGAAAAGGATTTTCCGGTGGAAGATAGCCGGAGATAGAAGGAACTTTCCCTCCTAGAGGGAAGGAGAGAAGGTCATCTCAGGGTCAGTGCGTGGGAGCTTTTTTTGATAGGGTAGACTAACTTTAAACTTTCATTTTCCCATGTCTTTTACTCGAAAACAAAGAAGTATCACAATTAGGTGAACCAAACTATTGGAGGTTGAGATATGCTTGATGCGCCAAGAGTCGCTTAATTAAAGAAGAGTTTATATGAGAGTTGTGGAAAAAATACCAACAGAGTAATTGGAATTAGGAAATAAACAAAAACGAATACTCAATCTACAGCATATGCATGTAGCTGGAAATTGCAAAACATTGAACCGGTTTATTTATTTAGCGAGTGCTACAAATCTATATTGACAAATAAGTGAAGCATTTCACCAAAATAATTTGACAAATCCAAAAGAGCAGTTGAAATCAGAAAGCACAAATGGGTGAGATTAGTTTTATTCACCATTGTAGATGGAGAGAACTGAGACTTGATCAAAGAGAGCGATTGTTAGAACCTGGAAAGAGGAGTTCAACACATGAATTAGCCAATAAGTGATTCGATTGAACAAATTAATTAGAAGAAAACTGAATAGCAAAGTGTTGCAATCAGAATGCTAAAATATTAACAATTTAATTACTAACAGCTCATACCCCCACAGGAAAACAGTGAGCTTGGAAATAAAGAAAGCCCAGAAAGATATATTTTCTAGAGAAACTCCACCTTGTAGCCAAAATCTAAAGAATCAAGTGTTGCATACATAATGGAACAGGAAAAGACAATTAAGTGGAACTCTCAAATGGAAAAAGGAAATGGTAAAAAAAAGAGAAGAAGCAGTAGATTATTGGAAGGAACGGTGGGTTTTTGTTTGTTACAGGGGAATTTAAGAAGCGACTCTTGGAGTCCAGTAAAACAGATAACTGGTTTATTTTGTCTTTTTTTTCCGGGTGTCTTTTTAGTAGAATTGAGGGAGAAATTCAAAGATAGGAGAAAATAGACAAATACAAATACTGGTCACTGGATGGTGCCATGTCACCTTTTCTGTTCCCATCTTTATATAGACTAGTTTCGTCACATGCATTGCACGCATACGTTAAATTGTACAATATATATGGTTGAATAAAATAATATCAACATCAATTTATAACTAAAAATAGTTGATTGATTAGGCAACATATTGAAGTATTTGCAATTTCTTTTCTAACAGTCCATACAAAATTGACATGTTCTGAAACAAATGGGTGATGACGTGATGTTCAAGGCAGAGATCGAGAAAGAGATCATAGAAAATAGATTAATTCCTCTTTACCCTAGCATTGACAAGAAGATATAAAAAAATAAACATCTTTAGAAATTACTAAAATCTTAAGACATGTCAAGGGACATTTTTGGAAAATAATTTCCCCATATTTTAAATTGAAAAGGATTAAACTTTAGTTGTATCATAATAAGTAAACAAATCGAATGTAATTTTGTTCAATTCCTAACCCTAGCTATACGAAGAAGTCCTTGATGTGAATCCGGAGCAACATTTTGTTCCTCTATGAGCATTTTATCAACATGAATCTAGGTATGAATATTTACAATTGTTACTTATCTTTTAGAACATCATCAATTTGTCTTAATTGAACACGTCATTTTATTTGTATATGACAAAAAGAAAACGTAAACGACAGTATGTGGAAGATGAAAGAATATGCACGTTATACTAGTGTAGAAAAATTAAATATGCATGGCAAATCATGACAAACACACATACACAAAATTAGGTTTGAGATATGAGAAGAACTATTATCATTTCGAACATTACATTTCTGCGTTAATTTTCATCTTCAACACAATCTCAACATATTCTACACCCATAATAACAACACTTAATGATAAACCAAAAGATGATTTTAAGCAAGTGAAAAAGTGATAGGAACTCTATTAATTGTGCGTAGTGACTGAAGTATAAGAAAATACTACTCATTAAATATATATGTATTCTTCTCCCTAAATTAAAATTTGATTGTTTCTCTTCATAGGTTCAGGTGATATACACTCATTTTGATCTCGACAATCAAATCACTATATGATGATTTACATTAATCATTCACAAAAAAATTTATATTTTATTCTTTTTAAGTATAATTATTTACTCATTTTTATTGTAATAATATTGATATTAATTTGATATACGGTGTAGTACAAGACTTGGGGAGGCAACGTGAAAGAGATTGAAATAAAAATATATCTAGCAAAAGTTGTAGTACATGAAGAGTAGATTCTCTCATTTGGTGTATTACAATGACAAGTGACACAACATTTTAAATACGAATAACGATGAGTTTTTTTACAGATAACAGGTGTGGAAAAAGACGTCCCAGCATCAATATTTTGAGACAAATAACTGGCAAAGAAATGAAAACACATCAAGTAACTAAAATAAGGCTAACAAAAGATTATCCCATTTGGTGTATTACAGTCACAAGTGAAAACATTTAAAATACGAATAGCGATGAATTTTTTTATAGATAACAGGTCTGAAAAAGACGTCTAAACATCAATATTTCGTGATAAATAACTGGGTAAAGAATTGAAAACACATCAAGTAACTAAAATAAGGCTAACAAAATAACCCAAAGAAAAATATTTGTTGATTTAAAGAATCAATTAACCACTAAAGTAGAGAGAAAATTTTATTAACCATAAAAGGCATGAAACCACATCAAATAATTAAAACAAGGCAACAGCCCAAATAAACAATTTTGAGCTATAAAAATCTAATAACTGTCAAGTTAAGTTCCCGACAAGAAAATTATTCCTTAAAGAAATATGATTTTTCAAATGTCCATGACAAAAAAAACCAATCAAAGCATTAAAAATATTCAAAATTATGCAACCAAATATAACCTCTAGAGCAAAAGATTTGATATGGAATAAAAGAACAGTATTTGAAGATACCAAATAGATAATGGATTGTATAAGAAAATTATGACTTTTTACAGTTTTCATGATGAGCAATGCACCGTATATTACAATTATATTTCAAATTGAACAATGTTATATACCGTTGGGTGAGAATTTGAGTATATGAAAAAAGAACTCAGAAGTATTGTACAGTATTTTTCTTCTAGATTTGTTAAACGTTTAAGGTCTGAATATAAATTTTGTTACGTAGAATGATTGACAACCAAAAAACTTTTGGTCAGAAGAAATAATGTCAAACCAGTTAATGTTTAAGGAACAAATCCATTCGATTTGGGTGTTTCTGCATGACAATTTATAATTTTAATAAATGAAGTAATTAAGTTATTGCGAATTGTATTTAGGTAATTTAACTTTTAAGTTTAGGCGTACATGCTTTTACTATAATTTAGATGTAAATATAGATATAAATCCATAGATCACCAAGTTAAAAATTGGAATAACTGTCAAAAATTTCAGGATAAGCCTTCAGCTCTTCAAGACATTTTAACAGGAAAGATGATCCTTTTATGCTCAAAGGATTTTCACCGGCAAGGACATAAGGAGCGTGCACTAGCTATGTTGCATCAAATGATTGAAGATGCTCATATGGGGAAGAGACAATTTCTTAGCGGTTAGTTTTTGCTTCTTTTTCCTCTCTTTTTACATCTATTGTTTGTAGTTGCAAGTTTTGCAGGTAGGGGAATGAAAACAAATTGGTGATGCTATCTTAGGTCTCATTTGTTTGCACTTAATGAAGGTCTTAGCCTTAATTATTCAAATTTCAGTCATTAAGTCTGTTTGTTTGTAGGTTTGAATCTTAATCATTAAGATTTTGATCAGTAAGTCTGTTTGTTTGTAGGTCTGAATCTTAAGCATTAGGGTCTTAATCACTAAGTGCATTCGTTTTTATATATTTTAACCACTTAATAGGTCTAGATACATCTAAATGATTAAGATCTATAACAAAGTCTTAATATCATTAACATGTTTATTCAAAGATTTCTACAACTATAACAGTTCATAAACTTCGTTCATTCACCGCTACTGCCATCCCAGCATTATCAACTACCGCTGCCGCCCACCACCACCCACAACCACCCCCCTCAGACATGACCACCACTAGCCACCATTTACAATCATCACCACCAACCACCATTATCACAACAACCGCTGATCACTACCGACAACCATCACGATCAGTCACTATATATCGCCAACCACTGTCCTCATTAACAATTACCATTATCTATCACTATCCTCCACCACAACTATTAGTTGCCAACACCAACTTGAAGGTCTTAACCTTAATTATTCAAATTTCAGTCATTAAGTCTGTTTGTTTGTAGGTCTTAATCTTAATCATTAAGATTTTGATTAGTAAGTCTGTTTGTTTGTAGGTCTGCATCTTAGGCATTAGGGTCTTAATCACTAAGTGCGTTCGTATTTATATATTTTAACCACTTAATAGGTCTAAATACATCTAAATGATTAAGATCTGTAACAAAGTCTTAATATCATTAACATGTTTATTCAAGGATTTCTACAAAGATAGCAGTTCATAAACTTTATTCATTCACCGCTACTGCCACCCACAACCACCTCCCTCAGTCATGACCACCAGCCACCATTTACAATCATTACCACCAACCACCATTATCACAACAACGATCACTACCGACAATCATCACCATTAGTCACTATATATCGCCAACCACTGTCCTCATTAACAATTACCATTATTTATCACTATCCTCTACCACAACTATTAGTCGCCAACACCAACTACTACCATCAATAACCATTAATGCCCATCACCACTAACTGCTATCTGCACCTCTACCGTTTGCTATCACCATCCCTAATTGACACCCACAACTGCCACCGCTGGCTATTACTACCAACAACTACCATATAATTTTTTAATTCCCTTACCCGGATCCTGCGCATAGTGGGAGCTTTAGTGCACCGGGCTGCCCTTTTTTTTAAAAAAAAAATAGTAGATTAGTGTCGTATTTTTTTAAAATTTATATTTATTAATTTTTAAATAAAGACAAATCTTAAACATTTTGATGTTCAAAAAATGATAGTTTTAATTATTTAGTATTCATATTTTAATAGAACATCTTAATATTCAGATGTGTTTTCAGATTCAGACATTTAAATCTTAATGGACATCTTAGTATTCATATGTGCATTTAGATTCAGAAATCTTAATTTTAATAAAAACAAATGAGGCCTTAGTGTTTCTCTCGCTTCATTTTCTTCCTCCTCTCAGTGTGCATTTCTATGTCTGTCTCTCCCTCCTTATTGTTTGTATTTTGACTTAACTGCATTATTCAATCATATCTTATTCTTGAATGTGTAGCTAGATCCTTATGGATTTCTCTGTATGTATGTACTTTTTCTCTCAAGTCATGCATATGAATTTTTGGTGCTTTGGAAATTTTTAGGTAAACTCCACAATTTGGCTAGAGCCTTAGCCGATGAAGAAACAGAGAGGGAACAGGTTAAGGAGGATGGCCCGCGTTCTGACCGGAAAGGATTGTTACTGTACAGAAAAAATGGAGTTCTTGGACTTGGGTTGAAAACCTTGAAGCAGCCAACAACAACTTCAGCAGCTGGTGACAACAATATACCTTCTGGTAGCTATGATGTCAAGGAAACTGGAAAAAGATTATTTGGGCCATTCAGCTCCAGAATGACCACGTTTCTCTCTCAATTTGTCCTCTACCTTGCTGCCATTGGGGACATTGTTGATGGGACTGATACCACTCATGACTTCAACTACTTCTCACTTGTGTATGAATGGCCTAAAGACGTAAGCTTTCTTACTATTTTGTGGGGTGATACTATGTGAACTGGCAAAAGCGACTTGAAGTCTAATAAGGAACAAGTTTTGTTATAAAAACCCTGGCTTTGTATTTTTTTAGTTCTCCATGCATTGGAGGTAATGTTTGTGGCATTTAGCTAAAAGACCCATCCCCTTGCAATGAAGATAGAGACAAACAGAGAGAGGACAAAGTTGAAAACAAACGAAGCAACATGCTTGCTCTTAAATATTTCATCTGAACTTTCTTTCTCTCACAAAATATTTGCAAAGGTGAAATTGTTCTTATTTCTATTTGGTCTTAACTTGCTCACTTTTCAGTTCATCACTTCACTTGCAGCTTTTAACTCGTCTAGTGTTTGAGCAAGGCAGTACCGATGCAGCTGAAAAGGCTGCAGAGATTATGAATGCTGATTTTGTCCATGAAGTGATTTCTGCCTGTGTTCCTCCAGTTTATCCTCCAAGATATGGTCATGGTTGGGCTTGCATCCCGGTGATTCCTACATATACTGAGAATTACTCTGATAATAGAGTAATATCCCCTTCATGTAGAGAGGCCAAGCCTGGGTCTTTCACCCCTTCCTCTGGGGATGCTAAATTACCTCTTTATCCTCTCCAATTGGATATAGTTAAGCATCTCATCAAGTTGTCCCCAGTTAGAGCTGTATTAGCATGTGTCTTTGGAAGTTCTATACTTTATCGTGGCAGGGAGACTACTGTATCTAGATCTCTGAAAAGTTGCTTTCTACAAACTGCTGATGCTGATAGGTTATTCTTTGAGTTTGCTCTTGACCAATCTGAGAGGTTAGTTCTTACTAAATGGAGTTCGTAATTGATCACTTATATATGTGATATATGTGGGTTCTCTTATTTTTTGTGTCCATTCATGACTTTTCTGAGCAGGTTCCCTACCTTGAATCGCTGGATACAGATGCAGACCAATCTTCATCGAATCTCAGAATTTGCGATAATGGCTGATCACACGACGAGTGATGGTAAAGATGTACCTGAATGTAAGATTGCTATGAAGCGATTTCGTGATCATGATAGTGATGCTGAATCTGAAGTGGATGAACTTGCTGGTAGCAGTAGTATATCAACAAGTCCCCAGGAGATTAAGAATGAAATGAGAGGATCTTCTGATCCTTGGCATGATTCCTTAAAATCTGAAAATTCTGATTATACTACAGTTTTTCTTTCTTTTGATTGCGAGAATGAAGGCCCATATGAGAAAGCTGTGGAACGGTACTCCATCTCCTTTCTTTGAGTTTTGATCATTTTTGTTCATATAAAGTTGGTCTTGCTTGTATCAGCCACAGCGTTTTTTTCACTGATCTGACCTGTTTCTCGTGTGAATCTCGCTTGCACATGGCAAAAATCATGAAGACGGTATTATACTTATCTTGTTGGTGCAGCTGTATCTTGGTCTCAGCTCCTATGAGCCAGCATAACAATGGCTGAACTATAGGGTTTGGGTGCAGGTCCGAGAAATAATGATCATTTGCAGAAGATACTGTAGGAAAAACTTACATAGAAAATTAAAATATGAATTCCTAATATCTTCTGGGCTAAGGAGCAGAAAGATGCTCAACAATTCTGTTAGTAGAGGAAAACAAATAGATTCAGGTATAAACCTCCTCTAGGCTATTTGTTTTTGTTTTTTTTTGGATAAAATAATTAATTTCATTAATGTCGGAAATAATTTCGGAGTGATTTTCTATGGGATGCTTCAAGCGGGGAGAGGAAATTTCACTTTGTAAGTTGGGAAAATGTCACAATACCAAAGTGCTGGTTGGACTTGAGGTTAAAGATTTAAAGGTGTTTAACAAGGCGCTACTATGCGAGTTAGATCTTCAAATGGCTTACGACCATGTAAACAGGAAGTTCTTGGATTTCATTATGCTGAAGATGGATTTTGGTGAGAGATGGAGGAAGTGGTTCACATTTTGCATCTCTTCAGTGAGATACTCCGTTTTGGTGAATGACAATCCGTGCAACTTCTTTGGTAGCTCGAGGGGGTCGTGTCAAGGGGATCCTTTATCACCTATGCTTTTCATCTTGTTGATGGCAGCTATGAGCAGGATGATGGGCAAAGCTGTAAGGCGGAACCCATCAACAGCCCCCTAAAGTTGGCACCAACTTTCACTTAGACACCTCAACTAAGACTCATTCATTTTAGACACCTTAGGTAGTGTCCTGCTGTGTCATTTTAACACTTTTTGTACAATCAGCCAAATATATAATGTGTGTATGATGCACTTGCCGATGATGTGGCAAAATAAAAAATTAAATTAGGGCATGTGACATTTGATCCTATAATAATATAAAAAGTAAATTTTAAGTAAAAAGAGAAGAAAATTCTCTTTCTTCATTGCCTCTTCAAAAAAATTTACAATAAAAGGAGAACAATAGGGAAAGGAAAAGAAAGCAAAGAAGGAGAGGCCGACAGGCACAAAAGTCATCAAATTAATGGAAATTGTAGAAATACAATTATCTCTGGAATGCATTTTTTGTCTTTAACGCCTCAAACTACCAAATGAACTAGAAGAAGAATATTTTATACATAGAGAAAACCCTAGCCTCAATCTAAGAAGGTGGACCCTAGTTTGGGCTTGAAAGAACATGGCTTAATTCCCTACTCTCTCTCTCTCTCTCTCTCACACACACACACACACACGCTACCTAAATCTTTCTCAAATCCTAATATGATTTTCACCGGAAAATTATGTGAAATCTTGCCAGAAATAATGGAGTTTCTGCGGAAAACTATATGAAACTCAGATTTGATGTTCTTTTTCCTGTACTAGACATAAAGTAGGAGAATTGATAGCAGCGGCTATGACAACCCTCCTCCATTAGTTTCAAATAATCCAAAGAGAAAAGATTTTAAGCTTTAAAAGAAATAGAACCCACATCTAATTTTCGCCGGAAATAAGCTTTAAAAGAAATAGAACCCACATCTGTAAGTTGATCAAATATGTTGTCTACTACCAGATTATGAATACTCATTAATTGGCACCAAACAAGTTTCTTTTCCGGCAGAAAGGGAATTCAGACAAGGAAATCCTCTCTCCTTTCCTATTTCTATTGGTGGTTGTGATTGATGATTGAAGCTCTCAGCTTGACAATAAAAATGACGGTGAACGTGATTAAAGGTTTTGGAATAAGTCCAGTAGACAGAGAACCCAGTGAAGTATTCCACATCTTCTATGTGAACACTCATGTTGTGTGATTATGAACAACTCCTGTGTATTATTTAAAGATAACAACTACTCTGCTTTTGAAGTTGCTTAAGAGGTCTCAATAATATATTTTGTATGAATGCTGGAAATTTAGTGAATGAGTTGGCAAGTATTTTAGGATTCAAAAGTATGGAGTGGTATTATTGAAGTTCTGAAAGGAAATGAGCTCATTGGAACTGTATTTTCGTCTTCCTAACAACTGTTTTGTTGCATTAACTCACCTTCAAGAAGGCATACTATCTGGGGAACTGCATCCAGTACAGAGTGTTCGACTTCTCAAAACCTCTTTGTTTTAAATTGATTTGATCTTTTATGCAATTTTCTCTATCATATTTCTTTTTTTCTTGTTTTATTTTTTGGTAATGAATTTTTTTGTTACCAGTGAAGAAAATCTGTACAGGCTGTGAACTTGAAACAGCCTCAAGTTCAAGTAAGCAACTTAACAAACTAGCTAGCAACTACTTCCGAAACATCAAGGATAGAAATCTGTTCATCCTATTCTGCTGTCTTTGTTTTCACATTCCTTCCCTTAAGGGTTTTTTTCACACCGCGGTTGCAATACACGGTTACTGTTTTCTCTTTGTTTATCAAAAAAAAAGTCTAGTTCAAGTTTTTATGCATTTTAACAGTGATCACTTGGAATAGCATAGGCTTCCCTTCACTTTAATTCACATTAATTATGTCCACAGGTTGATTGATGAAGGAAAAATGATGGATGCTCTTGCAATTTCTGATCGTTTCTTGCAAAAAGGAGCCTCAGATCAGTTGCTTCAGTTGCTAATTGAACGCAGAGAAGAAAATATATCTGGACAGTCTCAAGGTTATTCAGGCAACGATAATTGGAGCCACAGTTGGCAGTACTGTCTCCGTTTGAAAGATAAACAATTGGCTGCTAGACTTGCTCTCAAGTATGTCCATTAAGTGTCTCTTTTTCGCTGTTGAGTTCGTTATTATGTGTATAATGGAAGTCAGCTGGATGTGATTACATGCATCATCTCCTCTCCCTTGCGAATCTACCTGCTGCCCCTGGGTACCCACCAGGTTATCACTTGCTGAACTTTTGAAACACACCAACAAAGAGAGTCAGATGTAGGAAGCAGAGATGAGAAGTGAGAGATTGAGAGTAAAGTGGAGAAAAGAAAAATGATTTCCCTTTTTATATATCTAAGTTACAACCTTCCCGACCTACAAAGCTCGGTGGATATTCTTACACAAATGACCTACTTTATTCCATGAATACTGGATGGAGAATAACTTGCTTGACATATTGGATGGAATGAGTTCTAAGACAATAATTCTAAGAAATGTTTGATTGAAAAACAAAGAACAAGGATACATACTTTTGTTTGTTTTGAACTTATAAATATGGCTTCCAGCACAGCTGGTGCTTAAGATTTATAATATTGTTACCTTTCTCAAAAAATGGAAAAGACAAACCTTCTTCTCATCTGTTTAAGTCTTGATGGGCAGAGTTACTCGGTATTTGTGTTGGTGGAAGGTAGCAGATACCCAGTGAAATAGTCGAGGTGTGTGCAAGTTGGCTCGGACCACCGTCGCAAAAAAGAAATAAATAGAAAAATAAACCTGTAATCAAGGATTAGCATAACTAGTCAGAAAATTACCCTACTCTGAGATATAGATAGTAGTTGGACCTTCTCTCTCTCTGTCCCTAAGTTTTCCAACTAAAGATAATTCTCGGCTAAGACCTCTAATAATATTTTAGAAGTGAATAGAGGCCCTTAGTGCCATGCTTCCTTATAACCTATGTCAAGAGCAGACATGTCTGCTGCTTTACATTTTATTTTGTTTACAAAAAATTATTTAGTGTGAACCATCTTTGATAATTATCAAGTGTTGTAGATCGTTTATTTGATTGATTAATTAATTTTTAACTTAGACTATTCCACAGATTGGGTGTTGCTCTGGAAGTTTGATATTTAGAAAGCTCAGCTTTATTTTTTTGGGTACTCCAGATATTTGCGTAGATGGGAACTGGATGCTGCTTTGGATGTTCTCACTATGTGCAGCTGCCATTTGCTCGAAAATGATCCTATTAAAGATGAGGTACGTGAGTTCCATGGTTTTTCTAACTTACACTTATTGCTGTTGCTAGACATTGGTTTTTGTATGTGATTTATCTATATGTTCTTGGACTTGCCTTGGTATGCTTAACTTTATATCTGTTCTCTTGATGCATTGTTGGTACAACTAGGTTGTTCAGATGAGACAAGCTCTCCTGAGGTACAGCCATATATTAAGTGCAGATAACCTCTTCCACAGCTGGCTAGAGGTTGTTAGCTCATTCATTCCTTTTTAATGTTGGATTTAGGGAAACTGTAAGATCATAATCACGTTCGTGTTTCTAGTGCTCTCCTTTTTCTCTTAGAGTGTTTGATTTCACCTTTGCATCTCATGTGGAGCATTTCCTTTGAATTTTTAGGTGGAGTCTGAGTGTAAAGAGGATCCTGAAGGTCTTGCCCTTAGATTAGCTGAGAAGGGAGCTGTTTCTGCTGCTTTAGAAGTTGCTGAAAGTGAAGGGTTATCTATTGAACTGCGCAGAGAGCTGCAGGGGCGTCAACTCGTAAAGCTTCTAACAGCAGATCCTTTAAACGGTGGAGGCCCTGCAGAAGCTTCACGTTTTCTTTCTTCTTTACGTGACGCTGCAGATGCTTTACCTGTTGCAATGAGTGCAATGCAGCTTTTGCCCAACCTTCGATCAAAGCAGCTTCTCGTAATGACATTGCTTCCTAAAACATTCTTTATTTGAGTTTCTCTGAAATTGATTGCTATCAGCATTCTAATTATCCTTGCAAATAAATTCCTTTAGTGTATTTTATATTTTTGCTTCTGTGAAGGTTCACTTTTTCCTGAAAAGAAGAGATAATAATTTATCAGAGTTGGAAGTTTCCAGGCTCAACTCCTGGGCATTAGGATTACGTGTTCTGGCTGCTTTGCCATTACCATTGCAGCAAAAATGCTCTCCCCTACACGAGCACCCTCATTTGATTCTAGAAGTTTTGCTGATGAGAAAACAACTTCAATCTGCATCTCTGGTAATAAGTTGTAAGTTTTAGAGAGTGTTAATTTTTTCTTTTGTCATTATCTTTGATGTGGTCTTGTTTTTTCTTTCAGATACTCAAGGAATTCCCCTCCTTGAGAGACAACAATATGATTCTTATATATGCTGCCAAAGCTATTGCTGTCAGCATTAGTTCCCCTTCCAGGGACCCGAGGATTTCAATTTCAACTCCAAGAGCAAGACAGAAGACAAAATTGGGAACACCCACAAGGTCATCATTCACTAACAGCCTTAGTAATTTTCAAAAAGAGGCCCGTAGAGCATTTTCTTGGGTCCAAACTGGAGATAAAGGTACAGCCAAGGATACACATAGGAAGAGAAAGAGCTCTGGAGTAATGCAATCAGAGAGGGTGGCTTGGGAGCCAACTACTGCCATTCAGGAAGACCGTGTTACATTATTTTCTGCAGATGGGCAAGAACGGCTGCCTGCTGTTGCCATTGCTGAGATGTGGATGCTCACAGGTGACCCAAAGAAGGATGAAGCTGTCCGTTCTTCTCATCGGTATGAAAGCACCCCCGATATTACTCTTTTCAAGGTATGGCTATTTTCTCTAATCAATACGTTTCTGCTGGACCATACCTGGCACCAGCTTTGAGGTGATTCTTTTGTCTTTGTTAATTGGAGATCTAGTGATTCTAATTCTTTGTAGGAAGAAAAGAATTCTTGTGTTGCTAATTGTTTTTCTCCCACCTAAAACTGGGTTGTTTTATTTACCACAGTAGCAAATCTGGTCTCCTCTGCATTAGAAATTTTTTTTTTTTGGTGGGATGGTGTAATTAAGAATATGTATCAATGAACCTTTCTACTTTGATGCTTCTGGTTACACATGACTTATAAGGAGAAGCCATTCATCTTGTAAGAAGATTGTTGGAGCAGTATAGGGACATGAAGAGGGATTTACACATGGTGTTCATTGACCTAGAAAAGGCTTACGATAAAGTCCCTAAGGAGGTCCTTTCGAGATGTTTTGGTCTAAAGGTGTACCTGTGGGTTACATTGGGGCAATTAAGGACATGTGCGATGGAGCCAATACTTGACTTAGAACAGTGAGAGGTGACTTAGAACACTTCCTGATCGTGATAGGTTGCACCATGGGTCAACCTTTTGCCCGTTCCTATTTGCCTTAGTGATGGATGAATTGACATGGCATATTCAAGGGGAGGTGTCGTGGTGTAAATTATTCACAGATGACAGTATTGATTGATGAGACATGTGGTGGAGATAAGGATAGGCTGGAAGTTTGGAGATAGGCCCTAGAATCTTGAGGTTTCAGGTTAAGCAGAACTAAAACTGAGTACCTAGAGTGCAAGTTGAATGACGTAACGCATGAGGTGGAGGTGAAGTGAAGATCGATGCAAGGTTCATACCAATCAGAGGACGTTTCAAGTATCTTGGGTCAATAATCCAAGAAGACCGGAAGATTGATGATGATGTCACACATCATATTGAAGTGGGGGTGGTGAAATGGAGGTCGCCTCTAGGGTATTGCGCGATTAGAACGTGTCGCCAAAGTTTAAATGTAAGTTCTACAGAGTGGTGGTTAGACCAACATTGTTATATAGGGCAAAGTGCTAGCTAGTCAAGAACGCCCACCTTCAGAATATGAAGGTAGCAAAATGAGGATGTTCAAATGGATGTGCGGACATACTAGGAGAGATATGATAAGGAACGAAGTTATACGGGGCAAGGTTGGAGTGTCATCCGTGTCAACCAAGATGAGTGAAACGAAATTGAGATGGTTTGAATATGTGAAGAGGAGGTGCATGGATGCCCTAGTAAGGGGTGCAAGAGGTTGGTTGTAACAGGAGTTAGGAGAGATAGAGGTACATCAAAAAAGAACTAAGGGAGGTGATTAGACAGGATGTGACACAACTTCAGTTTACTGAAGACATGACCCTAGATAGGAAGGTTTGATTGGAGGTCATGGATTAGGGTAGAAGGCTACTAAGTAGATGGGTGTTGTTGCACTTTATATGGGAGAGGTAAAGGATATTTAATAGTTGCGTAATCTCTTATTCTTCAATATGTATTACTATACGTTGCTTCATTTACTTTATGTTTTACTATTTTGCTGTCATATTTTCTTGCAATCCTGCTTTGAGAGCATTTCTGTTGAGCCGAGGGTCTGTCGGAAACAACCTTTCTACCCGACAAAGTGAGGGGTAAGGTCTGCGTATATCCTAGCTCACCAGACCCCCCTTATGGGATTACACTGGGTATGATGTTGTTGTTTGGTTACACGATTATTTGATCAGGTGGTTTCTCATTGTCTAAGGCCTTATTTGTTTGCAGTTACTAGAGGTGTGAATCTAAATGGTTCAGACCGCATTTGTTTTCATTAAGATTTCAGCACTTATTTGATCTGAATAGGTCATAATCATTAAGATCTGGAACAAAGTCTTAATATCATTAAGAGATATGCTTGTGTGAATAATTTTCACCACCAGTCATCACCACTAACCACTTGTGTCATCACAACCACCACCACTAACCACCTGTGTCATCACAACCACCACCACATTGCTGTCGCCAATCACCAACCACCACCACCAACCTCCACCACCATTGTCAACCACCACTACTGTCAGCCATTACTACGCATACTACCTCCATCATTATAGTTACATTCACTGTCGTCACCGCCGCCGCTGCCTCTACCACACCTATAGTCACTACCGCCACTGCGGTCAATCCCTAATACCAACCACCTCCACCATCACAATTAGCACCGCCACCAACTATACCACCACACATTCTTCGGCCACCATCATCAACACCATCAACTACTAAGTCAACTAAGTTCACGATCACAACCATCACTATCAACCGCCAACATCACACCAGCCACTACAACACTAACCATCTCCATCATCACAACTATCGCCACCACCATCACGCCAGTCACTACAACACCAACTACCTCCATCATCACAACTATCACCACCACCATTACTAGCAACTATCACCACCACCTTTACTAGCCAGTAACACCAATTATTAGCACCACCATCACTAGTAAACATAAAAAATAATTTTATCAAATAATAAATTTATTTTATTAAATTTATATTTTTATGATACTTAATTATTTTTTATTTGAATCGTATTTAATTTGTTTATAATAAATAAAGTATACACATTCAAATACTGAAAATAAACGGTCCTAATCATTTAGTATTCAGATCTAGAGACAACATCTTAATCATTTAGATGTGCATTCAGATTCAGATGTCTTAATCTTAATAAAAACAAATGAAATAATGTTGTTATATGGAGATGGTTGGTAGAAAGAACTAAGTGTAGCTGCATAGTATGCTGATCTTAAAATGGATGATGTGAATTTGGGATTGAGAATAGTTTGACATGCAGGACTTGGATACTTTTATGACATCACTCCTCTTATTATTAAAATTAAAATGTGGCACTAATTTTCCGTGTCATGGAAGCAGAATTCACTCTTTGAATTGCCTATTCATGTTTATTTCGTGTGGGTTTAATTGATTCCTTTCTGGGGCTGGATTTCGAGGTTGTCTAAATAGGAGACCGAGTGTTTTCTACATCTATGCTTCCACAAATTTCTTTTATGCACTCTAAAACACACTAATAGCCTGTTTGGCCAAACTTCTCAAATAGCTTATTTTGAGAAGTGCTTATTAAAAAGTACTTTTAGTGAGAAGCAGTTTGTGTTTGGCCAATAAATTTAAAAAGTACTTTTGAGCAACAATTAGTGTTTGGTCAAGCTTTTAAAAAGTGCTTCTATGTGTATTTTTCACAAAAGTTCTTTTCAAATAAGTGTTTTTGGGAAGAAGCTACTTTCTTTAGCTTCTGAAAAACAGTTTCTGCTGCTCCTTAAAAGCACTTATTTTCTCTCAAAAGCTTGGTCAAACACCTCATTTTTTAAAATAAGTGATTTTAGAAAAAATAAGCACTTTTGGCCTCCTAGAAGCTTGGCCAAACAAGCTATAATTCAACTGCTTCTTTTTCTTTTAAAATTCTTAAATATTTATACTTTGGAATTTAGGCCCTGCTTTCAATGTGTTCGGATGAGAGTGCATCTGCCAAAGGTGCTTTGGACTTGTGTGTAGGCCAGATGAAAAGTGTATTAAGCTCCCTACAGTTACCTGAGAATGCATCAATGGAAATTATTGGCCGAGCATATCAGGCCACAGAAACTTTTGTTCAGGTATCTACTTTGCACTTACTGTAGACTAAATCAAATTATTCATACAAATTGGTGCAGTAATATGTTGATCTTTGATCTTGTAGGGCCTGTTTTTTGCTAAATCCCTCCTTAGAAAGCTTTCTGGAAGCACTGACTCATCTAGTAATTTGGAAAGAAGTAGGGATGCAGATGATGCATCTTCTGATGCTGGCAGCTCTAGTGTGGGTAGTCAGTCAACAGATGAGCTTTCTGAAGTACTGGGACAAGCTGAGATGTGGCTAGGACGTGCTGAATTGCTACAAAGTCTTTTGGGTTTCGGAGTAGCTGCCTCACTTGATGATATCGCTGATAAAGAGTCATCTGAGCGTCTTCGTAATAGATTAATTCTAGATGAAAAATACAGCATGGCTGTTTATACTTGCAAGAAGTGTAAGGTAGTACAGGAAAGATGTTCTATGTGCATGATTGTCCTCTTTGCACCATAAAGTAAATTCTAATTGGCAAACTTACTCTCAGATTGATGTTTTCCCTGTGTGGAATGCATGGGGTCATGCTCTGCTTAGGATGGAGCGCTATGCACAAGCTCGTGTTAAATTTAAGTATGTAAAAACAATATTATTTCCAATGTTTGTCCACCTCCAGTAAAAAACTATTTTTGATTTCTTATCTCTATACTTTTTTAACCTTTTGACAATGTCTAGGCAAGCACTTCAGTTATACAAGGGTGATGCTGCAACTATTATAATGGAGATAATTGGCACCATTGAAGGAGGTCCACCAGTGGATGTTTCATCTGTTCGATCCATGTAAGATAGTAACAAGTTTTATACTGTATATGTTGGTGATTTAGTATGAGGAAGACATGAGATATCATATCTGCAAATGCTGGTCCTGATCTTTCTTTTATGCATGCAGTTAAATCTCTTCTTTTTCTTAGGTTGTTTTAAAGCTATTAGAAACATTTAGGGGCCTGCTATATTTACTAGATGGCACTGTCAAAATAATGTCCTAGATTTATTATGCAAGGGCTTCTAAAGGGATTTTGTATTTTATAATGCACTGAACTACTCCATCCATTGCATTTATGTTTTGTGTTGGAGTCTCAGATTCTTTCACATTGTACTTGATCCCAAGTTTGGTAGGCCAATTTCACAATCTTTTTCCCTCTAGGCCCTCTCTCAACACAATCAGTTGAGCTGCTTTCTGTTTTTCTCTAAGTTCAGCCCATTGAGCGACTAATTGTGTTCAAGAACCACCGAGTTTGTCAAGTCTTTTCATTCTGCTCAAAGCTCATTCCTTAGCCTGTCAAGCGTGATCTCTCTGGCCCAGGCACACATTTCAGCCCATTATGAGCCAGCCACAATAGTCTTCTCACCCCAATAAAAGAGAGAAAAGAAGTCTTCAGACTTCAGTCCACGTGTAAACCATTGAATCAGGTTACATGTGCAGGAGGGTTTTATAGAACATTTCCTTTACGGATTGTCTATAGTTCTAAAGTGGTTTATATTGTCTTGAGCTATCATATTCCTACCAATCGTCTTATGGATTTTGGTTGGATGATCATACTCTTTGAAAACTACATTCTACACAGATAAATCCAACATCAAATTTGGTTTCGATGTAATTTTTTATTGAATGATATGAATTGAAAGTAATAGGAGAAGACGAAGAGCATGTATTGTGGCTCTGCTAGCACTTATGTTGATCGTGTGGATAGAAAGAAATAAGAGAGCTTGTGAAGGCGTAGAGATGAATTTGTACCATTGAGGAATAGCCTCTTATCCAGTATTTCCTTTGGTGCACCCTTGAAGTACTCTTAGCATAGAAGATTGTGTAACGTTCGTGGAAACCATATCTTCTGTAGGTTTTACTTTTTGGTGTACTACTTGTATACTGGTGTTTTATACCCAAGCATCGATAGTGTTTATTACTTTATCAATAACATTTTAGGTATGTCTTCTGTCGTTAGGGCTATGTATTTACAAGGAAAATCAGTTGCTGACACCACGGTGCTGACCGTTTTACGTTTTGTTTTCCCTTTTCTTTTGTCTTCTTTCTTTTTCTGCTTGGAAAGAGGTATGGTGGTAGTTCCTGTTTCTATTTAACTTGGCGATCATAGAATTCCATCTAGAATATCAGACTTCTGAAGGTTTGGCTATTCCACTCTGCAATTTTACAGCGCTTCCTTGTTGTCTGCTACATTTTACCCAATTTTAATCTGCTATGTTCCAGCTGGTGGTGCCATACCGAGTGTTGATTGTTAGCCATTTTATGTTTGAATAGTATCTGGTTTTCATCCTTTTTGGGACAGTGTACCAAGTGGTTTATGGCATAGTACAGTAGATTCTGTAGACCATAGATTGGAAGAATGAATTCTTAATTGATTTGGAGTTGCCCGTCTTGGCCCTTGTTTATATGTTTTGTTTTAAACTGCAAACTTCCATCACCTCTCTTTTGAGCAACACTATTCTTTGTAGCGTAACTTAGTCAATAAGAAGATTCCTCTATGGACAGAAAGGAATAGAAGATGCTTTGATGGTTTCAGCTCCAAATCATTCTGTCAAGCTAGATGTCTCTTGTATTATTTTGGTTGGTTCAATGTAACCCCGGTAACCCCTGATTACTTGTTGCAGTTTATTTGCTCCCTGGTTTTTAAAATAGCTGCCTCTGTTTAAGGAGCTAACTTCTTTTTTTGTGAGCTCAATTGCAATATCCTTGTACTATGTAGCCCCTGCAGATACCCCTGATAACTTTTTGCAGTTTATTAGCTCCCTGGGTTTTAAAATAGCCGCCTCTGTTTAAGGAGCTAACTTCATTTTTTGTGAGCTCAATTGCAATATCCTTGTACTATCTTTTTGCGTCTTCTTGATGCTAGCAATGGAACTTTTACTTCATCAAAAAAGAATGTAAAAACAAACTTAGTCAATAACTTGAAGTTCTTGTCTTTGGTCACTCTTTGCTGAGTGAGATACACAAAACATGCATCATTCGGCTCATTTCTCTATTGGGATGTTTACCTTCACTATTAAGGTTAAATTCTCATCTTGGTTTTCCTGGCAACAATGCAAGGTATGAGCATCTGGCTCGAAGTGCACCAGCCATTTTAGATGATTCTCTTTCTGCTGATTCCTATCTCAATGTGTTATACATGCCATCTACATTTCCCCGGTCAGAGAGATCCAGGTCTTCTCTAGAAGCTTTAAATGACAATTATTTCAACAGTACACACTTTGAAGATGGACCCAGGAGCAACTTGGACAGTGTTAGATATATTGAATGCATCGGTTATTTTCAAGAAGTAAGTTTCAAATATTACCTACGACAAGTACACTTTGGCATTACTCTATTTGTTCTTTTTTTTAAAGATCCTTTACTTTATATCTCGATAACATGCTTGAAGAATCTGTTCTATTTGTCATATCGGAGTATTACTTGTAGCAATTTGATCTTTTGTTATTCCCTTCAATATCTTGCATGCTTGTGCACTATATTATTTCATATAAGGCTTCTTTATCATTTAATTCAAAAGTATGGAGTCTTTGCAGTTATCGTGGGTTGACTCTCCTGGTGTTTCAGAGCGAATAGCGTCACAGCATATCATATTGAGTTTGGAAATGGAGCAATTGAAATAGTAGTTAGAAATGAAGAGAAGTAAAGAAGTTTGTTGTGAAAAGATGTCACATTATTTTGAAATCATATAAAGCTAGTACAGTTTTTTTCCCTTCTCAAAAAAAAAAATTAGGTGTTTTTGCTGTGCATGTACTTTGACTCACTCTTTAATATATTTTCTTTTGCTGATTTGCTACACCTTCCACTACTAATATCTCTTAACTTCTCTTAATTTACTTCTTTTTCCTTGTTTTTGTTCTCAGATGACTCTTTCTTCTTGTTAGATGTTTGAGTCCTCTTCTAGTTCTCTCTTCTACTTTCTCTACTACCCGTGATTCTTTTCGCTAAATGATTGTTCTTCTTCTTTTTTTTCGATTTTTTGAGTTATAAGTTAATTGGATGGAAAATGAAAACCAGTTATTGCAATTGAGGATATTATCATGATAGTTACTAAATCAATTGAATGTGAATTTGAATGCTGCAAATTAATTGGTTACTATAGCTGATAAATTGAAGATTAAAGCTAAATTATGCAATTGATGTTGTCTTTCTGTGAACTTGTTGAAACTTTTTTCTTGGTGATGTTTAATATTGGGATTAATTTTTTCTTACATATTGGGTGTTTTACAGTAGTTCTGTTAAATGCATTTTGATGTTATAACTTATAAGTACTAAATTCATAGTTATTTCATACCAATAGGAAAAATCATAGCTGTTTGATAATTTTCCATTTTTTGTACATCGTGCACTTTTCTTAGAAAAAGCATTCCCTTTGATTCTTCTCCAAGTCCCTAGAAGTAATGACGCCTTTTTTGCGTTTTTCACCTTTAGAACACTGACAAATCCATTTTGTTTTGGTGACTTGTAAACTTCTTCTGTTTTCAGTTAGTCCATATATTCAAATAAACCATCATACTTGACATATTGAGAGAGACCATTTAAGATAACATCCTTTCATAGAATCTCTCATTAGCTATAGAATTGTTTCATGTTCTTCAAACTTGTGAAAAGTTATATTGCATAGTAAAAATGTGGGCTCTTGCTAGAACAGGAAGCATCTCTTATAAATTGGACAGGGGGGAGTATTGTCTGTGGAGATTGAATGAGTTATTTCCTTCCTTTAGGACAAGAGCACACCCTAAATGTTAAATGCTTTATGCGTAGCTCTTCCTCCCCCGCCACCTCATTCAATTTTCTCTTCATCTTTCAATATTGGTCTTCAGCTTATTGATATAGCAATTCTTCACTAGTTCCATGTAGATCAGTGAGGCATGCTTGATGTCTGTGTTATCACTGATGTAGTACACTTTAAAATGCAGTATGCTCGTCAACATATGTTTGATTTCATGTTTCGGCATGGCCATTACAAGGACGCTTGCTTGTTATTTTTCCCTCCCAATTCTGTTCCTCCACCTCCTCAACCATCTTCATTGGGCATTGTCACTTCGTCTTCTTCCCCTCAACGACAAGATCCTTTGGCTACAGATTACGGGACCCTTGATCTGTTGTGTGATCTGTGCATTGCTTATGGGGCCATGCCCGTTTTGGAGGAAGTACTGTCAGGAAGAATTTCAAATATAACATCACATGATCCATCAGTGAACAAACATACAACTGCAGCACTTTCTCGTATCTGTAATTATTGTGAAACTCACAAGCATTTCAATTATTTATACAAGTTTCAGGTATGATTCACGATCTTTTCCTTTGAACTCTTTCTTTTATATGTGAAGCAACAGTGACTCTGCCGTCCAGTCTGATTTTAAGTTTCTTTACATGTACCTTTGCCATTTTAGACATTTAATCGATGGAGATGGAAAAAATAATAGGGCTAGTGAAATACATCCATTTCATCAGATACACTTGGTGAAACTTTGACTAAGAGTGTACTCTCTGTAGTATGTTTCACCAATCATTGCATGATCTTCTGAACAGATGAACTTCATATCCCTTTGGTAATCTTGTCGTGTAACTATCAATTCATGCAATGAAAGATACCGTATCATCAATGGGCCTCATAAGTTGAGGGAATTGATCTTTAAGCAGTGATGATCAAGCCAAATATTGGACCAAACTGTAATAATTCCTTCCATCACCAACTCTGAAACGATTTGTTTAATGTGCTCTTTCCCCAAACTTCTTTCATCTTTCCATACTACCATTGTGCTATGTGATAAAAGGATGCCCACCAAAGTGTATATTAAGTTGTATGGAAGAGGAGATCGATCAAATTTGAGAGATTTCTTATGCCTGTCTTTTTTTTATATGTTAATCTCTGCTGGATTGCAACTGAGTTTGCTCAAGTCTTCAAACAGATTCTATGATAGGTTGTCTTAGTCGATTCGCTTCCATTTTGTGTCTGTACTAATGCCATGTCTATTCTTGTGTATTTGAAAATTTCTTGATGATCAGGTGATAAAGAAGGATCATGTGGCAGCTGGGCTTTGTTGTATACAATTGTTTATGAATTCTTCTTCTCAAGAAGAAGCTATAAGACACTTGGAGAATGCCAAGGTCGGTCCATTTTAAGAACTTGTTCTACTGCACATCTGCATTATAGATGGTGTTTATGGTCACCAATGAATTATTAGTTTTACAAATCCTAAGCATGAGAGCTGTGCTCTCTTTACTCTCTGCCCTAAAAGTTTTCTGCTTAGGAAGCCAACAAGAACTGGCTAAAGGCACTGTTTAATAAAACAGTGGGAGGGCTTCTAATGCAATAAATGCAGTCATATTGCAACTGGAAAAGATGTGAATTTGACACTAGCCACTGGATGTTTCTCAGCTGCCTTTTGAATGATGGCTGCTTGCTCCTTGAATTGGATTATTCATGAACTGATGGAATCTAAATTTTTTTTATTATAATTGCAACAGAGAGAGTAAAATGTCTATGTGATATTTCTATAAATTGCATTTTCTTTAATGATAGATCATTGATCAACAAAGTAAAAACCAAAATTTTTAATGGATGGGATCAACTGAAGCACTTTTTATTAGTTCTAAATATAGCAGACATAATTTCATTGGTCTTGGGACCTTAGAATAGATTTTCTCTATATGACAAACATATCACGATATAATAAGAAAGTGTCCTTGATAGATTAATTTGTGCCCTCTGAATAGTTGTATGAAGTAAACATTTCAACATACAGTTATGTGATACCCAGTGATGTTGACATCGATTATAATTGGCTAACAATTAAAGTATAGTTGATATATCAGTAGCACAAGTTAATATGATTTGGTGGTGGGATTTGCTTGAAATTCTTGGATAGTCACGAGAAATCCGCATAAATTATTTACTTATGTTTTGACTCTTTGTTTTGCAGAAATACGTTATTAGGCTCATAGTATCTAATTGTGTATATTAAAACTTGATTGCTTGGTCAAATAATACACATATATCTAATCGTGCGTGTGTAATGTGCCTATATATAATCGTTTGTTATATTATTTTTCTGAGAATATAGTTATCTATTACGTTATTATATATATATCACATTAATTAGAATGTATTAATTATTATGTTAGATAAATTAATATCAGCGATGCTGTCTTACTAAGACTTCTTTCGAAAAATCTTATCCACCTATATCTTTCTCTTTTTTGTTTTGAGAATGAATCCACCTATATCTTTTTCTTTGTCTATAGTATACAACTACAGAAAGTAAATGGATATTAAAAGAGTTATACATCAGCTAAACCAATAATTGAATATATGCATGGGTAAGTAGTTTGAGATAATTGCTTGACATTAATGCCACGGGATATACACAACGTGACAGTTCACTGGCATCTCAATTGCTTCGGAAACATATTTCTTCTTCTTGTGAATTATCACAAGTAGTTTTCTCGTTTGGTAGTTGTCTATTGCATTGCTAATACATATGCTGCTTCCATACTCTTTATCTGCATCTTTAGATCCTCTTCTCTTTCCCTATGCAAGGATTACATACATCTTTATGTCTAGTTTCTTCCTTGTGAATCTTAAATTATATCACCTTCTGTGTGGTTTTCATTCCTAACTTGTACACCTACTCCTGTGTCATCTGCTTATCCTTCATTTGTGATGTAGATGCATTTCGAGGAAGGCTTGTCAGCGCGACATAAAGCAGGAGAGTCTACTAAGCTTATTACTAAGGGCATCCGAGGAAAAAGTGCCTCTGAGAAATTAACTGAAGAAGGACTTGTCAAATTTTCTGCTAGAGTTGCTATTCAGGCAAGTGTAGGATGCTTGTAAGCTGACATTGAAAATATCTTCACCTGTCAGCCAAATGCAGTGTGTTTTTGATGCATATTCATGCTGTTTTTTGTTGCTTCTTTCAATTTTATGTCTGCTTTCTGGACCTTATTCTCTGTTATTGAAGAGTTGATTCTCTGAAAGATAGCCATTTTAATTTCCCGTGAAACTTCTGTAAGGATCCAGAATCATGGGAGATTCTTCTCAAAAAAGCAAGATTTTCAAGTCCTCCGTTTCATTTCTTACCTCTATATATCATATAACTCTCTTGCATTAACTGTCTGCTTTAGGAAATTTCTATCCGTCAAGATAAGCATCTCTTAGACCCATTTACTGATTAGAGATGATTGAGGAAAGAAGATCTGTAAATGACTTCCAACAGATATAATGATAATGCTTCTAACATCATTCCATATGTGGATCGGACTTGATTGTGAGCATTCATAAGGGTTTCGATGCTTAAGTTGTTTCACGCCTACTTTGAGTTCATGATTGTTCATGCTTGCTGATTTGCAGATAGATGTTGTCAAATGCTTTAATAATGCAGAAGGACCACAGTGGAAACATTCACTTTTTGGGAATCCAAATGATCCTGAAACTTTCAGGTGTGTTCCAGTTTTTGGTTTTTGTTCTCCTTTTGTTTCATGATTTTTCAGTCTGCCTGAACTATTCAAACTAGGCACTTCTGGCTACAAAATAAAGAATTATTTTACCATCTCTCCCCAGCTGCGCAGAAAGAAACAGAGAATCCAGAAGGTCTTCCCCTCCTTTATGGGGTGACCTGAAATGCTTCTAGCTAAGCCTAATATTAAACCGTTTTGGTGGTTTATGTTTTATGTTTTGGTTTGCTATATACCATGAAGTTAGAATATCTGTGTTGTTTGGTAAAGTAATAATTTGTTGATGCTATTTGATGTAAGTCCTGCTGTACAAATGGGATGCACAAAGTAGATAACATACACCAAAATAAAACAAATAACATCCAGTTATCCGTAATCAGTGCATGAGGTTGCACATAAAACATTGACTAGCAACAAAAACAAGGCCCTTATCTTTGTCAACCCACTCAAAGGCTCTCCTATTACTTTCCAAATTACCCAGCCAAAGGAGTTACATCTCATATTCTACATCTTTGGTTCCTTCTCCGAAATCCCAACCAAGTATCATGTTCTTCACTGTAGACAACATTGTCCATTGGTCCCGGAACAGATTCAGAATGATTCACCTAACTGACTTGCCACCTTGCAATGCAAATATCTTGTGTATGCAAATGCGAAAATCATATTTGGTTTTAGCTGTTTAGAGATAGTGGAGGTACCCTTAACTATTGCATGACTATTTGCTTGCTCCTATGCTTTTTTTATTATTTTCATTTATATACCAAAATAGTGGGAAGCATCTAAGATTTGATTTTCTGTTCACACAAAATAAACAGGGTGTTATCATACTCGTGGCCTTGTTTTCAAAGTCGCACCAGTAATTTTTATTTTGGATTGGTGGTGCACAATATACAAAGAGAACTCTTTGTTGATTATAATATGAAACTTAAAACTGTAGATGATATGAAATAAAGAAAATTGCCTAAATATCAATATTCTTTGTTATGACGGAGTTGGGAAGAATATTCTATATAAATCCTGAGGTATAACAAAATTGATTCTCTCGACTTTTCACGCGCCACATCGAAGTCAAGGTGATGAAGCAACTTGAGTTTATAAATCAAAACTAAAAATCAACTCGAGCATGGCAAAGAAGCTATTATTTGAGAAAGAGTAATCTCAATAGTGTCAGTAATGTCACTTAGATAGTAAATAGTGGCCTTATAGTTAAGGACTAGTGAACAATCACACAAATAAAAGCGGCACTGGAATTCTTTCACCAAGAAAGTTGTTGGTAATTGTGCTGCTAAAGGAAGCCTTGCGACGTCGTGCATGGAAAGAAATCTACTCTCAGTTACAGGAAAACAGATGGAGTGATGTAAATCTTAAAGACATAATAATAGTAACTTGAATAGTCTACTGAAGAGTAACCGAAGAAATTCACAAGAAAAAACATTAACCAAAAGTGTAGCATATAGAGGAGAGACTCACTACCCTAGTCTAAGTCCATGAAGTAGCCACAATTCATGTTGAGAGGAGGAATTCAATACCCAAACTCTGATATATGAAGAAAAATAAAAGAAAATTTATCTGGGACATTAACCAAAATTTCAATGTTCAGCATAGGGATTCAATATCTGGACTCTGATCCATCAAGAAAAAGAGGAGAAAAAGAAGTTCTAGAAAATATTTTGCTTGAAAAATCACTGGTATAGTCGGTGCCGTAGGAACAGTTACCTGAAAGATACAAGAATTGTAAAATTATGACAAGGGAAAAGTTTGTCCAAGCGGGATTGTTTAGGTTTTGTATCAAGATCGTTGAGGCTCTGATACCATGTAACAAGAGAAAATAAGAGAGTTCTTTTTATATAGAATGTTGGCTTGTGGAATAACATACAGCAGGATTCTTCATTTTCTTGATCAGGTAAACATATTTCATTAAACAGGGCAAAAATCTGTACATATACAAGGGGTATATCAAAAGGTAAAGAATCTACAAAAAGACATTATTCTCTGTAAACTCCACCCATTCTTCTATTCAACAAGGAACTTTATGGGTGCACCAAAAGAAATTAAGTGACTGGAGACTATTCAGCTGATTAAAACTTGATTCTACCTCCTCAAAAGGTCTCCTATTTCTTTCTCTCCAAACAACCCACATCATCATCGCAAGAGGAACCATGTTCCATGCCCTACGTCTTCTTCTCCTTCTCCTGCTCCTCCAACAAAACATCAAATCTTTCACGGTTTTTGGCATTCCTCAAGAAGTTCCAAACAACCTAACATTTCCCTCCATAGGAGTTTAAGCTACATGAGGTAATGAAACTTTAGACTACATGACATAAAGGAAGTTATGGCATTAGAAGTTAGTTCTGGTGACTTTCTGCATTGCCAATATTATCCCTCGTGACTTGATAGTACCAACAATTTGTAGAGCATTTTATCCGTTGCTAGGGCTTGAAAATTTGTATCTGTTGAAATGCAGGAGGAGGTGTGAAATTGCAGAGACTCTTGCTGAGAGGAATTTCGACTTGGCTTTCCAGGTGATCCATGAGTTCAACCTTCCAGGTACTTCTCATAATTTCAATTTCTTCAAAACTTTTCCAGGATATGCTCCAGTATTAGAACTTATCGTCGGTTTATGCTCAACTGTTTTAGCTGTTGACATATATGCTGGTGTTGCTTCATCACTTGCTGAGAGAAAGAGGGGAAGCCAACTCACAGATTTCTTTAGGAACATTAAAGGCACCATTGATGATGATGATTGGGATCAGGTACTCTTATGAATTCAGTTGTCTTCAATGTGTGTTTTTGTTTATTCCGCAAGAGATGATTGACCTGTCTTCTCCCTTTTTCTTAAGGAACTCATATTTGGGTGGATCAGATATAATAAAGTGGGGTTGGGGGGGACATTAGTGCTACATTAATCTATTTATTTTAGTTGTTGAGGGGACATGTATTAAGTAAACTCTACTGCTCTTGGTTCAACCATCATATTTAAAAACAGATTTAACTAGCATCAGCCATAGCAACCTATTCCAACGATCTTATGCTTCATGAGTTTTTAACGGTTATCTAAGTTGGATAAAGAAGTATCAAAGGTCGGTATTGATTAACCCCTCTGAATGTCCTGTCATTCAGTCACCTTGTCAATGGTAGAAATGTGTAAGACCATTTCAAGACTCCAAATGTTAATGGAATCTATTATTTTTTCAAACAGTGGGATCTGATTTAAGAATATAGTAGTATATCTATCTACACTAAATTTTAAACTGCTATAGGTCTCTATTTACACTAGTATCTAATGAACTAATGCTGTATTTAATGGAATATATTGATTGTTAGGTTTTGGGGGCATCCATTAATGTATATGCAAACAAACACAAAGAGCGACCTGACCGCCTGATTGACATGTTGACAAGTAGCCACAGGTCAGTTTTTTCTTTGTTGTTGAATCTACATACATCGAAGTACCTCCTAATTACCCAGTATTCACTCCATGTGCCTCTGATTGCAGTTAGTTTATGCCAAAAATCTTCTGTCTCTGATTGGTATGTGGCCTGTACACCCCTATAAAGCACCATCTGAATTCTTTCTGCAAACTGTACAGCTTACAAGATATGGAATATTTTCCATGTTGAATATCAACAGAGCTCCACTGTTTCTTATCCCTGATTATACCCCTCTTATTATCGCATGCTTTGAACTCTGTCCACCCAGTCAATCTATTCCGCGAAATTTGTTGGACCATGCTTATTGGCCATGCCCTCCATTTGTGGTTGAGAGACCTAAGTGTGTCTCTCTTATTTGAATCATTTAACCTCCTAATTTTCCAACTTAAGAACTTTTCCTATCATCCAGAAAGAGCCTTGTATTTTCTATCCTTGTCTCTTATATCCCTACCCTCATAGTTAACACTGCAGATCAGATTTTTGACTTTGTTTCCCCTTTCTGTCTGACTTTCTTTGCTGCTGCTTTTTGTTGTAGCTGTTGTATCCTTTTCTATTCCATTCTCAAAATGATGTCAAGAATTTCATGCTCAAACCCCATGACACTCACGCCAAAGGCTTTGCTTGCTTTAACCATGATTAGCTTTGTCCATTTTGACTAAATCTTTAAATGTTGTAATATAACTTGCTCTCACATTTCAATATTTTAAGAGTTTCGATGAGGTGGTGTCACATTTCAATGCATATGACTTGCTCACACTTTTTGTGATATATGTCTTCTGCCACCCCCCTCCACCATGGTTACTAGGGGGGTTATCCAAAATAGATTATCCCCCTTCAGAACATTCTTTAATTTCAAATTGTACCCCTTGCTAAATGAGTTAATACTTTTAGCTCATGTGCAACACTTGAATGATTAAATGATCCAAGTTTGTCAAAGCATATTTCTCACCTTGGAAATGATTGTTTCGAATTGTTTGATTTGTTCATTTTTGTGTCTTAAGTCAGATACAAGGGCTACTATTCATCCCTTAAAATAAATAAACAGAACTATATATTCTCTGATAGATCAAGTTGTTTCTAGGTTAAGCTTTTAGATGAGATGGTTTGTCCAACTCAACAATACACTTCTTTTTATTTCTGTTAGGAGTAATTAATAGAAGTAATGTCTAGAGAGAGAGGCTCCTACTTCTCTCAGAATCAAGGAAGCTAGAACAAAGGTCTTTCGAAGAGACTCTGGAATGGCCAGTATTAGAGCTAGGGGGAAGAAGCTGCAAGGTGGAATCAGATAGGGGACCTCGTTTTTCGCTGTCCACTGAACATGTCCAAAGGAGAAAAACTTTCTTCAGGACTTGCTCGGTCAGGACTTCCCCAAAATGGATGGACTCGCAGGACACTGTCAAAAACTTGGCGGCGGCTGTTTGGGATGTAGCTAATGTGGTGAAGGTTACTCAACTAGAGGATTCTCGGTTTCTTTTTTTTGTTTTGCAGATGAGTTTCAAGCCACTGAAATTCTTCAAAGGGGAAGAAGGTGGATGGGTGACAACTTCTTGAAGTTGGAAGGAGCATTCTGGGTGTGACGACCCACGGTTTACCCAAGACACTGTGGTGGTGAATCTGGTGGGTCTCCCAGTCCATCTTTGGTGTTTTGACCTCTTCAAGAAGGTGGGGGCCCTGTGTGGGGTGATTCAGAGATGCTGTTTGAAGTGTCCATGATTTTTCCAGAGCTAGCATTGTGGTGAAGAAGCTGGGTAGAGTAACTTTATGAATGGTGGTGGAAGAGGAAGGGGCTAGTTTCAGAGTGTGGCTGCACCCTGAGTTCCGACCAGTGGAGTTGGCGCTGGGGAATGGAAAGTGATGGAGTCTGGTCGTAGGGAGGTAAGAGTAGGGGGAGAGAATAGTTGGGAACAGGTGGCTGAAAAAGTTCCATAGGCTGCAATGTACGGGACTAGGGTTGCTGATGGGAGATTTGAATTTGGGGGAAGAAACAAATCTATAAGGAGGATAAAAAGACATACATGCCCCTGGATTAGTGAATCGGCTTGAGAGAACGAATGAACCGGTTCACTAAAAATAAAGGCTTGGAAGTAGGAAATTTTAACAAATTGAACCAGAAAAACTCCCTGCCCCACTCGAACACTGCATGCAACTAGTTCTAAGCTAAAATAGCATCGGTTTTCTTTGGAAAAAACGGTTGCGATGATCGCAAAGGCTTAGTTTTCGAACACCTAACATTTTCAAAGCTCTTTCTCAGGGTCACACTTCTGAAGAAGGTCACTCAGACCTAGGGAGGAAAATTGTGTCCTGCAACTTCTCTAACTGCAAGAAATCAAGGCTTTAAGGGAATGGAGAACAGATCATCGTTGTGGGGGGCACTCAAGCTTGGTATCTCTTTCTTCTAAGTTTAAACAGCTCGAAAGTGGGTTTGTTCCTATCTGCGAGATCGAGAAAGTGGTAGAAGTTGTTGGCAGCGTCTTAGGCAAACGGATTTTGAGCTCCGGTAAGGTCGTTTCAGGAAGAAAAGATAGGGGTGCAGGTCATAAGGGTAAAGAAGCTTTGAGAGCTGCTGGCAAGCTTGAAATGACAGCTCTAGGGGCTCCTACTGGCATTTCCATCAGTCCGTTTCACAGAAGGCTGGGATGCTTGTCTGCATTCCAGCTAGGTTGGAACTTATTGGGGAAGGGGAGGAAGTAGGTGAAAGTAGTCGTAGGAGCAACTTCTTTTGAGGAGGAAACTTCTACAGGTTCTCTAGAATTTGATAACTCCTCTATGGTTGTTATGGGCAGGGTGAACTGGGGAGAGAGGAAGATGAGGCACAACCCTTAGCATCCACAGAAGGGGATAAGAGTATGTACAATTGGGTGGTGGAGAGGTACTTAAATTTTGGATAATTTTTGGGTGTTTCTTTCGAAGGAAAGGAAGATGGAGTTTTAAAATTGTTTAGGGAGATAGAACAATAAATGACAAGAGTATGTGGGGTAGAGGAAGGGGATGGTGTAGTGGGATGGGAGATGTATCGGGGTGAGTCACAAGAGGGTCGGGATGACATTCAGGTCCATCATAGAAGGGGGGAGGTGACTAGTGGAGATGGGTTGGTAGGGACAAGGGGGTATGGAAGGAAATGGGACAATCATTGCTTATGGAAGTTAAAATTCTATCATGGAACGTGAGGGGAATGAATGACCCAAACAAAGGGCTATCATAAAAGTGGAGCTATAGAGTGGGGGAGGGACTTGGTATGTTTTCAAGAGATGAAGATGGAGGTTATCTTAGACACGATTGTAACAAGTGTGTGGGGCAAAAGATGGGTGAAATATGATTGGATTCCTGCAGTTAGGAGTGCAGGGGCATTTTATTAATGCGGGATGAAAGGAAAGTCGAAGTTCTGGAGGTTAAAAAGGGCATTTCACTCTGGCAGTCCATGTAAGGGCAGTTCTGCTTTGAGAACATGTTGCTTATGGCGACAAATTTCGGTGATAGAGTCTAGGATTGATGGACGGGATATCAAGTCTCCGGTACACCTTTACAGCTTCCAAGAAAGTTAAAATTGGTAAAGGAAGATACAAAAGAGTAGAACAAGGGGGTTTTGGCAGGGGTGAGGTAAAATGAGAGAAGTATTGAGCGAGTTGGGGGTTTTAGAGAGGAAAAGGGTTGAGGGAGCTAGAGGAATGGGAGAAGATGATAAAGGGGGAGGTGAATAGAGAGATTGTTGAGTTAGCAATAGCACAAGAAACTAGGTGGAGGCAGAAATCAAGGGCATTGTCGTTAAAAGAGGGGGATTCAAACACTAAGTTCTTCCATCAGGTAGCAGTTGCGAACTGTAGGAGAAACTTTAGAGTCCTTGGAAGTGAATGGAATGAGGGTAAAGGGAGAGGAAGAGGTACAAGTGGCAATTGCAGTTTTTTACCAGCATTTGTATAAGGAGGAAGTGAGTTGGAGGTCAAAGCTAGTGGATGGGGGCTTTAATCAAATAGGGGAAGAGAAGAGTGAATGGTTGGAGAGGGCTATGGGGAAGAGGAGGGTGAGGGAGACGGTTTATCACGTCCCAAATTACCCCCTAGACGTGATTGGCACCCAGCACATACCCTCACCAGGCGAACCAAATTTTTCATATCTTAATCACTAATTCAACATTTAATTAATTAAATAAGTACTCAAATAATATGATAACAGAATACGATCACTTAGTATCTCAAATACTAGTTTACAATTCTCACCCAAATCCCACACTAGACCATGGAGCATCTAAGTGAACTACAAAGCGCTCTATTGTGTGCAAATTCAATAAGAAGATATCAGATAAACAAATGATGAGGACTCTTTTGAAAACCTCTACGAACAATGTGGTGGCTCACCTTAACAACTAGATCAACTCCAACACAATCGTCAGCTACTAACTCCGTCGTCCCAACACATGGACCAAGCAGACCAACAACATATATTTTTTAAAAGGGATTTGAAAAGCAAGCACCCAAAGCTTAAAGTCTCACTTTCCTTGAATTCACAATTTAACTACTCTTTTCAATAAATCAGAACGTCATTCTTGAATCTCTAAATCACCTCAAACTACACAAAAATGAGTTTAGAATGGTCAAAAACCTTCGACTGATGTTTTCCTAAATTTTTAACACAAGTCAAACTCGCGGTCAAAGGGTTGACTTAAAAAGTCAACTATGGTCAATGGGGTAGAATTCCTGAACCATGACCACCAACAGATTCTCTGGATGAGAGGATTCCAGAACACTATTCAAAATCGATTTTTGATAACGTTTGTCCTTTCAAATCAATGATTTAGATTGAAGAATATTAGGGCTAAATTTTCTCAATTCCTCATAATTTCACCATAAAAATTCACTCATAATCACATGATAAACTTAAATAAATATTAGAATCATTACCTTGGTACTTTAGATCGGAAATCCTTATTTTTCTCTCCTTTTTCTTCTCTTTTTCTCCTTTTCTTTTCTTTTCTCATCTGCAGTTTTTTTTCTTTGTTGCTTTGGTTCTGCCAGCGTTGCTGGCCCTTTTTCTTTTAATAAGGCTTTGCCTTTTCTTTTCTCTTTTTCTTTGGTGAAATTACTAAATAACCTTAAAAAAATATGGGTTATTACATTCTCCCCCACTTAAAATAATGTTCGTCCTCGAACATGGCCAAAACTTCTATCAAAGTGTCGGGATATAAACATTCACTACGCATGTCATGTTCGTACTCTCAAGTAGTCTTTCATAGAAGATAGTTCTACTATAATATTTTGGGCTCATAAAAATACTTCTTTGACCTTAACTAACAAGTCTTATGTTCAAATACACAATAGTGACTTCCTCAAAAGTACAATTCTCATTTACTGACATTATATTAATCTAAATAACATGAGTCAGGTAATAAATATACTCTCAGATGGTTTCACATAATACAATATGTACCGCTGGTAGCATCACAAGTCTGGTAGTTATGGGAACAACCTGTTGTACAAAACCTTATCGGCGATATGCTTGGATCCCAACTTATTCTTCTTTCAATATCTCACATAATACCATTAATGGTAAAAAAACTTCTATAAATACACGATCACCAATCATAAGTTTAGGTTATGAATTTTCCTTGTCCGTAAAGAGCCTTTACTTGCTCGGAGTAGTATTAAAGCATTTTTGTTCCAAATTGACCTTATTCAAGGCCTATCACACTAACATTTTTTTTATGTATATGCTGTCTTCTCGATTCCAAGCTACTCAATTAGTGCAATGACATTGATACCCACATAAAGTCTCAAACGACATCATTTGCACATCATACCTCCAGTTAAGTAACCTTCATCGACCTCAATTATTGCACTTGTCTATTAACAATGGATATTTGACCCTCCTCGTTGGTCAAATATTCATCAAGTTCCACTTTCTCGGGTTAAATTATATAACTCTCACCATAAACGCTAATAACAGACATAAACATATAATGTACAATGAAATTCCTGAATACAAAGCAAGTCCATATTCCACTAATTTGATTCGATGCAGTTCTCATATGGACCAACATAGTTTTAACCTTAATTTACTTTTCTTACTAAATCTCATAACTTCCTTTATAGGGTCAAAAGTCTTGAATATTTTTTTTTGTATCGCCTTTCAAGATCTCCATACTACTAACTCTATTATCTTCATAGGACTTTTGTTTGCTTTAAGCAGTCCAAAGTCGTTTAGTAGCAATGTGACTCTTCTTCTTCTTCTTCTTCTTCTTCTTCTTTTTCCAATGTTTGTTGGACCAACTTTGAATGCAATAGTTGTGACTAACCAACTTCAAATCATCAATAGCAAACAATACCAACATCCATGTATATTCTCAAACAACAAGATTCCTATACCGAATTAGCATCTATTATGAGGTATAACCTCGATCAAAAGTAACTAATCATTAATATCCATTTGGCTAGTGTTGAGAGGAGATACCAATACTCATTTATGATTTTATTGTGCAAGAACACACTCCAGCGCCATGAATCTCATCCAAATATTCTTATATACCGTAGTAACGGAGCGCACACAAACATTCCTACATGATGCTCTCACGTAAGGTATCGCTAGAACACCGACTTATTCCTCTATATTTTGATCACACGTACGGTAGTGTTGGACACCTCAATACAATTCTACAAAACACACTCGCGTGTGGTAGTGCTGGAACTCATCCATACATCCTCATGTAACACTCTCACATACGGCAACACTAGAACACATCCATACACTCCTCCGTAACACTCTCATGTACGACAACGCTGGAACACATTTGTACACCCCTGTGTAAATATTTCACGTAGTCTTCTTGTCACACATTACAATATGAGCATCTCGTACCATTACACCATCTCTCAAGATATATCATCGCATAGGCTAGTATGATGTATAAACAATTTAACTTGAATCAAGTGCTCAATCTTGCTAAGCCTATCAAGCTCACCCAAGCTACCATCACAACTGTCTGAATAAACGTGTAGATCAACTACAAAGTCTACATTAATTGGTTTTTATTTTCTCTCGGAGACAACCATGTCTGTGGGGATATCTTGATTCTCTAACACTTGTATTTAACCTATGAACAATTCCAACACAAAAGAACAATATTTGTAATACTCCGTAATACTATCTGCCAATGTTAGCTCACTTTCTTCAATCGCATGCATATTTATGAATCTCGAAAGTACTGAATATTGTAAATATTATATATCTTCAAGTACTAATCTCCTTAAGTCAACCAACACAAGTGCACACACATTAAACCCTCTAACTGTAATGTTTCTCTTTTATTCACTATCAAGCAACTCCCATGCCTTAATAACTATCACTAACTCCTAATAAAGGCATTTCGTTTGCACCGATCAACTTTTCTTGCTCCAACAAAGAGAATTGTATCGTAACACATGCTAGCGCCTTAGTGCGCATAATACGTCAACTTGTCACCCTTTTACTAGATAATACAATGCTTAAAACATCATGACATAAAAATCATAATTCACATTACTGAACTTCTGCATTTAATCAGTATTATCTAAATGTTCATAAAATCTTCTTCAATAGCTTTACATACTTCTTTCGACTATGAAAATATTCTCTTGTGTGATTAGTGAACATTATAACAAAAATGCTAACAGTTTGAATACTCGATTCATTTGGTCCATGACGATTAGTAGATTTAACCACAAACCACAACAAGTCTTAAACACGTATTCAGATTATCCAAACCTTTATTTATTTATTTTTTGCTTATAATCATGTCATCTCCATGACAATTCTATCTTATAATAACAAATAGCACCCTGTGATTGAGGATACAATTTATCTAAGTATGGGAAAAATACTTGCCCTTCGTGGCATTCTAAGTCATTGTCCTTTATCAATAAACTCTGCATGATGCACCGTTCTGCTCAACAAATCAAAATTAAACACTTTAAAGGACTCTACTTTTATTCTAACCTCTTAATCTTGAAGCCTTGCAACTTTTTTTCCCGTTTCTTCAACTCCATAAAGCCATTCTGTGATACAGTATACAAATAGACTATTTTTCGACAGCATATCTACACCCAAGTTTCTCTCCCTATCATGTGGTACACCGTGTAGGCTCTCAAAAACTCATTAGGTGACTCATTATCCACTGGCACTAACTCAGTAGTCGGATACTCAACCCTGTTGCCCCAAGTTATAGTTAGATACAAAATATATCCCTCACTTATCGTATATAAAACTTCTTGATGGGATAGCTTAGTCCGTAGGCATACAAAGTGAATTCTTTATATTCAATACTAGGCTCAACTGAACTGAAAATTCAATTGCCTTTTCATGACAACCAAGAATAAGATAAAGCGAAGTCGTCCAATCAGAAATAAGGATAACCTCAAGGTCAATTATGCCAAGTTATAAAATTATGTAAGTGTATCATGACTCTGAAATATGTCCATTCACACGTATTCGATAACTGATCAATAATATAGACTTCCCCACTTGGGTAAAACCCATAGATTGTACATTCAAGTACTCAAGTTTTCTTCCCCTCATCTACACTCCATTAACTTGTCGCTCGTCTTTTTCAAGCTTGAGCTTAACCAAACACAACATATTCTAACAAACTATGCGAACTGATGAACTGATTACTTTTCTCGGTACAGCCATGCCATTTTGCATTGAGTTTCATACTCAATATCTTACCATGTTCGTCCATAAATCCTTAGACTTAGATGTTATTTTCGCTCACAAATTAACATTTATAAACATGTAATATATACGGTAGCGCCACTATCATGCTTATACTCAATGCACTTAGATTATGTATTCTTACACCACAGTCACACTTATGACATAACCATCACGACATTACTAATAATAGTGAGTCTTTTTTAAGAGGCATTAAACTTAGCACCATATAAGCACTTTCTTCAAAATATCTTTCACCACAAAACCCAACTATTTAGATGTGGGTAAACTATTACACTTCTTACTTTCCTACTGGACATTTCATTTACTGATCAACTCATAACAGAGAGTTATACCCACAACCTCGAATTTGAAAAAGTCACTTTTACACAAAAATCATATCATTTGGCCACTTCTTTGTTCACACGAATCCTTGATATTCAAAAATTTCACTAACTCCCGAACTTCTTAAAATTTTTTGGCAGAGGTTCCCTTGTAATAGGAACTACCCTAAAATATATAACCGGTCCATTAACAGTCATCCCTATAATATTGCAGGTACTAAATGCCACTCCAATTGTACATATATTGTTGAAACTATCCAAGTCAACTATGTCATCTACCAAAGGAGGATATGTGTATCCTAGCTGTCTACTGAAGGAACATTTCAAGGTTTAATTTGATTTAGTTCAACGCAAGAATAAGGAATAAAAGAAGGAAAATATCCTAGATGTTCAATAGCCTCAATGTCATAAGTATGGACGTCTACATACCCATGAACAAGACTCTATCAAACACTGCTCCATGATCCGGGACTTAAAGTCTAAGCTTTGATACCAACTTTGTCACGTCCCAAATTACCCCCTAGACGTGATTGGCACCCAGCACATACCCTCGCCAGGCGAACCAAATTTTTCATATCTTAATCACTAATTCAACATTTAATTAATTAAATAAGTACTCAAATAATATGATAAACGAAATATGATCACTTAGTATCTCAAATACTAATTTACAATTCTTGCCTAAATCCCACATTAGACCATGGAGCATCTAAGTGAACTACAAAATGCTCTATTGTGTGCAAACCCAATAAGAAAATATCAGATAAACAAATTATGAGGACTCTTTTGGAAACCTCCACAAACAATGTGGTGGTTCACCTTAACAACTAGATCAACTCCAGCACAATCATCAGCTACTAACTCCGTTGTCACCAATAGTATTTGTATGGACATGCAGGTAAGGAGTGAGTTATACGTAAATATAACTCAGTAAGATCCTCGACCCGCCACTTTAAATACCCCTGGAACACGTGTCAGAAACTACAAACACACCACAAGCATAGAAATATTATGCACAAGAATTATATCGTAATATAATATAATTTTCAACAGGGTTCACACCATGAGGGCTTGTCATGAATGACATTGAAAGCAATTAATCAACACCACGAGTCCATGACAGCATACATAATGCTCAGTGTTGTCAAGAAGCATACACAATGGCCAATACTGTGAAGAAGCATACATGATGCGGCAAATATATTAGGAAACATACACAATGCTCAGTATTGTCAAGAAGCATACACAATGTCAAATACAGTCAAGAAGCATCCACAACGCCTAGTGATATCAAAAAAAACATACATAGGCCCCAACCTAATGGCTCACAGCCGTATCACTCCACGAAACAAATTTATACCGAGAGTTTTAGTATCCTTGCACAAAAAGTATATGCGGTTGGCCTTGAAGACCACCGATTCTGCCAAGTACACGCTCGTCCAAACACATAGACCAGGCAGACCAACAATATATATTTTTTAAAAGGGATTTGAAAAGCAAGCACCCAAAGCTTAAAGTCTCACTTACCTCGAATTCACAACTTAACAACTCTTTTCAATAAATCAGAACGTCATTCTTGGACCTCTAAATCACCTCAAACTACATAAAAATGAGTTTAGAATGGTCAAACCCTTCGACAAATGTTTTTCTAAATTTTTAACACAAGTCAAACTCGCGGTCAAAGGGTTGGCCTAAAAAGTCAACTTTGGCCAATGGGGCAGAATTCCCGAACCATGGCCACCAACAGATTCTCCTCGATGAGAGGATTCCAGAACACTATTCATGATTGACAACGTTTGCTGTTTCAAATCAGTGATTTAGGTTGAAGAACCCTAGGGCTAAATTTTCTCAATTTCTCATAATTTCACGATAAAAATTCACTCATAATCGCATAATAAATTTAAATAAAATATTAGAATCATTACCTTGATACTTTGGATCGAAAACCCTTATTTTTCTCTCCTTTTCTTCTCCTCTTTTTCTCCTTTTCTTTTCTTTTCTCATCTGCGGTTTTTTTTCCTTGTTGCTTTCGTTCTGCCAGCATTGCTGGTCCTTTTTTCTTTTAATAAGGCTTTGCCTTTTCTTTTCTTTTTTTTCTTTGGTGAAATTACTAAATAACCCTTAAAAAATATGGGTTATTACACGGTTGTGAGTTGCGCAGAAGACAAAGCCCATGGATTGTCTTTAATCAGATAGGGGAAGAGAAGTGTGAGTGGTTGGAAAGGGTTATTGGGGAATAGGAGGTGAGGAAGGTGGTTGTGAGTTGTGCTGAAGAAAGCGTTGAGGGCTTTTTTCAATAGTGATGGAGCACAGTGAAGGGAGAGTTGATGGAGGCTATTGGGGATTTCCATAAGTCTGGAGAATTTGAGAGAAGCCTCAGCGCTTCTTTCATAGCTATTGTGCCGAAAAAGAAGGGAGCGTCTTGCATTTGAGACTTTAAGAGCTATTAGTTTAGTGGGAAGCATCTACAAGATCTTATCTAAAGGTACTTTCCAGTAGACTTAAAAAGTTCCTAGATGACACTGTGTCTATCTTTTCTAATGCTTTTGTGGAAGGGCGACTGATTTTTTATGCAGCTTTGGTGGCAAATAAAGTTGTGGACTCTAGAATGAAAAAAGGAGAACCAGGCATCTTATGCAAGATGAATCTAGAGAAAGCTTTTGATCATGTTAACGGGAAGTTTCTTGACTACATAATGGTGCAGATGGGGTTTGGAGTTAAATAGAGGAGATGTATTAGAGTGTGCATTTCCACAGTTAGATTCTTTGTCCTTGGTAATGGTAGCCCTTGTGGTTTTTTTGAGGGCTGGAGAGGTATCAGGCAAGGGGACCCTCTATCCCCCATGCTTTTTATCCTTGATGGGTGGATAGGCAGTCAGTGGAGATTACTTGAGGGGATTCACGCTCTCGCTTGGGGGGCAATATACAGTCTCACACTTACTCTTTGGGACGACGCACGGGTTTTTTGTGATGTAGATTTGGGTCTGCTAACATACTTAAAGCAGGTTTTGGTGTGGTTCCAGATCATGTAAGGTTCAAGATCAACCTTATTAAGTGTGAGATTTTTCCTATGGGTGGAAAATATTAAAGGGCTAGCTCAAGTTTTCAATTGCAAGGTGGGCTCTCTCCCTATTGCTTACTTAGACTTGCATCTAGGTGCCTTGCATAAGGACCTCGTGGTGTGGAATCATGTTATTGAAAGGGTTGAGAAGAGACTAGTATATTGGCAAAAGTGGTACTTGTCGAAGGGTGGCAAGGAAGTACCATAAAAAGCACTTTATCGAGCATCTTTACCTACTACTTGTCTTTGTTGCAAGCACCGGTAAGAGTTACAGAAAACTGGAAAGGCTTCCAAAAAACCTCTTATAGGAAACAGCAGATGGAGCTATAAAAATTCACTTGGTTAACTGAGAGGTTGTTACGACTCCAAAGAAGTTGGGGTGGTCTAGGGGTGGAAGATCTTAAGGTGTTTAATAGAGTTTACTAGGGAAATGGAATATGGAGATTTTGGGTGGAGGAGGATGTCTTATGGAGGGAGGTAATGGTAGAGAAATATGGCTCTACGGAGGATTAGAGCTATTACTGTCCCGTTTGGGTGTGGCATCTGGAGGAGCATTATGAAGGGGGCTGGAAGACTTCAATGGTCACATCACCTTTAAGACAGGAGATGGAAGGAAGATTAGTTTTTGGAATCACAAATGGTGTGGGGATAACCTGTTGGTCCCTAATATGTACAAACTTTCAAACCAGAGGGGTTGACAGTCCATCAGATCCGCTCTGCTGGGAGCATGAGGGGAAGTTCTTTGGGACCTCACATTTAGGAGAAATCTACAAGACTAGGAGATTGAAGAGTTTCAAAGGCTTTTGGAGTTATTCTACAAACAAATCAGGCACAATCTTAGCGATTCATGGAGGTGGGCCTTGAGGAGCAATGGTTTGTTCATTGTCAAATCTCTCTATCTAAGCTTGCTTGAGCGAGGTTAGCGATTATGACAGCCAAGAACTTAAGGAAGAGAAATATTGCTCATGTTAGTTGGTGTTTTATGTGCAAGTGTTCGGGTAAAGAAGTTGATCATCTCTGGATGCATTGCAAAGTGGCGTCGAGTTTATGGAAGGTGCTTCTAAATTATTTTGGTGTACAATGGGTAATGTTGGGTACCATTTGAGATGTTCTGTACACTTGGGCTGAAAGACATACATGTAGTAGGCAAAAGGCATGGAAAGTGGCTCCATTAGCTCTTATGTGGGTCATACGGAAAGAGAGAAATATGAGAACTTTTGAGGGGATAAAAAATGAGTTTGCACACTTGAGAAATAGTTTTTTTTCTTTGATTGCTCTTTGGTTCTCCTTCGTAGTTTCTTCTTGTATAAATGATTGGGTGTCTTTGTAGAGAATCATGTTTCGACGTAGATTCTCTACTTTTTAATATACCTCTTGTATACAGGAGTTTTTGTTAATAATATCACTTGTCTTATCAAAAAAATAATAATAATATTCTGTTAGAAACTAGCTGGTAAACTTTGAGTGCCTCATTTTTCAGCTTGCCTTTCACAGGAAAGTACTTGCATGTGTTGTTTGCGGGCGTCTCAAAAGTGCATTCCAAATTGCATCTAGAAGTGGAAGTGTGGCTGATGTTCAATATGTTGCACATCAGGTTTGTCGCATTCATGAACTTCAGAAGTTAAATACTGCCTTGTTCCACCAACCTAATTATATTTTAGGGAATACCATATGATATTATGTTGTAACTGCTTTCCCATTCATATTCTGAGGGGCTCATTTTCTGGAGGACTTAACATATTGATCTAAGGTATTCTAAACTAATGCAATGACTTTTTAACCTGTGCCAAAGATAAATTTGTAAATGTTTTGGGTGATTAATATTCAGAATGGATCACACCGACTGAATGTAGATCTTAATTCAGTCCTCTTCACTAATAGATTTCGGATTAAAGACAGTGGCACTCACAGTCATCAAATTCTGGATCCGCCTCTGATTTTATGGGATAGGGAATTTGGGAAACTAGGAAAGGATATTAGTACTCTTTTTGTTTCCTGGTTATATGATCTTTTTCCATTGCCTATTAATCTATTAATTTCCAACATCTTAGGTTATTTTTCATTTGTTCAAATTTTTTCTTTTCTTTTTTTAATTAGTATATCTTGTAGGATACTATGTTGCTCGGACTCTCCAAAATGATGATGCACCTGTGTCGTATCCTTGAAAAATGCACTATTGAAGGATTCTACGCACACCCGTCGACATTTATGAAGAGTCCGAGCAACATAGGTAGGATGGGGGTTACTAACTTTACCATTTGTTTACTGATTTCTCTTTCTGCCTTTGACTCTCAATGCAGGCATTACATGCTAATGCACTTCCAGTTCTTGATATGTGCAAACAATGGCTCGCTCAGTACATGTAGTCTCGGTTCTAGGGTGTGAAGTTGGTTTGAGGTGGTGGTTGCTAGTATGCAGAAATTTTGCTTTCTGCTTCACAATGTAAAGTCATCATCAAAGGTTTTCTGTTGCTTTGTTTCATGTTGGCAACATAGCTTACTCAGTGGCACAATTAGTTTAGAAGCTTGTACCCGGGTTTCACATTTGGGATCTAGCATTGCTCATCCTTCTGGTTTCAGATTTCTCATCCAGCTTAACCAGTGTGCATGCTGTCAGTAAACATTCCGTCTGACATCACACGTTGTCGCATCAACAACTAAGTCTCTTTGATTAAAGCATGAACCAAAAATTCGTAGATATGTTCTGATGTCAAGGATGGACAACATATTTTGAAGTTGCTTGAAGCCATGAAGTTGAAGGAGTTACTGGATTTTTGTTAATCTTTGTATATAAAGAGACATACAGAGTAGACTTCCATTTTTATTAGGCTGGGGTCCAACTCCCTGTCCTCAAAACTCCTTTTTTGTTTTATTTATTTGTGAGGGGCTAATTTTGCCTTTTCAATTAATTTTTTGGAACCATAATATGTAGATTCTTTATGATTTGAAGAGAAACCCGACTTTTTGGGCGGTTCCTACTTTCTCTGGACAAATGTACTCTCTTTTCATTTAATCTGTTTCATTGTTATTATTTCTTGATGTGTGCCCGGCAAGTGAATATGCTGCTATTAATATTCTGTTTCTTTTTTTATGGGGATGGCAACGGTTGCGAGCAAATCCGCATAACCCCGTAAAGATTTCAACCCGCGTCATACTGCATAGCATAATTTGATGTTTTCAATCAGTTTTGCCCGGTCTCACATAAATCCGCACTGCATGCTAAAATTTTTTTGATTTGTATTGTTTAAAAAAAAAAAAAAAAAAAAAAAAAAAAAAAAAAAAAAAAAAAAAAAACTCTGATTATATGACAAAGTCAAGCACTTGCTAGTACATTATTGTTACAAATTGATTTCTTACCCACCTTAATTAGTAGCAACTAGGATTGAGAATTCCATTAAGTAGTTAAACAACGAACTGTGCTGTGTTAAATAGAGACTAGAAACTGAAGGTAATGATTAATTATAAGTAGAACTGACAAATGACAAATTAATTAATAATCTCACCCACGCAGTCTCCATTGGTTGTCATTAAAAGACAAAGGGAAACTTACATAGATGCTCATAAAAAGTAAAGTATTTATATGATAATATCTCTTTACTTTGATGTCTTCAAAATAATTATATAAAATACTTCATTTTATGTATTTTTTTTCGAGTTGATATCAGCGCTGTATTTTTTTCTTTTTTTATCTCTTAGTTGCTACTATCAAAGTATTATTTTATTTATTTGTTTCTCTTTTTCTTTAATTATTTCTTTTTTAAATTAATTTAAATTTTTGTGATTATTTTTTTAATGTTTTCTTTTTGTTATTTTATTTTACTTTTTTAATTAAAAAATAAATACAGTAGCTAATTATATTTAGACTAATAAAAATATAAAAAAATTAAATAATTTGATTACAACAAAAAGTAATTTACAAAAAGTACTAAAATTACTAGTTTATTTATAAAATCAAAATTAATAAAAATATATTTTTAAAAAATATTATTTCTTTTTCAAATTACTATTCTTGTTTTTTCACCATAATCTAATCACATGTTCAAATTTGGCTCTTTCTTTTTCATTATTCAATTTTTTATTTATCTACTCATTTTTTTTCGTTTTTCTTTATTCTTTATCTTTTTTTCTCTATTTTTGTTTAAAAAAATTCTCAAATTATATTATTCCTTATTTTTTCACCGAAATCTTATTTCACTTCAAATTTGGTTCCTTTCTTCTTCTTTTTTCTACTTTTCGTTTCTTTTTTCATCTTATTTATTTATTTTTTAAAAAAATTTATCTAATTCTTTTTTTTTTCATAATCTAATTTCATTTGTTTTTTCCTTTTTTTTAATTATACTTTTTTATTTTTTTAATTTCATTGAGGGTATCCTCTAGTCCTTCAGTGAACACTCTTCAATCCTCCATGATACCATCACAGTATATTTATATATTGACATGGTATCATGGAGGACTACTTCAGTCTTTCAATGAAGCATTCTTTAGCACTACATGATACCATCACGGTATAACTATATACTTGCATGGTATCATGGAGAACTGTTTCAATCCTTCAATAAGATACTCTTTAGTCCTTCATGATACCATCATAGTATATCTATATACTAGCAATCATTAAGGTCGGCTTAGCCCTTTAGGGAAAAAATCATGAGTCCTTAGTGATACAATCATAGTATGTCTATATATTGTCATGGTATCTTTTAGGTCTGCTTTAGTCCTCAATGATACCATCATATTATATCTATATACTAGTATGGTATCATTGAGGTTTGCTTTAGTCCTTCACTAAGACTCATTAGTCCTCCATGATACCATCACAATATATCTATATATTTTCATATTATCATTGAGGTCTGCTTCAATTCTTCAATAAGACACTACTCAGTTTTCCATGATACCATCACAGTATACCTATATAATATTATGGTAGCATTGAGGTCTTTTTCAGTCCTTCAGTGAGACACTCCTTAGTCCTCCATGATACTATCACAATATACCTATATAATGTCATGGTATCATTCAAGTTTGCTTCAGTCCTTAAAGATACCATCACAATATATCTATACACTGTCATAGTATCATTGGGATCTTCTTTTGTCCTTCATTAAGAAACTCCCCTGTCCTTCATGATATCATCATAGTATATCTATATAGTAGCATGATATTATTAAGGTCTGTTTCAGTCTTTTAGTGAGAAACTTCTCAGTCTTCAATGATACCATCACAATATATTTATATACTGTCATGGTATCATTGAGGTTTGCTTCAATCCTTTAGTGAAACATTCATCAGTCCTCTATGATACCATCAAAACATATTTATATACTGGTATGGTATCATTGAGATTTGTTTCAGTCCTTCATGATACCATCATAGTATATCTATATATTGTCGTGGTATCATTGAGGTCTGCTTCAGTTCTTCAATGAGACACTGCTCAGCCCTCTATAATTTCATCACAGTATACTTATATAGTATTATGGTATCATTGAGGTCTTTTTCAGTCCTTCAGTGAGACACTCCTCAGTCCTTTATGATACCATCACCATATATTTATATACTAGAATGGCATCATCGAGGTTTGCTTCAGTCATTCAGTGAGACTCCTCAGTCCTCCATGATATTATCACAATATATATTGATGTTTGCTTTGATGAGACATTTTTCAGTCCTTCACAATATCCACATGATATATACCATATATTGACAGGGTATCATAAAATGGATAAAAGAATTGAAAAAAGAAATAAAATAAAACAAAAAAGAAGCAAACAAGAAAAAAAGGAACCAACGGGAGAAATAAAAAAGATAACCAAAAAAAGTCATAGTCTAATCATTTAAATTTTTATATTTTATTCGTCTAAAAATTATTAGTTAATCTTTTTATTTTAAAAAAATAAAAATAGAGAAAGGAGCAACAAAAAAAAGAAAAAGATAAACTAACAAAAAATTTAAGAGAAAAAAAAAGAAGAAAGTAAAATAAAATTAAAAGATAGAAAATAAATAATAAAAAATTAACGACATCTATAATAAAAAGATAAAATGAGACAAAGAATGAAAATAGTAAATGAGCAAATATAAAAGTAATAAATGAAAGGATAAAAAAGAAAGGACAAAAAATTAAAAATAATAAATGAGAAGAAGACAAAAGTAATAAATGAAAGGACCAAAAGAAGAAGAAAGAGGATAAAAAAATAAAAATAATAAATAAGAAAAAGTCATAAATAATAAATGAAAAGGAAAAAAAAAAGATCATCACTTGAAAGAAAAAGGGGGGCATTCGGGTAATTATTTTGAAGCGGTTGGGTATTTTGGAAATTAATATGGAAGGGAGCATTTTTTGGTAATTAGTTTAGGTTTGTGATCTATTTTGTGTACTTTTCCCAAAAAAAAAAAATACTGAGCCAAGACCTTAATGCATTTAGACCACATGCTTGTTATTTTTGCCCCCCGTCAATTTAGAAAAAATAATAATTTCAACCCGCTCTGTACCCACCTAGCCTAATACCCTCCGCCCTGCATAGTATGGAATCTGCTCTGCCCCGCACCGCATTCGCCCCTCCCTATTGTCATCCCCAATTTTATATAGTTTCGCATGTTTAGTATTTTAACTTTGAACTTTTTATTTTACCTTAATCACATGTACTTGTAGAAATGTCATTGCGTATCTAAAGATACAAGTTGCAAGGGTATGTTCAAAAAGTCTTTCTTTCTTAGTTCTGTTACCTAGTCAATTGTCAAAATACTATCAAAATTTTTAATCAAAATAAGTCATAATTTAAATCAATTCATCAAAATAATACATTTTTCAAAACTTATATGAAACTAGAAGAAACATACTTGGTAATAACGTATTAAGCAAAAAAAAAATATTTAACTGATGGTAACGATGTTAAACATAAATACGTAATTAGGAGTAACGTTTTACGCCTAAGACGTAATTGGTAGTAACATTTTATTAATTCGTTACCGAGGAAAAGACATTCTGCCTCATAATTTGTATGAACATTAAAGTCATAACTGTGAGTCACGTTGTAAGGCTAATACGTTACTGACAGTAATGACTATATTAAATCCAGTCATAAATCCTACAAATTAGGAATCTTTCTAATTGATTTACCAATAAAACGTTAAGTAGAAAAAAAAAACAGTGAAGTAGTTGTCGTTGATGAATTATATGTAATAATTTCGTTATTAATGATGTCAATAAAATTTATTTTGATTCCAAGGCTCTTAATAACCAAATGAAAAATATGATCTATCAATGCAACTACTTCACTGTTTTTTTCCTACTTAACGTTTATTTGGTAAATCAATCAGAAAGATTCCTAATTTACAGGATTTGTGACTGGATTTAATGTAGTCATTACTGTCAGTTAGCCTTAAAACGTGACAGTTACGACTTTAATGTTCGTACAAACTATGAGGCAAAATGTTGTTATTCTCGGTAACGAATTAATAAAACGTCACTGTCAATTATGTCTTATGCATAAAACGTTGCTCCCACTTACCGTTAGCATCAATTAAATATTTTTTTAAATACGTTACTGCCAAGTACGGTTCTTCTAATTTTATAAAAAATTTTAAAAATATATTATTTTAATAAATTAATTTAAATTTTAACTTATTTCGGTCAAAATTTCATACTATCATATGAAATGAAATCGATAAGAGTAGGCAAGTGTGCAACAAACTATTACTTAATATGTGTAATTTTTATATCCTAGATTAAATTAAGCTCAATTTTACTTTGTACCAGTTAATGGTATATTTTAAATTCAACATTTAATTTTTAATAAAGTGTTCCAATTAGATATTTTGATTCAAATTTGAAAAAAAGAAACAGTGTGTGTCTATTAGAAAGTTAAGTTAATCATAGAGAATATGTTATCTCCTTTAATTATATGCATCAATCTCAAATAGAAAATATTTGAGGTTTTACGGCTTGTTGAGACGAATATGTATAACTAAAGAAAATGATGTATTTTATATGGTTAACTAACTATCTAATAGACGAACGATAAGACACGCAAAAAAAATCAAAATTTAAACGGAAAGTGTTTAATTAAAACACTTTATTAGGAGTTGAGGTGTTCCATTAAAACATGACTTAATTTGAGTGTTTAAATAAAATAATCTGATAAATTTAAGAGGTTGATTATGTACTAAGCCTATTTTATATATTATACATTATGGAGGGTATTAATCCACGTACGTCAATATCAAAGAAGAAAATGAGTCCTATTTGCACGTACCAACTAATTTAAAAAGTTGCACACAAAAAAAATACGTAAATATTATAAACATATTTGTATTATAGTGAATGTCTATAAAGGTATTTGTATTGTAGTGGATACATGTGTTTATATTATAGTGAAAGTCTATCTTTTGGAGAAAAGTTAGGAGAAATTATCCCTATAAATAGAGGGGTTCTCCTTCATTGTATTTCATCCTATCAAGAGAAATAAGAACTTCTTTCCTTCTCTCTTTCTCTATAATATTCTTGTTCTTTCTTTATTATTTCATAACACGTTATCAGCATGAGTCTCTACCTTGAGCACTCACTTTGAAAGATCTGAGGTAAGAAAAATTAAAATTTCTTTTTCGAAAGATGTATTACTTAACCACAGGAGTGATATTTCTTTGGTGATACTGTTGCTCTACGACTCTACTGTTTCAAAATTTGAAGGTCAAGGTATTATTTTTCTTTCTTTTAATATGGCTAATCTTACGAAATTTGATTTCGTTGCCCTTCAAAGTTCGGGCAAGAACTACCTTTCATGGGTGTTGGATGCTGAAATCCATATGGATGCAATTAGTCTTGGAGACACCATTAAAAGTGAAAACAAAGAATCAAATCAAGATCGTGCTAAGGCTATGATATTCTTGCGTCATCATCTTGACGAAATTCTTAAAATTGAATATCTCACGATTAAGGATCCACTTGTTTTGTGGAATAGCCTAAAATAAAGGTATGACCACCTGAAGATGGTCATCCACCCAAAGGCACGATATGATGGATCCATCAAGACTATAAGTCTGTTCATGAGTATAGCTCATCAACATTCAAAATTATTTCTAAGTTGAAACTATGTGGAGAAACTATTAATGATGTTGATATGATTGAATATGTGGTAGTACACAAAATTAATTGAGAGCTCTGGAAGAGCTAATGTATTACTACCTGAAGGAATAAAATTGTTGTAGTAAGTCTCAAAAGGAAATTTATAAGTTTTAAGGACATTGAAAAAAAATTGAGACTATAAATTATGGGAAGATCTAATATCTTCATGCTACTACAATTGAAGCGGGTTATAAATATTTATGTAAAAGATTACCCGCCGATTTTTTTATTTGTAGTACATAAATATGGGTATGATGATGACATCACATACGAAAGTAAACTAGAAGTTTACCGAAATAAGTTTGCATAACCGGTTGGCCATCCCGGTTCAAATGTGATGCAAAAATAATTGAGAATTCACGTGGCTATATGTTGAAGAAATAAAAGATTCTTCAAGAATTCTCTTGTGTTGCTTGTTCTCATGATAGAATGATCTTGATCAGCTAAGATTGGAATTATATTCCCTGAAATTTTTGAACTTATAAAAGGGTGAATATGGGCCCATTCGCCTACCATGTGAACCATTTGCTAATAGATGCGTCTATGGTATGGTCACATGTGTTTTGATATCAACTTGCAATTGATTTTTGTAAGGTTATTACTCGAATTATTAAATTAAGAGCATAGTTCCAAATTATAAAATCATGTTGATAATGCTGATTCATATCTATGTTGGTTTAGTAAAAATTGTATGCCTCCAATTATAGTTAAATCATTGGTTATGAGAATAAAACTCCCAAATAAAATTTGGTATGAGATATGTTTATTTAACATATAGCAACACTTGAATGCATCAAGCCAACAAAGTTTCCCCTAACACAATTGGTTCAGGGTCAGGAACCAAATAATTCCATCTAAAAATTTGAATATGCCATATATGATTCAATTGTTCCACCACAACGCACAAAGATGGGTCCCCAAATGAGCTTGGGGGGTAAATGTTAGTTTTTCTAACATTAGAGGGAGTTAATACGCGATGTACTCTTTTTCCCTTACGAGATTTTGTTCCACTAGGTTTTCCTTGTAAGATTTTTAATAAGCCAGCCAAAATGCGTATTATTAGATATGTGTACTCTTTTTCCTTCACTAGATTTTTTTCCATTGGGTTTTTTCTAGTAAGGTTTTAACGAGGCACATTATCTATCAAATAGGCATTCAAGGGGGAGTGTTACAAATATATTTGTATTATAGTGAATGTCTATAAAGGTATTTGTATTGTAGTGGATACATGTGTTTATATTATAGTGAAAGTCTATCTTTTGGAGAAAAGTTAGGAGAAATTATCCCTATAAATAGAGGGGTTCACGTTCATTGTATTTCATGATAAATAAGAACTTCTATCCTTCTCTCTTTCTCTATAATATTCTTATTCTTTCTTTATTAAAGTCTCTACTTCATTAAAGGCTGTAACATCCAAATCTCCAATCTTCATTTGTATTTTAATTTGTTAATTAAGACTTATTCAACTCTTCCAAGAACAGCTAATAAAACTTAAAATATTTTTCATTAGAGTAAGACGTATGATTGACCTCCTAAACAACAAACTAAGAAAACCTCCACCAACTTGATGTCGCCGGCGACGTCCTTGTACGGGCGGCAGTCAAGTGGAGAAATTATAAGAAACATAACCTCAGTTTCAAGTAGCTTATTGCCAGCTTTTGGTACAGTAATGGGTGAAGGCTCTCTCAAGCTTAAAAGATTTGTTATTGCTCCTTATGATCGTAGATACAGGTAATTAATTATTATTGTATTATTTCCAGTTTTACCATATAGACAGATATAGTAGTAATATATGTGTGCTCATGTTAATTGTTACACTTTAATTCTGTCTTAATGTTATCGATCTGAATGTAAATGCACATAGGTTTTGTTTTTACCTAACTTGTATTCATAACTAATGGATCATCTCCAGAGAGTAGTGAATATATAAGAAGAGGCTTCGAGCCTGTTTAGTTAAACTGCCGAAATACCCACAAAGAGTAGCAGTTGAAATTTGCTTTTTGTTAGTACCTCTGTGTTTGGTTTATATTTTCAAACAGAGGTTTTAAGTTACTACTAATTGATATTTTTGGATATACTTTGCTTAAAAGCTGAAAACAGTTTCCTTCTGCTACTCAAAATTAACAGAATATGGGAAACATTTCTGGTGATATTGGTGGTGTACTCAGCATGGTCATCTCCTTTCGAGTTGGCATTCAACAAGGTGACAAGTGGAGGCCTTTTGCCTGTCGATTTATTGGTCGATGCTTTCTTCGCCATTGATATTCTTCTCACTTTCTTTGTTGCTTACTTGGACAAAACCACTTATTTGCTCGTTCATCATCACTACAAAATTGCTTTCAGGTACTTCTACATATACATAAACGCATTCAATTTCCAATTATACGATTTATTTGTACGTCAAACATCAATACAGTTTCTTTTTTTTTTTTTTAATACACCCACAATATAAATAAATAAAAAATCAGTTACTTTTAGGATAATTACTGGTAAAACGTCGCAACATTAGTGTCTTGAAAAGTAAAGCAAGTTGCTTACTACAGCCGGCTAAAACACATTGATAGTGTATAAAAAATTATTTACTTGATATATATAAGTTAAAATTCTAAAGGATATTGTCGGTGTCTTAAAAGACTAAGCGTTTTATGCATCACGGAGTGAGGCATAAATCCCATAAATTTACTGGACATATTATATCTTATGTATCTTTAATTTTATAATTTTATTACTAAGAAGATAAGCAAAAACAATATTTTTAATAATTCTACAGATAAATCACCAAGAATAGAGAAAATAATATTATAATTATTATTTGAGAAGATAACAACACAAAAAATGATAATAGCCAAGATAGTCTTTAAAATGAAATATCATCCACTACATCATCAATCTCCATACCTACTAATTCTTTCCACCCTCAACTAATATTTGCATTGATTATTATTTCTATATTTCAAAGAAGGAGAAGAATAAATAGGATAAGAGCAATGTCAAAATATAGATAAAGTTATATCGGAAACATAGTGCTATGAAATCTCTATCTTATCAATTTTAGACATAATCATCTAAAAAGCTATTTATGACAACGCCATTTTCTATGAAAGTTGTTTTTTCTTATTAAGATATTTTATGAAAAATTACTACAATATGAAAACATGATATAGAATAAAGTATATATATCATTACATTGATAATAAAAGAAATAATTTTAAAACGATCAAAATCAAATTTAATGTCCAAAGGTCCGTTTTTACGCCCGAAACTTATATCATTGGGTTTACACTTTATAGATCTACGTCTTTCATTTGCACCCTAGAGCGTCTTTGATACACCCCGCCTTGAGATGGACTCAGCCTCAAAAACGCCTTTGAAAACATTGGGTATTGCTCAGATCAGGCGAGTTAAATGGAGAATTGCAAATGTAGGACACCAGTACTTTCTTGAAATGCTGCTACATGAAAGAAAACAAAGATGAAATTACAATTGGGATTCTTTTATTTTTTGCATGGCAATGAAGGTTACACTTATAAGAGTAGTTATTTTTCTTTTGAAAGGTATGTGACTCATGTAGGATTTCCATTGGATGTTGCATCAACCATACCATTCCAAACAATATACCAATTCTTTGATGGGAAAAAGCAACAAGCCCACATTTTTGGCTTCCTCAACTTGCTCAGACTTTGGCGACTACGACGTGTTAGTAAATTCTTCTCAAGGTAATATTAACAATAACACTCAAACATGATCATTTCTAGAACTCCAACATTTGAATAAGTTGCATAAATTTCCCAATGCCATCAAATTATTGTCAATCGCTTCCGTTCTTCCAGGCTAGAGAAGGACACTCGATTCAGCTACTTCTGGACAAGATTTTGTAAAATAGTTTGTGTAAGCCTTTCTGTTTTTGAACTATCCATATTATGCTAGCTTTTCCTGATCCTGTGGATATACAAGTTTTTCCCTTCAACAATGCATTCATCTTATGGCTATAATCTATCAATAGGTGACCTTATTCGCAGTGCATTCCGCTGGGTGTTTCTATTACTGGCTAGCAACACATTATCATACTCCAGAGAATACCTGGCTTGGGTCAAATGTTACTAATTTCCAAGAAAGAAGCATTTCTCTAGGATACACATATTCCATGTATTGGTCTGTTGTTACCCTCACCACAGTTGGCTATGGCGATCTCCGCGCACACAATACTGGGGAAAAGGTTTTCTCCATCTTCTACATGCTTTTCAACATTGGCCTCACTGCTTACTTAATTGGCAACATGACCAATCTTATTGTCCACAGCATTGCTCGAACCTTCGCAATGGTAATGACTCCTTAAAGAAAACTGAGTACAGTTTATGCAATCTACATTTCAAGTCTCAGTTGAGAAATTAAGCATGTTTAGAACAATACAGTGTGATGGTTTTTAAATGCAGAGAGACGCCATCAACGAGATACTACGATATGCAAGCAAGAATAGACTTCCAGAAGGCATAAAAGAGCAAATGCTGGCACATTTAACACTCAGATTCAAGACTGCAGAGCTACAGCAAGAGGAAGTACTAGAAGGCTTGCCTAAGGCAATAAGATCTGGCATTGCACAGCATCTCTTCCGTACGACCCTTGAAAATACCTACCTTTTCAAAGGGGTTTCCGAAGACTTCTTAGTCCAGTTGGTAATGTTCTCTTACCTATCTGAAGATGTTTTCCTCATCTGTGTGTTGTTAACAGAAGACAAAACAAAACATATATCAAGAGGAAAGTAAATTTCTTCACATCAACAATCAGCAAAATAGGATATTGTGAAAATTGAAGTCAATTAAGTAATATTTCTGGTTATCTGGAAACAAATAACCACCGTCATGTTTAACTTAACTTATACAGCCCCACCGAACTAAGTTTATGTCCTTTGGCTTTTCTTTTAATAGGTTTGGATTTTGATCTTACAGGTTTCGGAGATAAAAGCAGAATATTTTCCACCAAAAGTTGACATTGTTATTCAAAATGAGATACCAACAGATTTCTACATTATTGTCTCCGGGGCTGTGGTATGTGCAATTCCTGTCAATAACTTTTGCTATTACTATCCCTATATAGTTAATTACTCAGTGGTTGAAAATTGCAGGAAGTGGTTACATACAAGAATGGAATCGAACAGGTTAGTTATACCATTCTAACATTACTCGATGTTGTCCTAATTTTTCTTTGTCATCCTAGTAACTGCTAGACAAAAGTATAATTGACCAAAATTAAACAACGAAGAAGAGAAGGAAAAAGGATAACAAGTGCCCAGAGATTACAAGGACACAAGTCAACAGTTAATACTGATCTCAATTATTTTATTAAGGCGGTACGAGATGAGTATTGTTGGGTTGCTAAAAATATTTTTGGAGAAAAAAATTAATATATGCTAATAAGTGTACTTTCTCGCATTGTCACATTCAAACTGATCGCATTTCTTACATTTATCAACTTTTTAACAGAGATTACAGAACCTCTATATTAAGTTAAACAACAATCTTCAGAGATTAAGCACGACAAGAAGCTTAAGTAGGATTCATGAACATCAAACACATTACAAATTTAGAATAAAGGTCTAGAAAACTGGTGAAAACCATCTTATAATGGTGGAGATGGAATGATATAGTCTATAAGATATTTAAACTACACATCAAGTTTGATCTCGGAGAAATTGTCAACTCAAGGAAACAAATTATCAGAAACAAATACCTTTCAAAAAACTTATCAGAAACAAATATCATGTAGAGCCTGTTTTATTTACCAAAATTGTTCGAAAGTCAAACTCATGTCGTACATTGAGGTAAAAGACTCTTTAACTCAAAAGTAAGGAAGCAAATACCACATGCCTAGATCAGCGGAGAGAGAACTTGGGGCAAAAGCTTTGCAGTATAAGCTATGAAAGAACAATTCTAAAATTAACCAAGAGAGGTGAACAACACATAATGGTGAGAGATCATTTGACTGTGATGTCCAGATTTATGATCAGTTAACAAGGATTTTACATCTATGAAATTAAAAACTGCAAAGCTAAATGCAACTGGGTTTTTACCACTTTAGAATATCCAGAGGACAGAAAGTGCCGGATGTAACTTTCTCATCGTACCCTTTCAGCTGCATCCAACAATCTGAAATGTCATTTAAATATATCTACCGAACAAATCAAGATACATCATTAAGAACTGTTAAATAAGTTGAGTTTATATCTGGATGCTGCTCCTGATGGAGAGCATTAGATGTGAGCAGATATTCTGTAAATCCTTGTATTAGCTTGAACATATGAAAATTATGTAACCTAACCATTTCTTGGTAAAAGATTGCATGTTCAAGTCATAAATTATAATTAAAAGTAATGCTTTCTGGAACCAAACAACTATCTCTGCTTACATTATACCAGTCGTAGTTCAATTAAGCAAGATTTATCATAGTATGAAAATCTTATGTGGAAAACGCAATTGATCAGAGAGTTCTTTTCTTATAATTTCTACTTTCTGCTGAACAGTTCCTGTCAAAATTGGAATCCCCAGAAATGTTTGGGGAAATAGGTGTAATCTTTAATATGCCCCAGCCTTTCACCGTGAGAAGTAAGAGGGTTTCTCAGGTTGTTCGAATTAGCCATCATCATTTCAAGCAACTGGTGCAGCCCCTTAACACAGATGGAAAGATAATGCTCTCCAATTTTCTTCAGGTATTGTAGTAGCTTTTAGGTGCTACGCTTGAAAACCATAATGATTCCCAGTGCCAAGCTAGTTATCTATATTCCATGCAGTTAGATGACAGCTCACCAGATTAGCTCTTATATTAGTTATTTGTATATTCATACTAACATCATGGTCTTGTAACATAATATATTCAGCATCTTAAAGGAATGAAGAAGGAAGAGCTAAAAGAGATACCACTCATATCAGAGCTGCTCAGTGACCTGAATAGTGAGGTAATCTTTGCCATGAACGAGAAAAACTTGTGGCATTAAACTGAGTAAGTACTTGAAGCTGGCTTGATTTTTTATTCTCCCTCCTTTTCAATTTTTGAGGCATAGTTTGACTGGACATGAAGTTTAAGAATTGTGGTCTTAAACATCTCATGAGTCTGTGAATTTGAAAATTCAGCAAATCCTCTTTCTTGCAAGGACTAAAGATCTCAAGTAATGGTATCACAAAGAATGAAATGCAAACGTGGGTGCGCCTCTGGTTATCAAACTTACCAGAGTTATAAAAGCTAAGGGCTAATGAGAAAATCTAATCCCCACTTATGCTCGAGCAAATAAACTCCATTATAATAGTGATCACTGTCTGGATCTGTCAAACTCATTAAATTTAAGGCCTATTGAAGTGTAATATATGAAAGAAAGTTTACAAATATCTTTTTTTTCTTCCAATAAGTGATCATATCTTTAAGTAATAAACGGTGGCTGAGCTTCATTACATATCAACAACAACCTCAACAACATACCCAATGTGACCCTACAAATAGAGTCCGGGAAGGGTAAGATGTACGTAGAACTTACTCCACTTTTGTGGGTTGGAGAGGGTGTTTCCGATAGACCCTTGGCTCAAAAGAAAACAGAAAATCTTACATCACCAAAAAATAGCAAAAGGAAAGAGGGAAGAAAAGACTTAATCAGAAGACTCACAAGTAATAAGAAATTTCATCTGAAATTGATTATAGCTGGAAGCGTGCAATGCATCTGGAAAATCACAAAGAACACTGGTAGCTGACACATGGAACACACAATGCGGACAACTACTTCAGTGTAAAATGTAATCAATGGCTTACCTTGGCAAGGAGAGTTTTTCCTGTACCAGGTGCACCAGTCAAAAGAATTCCCTTTGGGAAATGTTTAAAAGATTCCAAAATGACAGATATTATTTATTTCTTTTGATAAGTACTGAAAAAATGGCAGATATTATTACTTTTCCTTGTTACTTTTCCCCTCTCAAGATTCCAGAACTCCATACAAAAAATGAGTGTATTCCGTACGACAAAACTTATTTTTCAGAAAAATATTTTCAATGAAATAGTCATTTTCTTGTGTTTGGTCACATAAAAATGTTTTCCAAGGGGGAATATGAATTACCACACTTATGGAGAGAAGTCATTTTCCTCATGACTATCTTTAACTTCACTTTCCTATTTTTTTTACTCAAGGAAAATATGTTTGATCAAAAGGAAATATAACTTACCTCACTTATGGGCAGAAGTCATTTTCCTTGCAGCTATCTTAACTTTTAACTTCCTATTACATGCTCCAACTAACACTTGGACATAATTATTATACTTCAATTTAACACTCGAAAGTTTCATTAAAACACTTCTAATTTGCTAATACCAGTATCAAATAGATTTAGAAACATCTTCCAAGAAACTGGTTTTCATGAAAAATGATAATGGTCATATCAAACAACAAGATATACATTTACCTCATAAAAGATCAGGAACCTAAGCTTCCACACACTTTTTATCCATTATTTCGTATCATCCATGGTAACAAACAAATGTCACCCTCTTTTGAAATCTTTGAGCCAAAAATCCATGGAAAAAGATACTCCCAGAAAAGTTTGACAACCTCCATTGCCAATACAACAATAATGATTTCTAAATCTAACATATAAAAGTTGCAAAATTCTGTATAACAACAAGCACTACAGAAGCAAAGCAAGAAGCACAGTCAGACAAATGAGAGGCTTACAAACTCTTCTCCACTTGTACCATCATTATGTGCTGAATGAATAATGTTATTCCAAATTCCACCACCCGAGCAATTTCTATGATGATTGCTTCAATCTCTTGCAGGAGGGCCCAGTGAATAAGGGACAAAATCATGAAGGACAAAGCCAAGAAGGAACAAGTAAGCTTATGCTTCATCTAGAACTGCTCCGTTATTAATATCTCACCCTGTGGGTAAGATAGATGTGCGGACAACAAAAAGAGAGCACTTAGCACCAAAATACCAATCATTCTATCATATATGCCATAAATGTACTAGAATCTGTTGCCCACTAGGTAAAATCTAAAGGAACACAGAATGGTGGATTTTGATGGACATAAACCCCTGGCTATTTTTAATTGTTTTCTAATTTACCTGCTTCTGCATTTGACCTTATACTACTATTTTACTCTACCAACAGAAAAAGTCAATAAGCAATGTTTTATTTTTCTGTGGACATGTATTAAGTTTGAAACTGAAAAACCTTAAAATGTATTTGGTTGCCAACGTGCTTTTTTTTTTCTTTTGGATTAAGTAAATAATTTTATTAATGAGGAAAGATTCCCTTAAAAATTGAACATGCTTTCTTAAAAAGTTTGATCTAAAAATTACTGTTCTATTTGCAGTTCATAAAACAGGCATTTCCAATTTAAATACATGAGTTGAATTTCACTTAGACAATCAAGTTTAGTCTTTGACTCAAGGATTGCTTCTATTTTCCTTTTAATTTTGCATGACATAAGGAGGATAATGTTTAATGATACTTTTGGTTAGGAAACCCAAAAACATTTTCAATAAAATTTTAAGGATTTTGTGCCTATTTCTGCAGGAATTCCCAGAGTGTCAGGCACACTTCCCACTAGGATTATAATACATGGACATCATCCACATGACAAACCAAATGAAGGAAGAATTGCAGGAAAACTAATACATCTGCCTGAATCAGTTGAAGGTCTCCTAACAATTGCAGGTAAGCAAACAATAGAAGAATATTTGCATCCTAAGTAGATTGTCATAGTCTACTGGACTTCATCTGTGAAACATTGATATTTAGCGAATACTTTCTACGCATTCATATCAATTCATTCTCTAATATGATACCAGACCAATGATTCCTCTCCAATGCACTGCCAAGGAATAAGAATAGAAATTTTACTGTTAGAGTATCTTACTAGATTTGGTGAATGCAGAAAAAAGGTTCGGCAAAAGAGGAAGCATAATTCTCAAGGCAGATGGCTCCCAATGGGAGGATTTGGGTGCTTTGCAAGAAAATGATCACTTGTATATAGTTTGAGGGGAAAATCCTCAAAGACGTGTATTGATAAGTGAAAGCCATCAAATGCCTAAGAAGTCCAGATCCAGTTTCCTGTTCATTCACGTGTTTCAGAATAGCATATGCAGGGTCAAATATTATTTCAAATTTTGAAACAAGATCTAGGGACAAATGAGGCCAACCTCAGAAGTTTCTCTCCACTCAAAGGAGAGTGTTCACGTCTTCCAATGCTAACAGAATCATATTTTTGTCATAGAGTTCAAACCTTTAGAGGTTGATACTGTTTTCTTCTCTTTTTCTTCATATGATTATGCAGATACTAAAAAAGGAAGAGACAAAACGGAAAATTACTTGCTTTCATCTTCAGCATGTTCTCTTTACAAACAGCATTTGCTTTGAAAAATATGCATGTTCATCTTTTGGTGAAATATTTGTTGAAGACATAATAAAGTAAAATAAATGTGTACTCTATCTAATAGATTAAGCTTTTAAATGAGATGGTCACACAAGTTGTTATATTTTGACATAATTTTACTACTACTAATATTTTATATAGCTCTCAAAATTCGGGTTCATTTAAAAATTCAACTTCAAACAATCATTGTCTTATCAGGACTAAATTTGAACCTGCTGTGCTACCTGAACTTTCTTGAAAATATAATTAAGTAAATAAAAGTGTGCTCTCTCTGACACCTTAAGCTTTAAGATGAGATGGTCACACAGTTCAACAAAATTTCGAAGGGATAGTTTATAAAGAATGCATTCTAAACTCCTTTATTTGCACTAAACTCTGAATTGAAAAACATATGGAAGCTGCACCAAGGATAGGCATTTTCATTAAGTTGTCTTTGACACAAACTCCAAAGTTTACATGTCATTGTCTCATAACTTTATTGTTCAAAAATTACTTTAAGATTCTTCTTCTCTAGCCAATATATAGATCTATTTCAAATTACATATCCTAACTTCATTAATAACTGGTTCCGAAATATTGTCCACTTCTCAAAATATTTTAAACATATAATACATGTAATTCACACTTTTACTCTTTCTCCTTATAGTTTTTCTCTACTTCATTACATGCATACAAAAGGAAAAACAAAAACTATAGATATGGTTCCACATGTTCCCTTAGATATTCAAATATTTAACTCTCTGGGATCTAAGTTAAAAGATGCATATCATACAATCTTCTAATTTCCGTGAAAGTCGAACAACCATATAGTACTATAAAAGTTAATTTTTCCTCATAAACTTGGAAACTATATGAAACAAAAATGACCGAGAAAACTAGAAGAGAAATAACATAATCGATCAAGCAATTAGAAGCTTAAATTCGATAGCTCCACAGTGGAATTCAGGAAGAATTCTGATTGAATTTAATGGAGAAATATGCAATTAGATTTTATAGATGGAACTGAAAAGACGACGGATCGGAAGTACCAGCAGAGATTCCATTTCCGATGCAGGGGGAGTTCGGCGGTAGCCGGAAAAGACATCGGAGCGGCCAGAGCCTTAAATGCGCTTTTCACGCTAGTTAAGGGCGAGTCACGTATAGATGACTGAATTGAATATGCGGAATATGAATGGGTGCTGAGAAATGTTTTTTAATTTTATGATATTTTTAACAGAAATTTTCATATTTTATTTTATGTTCAAGAGATTTCAAATCAAATTGTAAAGTATTTATTTACATTAAAATCTCAAATTTAATTTTTTAACACTAATTTTATGATTAAATACTAGTCTACCTGAAAATAATCAATCTAAGGTGTGGTTTCTTGACAACTCTTCTTCCTCCAGAATATGTTTGAATCAATCTATTAGGTGTATTCTTAGGGAAAACAAAAAAAATAAAAAATATTAGCGATATATTTTAAACCGATAATTATGTTACAAATTACTGTGGTAAACCATACTAAGGTGCCATTGAGACGCATTCATGAAACACCTAGGTATTTGTGCTTGAAATGCATAATGAAAATGTCAAGAAATACACCGAAACATGTCTTACTAAATAGTAAAAGCTGATGTGGGATAGATATTGCCCCTTTCATCTTTTATTATTTCATTATTTGCATTGCAATACATAAATGCTGACTTTGAAAGCGGCCTTTTAACATAATATTGCAATTTCTACGTAAAACAAAGAATATATAATATACGATTAAGGTTATAGAGAAAATAAAGAGATACATAATTGAACTATATAATCAAATACAAGCAATGTAAATTCGATACAAGTATTATTTTTGTCAAATACAGAAGTAAATCTGATACGGATATCGAGAATATTATAATTAATTTTTATTCAAATATATCATTATTGTTGATACAGAAGTAAATCGAATACATATATCAGGGATACAACTAAATAATATAGCCAATTATCATTATTCCTCATGCAATATTAATACTTTTTGTATGTTTGTTTTCTGATACATATAGTGACAAAATGCAATGAAGAATTATTCTTTTTTTAATCATCCCCTCATTGCGTCATATTTGGGAAATTTGTAGAAATATATAGTGTATCTGTAAGAGGAGATATTATCTTCTTTGAAATTTTAGGTTAGGAATACCACTCGACTTCAAAAGCTATAGCAGCCCCTGCATTGCTTCTTGAGGAACGATCTTGATAAGTATGTTGGTTAGAGGGTACATCGAGTAGAAGATTCCGCTATTGATTAACAAAGATAAAAGCTTGAGAATTTTTTTTTTTTTCAATTAATGACTTAAAATATGAGAATCAGTAGAAGAAAAATATTACATACACATACTCAGCATATAATAATGCAAATCTTTACCTAACTGGAAAAAACATGATCACGTTAATTGAGGAAGAAGCAAAATCGTGTGGAACATAGAGAGAGAATAAAAGCAAATTAAGAAAAATCTGATTTGATGAGGGAGTGCATGAATAGATACAACGAGTGTTTTAAGATTTGAAAAGAAGGAAGAAAGTAAACTGGTGAATTTGGTATAAACTGCCCCTACATTTGGTAATATCCCCTTAAATTTGTTCGAATTTTTTAATTTACACACCTAAATTAAAAGTTATTCCAATTAAAAACTTTATCCCTAAAAAATAAAATGTGCCTATTAGGCACAAGATGCTGATATGAAAAACACGAATCGACAATGCGTGAACTTGTTAAAAGAATTGCTTGCATGGATAAAACCCATCATCTTCTATATTTAATTCTCAAACAAAAAAAGAAAATTTATTAGCACATTTACAGTTTCCACAACATGGAAAGCAAAGACAATAATTTAAAGCTTCTTTCCTCGTACTGATTTTTAGAGATAGATCAGTGTAATAGTGTTAGATTGCAAGTTTTGATGATGACAATTCCATACAGGGACCAGATCCCTTATGCCGCAGTTGACACTAATTTGAACTGGACGGGAAACTTTTTGATACAGCTGTCCAAGGTGCTTTATGGCAGATGGTTGGTGAGGCAGCAGAGCAGCAGTGCAGCAAGGCAGCGTACTCGACCAATGGAAGAGTTTTCTTGTTTGTGTGTCCAAAACTTTGTCCTTGGCATCTTGCAAGAAAAACATAAGTTGACACACAAACACATTTTCTTACTATTCAAAAAATTGACCTAGAAAAAGTTTATTCTTCTCTCTGAAAAAAAGGCAGCCTTCCTTGTTCGACAGCAAGAATTGAAGTTAATGAGCTCAAGTTTTGAGGCTGTCATCAAAGAAGAAGAAGGGCATTGTAACAAATAGAACCTTTGTCCTTTGTACAAGTTTGTTTTCTTGTTTCTTCAAAGGTTGTTTTCTTGTTTCTATCGACTAGAGCTAGTTGACATTTCGGCTAGAGGTAGCCTTGTATTTCAGTAGAGTTGTAGCTGGAGTAGATGACTTTGAAGTCATTGTTTGAAGTCTTGTAATAGAGGTGTTACAAGTGGGAGATTAGGAGGTTAATCTCTTAGTTTACACTAGAGTCTGTAATCTTGTTGCTCAGATCTAGTAGAGGAGTTTGAGAAATCCTACGAGGTAGGTCGTGGTTTTTTACTTCCTGTGAGCAAGGAGGTTTCCCACGTAAATATCGTGTGTCATCTTCTTATCGCTTTACTTACGTGTGTGTGTGTCTCTGTTTCTGTGTAACCTGATAGAGGGACCAGGTCTGAAGTACGGTGATCGACCCATATAACTTATCATTTGGTATCAGAGCGGGTGCTTTCTAAAAGGCTAACACCTTGAAAGACTTCTGTGAAATATGGCAGCACCACCGAATCTAGAAGAGGGACAGTCTACCACTAGACCCCCCAGGTTTAATGGACAATATTACGGTTGGTGGAAGACAAGAATGCACGACTTCATCATGGCTGAGGATAGTGAGCCGTGGGATGTGGGGTTAGATGGACCTTATGTCCCCATGAAAACAGTAAAGGAAGGAGAGACAACCATATCGATTCCCAAAACAAGAAAGGAGTTCGATGACAATGACAGAAAACTCATAGAAAAGAACTACAAAGCAAAGAAGCTCCTTGTTTGTGACATAGGTCCAGATGAGTATAATCGAATCTCTACCTGTGAGACTGCCAAGGAGATATGGGACTGTCTTAGAACGGCACATGAAGGGACCAGCCAAGTTAAGCAGTCCAAGGTGGATATGCTTACCACCCAGTATGAAATGTTCTCTATGAAGGAAGGAGAATCTATTCAAGAGATGCATACCAGACTCACTTCCATTACTAACGAGTTTTACTGTCTGGGGGAAGTGATAAAACCAAGCAGGCTGGTCAGGAAAGTTCTCAGTGTTCTTTACAAGTCTTGGGAGAGCAAAGTTGATGCCATCACCGAAGCCAGGAATCTGGAAGTTCTCACAATGGATGAACTCATAGGAAATCTAAAAACCTATGAGCTCAAAAGGCAGCAGGACCAAAGCAGAGATGAGAAGAAGAAGGACAAGGGTCTAGCTCTCAAAGGAGCTCAAGCAAGCTCCAATGAAGAGGATGAAGATATGGCTTACTTGACAAGAAGATTTCAAAAAATGATTAGGCGCAGTGGCAGCTTTCCCAAGAGGTCAAGTTCTAACAGGGGACCTGGTTCCAACGATCTTTGTCACAAATGCGGGAAACCAGGTCACTTTATCAAAGACTGTCCGTTGCATAAAGTCGACTACAAGGAGTACCTGAGAACCAGCGCAGAAAAAGCCCAAAAGAAGGATCGGGTCCCAGATAAGTTCAGAAGGAGAGCTGCAGCTGACAAGCTAGTCAAGCAAGCTCTAGTTGCATGGGGAAACTCCTCAGATGAATCAGACAAGGATGACGCTGCAAAAGATGCTTCTATGATGGCTGTGGAGGATGATGACTCACCCTTTAACACGATGTTTGCCTTCATGGCAAATTCGGATGCAGATGAAGAAGAAGAGGTAACCTTCCATGACATTAAAAAGAATTTAAAGGATTATAATGTGAAGGAACTAAGATCTTTAGCTTGTGTGTTAATTGACTCATTCTATGATCTTACTAAAGAAAAGGAAAGTTTGAATCAATGCATTGTTGAACTTGAATCAGAAAAGGGAATTTTGATCACTAATCTAGCAGAACTAGAAGAAAAGTGTCAAGAGTTAGTTAATGAGTAGAATATTTTCATTAAAAAGGGGGGGACTAATGACATGAGAAATGCTCACAGTAAATTGGAGGTAGAATTAAAAAGGTCACAAGATGAGCTCACCTTAATAATGAAAAGAAATTCTGAGCTTGAGAAAGATGTGACCCAACTTAATGCTGAGCTTGAGAAGTCTCTTAAGTGGAATGCTTCCTCACAGATCTTGAAAAAATTAACTTGGCAAAAATCTAACTCTGGTGAAGGGATTGGATATAAGAAAATGTATCCTCCTTATAATCCTCACAGTAAGTATGGATCTAATCCTGATAATTTGTTGTGCACACACTGTGGAAGGAATGGCCACCTTAGACCTGACAGTGTTTCCAGGCAAGCTGCCTTAAGGAAGACTGTGAATAGTAAAGAAAACTATGGGACCATCAGGGTACCTGGTCCCAAGGTGTCTCGAATCAAGCTACCTGAATGGTCAAAAAGAAATCTGATTTTTCCTCTGTCTCGGTACTGGGAACTCAAGCTCAAATGGGTTCCCAAGTCTAATCTGTAATTTATCTGTGCAGGAAGGAGTGAGAGAAGGCAGTCGGAAATGGTACATGGATAGTGGCTGCTCAAAGCACATGACCGGAGATATCGATAATTGTCTCTCACTCAAGGCATATCAAGGAGGCTCAGTATCTTTTGGAGATGGCAAAAAGGGACACATTCTTGGTGTTGGAAAGATTGGGAAGACGCTTGCTCATTCCATAGAAAATGTCTTCTATGTAAATGGGCTGAAGTACAGTCTGTTGAGTGTTTCACAAATTTGCGACAAAGGAAATGAGGTCAAATTCCTTTCGGACCAGTGCACAGTGACAGACCTTCGATCAGGGAGAGTGATCTTGACTGCAAACAGATGCAAGAGTATGTATATGGCTGATCTTGACTCAGCTACCGAAGATGGCCTCAACTGTTTAAGTGTGGTAGATGATGAAGCTACCATGTGGCACAGAAGGCTGGGGCATGTGAGCTCGGTGCTTCTTAACAAGTTGGTGTCCAGGGACCTGGTTCGAGGACTTCCAAAAGTGAAATTTGCTCAAAGTCAGATTTGTGATGCCTGTGTTCAAGGGAAGCATACCAGGTCTTCATTTAAGAGTAAGAAGGAAGTAAGAACCTCTAGACCCCTGGAACTACTGCACATGGACTTGTGTGGACCCATGAAAATTGCAAGTCGTGGAGGAAAGAAACTCATTTTTGTGATTGTTGATGATTATTCAAGGTATACCTGGGCAATGTTTCTTCGCTCTAAGGATGAAACATTTCCCACCTTTGAATCATTTGCAAATCAAATTCAGGTGAAGCTGAACTGCAACATTGCAAGGATCAGGTCTGATCATGGGACTGAATTTGAAAATGCAAAATTTGAAGCTTTTTGTGTTGCCAAGGGAATCAGTCATAATTTCTCTGCTCCCAGGACTCCACAACAGAATGGAGTGGTTGAAAGGAAAAATTGAACTCTTGCTGACATTGCTAGAACATTGCTTATAGATGGAGGTGTGGCAATGTCGTTTTGGGCAGAAGCTGTCAATACTGCTTGTTATGTGGTCAACAGATGTCTAATCCGGCCTCTACTTCGAAAAACTCCCTATAAGCTGCTGAACAAAAGGAAGCCGATGCTGAACTACCTCAGAGTTTTTGGATGCAAGTGTTTTGTGCTGAACAATGGCAAAGACAATCTAGGAAAATTTGATCTGAAAAGTGATGAAAGAATTTTTCTAGGTTACTCATTAAATAGCAAAGCATATCGAGTCTACAATAAACGGACTCAATGTGTTGAAGAAAGTATCCATGTCATTTTTGATGAAAATAGGGAGCTGAAGAACACAGAAGCAATGAATGAGAATGAACTTGAAGAACTCTGGCAAACCCAAAGAGAAGCAGTTAATCAGGATTCATCTGAAGAATATGAGGCAACAAAGAACTCCCTGCAGGATGGAAATCAGGTCATTCATGATGAAGCAGCAGAACACACCAGCGAAGATGATTCTCAGAAGGAAGATGGTGCAAGAGAATCTTCTGTAAGGAGATCTAACTGGAAACACAAATCCTCTCATCCTCTTGACAACTTAATGTCTCCATTGGACTCCAGAATGCAGACCCGATCCAAGACTCGAAACACATTTACTTCATCAGCCTTCATATCACAGATTGAGCCTAAAAACATCAAGGAGGCTCTGAAGGATGTGGAATGGGTAAATGCAATGCAGGAGGAGTTGCATCAATTTGAAAGAAACAAAGTCTGGCACCTGGTTCCAAAACCATCTGATAGAACTGTCATTGGGACCAGGTGGGTCTTCAGGAACAAATTAAATGAGCAAGGGATTACCGTCAGGAACAAGGCTCGACTGGTTGTTCAAGGGTATTACCAGGAGGAAGGAATTGATTATGATGAAACCTTCGCTCCTGTAGCAAGAATGGAAGCCATTCGCATGCTAATCGTTTTTGCCTCCTTCAAGGAATTCAAGATGTTTCAAATGGATGTCAAAAGTGCCTTCTTGAATGGGTACTTAAAGGAAGAAGTGTATGTGAAACAACCCCCAGGCTTTGAAGATATTGATCGACCTCACCATGTGTACAAGCTGGACAAGGCACTGTATAGACTAAAACAGGCTCCTAGAGCTTGGTATGAGAGACTATCCAAATTTCTTCTTGATAATGGATTCAAGAGAGGAAGAATTGATAACACTCTCTTTCTCAAGACAAGAGGAAGAAATCTACTCATTGTTCAGGTATATGTTGATGATATCATATTTGGAGTCACTCTCGATTCACTTTGTGAGGATTTTGCAAAGCTTATGGGAAGTGAATTCGAGATGAGTATGATGGGAGAGCTCATGTTCTTCTTAGGTTTGCAGGTCAAGCAGGACAGGGCTGGAACTGCTATTTGCTAGCAGAAGTATATCAAGGATCTGCTCACAAAATTCCATATGGAAAATGCCAAACCGATTGATACTCCCATAGGGACTGCCTCAAAATTGGACAATGATGAACCCGGTCCTCCAGTGAATAAAACTATGTACAGAGACATTATTGGTTCACTTCTTTACCTGACTGCCAGCAGGCCGGACATTGTATTTAGTGTGGGGATGTGTGCTCGCTTTCAAGCTTGTCCTAAGGAATCTCATCTAAAGGCTGCTAAGAGGATTCTTAGGTATCTTAAGGGAACTAGCGACTTAGTTCTCTTCTACCCATGTGGAGGTTCCATTGATCTTGTGGGGTATTCTGATGCTGACTATGCCGGGTACCTGGTTGATAGAAAAAGCACTTCTAGAATGGCTCATTTCTTGGGGTCCTCATTGGTTTCTTGGGGATTTAGGAAGCAAAACTCAGTAGCACTCTCTACAGCTAAAGCTGAATATGTAGTTGTTGCTTCTTGTTGCGCTCAGTTGTTATGGATAAAACAACAGCTGGAGGATTTTAGAGTCCTAACCGAATGTGTGCCCTTGATGTGTGATAATACTAGTGCACTAAATATGTCCAAGAATCCAGTTCAACACAAGAGAACCAAACACATTGACATCAAGCATCATTTTTTAAGAGACAATGTTGAGAAGGGAAACATTCGTGTGGAGTTTTGTAGAACAGAAGATCAGATTGCACATATCTTCACTAAAGCCTTGAATAGGGACCAGTTTGATAAGAACAGATTGAAGTTGGGACTAATCAAGATGAATCAATAATCCTTCACTCTCTGAAGCTTTGATCTCCTCTACTTGGTTATGATCTGAACGCAGGTATCCATGCTAGTTTGTAATTGATATGTCTAACTCAGCTTCACACCCTTGCAGGTATACACGTATGGTGGGTGTGAAAAAGGATTCGAGTTGACAAGACAGAGACTTAACACATCTGACTAAAATCTCAAAAGGGGACCAGGTCCTACCAGGTTAGTATTACTTCCTCACTCATGAACTAAATTGTGAGAATAGTATGTGAACTGGCGAAAAGGCCCTTTTCCCGCCCTTCTCATTCGGTACCCGGTCACCTTTTCAGTCCAAACGTCTAATTGATTAGACTCGTCTTCATCTCTCTTTAAAGCTCACCAACCTCCTCTCTCACGTTCAGAATTCATCCTATCAAAGGAAAAGGAACTGCTTTACTCTCTCCTCTGTCTTTCCCTATTCTCATCCTCACTGCACGAAACCCTCTTCCTTCTCTGCAAATCTCACATCTTCCTCCTACATCTTCAGCAACATGTCTCACGCCTCCTCCTCAACTAAACAAGCAGAGAACTTGCATGCTCATTCCTCCTCCATGTCAGAAGCCATGGAAACAACCCCCTCTTCTGTTCCTTTTGAAAACACCTTCTCCACAACTTCATCGTTACCCCCTTCTTCTCCATTGGCCGACTTAAACATCGCATTAACTGTAACCCCCGATCCTTCAGGGCCATCAGAGGCCTCTACAGAACAAAACCTCGAAAACCCACTTTCTACCACCCCCCTGGCCACATTGCCCCCTCTGACAGTGATTTCACCGAAAGTTCTCGACCCGAGACCTTCTTTTTATAACCCCCAGTCCACCACTATGGTGGAAAGCACTACCAAGGGACCTGATTTCGGAGTTCGTATCCCCTCCACGCCTCCATCACCTTTACAAAACCCTTCTCCTGACAAGGTTCAAGACCAAGTTCTCCCATGCTCTTCTCCCTCCTCCTCTCCACCGGGTGTGGCCTCTTCCCCCAGATGGGATGGCACTCCTCAAGAGCTCCACATACTCACAAACCCAGATGCCCACAGTGAGAGTGGTGATAGTGCAGATGAGCAACCCCTCTCTTGGAAAGTTAGGAAGATTGTTACAGCTCTCACACTGAGCCAACCAATGGACCAGGTTTGTTCCTCACATACCAGATCTTTCTCCAGAAAGCTAATGGTTGATGCATTAAAAGAAAGTCATTCTAAAACCGCCAAAAGGAGGAAGATTAAGCGAAAGATGGTCATAGATATAGAGGATATTGAACCAGATGTTGTAGTTGATCAGGAAGAAGAGGTTCCAATAGCCAAACCTGCTACTAAAAAGAGCCAAGCTCCACAACCTAGTGACAAGAGAAAGGGAAAGCAGAAGATCTCTAGCTCCAGAAAGAACATTCCCTAGAGTGGTGCCACCAAGAAAGCACCAGCTCCTTCTAAGAGGAGAAAGCTGCCTCAAGTGCCTTCTGTTACTGTAGTACGGGAACCTGTGGAGGAAACATCCTCGTCCTCTCAAGGCAGAGCACCCAGGACAAAGGGACCTGGTGTCTCCTCTAGGGTTCGATCTCAAGCAGAAGCTCCTACAGGCCTGACACGAGAAGAGAGGCAAATAATCCTGAGATCCCAAAAGGTGCTAAGGGGTCGGGTGTTTGATCCTGAGGTGGTGGATATGGATGGGATGGCGGAGTTGGTGGAAATGGTGACCTTCCAGGGGTGGAGGCACTTGTTTGTTCCTCCTGTCCCTACCCTATACGAGGCTGAAGTAAGAGAGTTCTATCACGAACTTACGTTTGTTGATAATGGGACCAGGTTAATGAGCAAGGTGAATGGGGTCACCTTTACGATTAATGAGCAGATACTCAGTTCCATTTTGCGCGTGCCTGCTAAAAGATCAGGTCGGTTGAAGGTGAATGTGCTCGGAGGGACTCTATTTCTCTCATTGCCAAGCTGGGAAATATAACAGGGGAAAGGGTGTTAAAGAAGCTGATGAAGGGAGAATACCAGCTAATTTTTGAGTTCATTAACAAAGTCCTTCTCCCTCGGTCCGAGAAAAGAACAGTCGTTGGAATAGCGGACTTGTTTTTTATGGAGGCCCTGAGTACGTTTCAGCATATCAATCTGGCCAGTACAATGATTGAGCACATGCACAAAGTTATGCATGTCAAGGATGGAAAACATGGTCTTGCGTATAGGTTCCTCTTGAACAAAGTCTTTGATTTCTTCAATGTCGACTGTGGTCTGGGGATAGTTGGGTCAAAAAAGCAGATGTTTGCTCTCTCAACCCTAGAGGAGTGTGAATGTGTGTTGAGAAGAGGTGGAGTAAAGAGTCACTCTCTGGTGTCTGAGTTGATTGCCTCTTAAGAGAAATCCAATGAAGAGATTAAAAGGCTAACGGTTCTGCTTGCACAGAAGAAAGCTGAAAATGTGCGACTCAGGGCACACCAGGTAGAGGAACCTGGTACCGTCTCTGCACTAAAGGAGGAAAATGAGGCACTCAAAGCTGAGGTCAAAGAACTGACCAAAAAGTTGCTTCATGCGCATGAGACCTTCAATGATCGCCTTTCAGCCCTTTTGCCCAAACTGTCTGGCCCCTGATGCTCTTCCTTTCCTGCCCATGACCCCTCATCTAAGCCTTGTTGTTGTTTCCTCTTATCTATGTTGGTTGTTGTGCTTTCTCAGTTCATGTTCTATCCTTGTAATTAATGTTTGTTAGTGATGGTGTAATACTATCCTGCCTCAATGAATTTGACTGTTGGATGTTGTCTCTATTATTCTTCTTGAGTGTTTTATTTATCTCTCATTCATGTTAGTGTTGCTCCAGTGGTCATGAGTTAACATGTCCTTACTTTCTTTGTCTTGGTTTACTACGTTTCTTTTTTATGATGCCAAAGAGGGAAGATTATGGCCTTGGGGAGTATAGTAGTCAGGGGGAACGCTGGTGACAAGGGGAATATGGTGTGAAATATGCAGTGGTTGTCATCATCAAAAAGGGGGAAATTGTTAGATTGCAAGTTTTGATGATGACAACCCCATACAGGGACCAGATCCCTTATGCCGTAGTTGACACTAATTTGAACTGGGCGGAAAACTTTTTGATACAGCTGTCCAAGGTGCTTTATGGCAGATGGTTGGTGAGGTAGCAAAGCAGCAGTGCAACAAGGCAGTGTACTCGACCAATGGGAGAGTTTTCTTGTTTGTGTGTCCAAAACTTTGTCCTTGGCATCTTGCAAGAAAAACATAAGTTGACACACAAACACATTCTCTTACTATTCAAAAAATTGACCTGGAAAAAGTTTATTCTTCTCTCTGAAAAAAAGGCAGCCTTCCTTGTTCGACAGCAAGAATTGAAGTTAATGAGCTCAAGTTTTGAGGCTGCCATCAAAGAAGAAGAAGTGCATTGTAACAAATAGAACCTTTGTCCTTTGTACAAGTTTGTTTTCTTGTTTCTTCAAAGGTTGTTTTCTTGTTTCTGTCGACTAGAGCTAGTTGACATTTCAGCTAGAGGTAGTCTTGTATTTCAGTAGAGTTGTAGCTGGAGTAGATGACTTTGAAGTCATTGTTTGAAGTCTTGTAATAGAGGTGTTACAAGTGGGAGATTAGGAGGTTAATCTCTTAGTTTACACTAGAGTCTGTAATCTTGTTGCTCAGATCTAGTAGAGGAGTTTGAGAAATCCTACGAGGTAGGTCGTGGTTTTTTACTTCCTGTGAGCAAGGAGGTTTTCCACGTAAATATCGTGTGTCATCTTCTTACCGCTTTACTTACGTGTGTGTGTGTCTCTGTTTCTGTGTAACCTGATAGAGGGATCAGGTCTGAAGTACGGTGGTCGACCCATATAACTTATCAAATAGAAAATTGATAGAGACGACCCAAATTTAAAATGTGAGGTCATGAAAATGTTGCGGGTTCCAAAATACAATTTCGCCACGACTGTCTTTTTGATTGATACAGCGGTCGCCATTTGGGGAGAATCCATCTATGGGTTCTTTAAGCCCCTTTTCCTCTTTAGAGACCATGCAAATTAATTTTCTGAACTTTAGCTTTAATAAACGGGATTTGACCTTTTGGTATTTTTTTTTATTTTAAAAAAGAGGAGAATTTATTTGGGTAATGGGAATACCCAATTTCTTATGAACTAATTTATTTTTTTTTCTTTTTGGAAATTAAGTATGTATTGCGGTACTTGCGTTTTTGCATAAAAATTGGTAAGGTATAACATAATCTTCTTAGTATAGGAATTATCACGACATTTATATGTGAAATGTCTCAGGCATAATAACATTCGTTTTTTCTCTTTTTCTTTTAATTCCAAAATTAAAACTTGATGCTGAAGAACCACCAATGTCAATTATATCCATCCCCTCCTCTAACCACCATGCATCTTTCTGTCATAAAAGTTTTAGTTGATACGTTTCATTCCCATTAAACAGAGACATTTATGGCATACATCCCTGTAGTAGTTGTACAGTTAGTAGGAAGAACACCCTACTGGCTAATCTTTCACTGGGGGAAATTAAAGGGAATGTTTCCAATCTAGCTAATTGAGGTGTGTCGTCCAGGAATATGCAACTGGACTCCTCACTTCATTTTCAGCATTCTTCCAAGAAATCCAACCAAATGCGTTTCCTGGTTTAACATCTTTCTTGGACACAAATGTCACTGTGTATTGTAGCTTCTCTCCTACTTTCTTGAATACAAGCTTTTGTGGCTTCACTGTTACCGTGACGGATGAAGGAGCATCAATGGCTACTTCATACTCTGACCCTGCAGCTCCAACATTGGTCACTTCTCTAGTGTAACGAACAACCCGCTTTGTTTTTATCCCAAACAAGACAGAGAATGAGGGGTAGTTGATTTGCCCAGCATCTGCAAACTTGTTTGCACAAGTGAAATTGAGTCTTTTGACAATGGATTGTATTTCATCCATGGAGTAGTCCAAGGAGCACAGGAACTTGATATGATCCTGAATCCTAATATCGTATACGAGTCCAGGGGAGAGTGCTTTCTGGGGATTCACATGGCCTGATCCATGAGCCCATGGATTAGAAAATGTTCCGTCTAGAGCAGAATCACGAAACATGGAGTTGGTGTTATCTTGAGTGTACGCGGTTGTCATGATTGCTGATTTGATCGCGCTTGGACTCCATTCCGGATGTACAGCTTTTACCAAAGCAGCAACTCCTGTAACATGAGGACAAGACATGGAAGTGCCAGAAATGATGTTGAATGAGGTCTTTCGTGTATCCACATCAAGTGAAGTTGGTCCTACAGTTTCAGGCCAAGCTGCCAAGATGTTCACTCCAGGGCCAATGACATCAGGCTTTAATATCTGGGGAGCAATCGCATTTGGCCCTCTTGAGCTAAATGCTACCACAACAGGGGATGGTTTCACCTTCACCACTGTTCCACCAAAGCTGAAAACAACTGTTGGATTCTTTTCTGTTTTCACATATTCCCTTATTACATCCCCCGCCTTCCTCCCAACAGCAACTGCAGGCAATAAGTGGCTATCCGCGAGTAACTCCTCCCCTGTCTCAGGTGTATTGGCTAATATCATCCCTACCCCATTGGCTTCTTTCACTACTAGTCCCTTCTCAACTCTATCATTAATCCCCCTATCACATAGCACCACTTTTCCACCAACCATGTTCGGATCAAGCGAACCGCGAAAGCACAAATTGCTAGAGGAGTTTCCCCCTTGTTGGTAAACTAAGCTCAGCAACTTATTTTCCATTTCCAATTTTCCACTATACAACGACACGCCTTTAAGTTTTTGGCCATTACCCAGAGTGACAGTAGCTGGAAAATCTCTGTCAAGAGTTGCAGCACCAACAGTAATGACCCATGGAGCCGTGTTCACAACTGTTGATTTCCAAGGACCAGCATTCCCAGCTGAACACGACACAAGAATTCCTTTCTCCATAGCAGCGAAAGCACCAAGAGCAATGGCGTCGCCGTAATAAGTCGTGGAATTATTAGACAATGACACAGACAATAGATCAACACCATCCATAATAGCACGGTCGAACGCAGCAAGAATATCTGACCCTGCACAAATTTCATTCCAGCACACTTTATAGCTCGCTATACGGGCTTGTGGTGCCATCCCTCGAGCAGTCCCTTTTGCATAGCCGAAAAGACTAGCATTCGCCACAATTGATCCTGCATGCAATACGAGTTCAGCTGAAATCCAACAATTTTTTTTTTACGCGAAACATGGATATACATGTGAAAAATATCGCATAACTAGTTAAATTTTGAATTGGCCTCTACCTGCAGCTGTGCTCGCAGTATGTGTGCCATGGCCGTCATGATCCCGGGGCGATTGAATCTCCTTGGAGCAGCTTCCAGAGTCTTTACAACCTTCCGCAAAATACAGAGCACCTATAAGTTTCCGATTACAATGCACATTCGGGTCGAAATCAGGTGCTGATTGACATTTCCCTCGCCATCTAGAGGGCACATTTGACATACCCACATCACTGAAACTTTCAGACTCGGGCCAAATTCCACTGTCAAGTACCCCAATTATAACATCTTGAGCAGCGGTGTTCAATTCCGGTAAAGAGCGACCAATCGAGAAATTGAGCTTATCGAGGCCGAGAAATTCAGGGGTGCGGGTTGTTTGCGGGGTGTAAAAAGTGTCTTCATAGACATTAACGACGGAATCAGATTGGCGGAGTAAGTCGACTTCATGGGGATAAAGACTTGCGGCGAAGCCATGATAGGCGATGGTGTAAGTGTAGAGAAGAGAATTTTGACTGGAGGAAGTGAGAGATTGGAGATGGGTCTTGTACCATTCATGGTGAGTGGAGAAGGACGGAGGCTTGAGGTGATGTTTCATGTGAACAATGTAGGTTTTCCTGGTGGGAATTGCTGCTGTTGATGAGTGGAGAAAGAGAAGTACGTTAATGGCGGATAACAAGATTACTACAGCTCCCATGAGTAAAAGAGAACAACAGAAAATGAAAAGTGAGAGACAAAATAGTAGAACAAAGAAGAAAGAAGAACTAGCTCTGTGTGAAAAAGAGAAAAGAGCTAAGCATATATTTCTTCATTCTTTTGTTTGGTCCAACCAAATATAATATATATAGACAAAATAGATGGGTTTAGGGGTGATACCCAATATCATATTTATTAAATTGAATTTTTTGATATTGTAATTTTAATATTTGATATATTATTTCATATGATATTTAATATTTATAAAAATTAAAAAAAATATATATATATATATATATATAATATAATTTAAGTTTAAGGGGAAATTAGCAACAGCCAGTAATTTAAGTTTTAAGTATGAAAGTTCTAAAACAGTTTACAAAAATTTTATGTGTTCTCTCGTAAAAATATGAAGTGATTAATCTTCAATGCCTACAAACGATATGGAAGCAAACCGTCTCTCTATTTAAATTCATCAGAAAAAGACTTAAGGGCAGCTCTTGGTATCAATTAGGTCTTGTATAAGGATGGACACAAGCTAACCTTTTAATAATTTGAGAATTAATTTGAATAAGTGTTTGTTTCTCAAAGTGAAATTAAACAAATAAAGTTCTATTTGTTTGAAATGTTAATTAGAAATTAATTTGAGTATTGGGAAATTTCCTCGAAAAATCATTGTAAGAGTGTAAGAAAATAATTAACTCTAAAAAAGAAAAAAGAAAATGGAGCTAATTTCATTTTTCTTTATTACACCAAACTATTTTTTTGCAACAAAAAAATCACCCAATATTATCTAAAATATCAGAGAAAATCGCTAAATTATTATTTTAGTAAAAAGAAATGACTCCATTTTGCTCAAGTATTATGGAGATAATATTTTGTTCATTATCATCATGTCTTGTTTGTTTCCTTCTAATGAGTCTTTACGATACTTGGGTTAAAAAAGTAATATAGCATATATCTGTAACAGTTACAAAAAGGTGACTTTCTCATTAAAATATTTACCTTCCTATTAGCAATAAATTTTAAAATTGAAACTTGAAATCTAAAAAATTTTAATTTTTGAAGATATGTTTGAACATGCTTTAGAATTAAAAAAATTTAGAATTTCTTAAGTGGAAGTCTCAAAAATCCAAAAATTGAATTGAGCTAATTTGAAAACTTTAAAAAACATTTGAAGATCAAATTTTCAAAATTTGATCAAAATTTCATGAAGAAACAGATATTTAAAAATAAAATTTTAAAATCTACTCTCAAAATCTACCGTAAAACGCTAGCTAATTTTAATGCTTTCAATACAATAAAATGAAAGTGAGTAAGTGTAAACTCTTATACGACAATTAATTGAGAAGGAGAGGTTCAACTTTACAAAATTGCAAGGTTGGCACTTAACAGATTATTTTGTTGGTCAAACCTGTAACGGAAGTGTCAAGGCCAATATTTGTTCGGACTCTGTTTGTCTCACGCAGAATAACAAATCAAATAAGGGATAAGCACAAGTGACTTAAGCCATGCGACAAGAGGGAGTAAAAACAAAAAGTAAGAAAACGCGGCAAATTGCAAACGAATATTTGACAAATATTGAGCTGTGCATTGGCGAAGTTAGCAAGACTGAGGGATTCAATTGAATAGACTAAAAGGGGCTCCAAGTTGAAACTCAATGAAATGGTCATTTGATCAGTCTTTCATTTGAAACATATTGCACCTTAAAATAGTGTTTTCACCTAAGCAAGAAGTTAATTGATCAGGCTTTCAGAATTTGTTGATTTTGAAGAAACTTTTCAAATCGAGCTTTAGACGTGCTTTGAGGGAAGCAATATATGTTTATTCTAATCAATTGAGAAATATTTGCCAGCATTGTAGAAAGAATGTACTTATATGACTTTTTGTGCGTGGTGTATTAATTGTATGACCTGCAAATGATGTTCCTGTGGTGTATTGTATCACAATAACAGAATTAGCAACTCAGAAGCAATCATGTTGTTTCACATAGCAGATCAGTTTGAAGCTAGTGATGACCAGGAGAAAGAATTTGAGTATAAAGCTTTGCCTTAAGATGCTACAAAACCCAACTTTTAGAAAAGACAACTAACAGAACGGCACATGATTCATAGAGATCATACATCACTATTACTGTTCGGATTCAAGCAACACTTACTTAACGGGTAGGACTCAAGTTTATTTTCCGAAATACTTCAAAAAGCTATGTGATGTCTACAACTTTTACACTGTTACGAGTAATAACGGGGTCAAAATGTCTGAGATGTCCTCTATACCTGCACAAAGAATAAGAACTATGAATATTTTAAGGATGCTACCAAATGTGATCTAATGCTAGCACGCATCTAAGGATACAAGAACATTATACATGAGCAGACTGTTCCGACTCCAACATATGTAAATGAAGTAATCTACAGTTTAAAAGTTATACATTGCACTAACAAGTCAAAAACATATCAAATGCTGCTAGCCATGCGGATGATGCATCTCTATTTACACTTTACCAGCTGTCATAGTGATAATTTTTATCATAATATTTACATTTTACATCAGCTGTATATTACTTGAGAAAGAAGCCTAATGACTAAAAGAACATCCAAAACAACAACATGTCTGTCCTGATCATCAGATGACATGATAAATCAATTACATCAGAAATCAAACTGATAGAATATCTTAATGAGATAAACATCTCAAGCTATGCCTGAGCTGAAATCATGATTACGCTATGAAAGACAGAGATTAAGGGATCACTTATAAACTTACAAATTTTATCCACTCTCCTGGTTATTCAGCATGTTCAAAATAGCATAAGCAGCTCTTTGAAAATCTTCCTTCTGTTCCTCTAAAGTTCTCCTCCTCTCAAGAGCAGAGTCCTTGCACTTCTCCATGTCTTCTGTTACTTCAGTAGAGCTCTGATCAATTTCACTGTAGAAAGTGATATAAATGTGACAGGGTAGGACAGAAACAAGCAGAGAGAGAGAGAGAGAGAGAGAGAGAGAGAGAGAGAGAGAGAGAGAGAGAGAGAGAGAGAGAGAGAGAGAATTGTCCGCAGATGCAATGAAATGAATTGTAAGTCTTTAACTGTAAAAGTTTTAACAAATAAATTATGAATAAGAATAAGCAGTTGAAATAAATATGCAAGAAAGACTATTATGAAAGAGTGAAATATGAAAAGCAATAGCTTCAGAAGAGAACTACACAAAATCCTGGTTGCCCTAGAAATAATGATGCATTTGATATTTATAAACTAGTAATCTTGAGATGTAGTACATAAAAAATTGAAGGATGGAATAAACAAACATTGAAATACAAGTCCAAGTTTTCAAAGCTAATGTAAGTATTTGCTCATTTCTTCATGTTGTTATGTAGATAAAACATATACTTCCTTCAGTCACATTGTTAATCAGCTCACTTTATCATCTTCAGCATGTTCTCCATTGCCACTTGCACTTGTTGTGAGAGCTCTGCATGTTCATTGTGTGGAACAAATAAACCCCTCAAGATATTGCAATTCCACAAGGTATATTCACATTTCCTTAAAACAATTGATGGCAACATTGATCAATACATAAAGCTTCTAGTAACTGAAAATAAAGGCCCTGTATCAACATGACCAGGCCAATGGCAAATGAATTCTCAAATAGTAACATATTTAGAACCTGCAGGTAACTGAAAATATTAAGTTCCCTATCAATGAGTCCAATCATGAACCACCAATAATAACTGTCGGGATACAGTGAAGCTTATTTCTTTTAACTTGATGCCCCATCATTTCCATTAACATGTCATTTCAGAGCATTCACTAATAAAAATTCCAGCGGTATATAATGGATTTGAAATAGGGGTTTCCTCAGTTAGTTATTAGGTAAGCAGAACGTCCAGTGCGCTTATGTCTCAAGTAGGATTTGAGACCACATTCCTGCTCATTATAGGTAAGTAAGACAGACTAAGACCATGAAACTACATGTTGAACATAAACTTCAGTTATATCTAGATATGCAACTCATGCAGTGCATTCTTTCTGAATTTTCCCCAACCAGTTTCCCTTTTTTATTTGAGTGGAAACTGAAATAAGGCTGACACTGGATTTGCACTTTATTTTATGAAGTATGTACAGTGTAGACATATAATCCTCCCAGATACTCGAGTGATAATTCATCTCCATTGTTTGGTGCAGGATCTTCAAAACAAAAATTTAAGTACTACTAGCTTTTTATGTTTTATTCCATATCACCTGATACATGCAATTTGTGGGATGAAAAGAAAGGGTTTTAGATTACAACTTAGGATGGTGTGCACTTCCAAAATTAGATGTAACAGATGAGATGATCTAAAACTTATGCTTAAAGCAGCATACCAGGCCCACGTGAAACAGCGTAGTTTAGATCAGTTCATTGTTCATTTTTATCTCAATTCCAATAAAATTCCTCAGCATTTTATCCTCATGGCATGCAGTTAACAATTCATGAATGTTTTGAAGATCAATTGAGACAGCTGGCTAATTTTCTCAGTTCTTGCTGTATAGAAGCCTTATTCTTTAGACAGGTAATATGACCCTATATTTTAGTGTATCAAATTTACCAAATAGATTCTAAATTGTCTCTTAACAACTAATTGAATAACTTAATTCTCTCAAATTCAGGAAAAGCTAAATTAGGAAAAATATTCAAAACTTCAGAAAATTCGATCACCAACAGCCAAAGACAGAAAATTAGCATACAAATTAATAAAACTGAAGAAAATTATAATAAATTTTAATTAAAAATAACAAACAACTCGCTGCTTATAATTCGTATCATTTCGGTCTCTAAATCACGAAGACAAAATTTGAAAAAGAATGCAAAAATCCATAACTACAACGCTAAGACGGAATAAAATAGCAAATAAATGCTTTACGCAAAAGCTAAAAAGAATTATTATAGGAAGTAGTAAGCAATAATTAGCAATTTGATTCTCAAATTCCACCTTCACTGTTTCTTAGAATGACTAAAATTCCGAAGAAAAGATATACAAATCGTGCAGCTAAATTCCAATCAAGTGCAATTGCAAATCTTCATGATAAAACACATAAGTTTGTTTCTCCGATCCAGGTGTGCATGATTAAGAAAAAGTTACTCCGTGAATATCTAATTGACGGAGAAATGTGTATCAAATATCAGAAGTCAGTTGAAATGGATATATATGGAGAATACCGTAAACGACGGAGGAAAGCTGAGATTCGATTTCCGAAGTCCGAGCAAGTTGATCGTCGGCGGCAGCGGCTCTAGAAGGTTCCATTTTCTGTTTGAGCAAAGAGAGAGTGTGATTTGTGAATGAATGAATTTAGAGCGCGCCTTTTTGGGATTTTCCAATATGCTAAGAAATCCTCTTTCTATTATATTTTAATTATTAAATATATTAAAAATAATTATATTAAAATATTTATTAATTTTAAAATTTAAAAATTAATTAATTATATTTTTTTAATTTTATCATTAATACGTAAAGTCATTCTAAAATATTAACTTTTTAAAATTATATTAATCAAATTACTATTTTTATTAATTTTTTTCTAATAAGTATGTAAATCAGGAATATGTTTTAAAAATAAGAGGAATTTGTCCCTGCATTATGTGCCAAATTAGCACTAATATATATCACTTTGAACTAATTAGATTTATAAGAGACTAATTAGTCTCAAAGAAAAGGATGCTACAAAATAATGGTTAGTTTAGCAATAAAATTGTAAATGAAGTGAATACGAAATATGAATGATTAATTTTACATAACTTAAAAAGAGTAAATTTGGAAGACTTTAATCCGTGTGGACTTGGAGGGCCATATTTGAGCTTGGCCACCCGTGCTCACTTGGCTATAAGAGTAGTAATATTATAGAGGTGGATATAGTCCTCACTAGCAATTCATAAGTTGCTTCTGTTCTTTCTTTCTTATATAGAAGTGGCGAAGGAGGACGAATACTGTAAAAGAAAATTGTAAAATAATCATGGTTGATTGTACCATAAAGTTGGCTAACGGCCAGCTGCAGCATTCTCATGGCCCAAAGCAAATATTGCCCTTGATTTTCACTATATTCCACATTTTTCACCTTATACTTTTCCGTAAATATAACCATGATGAAGTACTATTACATTCTGATTGCAATTACACAGAAAATGTGGGTCCTACACAAAGTTCATTCTCTTTTCTATTTTTCTTGGAAGTCTCATTATAAGAACAGTCAACTTTCAATTAATTTTACGATTTATTTCTCCTAAAATTAACACTTCGGGGGGTTTGGGGTTTGCGGAATTGAAAATTGAGAGAAAATGTATGGAATGCGGATGCCTTTGGCTTCCGTCTGAGTTTCTATTTATAGACAAAATTTACAAATGACTTTTTTACAATTGGCTCTTCCTGTTCATGAATGACCCCTACTATTCATGAATAGTTGGCCGACACCTTTACTATTTACTTTGCGACTTTTCTGCTAAAGTAGCCGCCCTTTACTATTTTCTTTAAGACTTTTTGTACAAAAACAAAAAACTTTGTCTGTCCATTATTTCGGACGACTCTTTACATAACAAAACAAAAAACTTTAAAAACATATCTGCTGCTTTCTTTATCTGATCTTCCGGTATGTCATTTTCTTCTATCTGAGCCGCTGCTTTTTCTTTTCCGTCCTTATCTCATTCCAGTTGTACGTCTGGTATCTGATTATCATCTTCACCATGGCACTTTGAGCAATGGTGGTCTGGATATTTTTGACCAATAACGTTGCAGTATCTTGTCAATAATGCTGGAGAGATATAATTCTTCCGTATGGCTCTGGTTGTGGGTAGTTGCTCTGATTTTAGTAGACTAATTATCCACTGTCTTAATTCCTCCATATCTGCTTCTTTATACTCCTTTGAATTAGCATATATGATTGTTTGGTCTCTCGAGTAGTAGCTCCAGATCGAATTTCCGTTTAAGTAATTGTTGGCTAGTTCGTTTAGTATTGTAGCGAGTCCTATTATTCTTTTATTCGAATAGAACTCGGGTATCTCTTCATGCGATATCTCGTCCTGTTGTTCTATCTTCTCAGGAATTATCATTTCCTTTGTCAGGCCTATCTTTACAACTTGTATTATTGGTTTTATCTCGTCATATAGTATTTCCGCAGGTGCTGAGTATATTTTTATATAGAAAAAGGTTCCTTTGGTTATTCTCTTGTATATTGTGAATGCTTTATGTATTTCGGGTATAGTTGCTATCTCATCTCCTGTTGCCGTATATACGGTACTATGTAGTCCGTAATCGTAACAGGTTTTTACTAGGTTGGCGTTTGTTTTGGGTTGTGCTATTAGCTTATTGTATCCTTGGAGGTGCTGGGTTATATAGTCTTCAGCTGGGTTGTTTGTATTGGTAGATTTTGGGTTTTTGTTTAGGAAGGTTTGAATTCTATGGATATTTTGTATATACCTGTTGGTTATGTGGTTATACGTCTGTTTAACTTGGTTTAGGCTTTCCCTGTAGGTGGTAGTTTGTGGTGTGGGAGCTGTTGGTATATTTCTTTTTGGAGTAAATGGTTTGTCGAATAGCTGTTTTCTGATAATATCTCTTCTTTCTCCTGTAGATTTTGAGGTACCTGCAGCTGCACTAGATGGATTGTTAGATTGGGTTTTTAGGTGTTTCCCAACGTCACCTTTTAGCTCTGGATTTTTTACGTCTTCCGATCGACGTAGCTCCGCATTTTTAGAGTCATGCTGCTGACTACTAGTTTTGCTTTTCAGCTGTTGTATCTCTTCCTCCATACTTTCCACTTTTTTACAAAGTGTAGTTAGGAGTCCGAGTATCTGATCCATTCTTCCTTCTTCAGTCTTTGTATCTTGAGATGTAGTCTGCAATTGTATTTTTCTCAGTTTTGATGATCTCAATTGTAAATGAAAAGTTTAATATATTTAAAACCAATCTCCTTATTTCCTTCGTTGTTACCGAATCTTGTACTTTTCTAGTTATCCACCATTTTACTTGTGTGTTATCTGTTCTGACAATAAATTTGTTATAAACAATATATGGTTCGAATGCCAATAAACATTTATACAAAGCAAATAATTCTTTTCTGTTTATTTCCCATTTTATCTGTGATTCTGTATATGATCCTGAGTAGTATCTGCAATGGTGCTCTATCTTTTCGTTCTCATATTTATATTTTAATACTCCTCCATAGCTATGATTACTGGAGTCTGATTCTACTATATAATTAAATTGTCTGCTTTCATCTGGAAAATATAGTTTTGGTAGATTTTTGCACATATCTTTTATTTTCTTTATATGATTTTTATCTTTTTCATCAAAATGGTATTCTATATCCTTTTTTAATTTTCTTTGTAACGGTTTTAAGTTTTCTGCTAGTTTTGGTACGTATTCTCGTACTTGGTTGACTAATCCTAAAAAGGATTGTAATTTTTTCTTAGTATCTAGTAATTCTTTAGAATTTATTATTTTCTGTACTATATGCGTTTGCATTTTTATTCCATTTTTATCTATTTGTATCCCTAAGAATTCTATTTGATTTTTTAATATTTCAGCTTTCTTTTTGCTTAAACTTATCCCTGATATTTCTACTATGTGTATAAATTTTTCTAGTAATCTTATATGTTCTCCTTCTGTTTTTGAATAAAGTAATATGTCATCTATGTATACTATATAATTTTCTAATTGATTAAAGTAGTTATCCATAAAATGTTGGTATCTACCTGGTGCATTTTTATATCCAAAGGGTAGTACATTCCATTCATAGAATCCTTGTGGTACAGTAAATGTTGTTAGCTGTTTTGATTCTTCTTCTAGTTTTAAGTGGTAAAATCCTGATTTACAATCAAATTTACTGAAATAGTTGTATCCTTGTATCTGTCTTACCTTTAGTATTTTATTTGGTATTGGGTAGTTATATGTTTTATTTTTTGCATTTAAATTTCTATAATCTATAACCATTCTACTTTTTCCTCTTTTTTGTTCACTATGTTTATTTACTATAAATGCTGGACTATTATGTTTACTATTACTTTCTTGTATATAATTATTTTCTAGTAATTCTCTTATATGTATTTGAAATTCTTTTTGATCTTCAAAATTATATCTTAGTGATTTCTGTGTTATTATACTATTTTTATCTATTAGCTCGATTTTTACCTTTGCTTTATGTTTTTTCCATCCTTGTAATGGATTTTCACTATATAATGAATTTAATTTATTTTGTAATGCTTGTACTTTATCTATTGCGAATATTATGATTTCTATCTTATTATCACTTGGTGCTATATTTTCTAATTTTTGGGTAATTTTTTCACTTCCTTTTATCCATGGCGTATCTTTTCTTACCTTGTTATTAACTCTTTTTGCTCCTATTTTCTTGTTACATGGGGTAGTAAACCACCAATGTGTTTTTGTTATGGTATGTGGGTATAGTTTTTCTAGAAAGGGCATTCCTAACAGTATGTCTTTATTAGTGAATTCATAATTATACATCTCTTCTATTATTAATATTTTATCCCATATTTGTACTTTCGTATTTTTGGCTTTATGTGTTATCATACTTCCTTCATTATTAAATCCAGTAACTATTAATGGTGTTTTTAATTTTTCCCATTTACTATCTGGTAAGCAGTTATACTTACATATATTTGCTCCTGCTCCTGTATCTATCATAGGTGTGTAGTATCTGTTATAGTATCCTTCTACTATAATTTTTGCTAATATATAGATTTTTGTCATTTATTTCATATTAAAGTTCTTTTAATGATTATCTTTTTATTTTCGTAATGTATTATTAGTTGTTTTTCATCTATATTATAAGGTTTTACTGTTTCCAGCCATTTTATTCCTAAAGTAATATTATCTTTTCCTTGATATATCTTAAATTTTATTTTTATTGGTATTCCTCCAATAATTAATTCTTGTTTTGTACTTTGGTCCATGTTTGTTAATATTCCGGGTAATTCTGTATTTATATTTTCGTTCTTATCGATTTCTTCTTCTTTTACTAATTCTCTTGTGATATAGCTTTCGGTTTGTCCTGTATCTATCTTTATTAAATACTTTCATTGATTTAATATTCCTGTTATATAATATTGATAGGGTTGTATTTCATCCATTCTTTGTTCTAATAATCTTGGTTGTATTTCATAATCTATCCTTCTTGAAGTACTATTTCTAGATGATGATGGTGTATCATAGTTTATTCTTTTTGATGTGCTTAATCTTTCCTTTACTATTTCTAAATCTTCTTCAATGTCCATTTCTTTGTAACTGTAATCATTATTATCAATAATAGTAACTATTTTATCAAATGGATTTTCTATCTTAATTCTCTGAATTTTATTTCTAGCCATTATCTTATGTTTTGTTGTCAGTACGTATAAGTTTTTGCATCTAGCTGTAAATATTTTACTGCCTGGTGCTAGCTCTATTCCTGACATTTTCCAGTATAGTACTAGTGATTTATCTATATTTCTGTCGTCCAATGCTACTGAATAATTTGCGCTTATTATGAATTTAAATTTTTGGTATATTAGATTTCCTTTAACTGCACTTATTATACTTTTTTCTATTGGGTGAATTATTCTGTCATCTGCTAAATATATTTCAATTGGTGTATCTATTCCTTCTCTAAAACATGCTTTTATAAGTATTTCTGTTCCTCCTAAATGTACGTATTTTATCAGATTTTTAGCTTTTATTTCTTGGATTTCTTTGTTTATTATCTTTTTATTTATTATGGGTATTTTAGCTTTACCTTGAGTATATTTACAATCTATTATGTGTTCCTTTTGGCTTACTACATAATATTCTTCTTGTCTTATCTTAAAGAAATTCCTTAGTTTGGGTACTTCTAGTATTTTATCTATGCTTAGGTCTAATTCTTTTCCTTTTATTTGTTCAAACATATTATTATCGAATATTATTTTTTGCTCTGTACTTTCACTATCTTGGTATTCTTCTTTACTTATAATTCTTATATCTGTCTCAGTCATTATCTGTTTCGTATTCTCTTATCTCATTTTCACTATCTGTCATCTCATATTCTGTTAGTTCGTATATGCTATCATCACTGTTTAAATTGTAGTCTATGTATTCTATTTGTTTGTATTCTTCATTTTCTATTATTACTTCTGATACTTGTTTTTTAGTTATGTTCCTAGGTACTTTACAATCTCTAGCTAAATGTCCTAATTTGCCACAGTTGTAGCATTTACATTCTGTTATGTTTTTCTTAGTTCTATGAGGTCTTTTTTGTTTATAATTTTTTATATAATATCTTTTTCTTGATTTTTTATACTTGTATTTTGTTCTAAATGGTCTGTATTTTTTTATTCTTTTCTTATATTTATATTTATTTGTGCATCCAAATTGTGGTGCTGTTCTAGTTGTACAACATGCTAAGTTTTTTACTAATATTTTTTCCATTTTCATATCTTCTTTATGTTTTTCACATAACTCTGTAAACCATTTTTGTAAGAACTTTACTCTAGATCCTAGTGTATCTACTAGTCCTGATTCTTGCCATTCTTTAGTTACTTTTGAGCTAAATGGTTCCGGTAATTTTGCATAGTATAGTTTTCTTATTTCTCTACTTTCTTCATTTGTATATAATCCTTTATAATAATATTCTTTAAATGCACATGTATATTCATCTATATAACTTATTTTACATATACTTAATTTATTCATTAGGTTCCTATTTAGTTCTTTATCTTTCTGTCGTTCATCTATTTCGGTAGTCATACTACTAAATTTGTTTCTTATTGCCATTTCATATTTATTTAGTATATCTATAGATGTTGTTGCTGGTTCATTATTAATTTTCTTATTATTTCTTAGTGTTTCTAAACTTTCTATTGATAAGTTTTGTAGCCATATTTTAGCTGTTCCTATAAGTGATCTTTCTATATATCCAGGGGAATCTGTTATTAATATTTTGTTATCTATTAATTGTTTTGAAATATATCCTATCCATAATTGGATTATTTTATTTGTATCTGCTACACAATCTAGATCTAAGAAGTTATATTGTTCTATATTTTGTTTGGGTATCCAGTTTTTATTTAGTCTTCTATCCCATAATGTTTTGTTTCTATTTTCCCTTTCATAAGTATAATAGATTGGGCTTGTATCTAGCCTTTTTGGGCTTTTAGTTCCTGATGTACTAGGTTTTTCATCTATATCTTCTACATTAATTTCTATGTTATTTTCCTTTTCTATTAGATTAGTATAGGTTTCCGAAGTCTCTGAATATTGATCTAAATCTTCTTCTGAATTTTCGTTATTTTGCTCATTTATTTCATCTATTCCTATCCTAGGTTGGTCTTCTAATGTACTTGTTTCTTCTAGTAATGTTTTAAATTTTTCTATTTCTTCTGTGAGTTTTAATTCCTCACGTTGCTTTTCTCTGGCTTTTAATTTTGCTTCATATAATTGTTTAAGTTTTTCTAATTCTTTTTCTAGTTCTTGGATTCTTGTATCTTTTTCTTCTTTAATTTGTTGAACTTCTATTTGAGCTTGTTTTTTAATTTTTTCTATTTCCTTTTTCCTGTCTATTTCTTCATTTTCTTTATTAATTCTTACCATTGCTGTTAAACTATCTTCTAATTTTGCTGATTCTTTTTCTAACATTAAATATAGTTGGTCTCCTATCTTTTTAAATCTTCGTCCTAAATTTGAGTGTACAATTTTTATCTCTAGTCCTTTTTGACTCATATATTTTTCTTCTTCTAAAACATATTCTTCTTTGTTCATGGAAGTCCGTGTTGTAGTTTATATTCTAGGTTTTGTAGTTGAATTTCTAAATAAAATATTTCTTTTCTTTGTGTTTTTATTGATATATGACATACTCCTGCAACTATGTTGTAACTTAATCTTTCCTTTCTAAATTCAATTTCATTTGTTATTTCATTTATTTTATTAAGTAGTTGTTGTCTATATTCTTCGTTGTTATCGATATTGTTTTTCATTTTTACTTTTTTAGATATTTTATATAGTTATATTCTATTTTTGAAATTAGGTCTATTAAGTATTCAAGTCTAATGTTGTTTGTTTTATTTGAGCTTAATTGCTTATATTCGGGATATAGTATTTTTTATTGATTCTTTAATTTTTTAACTTTTTTCTGAATATGTCCTTTCTTTGGCTTCTGTAGTTCTTTATTCATTAATCCTGTGTAAACATTTTATTATAATATTCGATTTTTAATGGCTCTAATCTCTGTATTTCTTTTATATTTTCTAGTGCATATTCTAAGTGTTCTAGATCTCTATTTCTCATATAATCTCTTATGTTAGTTTCTAATAAAATTGTTGTTAATCTTATTTCTTCTATAGTTTCTAACCAATATTCCATATATTCGTAGTTTATCATTGCTAATCTGAATCTTTATCTAATTTTCTAATTTCTTCTATAGTCATCTCCGTCCATTCTTGGTTCATTAATTTTATGATTTTATTGAGTTCTGTTATTTCTTCTAATATCTGAACTAAGATTTTTATCATATATAGGATAAGTAATTCATATCTACGATCTTTACCTGATAGGTTTGAATTCATTTTATGAATTTTTTCTAAACATAATATTCCCTCTAATCTTCTTAGGTATTATCTGAAATTATCCAGTTATTATAACGTTATTTTGAATAGTCTTTTTCGGTCATTACTATGCGTTTTCAGCTTTGATCAGTTACCCTAATAGCGCCTCAACACCGTGTACTCCCCTAAAACGGCTCTCTTGGCCTTACCGGTTTCCACCTTAGGATGACATAGTCTGGGCTTACCTACTCGCAGCTTACTAATCACGTACATAGCAAACTTAATCAAGCTTTCATCATAACGGTATAACAAGAAGATAACATCATATAATACTTAAGAGATTATAAGGAATATAGCAGTTTAGCTATTCATGTTTATGAATTTCCATACCTTAGTTTGTAGATTTGCATCGTTGCTAGATTTCTCCATAGATGAATATTTCTTTTGAGTAGATTCTTTTTATTTTATGTTTTTAGCTCTGATACCAATTGGGGGGTTTGGGGTTTGCGGAATTGAAAATTGAGAGAAAATGTATGGAATGCGGATGCCTCCAAAAATGACTTTGCAATTTTTTTAAAAATATTGTGAATGAGTTAAAGAAAAAACAAATAATTTATACTATTATTGTGAAATTGTTTATTTATTTAATTTATCTAACTTTTTAATTATTTTTGGTTCATAGTTTCCTTAGGTAGAACGAGTAATATAGTGTAATTAAGAGCAACAAACATGATTTAATGGAGAAATTCTCAACAGATAGCTGCAAAAAGAACGATAATTACATGATTTGCATATTTAATTTTGTAGTCTTCAAATCTGTCACGTGGAAAGTTAGAATTAAAGAATCGTCAAAAAGAGAAAAAGAAAGTTATATTAATCAATTTGATACTCTAGGAGTTGAAATTATTTAACGTTGAAAGCACAACTTCCCAAGTACATATTTTTCTTAAACATGACAGATTGCTCTTCTGTTCAAAAAAGAAAAAAAAAATTAGCATCCAATACAATATTTAATATAGTTTTTAGTTGTTTTGTATAAAATTCAGCACATCAAATATAATGTTTAATTACCATTTCACAATTTCATATAAGTAAAATATGTATAAGTTATGAGTTAATTTATATTATTTTAGATAACGTAAAAAATAAACTAATTAATACACAAATAATTAAATTTTACATAATTAAACTTTATATAACTAATATTGCATGACTATATCCCGCAACTAAACGACCCCTAACTGTTTTAACACAAAATTTGAGTTTATTTTCATGTTTACTTATACTGATCCCATGTCATCAAAACCTTCATATCATATCTATGCATTACAAGTACCAAAAATTGACATCAGTAAAAAGGACAAGAAAAATATTTTATAATCCAATAGCACATAATTAGCAAGGAAATTCTTTTTTTTTTTTTAAAAAAGATAGAAATTAATATTACACTTAGAAAATGCTTTGAATTTAACAAGAAATACTTAATATGTTGGCACGGGCCACTGACATCTAGTATTAGTTATGTGTGATACAACTTGTTCTAGGATACAAATGAAAATTACTTCATTCAAAATTTGACTCCTTTTCTTCTAAATCTATTGCCTCATTCGCATAAATATTTTTATTTTAAAATGATTTTTAATTTTTATTCTTTAAATTTATAATATTTAATTTTTATTTTTCAATATTTTAAGTAACAAAAAAATTATTAAAAATGTCCTTAATCAAAAAAGAAATCGCAAGGATAAAATAAAATTCGTAAGACATAAATTTTTGCGCAAGTTATGCCTCAAGGCATAAGTTAAGTAGCATGAACTTGTGCCTTGGGGCAGAAGTTCAATAGGAAACTTGTGCTTAGAGGTTGAAGTTCAGTAGCATGAATTTCTGTCTTTTACAGTTGACTTATGTCTTGTGAATTTTGTTTGTCTTGCAAATTTTTCAAAAAGCATTAGGAATATTTTTGTCTCGTATTTATTACTTTAAATATTGAAGAATAAATATTAAAGACCACTAATTTGAAAGACAAAAATTAAAGATCACCCTAAAATAGAACAGTGGATGCAAAAACTTGTGGGAAAATTTCACATATATACGGCTCAAGTATAAGTTTAAGATAAAATTGACATTTTTATAACCCAAAAGATATTAGCAAAATTCTAGCCTCTAAATATTGATAATTTATAGCCAAAAAATCACTAAACCATGCCACAATATTAAAAAAACAATATTGTGGCTTTTCCATAGGCATAAATTTAGGGATTTAATAACTGTATATATAAAATTTTTATCTATAATCTTTTTTTTTCCTTAAAAAAAGGAATAGTTGCCTACAAAATTGCATAAGCAATTTTTTTTTAATTCTGCCCTGCAAAACAGATCCCAACATTAACGTTTCATTCAAGAAAATTTTTAGATACATTCATAAATTTTAATTAATCAGATATATATGTTTTAAAAAAATAAAAATATTGAGTAACTAATATATTATAATATTTACCTTTACATCTGTTTGATGTATACATTTATAAATTTTACATAACAATTATTGAATGTGTATATATATTCTGAAATTGTTTAAAAAAATTAATCAGATTTGTATTCATGGAACTTTTTTAAAATTTATCTTGAATATTGCGTGTTTATTTCTTTCTCGCCAGGTACTTTTACATATAAAATTTGATATATATATATATATATATATATATATATATATATATATATATATATATATACGTTATTATAGTATACATTGATTGTATTCATAATTGTATCCAAAAATTTATTCAAATTTGTATTCATGAATTTTTTTTCTTTCTCGCCATGTACTTTTTACGTATAATAATTGATATATATATATATATATATATATACATGCATGCGTTATTATAGTATACATCGACTATAACCAGATTTGTATTTAAAAATTTATTCAAATTTGTATTCATGAAATTTTTTTAAAAAATTATCTTGAATACTGCGTGTTTATTTCTTTCTCGTGATGTACTTTTATGTATAAAAATTGATGTATATATGTATATGTTATTATAGTCAATTCCAATAAAAAATAAATCATGTATAGTTTTAAAAATATAATTGGTCATGCAATATATTAAAAAAAATAAAAAATGGAAAAACAAAAACGGTCACGTTTCTATAATAACGTAAAGTCAATTACCTTCAATATTAAATTTAAAAAAAAAACACTTTCAAATTTTCAATAAAGTGAAATACCTTGTCTTTTTAAAGTAATTGTGCTTGTTTAAATAGATTTGCTATAAAATTCTCTTTTAAATAAAATAAATTTGTCATTGCCAATAAAAACTAAATAAAAAATCTGTCAAGTTTCCATAAAAAAGGTAAAAAGTTTTCAAGTTTCTTCTAGTAAACTGTGTATTTAACAAAAAAAAAAATTGACATATAATATTAAATAAAGGTTAAAAGATAATGACAATTTTCTGTTAAATAATGAAAAGTTTATAAATTTTTTTAAAGTAAATTCGTGTATTTTTAAATAAAAAAATTAGCCAAATAATATATAAAAATATTTAAATACAAGCTGTCTTATAAAAAAGTGAAACTTCAATCAAACAAAAATTTGATTTTCTATTAAATATAATTATTGAAATAGTTTTTTAAAAAAACTGTCAATTTCAATATAAATAAAAAACTTAGTATTTTCTTAATGTAACCGCCCCATTTTTTTCTCAACTTTTAATGATATTACAAATGGATAATTTTAATCTAATAATTATAAAAAATAATTTATTATATATCAATTAATTAAAAGTAACTATTTTATGTCAATTTAAGAAGAAAGTTGACGGAGGTGTCAATTTTCATTTATCCCGCGTGATAGCTACTTGACTAACTGAAAGGGCTTGGCATCCTCCTGTTGAGTCCGATCGATATTAATAAGAGCACAAAACAGATAGGCGGCCCAATGGTTGCAGGGATAGTGCACTAATTGGGCTTGGGTTTGGGCTTAGGTTTACATTAATAGAGCCACAAGAAGACATTTTGTACATACAAGGAAGACTTAAATCGCAGTAGCTATATATAGTTGAGGGCCCTTTAGAATCTCCATATATAGTATGGTTTGTATCCAACAAAAACAATGCACGAATCATAAAGGAGATTGTGATTTGTAATACTCTACCCTATAATAAAATTACATAGTGTAAGTAGTAAATATTTAGAACTTTTCATACTTTGTTGGTTTACCTAAAAGAGATTTTTTTAAAAAAAAATTAAAAAGGAAAATAACATTTCATTTTGGAGTAGACAGACATCATTAAGATATAAGCAATTATTCAACTGTCTGATACTATTAAATAAGAAACAGAAAATCAATTACTCCCTCCGTTTCAAAATAAGTAGTGTTTAAATTTTTTTATTTTATTTCGAAATAAGTGATATTTTATATAATCAAGAATATATTAATAATTTTTTTCAATTTTATCCTTATTTAAGAGGAGAAAGTTTTACATAATCAAGAAAATATTAAAGAGTTACATCTTTCCAAAATATTTATTAGGGGATGAGTGGGTAAAAATATATTTTTCTGTCTAAAAATAAATAATTTTTTTAAACAGCGTGTTCAAAATAAAAACACAACTTATTTTGAAATCGAAAAATTATATTGTTCTATTTTTGTGTTTCTCTCTCTCTCTCTCTCTCGTTGTTTTCAAGTTTCAACAATGGGGTGTACCAGCCAATGAATAAAAACAAGGATTTGTTTTTTTCCTTTTCTATTTTTACTGACATAGAATATTTCGGTAGATGTGATGAGCCATGGACTCAATATAATAATGGGATTTCAAGGAGCTTTTTATTAGTAATTTTTTACAAGTTAAAATCTATATTATAGTACTATAGTATATTTCATTTTAAATAAAAATTAAAAATTATTACGTGTGATTAAATTAATATTATTTCTGTCGGGCATAAAAGGGGCATTTGAGTCATCTGAATACTTTTCTGACACGAAAATCCAAAATTACCTTGGATACCCCCTCGTGCCCCTTCATTTTTTTAAGCGTTTATCTTTTCATTTTCTTAAGTGAAATTTAATTTTGACCATTCTAATTTGATTAAGTTATTAGATATACTACTATTATAGCATTGGGATCTTCAAATGTGAAACAAACCATTACTGTTCTTTAAAATTTTTGTAACGAAACGTTTTTTTTCTTTTCTTTCTTTAAGTACAAGACGAGAAAAAAGTGAATACAAGACATATATATATCTAACCGTTGCCAATATATGAAATGGAGGTGATATATGATCTTCTAAACTTTTGGTTCTTCCATTTTTCTTCTCGCAGTTCTTGTGTATCTACTATAATGAAAAAGTAAGTCACCCTGATATTTTACACGTTAAGGTTTTAGTTACTTAACTTATCTTATAGTTTACGAGTGAAACAGGTTGCCTAACGTGTTTCAACAATACAGTAAAAAACAGTAAGTAAAGAACGCAGTGTTTTACGTGGAAAACACTCAACTCACAAAAGGTGAAAAACCACGACCTGTATGTCACACCCCACCTTGGGGGGTATGACGGCACTTGGTGCCTGCTAGACTCTGGACTGCTAACTGGTCCAGCCTGAGCACAACTGGTGCTTTGGCTGGTTCTGGCTCTATTTCAAGAAACAAATCGGCTATATAACGGCTGTAACTACAGCCTCCGGCCAACTGGCCTGTAGCCATCTGTACCTGTAACAACAGCTAACCAGAAACAGACCTGTAACAAGGAACCTATGCGGGCCGACAAGGCCACCATGCTGTCTAGTTATCTGTAACTCAACATAAGACTGCTGTAAAACTACGTGACCGGCAAGGTCACCACTACTGTCAAACTAAGGCCCCACACGGCCAACATAAACTGGAATACAAAACAGCTACAGCAGACTGCACGACCTCACACGACCGGCTCAAATAACCACAGGGAATATATACAGACTGCAAGCCTCTACGAATACTGTAAGAACTAATAGAAATGATCGGGACAGGGCCCCGACCTACCCATACTGCACAACAAAAGAAAAGGAGCTACACCTCTGGGAATCAGACTCCGGATGACAGGAGCTGATGACTCACTGGCTGGCTGGAATCACGAGGGATCGACTCCTCGTCCGTGAGTACCTGTAGGCAAGCAATACAGCGCCCCGCTGGGCGTCAGTACCACAGGTACTGAGCATGTAAAGCAAACTGAAATATGCAACTGAAACGAATAGCACAATAACATGACATTTAAGCAAGAAGTAGCTGAGTCTATCTAGCTGAGGATAACTGGGGAGAGTTTATACATTCTGTAACTAACTGAGCGTACCTGAAGACGTGTCGTCCTTCTGTCTATCAGTATCTACTAGCACATATCATTATACATAATAATACACACAATACCTGACCGACCCTCATAAGCTGGAAGGTGCCAACCAAGCAAGCAATCTATTTACCCCTACCCGGGTCTAAACCAACCAAAAACAAGTCGCTCCACTCATCTGATAACTGTGATCTCCTCCTACCGGCCCCCTTGGGTACGTAGCTCAGGCCTTGGCCTCTGACAATAAACTGTGTCTAAGTCCGAAGACTCCTGCCTCTGGGCACAGATGTGCACACTCTGCCCCTGTAAAGAGGGTGTGCTAGCTCTGCGCAGAGTAAACTGAACTACCCCTGCAAGCAGGGTGGTCTGGACCGTATTATCATGGTGGTCGGCCATCATCGTCCTTTAGTCGGACGGCATCGCCCAGCTAGTGGCGGTATCTGAATCTGGTATCGACACAGCTATAACCCAGGGGCGGTGGGGATGCTAAAGGGTGCCCACATGCCACAACAAGTCTCAACATACAAAACACATACACAGCAAGCATGCTTAATGCAAAATACTAACCATATTCTCTTCTTGTATCTTAAGGCCAGTTTGTATTAAATAACTGATACTATATTCTGTTTTACACTATTTCTGATTGCTGGACTAACTGCTACCTGACCTTTATCTGTCTATCTGATTATATCTGGATATAGCTCAATAACATAAAATGTACCATCTACTACTGGATACAATCTCAACAGATGTACTACGTATTGCCTGAATATCTACTATTCTGATTATCGCATGATACGTGATTAATGTACTAGCATGCTTGCTGGAAATTATACTAAAATCGTTCCTGTACACTGGGTATCGGTTAATAGCCTTTATTCTATTTACTTTCTAAGTTGTACTTCCTGGCTTGCCGAAAGAATAACTTTACATACCTGGTTTCTGAGTATCCGACTGACCGGTGTGATTTTCGTCGGTACTTCTGCTGTTTCTCCCAACTACATTCATATACACGTCAATTAGAACTAAATACATTAATATTCGGGAGAAATCGTCACTTTAGATATATATATATTTATCCCAACTTAAACCTTTCGAAAAACGGTCGAAAACTCGTTATTTTTCAGCGGTCCAGAAGGGAGAAATATTCACTTCTCAGCTAGGAACACATAGACATTAATTTAGAGCAATTCTATTTACCTTAGTTCGGCGGCTCGCCGATTCGTCGGCCGTATTTCACGAAACTAAATCCGTAGGAATGCTCTCTGCTGCTAAATACTTCGGTATCTAGGATTAATTTGAGTTTGGGTAGCGTTTGGCAGCGTAATCGGACGAAAATTATAATCCCTCCTTCGCCTTCCTCTGTTTTGCTGCGTGTTCTGGAAATTAAAATGAGTTAAAAGATATTAAACCGAAGTGGGGTTTTTATATAATTGAGCCTGAACTTGGGCAACGTGTCACGGAGCCATCGCGGAGGCCTTGCCTCCGTGACACGCTGCCATCGCGGAGGGGCTCTACCTCGGCTCCTCCCGCGATGGTTCGACGGGTTTCTCGTCCGATCTTTTTTCCGGCCTTTCTCTAGCACGTATGGCCTTCTAATATGCTTAACCAACGGGTGAATAGGTCGTCTAGGTTCCGGGAATTCTACGGGGTATAACACTGTACCTCTACAAGATTTACCCCAACTTCACTAAACATAATGAGCCTTTCAACAATTGATTAAAATCTCTTATAACCTAAGAAATTATTAACTCTAATTTCTAACAACTCACAAACCTCCCAATGTATGTGTTTCCAAAGTCTTCGAGTTATCCCAACTTGAGGACCAAATAATCCTAATTCAATTTATAACATACTAAACTAAAACAACACCAAAGTGATAACTCAATGAACACTCCTAATACAAGAATGCTAAAATTCTTAGTTTGACTCTGTATTTGAACCTGGTTCTTCAATGTGTTCCTTCACTCTTAGGGTTTCACTCACGAAGTTAATTTGCCAATTTACTTTTCTCTCTAAGTGCACACAGTACTTTGCATGACTATGCTTCTGTTTAAGCACAATTTTTCAAAGAGTTGTTCTTCACTTTGAAATGTCCGTCAACTCAAATTCTTCTTGACTTAATATTCTACTTCAACTGAGACTCCTTCTTCAAGTCAAACTCCTTGTTTCTTTAGTGTTATGATCGAACTCTAACACTTTAATTCAGCACATGTATAAATCTTCAGAGAGTTGTTCTTCACTTCGAACTTTCCCGCATCAACTCAAACTCTTCTTGACTGAGAGTTCTACTTCAAGTGAAACTCCTTATTCAAGTCAAACTCCTTACTTTTTTAGTGGTGTAGTCCAACTCCAACACTTCAATTCAGCACATATTTGTTTTCTTTGAGTTAATGTGAAGTAGCTTTATTATTTGTTCCTTGATTATTGCACACTTGTCTTTATTTATTATTTGTCGTGTTGCAAACTCAACTCCTTGAGACAATGTACTATTGAAGCAACTTGACTTACTTGTTTCATTTCATTTTCTCAATATCAAAACCGCATAGAACTCAACAACCCCTTTTGCCGAGAATATTTCCTCTTTGCAATGTTCATAAGCATAGTGATACTTTTAGTTTTCGAAAAAGAAAAAAAAAAGAATTATTTTAGTGAATAATTTATTTTTACAATGTATGAATAAGAATTAATGCATGAACATCATGCATAATCTAACCTCTTTATTCCTAGGAATAGTAGTTTTGAGTTAAGCTCAATATTTAAGTTGGCGTTTGGTCATAGATTTTTAATATTTATGAAATTGAATTTGAAGATTGATGGTGTGTTTAATATGGAGGAAAATATTTCTAAATTTTTTTATGTTTCAGTGGTTAAAAATTTTTAAAAATATTTTCTCTAAAAAAACTAAACTCCTTAATAAAATTAGGTAAATAACTTCGACAAATGACATTTCATATTGATTATATTCTCTTCATCCTCTAACACATCTCATCTTCACCCTTACACCGTAGCTCCCAAAACCACCACCCCACACCCATATACCCACCCACCTCCCATAGCATTTGTCTAAATTATATACAAATGCTTTTAGGATAATATTTTTTACTTGCATACTGAACACAAGAAAATAAGTTAAAAAAAATATAGGTTCACTAAGGCGAGAGAGAGGAAGCTTTGAGATATGTATCAAGTGGAGTGCACCAAATATGAGGAAGATAGAGTGCTAGTGGGGCGGACTTTCATTAGACAAAGATGGCAAGTATACTTTCATCATAAACTCTTGGACAAAGAAGGCGATAGGGACATTGTGTTGGATATTTTGGAGCACTCATAGAGTCGTCGGAATTTTGGGTACTATAGGTGTATTAAGGTTAAAGAGTTTAAGGGTGCTATACGTAGGATGAGTAGAGTAAAAGCGACTGGACCAAATGAGATTCTGGTAGAATTTTAGAAGAGTGTAGACAAGACATGTATGGAGTGACTGACTGGGTTGTTTTTTAATGTAATTTTTAAGATGGCTAAAATGCCTCAGAGATGGAGTATAATAATTTCGTTAACAAGGGTGATATCTAGAATTGCAACAATTACAGGGGTATCAAACTGCTAAGCCACACAATGAAAGTTTGGACGAGGATGGTGGAGATGAGGGTGGGGAGGGATTATGTCCATTTTTTAGAACTATTTTGGATTCATGCGGGGCGATCAACTAGTGAAGTCATACATCTTGTGAGGAGACTAATGGAGAAATATAGAAAAAGAAAGAGAGACTTGCATATGATTTCAGTCGACTAACTAGAAAAGGTCTACGACAAAGTCTCGAGGTAAGTCCTATGGAGATACGTAGAGGCTAGAGAAGTACTAGTGGTTTATATTAGGGCAATAAAAGAAATGTATGATGGAGCCAAAACTTGAGTAAGAACAGTGAGAGGTGAGTCGAAGCACATCCTAGTCGAGATGGGGTTGCACTAGGGATCAACAATTATCCCATTTCTATTTGTTTTTGTGATGGATAAATTGACGCGGCATATTCAAGGTGAGGTGTCATATGGAGTATTTTATTTGCATATGACATAGTTTTGATTGAGGAAACTCATGGCGAAGTTAGTGCTGGTTGGCGGGCATGTGAATACAAATCTAGAGTGTAAAGCCCTCAGTTGAGCAAGAACAAAATGAAGTATTTTGATAAAAATTCAGTGATGCAACACATGAGGCACACGTAGAAGTGAAGACTATATATACAGGTTCTCCCCAAGAGAGATTTTTTTAAGTATCTTGGGTCTTTGATCTAAGAAAATAGAGAGATTGGCGATGATATCACACATCGCATTGATGCAGAATGGATGAACTGCAATCTCGCTTCGGAAGCCTTGTGTGATAAAAAGGTACCATAAAAATATAAAGGTAAGTTCTAATGAGTTATGGTTAGAGAGACTTTGTTGTATGGGGTGGACTATTGGTTAGTCAAGAACTCTCTTGTTGAGAAGATGCAAGTTGCGAAAATGAGGATGTTGAGATAGATGTATAGACATACTAGGTGGGAGTGGCCTCTGTGGTGGACAAGACGAGGGAATAGAGGCTGAGATGGTTTAGGCATGTGAAGAGGAGTATGCAGATGATCCAGTGAGGAGGTGTGAGAGGTTGAGTATAGTGGTTGCGAGGAAAGGTAGAGGTAAGACGAAGAAGTATTAAGGGAGGGGAATGATTAGACAGGACATAACATAATTTAGCTTACTGAGGACATGACCTTAGATAGGAGGGTGTGTAGGTTGCGGATTAGGGTAGAAGGTTGGTAAGTAGTTAAGCATTTTCTTACTTTTCGATGGGATATGGCTCGGTGATGGTCTGGAGCACCGTGTATGATGTAGTATTAGCATTATAAATATAATTTCTAGCTTTTGGTAGTTGTTATCATTGATTGTTTATTATGTTTAGGTGATCACGCTATTTTGCTAATATTCTTGTTCCTTAATTACATGTATGCTCTATACTGCTTTCTTATTGCTCTATAGTGTTTTCTTATTAGTTGTCATATTTTCTTCATTGTTATTTTTCCTTTTCATTACTACTTTATTTGTTTTACTTGAGTCGAAGGTTTTTCAGAAATAACATTTGTACCTCTACAAGATACGATAAGATGTGTGTACACTCTATCCTTTTCAAACCTCAATTTTGTGGGATTTCATTGGATATGTTGTTATTGTTGTTGTTACCCACTTATTTTTGTAGAAACTATTTTTCTTCGTATCAAACACACCAAAATTTATGTTTGGTTATATATACTTTGTATAAAGTAGAGAAGAAAACACTATATTTAAAATTGATAAAAATGGAGTTGAGCAGATTTAGATAGGAATACTTTTCTAAATTTGAAATCCAATTCCATATTTAATTTATAAATTTTATAACCAAACACTAATTTCTAAATAAAATTTTAAAAAAAAAAATCGAAAAGAAAATCCTCATGACCAAACGGCTTAGTACGTGTTATGTTTTAAGTAATTTTACGACTGCTTTCCAAATTCCAATTTAGGCAACACAAGGTTGTAAGATATTGAGGATTTTATTTTTATTTTAAAAATAATTAAGTTATTAAAAAAAAGTTAATTTCTATATCTACTTTTTTTTTTCAAATATTAATTTCTAACTCTTACTTAAATTACTTATGAAATCTAATGAAATACTTACGTTAACTGAGACCAATATTGGAGTATGTGCAAATTCATCATTTTGAATCAAACATCATGATGCATATAAATTTTAGATCCGGTAGACTTTAATATGAATATTCAATATTAAATCATTTTTTTATTTAAAAAAAAAAAAAAAAGTGACTCCTTGAATCATAACATATAGTACATCAATCGTACTATTAAATCTAGTCTCCATCTGTTGCATATCATTTATGTCTCCCACAAAGAACGTCAATGTATATTCTGTGAGATTATTAATTAATTTACATTACATATTATCCATGACTTCTTAACTTCATCTGTTCTAAATTATTTATCGTTTTTTCTCTTATACATTTCTTAAAAAATACTATTTAAAAGTGTTTCTTATGAAATATTTTTTCTGTTTTAATTTGTAAGTTTACTTTTATTTTCTTACTTTTTGATAAATTTTTAATTTCAATTTTTTATATAACATGTTTAAAATTTATACATACTATATGTATTTAGTTTAAAATTATAAAATTTTAATTTATTTTTTTTATTATTTTAAATTTCATGTCAAATTAAAATTAAAAAAATATAATATATTTGCTGCGAGTTCAATTATAAGGACCCAATATCTTTCATATGTAGTATATAAATTACAAAAATGTTAAAACTATAAAATTCAAACCTATTTTAATATTAAAATTTTATAAATTAAAACTTATCAAATTTAAATACGAGCCACTGAACGACGTGTACCTTCTTCTGGGCAGGTCAAAGAAGAGTAATTAAGAAGAAGAATGGGGATAAAATGGGGATAACAGGGAGTAAGCAACAAGGAAGCACACGTGCAGTGGAGCCCCCGAAAGAGACCCGTTTCCCAATTCGGAGTTAAGGTACGGAGAATATCACAGCCGTTGGTTACTGGATGTCAGAAGGAGGGGGAATCTTCTCTTTACAGCCGTTAGATTTACGTAGAAATTTGGGACCAAAATGATACACGTGTCGCTAAGAAAGAAATAAAACGCGTCTTAGGTTGGGCCCCACAACAGAAAAGGACAAAAGCAAAGGAGGAAGTGTACCTAAAAGTTGATGAAAGTCCAAAACAGTGAAAGAGAAGAGAAATGATGAGTTCCATGGGGGCATTATGGTCTTTAAATTTAAATAAGTAAATATTATTTATAAAAAATATAACCAAACACAACTATATCTTCAATTTCATCTTCAAATATTCTAAAGGAAAAAAGGTTAAAAATACCCTTAAAATTAACAATGAATTATTGTGATTATATATATATATATAAATTAATAACGGATTGCATTTTTTTATTAGAAAAATAATCTATTTAAAATTTTTTTTTTAAAAAAAAGACATTTTTGACCCAAAAATAACAGTAGGGGCATTTTTTGACCAAACTATTAACACAAAAGCATTTTTGTACCAAACTATTAACAGAAGGTATTTCTGTTCAACTTCACATACTTTAAGGGCATAATGACCCTTTTTCCTATTTTAAATAAAGTGAAAAAATATTTGTTATTGTATATAATAGCTCGTATATGAGATTTAATCTATGAAATTATGTGACTATCTATTTTGATATATTACTCATTTAGAGCAGATATGATTGTATATTTCAGGTAAATTAGTTAAATTGTATGATTTTGTTAGTTTTTAAATATTTGAGTTAAGTATATTCAAATTTGAGATATTCTTTGCAAAGAGTATGGTCAAATACAACTCAAATTTTAAAAGTTTAAGGGAAAATGTTCAAAAATGCTCTTATACTATGTGAAATTGGACAAAAATATCATCCGTTAATAATTTGATTTAAAAATGCCTAAGCCGTCAATATTTTGGTTCGAAAATGCCTTTACCGTTAATATTTTGAAACAAAAAAGCCCCTGCAATTAATAGTTTAATCTAAAAATGCTCCTATTGTTACTTTTGGATCAAAATGCCCTTTTTGTAACAAACATATTTTTAAAAAAAATATTTTTTTTAATAAAAATACTGTAACCCATTATTAATTTTCATGTATATAGGATCGTAGTAATTCATCAATAATTTTTATTTACATAACAATAAAAGAAAATTCTAATTAAGTAAGAAATATTTTTATTTCTTAATATTTTCAAAATTGAAGAATGATAAGCATTTGTTAATATAATCCTTGAGTTTAAAGTGAAGATACAACAATCATAATGTCATAAAACACAAAAAAATTATTACATTGCTTTAATCACAAAATATTTTTAAACTATCGTCGATAGATTTATTGTTGATCTTTCTTTTTAATTTTATTTTAACTTTAAAATCAATAAATATATTAACGAATATGTATCCTACATCAACTCAAAAAATATTAAGATATAAAAATATTTTCTATTTTATTAAAGTATTTTTGTTATGTTATTTAAGAGAAAACTAATGATGAAGTTATTATAATTTATATATATAACCTATATTACCTGTTTATAAAGTATATAAAGTTATTATATTTTAATTAATAAATGAGATTAAGAAAAAAAATAAATTACATAGGATAATTATATTTTAATATATAAATGAGATTAAGAAGAAAATAATTACTCTTATTTTTTTATTAGTTAAAAAATATTTAAAAGTAAGAGCAAAAACATTTGCTCATATTACTAATTTAGACACATATTATATATATAAATCAGTTAAGAGTAACAACATTTACTCATATTATTAATTTTATTAAGCGATAAAAACTCAAAATATTTTTACATCATTGAGTATAAAAGGAAGTGATTATAGTAAAACTTTGCTATATTAACAGTATTTATCTGAAAATTTTATGACTGTTATATTAAGGTGTTGGTATATATGTATTTTAATATTTAATATTTAGATCTTATTTAATTATAAATGAAAGTACATAAAAATTAAGTTTAATAATTTTGTGTGATAAGAAGAAATATATTTTTAATATTCGTACTTGAAATTTGTTATGTCTATGACGTTAATCATGATTATCATAAATATTTTAATATTTATTTTTATAAAAAAAAATATTTCTTATAAAATATTTGAGCATATCTATTATAAAAATAATAATTTTATAAAGAGTGTACCGTTATATTGAATGTCACTATTACTTATAGATAGAATGTTACAGTAAGAAAAATAAAATATAATATGAAAAATTAATTCTAAATAAAATTAAAATATTATAATAAAATACTAATATAATAAATGATTGTTACAAGGAGATTTGATTTTACTCAATAAACGTAAACCCAATGTAGGTGATACATTTAAAGTTATAGTTACAGACTAATACAGTCTTTAACTCTTGTTTGGTTAGGGTCATAAATATAAAGAATGGGTACAAAAGCTATGTGGCCCTAAAGTAGGGACTATCAAATAATAATGAGTTTAAATCTTTTCCCCCTCTTCCTTTTGCACTTTATTCTTTTTTCTTTTTTTTCAGTTCATTTAACATGTGATTTTTAAATGATGAAAACTCATTTTGTGCCCTCTTTTGCACCTTTATCTTTTCGTAATAAGATCACATTATTATTATAGGTAGATATGTTATGTAAAATGGAAAAAAGGGGTCAGATTACGTTTAGTCTTTTAACGTGGCATCTCCGAGAAATAGTATTTAATTTAATTTATTAATGTAACAGCGTCGGATCGCGATTTCCTGTCGATTAATGGGAACCCACCCACCACCTTTGACTCTACAGTCAAGTAAAAAATTCCATAAATTAAAAAGAGGAGAAAAGTGCTTTGTATTCTTAAAGCAAATTAATTTGAATAGTCTGTCCGATTAATTGTATAAATTTAAAATAATTATAAAATATGTACATATAATTAATGAATAAAAAATTTGCAGATCCCTTGCTTCTATTCTTTCCCTTGAATTAATTAACAATTAGCATAGCAGGAAAAAAAAAAAAAAAAAAGCTGCTTTAACTTATAGATATGTCAACAAACACTTAATTATTTTGTGCTACAAATTAAATGATCTTCTGCGAATTTAATTAAGGTACACCATTTCTTGCAAGTTCAATAAAAATAGTCCATGATCACAATTGTGATATACTCCCTTTTGTTTTATTTTAGTGGTTAGAGTAAGATTTACATAATTTTTAAAATAAAAATTAATTAAAAATATAATTTGATTAATATATCTTTTGTTGCTTCTTAAATCTTTCTCTTTATACGTATATCTTAATTATAGGATAATTAATGTTAAGAAAAAAATTAAAAAATAATAAAAATTCTCTTTTAATTTTTTAAATTAAAATATATTTTAAAATAATTATATTTAATATTTACGTGATAACTATAAATTAAAAAAAAAAAAAGGAACAAAGTACTAATTAGTGGGCAAAATTCTGATAGCTTTGGGAAGAAGTTTATATATTTTTATTTAATTACACACACAATTTGAGGAAGATCCCTAAATTGCCGCTAAAATATTCTATCCTTGATTTGGAGGGGGAAGAGTCAACCGTTGGATCGAGACGATTTTGGGAGGTGTCTTATGGAAAAAATAGTTACTGCTTTTAATTTGAACAAAGTGACAGAGAATTTTACAATGTGTACTTTTGAAAATATGGAATAGAATATATCGGTGACGAATTTAAAATTTTAGTAATTTTATTTTTACCTATAATTATTTTTATATTAAGTATATTTATTTATTAAAATTTTAATAATTTTTACTTGTATATTTATGTTTGATGTTGAAAATTCTCGACTTAATTTGACATGAAGGTGGTTAGTTAAAGGAAAAAAATAGTTAAAACAAAAACAATATTTTATGTAGCTATAAATTAAAGAAATTATATCTTATATAGTCGCCTATCAAATTAATAGCCAGGAAATATATATATATATATATTATATGTTATAATTAATATACGAAACATACAAATAGTTTCTATATATCTTTTGAAGAATATAATCAAACACACAGTTTGCAGGATCATTGAATTTTATTTCACTAGTCAGACAGTGTAATCACATACAAAGACGAACTACACCGTATGAAATCACAGTCTAAAATCGTACCTTGTTATAGTTGTTCCAACTCTTTACGGAGAAGAAGTCTACACAAGAATCTTCAAGGGAACTCTTACAAGAATTGGAGAAGGAAGAAGAAGAAGTTTCTCTGTCTGTTTTTTGTTCTGTATCACGTTAGAAAACATAGAGGCACTACTCTTATTTAAAGAACTCAAGACACCGGTTTCAAGAGGAGTCCTAACCATTGTTTCTTTTCATCCTTTAAATACAAATTAATATATATATATATATATATATATATATTCATTTATTATTTTTATGGATCCGGGTTAACCCACATGGGTGACCCAAATCTAATTCCTTCATCTCCCACTCACACATAGTAGGTCTACTCTCATTCCTATTCTGTAACTTTCATACACTACGACTAGACCGTGTGACCAGTGCAGACTTTGAGAGTTTCATTATTATACATCTGTTAGAAATGTATAGCATCTCGATCAACGAAACTTAGAGTAGATTATAGTATGCAATACCCTAGACCATTTATCACATTCATATTGCTCACAATCTCTTTCTTAAATTTGAGTTCATCATTATGTTATTGTCTCAAAACAAACATAAAGGACCGGTCAGTTAACAAAACTAATGTGATAATGCTTAATGATCTTCCTCATATCATGATTCTCTTAATCTCAACGTGATATGCTTTTCTAGAGGCGTTCCGCTAGACTGAATCAAGCATGATCTCTTGGCAACATTCTAAGATAGCAAAACACCAAATTGAATCTCAAGAAACTGATCAAAGTCTTGAAGGTACAATGTAAAGAAAATTTCTTATAATTTTCAGGGCTTCACACGATAACAAGTAGAGATTTAAACTCGTATCGCCTTTATGGGTCATCATATGCATACATGGTATGAAACATGTACCACAATATCAACTCCTTTCTCATGGAGCATATGTCTTTTAAAATTAGATACTGTGCAAATGACAGTTTAGATAACTCATGTCTAATTTTGAGTTTATAAATCTACTCAATTATTTTATTCATCAAAAACTCACATCTGGCATTAAGAACATACTAACTTATTTTAATCACATATGATTAAACACAAAACAAACGACATTCTTATTATAAACTTCCAGCTCTCTTTTATCATTACTTCTGACAATAATTAGTTTATAATTGTCTCATCTCTATCTGTCTCTTAGACAATAGAGGCGATTGCCTGTGTGAATAGATCAATCTTTTGTTTGTCCGACATACTTCTTATACTAAGAATTCATGTACTATCCATAAAAATATTATATGTATATGAACTAACAAGTATGGATAATTAGGCACAAACTAACATTAACTTCAATAATGTAGATTTACATGAACATGATTGGAAAAAATAAAAAAATATAAATACATTAGCATCTACGTAAACCCAATGACTTCACATGTCTTTCATAAGCATCACATGCAATAGGTTTCGTTAAGGGATCTGCTATCATTTGATGCGTAGATATGTATTTCACGTTCACTTCCTTTTGTGCAATCATGTCTCTAACAAAATTATAGGAAAAAGGGTTCAAAAACACATTTTAACTTTGCCTGAATTGCGGTTACACACTCTGACTTTGCGGGGGTCCTATGACCCCCATGAACTATTTTAAAATAAAATATATACACCCTTATGTTGACACCCAATTTTGACCGACCTGCACTTTAATATGCTGCTTATATATGTATATATTTATTTATTTATTTAACACAAAAATTCGGCTTATTTTTGTATTTATAAAATAATTTATTATCATAATATGACGAAAATTATTTCAAATTATATATATATGATTTATATTAATTTAAATTTTGGTACTAAATAATTACATCGTATATAATATAATTTATATTAACATTCGCCCTTATTTCGAAATATATTCTTTACTTAATATACTATTTACATAATTTTTCTAAATTTTTATAAATTATTTGACTAATATTATTACTCGAATTTATAAATTATTTATGTAAATAATATGATTTTTATAATATTTGATAACCTGATTTTATATTTTAGTCATTAAATTTTTCGTAAATATAATAATTTAATCATATGATATTTATATAAGTATACTTAAATTTATAATTTATTTATTAATAATAATGTTTATATAATTTTCTTATAATTTAAATTATTTTATTATCTATTTATTAAATTATCTACAAGTGTAGTATATTTATTAATAATCATTTTTTTTTTGTTGTTTAGTGGTGACATAATTATTAGTTTTTGTAGTGGGTGATTATTTTTTTAAACTTTAATTTGAATTAATGGCTCCTTTATTTTTTTAGTGCTTTAGCTTTTCCATGTTTTGAGCAAAAGGGGATTTTCTTCTCTTCTTTAAAAGGAGAGAAAACCCAAAGAGAAGGAGAGAGACTTAGAAAAAAAAAAAGGGAGACACTTAGAGAAAAAAAAAAAAGGGAGAACAAAAGAAGAGACTTAGAGAGAGACCACCTCTTCTTTAGAAAAAAGAATTTTATTTTTTAACATTCAAATATTGCTATTCCTTTATTAACATAAGTACTCGAAATTTGCTTGGCTCCTGAGCATTTTCCGCTCTCTGCTCCTCTATTTAATTCTCTGGCTCTTTATACCTCATCTATGCATACACTGCTCGGAATTCTTGAAATTCTCATGACCTTGACGCATTGAGGATGGGTACTAATCAAGGCGTTTTGTTGCATTATTAATTCGTGATTTTCCTTTCAACTTTGACATTCGTCGGTTAGTTTATTTACCTTTATCAGATTATCGTTTACTATGCTAATCTCTTTGATTGCTTTCTTCTCGTAACTATATGTTTAATATGCTCTTAATGTGATTTTTCCAAGTTTAGTCAAACTCATGACTAAGAATATCAGAATATTATTCTTGTATCTATAATTGTACTAACCCTTAAGCAGGTATCGACATTCATCAAAGAGTTACCAGGATGAAAGGAGGCTACTAGATTTATTTTAATGCTGTAGTTATTCATTCTATTTTGTTCTTTTGTAATATTTGTAACATAAACAATAATAATAGTAAAAAAAAAAGTATGGGGGTGGGGGTTTATTTTATCGTTTTATTCGTTTTAAATAGAAATCATGCCTATAGGAATCATATGAATTTATTTTCTTCTATTAGAAATCATGCCTATAGGATTAATGTTTTCTCAAATTTATTCCTAGGAACACACACACACAAAAAAAAAAAATATAGTAATACGTTTCTTGATTTTTTAGCTAGCTGCCAGGGTTATCATATATATAAGGTTTAATTTGTAAGCATGTTTTATTGCCTATTTTATTTTAATTAGAGGCATATCTGAGAACATATCTGCTAATTGTTTTATTTATTATCTGCTTGCTTGATGTTAATCATCTTCTTTTTAAAAAAAAGCCTTAAGGTTTTAGAGCCAAAATCCAATATAGCAGTCCAATTGCCTCTTGGACCTTAAGTTTGGGACGGGTAGGCACATTTTAAGGCGTTAGTGTTATCCACTTAGATTGTTTAGGATTAATAATAATTAAAATAATTAGGTGGGTAGACGGGAGATGATGAAACAGACCGGCTATTGCTGACTTCACGCATGAAGCACACCTATACTCCCATCTTTTCTAAATTCATTTTTTCTAAGAAGCTTTAAATATTTTAAAATTATCATTGCTATGTTCAAATATTGATATATTTTCATCTAAAAGAAATTTTGTTAAAAATATATAATATATACGATTTTCTTAAAATGATTTTTTCTCAAGTTATACATATATATATATATTATTCTCTTCAAACTATCTTGATTTTAAAAATAGAATAGAAGGGAGTAGTATCGAATTGGGCCCGTTTTCAGCCTTGTCAAAACCTGATCCCACTAAGTTTTATATTTTAGTTTCTGCTAATTTAGTATTTAAGTTAGTATTCTATTTATGTTTAATAATTCATCGACTTTATGTGATCACTTAGTTAATACCCCCATTTAATGAGTACGGCCGGGAACCACATTTGTGGACCTCGAAAGGTGCCTAACACCTTCCTTTTGAGGTAATTTAAGCCCTTACCCAACTCTGGTTGACTTAGGTAACAAATTAGCTTAGAATGGTGCCCTAACACACCTTAATTCGTTAGGTGGCGACTCTCTTCTTTTCAACCCTTAAGAGTCCTAGATGTCGAAACCCGCGCTTTGCCCGCGAGGGGAAAAATGGGGCGCGACAGAATGGCGACTCTGCTGGGGATATTAGGCTTTAACCATTACGTGTTTATTTAAATGGGGTTTAATTAACTGTTAACTTGCTAAGTGTTCGATTTATTTTCTTATTTTTGACTTTATCATGAAGTTACTAACCGTTTTCTTTGTTTTCTTATTCTTTATTATTTCTTATGTAATTGTCGATAAATAAATTGTTGTAATTTTCTTTTATTTATCTGACATATCGCTCATACTTCCCCCACTTGGGAATTTCACACTTTCACACACAATGACGGTTGCGTGGTTTCACGGCCGTTCACCAGTTTAAAACACCTCGAGGATTGTTTGTGATTTGGTCGATCAGCGGTGCGTCGACGGTCATAAGCTTCCTCACTCTCGAGTTGTCCGCTCGAGGGAACCGTGTCATACCCACTTCTACTCTTAGATCGTGACCGTGTACTCCTTTAGCAAGGCTTGCACTTCTTTTAAAACTTCGAAAAATCGCGACGTCCATGGTACTTCAAGATTAAATAGGAACTTGCCCTAAGTCTTAAGGGATCAGTTTTAATCCCGATAAAAGACGATTCATGAATTGTGTGCATCTTAAGATAATTTTGTTTAAAATATCGTCATTGTGCTCCCGGGTGGGTAGGATAGCCTAACCTTTCTTTTATTGTAGGCACAATGAGTCTCCCAACTTCGTATCCAAGATTCAGCATGGTTAGCTTGGTGGTCGAATTTAGGAGATCGCCACCATTTCGACAAAGTATCAGAAGATCCGAAGAAGTTGGATGCAGACGAAGATGTTTTTAAGATTTACTGTTTTATTGTAATTCTTGTGATCTTATATAATAATAAAGTTTATTTTTTGGGGTTTATTTTGGGAGCAAAATGACGATATTTAATAACAAGTTCTCTAACTCGTTAGGCCTACCTCTGGCATAAAAGAGGCCCCCAAATCAGGAAGACGTATAAACGTGTTTAATTTTTTTTATTTACCATGTGAAATATATTTAATGTGTTTGTTTCATCAACTACATGTCATGCTTCAATTTTTCTGTTTATTATTTATCTTGGTCCCCTTCCTAAAATCATGCTTCTATCAAGCCTCGCATCACTTTCATAAGTTTTCCTCCGACATACCATCAACCTTATATCCTCAACACAATCTTCGTCATGCCTACTCCCTTCCTCAAAATCAACATTCGCATAATACATATGCAACTCATTCAAATCAAGCCATACCGCAAAAAATCGCCCACCATGTTTCATTATTTACCTCATACAGTTACATCCAACATGTCTCACGCTTCAAGAGATCGTACCCTAAGACCATTTATATCGAGACTGCTCCGGTCATCCATCACATAGATGATGCGAACTACGTCCGACCTGATTCCTTTCGGATACGTAGGCAGCCCATTTTGGGTTCGGTCTCAATCAAATAAATTTTCTTTCTCCTCATATCCCAATCAAATTGCCTCCTCCACCTACACTCCAAAGGCAACCAATTTTTTTTAAATCCTCTGATTCAACAATCTCGCAAGCCCGCGAGACCCCGAGCAAGTTCATCTAAGCAGTATACTCCTTTGAATGAATCTATAATCCAACTGAAAGACATGATCCAAGCGCTAATTGATGCCAAGGTGATCCACCCGAGTTAAAACTTGATGACCTAAATTATCCTCAACTTTATCTATTCTTTTTTTTAAAACCTTTCGTTCCTTGTATTCTGAACTACGTCTGACCTGATTCCCGTTTAAGAGGGATACGTAGGCACCCTTATGGGGTTCGGTCTATATCTCAATAAAATTTCCTTTCTCCTTTCCGTTTCCAACTGGGGCAGAATTTTTGAGAGGACCTCAAAAATTCACAACTTTACGTCATTTGAACAGAAGTCTGCACTGGGGCAGAATTTTTGAGAAGACCTCAAAAATTCGATAGATCGAGCATTTCTACATAACTGGGGCAGAAATTTTGAGAAGGATCTCAAAATTTCATCAAGACTCAGTCAAGCCGAGGGGTTGATTCCCAAAAAGGATGTGACATCCAATATGATCATCAAGCTCATGAGATCGGGATAACAACGGACGAATAAAGGCACAAATCAGCCTTCCCCACTTTAATCTTATAATCTTTTCTTTGAACGCAGGATGCAACAGGTACCAAATTTGCAATCATTCCATATGGATCTTCAAAGGTATTTACCCTAAATTATTTGTTCAAGGGCTAAGCACTGTCCTTGGGTTAAGCATTACCCTAAATTTATTTTTCAAGGGCTAAGCACTGTCCTAGGGTTAAGCATTACCCTAAATTTATTTTTCAAGGGCTAAGCACTGTCCTAGGGTTAAGCATTACCCTAAATTTATTTTTTCAAGGGCTAAGCACTGTCCTAGGGTTAAGCATTACCCTAAATTTATTTTTTCAAGGGCTAAGCACTGTCCTAGGGTTAAGCATTACCCTAAATTATTTGTTCAAGGGCTAAGCACTGTCCTAGGGTTAAGCATTACCCTAAATTATTTGTTCAAGGGCTAAGCACTGTCCTAGGGTTAAGCATTACCCTAAATTTATTTTTCAAGGGCTAAGCACTGTCCTAGGGTTAAGCATTACCCTAAATTATTTGTTCAAGGGCTAAGCACTGTCCTAGGGTTAAGCATTACCCTAAATTTATTTTTTCAAGGGCTAAGCACTGTCCTAGGGTTAAGCATTACCCTAAATTATTTGCTCAAGGGCTAAGCACTGTCCTAGGGTTAAGCATTACCCTAAATTATTTGTTCAAGGGCTAAGCATTGTCCTAGGGTTAAGCATTACCCTAAATTATTTGTTCAAGGGCTAAGCACTGTCCTAGGGTTAAGCATTACCCTAAATTATTTGTTCAAGGGCTAAGCACTGTCCAAGGGTTAAGCATTACCCTAAATTATTTTTTTCAAGGGCTAAGCACTGTTCTAGGGTTAAGCATTACCCTAAATTTATTTTTCAAGGGCTAAGCACTGTCCTAGGGTTAAGCATTACCCTAAATTATTTGTTCAAGGGCTAAGCACTGCCCTAGGGTTAAGCATTACCCTAAATTATTTGTTCAAGGGCTAAGCATTGTCCTAGGGTTAAGCATTACCCTAAATTATTTGTTCAAGGGCAAAGCACTGTCCTAGGGTTAAGCATTACCCTAAATTTATTGTTCAAGGGCTAAGCATTGTCCTAGGGTTAAGCATTACCCTAAATTATTTGTTCAAGGGCTAAGCACTGTCCTAGGGTTAAGCATTACCCTAAATTATTTGTTCAAGGGCTAAGCACTGTCCTAGGGTTAAGCATTACCCTAAATTATTTGTTCAAGGGCTAAGCACTGTCCTAGGGTTAAGCATTACCCTAAATTATTTGTTCAAGGGCTAAGCACTGTCCTAGGGTTAAGCATTACCCTAAATTATTTGTTCAAGGGCTAAGCACTGTCCTAGGGTTAAGCATTACCCTAAATTTTATTTTTCAAGGGGCTAAGAACTGTCCTAGGGTTAAACATTACCCTAAATTTATGTTTCAAGGGCTAAGCACTGTCCTAGGGTTAAGCATTACCCTAAATTTTTATTTCAAGGCTAAGCATTGTCCTACGGGTTAAGCATTACCCTAAAATTTTCCTTTAAGGACTAATCATTGTCCTACGGGTTAAGCACTACCCCCTGATCTTAAAGGCTAAGCATTGTCTCCTAAATTTTAATTTGATTAAGCGCTAATTGTTAGTTACTCCATGCTTATTGACTAACCATTTTATCCAGTTTTTTTTTTTTTGAGCTTGCAGGCTACGATTGCGTTGTTCTCATGCCGTTTAATCAAGTTAATATCATTCCCTTTTGAAGCTCTTATGACTCTTTGTTATTCTTATGCTACTTTTCTCCTATTATCATCGTGCTACTCTCATTCCTGCGATTTTAGATGGGTTAAGCTTTACTCCAAATTTAAGGGCCAAGCATAGTCCTATCGTTTTACGTCATTTGGGTAAAACACTACCCTTCCAAAATTATCTCAGCCACGATTTGTTATACGTTATGTTATATATTTATTTAGTTTTTCACTTTTGAGCACGTTATTCGCATTTGAGCCCGTGATATACGCTTTATATATGCATTTGAGCTCGTGACATATATTTGCATATGCATTTGAGCTCGTGATATATATTTGCATATGCATTTGAGCCAATGATATATATTTGCATATGCATTTGAGCCCGTGATATATATTTGCATATGCATTTGAGCCCTTGATATATTTTTGCATATGCATTCTGAGCCCGTGATATACGCATTATATATGCATTTGAGCCCGCGATATACATTTTGCATATACATTATGAGCCCTTGATATATAATATATATATGCATTTGAGCTCGTATTTACTTTTACGTATGCATTTGAGCCCTAATTTACTTTTACATATGCATTTGAGCCCGAATATACATTTTACATATGCATTTGAGCCCGGATATACATTTTACATATACATTTGAGCCCTTGATATACAGTTATTTATGCATTCTGAGCCCGTGATATATAATTTATGCATTTTGAGCCCGGATTTATTTTTACGTATGCATTTGAGCCCGGATTTATTTTTACGTATGCATCTTGAGCCCTTGATATATATTTTGCATATGCATTCTGAGCCCGTGATATATAATTTATGCATTTGAGCCCGGATTTATTTTTACGTATGCATCTTGAGCCCTTGATATATATTTTGCATATGCATTCTGAGCCCGTGATATATAATTTATGCATTTTGAGCCCGGATTTATTTTTACGTATGCATTTGAGCCCAGATTTATTTTTACGTATGCATCTTGAGCCCGTGATATACACTTTATCTATGCATTTGAGCCCGTATTTACTTTTACGTATGCATCTGAGCCCGGATATACATTCTGCATATGCATTGGAGCCCTGATATACATCCATATATGCATCCGAGCCCGTGATATACATTTTGACGTATGCATCTGAGCCCGATATTTGCATTTTAAGCCCGTTTATGCATTTGAGCCCGTTGTTTGCATTTTAAGCCCGCTTATGCATTTTGAATCAGTTATTCGCATCTGAGCCCGAATAACCTGGAGCTCTTATTTGAATTATTGAAACCCTCAAACAATTTACTTTCTTTGAATAAGCATTTCTTCCACTCGTCCGAAGGCATCATAGTCTAAAGGCATCGTTTCATGGCCTGCAGACATCATTTCATAGCCTGAGGATTTACTTTACAGCTTATCATGCCCTCAGGCGTCATAGTCTAAAGACATCATTTTCATGGCCTGTGGACATCATTTCATGGCCTAGGGAATTTATTTTCTGCTTATCATGCCCTAAGGCGTCATAGTCTAAAGGCGTCATTTTTCATGGCCTGCAGACATCATTTCATGGCCTAGGGAATTTATTTTCTGCTTATCATGCCCTCAGGCGTCATAGTCTAAAGGCATCATTTTTCATGGCCTGCGGACATCATTTCATGGCCTAGGGAATTTATTTTCTGCTTATCATGCCCTCAGGCATCATAGTCTAAAGGCATCATTTTTTCATGGCCTGCGGACATCATTTCATGGCCTAGGGAATTTATTTTCTGCTTATCATGCCCTCAGGAGTCATAGTCTAAAGGCGTCATTTTCATGGCCTGAGGACATCATTTCATGGCCTAGGGAATTTATTTTTCTGCGTATCATGTCCTAAGGCGTCATAGTCTAAAGGCGTCATTTTTCATGGCCTACAGACATCATTTCATGGCCTAAGGAATTTATTTTGCGTATCATGGCCCGAGACATCATGGTTTAGAGACATCATCCATTATCTCTAAACAAACTTTCATTGTCTAAAGGGAACTTGCATCATGTTTAATTTTCGCATCCGTTTATTTTACTAAGTATTTTGATGCACATGCTGTTTTTGCGAATACCGAAGAAATCACGAGCTGCGAATGATAGTGTCTCCCAACTATTCTCCTTCGAACCATGTCCCCACCTGCTTATTTTTCATAATGCATCCCAAATTATGATGATTCGTGCTATCCATCCCAATTCAAAGCCTCGTGTTATAAATATTTAGGGATATAGTTCATCCCTAAATCCAGAACTACACGCGGCCTGATTCTCGTGAAACCCGAGATATGTAGGCGACTTGAAACTGAAGTCTCGGTCGCGATATCTTCATGACTTTTCTTCCTTTCACTTGGCCCTACCGAAATTTTTGCCTCGGTCGAACAAAATTGGCTACTAAGTCAACGTTCTTTGCTCGACAATTCATCCTTCATTCCCGAGCAAAGAAGGGGCAGCTGTTGACACCCAATTTTGACCGACCTGCACTTTAATATGCTGCTTATATATGTATATATTTATTTATTTATTTAACACAAAAATTCGGCTTATTTTTGTATTTATAAAATAATTTATTATCATAATATGACGAAAATTATTTCAAATTATATATATATGATTTATATTAATTTAAATTTTGGTACTAAATAATTACATCGTATATAATATAATTTATATTAACATTCGCCCTTATTTCGAAATATATTCTTTACTTAATATACTATTTACATAATTTTTCTAAATTTTTATAAATTATTTGACTAATATTATTACTCGAATTTATAAATTATTTATGTAAATAATATGATTTTTATAATATTTGATAACCTGATTTTATATTTTAGTCATTAAATTTTTCGTAAATATAATAATTTAATCATATGATATTTATATAAGTATACTTAAATTTATAATTTATTTATTAATAATAATGTTTATATAATTTTCTTATAATTTAAATTATTTTATTATCTATTTATTAAATTATCTACAAGTGTAGTATATTTATTAATAATCATTTTTTTTTTGTTGTTTAGTGGTGACATAATTATTAGTTTTTGTAGTGGGTGATTATTTTTTTAAACTTTAATTTGAATTAATGGCTCCTTTATTTTTTTAGTGCTTTAGCTTTTCCATGTTTTGAGCAAAAGGGGATTTTCTTCTCTTCTTTAAAAGGAGAGAAAACCCAAAGAGAAGGAGAGAGACTTAGAAAAAAAAAAAGGGAGACACTTAGAGAAAAAAAAAAAAGGGAGAACAAAAGAAGAGACTTAGAGAGAGACCACCTCTTCTTTAGAAAAAAGAATTTTATTTTTTAACATTCAAATATTGCTATTCCTTTATTAACATAAGTACTCGAAATTTGCTTGGCTCCTGAGCATTTTCCGCTCTCTGCTCCTCTATTTAATTCTCTGGCTCTTTATACCTCATCTATGCATACACTGCTCGGAATTCTTGAAATTCTCATGACCTTGACGCATTGAGGATGGGTACTAATCAAGGCGTTTTGTTGCATTATTAATTCGTGATTTTCCTTTCAACTTTGACATTCGTCGGTTAGTTTATTTACCTTTATCAGATTATCGTTTACTATGCTAATCTCTTTGATTGCTTTCTTCTCGTAACTATATGTTTAATATGCTCTTAATGTGATTTTTCCAAGTTTAGTCAAACTCATGACTAAGAATATCAGAATATTATTCTTGTATCTATAATTGTACTAACCCTTAAGCAGGTATCGACATTCATCAAAGAGTTACCAGGATGAAAGGAGGCTACTAGATTTATTTTAATGCTGTAGTTATTCATTCTATTTTGTTCTTTTGTAATATTTGTAACATAAACAATAATAATAGTAAAAAAAAAAGTATGGGGGTGGGGGTTTATTTTATCGTTTTATTCGTTTTAAATAGAAATCATGCCTATAGGAATCATATGAATTTATTTTCTTCTATTAGAAATCATGCCTATAGGATTAATGTTTTCTCAAATTTATTCCTAGGAACACACACACACAAAAAAAAAAAATATAGTAATACGTTTCTTGATTTTTTAGCTAGCTGCCAGGGTTATCATATATATAAGGTTTAATTTGTAAGCATGTTTTATTGCCTATTTTATTTTAATTAGAGGCATATCTGAGAACATATCTGCTAATTGTTTTATTTATTATCTGCTTGCTTGATGTTAATCATCTTCTTTTTAAAAAAAAGCCTTAAGGTTTTAGAGCCAAAATCCAATATAGCAGTCCAATTGCCTCTTGGACCTTAAGTTTGGGACGGGTAGGCACATTTTAAGGCGTTAGTGTTATCCACTTAGATTGTTTAGGATTAATAATAATTAAAATAATTAGGTGGGTAGACGGGAGATGATGAAACAGACCGGCTATTGCTGACTTCACGCATGAAGCACACCTATACTCCCATCTTTTCTAAATTCATTTTTTCTAAGAAGCTTTAAATATTTTAAAATTATCATTGCTATGTTCAAATATTGATATATTTTCATCTAAAAGAAATTTTGTTAAAAATATATAATATATACGATTTTCTTAAAATGATTTTTTCTCAAGTTATACATATATATATATATTATTCTCTTCAAACTATCTTGATTTTAAAAATAGAATAGAAGGGAGTAGTATCGAATTGGGCCCGTTTTCAGCCTTGTCAAAACCTGATCCCACTAAGTTTTATATTTTAGTTTCTGCTAATTTAGTATTTAAGTTAGTATTCTATTTATGTTTAATAATTCATCGACTTTATGTGATCACTTAGTTAATACCCCCATTTAATGAGTACGGCCGGGAACCACATTTGTGGACCTCGAAAGGTGCCTAACACCTTCCTTTTGAGGTAATTTAAGCCCTTACCCAACTCTGGTTGACTTAGGTAACAAATTAGCTTAGAATGGTGCCCTAACACACCTTAATTCGTTAGGTGGCGACTCTCTTCTTTTCAACCCTTAAGAGTCCTAGATGTCGAAACCCGCGCTTTGCCCGCGAGGGGAAAAATGGGGCGCGACACCTTATATGCTTATGTGGCAAATAAAGTGTAATGCACTCCCTTGAGAGAATGAGGAGCTATATTCCTGTTTTTTTTAAAGTATCATCTTTTCTGTTTTTCTTTTCTTTTTTCTTTTTCTTCTTTTATATCTCTCTTTCTCTCTCTCTCATCAATTTAGAGCCACCAACACCTCCTTCTCCATCACCTCCCTACCACCACCAAAAATCATTATTTTTTTAGCACATTACTATCCAATTCATCAGTCATTACCAAGAAATTCACTCATTCTTCAGCATCCCCTACACCATTAAAGTCACGGCATGACATGAATTTTTAAAAATCCGTCAATAGAAGGTAATCTAAATAGTAATAAAAATCTCTAAAAATACTCCAATTAGTAAAGTAAATAACTCATGTCGCGCCCCATTTTTCCCCTCGCGGGCAAAAAGCGGGTTTCGACATCGAGGACTCTTAAGGGTGGAAAAGAAGAGTCGCCACCTAACGAATTAAGGTGCGTTAGGGCACCATTCTAAGCTAATTTATTACCTAAGTCAACCAGAGTTGGGTAAGGGCTTAAATTACCTCAAAAGGAAGGTGTTAGGCATCTTTCGAGGTCCACAAATGTGGTTCCCGGCCGTACTCATTTAATGGGGGTATTAACTAAGTGATCACATAAAGTCGATGAATTATTAAACATAAATAGAATACTAACTTAAATACTAAATTAGCAGAAACTAAAATATAAAACTTAGTGGGATCAGGTTTTGACAAGGCTGAAAACGGGCCCAATTCGATACTACTCCCTTCTATTCTATTTTTTAAAATCAAGATAGTTTGAAGAGAATAATATATATATATATGTATAACTTGAGAAAAAATCATTTTAAGAAAATCGTATATATTATATATTTTTAACAAAAATTTTTTTTTAGATGAAAATATATCAATATTTGAACATAACAATGATAATTTTAAAATATTTAAAGCTTCTTAGAAAAAATGAATTTAGAAAAGATGGGAGTAATAGGTTGCTTTGTATTTACAAAACAAATATGCGCTTCATATGTGAAATCAGCAATAGCCTGTCTGTTTCATCATCTCCCGTCTACCCACCTAGTTAATTATTATTGTTAAGCTTAAGCGATCTAGGTGGAAAAGACTAACGCCCTAACAAGTGTCTACCCGTCCCAATCCTAATATCCAAGAGGGGATGGACTACTAAATGGGATTTTGGGTTCTAAAATTCTTAGGCTTTGTTAAAGGACATTAATGTCAAACAAGTAAATTCAAACAAACAATTAACATTAGGGTTTCAAATAGGCCTCTTTATTAAACCTATGATCATGATTTCTAGTGAATGTAGCCATGTTAAAATTTATCCTAAAGCCATGATGTCTAGTGCGTGTAAAACCTACTCATTAAAATAATTCCAGCAACAAATCATCAAAAATTACCCAAGTAAATTAATGTTGTAAAGAATAAAATAATTTAGGCATGAAAATGTCACCCTAAATTCGCATGAAATAAATTGCTGCATTTTAAATTGAATTATTTAAGACCTATAGGCATGATTTCTATGTGCATCAAATCAAATTATTTTAATTCCTATAGGCATGATTTCTAATAAAACAAATAAGACGATAAAATAAACGCCCCGCCCCCAAACCCATTTTTACTATTATTATTGTTTATATTACAAATATTACAAAAGAACAAAATAGAATGAATAACTACGACATTAAAATAAATAACAATAAATAAATCCAGTAGCCTCCTTTCATCCTGGTAACTCTTTGATGAATGTCGGTATAAGACGATACCTGCTTAACGGTTAGTACAATCATAGATACAAGAATAATATTCGGATACTCTTAGTCATGAGTTTGACTAAACTTGGAAAAATCACATCAAGAGCAGATTAAACATACAGTCACGAGAAGAAAGCAATCAAAGAAATTAACATAGTAAATGATAATCTGATAAAGGTAAATAAACTAACCGACGAATGACAAAGTTGAAAGAAAAATCACGGATTAATAATGCAACAAAACGCCCTGATTAGTACCCGTCCTCAACGCGTTAAGATCATGAGAATCTCAAGGATTCCGAGCAGTGTATGCATAGATGAGGTATAAAGGTGCCATAGAATTTAAAAGAGGAGCAGAGAGCGGAAAAAAAAATGCTTCGGAGCCAAGCAAATTCCGAGTACTTATGTTAACAAAGGAATAGCAATATTTGAATAAAATTGATCTTCTAAAGAAGATGTGTTCTCTCTCTAATTCTTTTTTTTTTCTAAGTCTTTTTTTTTTCTCTCTAAGTGTCTCCCTTTTTTTTTCTAAGTCTTTTTTTTTTTCTCTCTAAGTGTCTCCCTTTTTTTTTCTAAGTCTCTCCTTCTCTTTGGGTTTTCTCTCCTTTTAAAGAAGAGAAGAAAATCCCCTTTTGCTCAAAACATGGAAAAGCTAAAGCACTAAAAAAATAAAGGAGCCATTAATTCAAATTAAAGTTTAAAAAAATAATCACCCACTACAAAAACTAATAATTATGTCACCACTAAACAAAAAAAAAATGATTATTAATAAATATACTACACTTGTAGATAATTTAATAAATAGATAATAAAATAATTTAAATTATAAGAAAATCATATAAACATTATTATTAATAAATAAATTATAAATTTAAGTATACTTATATAAATATCATATGATTAAATTATTATATTTACGAAAAATTTAATGACTAAATTAGTCAAATAATTTGTAAAAATTTAGAAAAATTATGTAAATAGTATATTAAGTAAAGAATATATTTCGAAATAAGGGCGAATGTTAATATAAATTATATTATATACGATGTAATTATTTAGTATCAAAATTTAAATTAATATAAATCATATATATATAACTTGAAATAATTTTTGCCATATTATGATAATAAATTATTTTATAAATAAAAAAATAAGCCGAATTTTTGCGTTAAATAAATAAATAAATATATACATATATAAGCAGCATATTGAAGCGCAGGTAGGTCAAAATTGGGTGTCAACAGCTGCCCCTTCTTTGCTCGGGAATGAAGGATGAATTGTCGAGCAAAGAACGTTGACTTAGTAGCCAATTTTGTCCGACCGAAGAAAAATTTCGGTAGGGCCAAGTAAAAGGAAAGAAAGTCATGTAGACGTTGCGACCGAAACTTCAGTTTCAAGTTGCCTACATATCTCGGGTTTCACGAGAATCAGGCCGCGTGTAGTTCTGGATTAGGGACGGACAAGATCCCTAAAATTTATAACACGAGGCTTGAATAAGGATGGGTAGCACGAATCGTCATGATTTGGGATGCATTATGAAAAATAAGCAGGTGGGGACATGGTTCGAAGGAGAATAGTAGGGAGGCACTATCATTCGCAGCTCATGATTTCTTCGGTATTCGCAAAAACAGCATGTGCATCAAAATACTTAGTAAAATAAACGGATGCGAAAATTAAACATGATGCAAGTTCCCTTTAGACAATGAAAGTTTGTTTAGAGATAATGGATGATGTCTTTAAACCATGATGTCTCGGGCCATGATACGCAAAATAAATTCCTTAGGCCATGAAATGATGTCTGTAGGCCATGGAAAATGACGCCTTTAGACTATGACGCCTTAGGACATGATACGCAGAAAAATAAATTCCCTAGGCCATGAAATGATGTCCGCAGGCCATGAAAATGACGCCTTTAGACTATGACTCCTGAGGGCATGATAAGCAGAAAATAAATTCCCTAGGCCATGAAATGATGTCCGCAGGCCATGAAAAATGATGCCTTTAGACTATGACGCCTGAGGGCATGATAAGCAGAAAATAAATTCCCTAGGCCATGATAAATGACGTCTGCAGGCCATGATAAATGACGCCTTTAGACTATGACGCCTTAGGGCATGATAAGCAGAAAATAAATTCCCTAGGCCATGAAATGATGTCCACAGGCCATGAAAATGATGCCTTTAGACTATGGCGCCTGAGGGCATGATAAGCAGAAAATAAATTCCCTAGGCCATGAAATGATGTCCGCAGGCCATGAAAAATGATGCCTTTAGACTATGACGCCTGAGGGCATGATAAGCTGTAAAGTAAATCCTCAGGCTATGAAATGATGTCTGCAGGCCATGAAACGATGCCTTTAGACTATGATGCCTTCGGACGAGTGGAAGAAATGCTTATTCAAAGAAAGTAAATTGTTTGAGGGTTTCAATAATTCAAATAAGAGCTCCAGGTTATTCGGGCTCAGATGCGAATAACTGATTCAAAATGCATAAGCGGGCTTAAAATGCAAACAACGGGCTTAAAATGCAAATATCGGGCTCAGATGCATACGTCAAAATGTATATCACAGGCTCGGATGCATATATGGATGTATATCAGGGCTCCAATGCATATGCAGAATGTATATCCGGGCTCAGATGCATACGTAAAAGTAAATACGGGCTCAAATGCATAGATAAAGTGTATATCACGGGCTCAAGATGCATACGTAAAAAATAAATTCGGGCTCAAATGCATACGTAAAGTCTATATCACGGGCTCAGAATGCATATGCAAAATGTATATCAAGGGCTCAAGATGCATACGTAAAAATAAATCTGGGCTCAAATGCATACGTAAAAATAAATCCGGGCTCAAAATGCATAAATTATATATCACGGGCTCAGAATGCATATGCAAAATGTATAACAAGGGCTCAAGATGCATACGTAAAAATAAATCCGGGCTCAAATGCATAAATTATATATCACGGGCTCAGAATGCATATGCAAAATAAATATCAAGGGCTCAAGATGCACACGTAAAAATAAATCCGGGCTCAAATGCATACGTAAAAATAAATCCGGGCTCAAAATGCATAAATTATATATCACGGGCTCAGAATGCATAAATAAATGTATATCCGGGCTCAAATGCATATGTAAAATGTATATTCGGGCTCAAATGCATATGTAAAAGTAAATTAGGGCTCAAATGCATACGTAAAAGTAAATACGGGCTCAAATGTATATATATATTATATATCAAGGGCTCATAATGTATATGCAAAATGTATATCGCGGGCTCAAATGCATATATAATGCGTATATCACGGGCTCAGAATGCATATGCAAAAATATATCAAGGGCTCAAATGCATATGCAAATATATATCACGGGCTCAAATGCATATGCAAATATATATCACTGGCTCAAATGCATATGCAAATATATATCACGAGCTCAAATGCATATGCAAATATATATCACGAGCTCAAATGCATATATAAAGCGTATATCACGGGCTCAGAATGCATATGCAAAAATATATCAAGGGCTCAAATGCATATGCAAATATATATCACGGGCTCAAATGCATATGCAAATATATATCACTGGCTCAAATGCATATGCAAATATATATCACGAGCTCAAATGCATATGCAAATATATATCACGAGCTCAAATGCATATATAAAGCGTATATCACGGGCTCAAATGCGAATAACGCGCTCAAAAGTGAAAAACTAAATAAATATATAACATAACGTATAACCAATCGTGGCTGAGATAATTTTGGAAGGGTAGTGTTTTACCCAAATGACGTAAAACGATAGGACTATGCTTGGCCCTTAAATTTGGAGTAAAGCTTAACCCATCTAAAATCGCAGGAATGAGAGTAGCACGATGATAATAGGAGAAAAGTAGCATAAGAATAACAAAGAGTCATAAGAGCTTGAAAAGGGCATGATATTAACTTGATTAAACGGCATGAGAACAACGCAATCGTAGCCTGCAAGCTCAAAAACTAGATAAAATGGTCAGTCAATAAGCATGGCGTAATTAACAATTAGTGTTTAATCAAATTAAAATTTAGGAGACAATGCTTAGCCTTTAAAAAATTTTTTAGGGTAATGCTTAACCCTAGGACAGTGCGTAGCCCTTGAACAAATAATTTAGGGTAATGCTTAACCCTAGGACAGTGCTTAGCCCTTGAACAAATAATTTAGGGTAATGCTTAACCCTAGGACAGTGCTTAGCCCTTGAACAAATAATTTAGGGTAATGCTTAACCCTAGGACAGTGCTTAGCCCTTGAACAAATAATTTAGGGTAATGCTTAACCCTAGGACAGTGCTTTGCCCTTGAACAAATAATTTAGGGTAATGCTTAACCCTAGGACAGTGCTTAGCCCTTGAACAAATAATTTAGGGTAATGCTTAACCCTAGGACAGTGCTTAGCCCTTGAAAAAAATAATTTAGGGTAATGCTTAACCCTAGGACAGTGCTTAGCCCTTGAACAAATAATTTTAGTAAATACCTTTGAAGATCCATATGGAATGATTGCAAATTTGGTGCCTGTTGCATCCTGCGTTTAAAGAAGAGATTATAAGATTAAAATGGGGAAGGTTGATTTGTGCCTATACTCGTCCATTGCTATCCCAATTTCATGAGCTTGATGATCAGACGGGATGTCACGTCCTTTCGGGAATCAGCTCCTCGGCTTGACTGAGTCTTGATGAAATTTTGAGATCTTTCTCAAAATTTCTGCCCCAGTTACATAGAAACGCTCGATCTATTGAATTTTTGAGGTCCTCTCAAAAATTCTGCCCCAGTGTAGACTTCTGTTGCAAATGACGCAAAGTTGTGAATTTTTGAGGTCCTCTCAAAAATTCTGCCCCAGTTGGAAAAGGAAAGGAGAAAGGAAATTTTATTGAGATATAGACCGAACCCCATAAGGGCGCCTACATATCCCTCTTAAACGGGAATCAGGTCCAACGTAGTTCAGAATACAAGGAACGAAAGGTTTTTTTTTTTTTTTAAAAAAAAGAATAGATAAAGTTGAGGATAATTTAGGGCATCAAGTTTTAACTCGGGTGGATCACCTTGGCATCAATTAGCGCTTGGATCATGTCTTTCAGTTGGATTATAGATTCACCCAAAGGAGTATACTGCTCAGATGAACTTGCTCGGGGTCTCGCGGGCTTGCGAGATTGTTGAATCAGAGGATTTTAAAAAAAATTGGTTGCCTTTGGAGTGTAGGTGGAGGAGGCAATTTGATTGGGATATGAGGAGAAAGAAAATTTATTTGATTGAGATCGAACCCAAAATGGGCTGCCTACGTATCCGAAAGGAATCAGGTCGGACGTAGTTCGCAATCTATGTGATGGATGACCGGAGCAGTCTCGATATAAATGGGCTTAGGGTACGATCTCTTGAAGCGTGAGACATGTTGGATGTAACTGTATGAGGTAAATAATGAAACATGGTGGGCGATTTTTTGCGGTATGGCTTGATTTGAATGAGTTGCATATGTATTATGCGAATGTTGATTTTGAGGAAGGGAGTAGGCATGACGAAGATTGTTTTGAGGATATAAGGTTGATGGTATGTCGGAGGAAAACTTATGAAAGTGATGCGAGGCTTGATAGAAGCATGATTTTAGGAAGGGGACCAAAATAATAAACAAAAAAAATTGAAGCATGACATGTAGTTGATGAAACAAACACATTAAATATATTTCACATGGTAAATAAAAAAAATTAAACACGTTTATACGTCTTCCTGATTTGGGGGCCTCTTTTATGCCAGAGGTAGGCCTAACGAGTTAAAGAGAACTTGTTATTAAATATCGTCATTTTGCTCCCAAAATAAACCCCCAAAAAATAAACTTTATTATTATATAAGATCACAAGAATTACAATAAAACAGTAAATCTTAAAAACATCTTCGTCTGCATCCAACTTCTTCGGATCTTCTGATACTTTGTCGAAATGGTGGCGATCTCCTAAATTCGACCACCAAGCTAACCATGCCGAATTTTGGATACGAAGTTGGGAGACTCATTGTGCCTGCAATAAAAGAAAGGTTAGGCTATCCTACCCACCCGGGAGCACAATGACGATATTTTAAACAAAATTATCTTAAGATGCACACAATTCATGAATCGTCTTTTATCGGGATTAAAACTGATCCCTTAAGACTTAGGGCAAGTTTCTATTTAATCTTGATGTACCATGGACGTCGCGATTTTTCTAAGTTTTAAAAGAAGTGCAAGCCTTGCTAAAGGAGTACACGGTCACGATCTAAGAGTAGAAGTGGGTATGACACGGTTCCCTCGAGCGGACAACTCGAGAGTGAGGAAGCTTATGACCGTCGACGCACCGCTGATCGACCAAATCACAAACAATCCTTGAGGTGTTTTAAACTGGTGAACGGCCGTGAAACCACGCAACCGTCATTGTGTGTGAAAGTGTGAAATTCCCAAGTGGGGGAAGTATGAGCGATATGTCAGATAAATAAAAGAAAATTACAACAATTTATTTATCGACAATTACATAAGAAATAATAAACAATAAGAAAACAAAGAAAACGGTTAGTAACTTCGTGATAAAGTCAAAAATAAGAAAATAAATCAAACACTTAGCAAGTTAACAGTTAATTAAACCCCATTTAAATAAACACGTAATGGTTAAAGCCTAATATCCCCAGCAGAGTCGCCATTCTGTCGCGCCCCATTTTTCCCCTCGCGGGCAAAAAGCGGGTTTCGACATCGAGGACTCTTAAGGGTGGAAAAGAAGAGTCGCCACCTAACGAATTAAGGTGCGTTAGGGCACCATTCTAAGCTAATTTATTACCTAAGTCAACCAGAGTTGGGTAAGGGCTTAAATTACCTCAAAAGGAAGGTGTTAGGCATCTTTCGAGGTCCACAAATGTGGTTCCCGGCCGTACTCATTTAATGGGGGTATTAACTAAGTGATCACATAAAGTCGATGAATTATTAAACATAAATAGAATACTAACTTAAATACTAAATTAGCAGAAACTAAAATATAAAACTTAGTGGGATCAGGTTTTGACAAGGCTGAAAACGGGCCCAATTCGATACTACTCCCTTCTATTCTATTTTTTAAAATCAAGATAGTTTGAAGAGAATAATATATATATATATGTATAACTTGAGAAAAAATCATTTTAAGAAAATCGTATATATTATATATTTTTAACAAAAATTTTTTTTTAGATGAAAATATATCAATATTTGAACATAACAATGATAATTTTAAAATATTTAAAGCTTCTTAGAAAAAATGAATTTAGAAAAGATGGGAGTAATAGGTTGCTTTGTATTTACAAAACAAATATGCGCTTCATATGTGAAATCAGCAATAGCCTGTCTGTTTCATCATCTCCCGTCTACCCACCTAGTTAATTATTATTGTTAAGCTTAAGCGATCTAGGTGGAAAAGACTAACGCCCTAACAAGTGTCTACCCGTCCCAATCCTAATATCCAAGAGGGGATGGACTACTAAATGGGATTTTGGGTTCTAAAATTCTTAGGCTTTGTTAAAGGACATTAATGTCAAACAAGTAAATTCAAACAAACAATTAACATTAGGGTTTCAAATAGGCCTCTTTATTAAACCTATGATCATGATTTCTAGTGAATGTAGCCATGTTAAAATTTATCCTAAAGCCATGATGTCTAGTGCGTGTAAAACCTACTCATTAAAATAATTCCAGCAACAAATCATCAAAAATTACCCAAGTAAATTAATGTTGTAAAGAATAAAATAATTTAGGCATGAAAATGTCACCCTAAATTCGCATGAAATAAATTGCTGCATTTTAAATTGAATTATTTAAGACCTATAGGCATGATTTCTATGTGCATCAAATCAAATTATTTTAATTCCTATAGGCATGATTTCTAATAAAACAAATAAGACGATAAAATAAACGCCCCGCCCCCAAACCCATTTTTACTATTATTATTGTTTATATTACAAATATTACAAAAGAACAAAATAGAATGAATAACTACGACATTAAAATAAATAACAATAAATAAATCCAGTAGCCTCCTTTCATCCTGGTAACTCTTTGATGAATGTCGGTATAAGACGATACCTGCTTAACGGTTAGTACAATCATAGATACAAGAATAATATTCGGATACTCTTAGTCATGAGTTTGACTAAACTTGGAAAAATCACATCAAGAGCAGATTAAACATACAGTCACGAGAAGAAAGCAATCAAAGAAATTAACATAGTAAATGATAATCTGATAAAGGTAAATAAACTAACCGACGAATGACAAAGTTGAAAGAAAAATCACGGATTAATAATGCAACAAAACGCCCTGATTAGTACCCGTCCTCAACGCGTTAAGATCATGAGAATCTCAAGGATTCCGAGCAGTGTATGCATAGATGAGGTATAAAGGTGCCATAGAATTTAAAAGAGGAGCAGAGAGCGGAAAAAAAAATGCTTCGGAGCCAAGCAAATTCCGAGTACTTATGTTAACAAAGGAATAGCAATATTTGAATAAAATTGATCTTCTAAAGAAGATGTGTTCTCTCTCTAATTCTTTTTTTTTTCTAAGTCTTTTTTTTTTCTCTCTAAGTGTCTCCCTTTTTTTTTCTAAGTCTTTTTTTTTTTCTCTCTAAGTGTCTCCCTTTTTTTTTCTAAGTCTCTCCTTCTCTTTGGGTTTTCTCTCCTTTTAAAGAAGAGAAGAAAATCCCCTTTTGCTCAAAACATGGAAAAGCTAAAGCACTAAAAAAATAAAGGAGCCATTAATTCAAATTAAAGTTTAAAAAAATAATCACCCACTACAAAAACTAATAATTATGTCACCACTAAACAAAAAAAAAATGATTATTAATAAATATACTACACTTGTAGATAATTTAATAAATAGATAATAAAATAATTTAAATTATAAGAAAATCATATAAACATTATTATTAATAAATAAATTATAAATTTAAGTATACTTATATAAACATCATATGATTAAATTATTATATTTACGAAAAATTTAATGACTAAATTAGTCAAATAATTTGTAAAAATTTAGAAAAATTATGTAAATAGTATATTAAGTAAAGAATATATTTCGAAATAAGGGCGAATGTTAATATAAATTATATTATATACGATGTAATTATTTAGTATCAAAATTTAAATTAATATAAATCATATATATATAACTTGAAATAATTTTTGCCATATTATGATAATAAATTATTTTATAAATAAAAAAATAAGCCGAATTTTTGCGTTAAATAAATAAATAAATATATACATATATAAGCAGCATATTGAAGCGCAGGTAGGTCAAAATTGGGTGTCAACAACTCAATTAAAAAAATAATTTCTCCGACCACAATAATTGTTAAAGACAGACACTACAATAAAAATTGAAGCTATGTTGCTTTCACCCTATCGTTATGTTGTTCTGTGAAAACTCGTTTAAGTGTCCTTATCATCACCATGATTTTCTGTAACACATACAGAAAATAATCAGGACTAACCACATAAAAAGGATTATACAATAATTTGTATTAAAAATAAATTCTGATATGAGGTTTGGAAAAGAAATACTGAATGCTGCCCATGAACTAATTTTTTTCAAAGTCAAAAATTCTGAAACGTGTCATTTAGAACTTAGAAGTCAGAATCTATCTTGATATGCACAAACAAGATTTTCATAACATGGAAAAACTTATGGAACGGATTAAGAGTAAGTACTATATAAGTCAAAAAAAATTATTACTCATTTTAAAGTTGAAATCTTTTTAATACTTAATTTGAAAAGAAACAAAAAGTACGGTAAATTTTGGACCACTCAATTTTTTTATAACAAGAATCACAAACTTCATTGAAGCTTACACAGACAGACCGTCAATACCGAGTAAGAATAATAATAAATTTCACACACAGAGGATGAAATTTCTCTTCCTACTTACTGACTAACTACTTTTCACTTGTTATTTGTTACACCCAATGAAAAAAATGAATGTAATCAACTGAACAAGACGAACTACACCGTATAAAATCACAGTCTAAAATCGTACCTTGTTATAGTTGTTCCAACTTTTTACGGAGAAGAAGTCTACACAAGAATCTTCAAGGGAACTCTTACAAGAATTGGAGAAGGAAGAAGAAGAAGTTTCTCTGTCTGTTGTTTGTTCTGTATCACGTTAGAAAACACAGAGGCATCACTCTTATTTAAAGAACTCAAGACACTGGTTCAGGAGGAGTCCTAATCATTGTGTTTTTTCATCCTTTAAATATAAATCAATATATAACAAATATATATATATATTCATTTATTATTTATATGGATCCGAATGGTTCCACATGGGTGACCCAAATCTAATTCCTTCTCTCTTATATATTAACTAGCGAATATTATAAATTTTTTGTCGGATAATCACATATACTAGAAGACATAAATTAAAGATATCATTTTTTTAAATTTAATGTTTGTGATTTTTATAAATATAATTAGGGTACTTCTCGTAATGAGATTTAGGATCATGATGTATAATCTCTTTCTCAACATATTTGTCTAAGCAATTATGAATTATTGTGATGAATTTGCAATTCAAAACATCCTAATTAAGTCGATTTAATTAGGTGCTTTACCAACAAAACTAAACACTAATAATTGCGCTTGATGATCAGATACAGATTGGGCTTAAGTAGTTGCATTTTAATTAATCTATATAATTAAAATTCTATAGCTAGGTATAATAATAAGGGAGAGACATTAATTAAAAATTACAAATGGTGAATGTACATGATCGTTTGTCACGTGATAGCCAATTATATTGAGAATTTGATCAGATTATTATTAAAAATTATTTTTGAGATGCGACCGACATGATAATTAGTCAAGTTTAACATATTATTAATATAGAAGTAAAATATATATACACAAACAAAACATGCTTTGACAATTGTGTTTCCTAGGTAGCTTGCACATCTTCTAATTTTACGTAATTGATATTACACTTTATGATTTGACTTATTCATTATTAATTTTTAAATATATTAATTTGCTAACTTAACTAATAAGATATAGGGCGTTGATTTAATTTTAATTTAATGGTTATTGATCGATTGACAATCGACTATTCGATATATATATAAAATATATACTTTGAAAGTAATTTAATTTTAAAAAATTAATTCATATAGAAAAATATTATTTAAATTCATTTAAAAAAATTCGCTCATTTTTTTAATTTGATATGAAACTCTTCATCAACTTATCAATTAATCAATAAAATCAATTAAAAATAAACAAAACTTAAAAAGCTCATCATTGGATTTGCTTATGTGAAGGCATGAAGCCAATGGGCCAAAACATGACTTTGCAATTTGAAATCTATATTATTGCTAGGCATGTGCATATAAATATTTTATTAGGAAAACTACACAAAATATTTCATAATAGTAAGTTAATTATTTTGATTTATTTTTTCATATTAATTTTATTAATATTTATTTGGAGTAAAATATTTATTCGAAATGTACGTTTACTTTGTTGCACGCTGAGTAGTGCTCTCTTTTTGTTATGAAATAATAAAGAAAGAACATGAATATTATAGAGAAAAAGAGAAGGAGAAAAATTCTTATTTCTCTTTATGGGATGAAATACAATGAAGGAGAACCCCTCTATTTATAGGGATAATTTCTCCTAACTTTTCTCCAAAAGATAGACTTTCACTATAATATAAACACATGTATCCACTACAATACAAATACCTTTACAGACATTCACTATAATAGAAATATGTTTATAACACTCCCCCTTGAATGTCTATTTAATAGATAATGTGCTTCGTTAAAACCTTACTAGAAAAAACCAAGTGGAAAAAAAATCTAGTGAAGGAAAAAGAGTACACATATCTAATAATACGCATTTTGGCTGCCTCATTAAAAACCTTATAAGAAAAACCCAGTGGGACAAAACCTCGCAAGGGAAAAAGAGTACAACACATATTAACTCCCCCTAATAAGAACATCCTTGAATCTTTGCATCCCGATCTTCTACACCATCTTCTTGAAAGTTGCAGTTGGTAGAGATTTGGTGAATAAATCAGCTACATTGTCACTTAAACGAATCTGTTGCACATTGATATCACCATTCTTTTGGAGCTCATGTGTGTAGAAAAACTTTGGCGAGATGTGCTTCGTTCTATCTTCTTTTATGAATCCTCCCTTTAGTTGTGCTATGCATACTGCACTATCTTCATACAAAATTGTGGGTACTTTGTCACATTTCAAATCACATTTTTCTCTAATGAGATGTATTATGGACCTCAACCACACACATTCTCGGTTTGCTTCATGAATAGCTATTATCTCAATATGATTTGATGAAGTAGCTACGAGAGACTGCTTTGTAGATCTCCAAGATATGACAGTGCCTCCACATATGAACACGTAGTCAGTTTGAGATCGAAATTTGTGTGGGTCAAATAAATACCCAGTATCAGCATAACCAACAAGATCGGGACTGCAATTGTTAGAATAATATAAGCTCATATCGGTAGTCCCTTTTAGATACCGGATTATGTGTTTGATCCCATTCCAATCTCTCCTAGTAGGAGTAGACTATATCTTCAGGACCAAGAATTTCCTCTTTCTTTTAAATCCTTCAAGGATTTTCATATATCTTTCAGTCTCTCTAGACATGAAAATAATTTCATTATGCGCATATCAAGTTTTTCATATATTGCCAGACTTATGAGGAACCTCAAAATAATTGCATCCACCACAAGAGGACATCTCCATATAATAATGTCAGAATTTATGAAAAATCTTTATGCCACAAGAATCCATTTATATCTACTGACATTATACTTGAATTGCGTATTTTTAATTGGCCAATCATTTATCTGTCCATACTTTTTGACAGATTTGAATACAAGATCCTCGTCAATATTTATAATATTGAGCGCTACATTATATCAAAGGTATCGTCGACGATCATTTTGATATCAGTTCCAATGCGACATAACTTATTGAGATCTCTTCATTTTTCGTCATTTTCAGGTACCTGAACCTTTGCCAAGGTTTTATGAAGTGTTATATTGTGGTGCTTTCTTAAAGCACTTGCCTTATCATTATGACCATCTTAATCATTTGCTCCTCTCTTTCTTCAAGGAGTTCTACATTTGGAACCGTTTGGTCTATCACGCTTCAGACGTCTCATAGACCCCGTCCTTCAAGGACCTTTCGTTGGAGCATTTGCAACTGAATTATAAAATAGAGTTAGCAAATATATCTGGCAATTGATTTGCAATATTTTGCAAGTGAATTATCTATTGAACTTTAAGTTTACTTTTTTTTTCCGAGGATCTAGATAATTCATCCCACACTCAATTTTCAGTTGCTAATCACTTCTCCCCCTAATGTTAGAAAAACTAACATTTACTCCCCAAGCTCATTTGGGGACCCATCTTTGTGCGTTGTGGTGGAGCAATTGAATCATAAATCGCACATTCAAATTTTTAGATGGAATTATTTGGTTCTTGACCCTGAACCAATTGTGATAGGGGAACCTTGCTGGCTTGATGCATTCAGGTGTTGCTATATGTTAAATAAACATATCTCATACCAAATTTTATTTGGGAGTTTTATTCTCATAACCAATAATTTAGCTATAATTGTAGGCATACAATTTTTGCTAAACCAGCATAGATATGAATTAGCATTATCAACATGATTGTATAATTTGGAACTATGTTCTTAATTTAATAATTCGAGCAACAACCTTACAAAAATCAATTGCAAGTTGATATCAAAACACATGTGACCATACCATAGATGCATGTATTAGCAAACGGTTCACATGGTAGGTGAATGAGACCATATTCACCCTTTTATAAGTTCCAAAATTTCAAGGAATATAATTCCAATCTTAACTGATCAAGATCATTCTATCATGAGAACAAGCAACACAAGAGAATTCTTGAAGAATCTTTTATTTCTTCAACATATAGCCACGTGAATTTTTAATTATTTTTGCATCACATTTGAACCGGGATGGCCAACCAATTATGCCAACTTATTTCAGTAAACTTTTAGTTTACTTTCGTATGTGATTTCATCATCATACCCATATTTATGTACTACAAATAAAAAAAATCGGCGGGTAATCTTTTACATAAATATTCATAATCCGCTTCAATTGTAGTAACATGAAAATATTAGATCTTCCCATAATTTATAGTCTCATTTTTTTTCAATGTCCTTGAAACTTATAAGTTTCCTTTTGAGACTTACTACAATAATTTCATTCCTTCAGGTAGTAATACATTAGCTCTTCCGGAGCTCTCAATTAATTTTGTATACTACCACATATTCAATCACATCAACATCATTAATAGTTTCTCCACATAGTTTCAACTTAGAAACAATTTTGAATGTTGATGAGATATACTCATGAACAGACTTATAGTCTTGATGGATCCAATCATATCGTGACTTTGGGTGGATGACCATCTTCAGGTGGTCATACCTTTCTTTTAGGATATTCCACAAAACAAGTGGATCCTTAATCATGAGATATTCAATTTTAAGAATTTCGTCAAGATGATGACGCAAGAATATCATAGCCTGAGCACGATATTGATTTGATGCTTTGTTTTCACTTTTAATGGTGTCTCCAAGACCCATTGCATCTATATGAATTTCAGCATCCAACACCCATGAAAGGTAGTTCTTGCCAGAACTTTGAAGGGCAACGAAATCAAGTTTCGTAAGGTTAGCGAAAAAAAAATAATACCTTGGCTTTCAAATTTTGAGACGAGTCGTAAAGCAACAATATCACCAAAGGAATATCATTCCTGTGGTTAAGTTATACATCTTTCAAAAAAAAATTTTTTTAATTTTTCTTACCTCAGATCTTTCAAAGTGAGTGTTCAAGGCAGAGACTCGTGTTGATAACGTGTTATGAAATAATAAAGAAAGAACAAGAATATTATAGAGAAAGAGAGAAGGAGAGAAGTTCTTATTTCTCTTGATGGGATGAAATACAATGAAGGAGAACCCATCTATTTATAGGGATAATTTCTCCTAATTTTTCTCCAAAAGATAGACTTTCACTATAATATAAACACTGTATCCACTACAATACAAATACCTTTATAGACATTCACTATAATATAAATATGTTTATAACACTTTTTTTTTTCATTTATTGCTTTTGTCCTTCAATTTATTATTTTTGTCATTTCATTTATTGCTTTGTTCTTTTCTCATTTATTATTTTTATCATTTCGGCTCTTTTTATGCTTTATTATTTGATAACATTTTTTATTGTTTATTTCCTTATTTTTTATTTTCTTTATTTTATCTATTTTTTCTGTTGATTCTTTTTTTTAAGCTTATCTTTTTTAATTTTTTGTCCATTTCTATATTTTTATCTTCTAAAAAATAACAATAAATAAAAAATGAACTAACTATTCTCTTGATTAGACTATATTTTTTTCTTTTTGTTGTCTTTTTTTATTTCTCTTGTTGGCTATTCTTTTTCTTTTTTTGGTAGCTTCTTTTTTGTTTTATTTTATCTTATTTTTTTAATTGTTTTACCCATTTTGTGATACCCTATCAATATATGATATATATAATGTGGATATCGTGAAGGACTGAAAAGTGCCTCATCAAAACAAACTTCATTATATATTATGATGGTATCATAGAAGACAGAGGAGTCTCACTGAAGGACTAAAGCAAATCTTGATGATACGATGCTAGTATAAAAATATACAATGATGGTATCACAGAGGACTGAGGAGTGTCTCACTGAAGAACTGAAGTAAATCTCAAAGATACCATGACAATATATAGATATACTATAATGGTATAAGTGAGGATTGAGACAGACCACAATGATACCATGACAATATATAAATATGTTGTGATGGTATCATTGAAAACTGAAACAGACCTCAACAATACCACAATATTATATAGGTATACTGTGATGGTATCATGGAGGGCTGAAGAGTGTCTCATTGAAGAACTGAAACAGACCTCAATGAAACCATGACAATATATAGATATACTGTGATGATATCATGGAGGACTGAGGAATCTCACTGAAGGACCGAAGCAAACCTCAATGATACTATACCGATATATGAATATATTGTGATGGTATCATATAGGACTGGGAAGTACTTTACAGAAGGAATGAAACAAATCTCAATGATACCATGACAGTATATAGACATACTGTCATGGTATCATTGAAGAATGAGAAGTTTCTCACTGAAAGACCGAACCAGATCTTAATGATATTATGCAAGTATATAGATAATATTGTGATGGTATTATTGAAGACTGAGAAGTTTCTCACTGAAAGAACGAAACAGACTTTAATGATATCATACTAGTATATAGATATATTGTGATGGTATCATTAAGGATTGAAGCATACTTGAATGATATCATGACATTATATAGATATATTATGATGGTATCATTGAGGACCGAGGAGTGTCTCACTGAAGGACTGAAGTAGACTTAAATGATACCATGACAATAGATAGATATACAGTGATAGTATCATTGAGGACTAGGCAGATCTAAATGACACCATGACAATACATAGTCATATTATGCTGTTATCATTAAGGATTGAGGATTTTCTCACTAAAGGACTAAAGCTGACCTAAATAATTCCATGCTAGTATATAGATATATTGTGATGATAACATAGAGTACTGAAAAGTGATTCATTGAAAGATTGAAGTAGTCCTCCATGATATCATCACAGTATATAGATATACTGTGAGGGTATCATGGAGGACTGAAGAGTATTCATTGGAGGACTAGAGGATACCTCAAAGAAATCAAAAATTTTAAGAAAAAATAAAGAAAAAATAAAAAATAAATAAACGAATTAGATTAAAAATACTTTGAAAAAGAGAAATAAATAAGATGAAAAAAGAAAAGAATAAAGAAAAAATGAGGCAAAAAAAGGAGTAGAGAAATAAAAAGATTTGAAAAATGAAAAAAAGGAGCCAAATTTGAGTATGAAATTAGATTATGGTGAAAAAAAAACAAGAATAACGATTTGAAAAAAAAAATTAAAAATATATTGTTTTATTAATTTTGATTTTAATAAATAAGCTAGTGATTTTCATTTTTTTGTAAATTACTTCTTGTTGTAATCAAGTTATTTAATTTTTCTAGTCTAAATATAGTTAGCTGCTGTATTTATTTATTTTATTAAAAAAGTAAAACAAAAAGACAAAGAAAAAATCAAAAAATAGTAACAAAAATTTAAATTAACTTAAAAAAGAATAAATTAAAGAAAGAAAAAGAAAAAAAATAAAGTAATACCATGATAATGACCTGACAGCTAAGAGACAAAAAAAAAGTGCAACGTTGACATGAAAAAGAACAAAGAAAATGGGGCATTTTGTGTAATTATTTTGGGGGCCATCAAAATAAAGTGACATTCTCATGTAAATATTTAAATTTTTATGAGCAACTATGCAAGTTTTCCTTAATAATTTGGTCTAAAAATAATCAACTATGTAAGTTTTCCTTAATAAGTTGGTCCAAAAATGCCCCTTTGGATCGAAAATACCTTTTTTCTAATAAACATATTATTTCTTTTCTTTTTAAATACATTCTTTTTCTAATAAAAAATATTATTTTTACGAACCCTTCTTTTATTTCTTTTCTTTTAAAATTTCTTTAACTAATTAAAAAAAGAGAAATAATCTTTTTCTTCTTAATCTCATTTATCAATTAAAATAGAATATATATACATATATATATATATATACACACACATATATCATAGCAACCTCACCATTAAGTTTTATTTAAATGAAAATTAAAAAATTCTCTAATAAAATAAAAAAATATTTTTATTTCTTAATCTTTTTTTCGAATTAAAGTAGGATAAATATTTGCTAATATATTTTTTGATTTTAAAGTTAAAATGAAAAAAAAAGGATCAACAATAATTCTATCGGGCGATATTTTAAAGATACTTTGTAATTTAAAGAAATGTAATAAATTTTTTATTTTATGACATTATTATTATTTTATCTTAACTTTAAAAGAAAGGATTATATTAGCAAATATTTATTTTTTATCAATTCAGAAAAAATTTAAGAAATAAAAATATTTTCTATTTTATTAGAATCTTTTTTAGCGTTATCTTAATAAAAATTAACAATGAATTATTGTTATTTTATATATAAAAAGAATTAATGATGAGTTGCAATATTTTTATTAGGAAAGTAATGTGTTTAAATAAATATAGTTATTAGAAAAATGATGTTTTTAGATCAAACTATTAATAGTATGAATATTTTAAACCAAACTATTAACAAAGGTCATTTTTATTTAATTTCACATAATTTAAGAATATTTTTTTTACTATTTTTCCCTCTTTAATTGAAACAAATAGGAACCACCCTTGTCCTTTTTCTTCTTTTTCTAATTCGTTTTTTATTAAAAACTTTTACTCCGTGTTACTATCTGCTTTAGGCGACTTTACCTCCAAGGTGCTCCATGTAAGACTCATTTAGTAAGGAACGCTCTCTATTAAAATGTCTTTTTTTTCTCTTCATATTTTAAATTTGAACTCAAAATTTTTAATCACCAATAAAAAAAACCCATCACAACTCTTTAGTAGTCACTAGATGTCGTCCTTTATATATACGAAGAGGCTTTAGTTTAAAATAATGGGTCTTACTAAATTATTTTTTTCTAAAAAAATAGATAAATATATTTTTAGGTAAATTAGAGGTTCGGCAGGACGAATGAAATTATGAAATATATATATATATATATATATTTTTAAAAAAAAAAAAGAAAGAAAATTTTCTTGGGAAGGTGTTTTGTTGTTTCTTCTTCAATACAATAAAAAATACAATTTTTTCATATAATAAGTATACTTTATAAATAAACTATTTTAAAGTGACCGGCCTGTTTGACAATGTCAAGGGACATAACAATGAAACATGAATACTTTGTGTTTTTAGTCTTTACTCACCGTACTATAATATTAAAAAAGAATTGATTATATTAATAATAAATAATAGAAATGTGTAGGAAACATGCATAAAACAAACTTTTAAGTTGTGTATGACAATGACAATTAGAGAAATTAATAGAGTAGAAATGCGTTATTATAATTTATTTGCACACAAAAATGGATTTTTGGTTAATTAGCTATACATATTGCATCTTAGATCGATGTTCTTAAAACTCACATTAGTTAAATAGTAATCTCTACGTACATCTACTAATTTAGCTTCTCCATGAGAATATTTCTTGATAAATGCATTAATTCAATTCAATGTAGATTCTTTTTTTGTTTTTTGTTTTATGTACAAGTTGATAGAAATGGAGATGCAATTCCTTGGTAGTAGATAAAATATTATGTCTATTTCAGCCTCTTATTGGTTAAATTAAAATATAAGTTAGCTAGGTTTTTACATATTTCAAGAACAAGCTAGGTGTTAATATTATCAATTATTGATTCTTTTTATTATGTCGATGACAGCGATATCCCAAGAAAAATGATATGTATATATTTATCACAATATTATTAAAAAGAAAAGAAATATCGTATATAATTCCAAAGTTGTCTTCATCAGCAATAATTACAAGTCCATCTTCACAATTATAAAACAAACAAATAAATCCAATCTTGAGGAATAGACTGGGTAAGAGTTGATTATTTATTTAATTATTTATGTACTTGTATGTTTTGACATTAATTTGGTTATTTTGACGTATTATTTATTTGTACACAATTAATAAGCAATTCAAACTTAGGCAGGGCACGCAATCAAGCCTCATTTTCAAATACTAGACTTGTTTATGTTCATGTCATGTCTTGACGTCGATCAAATGATAAATACGCTACCGTCCTATAATTAGTATAGTATAATAGAATAATCAATTAAAAATAAATTTTATATTCAAAATAAGTAATGATTATTTGATAGAATGTACAAGAATAATGCCAAATATAATATATTAGTTATGTTTGCATTTAATTATGCTGAAAATTATTTCTATGCATTATTTTATTTGATATATTAAAATAACATGCATCATATAATTTCTAAAATTATTCATTTACAAAATTATCCTCCACAAATATAGTGAAAAAAATTTAAAGAAATAATTATATCTTTAATCATATTAATAATATATGCATTAAAAATATACTCAATATTAGTAAAAATAAAATATATAATTAATATTAAAATTACTAATATATAAATTAAGAAACTACATCAAATAAAACATTAATAATATATAAAACGAATGCAAATATAATTTTTGTACTGCAAACTATCAGACGATCCGTTACAATTTCAAATTGCCACAAACAGTTTCAAAGCAACGGTTATCGAAAAGAGTTCTCGTACCTAGTTCAGGAAGCCACCGAAAGGTGACATAATTTTTTCATTTATTTATTTATTAAGTAATAGAATAAAAGCAATAAATATAAGAAGAAAAAAAAAGGAAATTACAAGGAGGGACCCCACATTGTCGTCTAGTGATGAATCATCATCACTTCCTAAAAAAGTATGAAAAAGCAGTAACTGAAAACTCTGAAAAGGGTGCCCTTTTTTTCTCTAAAGTATATATAATGATTTTTGTTTTTAATAGAGGCACCAAATTCCCACAACTCACATGCAATTCAATAATGTACGACTCACTATGTACTCCCAACTATAATTTTTTGTACGTATTACTTGAGTAACCATTCCTTTATGTTAACCCCCTCCACAAAAAAAAAAATAAAAAATTATAAAGAAAATGGTCTTTAAAAGACCATATTGCCACTCTCTTTTTAAATTATGGCTTTGACTAGTTCGGCCAAATTGAATTTATAGAATTACGTATATTAAAAGGTGATTTGCACAAATAAATGTTTTGGTGCTATCCTTAAAATTTGACTTTCGAATATAAAAGTTTTGTAAAAATAGATTCAGGACCAGTATTATATGGCAAAATTATGCTAAATCACACCACTTTTAAATTGATGACAAAATTTTCCCTACCCAAAAATTTACTTGATTCGCCGGTATTTGTAGCCAAATTCTAACAATCAACTAGAATTTGGCCACAAAGCTTGATGAATTTCAACTGAGGGACAAAACTAGTATTGCCACAAATCTTGACGGATTGCCAGGCCGATCAAGGTCTTAACGGACTGTTAGAATTTGGTCATATATCATGACAATTGGCAGATTTGTCGGCTGCTACAATTTGGTCACACTCATTACACATAGTCAAAATTTATCTATAAATCATAGAGATCTCCATAACTTACTGTGAATAAATGTCACCAATATGTTTTTACTTCAAAATTGGTTCATATCAACTATAAATAATTTCAAATTTGATAGATAAAATTCTAGTGCCAACAATTTCAAATTGTTAGACTCGATCCAAACCTTCAATATTCAAACTCAACAAAATCCAACAACAATGTTGTACGGGGTAAAAACTGGACTAGACATGTGGACGAATTAGAAAATGACATGTGAAAGACAGGATAGATCAGGTATGACTAGGCAGCAATAAGCATAAAGTATATTCTATTAAACACGACCGAGAGAAGCAGATGTATTCATATGAGATCTAGATTCGAGACATCTGAGATCGGTGTCATACCAGTGAGCTTTCCTAGCTCCACAACCATGAGATCGGACACTAGGTTGTCATTGGATAAGATAAGAGCAAGACTCAACTTTTTCCTGCGATCTTCTGGAGTCCTTACATAATGAAAGCAGATGAGCGTAAATGAGAGTCTCTATGGGGGGCGAGATATGCAAATAATGCTCCCTAGGGTTTATGTCTTAATAGTTTTCTATTTGCTTATTGTAGGACATTTATTTTTTATCCATTCACTAACATTCTACTCCAACTTTGTAATCGCAAGCTCAATTGCTTCAAAATAAAACTGCTCATAGCTTTTCTGGTGAAGTTCCCAACTATCAACATCTGAATTCAAGCTTAATTAATTTACTAATCTTGTTATTTATATTTCATTCTTTATTTGTTATTCACTTTGTTATCATATACACATTATCAACAGCAAGTTAGAACAAAAATACTTCATTCTTTGGTCACTTCAGTCTACATGCCCTTGAGCCATGTCTTTAAATTTTAGTGTACTCTTCTAAAGGTAAACATTTTAAGGCCCATCGTAGGGACAAGACAATTGTAGTATTATTTTGGCCTACTAATTCTCTCCTAACTTACATTAGATTTTGTTTTGCAAGAGAATTCATCAACTATGACTCTTAATGAAAGAAACGTTCAATCCGCTGGTAACCAAGGTAATATTAGCTTACCTTCGAATAGTGAGGAATGTCGCTCGATTTTTATGGGGATTTGCAGACTGGTAACCAAACACGGAACGGAGATGGAGACATTGATCCCATTCACAGGGGATGGCAAGACTAGTGGGTTGTAAGGAGTTAGACTCCTAATGACTTGTCCAATGAAGAAAATAATGACAATGATCAAAATTAGGGAACGACTCGAATCTGTCGAAATTAGTAAAAATCCCAATGTCACAACAAATGGAGATAATGATGCATCTTTCACGTCATGACCGAATGATTACCTAGTTACACCAAAGAGTGATAGGGTACTCCAATAATCCAATCCCATGGATTGCAATGATATCAAATGTTATTCCGGTCCAAAGAACTTCTAGCAATGTTCAAAATGTTTAGGGGACCGATTTACAATGGCACAACAATAGAGATGATGGCTTCGAAAGTGGAAATATTTGAATGAATCCTTTTAGAGATGAATTTATGAAGTGTGTAAAAGAGATTCACTCTCAGATGGAATAAATCCGGAGAGCACCTTTGATCCTTAAAGGACCAGACTCAAAAGAAATATATCTAGTTTCAAGCATTGCACTGATATTGATCCCAAAAAGGTTCAAAATGTTGGATATTTTCAAATACGACAAAACCATAGATCCCCCAGGAACACATAACGACTTATACCACCACTATCAAATTGAATGACTTAATGCTAGATGAAACTGAGTCGATCTTGATAAAGAAGTTCAGTGAGACGCTCACTAAGGGGGACATGACATTGTTTCTCATTTATCAAAATACTTTATCGATTCTTTTGTGATGCTTGCAAATGCTTTTACCAAATCTCATGTCGGATACCGAAAGGTGCAAACTCGAAAAGCAGACATCTTCAAGATAAAGAAAGATAGCTTGGAGCTAATTAGAGAAAACGTGGTTAGGTTCCAAAGAAAAAGAATGGTGTAGCCTTTGGTACCCGATAAGCGTATGGCAGATGCTTTCGCTAAGGGTCTCAACCCGTTAAGCTCGAACACCTCATGGAAGTAGAAAGAGAGCATATTGGAGTTATCATCGGTAACATGGAAGGATGTTCACAACTGGTATACTTCAAAAGTTTGGATTGATTATGATCAGTTAAACCCTTCAATATCTCCTGCAATGATAAATTAGAGTTGGCTCCCCAATAGATCAAGGAAAAATTTTAACTTCAGCCAAAGGTCTTCGAGGAGTCGGTATGATCCTTACCGGTCATTAACAAGACAAGGATTAGGAGGCCGGAGCAAGCTTATAATAGCAGGGAATTGCAAAATAAAGATCTACCAAAGGGAGCGGAGGTTTTGAGAATCTCAAAGTATAATTTTAACGTCAAACGCACTGAGTTAGTTTCGTCCATGAAAAATATTATGGAAAACAGATGGCTTAAGTAAATCTGGTTAGACCCCAATATGAGGGATGCAAGTCTGTGGTGTGACTTTCATGGAACGCATGGTTATAAAAATGGGAATTGTAGACAATACCCGGAGGAAGTGGCCTATCTGCTCAAAATGGATCTTAATCCTTAAATGATCAAGACAAGAACAACTATGGAAGGGCCCGATATGGGGGAGAGCAGCTCAAGCCTGTTTCTCCACAACATATCGCGAATATAATCTTCGAAAGGAAAAACGTCGGTGAGGTATCGTACTAGCAACAAAAAAGATGAAGGCATCAATTATACATGAGAACAAGGATGAGAGGTCCTAAATAGTGACATGAACACCTTCAATGATAAGGAAGCAAATAGACTTTCCCTTTCTCACAAAGACATTTTGGTGAGATATCTAAAAATATTAGATTTAAAATTAAATGTGTGTTAATTGATCTAGGTAATTTGGTGAACATCATCCAACTTGGGGTCCTCGAGCAAATAAAGTTGGTTGAGAAGATAATTTTGGTCATAAAATTATTGGCCGGTGATGTGCTGTGAGTTTAAAGTACTTTCAACGCTTAAAACTGAAAACATACAATAGACGTAGGAGTATTTATATGAATATGAGGTGTTTATATTTTGTTTTCAGGAAAAATAAGTATTGGAGCAAAAATGTGCAAAAGATGCAGAAAAGTGCAGAAAAACAGCCAAGTACTGATCTCAGTACGAGCCGTACCTAGATTGTACGAGTCATACTGTAGACTCGTGGAAAAGCTCAGAAGGCTGGAACAATGTAAAGGCAAAGTACGACTCTCAGTACGAGCCATACCAAGCTGGTACGAGCTGTAACTAGAGTCGTGAAATATTTCAGAGTTATTTGCATAAGAAGTCTCCTGGTATAGATAACACCTATGGATTATTGTATCTACCTACGAACCATACCAGGAGCCGTGGGAAGCTTCAGGGATTTTTGGACTTGACAGAATTCATGATGCAACAAGTTGCTACGAGTTGTAGGAGCAAGGTACGAGGTGTACCAAGACACTCGTAGAAAACTTCAGAAGATTTCAAAGTTCTCAGAGCTAAACCACAATTGGATTGTACAACTCGTGGGATCATGTTACGAGTCATAACAGATGCCAACACTTATCCAATTCTGCAGAAGTCAAGAAATGTAAGAGAGCAAGGCACGACCTGTACAATCTTGTTATGGGTTGAATGATGAGTCATAGGATGTGTCTGCACCAGATTTGGTTATTTTCCTGTTAACTTAGGAAAATAATTTTATTATTTGTATAAATACGTTTTATGTTTCTTTTAGGTTAGAAGAGGTCAGAATTAGTTGATTTTCAATTGTTATCAAGTTTGTAATTAGTTTTTGACAACATTGGAGAGCAATTCTTGAGATTTAAAACTTGGATTTCTCAATTGTTCTTGATTTTGTTCATCATATTCTATTGCAATATTCACAACAGATTTTCTTTCAATCATCGTTGTAAGTATTTAATTATGTGTTTGTTTATAAATACTAATTACAATCTTAAAATCATGAGGGGATAAAACCTCTATAACTAGGATTATGGGAACCATGATGGATTAACGAACCAGGGTTACACAAAGTGATTCGAAACCAATGCTAAACGCTTGTATTGTATTATTGTCGACTTTAATGTTTCTTAATGAAGCGCAACGTTAAAAATTGCCGAATTCTTTACTTGCTTGAACCTAGAGAGGTAAAGATTAGAAAAAGAGAATTACGTCAAAGCCTTGATTTTTATGATCATTATATAACTTGAGCTGCGGTCGGAGGATAGCTAATTTGGAATAAAGTAATAGGTTAATTTAAAATCGCTCACCTAACTCGGTGATTGAGTATAGTCATCCAATAGGGACAAATCAGTTGTTTGGATGAACACTAATTATCAGTTGTATAAGTAAGCATTGAGATTGATCACGAGTGTAAAGCTGAAGTAGTTACGAACCCATGGGGAACACTTACCCTAGTTAATTACAAATCTTGATTAACAACACTTGATTTTCACGCTTGTTTTATAATTGTTTCTCTATAAACCCCTCAATTCGGAGATAACCCACCAAAAATCTTAAATACCGGCATTAGTCTAGTTCTTATCATATTCCATGTGGGTTTAATCCCAACCCGTTTGTTGGGTTCTTTATTGATAACATCCACTTCATACTTTATCACGAGTGTGAGTTTGCGCATCATCAAAAAGTGGCGTCGTTGTGGGGGAATATGGCTAAGATTAGATCAATTGCTTGTATTTAACTTTTGATTGTTATTTCCTCATTTACACTTTTTTAATTTTTTTGACACCCACAAGTTGTCTCTTAGTGAAGGCCAAGTACTCGACGTAGTGGAAACCCCCTGATTCCTTTCGATCTTGAAATTTAAAAACACTGCGAAGGATGAAGAACCAAGAGCAGTGAGATGCCCGTCTTGCTGAAGAAGCTACGCAAGTTGAGCTAGCTCGACAAGCTGCACTTCAGGAAGCCGATGATGCTAGAGATGAAGTTGTGAAAGTTGGTTGCCATGGAAGGGGCAACAGAGGCCAGAGATATTCCCCTCAATTCTTTGATGAGGATGATCCAGATATTGATGAAGTCGGGTCAACCGGAGCTATCGTATCACCACCTTTGCTTGCTGGGGAAAAGTTTGACATCAATAGCACCATGATACAGTTACTGAATATGAAAGGAGTGTTTAGTGGTCATGCAGCTGATGATACCAACCTGGATATAATGAACTTTGTTGGTATATACAAGGCGTACAGGTTGTCATTGTTAGTCAGGATGCGATAAGGTTGAGACTCTTCCCATTCTCTCTATCTGGGGAAGCCACTTTATGGTTATCGGAGTTGCCCAACAACTCCATTACCAACTGGAGGGAGCTCAAACAATCTTTTCTAGAGAGATTCTTCCTACCCTCCAGGATTCTACAACTTAAGGATGAGATCTATAATTTCCGACAACTGAAAATGGAGGAACTGCATGAAACCTGGTTAAGATTTAAGAATAAGTTGACCAAGTGCCCAAGTCAAAAAATTACTGATGACCGTTTGTTGGAGATTTTCTATAGATCATTGAACAATAATACTAAAGTTGTAGCAGACACTATGGCGGGAAGAGCACTGATGAGTCACACCTGGGAGCAAGCTACCACTATTCTTGACAGAGTGACCAATGCTAACAGGGCATGGCACACCCGGGAAGCGGAAGCAGCTGCTGGTACATATGTTGTTGATATGACTGCAGACTAATGAAAGAAAGAGGAAGAACATGATTAGGAATTGGCCCACATGCGTACATCATTGGACCTGCTCACAAAGCATATCATGGGTGATGGGGCCAAAAAAAGTTAATGTAGTGGGAACACAGGGACAGGAACCAGGGCCAGAGCGTTCAGATTCCAAGGAGGAGGCAAACTTCTTGGACAACCAGGTGGCGGGTTTTCGGGCCAACGCCCAAGGACCTAGACAAGACACTTGGATCCAAGGTTCTGGAAATCAAGTCAGAACCAATATCGAGACAACTACAAACCAAATGGGTAAAGAGACAGAAGCCGAGGTCATGAGCGAGAGGTAATATGGAGAAGGAATGATGATTACCGTAATGACTTAGCAGGATTGTACGTGCCTCCTAATGTATGTGAGGAGGAATCTGGATAGTCAAAGTTGGAGAGCATGATGGCTGAGATGCTCAAGAAGGTGAGATCCACTGAGGAGCAGTTGAAAGACATTCGTGGAGATATATCTGGCATGAGTCGGAGAGTCCAGCCACATGCCACGACCATCAAGCAAATAAAGCAGCAGCTTGGTCAACTGTAGGCATCCCTGAACCCTAGGCAAAAGGGAACACTACCTGGCAACATAGTCCAAAATTTGAAGAATGAAAGTCACTGTATGGCTGTGATGACTAGGAGTGGAAAGACCACAATTGACACCTCTTTGCTGGTTGTAGTATAAATGTAAAGGAAGATAGAGAGCGTAATTGATGATGATGACGACATTGCTGAGCAAGAACTTAAGGAAGAAGCTGAGTTTACTGAGGCTCCAGTTGTTTAGAAAGAGCCTAAAGCTGAACAAGGAAAGAAATAAGGGGCCATATAGATTTACAATGCTATCCCATGACCACCACCTCTATTCCCTCAAATAATGAAGAAGAAAGCGGAAGATGGTAAGTTTCAGAAATTCCTATCTATGCTGAAATAATTATCTGTAAACATACCACTGGTCTAGGCATTGGAGCAGATGACGGGATATGACAAGTTTATGAAGGACCTTGTTACCAAGAAAAGGTCCGTGAGCTATGAGCCTATGGGTAGCATACATCATTGTAGCACCATAGCCTCAGGGGTCCTTGTCTAGAAAAAGGAGGATCCAGGTGCCTTCACCATTCCATTTACTATTTGTGATGTTGAGTTTGCGAAAGCACTCTGGGACTTGAGAGAAAGCATCAATCTGATGCCATTAGTTGTGTTCAAGCAGCTAGGCTTGGGAACCCCCACACTGACTATTATACGACTAGTGATGGCCGATCGAATTATGAAGAATCCTGTGAGAATCCTGTTTGATGTGCTTGTAAAGGTGGGAAGATTCATATTCCCGGCAGACTTCGTGATCCTAGATTGCGAGGTTGACTTTGAGGTCCCCATCATTTTGGGGCGACCATTCCTCGCCACTAGGAGGGCTTTAGTAGATGTGGAGGCTGGGCAACTGAAATTCAGGCTTAATAAAGAGGAGGTCACCTTCAATGTCTGCCAGTCAATGAAGCAACCAAAAGATTTTAGAGTGGTCTCAGCAATCGAGGACGAGTCTGAGTATTCAAGAGACTTGCATCGTGCCATGATGTTAAATTAGGTGCTTCTTGGGAGGCAACCCATGAGGTGGTTTGGTGAATTATGAGTAACTGAACCACCTGCGTCGTGCCGCGATATTAAATCAAGCGCTTCTTAGGAGGCAACTCAAGTTTATTGACTTATATGTGCTTAGTGTGCCAGTGAAACAAAAACAGGTTGTAGAAAAATTGCAGTTCAGACTGGTACTACGAGCCTCAGTACGACTCATATGAGCATTGTACGGGCAGTAATATGAGTCGTGCTGAGGAGCAGAGATATGACCTAGTGCATGAATTCGTGTTACAGTTGGTCCTACAACTTGTAACTCCATTGTACGGGTCGTAGTACTCACTGTATCTATGAACTATGCTAAGTATGGAACTCCAGTTTAGAGTGACCTATGAGTCGTGGTACGGTTCATACCTTCATGGTACAAGTCCTATTAAGTTCTCATAAGTCCACAAGTAAGTTTCCTAAACCTCTGCTACGAGTCCAAGGGACGAGTTGTAGGTCCTTCCTACCACTCGTGGTATGAGTCATGACAGGCCAAATCACTTAAATCGACCCGACAGACCCAATTTTTTTAAAAATTGCCCTAAAACTATTTAGACTACAAAATATTTAGATCCTTCTCCCACGCACTCAAAACCTCAACTTACGAACACTTCCACGCTTCCTTCACACCCGTAACTCAAGAACAAAATTGATTGAGCAAGATTTTTGCTCGATTAAGATTGCTCAAATCAAAGTCTGACCCAAAGCACTGAAACATGCATGAAGTAAGCAAGATTTTACAACATTCAAGTAAGTAATTATGCTTTGAAGTTGGGTAAAAAGATCCTCGTGTCTATGTAAACTTTCTTAAACAGCTGAGCGTCCTCAAAAAGCATGAAAATCGATGAGGATAATGAACAGTATGGTGTTGAATGGTTGTATTGACTGGATAGGATTCGGGCATGCTTAAAACTGAATTTAAATTGCTATTAACTGAATTATGGTTTTTGAATCAAAAAGGGAGGAATTGGTAGTTAAAAATTTGTGAAAAATGCTTGCCTAGAATTGGGGAATTCTAAGTACCCAACACAAATTGAATTTACCTGCAAAACTAACATGTACAAAGGCAAGGACAGGCTTCACAAACCTTTCTACGACTCATGGTTTTACACTACAACTCGTAGAATGGATCGTTGGGACTTTCCTAAGCCAAAAGTATGACAAGTAATTGGTAAAAAACCTAATATGACCCATGGTGTCCTACTACGAGTTGTACCTGGCAATCGTACCAGGAGTCTAAAAAGGGTCAAGTCCAAAGGCAACAGTACGATGCTTCTGTTACACCCCGTAAATTCTTGACATTTAGATGGCCTATTCGCATGTTAGTTAAGAGTTTTAGAATGCCATACATGCTAGAAAAAGGCCCGGGGAAAGATCGGACAAGCGCCACGTTGAAGCATCGCAAGAGGAGCTCGGGCAGACCCCCTCCGTGATGGCAACGTGCCATGGAGGCTGCCCCTCCGCGATGGCCAACGTGCCACGGAGGGCCTGTCCATGCTCCACTATATAAAGCCCCACTTCGATTTTTAACTTCATTTCACACAACTTTATTTGAAGAACATGACCAGAACAGGGGAGAACAAGGGTTCAACATAAAATTTCATCCGATTACGCGGCTAAACGCCGTCCAAACTCAAAATAATCTCGGGTAGTGAAGTATTAAGCTGCAAGGAGCATTCCTGCGGAGTTAGTTTCGTGAAATTCGGCCAGCGAATCATCGTCCTACCGAGCTAAGGTAAGTGGAATTGATCCAAACTAGTGTTAATACACTCCCAACATTAAAGTGAGTATTTCTCTCTTCTGGACTTCCGAAAAATAGCGAGTTTTCGGCTGTTTTTCGATAAGTCAAAGTTTCGGCAGTATATATATTCAAAGTAGTATTTTCTTACAGAATATTGATGAATTTAGTTCTAATTGCTATGAATATGAATGCAGTTGGAAGAAATAGCTGGGTATTGGCCGAGTTAAGTCAGTTAGTCCAGAAGTCAGAAACTGAGGTATGTACAGCCAGTTTCTTCGGCAAGTTAGTAATTCTAGTATAGTAAAGTAGAATAAATTCCAGAAGGAAGTTCCAGAAGCCGAGTATTAAGTATGTTGTATTATTACGTCATATCTAGAATAAAAGTCAGTAAATCAGTATCAGACAACAAGATCTTATCCCAGACTCAGTTTAACTCAGTATTAGATTTAGTTTAATTCAGCAAGAGATTCAGAATAGAATATTAGAACATGGATAGTATTTTCAGATTTAATATACATGTTATATGTGATCGCTATTGCTTGTTGAGACTTGTTTGTGATATGTGGGCACCCTTAGAGCTTCCTTGCCGCCCCAGGGTTAATAGCTGTGTCGACTCGCTCGCCAAAGGGTGAGGATACGTCACTCCAAGGAGAGGCATGTCGTCCGCAGTAGGACGAAGATGGGATGCAACATTCCCCATAGCAGGCTGATCAACATTATAGCATACCCTGTTGAGCGCTTGCGCCCAGGGCACAGATTAAAGATTATAGATACAGATCTTAGATTACAGTTACAGGAGTCCTCCGTACTCAGATATAGTTATAGTCAGGGGGCCCAGAGAGCCCAAGCTGTATATCCAGGGGGCCGGCGGGATGCTCGTAGTTATTAGGTGAGTGGAGTGAATTTGTTTTTGGATGGTTTGCTTTGCATACTCAGTATCAGTGGTACTGACGCCCATTTGGGGGGCGCTGCATTACTTGCCTGCAGGTACTCATAGAAGAGGAGTTGATCCCTCGAAATTCCAGCCAGCACACAGAGTCATCAGCTCCTGTTATCCGGAGCTAGACAGTCAGAGGTTTATTTTTCTTTTGTTGTACAGTATGGGTAGGCCGGGGCCCTGTCCCAACCATCTTATCAGTATTCTTAGAGGCTTGCAGATTGTATATTCCCTGTGGTTAGTTGAACTGGTCGTGTGAGGCCGTGTGTATGTTTTAGTTGTTTATGATGGCCATGTGGGGCCTTATTCAGTTAATAGTTGGTGACCTTGCCGATCACAGAGTAGTTTAGCATTTGATTCAGCATTTCATTGAAAATAGTCAGCATGGTGGCCTTGTCGGCCCGCATAGGTTCCTTTAAACTACTGTTGTTTTGGTTAGCTGTTGTTGTCTTACAGGTGGCTATAGGCCTAGTCGGCCGAAGGCTGTATTTACAGCCGTTATATAGCCCGTTGATTCCATGAATCTAGAGCTAGAGCCAGCCTGGCACATGAAGTGCTTAGGCTCAGTAGTCCAGCAGTCTAGGTCTTAGTAGGGCACCAGGTGCCAGTCATGCCTCCCAAGGCGGGGCATGACAAACTTGATATCAGAGCAGGTCGTATCCCAGGGAGTCTGCAAGACGTGCTAAGTAGAGTCTTGTCGGTGGATGTATTGTGCACCACATACTATAGGCAGGAGGCTGCAAGGCATGATAGGGTGGTTACTCTTTCTTCCTATTCAGTCGTGTTGTAGAGCGGTACAGTATAGGGTTGAGTCCCTAAAACTTATCATACTCTTTGGTTACAGAGACAAAGTCAGATCAACGACACCCTATAACAGGTAGAAGTTTGGTTATAGCAGCAGGAGAGGGCACCAGTCAGTTGCATGGTAACTACAACAGCAGGAGGAGGTATCAGGGACCTCCCGATGTAATACCTCTATCGGTACCACCCCTAAGTATATTTCTATAACTTAAGAGTAGGAAGTCAGAAGCATAGCGTGTATACGAGTTGTTTTATTTGTTAGATATATAAGATCTAATTAAGATGACACGTAATATTAGATTATCAGATTGATGTGAGAAAGAGGGGGAATGCAGGACTCCCACCTCCATCCTTTCAGATGTGGTACAGTTCCATGTCTTCGTTTTGTTGCAGTAAGAAAAGGCTATTCCTACCTCTTAGTTTTGATTCCAGTATAGTAAAGGGCATAAGGATTGAGGCGATGTTGCCCAAAGTAAGCAGTAAGTAAAGACGAATTGGTTGATTCCAGAAAGTGTTAGAAAGAGTAAAGAGCCCTATGATTACTTAAGTTGTGCAGACCTTCATGGTAACAAGTCAGAAGAGCGAGTAAGACTACTAGCTTACTCGAGGTGGGTGTAAAAGACCTGTCAGTGATGAACTCCCAGTAATAGTTAAGTTCGAGCCAGAAAAAGGCCAAGTCCGCCATAACACGCTAACGACGGCAGGATATACCTGTAAGATAATGGCAATGATTTTAGTTGTGATATCGAAAGGTAGGGAGGTCATATGAATTAGATGTCTCTGAATGTAAGCCAGAAAAAGTATAAGCTGAGACTTTACCAGTAACCTTATTAACAATGTAAGGCAGGTACCTTGAACCCTAGAGCTCAGCTCAGGCAAGATAAGGGGAAGAAGCAGGAATACTAGATTTTGAGGGGAAATTAGAATCACCTCCAGATTGATAGAATATCGTGTATTAAGGACTAAGCCTTGGACTGATAGTTAAGAGACAGTAAGGTTATAGTCCAGAATGTTATTGTATGTCCGCCTAGGGGGAAGTTAAGAGAATGCCGACACAGAGACTCTAATCTAGTGCGGCCCGGAGATAAGGCCTAGCAGACAGTCACGAGCCCTCAATATAATGAAAAGTAAAGCCACAAGGTCCGGAGGTTGACCCCATGTTGTAAGAGTGGCGAAATTTCAAATAGCAGATCATAGCTAAAGTGCATGTGTTTGTTGCTTCCGGAATGGGACGGAAATCTAATGAAATGGTACGAGAGGACAGGAGATATCATTAGACTGTAGAAGCAATATATCATGTGTAGTATGAAATTCAATAAAGCATGTCAGAGATTACATATCACTAAAAAATTCAGTATGTATTGTACGTAGTTGTTGATATATTAATATATAGATATCAGATATGCTGTGAGTAGCTGCCAATAGGGGTTACTGTCACACAGATTCTGGTTAGCTGCTAGGAAGTATATACAAATTGTACTGCAGGATCCCTCACCAAAAAAAAAAGAGAAGGGGCAGGTTTAGTGTGATTCACGTATGAAGCCATAGAAACTTTCTCGGTTCTCAGTTTATTGAGTTAATGGACTTATATGCTCATTGCCAGATCTAGACTTCAGCAGCTCACAAGAGTTAGTAGCCTAAATCAGGGGGTTAGATGATACGGGCACAGTTAGACGGTCTAACGACTAGCTGGCGCCTGTAATAGGAGGCAAGTATCCCTAAAGACCAGTTATCGCCTGTGCTAGAACCAGAAGTAGAAACCGAATAAGCATATTCCAGAGGTTAGCAACACCAGAATTCTCTAGTATGTTAAGGGGTCCACATCAGTAGTCAGTGAAGGACTAGTACCTCAGCCTGTTCTCGTAAGATATTCAGATACAGAGTCCTAGAAGAAGGCCAGTCATTACAGAATTGCTTATAAGACCAAGAATTTCCTAGAACAACAGTATAGATCTAAGTGGATACAAACCAGGCATAAGAAATTGGTAGTACTCTGCTAGCACAGTGTTTACTAAGACAAGGAAGTCGGTAGGTTCCCTATGAAGATCCAGGGACAGATCGCCTGAGAGTAAGTCCGACTAAGCCCAGCTTTACAATTGTTCAATTAGAAGAACAAAGCAGTTAGCTGTCCACAACTCCGTAGTTATGCATAAGCTACAAATGTCCGAGTAGGACATTTAGATCATTGTTAGACTACTTCAGCATACGGGTCATTCGACTCAACTATTCAGTTATTCACGGTTTTTTAGCAAGATTATTAAAGATTATGATCACTATCGGGATCCTCTGATCAGATGCACATGGTGTGCAGACAGTCATACAGATTATCCCAACAGTGAGTAGCATTAGCATGTGGGCCATAAGGCCAGATGAGCTCTAGCTATACAAAGAGATTACTTGTCAGTTTCTCCGATATGATAAATCAGTATGACCGTCAATTACATGCCAATTTCTCCAAATGTGAATCTAGCTGAATTCAGTAGTCCTTTTGGTCACATTGTGTCGAAGGTTGGTATACAGATTGATACACAGAAAATAGAAGCAGTGAAAACATAGCCCAGACCTACCACTCCGACCGAAGTATGCAGTTTATTGTGACGCTTCGGGTATTGGGTTAGGATGTGTGTTGATGCAGCATGGTAAAGTAATTGCTTATGCTTCCAGACAGCTGAGGAAACACGAAAAGAATTATCCTACCTACGACCTGGAACTAGCCGCAGTGATCCACACTCTAAAGATATGGAGACATTACTTGTATGGCGTTCATGTGGATATTTTCACTGACCATAAGAGCCTACGGTATATCTTCACTCAGAGAGAGTTGAATCTGCGGCAGTGTCGCTGGTTGGAATTACTGAAAGATTATGATGTAAACATTTTGTATCACCCGGGAAGAGCCAACGTAGTAGCAGATGCCCTCAGCCGCAAATCTATGAGGAGTTTGGCATACTTACAGCCCGAGCAGCTGGAGTTGGCCAGAGAAATACACCAGTTAGCCAGTTTAGCTGTTCGTGTAGCGGAAACAGAGGACAACAGAGCGGTAATTCAGAACTCCGCTGTGCTGTTGTTAATTGTGGAAGTAAAGGGACGGCAGTATGAAGATCCTGACCCGGTTCAGCTTAAAGACAGAGTTCAGCAAGGAAAAGCACCGGATTTTCAGGTAACTGAGGATGAAGTTTTGCTATGTAAAGGCCGCCTTTGTGTTCCAGATATTGCAGGTTTTCGCCGGCAGATTATGAGCGGGGTACATTACACCCGCTATTCTCTCCACCCAGGCACAACGAAAATGTACCACGATATCAAAGTTGAGCGCTTGCGCCCAGGGCACAGATTACAGATTACAGATACAGATCTCAAATTACAGTTACAGGAGTCCTCCGGACTCAGATACAGTTATAGTCAGGGGGCCCAGAGAGCCTAAGCTGTATACCCAGGGGGCCGGAGGGATGCTCGTAGTTATAAGGTGAGTGGAGTGAATTTGTTTTTGGATGGTTTGACCCGGGTATGAGTATATAGATTGCGTGTTGATTGGCACCTTCCGGCTTGTGGGGGCTGGTATAGGTTCTTGTATGCTATATATATATATATATATGTTACTTATTAAATTGATAGATAGTAGGACGCCGCATCGACATGTATGATTCTTATCTTCTTTCCAGTACAGTTAAGCTCGGTACAGATTCTGCTATTCCAGACAGTTTTAGCCATCCTCTATCATTTCAGTAACTACCAGTTTACTATTTATCTTAAGTTATGTTTAGTTTTTCTTTGCATACTCAGTACCAGTGGTACTGACGCCCGTTTGGGGGGCGCTGCATTACTTGCCTGCAGGTAGTCATAGATGAGGAGCTGATCCCTCATAATTTCAGCCAGCACACAGAGTCATTAGCTCCTGTTATCTGGAGCTAGACAGTCAGAAGTTTATTTTTCTTTTGTTGTACAGTATGGGTAGGCTGGGGCCCTATCCCGACCATCTTATCAGTATTCTTAGAGGCTTGCAGATTGTATATTCCCTGTGGTTAGTTGAACCGGTCGTGTGAGGCCGTGTGTATGTTTTAGTTGTTTATGATGGCCGTGTGGGGCCTTATTCAGTTAATAGTTCGTGACCTTGCTGGTCACAGAGTAGTTTAACATTTGATTCAGCGTTTCATTGAAACTAGTCAGCATGTTGGCCTTGTCGGCCCGCATAGGTTCCGTTAAACTACTGTTGTTTTGGTTAGCTGTTGTTGTCTTACAGGTGGATATAGGCCTAGTCGGCCAGAGGCTGTATTTACAATCGTTATATAGCCCGTTGGTTCCATGAATCCAGAGCCAGAGCCAGCCTGGCACCAGAAGTGCTTAGGCTCAGTAGTCCAGCAGTTCAGGTCTTAATAGGGCACCAGGTGCCAGTCATGCCTCCCAAGGCGGGGCGTGACAGCTTTCTACGACTTGTGGAATCAACTTATGGGTCATTCCATGAGTCGTGAAAAAATACAGAACAATTGATTTTAAGAAGTATCCTCATATGACTCATGGTACAGATCGTATCTTCATGGTACGAGTCGTACCTCAAAGTCGTGACTATGACCTGAGATGTTACGAATCTCAGTACGGATCATACCTCCTATTACAACTCGTACTATAGACCCATGAAAAAATTTAGAGGATAGTTTCTTGTTTTGTTTTCCTCAAATATGAAGTCCTAACCCTTTTTCTATATAGGTACAATCACTTTGAAAAAGAAAGCAACCAAATCTGCCAAAGACAAAGTTGCTAGGGCAGAGATAGCAACTCGGAGGGCATTGAGAGATGAGTCCTCTGACTCTGGGCATGCAGACACCTCCCCTAGTGGTTCGATGAAAGAATACAGGGTCGATACATCTGACACCGATGGGACCCGAACCACTAGGGAAAAAGCTAAAGCCCAAGCCGAGGCGGTCACTTCCACATCTGTTGATGCTCCCCAGTCTAAGGAGAGAGATGGGAAACGAGTCTAAGAGTCCACTAGTGGCTCTAATCATGATTAGGGGTCTGAGGAGGCCCAATCTGGCGATGGAGATAGTGAGTCCAGATCCGATGATGAGGCAGCCAATGTTGAGCAAGAGCAGACTCCGCCTAGGGAGAACCATACTATTTGGTGGAGAGTACTAGGTGCACAAGAGATCTATGAACAGGGTCTTGCTCTCACTGCCAAGAACAACCCCAGGTAGAGTATTCAAGAAGAGCCTTGGATCCTCACCAATGCACTGAATGAGGTGGAGGAGATGAAGCGAACATTCAATTACTATGGATTTGAATTGATGGCTAGAACCCCTGATCGGGACACTTCAGAGATCATGCGTGAGTTCTATGCCAATTATTTGGCTACCATGGAACAGAAAACAAAGGAGGGGCAGAAAGTCAAAGATCAGCCCAAGTTGGACAACGTCATAGTGCGAGGGCACTAGTTACATATCCGAGTGTACCATTGCTCGGGTATTATGTAGGCCTTAATTCATTCCACCCCACACTACACCAAAGTTTGACTACGGGGTGGACACCATGAAGAAAATCAAGCAGTTAGGCCTTGAGGAGAGGAAGAGGCAGATTAAGTGGCTGTCTGGGATCATCGTTGAAGATAAGGAGAAGGCAGAATGGGTAACTAGCAGAAAGCAGGTCATCAAAAATTCACTGAATTTCATAGTAAAACCTGTTGGACGCTAGTTCGCCATAGGTTGGCACCGACAGTGAAACGACAATACGCTCAGTGTAGACAGTACAACATCAGTGGCGTATATCATGTCACGATACACCATCAACATTTCGAGGGTCATCACAGAGGAGATCTAGGATCGGGCTATGGGATTAAGCACTACTATCCATTCTCGAATCTCATATTCAGGTATGGAGGCAGGTCTCAAGGTGTGTCATGGTGAGGAGCAGTTAATTGGAGGATAATAAATAGCAGACATTGGCTTGATCCGGGATAAAATAAACCCGATAAACCGAGCATGACTTTCTACCGCAGTCCCGATACCATGATCAGTTGGGGGCGAGTAGGTGAATTCCCCCACCTTACAGGAGAAGGAAGAGACACCGGCTATAAACATCGGTGATTCAAAGGCAGCTCCCATCACCTCCACAACACCACCTATAGGCCTTTCGAGCCAGACCCCAGCAGGATACATGCTCATGCATTAGGAATTTCTTCAAAAGATGGCAAAGAGATTCACCGTAGTTGAGAAAAAGGTGTAGTCTATGATGGAGAATGTAAAGCCTTGGGTGAAGGCTGAGATTGAGGCGGTTGCACGGATCTTACATGCCAGACTTGACAATTTTGAGTGCCATTTTAACGAGCTCATGGCCGAGCAGACTGACATTGGTAGCCTCCGTGAGGAGTTGGGGACTCTTAGAAGCCAAGTGATCGAGCTGTCATCTCGATAGCCGGCAATTCTAGCAGCCCTACTCTTTTTGACCTTGACATCGGGATAGATGATAAGCTTGATTTGGCGGCATATTGGGAGCCGACCGGAGCTGAGGGAGGAAAAGGAAAAAAGAGGACCTCAGAGGATGTTGGAGACGAGACCCTAAAGAAGAATAGAAAGAATAAAACGAAAGAGCGCAAGCGGGCGAGATTGGAGAGTCAGCAGACTCACGACGAACATAGGTCGGAGTTGCTTGAGAGAGCGAGAGGAGCGGGTAGCTCCACCACTGCCCATGCCGAGCTTGCAGGTGGCAAGGACCCTTCGGGTGAGCCACATTCAGCCTTAGTTATTCCAGAGGTCGCAGAAGCAACCACATCTGCTGAGGAGCTCACCATTCCCCCCATTGATATACTATTAAGTGCACCGACCACAACCAGCGACATGACTACAGCGGAGGTACCACCTTCGCAGGATAACAGAAGCGCTTAGTGCATCACATGTATGTTCCTTTCCTTATGTTTTATATTCTATGCTTCGGGGACAAAGTATGCTTTTCAAAAGGGGAGGAGGTGTACTTGTAGTTTTTTGGGATTTCTGAATTCATCCGAGGATTTCTCTTGCTGAGTTTCTTTTCTCTCCGGCATGCTATCTAGTAGAACTGACATGTTTAGGATGTTTTTGTTTAATTATAAAGTAGCTTAGGATTACTAAGCCAACAAAATGTACCAGTTTTGAAGTTTTGAAAAAAAAATTGACCCTGTTTAAATTTTTTGATAGTTAATTGTGTACTTGTTGATTGCAAAATATGATTTTTGTGGATCTTTTTGTGTCATTTAGTGTATCAACATGAGTAGTTATAGTTGGCAATGAATGAAACAGATAGGTAGAATGAATGCAAAATATGTACCATGAGTGAGTGAGGCCATGTACCTAGTTCAATACTGCGTAGAGGATCTAGAACTTGCCCAATTGGTCTTTACACAGGTTTTAGGGTGGTTGGTTAGGAAAGGACCATATGCCCTTTTTGTTTAGCCGTGCTTAAATTGTCCTACCAACATGATATGATTCCCTTGATCCCAATTTTGAGCCTTAAATGAACCATTTTTCTTTGATTAACCTTACCCCTTTTTTTATAATGAACCTGTTTTGACCCTAGTCACTCCTTGGACATTGTGAACCTCAACCCAGGCAAAATACCTAAGTTGAGGGTGGCTAGAGTAGGGGTGCATAGATCATGGGATGGTGAAAAAGGAAAAAGAAAAGAAAAAGGATTAAAAATGAGGTGTGGTGTGACAACAATAGAAAAAAAAGCTGAAAAAGAAAGATTAAAAAGAAAATGCAAAACATAAAATGAAACAAAATTTGAAAACACACCACACCCGTACATTGCATAAAATGGAGAAAAGGGAGAAAAATATTGAAAAAGGTGAAAGGGGTGAAATAAGTGAAACGTGGAGCCTCGTATGTACTGCCAAGAAGGGTTTAGTCACTAAAAATTTCATAGTTTACCATACCCATCCCGAAAGCCTACATTACAAGCAGAATAACGTCCTATAGTGATCCTAGCTTAATTGTCCGAAGAGCCAAAGTAGAGAAAATAAGGGCAAGCCTATGGTATCCGCTGTGCAATATTTGAAACTTCCTTGTGAGAGTAAGAGTATTATTTTTTCAATCTCGTTTTTCATATTTTTATATATATGTGAGTTGGGGACTTCATTTGATGTGAGGATACATGATTTGTGTTTTATTCTGCCAGTTGTCTGTGTGAAAAGCATTGGTAATAACTTGATTCTCTGTTAATAACTAGATGACATGTCTGTATCCTTGTTTATCACTGTTTGTGGTCACTTGATGTGCATATGCTAATTTGGTTTACCTTGAGAAGGGTCAAAAGCTATTTGGGTTCATAGTGCAAATTTTGATTGGTGTTGGCTGTAGTATCCTAGGCTCATTTTCTAGTTAAGTGTTGTTTTTGGTTTTTGTTTTCTTTGCCTGAGGACATGCAAAAGTCGTAACTTGAGGGTGTTGATGTGTTGCGAGTTTACTGCACTTTCGATGCTTAAAATTGGGAACATAGCATAGACTTAGGTATGTTTACACAGATATGAGGTGTTTTTACTTTGTTTTCAGAAAAAAAGGTGTTGAAGAAAAAATGTGTAAAAGATGCAGAAAAGTAGCCAAGTATTGATCTCAGTACGAGTCGTACCTAGATTGTACGAGTTGTACTGAAACTCGTGGAAAAGCTCAAAAGGCTGGAACAATGCAAAGGCAAAGTATGACTCTTAGTACGAGCCGTACCAAGATGGTACGAGTTTTAACTGGACCTTGATTTTCACGCTTGTTTTATAATTGTTTCTCTATAAACCCCCCAATTTGGATATAACCCACCAAAAATCTTAAATACCGGTATTAGTCTAGTTCTTATCATATTCCTTGTGGATTCGACCCCAACCTCTTTGTTGGGTTCTTTATTGACAACGTTCGCTTCATACTTTTTCAAGAGTGAGAGTTTGAGCATTATTAGCCGAATTTAACATGTTAAAGGAGATAACTGGGAGGCAAATCAGGTTGTCGACCCGCGCCAAAGGAGTCAAGAAGGATACCCTGTTTGAAATAATGGCTGGTGATATGACTTACAATATTATTGTTGGAAGGCCTTGAATCCAGTACATGAAGGCAAACCCTTCACCTGGCACCAGGTGTTGAAATTCCTAACATTGAATAACATAATAAGATCCGAGGGTAATAACCTGTTGCTCGAGAGATGAATGTTGTTTCCATAATTGGAAGAATAAAGAGAGTGCCCAATAACAGTAACAACAACCAAATTCCCATTGACACCGATCCGAAGAGAGAGTTGTCAAAGAAAGATAAGCTCAAGGAGAAGATACTAAAACGACCTCAAGTGCCGAGATTATTCAAAGTTTCAGAGGATACTGATGCCACCAAGTCGACAATATCAGAATTGGAAGAAGTCATCCTTTTCATCGAATTCCTTAAAAGAAAGGTTTACTTGGTACGAAATTGAGTCTCGAACTCATGAAAAAACTTATTGAATTTCTTAAAACTAACAACAATTGTTTCGCACGGACGTATTTAGCTATGTCAATTATATTGTCAGAGGAAGTGATGCACAAGCTCAATACGGACCCAAGCTATCCCCAGATAAAGTAGAAAAAAGGGTAAATAGCTCCGCTCCTCAACAGGTTTATCAAGGAGAAGGTAACAAAGTTGTTTGATATAGAATTAACCCCAAAAGTACAATATCAAGGTTGGTTAGCAAAAGTAGTGGTAGTGACAATGAAACTCAATAAATTTAGAATGTGTATCGATTTTAAGGATTTAAATAAGGCTTTTCTAAAAGACTCACTCCCACTATCACATATCGATCTAATTATTGATGCGATAGCCAAACATGAGTTACTCAGTTTTCTTGACACATACTCCAGGTATAATTAAATAAGAATGCACCGAAAAGATCAAGAGAAAACTTCATTCATTTCTGAGTATGACACCTTATAATATATTGCCCACTTTGAACTTAAAAATGTTGGAGCCACTAATCAAAAGCTTATCAACCAGATGTTTGAAAAAATAAATTGAAAAGTCTATGAAAGTGTATATTAATGTCATATTGGTCAAGAATCTAGACATAAAGGACCATTAAGCTCACTTGCAAGAAATTTTTGGCATTATAAGGATGTACAACATGAAGCAGATGCTGGAGAAATGCTTTTCCACAGTCGGATTTGGAAAGTTCTTGGGTTTCCTAGTAGCGGATAGGGGAATCAAAGTGACCCAATATAAAATCAAGGCTACTGAGAATATTCCAGACATACTGGAGGATTTAAAGGCGATGCAAAGTTTGATTGGGCGCTTAGCTTCTCTAAGCAAGTTCATATCAAGATTCTCCAAATGTGCCACAAATTATTTTCTCTCTTAAAGAAAAATAATAACTTTGAGGGGAAAATAATGTGTTGGCAGAAACTGATAGACCTTAAAAGATATCTTTCAAACCCTCCTCTTCTGGCAAAGCGGAAGAACGGGAACAACTTTTAATGTACTTGGCTATGTTCGAGGCTGTAATAAGTGCAGTCCTAGTTTAGGAAGAAGAAGGAATATAATTTTCTATTCATTATATAAATAGAACTTTAGCAGATACTGAAACTTGATATGCACACTTGAGGAAACTAGCCTTAGCACGTTAATGTCCGCTCATAAACTCCAGCCATATTTTCAATGTTATCCTATTTGTAATATCACTTTTCCTTTACGAAATGGCTTACATAAAGCAGAGCTATCAAGGTAGTTAGCCAAATGGATGGTTGAAATAAGTGAATACAATATTGAATATCGACCTTGGACTGTCATTAAGTCACAGTTTATAGTGGACTTTATGATTGATTTCCATTTGGACATTCTATTTGACGAAGAAAAAGAGGTTATACTGACCTCCAAACTTATTCTTAGGGCGTGGACCCTGTACATAGATGGTACCTCTAATATAAATGGGTCTGGTATAAGCATAGTGCTAAACAATCCATCCATAGAGATGATAAGGGAAGCTATAAGATGCATTCTGTTGACTAACAATGAAGCCAAGTATGAGTCTATAATCGCAAGTCTTGAGTTGGCTTGTGGGTTGTAGCCTAAAATAGTGGAGGTAAAGTGTGACTCTCAATTGATGGTCAACCAAATTCACAGTATGTATAAGGCCAAAGAGGAATGAATGCAAAAGTATTTGTATAAAGTTCATGCTCTACTTTCCTGATTCAAAAAATAAAAAGTGACCTAGATACCATGAGAAGAGAATGCTGAGGCAGAAACATCAGATAATCAATGGGTGTGGTTGAATCGGGATTGAGTTCCATTATTTGTTTGTTTCACTCGCACGTGGATGCAAGCAATAATGAGGTAAACACAACTTATTTAATTTGGAACTGACATAATGAAATTATCAATTACTTTCAGAATGACATTCAACGAGGTAATATAAAGCCTTCCAGACACTCACAATGAAAACAACACGTTATTGCATGATCGGGCCCCAACTATATCGAAGTTTCTTCCTCAATCAGTTGTCTAGATGCCTAGGACTGAGGGTGACCGATTATGCGATAAATGAAGTGCATAAAAGAGTTTGAAAAAGTCATTTTGAGGTTGATCTACTGGTGTAAAAATTGACAAGGGTTAAATACTACTGTCCTCAAATGGAGTAGGATATAAAAACATTCGTACAAAAATGTGATAAATATTAATGTTATGTTCAAATGGTGCATTAACCAGATGAATCCCTCCATTTCAGGTATTTCATTGTAGCCTTTCATGAAATGGGGATGAATATAGTAGGACCCTTGATATAAAGCCTTGATATGGTAAATTTTTTTATATTTTTGACTCAATATTCTCTGAATGTGAGGAAGTAGGTGCTTTCAAATAGATTCAGAAAAGAGAAGTGATAAACTTCATTTGGGATCATATCATATGCTGATTTAGTGTCCGAGAAGAGATTATGTGCGACAATGGACCTTAATTCATTGGTTTGACGATAACCATATTTTTTCAAGGAGATAAAAATTAAAAGAATTATTTTCTCTGTGTATCACCAAAGCGCCAATAAGCAAGCGAAATCTCTCTGTATCACTCGTAGTGCTTTGGAGGTACTGAATAAAGAAAACTCTAGCATAAGAGAGACTCCATTTTCATTCATCAGGGCAGAGGCTTTGATAACAATTGAAGTCGACGAACTGGGTATGAAATTCTCTCAAGCTACGAAAGAAGAAAATAATGAGGTTATGTAGGTCAGGTTAAATTTACTCGAGGAATGTCGAGACCTGAACCTGGTATGGATAGTGACTAAAAGCAAAGAGTTGAAAGGTGTCATAGCTAGAGGTCTAATTTTTAATAATTTAAGATTGAATAATATATTCTCCGAAAAGTGACGATCAACACAAAATAGTTCAATGCGTAAAAATTGGGCTCGAGATAGGAAGGATCATACTGGGTCACAGAAATAGCCGATAAACGTTCATACCAATTAGAAGATGAGAGTGGGATCAAATTACTGAGCAACTGGAATGTCAGCCATCTAAAATGATATTATTGCATAATTATAATGCATATAGATATAAATATGGATATGAACTATACTCAATTTCGTAGAAATGATTAATAAAATAATAGGGTTTATATACTCTATTTTTAATCATTCACTTCATTTCATTCGTGTTGTGTCATTTATTGATTGCAGGAATAACCAACCAATACCCTGAAAGGGCGATGCACAAACCCATAACTAAAAATACCAGTTGCACTCACTTTTTCTTAGACCAATTTTTATCTCGATGAAATTTTTTTGGAAACATCAAAAATATTACGATAACTACACGTGCCTGCTTTTTTTTAAAAAAAAGGAACTTGAAAGAGAAATTCAAATCTCTAAATCCTCATACTTTGCACTCAGATACTGAGGGATTATCCTAACGATGAGAGAAAGGACACAATGACAGTAGGACTGTCATAGAAATATACCAAAAGCATCATAGTTATCGTAATACATAACATAAGAAGAGGTGAGTAAATGAGAGTCTTCATGGGGGCGGGATATGTGAACGATGCTCCTTAGGTTTTAACTATAAATAGCCTTCTATTTACTTATTTTAGGACATTTGATTTTTATTCATTCACTAGCATTATACTCTATCTTTGTAATTGCAAGCTCTATTGCTCTGATATGCACTTTCTCATAGTTTTCTCGATGATATTGCCAACCATCAACACTGAAATTCAAGTTTAATTAATTTATTTATCTTTTCATTTCTATTCAAGTTTTTATTTCACTTTGTTATTATATACATATTATTAAAAGCAAATTAGAATAAATAAATTTTGTGGTTTAGTCACTTCAAATTTGTATACTCTTGAGCCACATATATAAATTTAATTACATTATTTTACGAGTACATAAATATTTTTTAAGTTTCTTCAACCAATTAATCCAAAATAAATAATGGGTCTTTAATTTTCTATATTACATGCAAAGAACATGGAGAAGAAGGAGGAACAATCTCGTTGTTATAAAATAATAAAGCAAGAAGAGGAATATTATAGAGAAGTAGAGAAAAGAGAAGACTCCTTATTTCTCTTAGGGGGTGAAATACCATGAAGGAGAATTTATTTATTTATAAGAAAAAACTACCCCTAACTTTTCTCCAAAGAATCAGAATAGACTTACCTATAATACAAACACACACGTTAAAAGCTTATCTGATTGCAAGTTTATCCAATTTCAAACTTATCCAATGAACATCCATAATATAATATATTTATAACATTCTTCTTTGGATCTTCATTAGTAGACAATGTGCCTCATTAAAATTTTACTAGAAAAAAAATCTATTAGAAAAAATTCTATTGGAGGAAAAAGAGTACACATATATAATAATATGCATTTTGAATGCCTCATTAAAAATCATATAAGAAAAACCCAGTTGGACAAAACCTTGCAAGAGAAAAAGAATACAATGCGTATTAACTCCCCCTAATGAGAACATCAATCCAAAAACTTAAATCTTTACATCCAATCTTGTGCATCATCTTCTTGAAAGTTGCAATTGCCAGAGACTTGGTGAATAAATCAGTCATATTATCACTCGAACTAATCTGTTGCACGTTGATTTCATCATTCTTTTGGAGATGTCTGAAGAAAAGCTTTAATGAAGTGTGCTTCGTTCTATCTCCATTTACTAATCCCCCCTTCAAATTGTGTTATACTTGCCGCATTATCTTCATATAAGATCGTGGGTATTTCAAATCATATTTTTCTCGGATGAGATGTATCATTGGCCTCAGCCACAATAATCGTGGCTTGCTTCAGAATAGCTATTATCTAAGCATGATTTGATGAAGTAGCCACAATAGACTGTTTTGTAGATCGCCATGATATGATAGTATCCACACATATGAACACATAGCTTGTTTGAGATTGAGCTTTGTGTGGGTCATATAAAAATCCTGCATCGACATAACCCACAAGATCGGTACTATAATTGTTAGAATAAAATAAGCTCATATCGGTAGTCTCTTTTAGATACAACAATATGTGTTTGATACCATTTCAGTATATTTTGGTAGGAGCAGAACTGTATCTTAACAAAGTAACTGAAAATGCTATATCAGGCCTTGTAGTATTAGCAAGATACATTAGTGCACCAATTACACAAAGATATGGTACTTCGGAAACAAGAATTTTCTCATTCTTTTTTTGAGATCAGAACAAATCCTTATTCACATTAAGTGATCAAACAACCATTGAGTACTTTATGAATGTGTCTCATTCATATAAAATTATTTCAATACCTTTTTTGTGTAGGTAGATTGATGGACAAAGATATCATTTGTCAAATATTCAATTTGTAAATCAAGACATAATTTTTGTCTTTCCAAGATCTTTCATCTCAAACTCCTTTTTTGAAAAATCAATTGCCTTTAGAAACTCTGCTGGAGTTTCAATCAAGTTTATATCATCAACATAAATAGCAAGGATAATCCCAATATTATAAAAATACAAAGGTAAACAAATTCATTATTGTATTATTCATCAATTAATACACTAGGGTGATTAAGTCACATCCACCTTATTTGATTTTCTTCATATATGAATTGTAAACAAGTTTACAAAAACTTGTAAATGCTTCGACCATTTTATATCCTTCAGGATTTTTATATAAATTTTGGCAAGTGATAACATTAATTAATATTTAAATGCGTGACATTTTATGGTGAAAATGGTAAATATATACCATTTGTTAGACAACGAGGGTATATATATATATATATTATTTATTAAATAGCGAGCGTATATATGCACCACTTTTTAAACGAGAGATATATTCGCTTTAAATCGCAAAGTTAAGGGATATATTTATCCTTTTTTTTCTAATATAAATACACACATTAAGAATTTATTTGATAGCAAATTTATCAAATCACAAGTATCATATAATATATTTATGACATTCACAATTATTTATATTTTCACTATTTTTTTAGTGGATCATATGTTAAGCATCAATCCTTAGGGAGTATACCCCATAAAAATTTGTAATATCGGATTATTAAAAGAAATTAATAAAATTAAGCCATTTTAACCATTGTTTTCCAACTCACTTGATTTGCTCAAAATATAGCAAGCTGAAGAAAGATGTGAGGTAATAATAAATGATGTGATTAAGAGAATGCTATATAACAAATAATCTATTCAAATCGTTTTTATATTTTTATTAGGGGTATTCATAATCTGAGTTGATTTAAATTTAATATATAATTATTTAACATATTACTTAATTTAAAAAAATATATAAAATATGAAATGAGTGATGATATTATATTAAAATATTTTAAAAAAATAAATTGCATGAAATAAACATTGCTAATTAATAAGTCATATTGAAAATAATCATGCGCTAGTATTAAGTCATGCCAAACTAAGTACAACAAATAATCATTAGTTAATAACTACATATTAAAGAAAAAAATAAATTATATGTTTTCACTATGTAAATTAACTAGTGCAATTAATATTGATTTGGGTTTTGTTTGAGTTAATAATATGCAACTATGACCTATAAAATTTATTGGATCATTTAAAATTTCATATAAGATAAAAACTATGAAAAGATCTAAAAAGTATTTATAAATTATGTAAAATATTTATAAAACTTATATACATGTAATGTCGAGTTGATTTGACGGGTGCTGCCGTGCCACGAGGCACGACCATGGAAGTAATGAAAAAGAAAAAGTTATGTAGTTGGACCATATGTTCTATCCGTTCGAGTTTTGCTTCTCTAGAGAAGATGAGAGGCTAAAAATGAAAGTGTTCGCAACACATACCGAAAGGGTACTAATTAAGCCGACCATTAATGACTAGTTAAAACACTAGGAGTGGTCTGATCCCCTATTTGATCAGACCGCTCTGAGAAAGATATTTGTTTGGTTTAGGCCTCATTTGTTTGCATGTAATGAAGGTTTGAATCTGAATGGTTCAGGCCTTATTTAGTGTATTTGTATTAACATTTAAACACTTATTTGGTCTGGATAGATTTATTCATTAAGATTTGAAATAAAATCTTAATATCACTACGAAGTATGCTTGTGTGGATAATTTTCACCATTATCTATCCAAATTCACCTGCCACCACCACTAACTACCTATATCATCACAACCACCATTATTGTTGCCAACCACTGTCAACTATCCGTGCTATCATTGTCAACCTCCATTAACATCGCGAACCACCCTTGCCACCACTACAGCCACTGGCAACCACCGCTATTGTCAACCACTATTATTAACCATTATCTCACATACCACCTCTATCATTGTGATTATGTCCACTGCCATCACCACCGTCGTCACCCCGCCGTCATTTCTACCACACCTATTAGTCACTACCACCATTGCAGTCAATTCCTACTAGTTACCAACCACCTCCACCATCACAACTAGCACCATCGCAAACTGCCACCAACATATTATCAACCACCATACATTCTTCAGCCACCACCATCACTACAAACAATCTCCACCATCTCTAGCAAATATAAATATTTTAATTTTTTATCAAAGTATAACTTTATGTTATTAAATTGATATATTTTAATATTTAATTATTTTTGTTTGAATTATACATTTAATTTGTTTACAAATAAATAAAGTATGTATATTTAAATGTTGAAAAACAAACGGTCTTAATAATTCAGTGTTCAGATCTAGAGACAACATCTTAGTCATTCAAATGTGCATTAAGATTCAGACACTTTAATCTTAATGAAAATAAATGAGGCCTTAGTTTGGTTTGACTTTTTTTCAACTAAAACCAAACCAAATTAATTATGATCTTAAATTTTTTTTTCAATACCAAATCAAATTACTAGTCGGCTCGATTTGACTCAAATCAATTTAATATGATTTATCAATTTTCTGTATATATCCCTATATTTCATCAATATTTTTTTTTGTATAAAATAAAAACAAAAAAAAATTGATGTCTCCTATCAATTCGGTACTTTGACTCTTCATTGAAAATATCGAAATAGAAAATAAATAACTAATACATGGTATTATGTTGTGGTAATTAGGTAAAGACGAACTTTGTTTGACGAAATGCAATTTTATTTTAAGATATAGTAGGATTTACTAAGTGCATTATCTTTTCTTTAACTTAATGAAAAAAATTTGAATTTAATTAAAAAAAATCGAATTTTTTTGAAAGTTTGACATTAATCAAAGACTACAATTAGTTTGACACCACATCTTATGCGATTATACTGAGTATTTTGTTGTTGTTGTCGTTGTTGTGGTACTGCAATTAATTTGACATAATTGTTTTACTCCCTCCATTTCAAAATAAATGGTGTTTTCAGCTTGAGCATACCATTTAAGAAAACTCCTCATTTCTAGATAGAAAAATATAATTTTACCACTCCTAATAAATATTTTGAAAAAGATGTAACTCTTTAATATTTTCTTGATTTTGTTACAATCTCTCCACTTAAATAAGGGCAAAATTGAAAGAATATCATTAATATTTTCTTGATTATGTAAAACACTACTTATTTTGAGAGAAAAATCAAAAGGCTAAAACACCACTTATTTTGAAATGGAGGGAGTAAAACATTTTAATTACTATAATTTTTTAATAACTTACTCCCAATTAAATGAGCCATAAATATTTTAATACTCCCATCATTTTAAAATAAATGATACTTTTAATTTAAATATATCACTTAAAGAAAACTATGCATTTATGAAAAAATAAAATGTATTCTGGTGGGGAAACTTTGGTGGATACATTCAACAAAAGGAAAAACACTTGTACATTTATATTTCTGCTATATATGTTTTTATTGATTTTTACTTATCATATTTTATTTGTTAAGAATTAAATTATATGAAAATTTAATTAATATTTTAAGATTTTTTTATTATTATATTAATATAAAAAAATTATAACTTTTTTAGAATAGTTATCAAATATTAAAATTTAAAATATTGAATAAATTTAATAAATATAATTTTAAAAAGAATTAATTAAATTGATTCAAATGGAAATAATGTGATAAGTAAAAATAAATGGAGAGATTATATAATTGACGGTGAATTCTTATATATATATGATACAGGTATATTGTATTCTACTTAGGTATTTGTAAAATATTTTCTACACAGAAAAAATGAAAAAGAGTATTTGAGAAGCTCTCACTGTTACTGATTTTGATGCAATGTGAGAGAAAGAGATGTACTGAAGAAGCCACACAACACACACAACTGTGAGAGATAAAGAGAGAAAGGGAAAGAGCTCTTCACTCATTCACTTCCTTCTTTCTTTTCTCCATCTTTCAAGCTTCCGGAACTAATCTACCAGGTGGTTTTCCCTCTATTCTCTCTCCCCTTGTAAGAAAAATAAATGTTTGAAAACCCTTCAAGAAAAATATAACCCCAGCTTTGATTTTTGAAGATTTTTGTGCGATGCACGACCTAAAGTTGGGTTTCTTGGAAATGGGGTTTATGTGGGTTCAATCATTTTCATTGCTCTTGTTCTATTTCTATCTTTTGGGTATTCATCGCAGTTCAAATGTTTATGTAATTGTCAGATGGTTTTTTTAACCTCTTTTTAACTTTTCATTCTGGCCCTAATCTACATTTTCAGGTCTATCTCTTGTTGACTCCTGGTGTTGTTCGATTTTGACTCATTTTTCTTATTTCTGACTATTTATTTTTCTCGAGAAAAAGTTTCCCTAGTAATTTATTTGGGTATTGTGGATTCTTGAATTATCTTCATTTTCAGGTCTTTCAAATGTGTTTCTGCATTTCTCATCTTCCCTCTAACCTTCAATAGATAATGCAAACTTCAATGTAGCTGTTCTTTAGATGTTACCATGATGGATTTCTCATTTGGGCTGTCTCTTTTCTTTTTATATAAAGTTTACCTACTTGATGATTTATTTTAAAATTATTTTTTATTTATTTAGTATTAAGAAAGAAAAAAATCTGGATCTTGATGCAGGTGTTGGTAGGGTTGAGGATTTAGGGATAATGCTGAGGAAGAGGACCAGATCACACCAGAAAGTTCAACCCATGGGGCATTTGACGTCTGATGCTATCTCAGATTCCTACTTTCAATCTGATGTGTTGGTTAGGAAACATAAAAATAACTCCTTTTTCAATGTTCCTGGTGTGTTTGTTGGGCTCAATCCTAGGGGCTCAGAATCTGATTCAGTGAGAAGTCCTACTTCTCCACTGGATTTTAGGGTCTTTTCAAATTTGGGCAACCCCTTCAGGTCATCACCCAGTGAGGGGGCTCACAAGACCTGGGGTTGCACTAAAGTAGGCCTTGGCATTGTAGATTCTCTTGATGATGAAATGAAACAATCCGGGAAAGTTCTCCGGTCATCCGATAGCAAAAATGTTCTTTTTGGCACACAAATGAGGATCAAAACACATAATTTTAAAAGCTGTATTGATTCTCTTGAGGAACCCAAGTCACTCCCTAAGAATATCTCAATTTTTCCTCATACCCTCTCCAAAAGCTCCAATCTTCAAAAGGGCAATTCTGATGTTCTGTTTGGAATTGGAGAAGCCCCATTGGAGCATGAGTTATCAAAACAATTTCGTTCTTGTTCTCTAGACTCTGGAAGGTCTAGTTCACATTTTGCATGCTTGGCGAACCGTGCTGTGACTTTTGGTTCTGAAAATGGAACAAATCCAGTGGTTTCACGTACTAAATGTGTTAGAGGTTGCTCAAAATTGGGCAATCCAGCAGGTGCCAAATTGAGTCCCATACCAACATCTGTTGGCTCTAACACTAGCTTAGTCGGTTCTATTTCGGCAAGTGACATTGAACTTTCTGAGGACTATACTTGTGTGAGAACCCGTGGACCAAATGCAAAAGTAACTCATATTTTTTGTGACTGCATTTTAGAATGTCACAACAGTGAGTTGCCCAATTTTTGTAAGAATGCTAATGAGAAAACCGTGGTGCCTGAGGTGACGGACAGCTCAGAGGTCCTCACTTCATTTCCTTCGAGCGATTTTTTGCGCTTCTGTTACTCTTGCAAGAAGAAGCTGGATGGAGAAGATATTTACATGTACAGGTCTGTTCATATTCACTGCATTTCTAATGAGTTCTAATTGACTTCAATGATTTTGACAGTAAAAACTTGTATTATGTTTTGCAGAGGTGAGAAAGCTTTTTGCAGCTTGAATTGTCGTTCCGAGGCCATTTTAATTGATGAGGAGATGGAGAAAGTCCATAATGATTCTGAAAACACTATTAAGCCAAACAGCTGTGATGAAGTTTTTGACACCGGCTTGTTCATTGCTACATAGGATGCCAGAATTGCACTGCTGGTAGCTACTAAGCCCATGATTGATGAACCGCTACACTGGTTAACAACTAGACACCCTGGTCATCTGTTTCCTAGAGCTGTTTTTTTGTGCATCTTTGTGCAGCCATGGATGATCAGAGCATGTATTGCTACTTGTGTGAACTGTCTTTCCTTTCTCATGGTCTTAGTGGTTAATGGTGGCAAACAGCAAATTTTGCTTTACATAGTTCTGAATTTGATATGTAATAGTGGAGTATAATCTCAAAAAAAGAAACTTAACTAGTAGGGTTGTAGCTCATCCTTGTAGCTCCCCAATTTTTGGTTTCTCACCTGCTAATACTACCTGGCAAAGTTTGATGAATATAAATGTTTCATGACTACATACATTACTTCTACAGGTGTGTACTAAGACTCACTGGTCTTTGGATGAATAAAAATGTTTTGTTACTACATTACTCTTAGAAGTGTATACCACCAGTAACTCGTAGTTGCCCTCATTGTTTACTGCTAACAGACTGACTCTGCTTATGTAAATGTGTTGGTCATGACATGCTTTCTTGATTGTGATTCAGACTTCCCTATGTTATGTTGATTTGGTCTTTTAGTCAGGTGAAAGATAGCATAGCCTCTTGAGGTTTCTGTTTTTATTGTTCTTCAAATACCCCCTCAACCAATTGCTTCCATAATCCTAGCTCATTTCTTTGATCCTCAACTTATCTTTTTCTTGAATGTATTTGATAGGCATGTTGGGGGATATGTTTTAGTCATGGACATCCTATGTTTTCTATGTATTCTGTACAGATTTATAAGCCAGTAGAAAATACAGAACTTCTGTTACCTTTTATTTTTGTTTTGTATTGAGGATGAGCTTAAATGGAGCGACATCGATAGTCAAGATTATTCATGTAGCCTATCCTAACTTGTTTGGAATTGAGGCATAGTTATTATTAGTGTAGTACTTTGTAGATCCGTTCTGTTTCTTCAGATTGAATTACACCAGCTCTACTTCGGTTCAGTACATGGTATGTTCTATCATGTAACACGATCAGATGCCCTGTTCCTTCCAACTCTTAGATTAGCACTAACACACAGGGGCTCACTAGCAGAGCTATGCTGCTCTCTATCTTGGTGCTACGCTGACGTGACTTGCAAACAATGCTGACACTATCTAGCCATAAACACACAAACACACACATGTTTGATTATCCCAACTACTCGAAACTTGCTTACTTTTAAGAGGCCCCTTTGAGTTTAATATTGTTTCCATGAGAACACTGTTTTTAGGAGATTTGAGAGAATGTAGGGGCCATGTGCTATGTGAAGTGTCTTTTTCTCTGTTTTCACTGCCTATGCAGTATCTTTATACCTGGTTTAGTTGTTGCTGTATCTTGTCTATGTTGCCTTTTTCTTTTTTAACCTTTTTTTGGTGATGCTACCAGTTTAAGTAACTTGGGTTGGGTGAAAGTAAGTAAATGTAGAGAAGAGTCTCTCTTCTCGTCAGGTAAGTGTTCTTTTCATCTGTCACTTTACCCCAGAAAAAAAAAGAAGAAAGAATATACTGCACGTTAGAAAAAATGAAAGGGACTAGTTCTTTTATCTTCTTTCGATAGCTTACACACTAAGAATGAATAGTTGGGGTAATTTAGGCCAAAGTGCCCTTCATAATTAACTCTAGGACTATGAGGATTTAATTAAATAGTTTAACACTTATAATATTCATTAAATTGCACTAATCCACAAGTGAACAAAAGTAGGATCCAACTAAAATCTGTTGATATGTCAATGATTTCTTTCTTTTTTCACGGATGAGCCAAAATTGATAAAAACGACCAGAGAATGATGCCCTTGTGTTTGGCGGTAGGTTCTACATAATTTCTCAAGTACGATTTGAATAATTTTATTTTTTAAAATTTTGTCAAAAGTAATACTATTAATCTTGGATAAATATATAACAAACTACGTCAGGTAGATTTGACGAAAACAGTAGAGTTTTTAAAATCAAATTTCATCAAATTCTAGAAATTACAACACAAAAATGTATTAGAAATCAAAAGATAGACCAAAAATTGCACTAGATACTAAAAAGAGAAAAAAATGCGAAAACCGCAAAAAAACAGCAAATCTAGCTGAAGTAGTTTGTTAAATACTGGCTTAATATATAACCATTCCCTTAAATTTATCGAAATATTTTATTTAAACACTCAAATTTAATTTTATTCTAATTAAACATCTTATTTTTAATACAATATTTCAATTAGACAGTTTCGGATTCAAACATTATTTTTTTTCCGTATGTTCTTATTCATCTATTAAGTAGTTCAATAAATCAAATAAAAAATTATTTTCTTTAATTATACGCATCCCTTTCAAGTAAAAATATTTGATTATTTGAAAATTAAAGAACCAAAATATTAAATATTTGAGGAAGACTTTTAATAAACTAATACCAAAACTGTTCAGAACATACTTTAAGGACTATTTTGGACAAAAGGGACCATTTTTATCATGTTCTCTTGTACATTTGCATCTACTTTGCTTCTAAGGTTCTACCTACTATACCAAGCAACTGGAGCAAGAAAAACAAACTACTCAAAGGAAGTTGAGACCGAGGAAATCGAAAGAAAGGAGATATAAAGGCCAAATCTGTCTATGCCTTAGGTATTATTATTATTATTATTAAGAATGACACTTCGAACTAATGCCTTCATCTCTAATTTACAATATCACACAACGCATCAAGTCTCTCAGCCACCTGACTTGCCACATTTTTACTAGAGAGGATTGAAGCAAGTAACAGACATCACACATGCCAACAATACTTGTGGTAACACTGTAAAAAAATAATCACCGTCTTCAAAATTACACTAGCCACAAATACTACACCAAGGAACATTGAAAATAAAACAAAGAAATGCGAAGACATGATAACCCCAGAAATGCTACGACCAGGATCATATTACATCCCTTTCTTTCCATCGTTTCTTTTGCAAGCTTAGCTTTGAAAAGCCCAATCATTTCCCACTCAGGATTACCACTCTAGCCACATTGGGTGTGGGATCATTTTCATATAAAAGCCAGACTGACTATTCATATTTTATCCCCTCTATCTGCCTCTTGTTTGGCGGGTGTTGTAAGATTTACAGCACGGGCATTTCTGGGCAACAAAGTGAAATTGCACTTCTGAGGTCATTCCACAATCATTACAAAGGATCCAAACCTGCAATATCACAAATTTCAGCACGGCACATTGATGCAGCAGTAAGAGCAGTTTAGAAAATACACTCACCTTCTTGTCTTGGTAAGATTCGGGCATTGGTGTTGCGGCGATCTCCATGTCAAACTTCTCCCACACCTTTGACATATCACATACCGACTTCGAGCAGAGAGGACAAGCATATCTGTTGCAAAGTTGAAGTCAGATCAGTTGTATAGACAACCTGCACATGATGAAAATAGGGAACAATAAAATAACAACAACTTACTGGTAGTGTTCCTGCATCTCTTTCAGGCAGTTCTTGTGAATCGTGTGTCCACAGGGCATGACTGTTACATCATTTATTGACTCAAAGAGATACTGCATATAACCATTCTCAGTTCATTCGGTTGCAACACAGAAAAGGTCAAAGCAACTGAAGAGAATTTAATTTGCAATCCATACCTCAAAACAAACAGGACAGTCATGATGCATTGCCCCCTCTACACACGGGTGGCTGTTCTTCAACAGAAGAGAATAACAACATCCTGTTGCACACAACCACCAATAGTAAGAAAAATGAAATTCCAAAGGAGAATAGGGTGTAATGCATGTACACGAGCCTATGATAAACAAAGGGATGACTGGGACTTACTGCATTTAGGACAGTGGAAGAAGTTCTCCATCCCACCAATCCTAGAAATACAAAAACAATAAAAATAGACACCAACATCAAAATCGATACACAGCTTCGACATCAAACGTGACAAGTATGAAACGGAACATTTCAGATGAATTGGTACAGAATTGCAGAACAGATCTTTTCGTTATTACATGTGGAAGACATTGGCAAAGGTGTCATCTCCTTTTATTTAGTTACATTTTTTCGCTCTATCAGACGCTCAACAGAAATGAGAGAGAGAGAGAGAGTAATATGGAGAATGGGGAAGGCATTGGAATTTCAGCTAAGTAACAATACCTGCAAATTCCACAACCATTGCAGTGATACTGTCTCTTGGATATCTGCAACATGAAAATGGGAAGAGGTTGGTCAGCACACAAATTTGACTTAGCAGCTGCATTTCCTGTCACTATCTACTCCTTGAATTCAAAGTATGCATTAAGCAGTTTCACGTGAATAACTACAGCGAGGAGAGTTACAACTTACATCATCATCAAATAGCTTACACGTTTCACAGAAATATCTCCCCATGCACACACCGCAATTGATGCAAACTTGCCGAACCTGGTAGAGGACGTCAGTGATAATTAGTCAGTAGTCAGAACGCAAGCTGCTTGGCTAGAATAGCAAACATCAAACCAAGAAACTCGGTTCTCTTTGGGTTCTTGATGAATAAACTGTCATGCTCAAGCAAGAAAGACTTGCATTACTCAATTCCAAACATACTTCAAGCAGTTACCGCATAACAGTTTATAGGTAAGGAATAGTATAAACTCCACTCACCTCTTGCTCAGTACCACAAAGTGAGCATATAACCTGCAAAAAGTCCAAATGTGAGTATATGTATTCTCGTATACTTCATGTTCAGATTACATTCAAAATTAAATGAAGAGAAGGTGAAGCTAGTTGATGAAAAGGAGGCAAACGAAGAGAACTATACATTGGGTAAAAAAATTATTTGCACAAAATAGTATAGCCAGTCAGGAGCATTACCCTTTCCACCTTGTGACGAGGAATCTCATGTCGAAGTTTCTGGTCAACATTGATATTGTTCTGTAGACAAGCAAATGTGTTAGTAAAGTCTTTACGAACCAAAGATGGGAGATGAGTAATCTTTGGGAGCATAATAAGCATCTTTGCTGGTAAGGTAAAATCTAAATGACACAGTCACAATGAATGCTACGAGGTGTAAATCAAGGTGCCTTGCAATTAAAAGGTACAAGGAAACACTGCATGCCTTCAAACAATTATGTACATGTCCCTGGATGCAGGTATTTTGTTATCTGGAATCTTATTGAGGAAGCAACCTCATTAGCTACACACATTTTATACTTATTTGTAAGCGTATGCTCAGATCCATCATCAACTAGCATGTCTTATTGTCCAATTCCGACTCCATCATTCATCAGGACTTACCTTAGCTTCATTATGACAATGCCTGCAGTCAAATATCTCATTGCAGCATGGAGCTCTAATGCGACATCTGCGGCGATAGTGGGAACAGCTGGAAAAGAACATACATCAGAGAATAATTGATAAACATAAAATCCACTATGTATGAGGTTTAGGCAAACATATATTATGATATGTATCTACACCTTCAATATTATAACAGAAGTGGTGATCAAAGATCAACCAAGAATAATTGTACAAAATAGACATTAAGATGTTACCATCATGAATGAGACAGAGAACATACCCATATTCCAAGTATCCTCTGTCAAGGGCTTCAGTACAAGTGTTTTTTTCTTCACGTGTACCATCCTCAGGCAAGAAGCCCCCACGGAAACTCTGAACCAGATCAGGATCATTCTCAGATGCTGCAACATTTTGTAAGTTTAAGGCTTCCCAACCTGGTGGCCCTGAGTGTTCAATCACTACGTCTCCCATTGAGCCTTACGGATGAATTTAACAACTACAAGCCCTGCATTCAGGAAACAGTTAAGGGGAAAAGTCCTAAACCTAGAAAGGCATGTCTACTTGCCCCTCCAAATGGGCAAAACACCTCAGACAATGTTGCGTTGTCGCACACGAACACCAATTGAAACCAGCAACAACAAATTCCAACAAAGGTTGACAGCTCCAATCAGCAAACTCCACCATGAGAATTCATCAAAATAAGTTGATCTACAAGAATCCACAAGCAGGTTCAAAAGGAACCCAAACTAGAACTATCGTGAAGCATTGCGGAGCTCCAAAGCGTCCAGCAGTAGATAATAATGATTGCAAGATGACTTCATTCTTGGGGAACTCCATTTAAAGAGATACTGATGAAGGGTAGTCCAACCTAAGGTAAAAGCAATGGACAACAATCAAACCCGTCCTGAAAGAAAAATATTGGGAAAAGGGCGAGACTGCACAGATGAATTATTTGTTGTCTGTCACAGACAACCCTACCTCTGTCTGAGCTTCTGCATCATGTCACTTCAACAAGGGAATCTTACCCTGAAGAAGAATTTTATAAATTCCTAACAGTGTGTTAGTTGGATTCTTTCATTGTTAAAAAGGAAAATGTTATCTGTTGGGTCACAACATCCAGCTCGTCCATACATTCTGGTGGTCATCTTTTTTTGTTTTGTTTTTTTTAGTTCTTCTTTCTTTTCCTTTATTTTTTGCTCACCTTTTCACCCTGAGGCTTATCTTTGATAACGAAAGACCTCATCATTGCACATGCCTAACATTTTACTAAAACTCTCAAAAACTGAAGTTGCGAATATAAAGCATTATGTGCCGGGATATCTTATTTTTCTGCAGTCCCAGCATCTACCTCTCACGCGGAAATAGGTAAAGTGTACACCTTCATTACCATCAGTCAAGAATAGCTACAACGACATATACCAGATGATCTTCTTCAGGAGCCCTAGATTAGATCGGTTGGAAGATAAAACATACCAGAAGGATTGGAAAGCACTCGAAACTCCCAATCCTAAGTCAGCATATTAATGGAAAAGTGGAAACTGCAAATACCAATAGCCTCAACAGATACCAGCAACAGAATTTTAACGCAAAATAGAAAAAGGAAACAGAGTGATGAACAAACTGAACAGAAGGTTAACGTAGACGTGCAAAGAGAAGAGTGCTAAATGCTACTTCCATTTGATTCAAATGCCAGCTTTGCAACTTCAGATTGACCAAATACATACTTAGAAATGCTTGTGTTTATAGTCCCAGTCTTCATAACAGAAAAGGAACCGGGCAGGAAAAAAGGAAAGTAATAATCTTCTGCACAAAATTTCTAATTAGAATTTCGTCATTTATATGAGTATTAGATGTTGAAATTCTCAGTTTATTCAAGATCTTTATTATTTGTGTTTTTCTTTTTAGTTCTCCATCAAAATTTACCACGTGATCTTACAATTCCAAATATTCAATTTCTCACTGGAATTTCAGTTGATAGCTGCAACTTACATACTTTCACAAAACATCAATGATCGTATGTACTGAAATGGCACATAAGAAGCAGAGTAGATTTGAAAGACCAACAGGCCAGTTAAAGTTGTGCTAAAACAGCCACCAGCTGTTCTGATCACATTCAATACATGCCAACTTTTTCCCATCTAGGCAGATGTTCACGGAAATTAACCATCAAATACAGTTGAAACACTTTCTAGGTTGTGTTGGCCTCCATTCTGAGATAATCAGTGTAACTAAACCACCCGCACATAAGTTCAGGGTACCCCATATCTAAAACCTTTGGGCACCCATAAACTATAATTTTTCCAAGACCACGAAAAAAATTAGATAATTTCATCAATGTCCAAAGAAGCTAAGTTAGTTGTCAGTTCCTACATAGATATTTTGCTTCGACTCAAACACTCAAAAACGAAGGTCTCAGGCAATCCATCAACCAAGAAATGCCCAAAATGATGAATCAAAATTGCGGATAGGGTTAATATAACCACAAAGCTGGAAAGCTCAGCGATATCACATAAAATAGCATTCCACAAGGATCTATACGCTACATAAACATCTAATCACCATAGACATTTGCAAGCAATCATTATAACACAACAGCACGCAAAACAATCATCCATATGATCTCAGGGCACAGAAACACGATCTCAATAGAAAGTCTTTTTTTCTTTTCACTGTAGCACAACAATCACAAACTCTTGTAGATTCCACAGAAAATGAAATCTAGACGAGAGCCAACAATACAATTTCTATAAACTCCACCAAAAGTGTAGATGTTCACAAAAACAAAGGCATATCCATCAAACAAACAAACAAAACCCAGAAATGCATAGACACAAACATTTGAGAGATTCAGCGATAGAGGATGAATTGCAACGAACAATAAATCTAAGCAGTATGCGAAAGAGAAAAATAAGAGGGAATAGCAAGTCAACACCTAATGCAACAATTCTAAGAGAGGAAAAAAAAAACCAGAAATCACTAGAAAGGCGCCATTATAGACCTAATAATACTTGGAAATAAAAAAATATAATAGCGCAAAATCCATATAATCTACATACCTATATAAGGAAATTGAATAGAGAAAACAAGAGCCAAAAAGAGAATTATGGAGCAAAGAGAAAAGAGAATATAAAAGAAAGCTAACGCGGGACACTTGGAATAACGAACCACAAGTCGCTCCGATCAGATTCTCCGACCTGCAAATGGAAAGTCCGAGAAATGGCAAATATGTATGCAGATAAATGCACGCATATAGAAGGAGGAAGATTCTGCTAAGGGTTTGAATGTGAGTTGTTTTTATAGGTGGGAGGGGGTTATCCAGACACTTCGAAAAACATTGAAAGCTATGGGCGGATGACGTGGTGAAAGCTGGCCATTCATGTATCTTTTTCAATTACTATTTCACCCCTGTAGACTTATCAAAATATCTCTCTACAGTCTACACCCGTTGTTTCCCTCTCTTTTTGTTTGTTTGTTGGTTTATTTGTGTGTGTGGAATGCTTTTTTTCTTTTATTCCTATTTTTCTTAGTCATGGTTAAAACTTAAAAAAATAGAAAGTAACAAATTTAAATTAGTTGGATTTTCAACATAAAAGAATATTTTTATATATAAAGATTGAAATCCATTATACAGATCTTGCCCAGAGTCGTGTAAAAACTAGTTACTTAAGGCATGGAAAAAACATCCACGCAACCAGTTGTGCAAGGCCGGTGCTGCGATACACTGCTTACAGCATTCGGTCGGCCTATCCTAAAGTGTCCATGCCAACCAAATAAGACTCGCGGTATTATATATATTACCTTAATTTTCATGATTATAATTAATTTAAAAAATAATAATTTAATGTATGTGTGGGGTTCGGAGAAGAACTGCACTATAAAAATTTATTATACGCAATTTTATCTTATATTTTTATAATAGACTATTTTCACGACTTTAATTCACAACCTCCTCACATATGACAACAAATTTATTTGAAAATTCATTTTAATTATAATTAATTAAAGACAAATTTTATTTTGCAAAGACAAAAGGATAATTGGTAATAGGTTGAATTGTTTCTCGTAAAACAAATAACTTAGAGCATGACACATATGTTGCTTATGCGCAAGTGAAAAAGTAAGGTTGCTCACCTCTTTCTTACTGGTTAAACTATACTTCTCCGTTTCAAAATAAGTGATGTTTTTAGCTCAGACATATTTTTTAAGAAATTATTCACTTTTAAAAAAATAAAATATATTTTTATTAACTTACCCTTAATAAATATCTTGAAAAACGATGTATCTCTTTAGTAGTTTATAAATCTCTCTATATTTAAATAAAAAGATAAAATTAAAAGAACATTGTTAATACCTTCTTAATAATATAAAACATCACTTATTTTAAAATAAAATGAAAAGACTAAAACACTTATTATTTTGAAACGGAGGAGTTGTTTCTTTTATCTTTGAATCCACAATGATCAAATTGGCCGGTTGAGGTTCCGAATAGGTCAACCTTACCACTTCTTTCACGTTATTTGTATTAGCTTTCTTCCAACTCATAATATATATCATCTTTTCATTTTAATTAATTTAATATAAAAATTTTTAAAAATAAAAATAATTAAATTTTATTAAATTAAATATAATATATGAAAATGCTTTATAATATTATAAATTTAAATATATCAAAAAAATACTTTTTTTAAATATACTAAAAAATAATTAAAGTAAAGAGTATTTTTTTTTAACAAGGTCGAGATGCTCATATGTAAAACAGGTGTTAGAGAATAATACAAAAGTTCCACATAAATTATGCAACAATTTCCAAAAAATATTTACGATAATCATGAAGTAATTTTTTCATCATCTTGATATTTTAGATTGATTGCTCAAATTATTTAAGTACACAAAATAAAAATAAATAATAAGTTCAAATCGACTATTTAAATTTATACTATAAATATCATTTTGTTTGAGTCTGTATCGTTTTAAAGAGTTTAACTAAAACAAATTTGAATTAAAATATCAAATAAAAATATTCCTAAATATTTTAAAATCTGTGTATGAATTGGGGCGATTCTAAATGATATCGCTCACATGGACTTCTCTTCCTATCCATTTTATCACTTTCAATTATCTATCATCAATCAAATCATCTCTTTATAATTTAAAATTATCAGTGTTACAAAACAGTTTATTTAATTGCTTTAATTTAATTACTACTACAAAAATTCTAAAAATGGGAAATGGACGGCGGAGGATGAGCTCTTTGTCTGCGTCATCCATTATTTGGGAGACAACTCAGCTAGTCTAGGTTACCTGACACGTGTCAACATTAGGAAACATGTCTCTATTGAGTATTACGATTCGCATTTATTTATTTATTTATTCTTGAAAAGAATATTTAAATCTTTGACGTAAGACTTATCTTTTTAGAGAATGATTGGGATTGGTCTCAATTATTGGGCTCCAAATATTTTTAATTTAAGATCTCTTATCTCATCAAAACAGTAATCTTGTTAATTTTCCCCCTCCAGTTTTGCAAAATTGATAATTTAATCTCATTACTTGTAACTTTGTAAAATTTATCGGCCTAAGTTCATAACTTAATTTTGGATTTAACTCATATACGCACCACATTAATAATAATTTTATATTTTTTTAATTTTAATTTTTCATGTAATATGTTTAATAATACCATATTCAAGAGTATTTTAAACTATTTTACATATCTTTAGCTTAGATTAAAGGATTTTAATTTTCTTTTTTACTTTCTTAAACTCCATATTAACTAAAAATCAAAAGAATGGAGTATAAGATTTTATTTTTTCAAATCTTTATTGCAATTTAACTTGTGACGGTAGCTTTCATTTTTATCAAGTTGTCAGTAAATTTTCATAAATATTTTTCTATTATTATTTATAAATTGCTAATTATGTAAATATTTCTTAGAACATTAATGCATATAACATAAATTCTTTTTTATTTTTGCAGTGAATCTTCAATGCCTTTTTTTTTGGGGATGAAATGTCAAAGAACTTAAAATTAATCTCAAATTTTATTTTGAGATTATTATTTTTATCCCATGTATCAATAATTATTTTGGTAAAAGTAATCGCTTTATGTTATATCAATACCCATTTACAGCGAATCTATATATGACACATGTTGCATATACTTTCATTATTGAATCATAATTAAATATAATTTAATTAGAATAAATTAGCATAGTTTGATGTTAATAGTTAATACTGGTGTGAATAAGTTTTTCCAATGAGTTTGATATGTGGCATATCAATGTTGACCATCAAGATTGTGGAGTTATAGTTAACCTAATTATTAGCAAGGAAGTATTGATCAAAATTTTTAAAAAATTCTAAACGCAGTAAGAATAATCAAATGATCTCAATTAATTTGGAACAGATGGAATATATTACATTTTAAGAACATTAATTGGTACGTTATTATTACTATTATTATTATTATTATTTGAAATCGAATTTTTGTTTTCACTGTGATGGTACTTAATTTAATAAAATGAAAAAAGTAAAATAGTTACCGTGATCAATCGTTCAAGAAACTAATCTTTTATCTTCAATTATTGGGCCTGGAATATTTTAAATCAAGATGGTTGAAAAGTAACACTACATTTAAATAGTATTTTTGCATGAAGTACCTTTCATAAATCAATTTAAATCCTAGGTAAAGTTGAGATAATATACTAAAATGTACATTATTCTATTTTGGCTGTCCTAGTCTTCTAGATCCAACTAAATACGGGACCAAATTTTTAAGAGGTCAAAAATATTTTTATTTTTTTGCTAAAAAATACTTATTTTAAAAAAATGGTATTTGATCAAGCTTTTGAGAGAAAATAAATGTTTTTAGGGAGTAGAAGAAACTTTTAAAAAGCTTAAAAAAAAAAAATCCCCCCAAAACATTTACTTCAAAAGCAGTTTTGAGGAAAATACACTTAAAAGCACTTTTCAAAAATTTAGTCAAACACTAATTGCTTCTTAAAAATATTTTTTAAATTTATTGGTCAAACACAAATCGCGTCTTACCAAAAATACTTTTCTGATAAAAACTTTCACAAAAACCACTTATCAAAATAAACTAATTTTAAAAGTTTGGTGAAACAAACTATAAATTGGTAATTTCTGATAATCCTTACTACTTCCCCAACTCTAATGTAAGGAAATTGAGATCAATATTAAGAATTTTTCTGCCTTGCATAGACAAATCGTGAACAATAAAACCAGAAAAGAATTACATTACATAATCAAAGAAAAATATCCCAAGAGCACTTGATACACACATTACCCACACAAAATTGCTCTCTTCTGTTAACCATGTTGAAAGGTTATCTGGGGCTTGTTACAGACCACAAAAAGAGAATACAGACTTGACCGCTAGATTTTTATGCAAACAGTGTCAGACAGGTCAGGGTTTCTAAAACACAAGTTCAAGATGCTTCTGGATGATTCATATGTATTGATCAACTAGAGTACAAGGCAGGCTGGAAAATACAGAACCAGTTGAATTTACCACCCACAGTGCTGTTGAATGAAACATTATTTTCATTACACTGCTACATGTAAAACCAGGTATATCATTATGAATTGAAAAGACAACACAATCATCTTGAATGAACTTCCCAGGAAAAACTCATTAACTATCAGAGTCGGAGATTTTCTCCTCCTTAGGTGGTGCAAACTGTCGGCTGAGCCGAGATCTTGTCCAGGGATCCATCGCTGGTCTCTGTGGAGGTTGAGGCTTTGGTGGTTTGGATTGTCTTAGTTCATTTTCTCTATCAATAAACCTGCCAAAGTAACACAACCAGTCAGACACTGGCTTACTATAGTCGTCCCTGACCAACATACTACTATCCTTTTTCCAGATAAGTACCTAAATCATCACCCCACCCCACCCCACCCCCAAAAAAAGAACTCCAGCACATCTGGAAGCCATTTCTCAGTATCTAATAGCAAAAGTTATGCATCTTTTAAAGTGAGAATCTTACTCTATATACGCCATTGGTGCAGCATCACCTACTCGAATACGAGTTCGGAGCATTCTCGTGTATCCACCAGCTCTATCTCTGTAACGTATTAATTTCAAGATATTTACAACCATAGATCCATAACAAAATACAGTAGAAAGTTAATGGTCTGAGGTTCACTTGTATCTGTAAGCCAATTCAGTAAAGAGCTTATGAATGACAGCATCCCCACGCACAAAGGCAGCTGCCTGTCTTGCAGCAGATAGAGTTCCCTGCAATATTTCAAAAAGTGCCCAAATAAACAAGTCAAAAGACACAAGTCCTCAAAGAAGACAATTACTCAGAGAACAGAGGAGAAAAAACAGAGCAAATAACTACTGATACTGATCAAAAAAATTTATTAGAGTATTAATCTATTATTGTTATTATTATTAAGCATGCATTTGTTAATTATTTATTGTTAGTTTTGACAATTGAAAACTCCGAAGCCAGTGGCATATTGTTCAAAACTCAGCGGATAATGAGTCCACCCCACTGGCCTCTACCCTTCTCCACTTAAGTTTTTCTTTGCTGCAGCATTCAAAACCCGTGACGTGCACTTTAGATTCCATCTGAAATCTCATTTTTTGGTTTTCCAGAGAGAAATGAACAAAGGTTATTCTGTTTTTGGTTGTCATAGAAGCGAGATTTGAAAAAAGAAATATGAGCAAAAGTAAGATTAGCATCAGGAGTTCTTGTCCAAAATGCCAATCTTACAGGTCAACCAGCTTAAGCTCCAACCAGCAACAGTCAACACCACTACTACAATCAAGAAAGTGATCTAAATGATAATCCTTTCAGTTATATAGTTTTCCACGTTAAGACAATCCTTTTAAAGTAAAAGTAATTTATCCAAGCTGAGACAAACCAAAGAGGCTACAATGTTTCACCCATTTCTTTAAATTTCAGCCTTGTGATTATAGTCTCTCAAATCAAAACCAAATAGAGAAACTTCCTACCCGTTACAAGTTACTCATGGAGAACACCACTATGCATTTTGTGTACATAAATTGCTCTAATTAGTAACATCATCTCCTTGGTTGACTACTTTTTCAGCTTGAAACCATTTCAGATTGGCATTTTGGACAAGAACTCCTGGTACAGTCCTATTCTTCCCTTATCTTCCACGTATTTTGGGATAAGTTCCCTATTTTCCTCATTCATTCTACTGTATTTCTACTTTCTATACACGGACAAAAATAAAATTATCGTTCCCCATCATGAAAGAGACAAGGAATCAGATAGATCGAATTATAAGCCAAAAGAGACACTGCCTCCCACTTTTTCATGGCAATGAACACCACTTCCTCTCAGAAAAGCTTCCTGTGCTCACTGGTAATCTGCATCTTATATAAACTGGTTAAGACAACTTCATAATACCATCAGTAGCAGAACCAGAAATTTATACATGGGGCTTTGTAATTTTAACATATGACCTAACGCAATTTTGAACCTTCTTTACCACTATACTTGAGTTTTTCTTCATGTCAAGGTGATTCAACAGCTCACATATAACCAAAAAATCATTTTTCTCAATTTGCACAGTGTAATTTTCTGATGAAGGGGGTTTGGTGAACCCTCTTGACACTACTTAGCTCCGCCCCTAAATACCATTGAGCAATCCCCCCAAAACTTAAGTTACCATTTGTCCTGATTCAAACTGAATCCTATGGAGAAATACTGAATCATTTGGGACCAAAATGGAACCTTCTTTTATGGAAATCAAACTTACAGCAGAACTCTCCATCTCCAGTCCTACATGACTCGAAACACTGCCACCATCTTTCACTAAGACTTTCAACAGATCAGTTAGGAATAGGTCCACATCCAAAAAGCCTCTGCACATATATCCTAACCTGTTTGAATGGTGCCATGCACAAAAGATCGACGGGGATCCTCATTAGGTTAATTAATGATCCCCTGTTCTCTCCTTCTCAATCCTGTGCACCCTGTGCTGAAGGACTATCAGTCAAGCAGCAAAAAAGACACTCTAACCACCCACTTGCTTCTTTCAAAGCTTGTTCAGCTTCTACCTTGAGGGAAGCCTGAGAAATAGCAAGGCATCACCTTCCACGACGGCCCAATATTCCACCGTGTTATTGCCCCTACTTGGGCTACAAGCCCAAGTTTTTGAGATTGGCACACCTTCAGTCAGGTTGGTTCTCTTCAAGACCTCACCACCAATCTGAGGTCAAATCTATTGACCCTGCCATTTATGGAATTGGCGACCAAGCAAGACTCCAAAAACATTAACTTTCTTTATGCATCATCCCTTGACACATAAACAAGGTTTTGTCACCCACCACAAATCGTGGCACCCACCAGTGACGGATAGAGAGTGCTACCTTGCTAGCTTGTCATCAACGAAAATAAATCAAACCAATTTACCTTTCATTTTGCCACAAGTATGCTTAAACTACTCAGTAAATCAGCTCTAATCTAGCTTTATCAGATTACGCGGTTTCTGATGGAAAAGATTGGTCTACAGAAGATACTGCAGACTCAAAATCATAGACAGAAGGCAAATGTTCTCTCTTTAAAATTAGCGGCGAAACTTGACTATTAGTTTCATAGAACTAATGACATCGCTATGCCACTTATATAAAGTGGATAGTCGTGATGCAATTTTAGATTAAGAATTTATCAAATAAAAACACTATCGACATTTTTTTGCAGTATATTTCTATTTTACTTTTTTAAGAAGTCATGGTATGCATTTCAAGGATGAATGAGACTAAAATGACAGATTAACATTCTTGAGACGAAAACGACAAAGTAACATTCTTGAGACTAAAAAGACAAAATAAACACTCTTTACACACCACTTGTGAAATTTCATTTATAAGAAAAAACACTTAGAAATTTCAGTGTTCCATCCATATCTGTACCTCCTTTCCAAGCTGAACCATATTGTCAGCCAACCTTCGGACTTCCTTTGCCTGGATTCATACAAGAATAACAGACACATTAATCATCCAATTACACTGAATCTAGCATCTTGCCAAATCAAAATTCTAAATGCTTTAAAACTGATTTTGTTACTTTTGATAAAACATCTAATGTCTAAATGCTTCAAGTAACGCAAGATATACTTCAGATATCAATGAAGCAATATACTTCAGAAGGATTTCTCTTATTCCCAAAGTTCGTTCATTATAAGTAAGGCGTGTGTTTCATGGCCTACGGGCTCCCTCTTAAAGATGGTAGCATAAATGATAAATATCCACTTCAACTGTAGATTTTCTTATTCTTTTGACTGTATAACTATGATTTGTGTCCATAGTTATTATATGTGCTTATTCATGCTTTGAGCTTTAAGCCCCAAGAGATCTTGTCTTTTTTGATTTTCAGTTTTGATGACACTGGGACAAGATGTTCATAAAAATATAAAGAACAAAAGAGAACTCAAACAAGGAGTCACATCATTCCTCTCGAGATCATTTAACGATATCCTAAAAAGCATCACTATGCTGAAGATGTCTGAGTATCTCAGATAAGAGAATAAATTTTTTTATAAGGAAAACAATTTTTTTACCAGAAGTGGATATCTAATCCCAAAAATGTAGACAAAAAACATAAAGCCGTAAGAAGTCGGTGACTTCCTTTTCCTATACTTGATTCCACTATCTCCTAACCATGCTAATGTTGACTCCATATCTTTGTCCTAGAACACTCTATCAATCCAATCGAGCCAAATACAACATAGAGCTTCACGCATAGAACAGATCCACAAACATTACCTTCTATAGTTTTATTAGACCACAAAAGTAGAAAGAACTCACTCAAATTATGACACAAACTTCTCTCATCATTATGAACAGCCACAACAATGCCCCAGCAGAAGGGCGATCCACGACAAATATGGATCGGACTCCTGCTATGTATACCATATAGACCGGTTAAGCCTAATATCCTCATTCAATGTCTATATTGGACAACAATCATGGTATATCTTTCATTTTAGGAACCTTCACTTTTTACCGAAAAAAGATAGGAGGTAAGGAAGTTTTGATCAACCGCACTCTTTCTAGTATTCCTACATATTTTATGACACTTCTGTAGCCCCTGGCAAAGTGACTAAAAGATTGGAAGGACTTCAAAGCAACTAACTTCCTATGAGATTCAGCGGAAGGCATTAGGAAGCTCCATCTTGTGAATTGGAGAGTTGTCACATCTCCAAAAGAATGGGGAGGTTTTGGAGTAAGAAATCTCAAGGTGTACAATAAAGGTTTGTTAGGGAAGTGGATCTGGAGATTTGGGAGGGGGGAGAATTCTTTTTTTTTTTTGGGGGGGGGGGGGTTGGTAGCAGAAAAATATGATATAGTAGATGGTGAATGGAGGACCAGAAACATTGTAACTCCGTTTGGGTTCAGTTTTGGAGGAGTATCATAAAGGGGTAGGAAGACTTTTGTGGACATCTCTTTTAAGTTTGAGGACAGAAGTAGGATAAGTTTTTGGGCACATAAGTGGTGCACAGAGATCGAGTTCAAGGAAGCCTTTCCAAATTTATGTTGCATTTTTTGCGATAGAGAAATGATAGTCCAACAAATTTTCGGTCTCATTGAGGTATTATTCACTGGGACTTAAGATTCAGAAATAACTTTCATGATTGAAAGATGAAAGAATTTCACAATTCGATAGAGCTTTTGTATGGGCTACATACACCAAACAGCTTTTTGGATGTATGGAGGTGGCGGGAGAGTGGTGACGGCTTATTCACTATTAGCTCTTTTTATAAAAGATTGCTAGTGAGAGAGGAAGGTACCTTCATGGTGACTCCATTTGGATCCCTAAAGCACCAAGGAAGGTTTATTTCTTTGTATGGTTGGCTGCAAGGGGTGTGATATTAACAAGGGAGAATTCGAGAAATAGGAGAATCACCTATGTCAGTTGGTGTTTCATCTGTAAAAGTGCAATTGAGAGTGTAGATCATCTCCTTTTGCATTTTAAGGTGGCTAGTTGGTTATGGAGGGTGGCCCTAAATTTGTTTAGGATGCAGTGGGTCATGCTGAGTACAGTGAAGGAGGCCTTACAGAGTTGGACTCATAGAAAGGGCAAGGAAAGCCCGAGGGCATGGTGCGTTTCCCCCTTAGCTATCATGTGGGACGTTTGGAAAGAGAGGAATAGGAGGGCTTTTGAAAGAGTGGAACTTGATTTTGTAAAAATGCAGAGTAGTGTTTTATCCCTATTTCTTTTTGGTGTACTTGCGAGGTCCCAATTTGTATAGAGGATTGAATATCTTTTCTTGAGAACTATATTTAGGATACGTTCTTTTCTTTTGGTTTATGACTTGTATAGGGGGTTTTCCCAAATGTTAACAAAATTATTTACCTTACTTAAAAAAAAGAAAGATTACCAATTAAATGGAAAAAGGGCTAGTAGATCATCATATTATTGAATGTCCATGAAACTAAGTGCTTTTTTGAGTTGGAAATGATAAGAGTGGAACACCTGTGATGTTGTGGATAAGGTCATATAACATCTGCAAATATCAGACAACGGAATATTGCCTATGAGACCCTCCCAAAACAAAACACGTCCATAATCACCAATTCATAGGATTGAAGTGAAGTACTATATCTTGTGTCTTAAATCCAAAATGCTCTAATGAAGAGAGGACATCCTCAATTTTGATCACAATTGAACAACCTTTTTGCTAATAAGAAAAAGACTAATAGACACCAAGATCAAACCACAAAACCAAATACCAACTTACAAATGGGCTCTCCGTATGTTATGAGTCCCTTTACAAAGAAAATAATGTATCAGACCCTCAATTTTCTGAACCACCCATTTAGGAAAAATGAAGCAAATACATTAAGTTAAAAAAAACACTACAACTGTTCATCACGAGATTCCAAAAGGTGAGAGCTAGGGCTAGTGGGATGCCCCACAAAGGCATTCCAGTATACGTAAACACGAGATAGTGAACGCAAACATGCCCCCAGGGCTTAATTCAAGCGGGAAAGGTTGAGGGACTTGTGACTTAGGTCACAGGTTCAAGCCCTGCTCCATGTGAACTAAGCCTAGTTTTAAATGGAGAAGAGAAGAGGATCAAACCAATTATTGCCAAGTTCCAAGGGTTGAGATTGATCCTAAGGGTTGACTCGAAACAAATTTCTCAATCATAAAAAATATTGAGAACCCAACAATAGAAGTCAATGTTTTGATTTTATAATTACTAATGTGATCCATGGCTGCTTTGATAACACTTATTTCAAGTCAAGGGTCTATCGGAAACAGTCTCTCTATCCACAAAGATAGGAGTAAGAAGGTCTACATACATCCTACCCTCCCAAAACCCCATTTGTGAGATTACACTTGTGGAATTACACCGGGTATGTTGTTCATGTAAGTGATCCATGACTAAAATTCCCATCCATGTTTATTTCAACAGAGATCCAACGGCTAACACAATAAGAAGTTTTGAAAGATTAACAAAGTATAACTTTTCAAACAGAAGATAGGAATACGCTACTTCAAATGATAAACATAAAGATCACGAATACCTAGTCCATAGCTAGTCATCAAACAATAATACTCCCCCTCTAACAGCCGACATTATCTATCACAATTTGGTTGTTAATATACGAATTTTTCAACATCCAACTGATACTAACTAACACTGTTGCAGAAACTATGGCCAAATGGGCGGCCAAGATGGAGACAGCAAGGAAAAGTTATGGAAATGCCCACTTGTGTAGATAGATGATTAGAATTTTGGGTGGCTTAATGTACACGGCATACCATTTTTAGTTTTTCCATTCCATACATTATCAATGAAATCTACTGGTTTATCACAAAAAAACAAATCCATCCAACTCAAAGATCTTTACAAATTCCTTTTGATATGCATAACAGACATTCCTTTTGAGTTAACCAATTAATCAAAGAATAGCAAACACAGATCTTTGCAGAAATAGCAAAGCAATCCGGCCAAAGCTACAGCTTTCGGGAAGTGGACAAATGAAAGAATAAAAATATATAAAGCCGTAATTACCTTAGCAACGGTGGTTTCAATCCGCTCGTGCTTCACTAATTGAGACACCATTGTCCTACAACAAACATATAAACTTCTTCAAGAAACACAAAGAGCGGAGAGGCAAGTAATTATGAAGAAAAGCAACCTGAGCATGGACATTCGATGTCCCGTTGGACGATTCAATTTCCTGAATTTGGTCATTTTGGCTCACCGGAGAAAGGAAAAAGAGGAGAAGGGGAAATGGAAAAGAATACTGAGAGTGTAAAACCCTGATTTTGGAGGTTTTAGCGGAGGATACAAAACCCGTTTCGGTTTTAGATCCGCTAGTGAAAGCCCAATTTAGCTTTGAACATGTTTTGGTCCATTAGGAGGGTAGAAATGTCAACATGTAGCCACTTTTAGGATCGTTATTTAAATTTTATCCGTTACTTACAAATTATTAGTGTTTAGACATTGCTTTAAAAATGGATAGATGTGCTGCTTCTTCGATAGGTTTTAAAGTTTAATTTTTCAGTTGAAAATTTTAAGACATTAAAAATGAAGCAAATTTCACATATATATATATATACACACACACATAAATAATATTTAATATTACAAAATAATCATAATTTTTCAATTTACAAAATATATTAACATTTTTTTAAAATATAAAATCCCTCAAATTTTCGCTTAAAATTTTGTGTATAAAAATGGTATAAAATGTGTATATCTCGCTCAAAATTCTATGTATGAAAATTATATAAAATCGGTATAAAATGTTTATATTTCATCCAAGGCTCAATTCGCTCAAATCGGTATGAAATGTGTATCTAATAATATAAAATTTATATAAAAATTCATTTTACATTTTTAAAAATTTAATATATCTATAATAAAACATTGTATACAACATTCATACAAATTTAATACGACCACAACGATAAAAACTTAAATTCATACAACTTTAATATAATTTTATTCAAACCACGTTAAATCTATATTAAATCATCCTAAATTTGAGATATAAGCTCCCCAAGGTATTCTCTAATTTTTGGAACCACACCCATTTCGAAACGATTTTAATTTTTAAATCCAAGTTTCAACTTTGAAGCTTCAAGCTTCATACATGGTGGAATTCGAGATTGAATCTGAAGTTTTATTTAAAACCACATCAAATCTACACTAAATAATTCTAAATTTGAGGTATAAACTCCCTAAGATGTTCTTAAATTTTTGAAATCACACCCAATCTGACATTATTTAATTATTTAAAATCAAATTTCAACTTTGAAGCTTCAAAAATTCATCAATGGTGACATTCAAGATTTTAATTTACAAAAAAAAATTGATAAATTGGAGAAATAAAAAAGAAGAAGGAAGAAAAAAAGGAGGAGGAGGAAATAGTTTTTTAAATTTTTTTTTAATCAATGGTGGAATTCGAGATTTTAATTTACAAAGAAAAATTTAGTAAATTGAAAAAATAAAGAAGAAGAAATAAAGAAGGTAGCAAAAAAGAAGGAGAAGGAGAAGGGAAATAGTTCTTTTTTAAAAAAAATATGTTATTATTTATAATATATTTGTTATACTTTATAAATAAGAAAAAATATAGTTATATTTAGCAATTTAAAGTATTAAGTAGTTGTGGGAAGTAAATTTCTCTTAAAAATATTTCAAGTTTTTGCGCGAATTTCTCTAAAAAGATAATGGTCTTTAATTTTTTCCCTTTATATACACGATTTTTAAATTATGCCCTTCGTATCCATTTAATAATTTTTAATTGACAAAAAAGCCCTTATTCTCTAGAAATCTATTTTTTTGCCTTATATTCAATTCTTCCCTTCCGTCGGCATAACTTTCCAACCTTATTATTATTGCCTTATATTTAAACTTGCCGGTTAAGACATAAATTGGATCAATAGTTTAATTTTTTTAAGTTTTTGCGTTATATTCAATTCGTCCCTTTTGCAGGTGTATCTTTCCAACCTTATTATTATTTAAACTTTGCCATTTAAGGCATAAATTGGATCAATTATTTAATTTTTTAAAGTTTTTGCCTTATATTCAACTCGTCCCTTTTGCAGGCATATCTTTCCAACCTTATTATTATTTAAAGTTTTCCCTGTATTCAAACTTTGCCGGTCTAAATTGGATCAACAATTTTTTTTTTTAGTTTTTGCCTTATATTCAATTCCTTCCTTTTGCATGCGTAACTTTCCAACCTTATTATTATTTAAACTTTGTCCTATATTTAAACTTTACCGATTAAGGCATAAACTCGATCAATAATTTAATTGTTTTAAGTTTTTGCGTTATATTCAATTCATCTCTTTTGCAGGCGTATCTTTTCCACCTTATTATTATTTAAACTTTTTCCTATATTCAAACTTTGCCGGTTAAGGCATAAATTAGATCAATTATTTAATTTTTTAAAGTTTTTTCCTTATATTCAATTCATCTCGTTTGCAGGCGTATCTTTCCAAGCTTATTATTATTTAAACTTTGTGCTATATTCAAACTTTGTCGGTTAAGGCATAAATTGAATCAACTATTTAATTTTTTAAAGTTTTTGCTTTATATTCAATTCGTTCCTTTTGCAGACATATCTTTCCAATCTTATTATTATTTAAACTTTGCCCAATATTCAAACTCTGCTTATTAAGGCATAAATTGGGTCAATAATTTTTTTTTTATTTTAGTTTTTGCCTTATATTCAATTCGTTCCTTTTGGAGACATAACTTTTCAACCTTATTATTATTTAAACTTTGCCTTATATTCAAATTTTATCGGGTAAGACATAAATTGAATCAATAATTTAATTTTTTTTAGTTTTGCTCTTATATTCAATTCGTCCCTTTTGGAGGCGTAACTTTTCAACCTTATTATTATTTAAACTTTGTCCGGTAAGGCATAAATTGGATCAATTATTTAATTTTTTCTTTTTAGCTTTTGCCTTATTTTTAATTCGTCCTTTTGGAGGCATAACTTACCAAGCTTATTAGTATTTAAACTTTGCCTATATTTGGCATAAATTATATAAACATTTTATATTTTTTGAAATTGTGCCTTATAATCAATTTCTGTCTTTCCAGGCGTAACTTTGCAACTTTAATATTAGTGAAACTTTGCCGCATATTCAAATTTTGTAGGTTTAGGCATAAATTATTAACATTTTCAATTTTTTGAAATTGTGTCTTATAGTCTATTCCTGTCTTTCCATGCGTAATTTTGCAACTTTAATATTATTGGAACTTAGCCGCATATTCGAATTTTGCTGGTTCAGACATAGATTATATTAACATTTCAATTTTTTAAAATTGTGTCTTATAGTCAATTCTTGTCGTTTCGGGTGTAAATTTTTAAACTTAATATTAATGAAACTTTGATGTATATTAAAAAATTTTGCTACTATAGTAAAGACTTGTCTCATATTTTCATAACCTTTCTGAGACGTATTATGCTAAAAAATTGCAACATTTGAATGTTGTATTTTCAAACTGTAGATAATCAATTATAGAGTTTAGATCTCATCCAATGTATAATAATTTTTAAACTATGATCTATTTCTAAATATAAATTTTATATATTTATTTTTTTCCAACATAATTTTAATAGACGTTGTCGGTAGCGGTGATGCGGCGGTGCAAAATTAGTTGGAGAAGATAGCTTGTTGTTGTTGATGAAGAGCCGTTGGAGAATACGCGAAGTTTGTTATGAAAAAATTAAGATGCATTCTAGCCAATATGTATTTCTATATCAGGGTTATTATTGTCCTTTCATTTTTAATTAAAAACTAGAAAGAGTAAAATAAAAATTATATATTTTGAGTGAAAAAATTTAAAAACACTCCTAAATAAGGGTATTCGCGCGAATGACCCAAAATGTTCTGAGGTTTATTTTCTTACTAGTTGGGATAAATCCCAGGCTTGTCAGGGCCCAATTGCTAGGAATTTTTTTTGTAAATTATTTTATTCTTTATAATTAATATAGAGAAAATTACACAACATAATATAATTATAAAAGTATTTATATATAATGACCATAATTTTAAATAATTACATAATATAGCTCTTTTTTATTTAATTAGTCATCTATTTACTTTTTATCGTATATTTAATTTATTTTTACTCTCTCACTTCAAACACGACGTATTTCTCTCCAATAACTGATCAACTCATCTCTCATCTTACTTTTCTCTCAACGTTCAAGCATTAACACAACTTTTCAGATATTCTTCAATCCATTTTGCACGATCTTTGCGGTTTCAAATAGATTAGAATCTCTTTAATACAGTTAAATTACACTTATAATTTGAATTTACTATTAGTATATTTTAAAGATATATTCTATTGTATTTAGACCCAAATCTTCGAACGGGTAGTTTTTTGATAATTTTTAATTAAATTTGCATGATTTTTGGAGTTTCAAATAGATTCTAGAGTGAGAAAATCCCTCTAATAGAGGATGTTTTATTTATATTTTTGAAATTTCCATTAGTGTATTTTTTTAGATATGTATCTTATGTATTTTATAAAAAAATCTTCATCTGGATGCATTTCAATTTTAAGACTTCTATTTGTAATTCTTAAAACTTCTTCGCATGTATCTCAACTACACATGTATTTTTCATAAAATAACTAGATATTTGTATTTAGTTGTATTTGTGATACAATGTAAACACATAAATTACATACTAAACATGATAATATATTATACAGATGTATATATACATACAAAATATGTATTTTGTATATTGTTTTTTAATTAATCCTTAATTTTCCTTTATTAGAGGTATATATCAGTCATTTTTTATACACTTAGATATATAATCCTTAATATATACATATTTTTAAATTTAGTACACATATATGTATTTGGTTCTATTTTTGATACACTGTGTACATATAAAACACTCACATAAAGAAAAAATATATGAAATTGTATGACTTATACATCTAAATTATATATTGTATTTGTATGTTTATTTTAAACTTTCATATATATATATATATATATATTAAATTTGATTTCCATCTATATTTAGAGCCCTAATAAATATGAAATCTTTTTGTTATAATGAAGGAGTGAATCATGGTAACTGAAAATTAAAAGGAAACACAATTCCTAAAATCACTCAACTAACTACACATTTGTATATGTATTTGAGCCGTTTAAATTATAGAAATAAACACATAGCACATAAAATATTATCAAGTTTTGCAAATAATGAAAATATTGCTACTTAAGCATAATTTCGACCTAAATATAGTCATTTATATAATTTTCTCATTAATATATATTTTTAAGTGGAGTATGTAATTTTTTTATTTACTAAATATAAAAGATTTTATTATAATTTTATATTTTCATTATCAAAAGTTATACATATTTTATCCAGTATTTTTTTTATATATTTTATATAAATTTTATCAATAATATACATACAATTTATATACAATATTTTTCTTATTTACTAAATATACTTTCATTATCGAAATTTTATAAATATTTTATCAGATTTTTTAAAATATAACTTTTATATATATTATTAAAATCATAATATACATATAATTTATACACAATATATTTTTTTTCTAAAACCTAATATAATAAAGTAAAAAAGACAAATAAAATCATAATGCATTGCACTTGAAGTATGGGTGAAAAATTTAGATGGGACACACGTTTTTATGGCAAAGCAGTAGCATGCTACTTAAAAATTGCATAGCAGTAGCATGAAGTACCACACAGGCACGCCGATGACACGGCAGAAGCAGCACAATTGTTGCTTCTGATATAAGAAAAGTTCAAAATTATAGAATATTTTATTCTTAAGTTTAATTTTTTCATTTTAAAATTTCAAGACTATATTCTTAAATTTAAATTTTCTTCTGAGCAATATTTAGGATATTGTATTCTTAACTTTTCCACCTTACATTTATTTATAGGTTCTGATAGGACTGGCCGATGGGATGAAACGGGACAGGATTGATACACCCCGTAAGTTCCTAACGTTTACTTGGCATAGTCATACGTTCATCAAGAGTTTTAGAGTTCGACGCGTATGAGAAAGGGCCCGAGGAAAGGTCGAACGAGCGCGGAATCGAGGTTGCAAGGGAGAAGGTCAGACAAGCTGCCAAAAGGGGCAACGTGTCACGGACCCTCCCCCTGCGAGCTGGCTCAGTAACACGCCCGTAATACGGCGCGATGGGGTCCGTGTCATGGACCCCCTGTCCACCACCCAAATATTATATAAGTTCATGAATTCATTTGGTATAATTTCATATATATATATATATATGTATGTATCTTCGTCCAGAGAGAGGGGGGTGCACTTTTTAAGTAATTTCCTTTCGAATACGCTGCCAAACATCGTCCAAATTTAAATTAACTTCAGGTATTGAGTTATAAGCCTGCAGAGAGCAATACTACAGAGTTATTTTCTCAAAACACGCCCGGAAAATCGGAACTCCGTTGCGTAAAAGTTATCAGAATTGCTCCAAATTGATTCCTATACAGTCACAGGTTTCAAGTAAGCATTTATCCCTTCTGAACTCTCGAGAAATTATACGTTTTCAGCCGTATTTCGTTAAGTTGAAGTATAGTTAATATTAATATTATAAGTTATCGTTTCTGCCGAATTTAGTACTGAAACTAGTCTTATTCTCCCAGTAATACGATTACAATTGGAAAAGGCTATTGAATACGAATTGAGACTCACCAGTTAATCAGAAATCGACGATCGAGGTATGTTAAGGCAAACTTCTTCGGCAAGTTAGTTTCTATAGCATTATAATACAGTTTGAACCTCAGTAAGGAAGCTAGAAGTCTAGTTGTTATGAATAGCTATTGTTGTTAGCTGAGTTCAATATTTATGTTTAGTTTGGGATTGACTTTGCCCTGCATAGCCTTCCATAACCAACCCAGGGTTACTAGCTATGTCGACGCCCGCTAGGGGCGAGATGACGTCGCTCCAAGGAGCGGTATGCCGTCCGTGAGGGACTAAGATGGGGTCCAAGGGCCTCATATAGTCCATTCCATGGCCGGACTATTATATGCCGTATCGGCACCACACCCCCGTCGAGCCTGGTGCCCAAGGTGCAGATATTAGGAGTCCACTTGACTCAGACACAGCTACAGTTTAGGGGCCGAGCGGGCTCAGTTGCAGACCCAGGGGACTGGTAGGACGGCTATAGTTATTAGTTGACTCAGTGTGATCTTGTAGGGGTATATAGATTGAAGTTGTACCCGCCAGGGCTTATGAGGGCCCCGGATGGGGTTATTCTGTGCTGGTTGTACCTTCTGGCTTATGGGGGCCCAGTAAGGTTCTTGTTTGCATTAGTTACTGATAGATTAGACAACAGGAAGTTCAACCATTTAGGTAGTATTTCTACCCCTTTCTTTCAGTTACTTTCGGTCTCATTTCAGTTCATTCAGTTATATACAGTTACTGCATTACATATTCGGTACATATTGTACTGACACCCTTCTTGGGGCACTGCATTACTTGCCTGCAGGTGCCGATAGACGTGGACCAGGATCTTCTTAGCTTTCAGCCAGAGTTAGCAGAGCAGTTAACTCCTCTCTTTCGGAGCTAATAGCTAGAAGGTTTACTCTTTTTGTTTGTATAATTTATGGGTAGGTCGGGACCTTGTCTCGACCATTATATCACTCCTAAGGCTTGCAGATTGTTTCAGATTTCCTGTGGTTAGTTGTTGTTGGCCGTGTGGGGCCTTGTTTAGCTGTCAGTTAGCGGCCTTGTCTGTCATAGCTTAGTTTAGTGCTAGATTTACTTTACAGTTATAACTAGACATCATCGTGGTCTTGTTGGCCCGCATAGGATTCCCTACTATTACCTGTTTCTGGTTAGCTGTTTTCTTTCACAGGTGGCAATAGGGCCTTGTTGGTCGGGTGCTGTGTTTACAGATGAGATATAGCCTGTTGTTTTCTTGACTCAAAGATTAGACATACACCAGAAGTGCATAAGCCCAGTCAGGTCAGTTCAGATCCTAGTAGGGCACCAGGTGCCAGTCATGCCTCCCAAGGTGGGGCATGACAAAGTTGGTATCAGAGCAGGTCGTATCCCAAGGAGTCTGCAAGCTGTGCTAAGTAGAGTCTTGCCTATAGATATGTTGTGCACCACATTCCATAGACAGGAGGCTGCGAGGCATGATAGGATGGTTACCTTTCTTTCTCTTCCAGTCGCGCTATAGAGCTGTAAAGTACAGGGTTGAGTCCCTAAGCTTACCATATTTTGCTTGTCTACAGAGAAATGTCGGGTATACGACAGACCACGACTGACAGGAAGTTGGATGTTGTAGTAGGAGAAGGCACTAGTTGGGTGCCCCAGTTAGAGTCAGCCCGATATGAGGGCGACAGAGAGACTCCATCTCGGTCTCCCCAGCAGTCTCCGCCCCGTCAGGAGTTGTCCAGAGCGGCAGATGCGTCGGCACCACCTTAAGAAGTTTCTATACCGACACCATCAGATCAATAGATTGGAGTGTTGTTTTTATGATAGCTTAGATGATGGTTGCACCGCGACAGCCAGTGGCACCCGTAGTTGCAGAGTCCTCGGGAGGACCTGGTAGTTCGAGGGTCCGAGAGTTTCTCACACTGAGTCCCCTGTAGTTCACAGGGATGGATCAAGATAAGGACCCTCATGACTTTTTGGACCAATTGTAGCAGATCTTCAGGGTAATGTATGCGACACTTGCAGAGTCGATTGAGTTAGCGGTATTTCGATTGCAGAACATAGCAGTGTTATGGTATGAGAGTTGGGAGAGGTCCCAAGGTAGAGATGTTCCCCCTCCGACTTGGTCCAGCTTTTCAGAGGCCTTCCTGGACCAGTATCTGCCGTGATAAATCTGACAAGCCCGGGTAGATCAGTTTCTGCATCTGGAGCAAGGTTCGATGAGTGTTCAGGAGTATGCTATGAGATTTGACTCCTTGGCCCGATATGCACTAGATTTTGTAGATACTATGCCAGCCAGGGTGCATCGGTTCATTATGCGAATACTTTCAGAATACGTAGAGACTTGTATTACGGCTACTCTATGAGAGGACATGGATATTGCCGGTGTTCAGGCATTTGCTTAGAATATTGATGGAATCAGGAAGTGGCAGAAGGAGATAGAAAGGGAAAATTAAGAGCAGCACCGCAGGGCTAGGCCTAGTGATGCTCAGATAGAGTTTCAAGGTGGACCCAGGCCACGACTATCGGGCAGGACACCTAGACTCCCACCTCCACAGCAGCAGCAGGGGGGGTAGACTAGGCCGTCGGGGCAGTGAGGACCTGGCGAGAGCTCACGACCATCGGGTTTGCAGCAGCAGAGAGGGTCAGAGCAGAGTAGGTTCACCGTTCCACTTTGCCTTATCTGCAGTTGACGTCATCCTAGGGCATGCAGGTATGGTTCTTCAGCGTATTACACATGTGGACAAGAGGGTTACCTGATGAGATACTATCTGGCCAGGGGTCAGAGTGATCAAGACCGACAAGACAGATCTTCAGTAGGGTCACGTGCTCCAGCATCTCCAGCAGGGCGTAGACCCTCAACTCCAGTTGGAATAGGCCGAGGCAGGTTAGGGGAATCTAGCTCAGGCACCGATCCAGATCGCACTTATGCTTTACCGGGGCGACAGGAGTCAGAGTCGTCGTCGGATGTGGTGACAGGTATGCTGGACATTTGCTCTCATTCTGTTTATGTTCTAATAGACCCAGGTTCCACTTTGTCTTGTGTGATGCCACTAGTATCCCGAAAATTCGGTATCACGCCAGAATTGCTTCACGACCTTTTTCGGTGTCCACACTCGTCGGTGATTCTACTATAGCTAAAAGGATCTACTGGGGTTACACAGTAGAGGTTGTTGGTCGCCAGACTTTAGCAGATTTGGTGGAATTAGAAATGATCGATTTTTGTCAGGCCCCACCTTGGGAGGCATGACTGGCACCTGGTGCCATACTAGGACCTGGACTGCTGGACTACTGAGCCTAAGCACTTCTGGTGCCAGGCTGGCTCTAATTCTGAATTTATGAAAAGAACGGGCTATATAACGGTTGTAAATGCAGCCTCCGGCTGACTAGGCCTGTAGCCACCTGTAGGAATATAACAGCTAACCAGAAAAACTGAGCATAAGGGAACCTATGCGGGCCGATAAGGCCACCATGCTGACTAGTTATCACTGAAAGGTATAATCAAGTGCTGAACTGATCTGCGACCGACAAGGTCACCAACTGACAACTGAACAAGGCCCCACACGGCCATCACATGCAAACTGAAACATACATACGGCCCCACACGATCGGTGCAACTAACCACAGGGAATATACAATCTGCAAGCCTCTAAGAATAATAAGACGGTCGGGACAGGGCCCTGACCTACCCATACTGTACAAACAAAAAGGGAAGTAAACTTTTAGCTATCAAGCTCCGGATGAAAGGAGCTGAAGACTCTGTACGCTGGCTGGAACTACGAGGGATCTGCTCCCCGTCTATGAGTACCTACAGGCAAGTAATGCAGCGCCCCAAAATGGGTGTCAGTACCACTGGTACTGAGTATGCAAAGCAATAACTGGAAATAACTGAAAGCAAACAACAATACTGATAGATACTGAAGTAATAGGAGACGGGATGAGACTGACTGAAAAGAGCGTAACTTTACTGAAGAGAGTAAGAGTCATACCTGATAACATGGCGGTCTACTTTCTATCTATTAATAACTAACACAACATAGCATACAAGAACCTTACCAGCCCCCATAAGCCGTAAGGTACCAACCAACACACAATCTATATACCCCTACCCAGGTCTTACCATCCACCTAGTAACTATGAGCATCTAACCGGCCCCCTGGGTATGCAACTTGGGCTCGCTGGGCCCATGACTATAGCTGTATCTGAGTCCGGAGGACTCCTGAAATCTGAAATCTGAAATCTGTAATATAAAAACTGTAATATGCACCCCGGGCGGAAGCGCTCGATAGGGGGTGTGGTATAGTGCTGATCAGCCTGCTATGGGGAATTTGCATCCCATCTTCGTCCGCATGTGAACGTCATGCCACTCCATAGAGGGACGTATCCTCACCTTTTGGCGGGAGAGTCGACACAGCTATTAACCCTGGGGCGGTCAAGGAAGCTCTAAGGGTTCCCAACACAGAACAATCATGTCTCCACAGATAGCAATAAGCACATGTAATATATATACTTGATCTGATAATAATATTTGTGTTCTGGTATTCTGTTCTGAATCTCATATTGAAATGTACTGAATCTGATACTGAAATATACTGAATCTGTAATAATATTTCTGGAATATTCTGTTGGGACTTATACTGTTTTACTGAATTTCATGTTGAACACTGTATTATATTTCTAACATGCTTACTAAATTTCATACTTAACATAATATATGACTTATGAAACACTCTACTGAAATTCATACTATTTTGCTGTACTAGAACTACTAGCTTGCCGAAAGAAACTGGCTATACATACCTCAACTACCGACTTTCTGATTAACTGGTGTAGCTCGGCTAGTATTCAACTATTTCTCCCAACTATATTCATATTCATGAAAGAATAGAATTAATTCTACTATTATTTTGGAAAGAAACCATACTTATGGATATACCTACTACCTATTCTTCGACTTATCGAAGAACGGCCGAAAACTCGTAATTTCTCGAAAGTCTAGAAGGGAGAAATACTCACTTTAATGTCAGGAGTATATTAACACTAGTTTGGAGAAATTCCACTTACCTTGGCTCGGCGTGGTGATGATTCGCCGGCCGAATTTCGCGAAACTAACTTCGCAGGAATGCTCCCTACAGCTTTATACTTCGCTACCCAAAGTTAATTTGAGTTTGGACTGGGTTTGACAGCTTAATCGAACGGAAATTAATGAAAACCCTTCGTCTCCCCTGTTTACTGGTCGTTCACTGGAAATTAAATGTAAGGAAATAATCTAAAACAAGGTGGGAGGCCTTATGTACTTGGGCCCGAACCCCTCCTCTTTAAGTCACATTTGTCGAATGCGATTTATAAGTCGCATTTGCCTTGCGACGCTCCGATTTGGCGCTTGTCCAGTCTCTCCCCAAGCACTCAGCCTATATCCATCCCTCCATATAGAATGGCTCCTGCAGAGCTTAGAGAATTGAAATAGAAGTTGAGAGATTTGTTAGATAAGGGCTTTATTAGGCCGAGTACTTCACCGTGGGGTGCGTCAGTTCTGTTTGTATGAAAGAAGGATGACTCCCTCCGCATGTATATAGATTACCGACAGTTAAACAAAGTCACTATCAAGAACAAATACCCACTTCCCAGAATAGATGACTTGTTTGATTAGCTACAAGGGGCGAGATACTTTTCTAAGATTGATTTGCGGTCAGGGTATCACTAGGTGCAGGTTAGATAAAGAGATATTCCAAAGACCGCTTTCAGGACCAGGTATGGCCACTTTGAATTCCTAGTCATGTCCTTCAGATTGACGAATGCTCCAGAAGTGTTGCTGGATATGATGAACAACATCTTCAGGTCGTATTTGGACTTGTTTGTGATAGTGTTTATTGATGATATTCTGGTGTATTCTCGTTCAGAAGCAGAACATCGAGGTCTTTGCGAATAGTGCTCCAAATTCTCAGGGATCGCAGTTGTATGCAAAATTTTATAAATGTGAGTTCTGGCTGAATTCTATAGCCTTTTTGGGCCATATTTTGTAAAAGGCTGGTATTAAGGTAGATTCACAGAAGATCGAGGCAGTAAAGACATGGCCCAGACCCACACCACTGAGGTACGTAGTTTACTGGGGTTAGCCAGGCATTACAGAAGGTTTGTAGAGGGGTTTTATGCTTTATTAGCACCTTTAACCAAGTTAACTCAAAAACAAGCTAAATTTCACTAGACTGAAGCGTGTGAACAGAGTTTCCAAGAACTGAAAAACAGGTTAACATCAGCGCCAGTACTAGTGTTGCCAGAAGGATAAGAAGGTTATGCAGTGTATTATGATGCTTCAGGTGTTGGGTTAGGGTGTGTTATGATGCAACATGGTAAGGTAATTACTTATGCTTCGAGGCAACTGAGAAAACATGAAAATAACTACCCCACCCACGATCTGGAGCTAGTCGCAGTAGTTCATGCCCTGAAAATATGGAGGCACTATCTGTATGGCGTCCATGTAGATATTTTCACTGATCATAAGAGTCTCCAGTATATCTTCACTCAAAAGGAGTTGAATCTACGACAATGTCGTTGGTTAGAATTGCTGAAAGACTACGATGTAGACATTTTGTATCATCTAGGGAAGACCAATATCGTAGCTGATGCCCTTAGCCGTAGATCAATGGGGAGTTTGGCATATTTGAGGCCCGAACAGCGGGAACTGGCCCCAAAATTACACTAGTTATCTAGCTTAGCCATCTGAATAATGGACTCGGGAGACAATGGGGCTATAATTCAAAATACAACAGTATCATCCCTGGTAGTGGAGGTAAAAGAACGACAGTACGAAGATCCTCATTTAGCATAGCTCAGGGATAAGGTACAATAGGGGGAAGTATCGACTTTTGAGGTAACTAGGATGGGGTCTTGAGATGTAGGGGTCGCCTCTGTGTTCCAGATGTGGCAAGACTTCGCCAGCAGATCATGGCAGAGGTACATTATTCCCTTTATTCTCTTCAGCTAGGTTCAATAAAAATGTATCATGAAATAAAAGAGATTTATTGGTGGCCGGGAATGAAAAAAGGGGGTAGTAGAATTTATAGCACAATGCCCTAACTGCCAGCAGGTAAAGGCTGAACATTAAAAACCCGGCGGACTAACGCAGGGATAGCAGTGCCTATGTGGAAATGGGAGGCAATCAATATGGATTTTGTGACAAGTTTATCCCGTACCAGATGCAGATTTGATTCCATCTGGGTGATTATTTGTCACACCCTGCCTTGGGGGGTATGACTGGCACCTGGTGCCCTACTGGGACCTGAACTGCTGGACTGCTAAGCCTGGGCACATCTGGTGCCTGGTTGGCTCTAACTCATATTTCTGGAAACAAAGGGCTATATAATGGCTGTAAACACAGCCCCCGGCCCATTGGCCTATAGCCTCCTGTACCTGTACTAACAGCTGACCAGAAACATATCAATTCAGGGAAACCTATGCGGGCCGACAAGGCCACTATGCTGTCTAGTTATCTATAACTCAATCATGAAGTACTAGAAAGCTACGTGACCAGCAAGGTCACCACTACTGGCAAACTATGGCCCCACACGGCCAACATAAAAGAAAGAAAGAGTACTAACAGCTATACAACTGCACGGCCTCACATGACCGGCTCATCTGACCACAGGGAGATATATACAGACTGCAAGCCTCTAGGAATAGTAATAGAAATGATCGGGACAGGGCCCCGACCTACCCGTACTATACAACAAAAGAACTGAAAATACACCTCTGGAATTCAGTCTCCGGATGACAGGAGATGAATACTCGATCGCTGACAGGAATCGCGTAGTATCGCCTGCTCGTCTATGAGTACCTGCAGGCAAGTAATGCAGCGCCCCACCGGGTGTCAATACCGCTGGTACTGAGTATGTAAAGCAATAACTGAAGGAAATATCTGAAATCAATAACATAACTGATGATACTGAAATAGAAAGAAATAGATTAACTGTCTGATAATGTAAGTCATACCTTCTCTTAATCATACTGGAAGGAGTAGGAGTCATACCTGAGGATTTATCGTTCTACTATCGATCTACTCGTATCTACTGTAACACAGCATAACATATCATAACATACATAGCACACATAAACCTTACCCGGCCCCCATAAGCCGGGAGGTACAACCAGCATAGAATCTATACCCCTACCCCGGTCATCCCATCTCCTATAAACCCTGTAAGCATCCTGCCGGTCCCCTGGGTATGCACTTGGGTTCGCTGAGCCCCTGACTATAACTGCATCTGAGTCCGGAGGACTCCTGAATCAACACCCCGGGCGTATCCGCTCGACGGGGGTGTATAAGGGCCGACCAAGGCACAATATGGGGAAAACTGGCATCCCATCTTCGTCCCCTGGGGGACGGCATGCCACTCCGTAGAGCGACGTATCCTCATCCTCTAGCGGACGAGTCGATACCTCTATTAACCCTGGGGCGGTCATGGATGCTAGGTAATCCAACCCCAAACAATACAACGATCTCAACTAGTAATACTGTCTGCGTATCTCACATGATGAGGCTAATAGGGGTAAAGTATCGTATATATTACATGCTGAACTAATGATAGTAATCTGTACGTATTTAATACGTGCTGAGACTGGTAAATATGTATATGTGAATATAGTCTCCTGCCAGACTGTACTGGGGCAAATGCTATACGAAATATAGTATTTCTGCTGCAACCTATGCTGTATACTGAGTTTCTGTATTAACGTGATTTACTATTCCTAACATGCGTTCTAAACTTTATTTTAGCCTGCCATTCTATTTCTGAGGTGCTTACGGATATTACATTACTTTACGGGGTTTCAACTGAATACAATAATATCTTAACATTTCGTATCACATCACATACTGAGCATGCTGAGCAGTTTCTAATACTTGTGTTAGAAGCTATGTCGTATTAGTAAGTTTCACGCAAGTTACAACCTGATGCTTCTAATACCGTATCAACATTCACAATAAACGTAACACTTGACTTCTGAACATTCTATTGGCCTGTAAATTACTATACTGCACCGATATTACTTAACTTGCCGAGGGAACTAGCTTTACATACCTTATTCTTGAACTATTCGTCCGTCGGACGAGGCTCGGTCGGTACTTCAACTATTTTCTCCCAACTGCATTCATAAATACGTCAATTAATACTAAATACAGCTTTATTGTAAAGAGCAACATTACTTTCGATATAGGTTATAGCCTAAACTTAGGCTTATCGAAAGACGGTCGAAAACTCGCTATTTTTCAGAGGTCCAGAAGGGAGAAATATTCACTTCACAGTTAGGAACACATAGACACTAATTTAGAGCAATTCCACTTACCTTAGCTCGGTGGCTCGACGATTCGTCGGCCGTATTTTACGAAACTGAATCCGTAGGAATGCTCTCTGCTGCTAAATACCTTAGTATCTGGAGTTAATTTGAATTTAGACAACGTTTATCAGCGTAATCGGACGAAAATTATATAATTTCTTCGTTCCTTTTTCTCCCTCTGTGTTTTCCCTCTGTTCTCTGAAAATTTTAAATAATTTTATCACTTAAAACCGAAGTGAGGCTTTATATACTTGGGCCTGGACAAGGCCAACGTGTCACGGAGTCAACGCGGAGGCCCCTCCTCCGTGACACGCTGCCATCGCGGAGGGGCTCTGTCTCGGCTCCTTCCGTGATGGTTCGACAGGTTTCTCGTCCGATCTTTTCCCGGGCCTTTCTCCAGCACGTATGGCCTTCAAATATGCTTGACCAACGTGCGAATAGGTCATTTAGGTGCCGGGAATTCTATGGGGTATAACATTCTCCCCCCCTTAAAAACATTCGTCCTCGAATGTACACTGCTATCTGGAGGACTACTTAACTTACTTTCTAGAAAAATTTCGGCAGAGTTTCCTCTGTAATATGGACTATAGCCAAAAACCTGAAATGCAGAAAATTCCAACACAGGTGCTGCACATAATAATCTAGGATCCACTGGATAACTAAGTATCAATCTTTCTCATTCACACACATACAACTATAAGGTACTGCATAAGTAACAATACGGACATACCTGTCGCCTGACTAGGCCTGAAATAGGTGAGGGTATCCGGCTTTCATATCTTCTTCAGCTTCCCACGTCATTTCCTCACGGTTCCTGTTACGCCACAATACTTTGACAGATGCAATATCTTTAGTCCTCAACCTGCGAATCTGTCTGTCTAAGATAGCTACGGGAACCTCTTCATATGCTAACTCTTCTGTGACCTGAACATCCTGGACTGGAACAACCATGGAAGGATCTCCTACGAACTTCCTCAACATGGATACATGGAATACTGGGTGAGTAGATGCTAACTCTGGAGGCAAGTTCAATTCGTATGCAACTCGGCCTATTCTTCGCCGAGTCTGATATGGCCAAATGATTCTCGGGCTAAGCTTGCCTTTCTTGCCAAATCTCATTACCCCTTTTATCGGAGACACTTTCAGATATACCCAGTCATTACCGCAAATTCTAGATTTCTACGCCGTACATCTGCATAAGACTTCTGGCGGCTCTGAGCAGTTAGTAAATGTTCTCGGATAAGCTTTACTTTTTCCTCTGACTGCCGAACAACGTCTAAGCTAACCGACACTGACTCTCCTATTTCAAACCAACCATTTGGTGATCTGCATTTTCGCCTGTATAATGCATCAGAAGGCGCCATCTGAATGGCTGAATGATAACTGTTATTATGAGCAAATTCAACTAACGAAAGATGCTCATCCCAGCTACCCTCAAAATCTAGCACACGCGCTCGTAGCGTATCTTCAAGCGTTTGGATAGTCCGCTCAGCCTGCCCATCTGTCTGAGGGTGGAATGCTGTGCTCAAGTTGATCTGCGTTCCCAAACCCTTCTGGAACGACTGTCAGAATCTAACTGTCAACTGTGCTCCTCTATCAGAGATAATAGATACTGAAACACCGTGTAATCTAACTATTTCTCTGATATACAATTTGGCGTAATCTTAGGCAGAGAAAGTAGCTTTTACTGACAGGAAATGGGCTGATTTCATCAGTCTGTCAAAAATTACTCAGATTGAATCGTGTCTATGCCTGGTACGGGGTAATCCTGCTACAAAGTCCATGTTTACTGCTTCCCATTTCCAGAGAGGCACAGCTATGTCCTGGGTCAAACCGCCTGGTTCCTGATGTTCTACTTTCAGCTGTTGACAGTTAGGACACTGAGCTACAAATTCAGCAATTTCTCTTTTCATACCTGGCCACCAGTGGTTTTTTTTTTGATATCATGGTACATCTTCGTCGCGCCTGGGCGGAGAGAATAGCGGGCGTAATGCGCCTCGCTCATAATCTGCTGGCGGAGCCCCAAAATTAGTTCAGCATGTAATATATATCTGGAACACGAATGCGGCCTTTACATCGCCACACTTCATCCCCGGTTATCTGAAAATATGTCACCTCTCCATAAATTACGGCTAAGGGCATCTGCTACCACATTAGCCCTTCCTGGATGATACAAAATATTCACTCTTTAAGGCATAAACTACTACGGCTAACTCTAGGTCATGGGTAAGATAATTCTTTTCATGTTTCTCCAACTGCCTGAAGGCATCAGCTATTACTTTATCATGCCGCATTAACCCTCTGTACCTTCTGACGATACTAACACTGGGGATGATGTTAACCTGTCTTTTAACTCCTGGAAGTTCTACTCACATGCCTCGGTCTGCTGGAACTTTACTGCCTTCTGTGTTAATTTAGTCAGAGGTGCTGCTAAGGTGGAAGATCCTTCCACAAACCCTCTGTAGTACCCGGCTAACCGCAGGGATTGCGTAATTCGATCGGAGTGGTAGGTCTAGACTATGTCTTCACTATTTCGATTTTTTGTATATCTATCTGTACTCCAACCTCTGACACAATGTGACCAAAAAGGCTACTAACTCAACCAAAATTCACATTTACAAGGAATTGGCATATAGCTAACGGTCATACTGGTTTATTATGCCGGAGGATCTAACAAGTAATCTACCGGTATAGCTAGAGCTTATCTGGCCTTCTGGCCGTATTCTAAGGCTACCTATTGCTACGGTAACCTGAACGACCATCTGCGCACCTTGTGCCTTTATCTGATCAGAGGATCCTGATATTGATCATGACCTCTAACGATCTGGCTGCATAACCTTAAATAACTGAATAGTCGGGTTGAATGACCCGAATGTGGCAGTAGTCTAACAATGCTCTAACTGTTCTACTTGAGTACTTATAGTTCATGCATACTGTAGACTTGTGGGCATCTAATTGCTTTGTTATTTTGCTTGAACCACTATAAGGCTGAGCTTAATCAAACTTACTCCCAGGCGATCAATCTCTGGATCTTCACGGGGAGTCTGCTGATCTCCTGGTTTTAATAAACACTGTGCTAGCAGGGTACTATCAATTTCTTACACCTTGTGTGTATCCACTTGGATTTATACTGCTATTCTGGGAAATTCTCGGTCTTATGAGCTATTCTGTAAATACTGGCCTTTTGTTAGGGCTCTGTATCTAAATATCTTACGAGAACCAGCTGAAGTACTAGTCTGTCGCTGACTACTGATGTGGACCCTTTTTTGGGGTACCCACGGGTATTCTGACTGGGCCGGCCGGCTGACTTACGGGGTGTTTCACATAATAACTGCTAGGTTGACTAAGGCCGACTCTCACCTACAAGGCTGGGAAAATGACGTACGACCACTTAACATACTAGAACAATTCTGGTATTGCTAATCTCTGAAATTTGCCTATTCGGCCTCTAATCCTGATTCTAGCATATGCACTAATGTTACCGATCTTCAGGAATGCTTCCCTGCTAATGCAGGCGCCAGCTGGTCGGTAGACCGTCTAACTGCGCCCTTATCATCTAGTCATCTGGTTTAGGCCATTAACTCTGATAAGCTTCCAGAGCCTAGATCTGGCAACAACACATAAGTCTATTAACTTATTAACTGAGAACTGAGATAGATCCTATGACTTCATACGTAATTCACACTTAATCTGCCCTTTCTCTTCTCCTTTCCCTTTCTCCTTTCTTCTCTCCTTTCTTTCTTTCTTCTCTCTTCTCTCTCTTTTTCTCTTTTTTTTTTTGGCAAGGGGATCCTGCAATACAATTTGTACATGCTTTCTATTACTAATCAGTATCTGTGATTATACCCCTTAGGCAGCTACTCACAGCATACCTATTATCTGTATATATATATATATCGCTAGCTACGTACAATATGTACTGAATTCTGCGGTAATACATAATCTCTGACATGCTCTGCTGAGTCTCATACCGTACATGATACACCGCTTCTACGGCCTAATACTATCTCTTGCCCTGACTTATCATTTTGTTGTATTGTCACCCCATTCTGAGAGTAACAAACATAAACACCTTAGTTATTGTCTGCTATTTGAAATTCCGTCACTCCTGCAATATGGGGTTAACGTTCGAATCTTGTGGCCTTACTGGGCTTATATTAAGAGCCCATGACTGTCTGCTGAGCCTTATCTCTAGGCCACACTAGATTAGAATTGTTGTATCAGTAATTTCTTAACTTCTCCATGAACAGGCATACTGCGGTATTCTAAACCGCAATCTTACTATCAGCCCGAGGCTTAATCCTTAAAACGATACTCTATCAATCTGGGGGTGGGGGGGTAACCCTGATTTCCCCACAAAATCTGGCATTCCTGCTTCTTCCTCTCATCTTGCTTAAGCTGAACTCTGGGGTTCAAGGTACCTGCCTTTCGTTGCTAATGAGATTACTGATCAAGCCTCGGCCTATACTTCTTCTGGCTTATATTCAGGCCCATCTGATTCACATGACCTCTATATCTTTCGATGTCACAACTGGATCATAATTATAATCTTACAGGTATGTCTTGCTATCTGTTAGCATATATGGCGGACTTGGCCTTTTTCTGACTCAAACTTGACTATTATTAAGCATTCATCACTAGCAAGTCTTTTACCCCTACTTCGGGTAAGCTAACAGTCTTACTCCCTCTTTATGCTCACTAGCACTTACTAGAATTAATCAATCTATCTTCACTTACTGCTTGTTTTGGGCAGCCTCGCCTCAATTCTTATGCCCCTTTACTGTACTGGGATCAAGGTCAAGAGGTAGGAATGGCCCTTTTCTTATTGCAACAGATAGAAACATATAACTGTACCACATCTGAAAAAAAAATGTGGTTGGGATTCCTGCATTTCCCCCTCTTCCTTATGATTTCCTGGTGGTCTGACCTTATCTGTAATCTTAATCAGGTCTTATATAGCTAATAAATAAATCAACTCGTATGTACATTACATTCCTGACTTCCTATTTTGACGTTATCAACATATACTGGGGATAGTACCGATAAAGGTATCATGCTGGGAGGTTTCGAGTACCTCCTCCTGCTACTGTAGTTATCATGTAACTGGCTGATGCCCTCTTCTGTTGCTATATCTGATCTTCTGCCTGTGATATGATAATGCTGATCTGCCTTTGTATCTATAATCAAAGAATACGGTAAGTTTATAGGGACTCAACCCTATGTTGTACCGCTCTAAAGCACGACTGACTGAGAAGGAAGGGTAACCATCCTATCATGCCTCGCAGCCTCCTGCCTATAGTATGTGGTGCACAACACATCCATAGACAAGACTCTACTTAGCACGGCTTGCAGACTCCCTGGGACACGACCGGCTCTGATACCAAGTTTGTCACACCCTGCCTTGGGGGGTATGACTGGCACCTGGTGCCCTACTGGGACCTGAACTGCTGGACTGCTAAGCCTGGGCACATCTGGTGCCTGGTTGGCTCTAACTCATATTTCTGGAAACAAAGGGCTATATAAAGGCTGTAAACACAGCCCCCGGCCCATTGGCCTATAGCCTCCTGTACCTGTACTAACAACTGACCAGAAACATATCAATTCAGGGAAACCTATGCGGGCCGACAAGGCCACCATGCTGTCTAGTTATCTATAACTCAATCATGAAGTACTAGAAAGCTACGTGACCGGCAAGGTCACCACTACTGGCAAACTATGGCCCCACACGACCAACATAAAAGAAAGAAAGAGTACTAACAGCTATACAACTGCACGGCCTCACACGACCGGCTCATCTGACCACAGGGAGATATATACAGACTGCAAGCCTCTAGGAATAACAATAGAAATGATCGGGACAGGGCCCCGACCTACTCGTACTATACAACAAAAGAACTCAAATACACCTCTGGAATTCAGTCTCCGGATGACAGGAGCTGAATACTCGATAGCTGACAGGAATAGTGTAGTATCGCCTGCTCGTCTATGAGTACCTGCAGGTAAGTAATGCAGCGCCCCACCGGGCGTCAGTACCGCTGGTACTGAGTATGTAAAGCAATAACTGAAGGAAATATCTAAAATCAATAACATAACTGATGATACTGAAATAGAAAGAAATAGATTAACTGTCTGATAATGTAAGTCATACCTTCTCTTAATCATACTGGAAGGAGTAGGAGTCATACCTTAGGATTTATCGTTCTACTGTCGATCTACTCGTATCTACTTTAACACAGCATAACATATCATAACATACATAGCACACACAAACCTTACCCGGCCCCCATAAGCCGGGAGGTACAACCAGCATAGAATCTATACCCCTACCCCGGTCATCCCATCTCCTATAAACCCTGTAAGCATCCTGGCGGTCCCCTGGGTATGCACTTGGGCTCGCTGAGCCCCTGACTATAACTGCATCTGAGTCCGGAGGACTCCTGAATCAACACCCCGGGCGTATCCGCTCGACGGGGGTGTATAAGGGCCGACCAAGGCACAATATGGGGAAAACTGGCATCCCATCTTCGTCCCCTGGGGGACGGCATGCCACTCCGTAGAGCGACGTATCCTCATCCTCTGACGGACGAGTCGATACAGCTATTAACCCTGGGGTGGTCATGGATGCTAGGTAATCCAACCCCAAACAATACAACGGTCTCAACTAGTAATACTGTCTGCGTATCTCACATGATGAGGCTAATAGGGGTAAAGTATCGTATATATTACATGCTGAACTAATGATAGTAATCTGTATGTATTTAATACGTGCTGAGACTGGTAAATATGTATATGTGAATATAGTCTCCTGCCAGACTGTACTGGGGCAAATGCTATACGAAATATAGTATTTCTGCTGCAACCTATGTTGTATACTGAGTTTCTGTATTAACGTGATTTACTATTCCTAACATGCGTTCTAAACTTTATTTTAGCCTGCCATTCTATTTCTGAGGTGCTTACGGATATTACATTGCTTTACGGGGTTTCAACTGAATACAATAATATCTTAACATTTCGTATAACATCACATACTGAGCATGCTGAGCAGTTTCTAATACTTGTGTTAGAAGCTATGTCGTATTAGTAAGTTTCACGCAAGTTACAACCTGATGCTTCTAATACCGTATCAACATTCACAATAAACGTAACACTTGACTTCTGAACATTCTACTGGCCTGTAAATTACTATACTGCACCGATATTACTTAACTTGCCGAGGGAACTAGCTTTACATACCTTATTCTTGAACTATTCGTCCGTCGGACGAGGCTCGGTCGGTACTTCAACTATTTTCTCCCAACTGCATTCATAAATACGTCAATTAGTACTAAATACAGCTTTATTGTAAAGAGCAACGTTACTTTCGATATAGGTTATAGCCTAAACTTAGGCTTATCGAAAGACGGTCGAAAACTCGCTATTTTTCAAAGGTCCAGAAGGGAGAAATATTCACTTCACAGTTAGGAACATATAGACACTAATTTAGAGCAATTCCACTTACCTTAGCTCGGTGGCTCGACGATTCGTCGACCGTATTTGACGAAACTGAATCCGTAGGAATGCTCTCTGCTGCTAAATACCTTAGTATCTGGAGTTAATTTGAATTTAGACAACGTTTAGCAGCGTAATCGGACGAAAATTATATAATTTCTTCGTTCCTTTTTCTCCCTCTGTGTTTGCCCTCTGTTCTCTGAAAATTTTAAATAATTTTATCACTTAAAACCGAAGTGGGGCTTTATATACTTGGGCCTGGACAAGGCCAACGTGTCACGGAGCCAACACGGAGGCCCCTCCTCCGTGACACGCTGCCATCGCGGAGGGGCTCTGTCTCGGCTCCTTCCGCGATGGTTCGACAGGTTTCTCGTTCGATCTTTTCCCGAGCCTTTCTCCAGCACGTATGGCCTTCAAATATGCTTGACCAACTTGCGAATAGGTCATTTAGGTGCCGAGAATTCTACGGGGTATAACATTATTGACAGACTGACGAAGTCAGCTCATTTTCGGCCAGTCAAGACTACTTTCTCTGTCGAAGACTATGCCGAGTTATACATCAGGGAAATAGTTAGACTACATGGTGTTCTAGTATCTATTATTTCTAATAGAGGAGCACAATTCATAACTAGATTCTAGCAGTCATTTCAGAAAGGCTTGGGAACGCAGGTTAATCTGAGTACAGCCTTCCACCCTCAAATAGACGGGTAGACGGAACGTACAATTGAGATGCTCGAGGATATGTTACGGGCATGTGTGATAGACTTCGGGGGCTTTTGGGATGAACATTTACCCTTTATTGAGTTTGCTTATAATAACAATTATCATTCGGCAATCCAGATGGCGCCTTGTGAGGCCTTATATGGGTAGAAATGCAGGTCCCCAGTTGGTTGGTTCGAGGTCGGAGAATCAGGGTTAATTGGACCAGACATATTCCATTAGTCAGAGGAGAAAGTGAAACTTATCAGAGAACACTTGCTGACAGCTCAAAGCCGCCAGAAATATTACGCTGATGTACGATGTAGAAACCTAGAATTCAATATAGACGACTGGGTATTTCTGAAAGTTTCGCCAATGAAGGGCGTGATGAGGTTTGGTAAGAATAGCAAGCTTAGCCCAAGGTTTATTGGGCCGTATCAAATCCTCCAGAGAATAGGCCAGGTGGCATACGTGTTAGATTTTCCTTCAGAGTTAGAATCTGTTCACCTGGTCTTTCATGTGTCGATGTTACGGAAGTGTATGGGGGATCCGTCCCGAGTTGTGCCAGTCGAGGACGTCCAGGTTACTGAGGAGTTGGCCTATAAAGAAGTTCTAGTGGCCATATTAGATCGACAGGTTCGCAGGTTGAGAACAAAAGACGCCGCCTCTGTTAAGGTACTGTGGAGAAACAAGAATAGGGAAGAGATGACCTGGGAAGCTGAGGACGACATGAGATCCAGATGTCCTTAATTGTTCCAGGGTTTGTCTAGACTATGCAGATAAGGTAAAGTATTTTATCCAGTTATTATTTTATGATTTATGATACTTATATTGTTAGTTGACTATAATCCTGTTGTGAAAGAGTTGTTATAGAATCATGTGAGATATTTGTATTGGACTTTTCTGCATTTCCGGGTTTTCATATAGTCCATATTACAGGGGAGACTCTACCGAAATTTTTCCAGAATAATAGTTAAAAGAGTTAAACTCCTGTAGGTTGAAGTTGACATTCGAGGATGAATGTTCCTAAGGGGGGAGGATGTTACACCCTGTAAGTTCCTAACATTTAGTTGGCATATTCATACGTTCGTCAAGAGGTTTAGAGTACTATGCGTGCGAGATAGGGCCAGGGGAAAGGTCGAAGAGTGCGAAATTGAGGTTGTAAGGGAGAAGGCTGGACAAGCTTCCAAAAGGGGCAACGTGTCACGGACCCTCCCCCTGCGCGTTGGGCTCCGTGACATGCCCGTAATACGGCGCGATGGGGTCCATGTCACGGACCCCCTATCCATCGCCCAAATATTATATAAGTTCATGAATTCATTTGCTATCATTTCATATATATATATATATATATATATATATCTTCGTCCAAAGAGAGAGGGACAGACTTTTCAAGTAATTTCCCTCTGAAAATGCTGCCAAACGTCATCCAAATTCAAATTAACTTTAGGTATTGAGTTATAAGTCTGCAGGAAACATCACTACGGAGTTATTTTGTCAAAACACGCCCAGCAAATCGGAACCCCGCTGCGTAAAAGTTGTCAGAATTGCTCCAAATTGATTCCTGTACAATCACAGGCTTCAAGTAAGTATTTATCCCTTCTGAACTCTCGAGAAATTATACGTTTTCGGTCGTATTTCGTTTAGTTTAAATATAGTTAATATTAGTATTATAAGTTATCCTTTATGCCGAATTTAGTACTGAAACTAGTCTTATTCTCCCAGTAATACGATTATAATTGGAAAGGCTATTGAATACGAATTGAGACTCGCCAGTTAATCAGAAATTAGCGATCGAGGTATGTTATGAAAAACTTCTTTGGCAAGTTATTTTCTATAGCATTATAATACAGTTTGAACCTTATTAAGGAAGCCATAAGTCTCGTTATTATGAATAGCTCTTGTTGTTAGTTGAGTTCAGTATTTATGTTTAGTTTGGGATTGACTTTGCCCTGCATAGCCTTCCATAGCAAACCCAAGGGTTTTACTAGTTATGTCGACGCCCCACAGGGGGGAGATGACGTCGCTCCAAGGAGCGGTATGCCGTCCGCGATGGACGAAGATGGGGTCCAAGGGCCTCATACAGTTCATTCCATGGCTGGACTATAATATATCGTATCAGCACCACACCCCCGTCGAGCCTGGTTCCCGGGGTGCAGATATTAGGAGTCCACTAGACTCAGACATAGCTACAGTTCAGGGGCCGAGCAGGATTAGTTGCAGACCCAGGGCACTGGTAGGATGTCTATAGTTATTAGTTGACTCGGTGTGACCTTGTAGGGGTATATAGATTGAAGTGTACCTGCCAGGGCTTATTGGGGCCCCGGGTGGGTTATCCTACGCTGGTTGTACCTTCCAGCTTATGGGGGCCAGGTGTGGTTCTTGTTTGCATTAGTTACTGATAGATTAGACAACAGGAAGTTCAGCCATTCAGGTAGTATTTCTACCCCTTTCTTTCAGTTACTTTCGGTCTCATTTCAGTTCATTTAGTTATTTACAGTTACTGCCTTACATATTCAGTACATATTATACTGACACCCTTCTTGGGGCACTGCATTATTCACCTGCAGGTAACGATAGACGTGGACCAGGATCTTCTTAGCTTTCAGCCAGAGTTAGCAAAGCAGTCAGCTTCTCTCTTTCGGAGCTAATAGCTAGAAGGTTTACTCTTTTTGTTTGTACAGTTTATGGGTAGGTCAGTACCCTATCTCGACCATTATATCACTCCTAGAGGCTTGTAGATTATTTCAGATTTCCTGTGGTTAGTTTTTGTTGTCCATGTAGGGCCCGTGTATGCTTTGTTTTACGTGTTGGCTGTGTGGGGGCAATTTAGCTGTTAGTTAGCGGCCTTGTCGGTCATAGCTTAGTTTATTGCTGGATTTACTTTACAGTTATAACTAGACATTATGGTGGTCTTGTCGACCCGCATAGGATTCTCTGCTATTACCTGTTTCTGGTTAGCTATTTTCTTTCACAGGTGGCTATAGGGCCTTGTCGGCTGAGGGCTGTATTTATAGCTGAGATATAGCCCGTTGTTTTTCTTGACTCAAACATTAGGGATGCACTAAAAGTGCATAAGCCCAGTCAGTTCAGTTTAGATCCTAGTAGGGCACCAGGTGCCAGTCATGCCTCCCAAGGTGGGGAGTGACAAGGATGAGACGGGATGGCTGGGGTCGGGATGAAGCAGAATGGATCGTCAGTCCCTTACCATTCCACTATAAAATGGGATGGAATGGAATAAATGGGACAAACCAGGGGGGGATTAATTTTTTTTAAAAAAAATTATTTAATAAAGTGTAAGTTATGGTTTTAAAATTTAAATTACTTTTAAAGTTTTATAGTCTTATACTCTTTAAGTCTTATAGTTAGAGACTTTAAATTTCAAATTTGAAATTTGAAATATGAATTAAGAATTTAAGGTTAAAATTTGTTAAAGTTTGAAATTTGAAATATGAAGTAATTATTTATTTGAATTTATAATTTTGTTAAAAGAAAATTGCAAATTAAATTCTATAGTAAGTTTGAAAGTTGTGATTAAATTGTTTTTAAAAAATAGATGTTACACCCATAAGTTTCTATCGCTTAACCGATGCGTGCATACATATGTTGAGAGTTTTGGGGTATGACCATACGGAAAAGGGCTCGGGGATGAGTATATGAGCACGATACCGTGCGAGCAGGAGGTCAGGGCCAGGGGCCAGGTGCAATAGGCGCCGCGCCGTGCTGCCAGCCTAGCGCCATGGCCGGCGCGTCGCACCCCTGGCCTGGCGCGATGGGCGGCGCGCTGCACTCCCTTGCCACCACCCTTATATATGTGTGTGTATGTGTGTGTGTTCAAGTTAAGTTCAAGTCATTCCAACATCTAATCAAACAGATCCACGACCCCTACGACATATTCACTCAACTTTCTATCAGTTTTTGGCAGAATTACGCTGTTAAACTCTATCCAAACGCAAATTCTGCTTGAATAACGAGTTTCAGGGCTACGAGAAACGTCTCTGCAGAGTTATTTCTTGAAGATTTGCTCGAAGCACCGGAACTCCGCGGAGTAAAAATTTTAGAAGTTACTTCTAATTGAGTCCTAAGCGGCTACAAGGGATAGATAAGGATCTCTACCTTCTAAATTTTCGGGAATTGGTGAGTTTTTGGCTGAATTGAACGAAGTTGAAGTTATAATTAATCCTATTGAAAGATGTTGTTATTTGCCGATTCTTAGTATTGAAATAGTATTATTCTCTTAGCGTGAGGGCTGCAAATTGGTGGAATTACCGGTTTCAGGTTGATATATTTCTAGTGAATAGAAATCTTCGTGTTATCCCCCGTAGGATTCCCGGCACCTAGATGGCCTATTCATGCATTGGTCGAGCATATTTGGAAGCCATACATGCTAGAAAAAGGCCCGGGGAAAGATCGGACAAGCGCCAAGTCAGCGCGTCGCAAGGCAAAATGCGACTTATAAATCGCATTTCAAGAATGCGACTTATAAATCGCATTCCATGAATGTGATTTATAGTGCCAATTATATTTATGCCCCCACTTCAGTTTTAATTTAGTATGTTCATTATATTTTCCAGAAACGTGAGAGAAAACAGAGGGGACGAAGGATATGGATAAATTGTCGCTCGATTACGCCGCCAAACGCGGTCCAAATTCAAATTAACCTCAGGTACCGAGGTATTTAGCAGCAGGGAGCATTCCTACGGATTTTGTTTCGCGAAATACGGCCGACGAATCGTCGAGCTACCGAGCTAAGGTAAGTAGAATTGCTCCAAACTAGTGTCTATGTGCTCCTAGCTGTGAAGTGAATACTTCTCCCTTCTGGACTTCTGAAAAATAGCGAGTTTTCGACTGTCTTTCGATAAGCCTAAGTTTAGGCTACAATTATATCAAAAGTGACGTCGTTCTTTAGAATAAAGCTATATTTAGTATTAATTAGCATATACATGAATGCAGTTGGGAGAAATAGCTGGAGTATTGACCGAGCCTCGTCCGACAGACGGATAACTCGAGGTTAAGGTATGTAAAGCTAGTTCTTTCGGCAAGTTAGTAGCTTTAGCCTTGTATAATACAATAAACTCCATAGTAGAATTCCCGGAAGTGGAATGTTAAGTATTGTGCGAGTTCAGTAAACCTAGTTCGCGTTGTGATATCATATTCAGTCTGAAAGTTAGAAAAGCATGTGCCCAAGGGCAAGTTAGTAGTTCAGATTCAGTACAGCCTATTATGTGAATAGCAAGCATGTTGTAGAATAAAAAGGAACAGATTTTCATAATAAAAGTCAGTAAAGAAAGATCTGATAGACAGACAGTATCTTGGATACAGATTAGCCGTACAGTTAAACAGAGGTTACAAAATCAGTATAATTAGTAAGAATCAGTTCAGTATAGAAACAAATCAGAATAAGAAGTTAGATTCCAGATAGTCTTTTCAGTTATACATTCTTGCTATTTCTATGTGCTATTTGTTTGTTGAGACTTGTTGTGGCATGTGGGCACCCCTTTAGCATCCCCACCGCCCCTGGGTTAGAGCTGTGTCGATACCAGATTCAGATACCGCCACCAGCTGGGCGATGCCGTCCGCCTAGAGGACGATGATGGCCGACCACCATGATAATACGGTCCAGACCACCCTGCTTGCAGGGGTAGTTCAGTTTACTCTGCGCAGAGCCAGTCCATCCTGTTTACAGGGGCAGAACACTATGTGTGCGCTTGTGGCCGGGGGCAGTTCCAGATATAGATTTTTATAAAATTACCCTATTGCGTGCTTGCACCCAGGGGCAGTTTCAGTTACAGATACAGTAGCAGACTACCCCGTGTGCACTTGCGCCCAGAGGCAGGAGTCTTCGGACTCAGACACAGTTTATTGTCAGAGGCCAAGGCCTGAGCTACGTACCCAAGGGGGCCGGTAGGAGGAGCTCACAGTTATCAGATGAGTGGAGTGACTTATTTTTGGTTGGTTTTGACCCGGGTAGGGGTATATAGATTGTTTGCTTGCTTGGCGCCATCCGGCTTATGGGGGTTGGTATTGGCTCTTGCTTGCTACTTGTATATCTATTTATGTGCTTTATATATTATATACTAGCTACTAGACAGCAGGCCGTCGCATCTACAGGTACGCCTCTGCCTTATCAGTACAGAAAGCTTGATTTAGTTCATACTAGCTTCTTTAGATTCAGTTATCTCCTGCTATACAGAAATGCTAGATACGCTATCTATATTCAGTTGTTTTCAATTGTACTATTTCAGTTGCTTTGCATACTCAGTACCAGTGGTACTGACGCCCAGTGGGGCGCTGCATTACTTGCCTGCAGGTACTTATAGACGAGGAGGCGATCCCTCGTGATTCTAGCCAGCTATTGAGTATTCAGCTCCTGTCATCCGGAGTATGAATTCCAGAGGTGTATTTCGTTTTCTTTTGTTGTACGGTACGGGTAGGTCGGGGCCCTGTCCCGATCATTTCTATTGTTATTCCTAGAGGCTTGCAGTCTGTATATATTTACCTGTGGTCAGTTGAGCCGGTCGTGTGAGGCCGTGCAGCTTGTTATAGTTATTTGTTATTTCTGTTCCTGTTGGCCGTGTGTGGCCATAACCAGTCAGTAGTGGTGACCTTGCCGGACACGTAATTATTTAGCATGCTATTGTTAAGTTACAGAGAACTAGACAGCATGGTGTCCTTGCCGGCCCGCATAGGTTCCCTTGACAGTAGTATGTTTCTGGTTAGCTGTTTTTTTTCAGGTACAGGTGGCTATAGGCCTGTTGGCCGGAGGTTGTGTTTACAGCCGTTATATAGCCCTTTGTTTCCAGGAATTTGAGTTAGAGCCAGCCAGGCACCAGATGTGTCTTGGCTCACCAGATAGCAGTCTAGGTCCTACTAAGGCACCAAGTGCCAGTCATACCCCCCCAAGGTGGGGCGTGACAAACTTGATATCAGAGCAGGTCGTGTCCCAGGGAGTCTGCAAGCCGTGCTAAGTAGAGTCTTGTCTATGGATGTGTTGTGCACCACATACTATAGGTAGGAGGCTGCGAGGCATGATAGGATGGTTGCCCTTCCTTCTCAATCAGTCGTGCTTTAGAGCGGTACAGTATAGGGTTGAGTCCCTAAAAACTTACCGTATTCTTTGATTACAGATACAAAGGCAGATCAGCATTACCCTATCACAGGCAGAAGATCAGACATAGCAACAGAAGAGGGCATCAGCCAGTTACATGATAACTACAGCAGCAGGAGGAGGTACCAGAGACCTCCCAGCGTGATACCTTTATCGGTACTATTCCCAGTATACGTTGATAACGTCAGAATAGGAAGCCAGAAGTATAATGTACATACGAGTTGACTTATTTATTAGTTATATAAGATCTGATTAAGATTACAGCCAAGGTCAGACCACCAGGTAAGTATGAGAAAGAGAGGGAAATGCAGGAATCCCGAATACATCCTTTCGGATATGGTATAGTTAAATGTTTCTATTTATTGCAAAAAAGAGGGGGCTATTCCTACCTCTCGATTTTGATTCCAGTATAGTAAAGGGGCATAAGACTTGAGATGAGGTTGCCAAATCAAGCAGTAAGTAAAGATGGGCTGATTGATCCTAGTAAATATTAGAAAGTATAAAGAGCCCCTATGATTACGTAAGTTGTGCAGACCCTTATGATAATAAGCCAGTAGAGAAAGTAAGACCGTTAGCTTACCCGAAGCAGGGGTAAAAGACCTGTTAGGGATGAATGCCGGGTAATAGTCACGTTCGAGTCAGAAAAAGGCCAAGTCCTCCATATATGCTAACAGATAGCAAGACATACCTGTAATATGATAGTTATGATCCAATTGTGATAGCGAAAGGGTGAGGGGTCATGTGAGTCAGATAGGTCTGACTACAAGTCAGGGGAAGTATGAACTGATACTTGACCAGTAATCTTGTTAACAATAAAGAGCAGGTACCTTGAACCCCAGAGTTCAGCTTAAGTAAGATGAGGGGAAGAAGCAGGAATGTCAGATCTTGTGGGGAAAATTAGAATTACCCCCGGATTGATAAAATATCGTATTAAGGATTAAGCCTCGGGCTGACGGTAAGATTGCGGTTCAGAATACCGCAGTATGTCCGCTATGGAGAAGTTAAGAAGTTACCGATACAATAATTCTAATCTAGTGTGACCTAGAGATAAGGCCTAGCAGATAGTCATGGGCTCTCAATATATGCCAAGTAAGGCCACAAGATTCGAACATTGACCCCACATCGCAAGAGTGGCGGAATTTCAAACAGCAGACAATAACTAAAGTGTTTATGTTTGTTACTTTCAGAATGGGGTGACAATACAATGAAATGTTAAGAGAAGGCAGAAGGTATTATTAGACCATAGAAGCAGTATATCATGTACAATATGAAATTTAGCAAAGTGTGTCAGAGATTACGTATCACTACAGAATTCAGTATGTATTGTACGTATTTATTAATATATATCTGTGCAGATAATAAATATGTTGTGAGCAGCTGTTAATAGGGGTTACAATCACACAGATGCATATTAGTGCTGGGAAGTATATACAAATTGCATTGCAGGACCCCTTGCCAAAAAAAAAGAAAAGAGAAAAGAGAGAGAAGAAAAAGAGACAAGCGAAAAGAAGGGGCAAGTTAAGTGTGATTTACGTATGAATCCATAAAAACTGTCTCAGCTCTTAGTTATTAAGTTAATAGACTTATATGTTGTTTCCAGATCTAGGTTTTAGAAGCTTATAAGAGTTAGTAATCTGAATCAGGTAATTAGATGATAAGGGCGCAGTTAGACGGTCTACCGACCAGCTGGCGCCTGTATTAGCATGGAAGCATCTCTAAAGATCAATAACACTAGCGCATGTGCCAGAACCAGAATTAGAGACTGAATAGGTATACTTCAGAGATTAGCAATACTAGAATTGTTCCAGTATGTTAAGTGGCCATACATCGTTTTCCCAGCCTTGTAGGTGAGAGTCGACCTTAGTCAACCTAGCAGTTATTACAAGGAATACCCCGCAAGTCAGACAAGCCCGTGGGCACCCCATGAAAGGGGTCCACATCAGCAGTCAGTGACAGACTAGTACTTCAGCTGGTTCTCGTAAGATATTCAGATACAGAGCCCTAGCAGAAGGCTAGTATTTACAGAATAACTCATAAGACCGAGAATTCCCCAGAATAGCAGTATAAATCCAAGTGGATACACACAAGAGGTAAGAAATTGATAGTACCCTGCTAGCACAGTGTTTATTAAGACCAGACGATCAGTAGACTCCTCGTGAAGATCCAGAGATTGATCGCCTGGGAGTAAGTTTGATTAAGCCCAGCCTTACAGTGGTTCAAGCAAAATAACAAAGCAATTAGATGCCCACAATTCTGCAGTTATGCATGAACTATAAGTACTCAAGTAGAACAGTTAGAGCATTGTTAGACTACTGCCACATTCGGGTCATTCAACCCGACTATTCAGTTATTTAAGGTTATGCAGCCAGATCATTAGAGGTCATGATCAATATCGGGATCCTCTGATCAGATAAAGGCACAAGGTGCGCAGACGGTCGTTCAGGTTATCCCAGCAACAAGTAGCCTTAGCATGTGGCCGGAAGGCCAGATAAGCTCTAGCTACGCCTGTAAACTACCTGTCGATCTCTTCGGCAAGATAAGCCAGTATGACCGTCAATTATATGCCGAGCTCTCTAAGTATGAATATGTTATATCAGTCAAGAAGAGATAATGGAGCAGCAAATGCTCTTAGCTATAGATCTATTAGGAGTGTGGCGCATTTGCAACCCAAGCAACGGAAGTTGGTCAGAGAGATACATCAATTGGTCAATTTAGCCGTTCGTGTAATAGAAATGAAGGACAACAGAGCGGTAATCTAGAACACCGCCGTGTTGTCATCAGTTGTGAAGGAAAAAAAAGAAAGAATGGTAGTATAAGAATCCTGACCTGGTTAACAGGGGAAAGTGCCAGATTTCCAGGTAACAGAGGATGGAGTGCTGCATTGTAAAGGCTGTCTATATGTTCCAAATGTTTCAGACCTCCACCAACAAATTATGAACGAGGTACGAAAAGGGAAATTGCTGAATTTGTAGCCAGTGTCCTAACTGCCAACAGGTGAAAGTAGAACATCAGAAACTAGGCGGGTTAACTCAGGACATAGTTGTGCCTCTCTGGAAGTGGGAAGCAATAAATATGGATTTTGTGGCAGGATTACCCCGTACTAAACATGGACATGACTCTATATGGGTGATAGTTGACAGATTGACCGAATCAGCTCATTTCCTGCCAGTGGAAACTACTTTCTCGGCCAGATTATGCGGAGTTGTATATCCGAGAAATAGTCAGGTTGCACGGAGTACCAGTATCAATTATTTTAGACAGAGGAGCACAGTTTACGGCTAGATTCTGGCAGTCATTTCAAAAAGGTCTGGGAACGCAGATTAATTTGAGCACAACATTCCACCCTCAGACAGATGGACAGACGGAACGCACAATTCAGACGCTCGAAGATATGTTGCGAGCGTGTGTGTTAGATTTCGATGGTAGCTGGTTTGGGCATTTGACCCTAATCGAGTTTGCTTATAATAATAGCTATCACTCAGCTATCCAGATGGCGCCTTTCGAGGCTTTATACGGGCGAAAGTGCAGATCGCCGATTGGCTGGTTCGAAATAGAAAAATCAGCGTTGATTGGGCCAGACATTATTCAGCAGTCAGAGGAGAAGGTAAAACTTATCAGAGAACACCTACTGACTGCACAGAGCCACCAAAAGTCATATGCAGATGTGCGGCGCAGAAACCTGGAATTCGAGGTGAACGACTGGGTATTTTTAAAAGCATCACTGATGAAAGGGGTGATGAGATTCGACAAGAAAGGTAAGCTCAGTCCAAGATTTGTTGGGCCTTATCAGATTCACCGGAGGATAGGCCGAGTAGCATATGAGTTGAACTTGCCTCCAGAGCTAGAGTCCGTTCATCCCGTCTTTCATGTGTCTATGCTGAGGAAATGTATAGGAGACCCATCCAGAACAGTCCCAGTACAGGATATCCAGGTTACAGAAGAGCTGGCCTACGAAGAGGTTCTGGTAGCCATCTTAGACAGATAGATTCGTAGATTGAGAACTAAGGATATTGCGTCTGTCAAAGTATTGTGGCGTAACAGAAACCAAAAAGAGATGATGTGGGAAGCGGAGGAAGATATGAAAGCTAGATATCCTCACTTATTCTAGGCCTAGCTAGGCGACAGGTATGTCAATATTGTTACCTATACAGTACCTTACAGTTGTTTATATATAAGTGAGAAAGATTGATGTTTAGTTATCGAATGAATCTTATAGTATCGTGTGGAGTACCTGTATTGGACTTTTCTGTGTTTCAGGATTTTGGGATAGTCCAGATTACAGGGGAAACTATGCCGAAATTTTCCTAAGAACAAGTTAAGCTAATTGAGTAGTCCTCTAGATAGAAGTTTACATTCGAGGACGAATGTTCTTAAGGGGGGGAGAATGTTATACCCCGTAGGATTTCCGGCACCTAGATGGCCTATTCATGCGTTGGTCGAGCATATTTGGAAGCCATACATGCTAGAAAAAGGCCCGGGGAAAGATCGGACAAGCGCCAAGTCGGCACATCGCAAGGCAAAATGCGACTTATAAATTGCATTTCAGAAATGCGACTTATAAATCGCATTCCATGAATACGATTTATAGTGCCAATTATATTTATGCCCCCACTTCGGTTTTAATTTAGTATGTTCATTATATTTTCCAGAAACGTGAGAGAAAACAGAGGGGGCGAAGGATATGGATAAATTGTCGCTCGAATACGCCGCCAAACGCGGTCCGAATTCAAATTAACCTCAGGTACCGAGGTATTTAGCAGCAGGGAGCATTCCTACGGATTTTGTTTCGCGAAATACGGCCGACGAATCGTCAAGCTACCGAGCTAAGGTAAGTAGAATTGCTCCAAACTAGTGTCTATGTGCTCCTAGCTGTGAAGTGAATACTTCTCCCTTCTGGACTTCTGAAAAATAGCGAGTTTTCGACTGTCTTTCGATAAGCCTAAGTTTAGGCTACAATTATATCAAAAGTGACGTCGTTCTTTAGAATAAAGCTATATTAAGTATTAATTAGCATATACATGAATGCAGTTGGGAGAAATAGCTGGAGTATTGACCGAGCCTCGTCCGACAGACGGATAACTCGAGGTTAAGGTATGTAAAGCTAGTTCTTTCGGCAAGTTAGTAGCTTTAGCCTTGTATAATACAATAAACTCCGTAGTAGAATTCCCGGAAGTGGAATGTTAAGTATTGTGCGAGTTCAGTAAACCTAGTTCGCGTTGTGATATCATATTCAGTCTGAAAGTTAGAAAAGCATGTGCCCAAGGGCAAGTTAGTAGTTCAGATTCAGTACAGCCTATTATGTGAATAGAAAGCATGTTGTAGAATAAAAAGGAACAGATTTTCATAATAAAAGTCAGTAAAGAAAGATCTGATAGACAGACAGTATCTTGGCTACAGATTAGCCGTACAGTTAAACAAAGGTTACAGAATCAGTATAATTAGTAAGAATCAGTTCAGTATAGAAACATATCAGAATAAGAAGTTAGATTCCAGATAGTCTTTTCAGTTATACATGCTTGCTATTTCTATGTGCTATTTGTTTGTTGAGACTTGTTGTGGCATGTGGGCACCCCTTTAGCATCCCCACCGCCCCTGGGTTAGAGCTGTGTCGATACCAGATTCAGATACCGCCACCAGCTGGGCGATGCCGTCCGCCTAGAGGACGATGATGGCCGACCACCATGATAATACGGTCCAGACCACCCTGCTTGCAGGGGTAGTTCAGTTTACTCTGCGCAGAGCCAGTCCATCCTGTTTACAGGGGCAGAAAACTATGTGTGCGCTTGTGGCCGGGGGCAGTTCCAGATATAGATTTTTATAAAATTACCCTATTGCGTGCTTGCACCCAGGGGCAGTTTCAGTTACAGATACAGTAGCAGACTACCCCATGTGTACTTGCGCCCAGAGGCAGGAGTCTTCGGACTCAGACACAGTTTATTGTCAGAGGCCAAGGCCTGAGCTACGTACCCAAGGGGGCCGGTAGGAGGAGCTCACAGTTATCAGATGAGTGGAGTGACTTATTTTTGGTTGGTTTTGACCCGGGTAGGGGTATATAGATTGTTTGCTTGCTTGGCGCCATCCGACTTATGGGGGTTGGTATTGGCTCTTGCTTGCTACTTGTATATCTATTTATGTGCTTTATATATTATATACTAGCTACTAGATAGCAGGCCGTCGCGTCTACAGGTACGCCTCTGCCTTATCAGTACAGAAAGCTTGATTTAGTTCATACTAGCTTCTTTAGATTCAGTTATCTCCTGCTATACAGAAATGCTAGATACGCTATCTATATTCAGTTGTTTTCAGTTGTACTATTTCAGTTGCTTTGCATACTCAGTACCAGTGGTACTGACACCCAGTAGGGCGCTGCATTACTTGCCTGCAGGTACTCATAGACGAGGAGGCGATCCCTCGTGATTCTAGCCAGCTATTGAGTATTCAGCTCCTGTCATCCGGAGTATGAATTCCAGAGGTGTATTTCATTTTCTTTTGTTGTACGGTACGGGTAGGTCGGGGCCCTGTCCCGATCATTTCTATTGTTATTCCTAGAGGCTTGTAGTCTGTATATATTTCCCTGTGGTCAGTTGAGCCGGTCGTGTGAGGCCATGCAGCTTGTTATAGTTATTTGTTATTTCTGTTCCTGTTGGTCGTGTGTGACCATAACCAGTCAGTAGTGGTGACCTTGACGGACACGTAATTATTTAGGGTGCTATTGTTAAGTTACAGAGAACTAGACAACATGGTGTCCTTGCCGGCCCGCATAGGTTCCCTTGACAGTAGTATGTTTCTGGTTAGCTGTTTTTTTTCAGGTACAGGTGGCTATAGGCCTGTTGGCCGGAGGCTGTGTTTACAGCCGTTATATAGCCCTTTGTTTCCAGGAATTTGAGTTAGAGCTAGCCAGGCACCAGATGTGCCTTGGCTTACCAGATAGCAGTCTAGGTCCTACTAGGGCACCAGGTGCCAGTCATACCCCCCCAAGGTGGGGCGTGACACTTCGATTAAGGTATGTTAAGGCTATTCCTTCGGCTAGTAATTTCTGTCGTAACATTGATACGATTAGCACTTCTGTAGTGACTTAAGAACTCGAATGTTATAGTTTGTCGATACGAATGGACTTTAGATTGTAGCATAGAATCCCTGGTAGTGGCAGATTATATTTTGTATGACCCCTCGCTGTAAATAGTTGAGGGACTACTAATCGTACGAACTGCTTATGGAGCTATAAACTGCTTATGTGGCTACGATGCTGCTTAGGCGTACGGAGCTATAGATTGCTTACTGTTCAGTTTTTTTCTGCTTTGGGTATAAAGCTACACGCAAGTGCACGTGGTCGAACAAGTAGTAAAGTGGCTTAAGTAAGCCAAGTATCGATCCCACAGGGACTGGGATAAGGTAACAATATACTCAAGTGTACTATATTTTAACTCTAACAATGAAGACAACAGTGCAAAGAAGAGTTTGATATTTTGGTTTCTAATTTTTATGCTAAGTCTAAAACGAATATCTAACGTGAGTCTGAACTATGAATGTGAGCATGCTGAGGTTAAATGAACATGTAAAGAAATAAATTATCAATATAGTGTGGTTAATCTTTCCTCCGGTTGCTAGTCAAGAACTATTGCCAATGGATTAAAACTCTAGTATTTAACCCAATTTAAGAATCATGAACCGTCCACCTACATTTCTGTGATTAAACGAAATTCATGTTCTAGCCATACAAAACCAGTTCTTTAATTGACTAATACGACTTTTAGGTAATTTCTATCCTGAAGGTAAATCAATTCTCAATTTTCCCAAACTAAGAAAAGATCATATCCTATTGATTCACAACTTTCCAATTTCTTGCTCTCTCGAGTGAAACCGAACTTTTTAGATATACATTAACATAGGCACACATTAATGCAATAAGAACAAGAATCAATAGAACAACCATGGAAGAAAAGATGAAAAACCAACTTAATCAACAATCACATTTCAATACCATAGTTCTTAACCTCAGCAAGAAGAGGAATTAGCCACTCATTTGTGGATTAAACATCGTTAAATGAGTGTTAAACATACAAGCAATTGAATTAAAGAAGAAGGAGATAGAGAAAAACCCTGAGATTTTCGTCCCCTCAACTGCCTGTAACCCACGTTCTTGCTCCACCAAGTCAGAATAATTAAAAATGAACCTAAGTGTTCTATTTATACTAGTGGAAATTTTTCCCGAAATAACAAGCAACGTGTCACGGAGTGCATCGCGGAGCACTGCCTCTGTGACACGCCACTGACGCGGACCCTTACTGGAAATTGAGTGTCCAAGTAATAAGGCCCAACGTGGCACGGCGTGCAACGCGGGGCTAGGCCAACGTGCCACGGCCCCAACGCGCACCTTCACTGGAATTTGGCCAAAAATTCCCTATCCAGGCAGAAGGCCTCCACAATGGCAGCGTGACACGGCTCCATCGGGGAGCCCCTTTAATTTGTGCCTTCCAATTCTTTGTCCTTTGCTAACATCCGAGTCCAACCCCGATCTCTCCCAACACACATTTTAGCTTCCCAAAATTATATTTCACCTGCAAAACAATGCTAATCATGTTGTTTAGTATAAATTCACATTTTATTATCAATCACGTGAGAATGTATAAACATTGATAGATAAAAAAAGGCTAAAATGACACATTTAAGTATCACTTGGGCTTATAAATTTGCCCAAGATCACTTACCCCACACTTAAATCCTTGTTCATCCCCGAACAACAATCTTACACCTCATGCAATTTACACCCCAACCTGGCTACTTTGGTTTGACAATTCAGGCTACGGTCATACCGATTATTCGATACAACAAATCATCAAGAAAACATGCATGGTCCTATCAATGCATTGACCTTCAACACATTAAGACCTCCTAGACTTAAGAATCGACTCTCAATATTGGCAAACTCATGCGAATCAGCTGATCAAGATATCCGACACGAAACTTAATCTCTCATCAAGCATGTGCCCTCACAACGCAAGAGAATTTTCCCCTTTTTAATCACGTGAACTCAAACGATTACATGCAGGGGCATATAGACACAATTTTCACTCTCTCTCCCAAAAGAATTCACATGCATCATGTCACGAACCATAAGCTTGCCTTTAGTGTATTACTCCACTAATATAAAGAAGTGTAATGTAAGATCACGTAGGATTTTAATGGGTTGTAATATAAGCTACAGAACTAGTAAATATTGGGCTAGCCAATAATAGCCACTAGCATCCTTAAGCGCCTTTTCAATACATCCCATCAAACTCATGGGCATTGTTTCTTCCTTCGTCCTCTCATTCTTGAAGTCTGTCTTTAGTTTGGACCATCTTATTAAGCACACTTGACTCAATAACAAAGATTATTCATACACCTTCATTATATTTTATTTATAACAAGTGCACCTTCAACCTTTTCTTTCCTCATCACTCTGCTTTTCTTTTCTTTTCACCATTCTTACTCTTTGACACTTTGGGAAAATTATTTTCTCTTCTTAAGCGCTTAAGAGTTTTGGATCAAATTTACGGCTAATGAAAAGAAGGGATTAAGCTTGGTTTACAACTTTTTGACAAAAAAAAAATAGGCTAAAGGCTCAACGAGCTGACTAGGGTGTACAATCAAGGTGGGTACGATAATGAAAAAGAGAAACTTTCGGTTAAAAACAAAGAAATGCCTACTTCCTTTCCTACAATAAACCTCCTTCATTTCATTTCATACATACACCAAGCAAGTTCTAGACACTTCACAATAGCATGGAATAACAAAACCTCACTTCACACTTATTGCACATGCTCAATTCAAGACGTATTCACAGACTCTTCAATCAGCTAATTACAAGAATTCAAACATTAAGCCTCAACCACACTGAATCGACTCCATGGCCTAGGTATCTCAACATATTTATAAAGTTGCATGCTTTCATCTGAATCACCTTTGCATTTCAAATATCATGTACAACACGCAACCAGGATTCCACAACCATAAAGTAACTACGGGTTTTGGGATGCAACCCACAAAAGAAAACAACTAAATAAATGAAAAAAAATCTACTCCTAACGACTACATTTCCCTTAAGACGGTCGTCATCCATCCATCATAGGGAACAGTCACTAACTAAGACTTCGGTTCAATGGGACCATTCTCGGTAAAAGAACCGAAAACAAATGCCGAGAAACCCAAGAATTGAATTTTTTAAAAAAATATCAATTATTTCGATGAAACAAAAATATGTACAAAATCAGCTAGCAACATTCAGCAACACACAACAGTTTCACATTTAATTACAATACAGAACAAAAACTTCACAATCACAAATCACAGGGTCACAAAATTTTTCCACAGGCACAACAACAGAACAGAACATACACAACAACACAACCAACACCTAACTACTCCCACCCCACACTTATCTCGAACACTGTCCCTAGTGTTCACAGAAATTAAAATAGCATAAAAAATTGGGTGGCGGAACTCCCTGATCAATCAAAATACTCCACTTCTTCATCAGGTGCTGTTGCCTCGTCTCCCATGTCTGAATCACCCCCATCGTCATCATCGGACTCCACATCGGAGTCCTCACGACGTGTCTCCTCATCTGTGGGGACATCATCATTCGTGGGCTCTACAAAAGCTGGCCCCACTTGGCATAGAGCCATGGCATTTTTGCCAAAAGGGTAGTCTAGCGCGAGCTGCCATAGCTCCTCTTCTGTTGCCGGCCTCCCGCCTATCCGCAGCTGGAGCATCTGCATCCCATACATGTGAGCCATGTACTGATCATCTCGAGCATGTCGCTCGGCAAGTGTAAGAACGGGCCCGTGGGTGGTGTCGGGTGCCTTAGTTTTGGTGACATCTAAGGCCCGCCGCTCCATCTGCGGGATGTAGTCAAGGGCCTCTTCCTCAATATCATGGCCCCTTAGGAATGTGGTGAGTAATCCACCAAATCCGTATCTGTGCCCCTGATGCAACCGGGCTCTCTTCATGGCGGAGATAATCACCGCCCCCACATTGATCTCCAGCCCTTTCATCAGGGCGTACACCAAGCATATACGATCCCGGGTTACATCCGTCATATGAACCCCCGGGATTAGGCAGGAACACACGATCTTAAGCCATATCCTGGCTTCCCTATTCATCTGTGAGTAGGGCAAAGTCTGATGGTAGCCCCTCTCCTTATGTCTGCTCCACCTAGCCATCGATCGGGTTCCACACAAAGTGCGTCTGATGTCCGCGTATGGTGGAGTGATATTCAGCTGTCGAAGCACATGGGCGTCTGTGTCCCGTGCCCCTAGGATAACATTGAGGTGGTGGGGCTCAAAAGTGACTATTTGCCCTCTTATTTTGATGGTGTGACTTCTGAGAGTCGGGTTCCAATTGGTGTAGAATTTCCGAATCAAGTGCAAGTTGCATTCCTTGGGCTCTTCAAAGATGAAGTTCAGCCCAGCTGCCTCGATCCTCTGGACAATCCTGGGGAACTCCTGTGCCAACGGTTCCCTTGCTATGTGTTCCTCGGGGAAGTACTTGCTCTCCTTGTGCTTTGCGTACCACTTCTTCCCCTCCTCTGTCACCCACCTGGTTCCGTATTGACGGCGTTGGTCGTGTGGAACCGCTGGTGCTGCTGGGACCGTTGTGCCCAGTCTGATTCTTTTTCTTCCGGTGCCAGATGTTGATGCGCCTTTTCCCTTGTCTTGCTTGCTTGCCATTGTTCCTGTCAAACCAAACAGACAAGTTCAATGTTAAGCCAATTAAAATTAGCTTCGACTAAGGTTGGGTTAAGCTAGGCTACCCCACACTTAGTCTTTAGCCAAAATTACAACATTAAGGAAAGATCATACTTATTTACACAAACAAACAACAAAACATAATAAATATGCTTAGTGCATTTGGAGAATTCGACGGTATATATTCTATGTACTACTCAGACTTCGTACAGCTAGCCACAATCATTACCATCGATAACATTTTATCCCGTAGCACTTAGTAAGAGAAACAAAAGAAATTTTAACTACATGATCCTCTACAATTCACCCAATTCTTGCAAATTCCAATATTTCCTTCACCCGAGAATCCATCGGTCTTTTAGCATAGTAACAGTTAGCACATCGACTCATCTCACTCAACATGTACAACCCAGCATGAATTTCACTAGTTCAACTAAATTTTTCCATTTCAAACTCAAAGGCAAGCCTTAGCTATGATTTTATCAAAAATACGATTAAACTATGTAATTAACGAGTTCAAGCAATCACAATGATACTCCGAACATCAATCAACATTAATTCAATTGAATTTAAGCTTAATTTCTACTTAGGGCAAGTTTAGCTCATATCACATGTTCAATATCGAAAAAATTCGACACGAATTGAAATAGAGTTGAAGAACATACCTTGAATTCGAAGAATTGATGAAAACTCGATGAAATTCTTGGCCTAAGTCCGTGTCACGTTGAGGGGGGAGGGGTTTTTGGGAGGTTGGTCGCGGAGGGTATGAGAAATGAGGAAAATTGAGGGGGAATCGGGGTTAAAAAGTGGGAAATTCGCGCGGGTCACCCGGCGACCCGGTGTGACCCGTCGCGATATACACTTCAACGTGTCACAGAGGGTAACGCGGAGCATGCCCTCCGTGACACGGAGCTGTCGCGTAGGTGTTCTGGAATTTTAAAAATTCTAGATTTACACCTCAACGTGTCACGGAGGGTAACGCGGAGGCCCTCCTTCGTGACATGGAGCTATCGCCCTAGCTCACTGTTTTGTCACTTTTTATTATTTTTCATACCTCGAATTTTCCTTTGCGATCCCTTGCACATTTATCCTCCGTTCAACCTGAAATTCATCTTACGACAAGAAATTGGTTAGAATTATAGGTTTCACGCAAAATAAAAATAAAAATAAAAATAAAAACTAAAAATTTTGTTGTTAATCAAGGAAAAAAAGAAAAAGAAATCTATTCACAATTTACAAAGAAAAATTTCACGGGTTGCCTCCCGTGCAGCGCCTGGTTTACCGTCGCAGCTCGACGTCATTCAGCTCAGTCATCTTCTAGGGTGACGGATGTTTTCTCTCGACCACCGTCCTCACCCCAGTAGTGCTTACATCGCTCCGGTGATTTTCCCAATAACTCTCGTGATTGAACTATCCACGCATCATCAGCTCGATCAATCACGTTGATCACCGAGAGTTCCTCATACACAGTCGGGAGCTTGGTGGCCTTATATACATCGAACACTTACACCTTGCCGTGTGCTCGCATGGTTAGCTTCCCTACAACTACATCAATCAGCGCTTTCCCGGTCGCCAAGAAAGGACGTCCCAAAATAAATGGGACTTCCGCGTTTGGCTCAAAATCCAGCACAACGAAATCTACCAGGAAGATAAGGGAGTCCACTTGCACCAGCACATCCTCCACAATACCATCAGGTCTGGCTAAGGACTGATCCGCTAGTTGCAAGATCACTGTTGTTGGTCTAGGACTCCCTAGACCCAACTTCTTGAATACCGATGACGACATCAAATTAATGCTCGCTCCCAAATCACATAATCCGCGAGCTCGGATACTCTGCCCAATTGTAATTTATATAGTAAGGCTCCCAGGATCTTTGAGATTTGTGGGCAGTCGGTTTTGTATCCGGGAAGTGCTCTCCTCCGTGAGAGCCACCGTAGCATACTCAGTCAACCGACTTTTGTTCGCCACGATGTCCTTTATGTACTTTGCATACTTTGGCACTCCCTGCAAAATATCAACAAGAGGTAAGTTAATATGTACCTGTTTCAGCACCTCCATGAATTTCTTGAAACACGCCTCCTCCTTGTGTTTCTTTAATCTTTGAGGGAACGAGGGTGGTGGTCTTTCTGATTCAACTTTCTTTTTCTTCCCCCTCTCATCACTTTGCTCCCTCTCAACTTCTGCTACTCCCGATTGTTGAGGTGGTCTTTCTGGTTCCACCTCTTTAAGCTGCAAACCACTCCTTGTGGTCACCGTATTCACCTGCTTGGGGTTGGGATCTGTGTCGCTCAGAAGTCCTTCTCTAGGCCTGGTGTTTTGGGCTCCAACAAATTGCCCAAATTGATATTCAAGTGCCTTAGTAGCTAACTGATTGTTCTTCACCTCGGCTGCCAATTTCACATAGTCAGCCTGCAATTGAGCTTGGTTAGCTGTCATCGTCTTGAACATCTCCTCAATGCTGGGTGATGGTGGTGGAGGAGGTGCATTGTTGTTTCTATATTGTGCCTGATAGTTCTGCTGCCCTCCTTGATTCCTCTGCGCCCCCTGACTCGAACTTTGCCCTTGATGGTTGTTGCTACCCCAAGAGAAATTCGGATGATTCCTCCAGTTGGAATTGTAGCTGTTGCCATACTGTTTGTGGTTGTTCCTCTGTACATTTCCCACAAAGTTCACCGAGTCAGGATTTGCTCCACAACACTCAGCTGAGTGCTCGCTACTCCCGCATACTTCACACCACATCTGCTGCACTGCATTCACTGGGGCTTGAGTCTGGTTCATTGTCATGTTACTGAAGTGGGTGTTGAGTTGATTCTGTAAAGCAGCTATCTGTGCAGCAATAGCTGTAAAACCATCCACTTCTAGAACTCCTGCTGCTTTTCTTGTTCCTCCTCTTGATGAATCAGCATTCCACTCCGGATTGCCCTGCGAAATACGGTTTAACAAGGTATACAACTCCTCATAAGTTTTCTCTAATGCTTGTCCCCCAGCTGCTGAGTCTAGCAAGATTTTTTTGTGGGGTTCCAAACCCTCTATAAAGGTGTGCACCAGGACATCATTGGATTGATGATGAGGAGGACAATCCCGCAACATGGACTTGAATCTCTCCCAAGCCTGATATAGATTCTCTCCCTTTCTCTGTTTAAAACTTAGAATTTGACTTCTAAGTCTTGCTGTTTTACCAGATGGAAAAAATCGTATCAAGAATTTCCTTGCAAGATCATCCCACGTAGTAATAGAATTAGGTGGCTCAACTTTCAACCACCTCTTGGCTTCTCCCAATAGTGAGAATGGGAACAATGTAGGCCTGACATAATCCGATGACACTCCAGAGGGGATGTAAGTGTCACTTATCTCCAAAAAATTTTGGAGATGCTGCTGTGGATCCTCATGAGGGAGACCAGTGAACTGCCCGCTGGTGTGCAGCAATTGCACCATGTTCTGTTTGAGCTCGAACCTCCCTCCTGGCTCAGGTTTGCGGATGCTAGATGTGACATTGTTAGCATGTGGGATTGCCACCTCGCGAACCGGCCTAGCTTCTACTTCCTCGGGCACTTACATTGCCCGTACTACTGGTGGATTTTGTTGTTGCTCCATGATTGTTTGTCTGAGCAACTGCAACTTTTTCTCTAGAGCTTCTCTCCGCTGACGATGAAATTGTCTTTCAGGCTCTAAATATGAGTCCACCAGCTCCTTGTCTCTTGCCAGTGTTCAACAGAGATTATATCTGCAAAATATAGGCTAAGACCAAATTGTCAACACTAAGAAAAAAAATATAGTAAATTAACACTTAAGAAAAACTAACCAATTGCCAATCCCCGGTAACTGTGCCAAAAACTTATTCGGTTTTTTTCTGCTTTGGGTATAAAGCTACACGCAAGTGCACGTGGTCGAACAAGTAGTAAAGTGGCTTAAGTAAGCCAAGTATCGATCCCACAGTGACTGGGATAAGGTAACAATATACTCAAGTGTACTATATTTTAACTCTAACAATGAAGACAACAGTGCAAAGAAGAGTTTGATATTTTGGTTTCTAATTTTTATGCTAAGTCTAAAACGAATATCTAACGTGAGTCTGAACTATGAATGTGAGCATGCTGAGGTTAAATGAACATGTAAAGAAATAAATTATCAATATAATGTGGTTAATCTTTCCTCCGGTTGCTAGTCAAGAACTATTGCCAATGGATTAAAACTCTCGTATTTAACCCAACTTAAGAGTCATGAACCGTCCACCTACATTTCTGTGATTAAACGAAATTCATGTTCTAGCCATACAAAACCGATTTCTTAATTGACTAATACGACTTTCAGGTATATTTCTATCCTGAAGGTAAATCAATTCTCAATTTTCCCAAACTAAGAAAAGATCATATCCTATTGATTCACAACTTTCCAATTTCTTGCTCTCTTGAGTGAAACCGGACTTTTTAGATATACATTAACATAGGCCACACATTAATGCAGTAAGAACAAGAATCAATAGAACAACCATGGAAGAAAAGATGAAAAACCAACTTAATCAACAATCACATTTCAATACCATAGTTCTTAACCTCAGCAAGAAGAGGAATTATATCACTTGGGCATATAAATTTGCCCAAGATCACTTACGGAGCCACGATACTGCTATCATTCACAGAACTATGAGCCTACTTTCGGAGCTATTGTGTTGCTTATGAGCTATTGAGTTGCTTACAGAGCTATTTAATGTTCAAAGGGACTAAAGTGAAGCCTTCGGGCCCATGCTGGAGTATTGTATGAACTCCTTCTATGCCAGATATGACATTACTGACCCTTACGAAGGCCTAGTCTGCCTGAGATGCGGATGCAGTCACTTATGGGGCCTCAAGGGTACTGATAGGGTTATATAGACTAATTGGCGCTTACCAGGACTTATGGGGGCCCAGGTAGATTATTTTGTGTTGATTTCACCTTCCAGGCTTATGGGATCCCCGTCAGGTTCTTGTTTGTATATTACTTGTTAGTTATGATTCAGATTGTGAGGCTATTCAGGTTGTACTCTTATCCTTCCTATTGATTATTTTCAGTTCCTTTATCAGTTTCATTCAGCTTTTACTACTGCCTTACATATTCGGTACATATTATACTGACTCCCATCCATGGGGCGCTGTATACTTGCCTGCAGGTGCGGATAGACGTGGTTCAGGATCTTCTTAGCTATCAACTAGGATTAGTAGCTCAGTCAGCTCCTTTTCTCCGAAGTTGATAGTTAAAAACGTTTGGTCTGTTTTGTTGTATGGTTTTGGGTAGGTCGGGGCCCTATCCCGATCATTTTTCCACTCTTAGAGGCTTGCAGACTGCTGTTCTTATTGGTTGGTTGGTTGTTGGTCGTCCGTGTCCTAGTATAGCTTCCAGATAGAAACCTTGTCAGCTGTAGTATATATTTGACTGCCTGTTTTCTTTCTGTTATGACTAGACAACATGGTGGTCTTGTCGGCCCGTATAGTATCCCTCTATTGTCAGGTTGGTTGGGTTAGCTGTTCTTTTTACAGGCTGCTATGTGGCCTTGTCGGCCCAAGGCTGACAGCCAAGATATAGCTCGATGTTTTCTTGATTTTGAGTTGCTGGCAAGCACTAGAGGTGCCTATGTCCAGCCAGGTCATCCCAGATCCCAGTATGGTACTAGGTGCCAGTCATGTCTCTCAAGGTGGGGCGTGTCAAACTTGGTATCAGAGTAACGTCGTATCCAGGGAGTCTGCAAGCCGTATCTAGTAGAGTCTTGTCTATAGATGTGTTGTGCACTACATTCTATAAGCAGGAGGCTACGAGGCATAATAGCGTGGTTACCCTCCTTCCGTCTCCAATCATGCTATAGAGCTATGCTGTATAGGATTGAGTCCTTGAGCTTACGTTGTTTTGCTTTTATACAGAGAAAATGTATGATGCACGAAAGACCACGACTGGTTGGGAGATTGACACTACAACAAGAGAGGGCACCAGCAGGGTGCCATAGGCAGAGCTGGCCCGACTCAAGGCGAGAGGGAGACATCATCTTGATCTCCTCAACATTCTCCGTCGTACCAGGAGCCCTCCAAAGCAGCAGATATACCAGTACCACCCCAAGTCATCCCTGTACCATTGGATCAGGAGGTTAGGAGCACAGTATACATGTTGGCTCAGATGTTAGCCGCTCAGCGTTAGCCAGTGGCACCAAGTTGTTGAAGCCACTGAGGGGCCTGGAAGTTCGAGGGTCCGAGAGTTTCTTGCCTTGAGTCCTACGCAGTTTTCAGGGACAAACCGTAGAAAAGATACTCAAGACTTGTTGGATTAGTTACAACGAATATTCAAGGTGATTCATGCCTCGTCCACAGAGTCATTGAGTTAGTAGTGTTTTGTCTGCGAGATATAGCAGTTCTGTGGTACGAGAGTTGGGAGAGGTCCAGGGGTGGAGATGTATCCCTACCTCCTTGGCCCAATTTTTCAGAAGCTTTCCTAGATCATTACTTGCCTCGAGAGATCCGACAGACCTGGGTGGATTAGTTCTTACATCTGGAGTAGGGTAGAATGAGTGTTCGGGAGTACGCGTTGAGTTTTGACTCCTTGGCAAGGTATACACTAGCTTTTGTTGATACAATGCCAACTAGGGTACATCGCTTCATCATAGGTCTTGCTACGGAGTATGTGGAGGCTTTTATTACCGCCATATTGCGTGCGGACATGGATATTGCACGTATACAGGCTTTTGCTCAGAACATAGAAAGAATTAGGCAACGCCAGTATGAGGCTGTGAGGGTGAGGCCGGAGCAGCACCGGAGGGCTAGACCCGCTAATTTGCAGGCAAAGTTTCAGGGGGATCCAGACCTCAGTTTCCAGGCAAGCCACCTAGACCTTTTCCTCCACAGCAGCAGGGCAGTAGGTCAGATCATCGCAGACAGTTAGGTCCTGGTGAGAGTTCACGGGCATCAGGCTCGCAACAGCAGAGAGGTTTAGATCAGAGCAAGTTCGTTGTACCGCATTATAGGATTTGCAGTTGACGACATTTTATGAGGTATAGATATGGTTATACTGTGTGTTATGCTTGTGGCCAAGAGGGTACGATGAGGGATTGTCCGAACATAGATCAGGGTGACCGAGACCAGTAGAATAGGTCCTCGGCAGGATCACATGCTCTAGCACCCTCAGCAGGGCATAGACCCTCAGCTCCAACCAGCAGAGGCATAGACCCTCAGCTCCAACCAGCAGAGGCATAGGCAGATCAGGGGCATCTAGTTCGGGTAGTGGTCCTGATCGCACTTACGCTTACCAAGGCGACAGGAGTCAGAGTCATCGCCAAATGTTGTTCCAGGTATGTTGGATGTTTGCTTTCACCCAGTTTATATTTTGATAGAACCCAGTTCTACTTTGTCCTATGTTACTTCGTTAGCAGCACGAAAGTTTGGTATAACACCAGAATTTCTTCAGAGACTATTTTCGGTATCGACACCTACCGGTGACTCTATTATTACTAAGAGGATTTACCGAGGTTGTACAGTAGAGGTTGTTGGTCGCTAGGCTTTAGTAGTGGAGCTAGAAATGATCGATTTTGATTCAATTATAGGTATAGATTGGCTAGCGTCATATTATGCCAATGTGGAGTGTTGCACCAAGACTGTCCAATTTCACTTTCCAAGGGAGGTAGTGAGAGAATGGAAAGGCAATGCAGCTACGCCAAGAGGTAGGTTCATATCCTATCTTTAGGCGAGGAAGTTGATAGCAAAGGGCTGCATTTACCATATTGTTAGGGTTTGGGATATGCAGGCAGAATCCCCAACTTTTCAGTCTATTCCTGTGGTTAGTGAGTTTTGGATGTGTTTCCAGACGAGCTTCCTGGTATTCCCCCAGAGCAGGAGATCGATTTCTCTATCGACATGCCACCACACAACTTATATCCATCTCTCTATATCAAATGGCTCCCGCCGAATTTAGGGAACTGAAGGAGAAGTTGAAAGATTTGCTAGATAAGGGGTTTATTAGACCTAGTGCTTCATCGTGAGGCGCGCCAGTCTTGTTTGTGAGAAAGAAAGATGGCTCCTATGGATGTGTATAGACTATGACAGTTGAATAAAGTTACTATCAAGAACAAATATTCTCTTCCAAGGATAGATGACTAGTTTGATCAGCTGCATGGGCAAAATATTTCTCCAAAATCGACTTGAGGTCGGGGTACCACTAGGTGCCAGTCCAGGAAAAAGATATTCCAAAAATAACTTTTAGGACCAGGTATGGTCATTTTGAATTTTTGGTTATGTCCTTTGGATTGACGAATGCCCCAACAGTGTTTATGGATTTGATGAACAACATCTTCAAACCATACTTAGATCTGTTTGTGATAGTGTTTATCAATGATATTTTGGTATATTCCCGCTCAGAAGCTGAACACAGAGATCATTTGGGAACAATACTCCACATCCTCAGAGACCGCCAGTTATATGCGAAGTTTTGAAATGTGAATTCTAGTTAAACTCTGTAGCTTTCTTGGGCCATATTATCTCGGATGCAGGTATCCAGGTTGATTTACAAAAATCGAGGCAGTAAAGACATGGCCTAGAACCACTACTCCAACTGAGTTTCATAGTTTTCTGGGGTTAGCTGGGTATTATATAAGGTTGGTGGAAGGATTCTCTACCCTATTAGCGCCATTGACAATACTGACTCAGAAAGCAATTAGTTTCACTGGACTGAGGCTTGTGAGCAAAGTTTCCAGGAGCTGAAAAATAGATTGACATCTGCCCTAGTTTTAGCCTTATCGGAAGGTTCAGAGGGCTATATGTTGTATACTGTGATGCTTCAGGCATTTGGTTAGGGTGCGTTTTGATGCAACATGGCAAGGTGATTGCCTATGCTTTGAGGCAGTTTAGGAAGCATGAAAAGAACTACCCCACCCATGATTTAGAGTTAGCTGCAGTGGTTCATGCTTTAAAAATATGGAGGCATTACTTGTATGGCGTGCATGTGGACATCTTTATTGATCATAAAAGCCTTCAGTATATCTTCACGCAGAAAGAGTTGAATTTGCGGTAGCGTCGTTAGATAGAGTTGCTGAAAGACTACGATGTGAGTATCTTATATCATCCACAGAAAGCTAATATTGTAGCCGATGCCCTTAGCCGCATATCCATTGGCAGTCTAGCACATTTTAGGCCAGAACAGCGAGGAATGGCTCGAGAGCTATACTAGTTAGCTAATCTAGCAGTCCAGGTAGTGGATTTAGGGGATATCAGTGTTGTGATTTAGAATACAACAATATCATCTCTAGTTATAGAGGTAAAGGAGCAACAGTACGAAGACTTTATCCTTGTACAACTCAGGGACAAGGTTCGGTAGGGTGAACTATCGGCTTTTGAGTTAACAAGGGACGGTGTCTTGAGGTTTAGAGGTCGACTCTGCATTCCAAACATAGCAGGGCTTCGCTAGCAGATCACGGCAGAGGTACATTATTCTCATTACTCTCTTCACCCAGGTTTGACTAAGATATACCATGATATACAAGAAATATATTGGTGGCCTGGAATGAAGAAAGGTGCAGCAGAGTTTGTAGCATATTTTCCTAATTGTCAGCAGGTGAAAGCAGAACATCAAAAATCTGGCGGACTGATTCAGGAGATAACAGTACCTATGTGGAAATGGGAAGCAATTAATATGGAATTTGTAACAGGGTTACCTCGCACCAGGTGTAAATTCAACTCCATTTGGGTCATTGTTAGCAGGTTGACAAAGTAAGCCCACTTCTTGCCAGTCAGGACTACATTTTTAGTTGAAGATTATGCTGAGTTGTATATCAAGGAGATAGTTCGACTGCAAGGTGTCCCAACATCTATTATTTATAAACAGAATGGGACAATATACAACTAGATTTTGGAAATCATTTCAGAAAGGTTTGGGCATGCAGGTTAATTTGAGTACAGCTTTATATCCCTTGACAGACGGTCAGTATAGTGAACCATCCAGATGCTCGAGGACATGCTACGGTGTGTGTGCTAGACTTTGAAGGGAGTTGGGACGAGCATCTACCCCTTATTGAATTTGCATACAATAACAATTACTATTCTTCTATTCAGAAGGTGCCTTATGAAGCTTTATATTGGTGGAAATGTAGGTCCCCCATATGATGGTTTGAAATAGGGGAGTCATGGTTGATTGGACCTGATATGATCCATTAGTCAGAAGAGAAGGTGAAAATTATCAGAGAGCATTTTCTAATAGCCCAGAGTCATCATAAGTCATATTCCGATGTCTGGCGTAGAGACTTGGAGTTTGATTCTGATGATTGGGTATTCCTTAAGGTTTCGCCTATGAAGCGCGTGATGAGATTTGACAGGAAAGGCAAGCTTAGTCCTAGATTCATTGGCCCGTATCGAATCCTTTGAAGGATAGACTGAGTAGCATATGAGTTAGAACTGCCTTCAGGGCTAGAATCCGTCCATCTAGTTTTCCATGTGTTAATGCTACGAAAATGCATAGGAGACCCGTCTCAGGTTGTCCCGGTTAAGGATGTTCAGGTTACTGAAGAATTGTCCTACAAAGAGACTCCAGTTGCTATACTAGATCGGCAGGTTCGTAGATTGAGAACTAAAGATGTAGCCTCCGTTAAAGTCCTATGGAGGAACAAAAATATAGAGGAGATGATTGGGAAATTGAGGACGACGAGAGGTCTCTATATCCTCACTTATTCCAGACTTGACCCAAATTATACAATTAAGGTGAGATTATGGTTTAGTTATTATTTTGCTACTTATATTCTCAATATTTATTAGCTATTCACTTTTATGCTATGGGATAGTTGGTTGTAGCGTCCTGTGAGATGCCTATGCTGGACTTTTCTGCGTTTCAGGTTTCTGGATAGTCCATGTTACAAATGAGGCTCAACTGAAATTTTTTAAATAGTAGTTAAAGAAGTTGGGTCTCTTAAGTCAAGATTGCATTTGGGGATGAATGTTTCTAAGGGAGGGATGATGTTACACCCCATAAGTTTCTATCGCTTAACCGATGCGTACATATGTAGTTTGAGAGTTTTGGGGTATGAAGCATATAGAAAAGGGCTCGGGGGATGAGTATACGAGCATGATACTGAGCGAGCAGGAGGTCGGGGCCGGGGGACAGGTGCACTGGGTGCCGCGTTGCCAGCCCAACGCCATGGCTAGTGCGTCCTGCCCCTGGCCTGGCGCGATGGGCGGTGCGCTGCGCGCCCCTTGCCATCACCTTTATATATGTGTGTGTGTGTTCAAGTTAAGTTTAAGTCATTCCAACATTTCATCAAACAGACCCACAACCCCTACGACATCTTCTCTCAACTTTCTATCAGTTTTTGGCAGAATTACACTGTTAAACTCCGTCCAAACACAAATTCGTCTTGGATAACTAGTTCCAGGCCTACGAAAAACGTCCCTGTAGAGTTATTTCTTGAAAATTCGCTTGGAGCACCGGAACCCTGCCAAGTAAAAGTTGTAGAAATCACTTAGTTGAGTCCTAAGCGGCTACAAGGGATAGGTAAGTATTTCTGCCTTCTAAATTCTTGGGAATTGGTGAGTTTTTGGCTAAATTGAATGAAGTTAAAGTTATAGTTAATCCTATTTAAAGATATCGTTATTTGCCAATTCCTAGTATTGGAATAGTCTTATTCTCTCAGCGTGAGGGCTGCAAATTAGTGGAATTACCGGCTTCAGGTTGAAATTGTTCAAGTGAATAGAAATCGTTGATTAAGGTATGTTAAGGCTATTCCTTCGGCAAGTTATTTCCGTCGTAACATCGATACAACTAGTACTTTTGTAGTGACTTAAGAACTCGAATGTTATAGTTAGTTGATACGAATGGACTTAAGATTGTAGCATAGCATCCCTGGTAGGGGTAGATTATATTTCATACGACTCCTCACTGTAAATAGATGATGGACTACTAATCCTACAAACTTCTTATAGAGCTATAAACTGCTTACGGGGCCACGATGCTGCTTAGGCTTATGGAGCTATAGATTGCTTACGAAGCCACGATGCTGCTATCATTCACAGAACTATGAGCCTACTTTCGGAGCTATTGTGTTTCTTATGAGCTATTGTGTTTCTTATGAGCTATTGAGTTGCTTACGGAGCTATTGAATGTACGAAGGGACTAAAGTGAAGCCTTTGGGCCTATGCTGAAGTCTTGTATGAACTCCTTCTATGCCAGATATGATATTACTGACCCTCACAAGGGCCTAGTCTGCTTGAGATGCATTTGCAGTCACTTATGGGGCCTCAGGGGTACTGATAGGGGTATATAGACTGATTTGCGCTTTCCAGGGTTTATGGGGTTCCGAGTAGGTTATTCTGTGTTGATTTCACCTTCTAGGATTATGGGGGCCCGATCAGGTTCTTGTTTGTATATTTACTTGTTAGTTATGACCCAGATTGTGAGGCTATTTAGGTTGAACACTTATCCTTCCTATTGATTATTTTCAGTTCCTTTGTTAGTTTTATTCAGCTTTTACTACTGCTTTACATATTTGGTACATATTGTACCGACGCCCATCCATGGGTGTGTCCTACTTGCTTGCAGGCACGGATAGACGTGATTCAGGACCTTCTTAGCAATCAACCAGGATTAGTAGCTCAGTCAGCTCCTTTTCTCTGGAGTTGATAGTTAGAAAGGTTTGGTCTTTTTGTTGTACGGTTTTGGATTGGTCGGGGCCTTGTCCCGACCATTATTTCACTCTTAGAGGCTTGCGGACTATAGTTTTTATTGGTTGGTTGTCGTTGACCATGTGGGGCCCATGTATGTTTAGTTTTATATGTTGGCCATGTGGGGCCTAGTATAGCTTCCAGTTAGCAGCCTTGTCAGGTGTAGTATATATTTGACTGCCTGTTTTCTTTTTGTTATGACTAGACATCATGGTGGTCTTGTCGGCCCGCATAGGATCCGTGTATTGTCATGTTGGTTGGGTCAGTTGTTTTCCTTTACAGGTTGTTATGTGACCTTGTCGGCTCGAGGCTGTGTTTACAGCCGAGATATAGGTCGTTGTTTTCTTGATTTTGAGTAGCTGACAAGCATCAAAGGTGCCTATGCCTAGCCAGGTCAGCCCAGGTCCCAGTATGACACTAGGTTCCAATCATGCCTCCCAAGGTGGGGTGTGACGATAGATTAAAAGACTTGCATTAAATGTAACACAATTGATAATGAAATTGAAAATTAAGGCTAAAAATCTTTATATTTATTCAGTTAAAATATAATGATATAACTATGTATTACAATTTACAAATATTAGTAGAGCGCCTAATTTATGCAGCCACCTTCTAGGAAGGGTTCTGTTTGAACTAGGCCTCGAATATAATACTACTATTTGTATAGTTTTATGAAATTTCTTTCTAAGTTTTCTATCATTTGAGCTGAAATGTTTTCCGGCACTAACATCGATTGTTATCGGTCTTATGCTTTCACGTCATTATCATTATTGATTGTTGTATCTAAAAAAGGTTCTTGTTGGGAAGTTAACTTCAGTACCACTCCGCATTGATCCAATTTCTGAACAAAATCAATACCTCAAAGTTATCTTCCGCTAATGAATATTGGTGGTCTCCAATTTGAAATCTTGCCACGCTGAAAGGCCTCTGAAGCGATGGACGATGCTTGAGTATCTAGCATGTCCCGAACCATCTTGCTAAGCATTGAAAATATGTTGCCACGAGCCTCCACCTATCCAAAATATGCGGTATGTTGTCAGCATTTGTATCACTTTTCCGTCCCTGACCAAGATATTCATCAAAATTACAATTGTTAGAAAAATCAAGACCAATAATATATTGCACAGACTCATGGGTGGTATCTACTCAAACCTTAGAATATTGAAGAACATGTACATTATTAGTTTTTAACTGGCAATAGGCGTCATACATTATTCTAGCATGCATTTTAATACTATCTTTACAATTTTTCATACTTGAAATTTCGTAATCTTGAATTTCTAAGTTTTCACAAATTTTTTGAACCACTCATTTTGCACTTCTTTCTTTATATTCTAGTTAAAAAGAATATCAGTTAAATAAATTTGAGAAATAAAAAAATTCTTTTTAAAATTTTTCAATCATAGCCTTAACAGTCGGTGCAAACTTTTTAATTTTTTTTAATTCAATAAATTTAGATGTAATATCACATACATTTATTAAACTTCACAAACAGTTAATATGCCAAAAAAAATATTTTTATTGCTTGATAAAATAATTTCTAAAATTTATTAAGTTCCTTTACTTCGTCCTAGTCATCATCATTATATTTTCATTTTGGGTCAGAATTATGAAAATTACAGGTCATAGAGCTAGGTCTTTTATAAATATAGGCAACTTCTAACATTTCGTATAACGAATTCCACCTAGTTTTAACATGTCGTGAAATTTTTCTGTATGAAATTTCACATATTCTACAAATTTCTTTATATTCAGGAATTCTAGAACTTTTGTTCATTTGAAAAATCTAAAAACATGCATATTTAACTTTAGTACACCCAAATATCAAATAACTTAATACCATCTGTTACAACCAAATTAAATACATGAGTTACACATCTAACATGAAAAACATCATTATTAATCAGACATAACCTAACTCTTAACATACTAACAACACTAGTATTAGCAGAAGCATTATCTAAAGTAACACTTGTTACTTTGTCACAAAGGCCATAAAATTCTAAAATTTCAAGTATAGTACATACTATATACGAAGTAGTTCTTCTTTGCTCACAAACCTTATAACCTTTGATTCTTTTTTGTAGGTTTCAGTTATGATCGATCCAGTGTATATTAACAGTTAAATAATCAATGACATTAACACTACGACCTATATCAGAAGTAATAGAAACTCTATCATCAAAATAGCTAAATAAGCAACAAAGATAATGACAATATTTAGCTTGAAATTTAAAAACATCCCGTTTAACCATGTTTTTTGAAAAACCTTGAAAAGAAGGATTATAAATTTCTTAAATTTAGTAATAAATCCGGGATGGGAAGAAAAACTAAAAGGCAAACTACAGATAGCAATTTTTCACGGTTTCTATCTCTATCATATCCGTTGTGTAACAGGGCCACTTGGATTTGAAGGGTCTAACTGGCTCTGAACTATGTTGGAACCCCTTTCCGATCTAACAGGGGCAGAACTAGAATCGTCGGGTTTGGAGGCTGATTTGGCCATCGTATATTCAAGTTTACAATATTATAATAAATATTTATTTAACCCCCTTGTCTCACCTCTGCTTCCATCACATTGATTCTTAAATACTTTTTTTACATTTATTACAAATAGCTAGCGTTCTTTCCTCATTCTGATACATAAATTGCCAAACAACGAAAGTTTTAAGATGTCAACCTTTATTTTACCCCTAGTAGGAGGTATAGGGTGAAGTTTAACTCCGGACTGAGAATTATACTGAATTGAAGTTTCGGTAGTTGGACTAGTAGGTGTATCATCTAATTCTTCTTGTTTTAATTCTTCTTCTTCATCTAATAACTTACCATAATGTCTTTCTAAAATTTCATTATCTATTGGAGTATCCGAATTAATATTAATAGGAGTATTAACAACATGCATAAATTATTCCGTATTAATTATGATTCTAGGCATTGATTGAGAAGAACTACCAATTCTTTTAGAACTAGAACCTGTATGTTTTTAGTAGAAAAACTCAACACAGTTCATAACCTGGATGCAATGCTCTTCCCTTTTTCAAATTTTTTCCCTAAATTCATATTATAACTTATAACTAAATAAATAACACAAGAAAATTTAAATAAATAAGAGATAAAAATTAAAATACAAAAATTAAATAAATTAAGAGAAGGAAGTATGGAACGAATGTACCAAACGTCTGCGTAAAACAGATGATTACGATCAATGATCGGAAATTGATGTAGCAACTAGCAACTTGAATATCACCAAACTTGATAGTTTATAGTTGATACTTGATTAGTACAAATATTAATGAATATAAAAATAAGTTAGAGAATTGGAGAATGAGAATGAGAGAGTAGAAATTGTGAATTTGTGAGAAATTGTGAATGAGTGGGGAGATATTTATAGTTATTAGATCGTACTTAAGTGTAGTTTATAAAAGTTTGGAGTTTAAAAATAAATTAAGGGGTGGAGGGTGGGGGTTTGGGGGGCTGAAATAACCATTGGGGGAGCCCACCGCAACAATTGGCAACAACTAGTATAATTATTTAAAATAATTTAAAATTTTTGGGATGAATCGAGCAGGGCTACCAGTAAAAAACCCCATCCTGTTTTGTTCCCTATCCCGTCCCACCCTCCCCTTAATTCCACGAGCTAACTGAAATCAGGACTATCAGGAAATTATCGGGCCGGACCGAAACATCCCATCCTGTTGGATAGTTCTCAACTACAAAAACTTCCAAAAAGATTGAATTACAAAAAAGAGTTATTAAAATTAAGGTGTTATAATCTAGGAAAAATACTAAAAAATACATATAAATTTGGCTCGGATTGTTAATTCCCGCTTTAAATTATGTCTAATCTTAATTATCCTCATGAGCTTGACTATTTAATAGTTTTTATCCCTTGAATAAAGTATTCATCCTAGGAAAGTTGTATATACTTGTCTGCCATATGAATTTTTTATCCACGTGGCATTAATAAAAATGTATATTTTTATACCTTTTTAAAATTCACTATTTTTAAAGTATTTTTTGGGGTCAAATTTGTAAAGTACTTTGCTGTAACTCCATTATTTAGGCTTTTAAAAAAATTATTTTGACTAAAAATAATGAAATTTTAGTTCCTTTTATCTAAATGCAATCTGGAAAAAAAAACTCATTGCATTGAAAAAGATATAAAAATAAATACACTGTTATAAATATATTTTCTATTTATGGTAAATGTCTATTTCTTAGATGGAAAGTTAGGGTTTGAAACTTTGGGACCAAATTAGTTTTTCCCTATAAATAAAGGGGTTTTTCATTCATTGCAAATTATCTCTTTAATCCTTCAAGAGAATCCTATCAAGAGAAATAAGAACTTCTCTCCTTCTCTCTTTCTCTACAATATTATTGTTCTTTCTTTATTATTTAATAACACTTTATCAGCACGAGTCTCTATATTGAGCACTCACTTTGAAAGATCTGAGGTCAAGGTATTATTTTTCTCTTACTTTTAATATGGCTAACCTTACGAAACTTGATTCGTTGCCCTTCAAAGTATGGGAAAAAACTATCTTTCATAGGTGTTGGATGCTGAAATCTATTTGGATGCAATGGATCTTGGAGACACCATTAAAACTGAAAAGAAAGCATCAAACCAAATCACGCTAAGGCTATGATATTCTTGCGTCATCATATTGACAAAATTCTGAAAATTGAATATCTCATTATTAAGAATCCACTTGTTTTGTGGAATAGCCTAAAAGAAAGGTATGACCACCTGAAGATGGTCATCCACCCAAAGACACGATATGATTGGATCAATCAAGACTATAAGTATGTTCATGAGTACAACTCTACAATGTTTAAAATTGTTTCTCAGTTGAAACTATGTGGAGAGATAATTAATGATGTTGATATGATTGAATATGTGGTAGTACATAAAATTAATTGAGAGCTCCAGAAGAGCTAATGTGTTACTACCCGAAGGAATGAAATTATTGTAGTAAGTCTGTAAAGGAAACTTATAAGTTTCAAAGACATGAAAAAGGATTGACTATAAATTATGGGAAGATCTAATATCTTCATACTACTACAATTGAAGCGAGTTATAAATATTTATGTAAAAGATTACCCGCTAACTTTTTAATTTATAGTACATAAATATGAGTATGATGATAAAATCACATACGAAAGTAAACTAGAATTTTACTGAAATAAAGATAAGTTGGCATAACTGGTTGGCCATCCCGGTTCAAATGTGATGTAAAAATAATTGAGAATTCACGTGGCTATATGTTGAAGAAATAAAATATTTTTCAAGAATTCTCTTGTGTTGCTTGTTCTCGTGCTAGAATGGTCTTGATCAGCTAAGATTGGAATTATATTCCCTGAAATTTTAAAACTTATAAAAGGGTGAATATGGGCCCGTTCACCTACCATGTGAACCGTTTGCTATTATATAATTTTAATAGATGCATCTATGGTATGGTCACATGTGCTTTGATATCAACTTGCAATTGATTCTTGCAAGATTGTTTGCTCGAATTGTTAAATTAAGAGCACAGTTCTAAATTATAAAATCATGTTGATAATGCTGGTTCATATCTAAGTTGGTTTAGCAAAAATTGTATGCCTCCAATTATAGCTAAACCATTAGTTGTGAAAACAAAACTCCCAAATAAATTTTGGTATGAGATATGATTTATTTAACACGTAGTAACACTTGAATGCATCAAGCCAACAAGATTCCCCTATCACAATTGGTTTAGGGTCAGGAACCAAATAATTTCATTTAAAAATTTGAATGTATGGTATATGATTCAATTTCTCCACCACAACGCACAAAGATGGGTCCTCAAATGAGCTTGGGGGGGGGAGGGGTAAATGTTAGTTTTCCTAACATTAGGGGGAGAAGTGATTAGCAGCTGAAAAATAAGTGTAGGATGAATTATATAGATCCTCGAAAAAAAATGTGAACTTAAAGTTCAAGAGATAATTCACATGCAAAATATTGCAAATTAATTGTCAGATGTATTTTCTAACCCTATTTTATAATTCAGTTGCAAATGCTCCAATGAAAGGTCCTTGAAGGACATGGTCTATGAGATGCCTGAAGCGTGATAGACTAAACGGTTCTAAGTATAGAACTCCTTGAAGAAGGAGAGGAGCAAATGATTAAGATGGTCATAATAATGAGGCAAGTGTTTTGAGAAAGCACCACGATATAACACTTCATAAAAACTTAGAAAAGGTTCAGGTACCTGAAAATGATGAAAAATGATGAGATCTCAATGAGTTATGTCTAATTGCAAACTGATATAAATGATATACCGTTGATGATATCTTTGATACAATACAACGTGCAATATTGTAAAAGATTATGAGAATCTGAATTCTACGTCTATTAAAGCATGCTGATGTAGAAATAATTATCAAGTGAAATGATGTGTATTGATAAGCGTAAAGATTATTGGACCTGTAGTCCAGACAGCACAAGATGTCACACATTTAAATACTAATGAATGTTATCACTTGATAAAATTTATTTAAAATCATGAAGGATTCAAAATGCCTGAAGCATTTACAAGTTTCTGTAAACTTATTCATAATCCTTATATGAGAAAAATCAAATAAGAAAATAACATCGGAGTTTGTTGTACTTGCTATTTATGCTAATTAAATAAACCTCATTGCAACTCCAGCAGAGCTTCAAAAGACAATTGATTATCTAAAGAAAGAATTTGAGATAAAAGATATGGGAAAGAAAATTTTGTCTTAGTCTACAAATTGAACATTTAGCAGATGATATCTTTATACATCAATCTGCATACACTGAGAAGGTTTTGAAATAATTTTATATGGATGAAGCACATCCATTAAATACTTCGATGGTTGTTAGATTGCTTGATGTGAATAATGATTGGTTTCAACCTCAAGAAAATAATGAGGATATCCTTGGTCCTGAAGTACCATATCTTAGTGTGATTGATGCACTAATATATCTTGTTAATACTATAAGGCATGACAGTTGTTTAATTCGTTAGCAAGACAATCTTATTGGTTATGCTGATGCTGGGTATTTATCTGTTTCACACAAAGCTCGATCTCAAACTGGCTACGTGTTCATATGTGGAGGTACTGCTGTATCTTGGAGATCTACAAAGTAGTCTTTCGTAGCTACTTCATCAAATCGTGCTGACATAATAGTTATTCATGAAGCAAGCTGAGAATGTGTATGGTTGAGGTCCATGATACATCTCATTAGAGAAAAATGTGGTTTGAAATGTGATAAAGTACCCACAATTTTATATGAAGATAATGCAGCATCCATAGCACGATTAAAGGGAGGATTCATAAAAGGAGATAGAACGAAGCACATCTCGCCAAAGTTTTTTACACACATGAACTCCAAAAGAATGGTGATATCAACGCACAACAAATTCTTTCAAGTGACAATGTGGCTGATTTATTCACCAAATCTCTACCAACTGCAACTTTCAAGAAGATGGTGTACAAGATTGGGATGCAAAGATTCAAGGATGTTCTCATTAAGGGGAGTTAATACATGTTGTACTCTTTTTTCCTTACGAGATTTTGTCCCACTGGGTTTTCCTTATAAGGTTTTTAATGAGATAGCCAAAATGCGTATTATTATATATGTGTACTCTTTTTCCTTCATTAGATTTTTTCCCACTGGATTTTTTCTAGTAAGGTTTTAACGAGGCACATTATCTATCAAATAAACATCCAAAAGGGAGTGTTATAATTATATTTTCTATTTATGGTGAATGTCTATTTCTTGGAAGGAAAGTTAGGGTTTGTAACTTTGAGACCAAGCTAGTTTTTCCCTATAAATAAAGGGGTTTTCCATTCATTGTAAATTATCTCTTTAATCCCTCAAGAGAATCACATCAAGAGAAATAAGAACTTCTCTACTTCTCTCTTTATCTATAATATTTATTGTTCTTTCTTTATTATTTCATAACATACACATTACAACCTCACAATTTTGGCTAAGAATATTATTTGGACAAGAGAACGGAGCTCTAATTAAGCTTCTTTTTTGGAAAAATTATATAATATAGCAAACATGTGATAGTATTTACTAAATATAGCTATAATGTTAAAATGTTACAAAATATAGCTAAAATATTATAAAATATAGAAAGTTCATTTAGTTTTTTCTTTCCCCTTTTTAAGGCTTAAAATATTCCTTTATCTACATTTCTTCTCTATCTCTCACCAAATCAATTTTATATATTTTCTCTCATCAATATCATTAATGATTATCTCATGTTTCTCCCTTCCCCTCCAACCCCCCCCCCCCCCAATCTCTCTCTCTCCCTCTCTCTCTCTCTCTCTCTCGCCAATCAACCTGATCAATTTATTGTAGATCTGAATTATTGTCCTCCTTATTCTTCTTGTTCTCCATGGGGTTAATCGATATTGTTGGAGAAATCAAAGCTCCAGATTTTATTAGCAATCTATCATTGCCGGAGAAATTATCATTGTCATTAATTAAATTTTTTTAGTGATTTTCTCAAGCTTTGTTCTTTGTGCATCAATGACGAAATTGATACAGTGTAACTATTTTTAAAATTTTTTCTTTATGTATCAATGATAAAATTAATATAGTAGGTATCAGTTGTTACCAAACTGATACATATTGATACAGACTGTCTTTATCTTGTATCAGTACATACAACTAACTCTATTTCATTCTAAAGATACAATAAAATAATATTTCATTCTTTATTTAGTGATACAAATGTGCAATTTTTTCAACCTTTTGTCTTTGTGTACCAATGGCTTAATTAATACAATGTGTATCAGTTGTTATCAGACTAATACATATTAATATGGACTATCTTCATCTTGTATTAGTACATACAACTAATATATTTCATTCTAAATACGATAATACAATGATACATTTTTTTTATTTTTTATTTAGTGATACAAGACAAAAAAAGCTAGAAATAGTGATACACACTAAATTTTAGAGTTAGTTTCATTGACATGATATATTCTGTTAACGTGGACAAATAAAAAGCTATCTATATACCCCATACTTACGATACAGTGACACACTCATACTTTTAGATACATATATTTTAATAAAAATGATACAATATTTCATTCTTTATTTTGATTCATTAGATTTCAACTGATTTTGAACTTTTTCACTGCTATTATAGTGAAAAATTGAAGAAGAACAGAGAATTTAAATCACATGTTCTATATTTGTACTGAAGATATGCGCCTAATTAATAAGGAGAGAGATTTTTCTCCTGTTTTACTGAATTATGTTATTTTAAAAGATTCCTGCCCGATTTTCTCCTTAATCATAACACATGGAGAGATTTTCTCCCCTATTTTACTTAATTTTATTATTTTAAAAGATTCTTGCTCGATCTCCTTAATTATAGCACGTATCACAGTTACATGCTTGATAAAGCACTGAAGAGTTGCTAAAATTGTAGTTGTACAAGCTATAGCTAGGGGCAGATTTACATAATATGTGCCAAGTGCTTGAGCACCCATTTGACCCTGACACTAACTTTATATATTTGTATAGAAAAATTAAATAATCTGATATAATCTATATTATATTAAAAGTTTGAAGGTCCTTAGAAATATTGTTTGAACTTTTTGCCTTTCATTAAAACACATCACAATAGACAAAATTGTCATCTACCACTTTTACATAATTATTATTTAGAATTATTTCATTACTTTATTTTATTATATTATATTTTTTATTTATGGCATAACTTTATTTATGGTGTGAACCTAAAAATAAAAAAGATTCTACCAAGTTTCCACCACCAAAAGTTCTTTTTCCTTTTTCATAATCACAAAAATTTATTTTTTCCTTTCTTATGGTAGCTAATTTATAAAGAAGTTCTTTTTTTTTTCCTTTTTTGATAATTTTTCCCTTTTTTAAAAGTCACGAAAATATTTACTTTTTCCCCTTTTTGAAGTCACAATTTATTTTCCTCTTTTTTGATAATTTTTGTCCTTTTTAATAGTCACAAATTTTTATAAGTAGTAGCACACTATTTTATCTCCTTTCGTTGAGTCTTATATTGGTATTATGTGATTTAAAATTTGTGTTATTCGCAACTACCATTCTTCATCTATTCAAACATTCACAAGTTTCATCTATTCAGGTAAAGTAATCTTCTTATATCATAAAATAATTTTTTTTATAAAAGTATAAATTATTATAATTATAACTCTTGTGCACAATTTATTTTAGATAATTTTGCAACATAATTTGAAAAGGATCTCGTGAATAAAATTGTACCAATTGACAACTTAGGGCGGTACGATTCTCATTGGATAATAAAAGTCTTAGAGCTTATTTGGGTAGCTTACTTATGACTTATAAGTCAAAAGTCATAAGTTAGTATTTCTACCTTATAACTTTTTGACTTATTTTTGTTCTTTTACCTTAAAAATAAGTGCTTAAAAGTACATTTTAATTTATCCAACACTATAAAACTATTTAATAGCTATTTGTGCTTGAAAGTTCTTAAAATAAGCCAATCCAAACGGGCTCTTAGTAATTGGAGTTGGATTGGTAAAAGGAGTATAAAAAAAGAATAAAGGAAGGAACGCGCATGACTATAATATTAGTTGACAAAGAGGTAAATAATTTTTTTTTGTATTATATTTTATATTTTATTTTTTATATTTTTATATATATGTTTGAGTTCTTATCTATTCTTATTATATTTTATATTTTTATATATATGTTTTTTAACCATTAAAATTTAATTTTTGTACTGGGCACAAAAGTTCATGTTATACTTTTCAATAATTATATTAAAACGTGAAAATAATATTACAATAAGACAAAATTTGTTACATCATAAACGAACTTAATTTCATTTATTTATTTTTACTAAGTTAATAAACTATAAATATTAAATAGTTGTAATTATATAATAAAAATAACAGCTCCTAAATTTAATATGAGATCTTGTCCACGGACTTTTCATATTTTATTTTGGTGGTACTTTTTTTTAATTTAAAAAATTATTATGTTATATAGTTTAAAATAAAGAAGGATTAAATACGCATTATTTAGTTGATTAAAGTTTAAATATTAGGAGAATATTAAAATAATAATAATCAAACTCAGTTGATTTTAAAGTTCTAATTATTAGAAATCTTATTCATCAACTTTGTCCAGTTTTATCTCATAGTTTTCTTCATTAACTTTATTGTAACTTTGATTCAATCTCCAATTTTATATATTTTTCATACATATAATTTATCAATTGATGCAATACACACGTGCAACACGTGTACGCCGAAACTAATATATTAATAAGCACCCATTGAACGTAAAAACTAGTGGGTGCTTTGGTTTTGATGGGGAAGTGTGTGAATAGTGGCCTCCATGGCTAGGGTTTGAATCTCAATGAGAACACTTAATTCTTTTTTAAAGTTGCACATTTTAATTTTTTTTTTTACTTTTAAAATCTCCTTCCTAGTTCTATTAAATATCAAATTTTTTTTTTCTATTTTTATCTTACATCTTTTTTTTTCTACTTTTAAAATTTCCTTCCTAGTTCTACTAAATATCAAATTCTTGTATTTATTTATTTATTTTGCATCTCTTCTACTAAAGCTCCAAGAAGTAGAAAAATACTTCTCCTCGTCAGTTTCAAGAGAAAAACTTTTCACCAGTTTGCCGTCTAGCCCCATCAACAACTAGTAAGTTTTCTTCTTTTTCTCAAGGATCTCAAATTAAAATACAAAAAATAAGGTAAAAAGATTTGATATTTTAATTAAAATTAGATATTGAAAAAAAAGGACTTTGAGAAATTGGGGTTGGATTTTCAATATTTATTGCTAATGCTTTAAAAAACAAGTTCAAGGTACTTCTTTTTTATTATTTGATGAATAGATTCAGAGTATCAAACATTCGGGGATGTAATAAATTTGTGATTAAAATATATATAGATTTGGATACTTGCTAAAAAGTGAAAAAAATAATATTCTTTCTTACCAATTGACTTGATTTAAAAAATAAATTTTTGGGATAATGCAGATTGTACGATTGAAGAATTTGTGCTCATTAACTCATTACATCAAAAATTATAAGTTTTCATCTTGTCTTTTGAAAGAAAAACTAATTATGTTGTAGTGCGTTTGAAAAATATATGATTAATTTTTCAGTAAAAAGTAGGATGAACTTAAATATTATGTTGTTGTTTGTGTTGTTGAAAGAACAAATAGTTATGTTGTTGTTTGTGTTGTTGAAAGAACAAATAGTTATGTTGTTTTTTGGGTTTTCGACAGAGAGTCATGGGTTTCAATAGGAATTAATTGAACTATGTGGATTAAATTAATGATAAAATTGAATATCATTCAATTTTGTTTTGTAGGAATTATGTTTGTGAATCGAGACGGATAGATATGTCACAAAATTGAAAATTGTGCATCCAAGTTCTAGTTCTACTCATCCATCCACCGCTCGATCCGTAACTCCCGAAATTCAGAGAGAAACATTTATTTTATATGTTAATATAGAATCTCTTGAAGCTGATCTGGGAATTAAAAAGTCCATTGCAAAATATAACCCTAATATATTTAATGAAGTTAGAACATATTATATTCAAAACAAAGCTTGCCAACCTGAGATTCATGATTTTTCTAAAACTAAGTTTGGGAAGGAAATGCGTCAATTTTGTCCTAATTGGTTTAAGGGTCGCCCGTGGTCGGAGTACAACATAACCAAAGATGTTGCATATTGTTTGTGTTGCAATTTGTTTAAAAATAAATGTGAAAGTTGTGGAAATACAGGTGATGTTGCTTTTACAAAAGATGACTTTAAAGCTTGGAACAAAGCTATTGAAAGATTTAAAATTCATGTTGGAGATGTGAATAACATCAACAAATGTTTTAACAGGATGCTTGATTTAATGAATCAATCAGAATCTATACGCACTTCCTTTGACAAGCAATCCGAGAAAGAAAAAAATGAGTCTCGACGCTGCTTGAGTGCTTCAATCGATGTGGCAAGGTATCTCTTTAGACTAGTATTATTTCGTGGGCATAATGAGAGTCGATCTTCATCAAATAGAGGTGTCTTTCTTGAACTTTTGCAATGATATGGAGATATTAATCGAGATGTTGGAAGTATTATATTAGAAAACGCTCCAAAAAATAAACTGCTGTGTTCTCCAAATATTCAAAAGGATATTTTTGTCTCTTGTGCTAAAGAAACAATCAAAGTTATCATTGAAGACTTGGATGGGGATTATTTCAGGATACCAGTTGATGAATCAAAGGATATATCACACAAGGAGCAAATGACACTTGTTTTTAGATATAATAATGAAGAAGGAGAAGTAATAGAGCGATCTGTTGGTATTATTCATGTTAGTGATATGTCACGCCCCGCCTTGAGGGGTATGACTGGCACCTGGTGCCGTACTAGGACCTGAACTGCTAGACTACTGAGCCTGGGCACATCTGGTGCCTGGCTGGCTCTAGCTCAGATTTCTGGAAACAAAGGGCTATATAACGGCTGTAAACACAGCCTCCGGCCAACTGGGCCTATAGCCACCTGTACCTGTAATAACAGCTAACCAGAAACATACTCGTAACAAGGAACCTATGCGGCCGACAAGGCCACCATGCTGTCTAGTCATCTGGGACTCCAACAATAAAATGCAAAATAACTACGTGACTGGCAAGGTCACCACTACTATCAAACTAAGGCCTCACACGTCCAACATAAACTGAAATGCTAAACAGCTATAACAAACTACACGGCCTCACACAACCGGCTCAACTGACCACAGGAAAATATATACAGACTGCAAGCCTCTAGGAATACTGATAAGATGGTCGGGATAGGGCCCCGACCTACCCGTACTATACAACAAAGAAAATGAAATACACCTCTGAATATCAAGCTCCGGATGACAGGAGCTGATGACTCTGCGCTGGCTGGATCACGAGGGATCGCCTCCTCGTCTATGAGTACCTGCAGGCAAGTAATGCAGCGCCCCACTGGGCGTCAGTACCACTGGTACCGAGTATGCAAAGCAACTGAAATAATACAACTGAATACAGATAACATAACTAACAATTCTGTAAGCAGAAGATAACTGAATCTGAAGAACTGATAGGAACTAGATCAAACCTTTCTGCACTGATAGGCAGGAATGTGTCCGTAGTCACGGCGGCCTGCTGTCTATTACTAGTATATATATAATAAGCACATAAATACATATACATTTAGCAAGCAAGAGCCAATACCAACCCCCATAAGCCGGATGACGCCAAGCAAGCAAACAATCTATATACCCCTACCCGGATCAAAACCAACCAAAAATAAGTCACTCCACTCATCTGCTCACTCGGAGCTCCTCTACCGGCCCCCTGGGTCTCCGGCTCGGGCCATAGCCTCCGATATAAATAACCGTGTCTGAGTCCAGAGGACTCCTGTGCAGACAGTAACAGATAGGGTCTGGTTCCCCGGAACTCTCCTCAGGGCTATCTGAAACCGGAGCTGCACCTGTAATAAGATCTGTAACTGTAACTGTATCTGTATCTGTTCCCTGGGTGCTTGAGCACAACAGGGCTATCTGTACTGTGATGCTGATCAGCTTGATATGGGGAAAGCTTCATCCCATCTTCATCCAAACTGGGGACGGCATGTCACTCCTTGGAGTGACGTAAACCCACCCGCTCAGTGGGCGACACGATTACCAACCCAGGGGCGGCAAGGACGCTCAATAAGGTTCCCTCACGCCACATCAAGTCTCAACAAACAAATAGCACATACAAATAGCAAGCATGTATAACCGAAAAAGACTATCTGAAAGTCTGATTTCTTATTCTGACCTCTTTCTGTATTATACTGATTCTTTACTGATTATACTGATTCTGAAATCTTTATTTAACTGTTTGGCTAATCTGTAGCCGGGATACTATCCGTCTGAATGGCTAATCTGTAGCCATAAAACTGTCTGTCTATCTGATTTTACTTTATTAGCCTTTATTCTGAAAATCTGTATTTTTTTATTCTACAACACGCTTGCTAATCATACAATAAGCTATACTGAATCTGGAATGCTAACTCTCCCTTTGGCGCATGCTTTACTAACTTTCGGACTGAATAGGATACGACAACACAACTTAGAATCTATTAGACATCGCTTAATTCTCAACATTCAACTCCGAGAGTTTCAAATACGGAGTTTACTATGATTTACCAAGCTAAGGCTTACTAACTTGCCGAAGGACAACTTCACATACCTTAACCTCGAGTTATCCAACTGTTGGACGAGGCTCGGTCAGTATTCCAGCTAAATCTCCTAACTACATTCATAAATACGTAAATTAGCACTAAATACAACACTATTCTGAAGGACGACATCATTTTCGATATAATTATAGCCTAAACTTAGGCTTATCGAAAGACGGTCGAAAACTTGCTATTTTTCAGAAGTTCAGAAGGGAGAAGTATTCACTTCACAGCTAGGAACACGTAGACACTAGTTTGGAGCAATTCCACTTACCTTAGCCCGGTAGCACGACGATTTGTCGGCCGAATTTCGCGAAACTAAATCCGTAGGACTGCTCCCTGCTGCTAAATACTTCGGTATCTGGAGTTAATTTAAGTTTGGACAATGTTTGGCAGCGTAATCGGAAGGAAATTATCAAGGAACCTTCGTCCCTTTCTCCTCTCTGGTTTTTCTCTCTGTTTTCACTGGAAAATATAAGAATTATTTCATTTAAAACCGAAGTGAGGCTTTATATACTTGGGCCTGGACAGGCCCAATGTGTCACGGAGCCAACGCGGAGGCTCCACCTCCGTGACACGTTGCCATCGCGGAGGGGCTCTGCCTCGGCTCCTTCCGCGATGGTTCGACAGGTTACCCGTCCGATCCTTTCCTGGGCCTTTCTCTAGCACGTATGGCTTTCAAATATACTTAACCAACGTGAAAATAAGCCATCTAGGTGTCAAAAATCTTACGGGGTATAACATGATACATCTTCTCGTTCATTAAAGGAGGCAATCTACTCTTTTCTTTCGAATCACACATTAAATCCATCTCAATTACGTGGGCAAGGTTATGATGGAGCTAGAAATATGCAGGGAGTGTTAAGTGGTCTAAAGACTTTGATTTGAATGAGACTTCATCAGCATATTGCATTCATTGTTTTGCTCATCGATTGCAGCTAACACTTGTCGCTCTTGCAAAGAAGAATTTGAATGTAGATAAATATTTTTGTATAGTTACTAATGAGTTAAATATTGTTGGTGCATCTTTTAAGCGCAAGGATTTTCTTCAACAACATCAAACTGAAAATTTAGAGGATTTGCTCATATTAGGTGAAGTGCATATTGGGCGAGGATTAAATCAAGAATGTGGGCTTCAACGACCAGGTGATACTTGTTGGGGTTCTCATTATAGAACATTAGATAACCTCATTATCCTGTTTCCATCAATTATTCACGTGCTTGAATTTACTGCACATGAGTGTCCAAATTATACTAACAGACTTGTTGCTAAAAGTCTTGTGAGTAGGATCAAGAAATTTGATTTTGCTTTTATGTTGCACTTGATGTGGAAAATTCTAATGATGACAAATGAGTTGAGTTCCTCATTACAAAGGATGGATCAAGATATTGTCAATACTATGGAGTTTCTCGCTCTTACAAAACAAAGATTACAAAATATGAGGGATAGTGAATTCGAATCATTAATGGATAATGTTTCTTCCTTTTGTAATAAACATAATATAATGATCCCGGAGATGAATGCTCTCTACTTTCCTGGGAAGTCGAAGCATAGAGCTCTTGATATCATATTCTAGTCATTTGTGCGTTGATATTTTTTATGCAGTTATTGATTTGCATCTTCAAGAGCTTAATAATCATTTTGATGTTGTGAGTATTGACTTACTTCTCGTTATGACTAGTTTAAATCCAGTTAATTCATTCAATAATTTTGATAAGAGCAGAATAATGAGGTTGGTTGAATATTATATGAATGAGTTTGATAGCAGCAACCTTTGGGATCTCAGTTGTTAGCTTGATAGTTTTATAGTTTATACTCGTGGTTCTGACAAGAGGTTCTTCAACTTGAAGAGAATTAATGACCTTGCTAAAGTGTTGGTTAAATCAGATCTGCATCAAACTTGGCCACGTATTTATTTGCTTATCAAGTTAACTCTCACTTTTTCTGTTGCTACTGTTTCTCTGGAACAAGCTTTCTCATCCATGAACTACATCAAAAATGAACTTCGTAACAGTATCGGTGATGAATTTTTGAATGGTTGTTTAGTTTGTTATGTAGAGCGAAAGATATTTGCAACTGTAAGCAATGATGCTATTATTCATCGTTTTCAACATATGAAAAGTCGTCGAGCACAATTATGACTTAAGACTAGAAGTCTTTTTTTGTAATGATAATATTACTAGTAGGTCATTGTGACTTGTGATTAGAAGTGATTTTGGTGATGATAATATTAACTGTTAGTTTATCATAACTTTTTTTAATTGATGTGTTTGAATAATTATATTTTTATACTATGTGACTGCTATTAATTTTATATTAAAGAAAGTAATTACCCACGACTTTCAAATCCCGAATCCGCCACTGACTATAGCTATTAATTGTAATTATAATCCAAGCCTTAGCTATCTATGAAAATTGGTCTTCTTTTTTATACAAACTGGGCCTAAACAAATAAACTAAAATTGAAATTAAACATTTTGTTACATTTAAAAAAAGAAATAAATATAAATATATAATTACACCTCTATTATTTTGAGGTTACATTTTATATTTGATTAAACTAATAGAGGTTCTAGCCAGTTTTTTTCTACTGTTTGGCCCGCGAAAAGAAAAATAGACAATTAAAATATATAAAAATTATATATAAATAGAAAACATAATTAGTACTCATGTTTTTGGCTAATTTTTTTATTTAGCAAACATGGGGTTCTGAGCAGGTCTACTTTTTTCATAAATTTGGCATGAAAAACAAGAAATACATGATTAATATAAATAGTTATTGCGCAAAAAAAAAATATTAATAAGACAAAATTGAGAGAAAATATTCTTATATTAAGATGAAGCAAAAAAGAAATACATGTTATAAATGTGTATTATAATGAATGTCTATAAAGATATTTGTACGTAGTGAATGTCTATCTTATTTTTTTGGAGGAAAAGTTAGGATTAGTATTTCCCTATAAATAATGAATTTTCCATTCATTGTAATTCATCCCTTTAATGCATCAAGAAAAAAAAAAGTATTTTCTATTTCTCTATAATATTTTTATTCTTTCTTTTTTATTTTATAATACGTTATCAACACGAGTATCTAATTTTTTACTAAAAGTTTATTCACGTAAACACGACCGTCTTTGAGAGCTCTATGATGCCACCCGTACTTTTCTAGAAATCAAGAGGAAAAGTAAGTTATTCATATGTTTTCAAATCTTCATGAGATCTGTAGCTCTGGTAAATTATATTAAATGATAAAAGAAAAGATGGACAATATGCAAGTAAGTAATCTGAGCCTTTTGCTTATTCTTTATTTGATCATTATTTGCTTGGTTACGTTGTTACATATGTCTTAAGTTATTTTGTTACTTGTTTCCGCAATAATCATCTTAAAGAACATCTTAAATCCATTTGAACTCTAGCAGAGTTTACAAGAAATATATAGCTATCTGTATGACGATATTTTTTTAAGTCTCTTTATGATTAGATTTTATGGTGCTTAATAACTCTAAAAGTTTCAATTGTTTTGAAGTTTGGTATACTCTAAAAGATATGTTAGAGAGAAATTTTTCACATCGCATGCATGTCTTGATTTACTCCTAAAGTATTGAATCTAAAGTTTACTCCTATAATAATAAACTTGAATTTGTTATCATGAATAAATAAGGCAAAAGCTATCTGTCTTGGGTGTTTGCTGCTGAAATTTCTTTATGTGACGAGTCTAGCAGACACCATCAAAAATAAAAATTAACATCAAATCAAGATCGTGCTAAGATAATGATATTTCTCCGTCCCTTGATGAGGGTTTGAAATTGGAATATATCACTGTTAAAGATCTTATCATGTCGTGTAACAATTTAAAAGATAAATCTGACGACTTGATTGGATCCAATTATGGGCTATCAATGAAAAATCATGAAAGTCGATCTACTAGTTCTAGTCCATCCCCTGAAGTGAATGAGACTAACTTTCACCAAGCTAAGCATGGATAAGGTCGTGGCCTCAGTCGTGGTTGTGGCCATGACAGAGACAAATGTTCTCTATATGTTATGCATATCTTGATTTGCTCTCGAGTAGCAATATCTTAAAAGAGACTTTAAATTATCATAACTTAATATGATTAAGACACGTTTAAATGATATGTTCCATTTTCGAAAAATAAGATTTTTTGGTAAATGGTATAAATAAAGATCTACTACAGATTCATTCCTTGAAGTGAATGTGACAATATTTAGTAAAATTTATAAACAAGAACTACTCTTGATTGTGAAGATATCATGACTCACCTCTAGAAGAGATAGAATAATTGAGAAAAAGTATTCTGAATTTCCTATTTTTTATTCTTGAAGTGGTAAATTTACAATTTACTTGTGAAGTAGTAAAACTTACTATATATCTACTAAAACTTATTTTGCCAGCATGATAGCAAGCACAGACTGACAACAAGAGTCAATTGAATGATCAAGCACTCCCAACATAATAAATACTCCGCAATTTACTCCTGAAGTGATAAGATTCTGCAATAATAAATCTTGCAATTTACTCTTTAAGTAGTAAAACTTCAATCTACTCTCCAAGTAGTAAAAACTTGAAATAATGAGTTTAGAACTCAATATTTATAGTTTATTTCATGACAGCAGTATTGTCTAAATTTGCTTTCATGATACTAGAAGTATCTAAACAATATTTAAGAATATAAATTAGTGATAAAGGTCTCCAAGAGAGCCTAATTATTTATCTACAAGAATCATACACCAGTAGTGTTCAAACAATATCTTATCGTGAAAAAAAAATTGAAGCCTCTCAAAGAGCTTATATATAATAACACCACTCATGCTAGATTGTATTATATGAAGTTGTCATGATCGAAGCACAAATTATAGTGAACTTGAAGTTTATGTAGCAATAAAAAAGGTTATCATATTAATACTACAAAGGATTGAAAGATTAAATATATCTCCAAATTACTATGGTTAAGAAATATATATATATGAAAGATTACACTATTTGTACTGTAAATATAAGCATGATGAAAGTATATGCTACAGTAAATCAGAAGTTTATTGATGTGAAATTCATGATACAATAAACCTGAAGTTTACTAAAATAAATAACACATATCATGGTAAATCTAAAGTTTACTAGTACAAATAATTTTATCAGCTGACATCACCGTTTTGGTTATCCTGACATATGTGTTAATTGAGTATTCAATATATATTAAAGAACTAGAAGATTCTTCAAGAAATCTTTTATGTTGCATGTTCTCATGACAAGTTGATTATACCAGCTAATGTTGGGATTGAATTCCCAAATTTGGAAAAGTATAAAAGGTGAATATGAGCTCATTCACCTATCGTGTGATGTCTTAAGTAGATGCATCCGTAAGATTGTCACATGTGTGTTTATTATCAACATGCAGTTTGACATTCACAAAGTTGCTTGCGCAATATTGATTGCTTTAAGAGCATAATTTTCAGATTGTGTAATCAAGACAAATCATCTTGATAATGCTTGTTTATATCTAAGCTGGTTTGATGTTGAATGTCTCTGATAAATAATTGAACCATCATTTATGAGAACAAAGCTTAGTGGATTGGTCTATGATATGATATAATATATATAATAGCACTTGTATGTTGACCAATAAATTATAATTAATTTCCCCTCCACTCAATTAATTCAGGGTCAAGAACTAAATATTTTTCATCTAATAACTTTTGATGTGCGATATATGATTAATGAACTTATCAAGATGCTTATAAATGAATTTCCAAGGAAGATCACAGGTACATGTTGGTTTTTCTAACATGAGGGGGAGAGAATAAACAGCTAGAGAAATATATTTTGAATTATCATTAGTATGATCCTCATTCAAAATATTCAAGTCAAATGCCTGAAGAATATGGTGCTAAAATTAATTTTATTCAGCTGCAAAAGCTCCTATTAATTTTATATCCCTGAAGGAAAAAATCTATAGTATGCATGAAGCATTGTAGACCAATCGGTTTCTATTGCAATAGTCTTTGAAAATAGAACGGAGCAAATAATCATAGATCTTGAAGAGTCTACGACATAACACTTCATGAAACCTCAGGAGAGGTTTAGGTACCTAAGAGAAACATTGAAAGTGATGAGAGCTCAATGAGTTATATCCAATTGCAAATCGATATAAATGATATATCGTCGATGATATTTTTAATACAATATAGCGCGCAATATTATAGAAGATTGTGAGGATCTGAATTCTACGTCTATTAAAACATGCTGATGTAGAAATAGTTATCAAGTGAAATGATGCATCATGGTAAGCGTAAAGCTTATTGGACCTGTAGTCCAGAAACTAGAAGATGTCACACATTTAAATACTAATTAATGTTATCACTTGACAAAATTTACATGAAAATCCTGAAGGATTCAAAATGCATGAAGCATTTACAAGTTTCTGTAAACTTGTTCATAATCCTTATATGAGAAAAATTAAATAAGAAAACAACATCGGAATTTGTTATACTTGCTATTTATGTTGATGACATAAACCTTATTGGAACTCCAATAGAGCTTCAACGGGAAATTGATTATTTAAAGAAGAAATTTGAGGTGGAAGATCTTGGAAAGACAAAATTATATCTTGGTTTGCAATATTTGACAAATGACATCTTTGTTCATCAATCTACCTACGCAGAACGGTATTGAAATAATTTTATATGGATGGAGTACGTCCATTAAGTATTCCGATGGTTGTTCGATAGTTTTTAATGAGGCAAACAAAATGTGTTTTATTAGATATGTATACTCTTTTTCTTTCACAAGAATGTTTTTTCTCTGAATTTTTTTCTAATAAGATTTTAACGAGAGACATTATCTATCAAATAGACATTCAAGGGGGAGTGTTATAAATGTATTTGTATTATAGTGAATATCTATAAAGGTATTTGTATTGTAGTGAATATGTATCTTGTTTTCTTGGAGGAAAAGTTAGGGTTAGTTTTTTCGTATAAATAAAGAGGTTAAGTTTTTTCGTATAAATAAAGAGGTTTTTCATTTAGTGTAATGCATCCTTTTAATCCCTCGAGAGAAATAAAAAGTATTCTCTCTTCTCTATTTCTCTATAATATTCTTATTCTTTCTTTATTATTTTATAACAATACACTATTAGAACAAATATTTTATTGTATATGATAACGATTGAAAAATACATCATCAGAAAGCTGAAATTTTTATTTTTTATTTTTTACTTTTACACGCCTAAAAAGAAGTATGTTCATGCTATTTGCTACATCAGCCTCTTGGCTATCGGATAGCCAAATTCATAAAGATAATTAAGATTAGGCATAATTTAAAAAGTGAACTACTAACCTGAGCCAAATTTAGAGGTGTTTTCAAAGTATTCTGCCTATAATCTAAGTTATACAAAACCACAAATTAAAATAGTAAAATTTGAAATCATATTCTTTTTATGACTTTATTATGTATTTTATTTTGCTAGAGCTTAGAGGGTGAAGTATGTCTTACTAAAATCGAGGGGATAATATAGACTTTACTCCCTTTATTTTGTTTTAATTGTCATTTTAATTTTTTTCACGCTTATTGAGAAAACAATAAATATAAATATAATTTACTAAGTTACCTCAATTTAATTAAGGTAGGTTGATTTTTCCTCTTAAAAATTGTACAATCTTCTTTAACGTTAAGAGTATAATTGAAAATAATCCAAAATTTAAAGGCAAGTTCAATAAAAATGGTGGTTAAGCTGAACTATGTTGTAGGGACGGAGAGAAAATGAGAGCTGCGGAAATAAGGATGTTGGGGTGGATGTGTGGGCATATTAGGAGAGATGAGATTAGGAATGAAGATATTCGGGACAAGGTGGGAGCGGTCCTCTGTGGGGAACAAGATGAGGCAAGCGAGAGTGAGATGGTTCGGCCATGTGAGAGAAGATGTGTAGATGTCAGTAAAGAGGTGTGAGAGGTTGGCACTGGGGGTTAAGAAGAGGTAGAGGTCGGCCGAAAAAATATTAGGGTGAGGTGATTAGACAGGACGCGATGCACCTTCAGCTTACCAAAGACATGACCTTAGATAGAGGGTTGTGGAGGTTAAGGATGTCGAGGGTGGCCTTTGTGCATGCTAGTAGCATTAGTACTAATCGCATAGTTCTTGCCTTTCAATTCAGTCAATACTTGTTATCTTGGTTTCGGTTATCGAATTATTTTTGTGTATCGTTCCTTTTTCTGAATGCTATTTGATGATTTCGTTATTATTTGCTATGTTTGTGTGATATTTTTAACATTGCTTTGTTATGAGTTACTTGAGCCGAGAGTCTTTTGAAAACAGTCTTCCTACCTCCTAGAGGTAAGGGTTGCATATACTTTATTCTCTTCAAACTCCACCTAATGAAATTATGCCGAGTACGTTGTTATTGTTATTATTGCTGTAATCTTGAATTTTGAGATAAGTTTTTTAAGATAAACTGATGGTTAAAATGGAACAGGAGTATAAGATTGAGAGCTATTTAAGCAGGTGGGATGTCTATTGCAGTGCTGTGCATAGCAGGTAGGATGTGCCTATAATGTCGAATTTTTGGGACAAGTTTAACATCTAAATCGAACTTTGGGGGACAAAATAATTAGGAGAAAGAAAAAGAAAAGAGAGACAAATTAATTAGAAAAGAAAGAGAGACAAAATAATTATTGTTCATCTTTTAAGCCACAAAATCTGAAAACTTTAGTTTGTACTACTTTGTCTTTCCGTCCAAAGAACAACTCCATTTTTAGTTTGTTTATTAAAATTATGAAATTTTACAATCAAATAACTCTTTCCGGACGAGAATCTAACAAATTTAACAGTTTTCTGATCATACTATATAAATACATGTGTTTTTTTAAATCATTTAAATTTTGATTGAATGGTTAAAAACACACTTAAAGTATTCAAGTTTTTTGAGTTTTTCATCCAAACTATCAGGTGTTTACTTTTCCTACTTGGACTATCACCAAATGTTTATCGAAACACACCTCAATTATCAATTATTCATTTTTCCCACCTGAAATATCAGGTAGGAAAAGTGAGCAATTAATAGTTTAGGTGTGTTTCGATAAATATTTGGTGATAGTTCAGGTAAGAAATTCACACATTTGATAGTTCGGACATGAAAGTCAAAAAAGCATTATACTTTATGTGTATTTTTTTGAATAATTAATTTAAAGATGATTGAAGTCCAACAAATTTGACTACTAAGGTCAAGTGGAATGAGGAGTATTCAATTCAATTTCGATATTAAGTACGATTCACCACATTAATGTGGGTTTAATTTTGTATCTTCTCTTATCTTTATATATTAAAAACACTTATATAAAGGAGGAGTATTAGTCCACATATCTTTGTACCCTTTTGACATTAAACTGTTCTTTTTTTAAATATTAGTTTATCAAATTCAAATATAAGATTAGTAACTTGTTCAAATTTTATTTATTGAAAATATTACTCTCTTTAGCTATTGGGACAATAATATTATCAAAATTATCTCATATTTTACCTTTTTATCAATTTGACCCATTGTGTATATAATTTAATTTTTATTTTTATTTTTTTGGCTTTAGACTAAGAATCTACTTTTTTTTTTGTACTTGTTTCTTTCTTGTTTGTTCTTTATGCTATTATTCCAGTTTCCCTTTCATGAAATCAAACTCCTCTTGCCCTTTTGCCGTGGACCTGATCTCTCCCTCCCCGACTCACAATAAATCTAAATATTTCTAGTCTCAATAAATTCTTTTGTCCATCGCCTATTTTATCATTCCTATTTTCTTTTTTTATACAAAATTCTTTCTTTACATTATTTGTATAATAAAATGTGCTAATAAGTTCAGATATGAAATTGAAGTTTTGTTTTGGTGAGATTCGAACTTCAGTAAAGGAGTTTTCAAGTTCGAAACTCAATTCAAATCTGAAAAATTTTATTTTAAAATAATTGGGTAAAATTAAAAGTTATTGAAAAAACTTGTAGTAACTTGTATGTAAAACGTTGGGTTGATTAATATTGAATTTTGGGAATTATACCAGTTGAAGACGCAATTCTGTTTTTGTATATGATATTATACAAAATTATAATATAAGTGTATAATATTGTACAATGGATATATAAACATTGTTACCTTTTCTTCTCTTCTTCTTCTTTCTCTTATTTTTGCGGTATACATTATTGCATATTTTAATACAAGTATATACAAAATTGTACATCATTATCCATGTATTGTGCATGTGTAGTTAATATTTTGAAAATAAAAATTATATCTTAATCTAACCGGACTCCTTTTTTTTTTTTTCCGGGCACAGCAGCAGCAGCAGGAGAAGAACCTTTAAACAACTTCTTATGCAAAGCACTCAAATCACTTCCCCTTTTCGCCGTTTTCTTCAAATCTTCAGCTATAAAATCCGCAGGAATAACCAATTTCAAATCACTCTTTTTCTGCTGCTGCTTCAACAGCTCAGAAGAGGCGAATTTGTGTTCAACCAATTTCTTGACCATGGAGCTGAAATTGGATTGGTGGGTAGTACTTGATTTTGATTAGAGCGGTGTTGTGGGTTTGAAATATATTGAAAATATTGATATATATATATAATGCATGTATTTAAGTGCTCATTTAAAAACAAATAGTTTTTTTACCTTCCAATCAAACGCTGTTTCTGTGAAATTTTTGCTCATTGAAACAAGTAATGGAACAAACTGAAGAAAGAACTACTAATCAAAGTCTTAAACATAATTATTTATCAATTTAAAATTCATAATTTTTTTTCTAAATTTTTATATTTTTACACAAATACATCTTTTCAATATTATTTATGCTATTTTTATAAATTTATTCTTATTAATACGAGAAACATACACGAAACGCATATGCATAGATTAGTTAATTATAATAATCAGAAAGCTATTTTAGCGTATCTATAAAATTATCCTTATTATTAAGGAGACGTGAAATTGAGTTACTAGTTCTATTGAATGAATGACCATAAAGTAAATGATGTTAACATAATTGATTTGTGAGAGTTTCCTTTCTTGAACACTTCATTTCCTAGTTCCACCTTTTAATTAGCCAACCATTACTCTATTTGCTCCCAAACATAATAGTCTTTCATTAATTAACTCTCTCAACACTAAACCTACCGCATTTATATCTTGATTTGTCATTTGGCTCCAAGTCAAAGGAGGATTAGATGAACATTAATGCCATCGGATCAACCAAGTTTTTTATTGTACATATCAATTAATTTTTATAACAAAGTACTTATTGTAATTGATACAAATCCTTACACTTTTTCTTTATTTTTTTTTTTATCATTACACTATCAGTTACTCTTTTAATTTCCATTTAGTAAGGAGTTGACACATAGGAAAAGAATAAAAGATCACAAGGGAAGTAAACAACATACAGCTATCAAATTTTTCAGTTGCACACCCAACGGGAAAACAACAAACAACCACTTATTTATTAACTACTGAAAGATCAAATAAAAAAAACAAAGATTGACACTAGAGATTGATTCTATGTAATGGCAGAACAATACATTGTGGAAATAAATATTTCTAACCCCTACAAATATTTCCACAATTTCCAAAGCATGCATCCAGATCTGCACCAGCATCTGCCAAACCAAAAAAAAAAGGAAAGAAAATTAATTTCAAATCAAAAAAATTGTAATACAAAAGAAAGACAATTAGACAAGGATATTGAAAAGGGGGTTCCATATCTTTTCCACCCTCATTTTAATTTCAAATTATGTTGCCATCAAATGGTCACAATCCCTATTGCATGGATACACGTTAGTCAATGATCACTTTGGATAATTAAATATTTATTAAAACGCATCTCAATTTTCTATCCGAAAAATAGACTAAATTCAACTCGGAGAATCTCCCTCAATCAACGTGAGACACTTGCATTTTCTGTGAACATTAAACAATGATCCAAAATCATATAATTACGAGATGAAAATTCTTACTCTCTAACCAATGTGCAAAGATAGGTGAATTATATGGTCGGAAAATAAGTTATTCAAAAATAAATTATTTTGGGATTGTTATCTTACCTTTAATGTGGGATAAAAATAACACTATAATTTTGAAATAAATTATCCAGAGATTTTATTCGATAAACTCATCCAAAAGGCTTGGTAAGAATGACACATCTGAATTAGTTGATTAGGTTTTAATTAAAATGAATATGAGCAGCAGATTAAAAACAGAAAGGAGAAAAGAGAGAGAGAGAGTTATACTAAAGCGGGTAGGAACACAGAGCTCCAAGGAACAGCCAATGTTGCAGTAATTCTGGTATTCAGCGGCAGAACGAGGAACACACTTGTTTAGGCACTGGACGTAACAAGGCTCCCTCCCTGCTGCTGGTACACTACTACTTGCTTTAGAATTCAATATCATACATTGATTATAACATCCACCCCAACAAGCATAAGGACTGTCTCCATTAACAACATACATTTGTTTTCCTACTACAATCAACATTATCAAAACCCAAACAATTATCCTACTAATTCTCTCCATTATTCCCTCCCTCTTTTAATATTTCTAATTTTGGGTTACTTATGATTGGGGAGGTGCAGTTAGTGATATATGTATAGCTGAATACTCCCACCTAATTTGGTGCCTATTTATTCACATGCTATTAAATGCATTTTGTTTCGATTTTCACTCTTTTGACACGTTATTACTTTTGGGGACACTTTTTTTTTTTTTTTTTGGGGCACTGAAGGTTCATACAGTTAAAACCTCAACCTCATGCATGCAATGCCATGAGAAATTAATTTCAAGTACAATACTAGTAATTGCAATATTCTTTTGTTTGGCCAGGCCCCCCATTTCTTTTTACTCTCCATACCTGTCCTGGTAAAGAAATGTATTTTGAGTCTAACTCAACTTTAAAAATTAACGTATGGATGAAAGATTATCCAAATCCATATAAAGAGACTATCCCTAATTTAGAATATTGCTAATTTCATACAAGCGTCCAATCGGAAATTTGGCTCGTTAGTAGAAAATTTTTTGATGAAAAATTTGCTGAAAATATCATCGATGAGTTAAATTTTTACAGATTTCGTAAGCTGGAAATTAGTTGATTCTGATAGTCTTTAGAGTTGGTAACAGTAAATTTATTCTACTTTGAAAATTGTGAGATCAGAATATATTACTTATGTATTTAAAATTTTAATAGTTCTTAATACATATCGATCCAGAATATTAGATTCAGTTGATGTAGAATTTATAAGCTCCATACGCCTGCCTCTGATTTAACTTAGTATTTTTTTTTCCATAATTATAAATAATCGCATAATTTATATATAAGAAATATCAAAGTATTCCTAACTCTTATATCATCTTAATAAATGAGCAAATCCTAATTTATAAACAAGGGTATCAAAATATCATAAGGTGTTGCATTAATAAATCGCATATCTCCATGTTTTGTATAACTAAATGTTCGCGATTACATGCTATTTTAAGCTTTCAGATACACATTAATAGTAATAACTAGTTATTGTTTACTATAGTTTTTCACATAGTACAGATAATCTGTTCACGTTAAGCATAAGTAACTTTTTAAAGAAAATTAAAATGATGAGTCCTTTTTATAAAATATACACTCATGGATCAATTTTTACTTTAAAAATTTTTAAAATCACAATGTAAATTTTAAAAATCCTATTTTTTAAAGAATTTTTGAAATTTGAAATCATAATTTAAAATTAAAAATAAAAATTTATGCAAATTTCATAAACAAACATCAATTTAAATCAAAACTTAAAATTGAAATATCAAATCCTATGATCAAACGCTTATTTAATTAATTACTACTCCTACTCTCCTAATGTGTGGAAGAGGTTAAGCGAGTAACTTTGAATAAGCTCATAAGTAGAGCCGGTGATTTCAATTTATATTTATAAAATCAGCTCGTTTAACTCACATTTTAACAAGTTGAAACACTTATATTCTAATTAAATAAATATGAGCTTCAATTTATTTTTAATTCATAAAAATATGGATAAATATAAATAAATTAGGAAAAATTACACAGCATTTACATATTTTTACCCATATATAAACTAATTAATATCAGTACTTGCGTGGTGCGCGAATAATATTTAAAAAAAATTATTAAAAATATAAATTAAAAAATTAACTTAGATTTACAAAATTACCAAATGAATAAATGATTATAAAATATTTCTTTCACTTGGACCATCAGGTAAATTAACAAAGACTAAAATAAATGTCAACATCTCCTTTGACTTATGTTTTATTAAATAACACATAAAAATTAGTCCATTATAAATCATCTCTTAGCTAAAACTAAATAAAATAGCACAATAACTATAAATTTCTGCACAATTACTGAATTTGACACTTCAATCTATTTAACAACTTAGAGACGTCAAAAAAATAAAATGAAAAGAAACTAAAATAAGTTACCGGACTTTTAAAAAAAATATAGAGAGTCATGTTTAAATTGGTTTGTACAGATTAACACTCAAACTATTTAACCTCAAAGTTAATCATTCAAACAACACCTAATAAATATATGACAAATAACTAAGGGTGGCAAGGGAATCGGGTCCGACCCGGTTCCGATAGGTCCGGTAGGAACCAGTATGGGGGATACCAAGTAGGGGGACCGGTGCGGAATAGGATATTTTTTCGGTTGAACCGGTACCGGTATATCCAGTTCTGGTCCGGTTCCAGTACCAGTTAACGTCAGTTTTTAAATTTTTTTTTGTGTGTAGTTACCATTAGGAGCCGTTTGGTAACGGGCAGTGGGGCCCATCAATGCCTCCTAACAGCTCCCCCCTCCCCAAACACCCCCTACCTCCTTAACACCTCTACACTATAAATATATCTCATATTCATCCTATTTTTCTCACAAAATCTTCAATTCTCTCTATTATTCTCTCAAACTCACAAATTCTCTCTAGTTTTTACTCTCTAAGATTTTAACTTTATATTTTATGGTATTCAGTAATTGGAGTTAGGAGATCTTTTTTGAAGCAATTTGCAAGCTTCAATTGTCATCTCTCAATTCCGTCTTTTAACGTTTGCGTAAAACGCAAACTTTCGGTACATTCGTTCCAACTTTAATCTCTTTATTTGGTTACTTATAATTTTTTTTGTTGCTATATTTATATTGCTTGTTAATTTGTTATTCATTTTTTTATTTAATATCTCTCTTTGCTTATTTTATATTTTAAATATGGATGCTGGTAAATAAAGTAGAGGTAAAAGAATTACGGGTGCTACTAATAGGGGACGTGGAAATAGTTCTAGATCATTACCACCACCACCACTGCCTAGATTTAGTAATGTTGATGAAAATTATGTTGATGAAACTTATTTACCACGTCAACAACTTTATGATGTTAATTCGACTACTCAATTAGATCACGATACCATAGATATAGTTTATATTAATTTTGAAGAAGACTTAAAGGTTTCTCAAGATGTAGAAGAAGAAGAGTTAGAGGAGACCCCTATCCCTTTTAGTCCGATTACGGAATTACCTACATTTACTAGGGTCACTAGAGTCGAACGTACTAAAAGGTCATTAGTTTGGCAATTTATGGAGCAAAATAGTGAAAAAGCTACTGCTACTTGATTGAAACATTTGACAGGGGATCGAAAGATGGGACGGGGTTGCTAATTAAATATTTAAGATCGTGTAATAAAGAATTTGCTCACCTAGAAGCTATTGCTAAGGCTAAATAAAATGGTACACCTTTGCCTGAAGGATCTATAGGAGTAGGAGGATCTAACATGGTTCAAACCGATTTAAATAGGACTAACCCGACTGGCCCAAGAACACACGTCACATATAGTCAGGAAAAAGATCGTGAAGAATTAGCTAAAATGGTAGCTGTTTATGGTTTGCCTTTTAGTTTTTCTTCATATCCCGGTTTTATTCATTATATTCGGGAGGTTTATAATTCATCTTTTCAAGGTTTTTCTAGAAACATAATTAAAAATGATATTTTTAAATATCAAGCTGAACACTGCCCTTATTTTCATTGTCTCTTTGTATATTTTGATGGTAGAATATCTATTAATTATGATATGGATCATAGTATTAATGATAATGATTATTTTACTATTACCGCTCATTGAATTGATCATGAATGAAATATGCAAAAAAGAATAATAGGATATAAATATGTAGAAGAGAGTAAAATCGGTTCTTACATAACTTTTACAAGAGGAGGTATTTACAGTATTTTAATCTTTGTAATAAAATAATGTGTGTCACTTTAGACAATGCTTCTAATAATTTAAAAGCAGTTGATTTTCTAAAACCTATACTTTGTTTAATTGATAATGATGCCTTTCATGTTAAATATGCTGCACATATTGTTAATTTAATTGTAAAAAATAGTCTTGATACTTTTGGAGTTAGTTGTCAAAAAGTTAGACTTGCTTGTGCTTGAATTTTTAAAGCGAAAATAAAGGCTAGACTTGCTGAATATAAAAATTGTTGTGTAGAATGTCAACTTGAATATAGAATAGTTCCAAAAAAAGTGTCTACTAGATGGAGCTCTTTATATGAAATGCTTGAAGTAGCTTATATTTATCGCATACCTATACAATTAGTTTATAATGCTCATAATGCGGATACTTATTTCAAGCCTTATGATGATTGGAATCAAGTTTATCAAATTATTAAATTTTTGAAATTTTTTTATACAGCTACAAATGCAATATCTGGTCAATATTATCCGACCATTTCTTCAGTGTTAGTAAATATTACTGTTATTTCAAGAAAATTTGTAATATTTAAAAAATTGAAATGTTTAAAGAGCCTATTCAATATATGCTTGAAAAATTCAAAAAAATATTTCTTCCTATTCCCCAAATTTGTTTGACTGCTACTTTATTCAACCCTTTTTATAAAGCTCAAGGTGTTGACAAAAATAGTTGAAGCTATTTGTACAAATTTAGAAATTCAACCGTATGAATTACCAACCGTTGAGATGTGTAAGAGTAGTATAATACCTAAAGCTAGAAAATTATATAAAGTATATAGAACAATCGAACAAAATGTTCCACCGACGCGACATGTTAGTTCTAGGCCTAGGGTAGAAGATGTTGATGACTTGATGAGTGATTATCTTAGTCTCGAATTATCTAATAGTAATGACTTTGATTCATATATTTTGCAGGCACGAGATAGTATCAGAGATGCAAATGGAGAGCTGCAACTTTTGGCGTGGCAGAAGAACCATAAGGAACAATATACAAGGCTTTCAAGGGTGGTTCGAGATGTCTTAGCCATTCAAGCGTCTTCAGTAGTTTCAGAGCAAGCTTTCAGCACAGGAAGATGTATTATTAGAGACCACTGGTATACTTTAGCAAACTGCCAAAGTTATGGGCCCAAATTGAAGATGAAATAGATGAAGTGTTAGGGGCAAATAGCGATGACGACATGGTCGCAATGGAAGAACAAGGAAGAGTACCAATTTCAGAAAATATTTCAGAGGAAATGATAATTAAGTTACGAAAACAACATTTTGGAGATTTTAGATATTAGTATAATACTAGAAACCTAATTGAAACAGAACCCTTCCTAGAAGGTGGCTGCGTAGATTAGGTCTCTTTTAGTCTTCTAATATTTTGTATACGATTTAATTTATTTGAATAAATTGATAGGCTATATTCGTCTTAATTTTTTTTAATAATTGTCTTTTATTTAATGCAACTCATGTTATAAATATTTAGTGTTACTTACTTAAAATTTAATTTATATTTGATTTGCTAAGTTAGTAATTTACTTCATAAATTTATTACTATTTACTATTTTATCAAAACTTTAATAAGTTACAAATTTAATTAGTTTTGACTTTTGTAAAAAAAGTTAGTTAGTTTTGTAAAAAAGTTCATAAGTATTAACTTTAAAATATTTAATAAGTTATTTAAAATATTTAAAAGTTCATAAGTTATTAACTTTATAAGTTATAACTTTAAAAAAAAATTATCAAAAAATATCCCCCAAAAATGGTTAATTTAAATTCTTAATAGACTAATAATTAGACTAATGGAATAATAATTAATAAATTATAAAAACTTTTTTAAGAAAATATATAAAGAAATGAATTTAAAAAAATAATGAGATCCGGTTCCACATCGGTAATACACGGACTGGACCGGAAAAGGATAATACCCAGTAGACCCGGTTCCGGTCAAAGTCCCGATCAATCGGATCCTGGACCCAGTCTGTTTACGAAAAAAATTGGACTTGTAGTTCCGGTTCTGGTCCGCTGCCACCCTTACACATAACCAAATAAAACTTCAAATATTTTAACTGCTTTGTGCAAAAGAACATAACTAAGAAATTGGTGAATTTTTCAATAAGAACTATAAACTAAAATAAAATAATAAAGAAGTTATTAACTTCACCACTCCAGGGTGCCATTTACATTCTTAGGCATTATTACTGCACGTCAAAAAAAGTTCAAGATCAGATACAGTAATGGACATCTGAATGACAATGCAAAAAGTTATATCTACAGTTCTCATCACATCTTCAACTAACATAACATTTATTGCAATATTAAAGTCTCTTTTCTGTAAGTTGCCACAATTGATTTGTCCATCCTCTGTCGGATTCATTCTCATATAGTTAGTGATTGAAGATTTCTCAAGTTTTCGTAAAAACGTGTAATCTGTGAAATACATTAAGATAAAAAAATATAAGAGGATAATAATAGAGATAATTACTAATAAATAATTTATTAACGTATCAAATTAAATTCTGAAAAACTTCAATGTACACTACATTTCTAACTTCATTTGTTATTTGTCCATCATCATCATAAACTAAAATTTTCTTGAAACATGCGGATAACATACCATGGCTTTTACCTCTGCACATGTAGATAACATACCTACCCACAGTAGAGTGGATACGATCTCCTTTAAAAAAATTCAATATCTATATTATATTCATTAGAGGATATGCATTTATAATAATAATAAGATGATATAAATATCTTTTCATCTTGCAGTAACATCTGTATTGAAATTGAATTATTTGTCTTTTCGCGATCAGGAACCAACTATAATCACACGACACGAACTTTCAAACACTATTACATCCTTTTTCCAGATATCTCACTGACAAAGTCAATTTAGTATATATTTTTCTTGAAGATTTTTTTGAATATTTGTAATGACTTCAAGTTAGTTTTTTTCCTATATTGTATACTATGAACCGTTCGTATTATGTGAATGAATCCCTCCGAAATATATATAATATTTCATAGAAATCTTTTCTATTATAATGACTATAATTATGACGTAATTGTTTTCTACATAAATCATATAATCGCTAATCAAATAATGATGTGCTTCTATGTCTTTGATTTAAATTTAAATTATAGTAATATCTGATTTAAATTCAAATAGATCATGTCATAACTAGCTCTACACCATAATAAATTTTCACAATCTTTCCTTGTACAGTAATACTAATTAAATAATTAAAATTAACATATAGAATATGTCGTAGAAATATTTTCTATCAGAATGACTCTAATTATGACGTGACTTTTTTTCATATATATATATATATATATATATATATATATCATATAATTGCCAATTAAATAATTATATACTGCTATGTCTCTAATTATAAAAATAAATCTAATCAATATTAGCAGTATTAGATTTAAATACAAATATATAATGCCAGAATTAGTTCTAAGCAATAAACTTTCACAATCTTTAATTGTATAATTTAAGTTATAAATATATAGAATATGTCGTAGTAATCTTTTCTATTAGAATGACTCTAATATGGCGTGAATATATATATATAAATCATATAATTATCAATCAAATAATTTTATAATGTTATGGATGTATTATAGGAAATATTCTAATCTAAATGTTATATTAATTTTTTTATAACAGTATCTGATAAATTTAAATATATCACTACCATAATTAGTGACTTTACAATAATTTTTCACAATCTTTCCTTGTTTAACAATACCAATTAATTGATTATAATTGATTAAAATGAATATTACGTATTTAATTTTTGTGTAATTTTAGAACTATAATCACAAATTTGTATGTAAAGGATTTTAAAAATTCGTATTATATTTGAACGAATCTGTAGGAATTTTTCCTATTAGAATGACTATAATCATAGCGTAATTATATGATTTGCAATTATATATGTTCTCTAATTATAAAAAATATTTTAACCTTCTATATTTCAAATAATTTAAATATATCACGTCATAATTAGTGACTTTATAATAAATGTTCACAATCTTTTCATTATTAGTAATACTCATTTTAAATAAATTTAATAATCTAAACTATTTTTTATTGTAAAAATGTCAAAAGATGAATTCTTAATACGTCACTTGGCTTAACATCATGCTTCACTACCCTCTTTTTAATAGTATATAGATATAGATTATTAGAATATTTATTAGATTTATATATTTTTTTAATTATGATAAGAAAAAATATTTTTTGCTGTAAAAATATCAAGTGGCTAATTCTTAATTTGTCACTTAACTTTACCTCATAATTTACTACCCTCCTTTTAACGGCATATAGATTACCCAACCATATCCAAAATATTTACCAGAAGGTCCACCCTCTTTTGATAGTTGCAAGCCTGCATCTGCTAGTTCAGCAATGACGTCAGCAACTTGCAGGCAACTTTCTTTCCCTTTTTTAAAAATAAAAATAATTTTTTAAATATAGTTTTTGTCTTTTTTTTTCCTTTTTTTAATGATAAAAATAATTATAGTAGTTAATTATTTTTATACTAATAAAAATATAAAAAAGCTAAATAATATTAAAATAACTATTTTATTTATTAAATATAAATTAATAAAAGATATATTTTTATGAAAAAAATTTCTTTTGAAAATCAAAACAAAGTTTAAATCTAAAAAGCGATTCTATTTTTGTGTATCTTTTTATAAAAATTAACTTGCTAAAAATTATATAAAAATAAAATATAAAAAGTTAAGCTTAATTTCTATTTGTTGTATTTAAGTTTGTCCTTTATGATCCTATAAGTATATGAAGGAATAAGTTTGTCCTTTATGATCCTATAAGTATATGATATATACAATGTGGGTATGATAGATGTGAGAAGTTTTTCTTTTTAGGCTTAACACATATGCGGCTCCTTAAACTTGTCCATTTTTTTTGTCATCCGCAAATAATTACTTGCTTACCAAGTTCAATTTTCAACCAAGTAATTTAGCATATGCCAATTAGTATCAAAGGGATGGATCCAACAAATCTCTCCCTCCAGTCCCATTCACCTGAAGGAGGTAACACTGAACTTTTAATTTGAGTGCATGCCAACAAATTCCTTGCATAGCTTGAACTTGTCTCTTGGTACCACCTTGGTCAGCATATCTGAAGGATTCTCACTTGTAGGGATCTTCTTGACCTGCATAGATTCGTTCTTTATCTTTTCTCGAATCTAGTGACGTCTCACATCGATATGTTTCATCCTTGCATGATACATGATATTTTTGCTCAAATATATTGCACTTTGACTATCATAATAGACTATGTGTTCCTTTTGATGCAATCCAAGTTCTTGAAAAATCATTTCAGCCATACCATCTCCTTGCCAGCTTCAGTAGCTGCAATATACTCTGCTTCAGTTGTAGACAGTGCAACACACTTCTGCAAGTTTGACTTCCATGATTTAGCTCCCCTAAAAATGTAAACAAATATCCAGAAGTGGATTTTCCATTATCAAGGTCACCTACCATATCGGCATTTGTATAGCCTTTCAAGATTGAATTAGATCCTCCAAAACACAAGCAATCTCTTGTGGTACCTCTCAGGTACCTGAGTATCCACTTGACTACTTCCCAGTATTCTTTTCCAGAATTTTCAAGGAATCTGCTAACAACACCAACTGCATGAGCAATGTCAGATCTGGTACATACCATTGCATACATCAAACTCCCGACCGCTAAAGAATAAGAAACTTTAGACATATTCTCTTTCTCCTAATTTGTTATAGGACACATCTGCTTTCTCAACTTCAGATAACCAACAAGAGGTGTGCTAACGGCTTTAGCACTCTTCATGTTGAAGCGTTCAAGTACACGTTCTATGTACTTCTCCTGAGATAGCCATAACTTTCTACTTGTTCATTCTCGAACAATCTTTATCCCTAGAATTTATTGTGCTGGGTCCAAGTCCTTCATGTCAAATGACTTGGACAAATCTCCCTTTAACTTGGCAATTCTCTCCTTGTCCTATCCTACAATTAGCATGTCATCCACATACAACAATAAGATAATAAAGTTGTTATCAGAAAATCTTTTGAAGTATACATGTGGATCAGAATAGGTCTTTATGTAGGTTTGACTTTTCATGAATGAGTCAAACTTCTTATACCACTGCCTACTTCAATCCATAAAGACTCTTATTCAGTTTACACACCATGTGGTTCTTGCAAACTACTTCTAATCCTTCTAGCTGCTCTATGTAAATCTCCGTAAAGAAATGCAGTTTTCACGTACAACTACTCTACTTCAAGATCTAGTCTAGCTGCTAAGCTCAAAATGGTTCGAATAGAAATCATTTTGACAACAGGTGAGAAAATTTCATCAGAATCAATACCTTTTTTTGTTCAAAGCCTTTCACCACCAATTGAGCTTTATATCTCACCAACTTTCCATCTCCATCTTTTTTGAGTTTAAAGACCCACTTGCACTTAAGCGGTTTTTTACCTTTTGGAAGTTCACCTAGATTGTATTTGCCCTTTTTCTATAGATATTCCATCTTCTCTTATATGGATTTCATCCACTGGTTCTTTTCTGGATGAGTTAGCACCTCCTTAAGATTTTTTGGCTCTCCCTCATCATTAACGAGGACATACTCTGAGGAAGGGTATTTGGATGACTCTATCCTTTGTCTTTCTGATCTCCTCAAAGGTTGAGATTGTTCTTCTTCTTCCTCAGTAGGGTACTCCACTTGCTCTGTATAATCACCAAGTTGCTCCCCCTGTTAGGCAACCTCGTCGGTTTTACTTTATGCACTTGTAGGATGGTTAGAAGTAGAAGGAATGGTAATAAGGTTAGGGACTGTACCATTTTGTTTCTTGTCCTTCTCTGACAGATTATCAACAGTTCCGACTTCACTTTCTCGGAAGATTACATCTCTGCTTCTAGTGACCTTTTTCTTTACAAGATCCCGCAGTCTGTACCTGAACTCTTCATCCCTATATCTGATGAATATGCAGGGAACTGATTTATCATCCAACTTTGTTCTCTGCTCCTTCGGTATATGTGCAAAGGCTTTGCAACCAAATACCTTTAAATGTGAGTAGGATAACTTTTTATTCGTCCAAACTCTCTCTAGCATGTCAAACTCCAATGGAACTGATGGACTGCGATTGATCAAGTAACAAGCTGTCTGAATTGCTTCTCCCCAGAATAACTTAGGTCGTTTAGCCATTCTAAGCATGCTTTTCACCTTTTCGATAATGGTGCGAGTCATCCTCTCGACTACACTATTATGCTGTGGGGTTTCAGGAACTGTCTTCTCATGCCTGATCCCATGACTTGAACAGTATTCTTCAAATTCCATTGAAATGTACTGCCCTCCATTGTTAGTGCGGAGATGCTTTAGCTTTCGACCCGTCTCCCTTTCCACCAGAGCATGAAACTTCTAAAATACTTGAAACACCTGATCTTTGGTTTTTAAAATATAAACCCACAATTTCGTGAAGTATCATTAAGAAAAGTAACAAAATATTTGTTACGTCCATCGATTCTATATTCATTGGACCACAAACATCAGAATATACCAAATCAAGTATATTTAATTTTTTTCAGACGATGTCTCAAACGAAACTCTATGCTGCTTACCAAATAAACAGTAATTATAAAGTTTTACTGTTGTACCTTTGGCAAAAGATAAGAGTGATTTCTTGGAAAGAATCTGCAGTCCCTTCTCACTCATATTACCCCTTTTTTTATGCCAGAAATCTGCAGAAATCTCTTCTTGAGTCGCGTTTAGTTCACCTTGGCATATTTCTGCATTTGTCTTGTACAATGTGTTACGAGAAACTCCGTTTGCAATCATCAATGCCCCCTTAGCGAGTCTCCATTTTTGATTTGCAAACTAGTTCTCATATCCATCTCGATCCAAGGCAATTTACGAGATCAAGTTCATTCACAAATTAGGTATATGTCGCACGTCCTTCAAAATTAATATGCATCCGACATTCGTCTTGATACAAATGTCTTCGATTCCTATAATCTTTGAGTAACTTGTGTTATCCATTTTCACAGTGCCAAAATCACCTGCTACATATCTGCAGAAAAGATCCCTTACCGGTGTTGCATGGTAAGATGTTGCTGTGTCAACCACCTATTTCTGGCTCTGCTCCTTCCAAGTGTATGCATTCCTTTTCCTCGTGAATGAAAAGAACAACATTGTCATTATTTTGCACCATGGCAGTTGTGTTGTTGTTGTTCTTCTAGCCATTGCTTTCACCTTTGCCCCTTTTTAGATTTGGATAATCTCTTTTGAAGTGACCTGGTTGATCACAATTGTAGCAATTTCTGGCTCTTGATTTAGATCGTACCTTGGACTTCTCACAACCTCCATATCCACCATAGTTACTTGAATTCCTTTGGTGACTCCTGCCTCTACTTTCTATGATGAGAGCCTGTCCATGATTTTCAGGCTTTTTTCTAATCTTCTCATTAAGTAGAAGAGCTGATGTGACATCTTTTAGCTCTATGAAGTCCTTATCATGTAAGATTGTTGTTTCCAAATTATCATAAGAAGATGGGAACGAGTTGAAGAGCACGATGGCTTTATCTTCCTCTTTGATCTTTACCCCGAGGATGGCCAGCTGCGTGATTAATCTATTAAGCACATTTAAATATGACAAAAAATTTGTACCTTCACCATATGTAGGGCATACAACTGTTTCTTTAGGTAAATTTATTTCTCAGCATTTTGGACATGTATAGATTTTCTAACTTTGTCCAAATGCCACATGCACTATCTTCATTGATGATGTTATTGACCACATCTATTAAGGCCAACCTGATCGCACTAGCTTCCTTTTCATCCATTTCTTCCCAATCCTCAAGTTTCATGGATTCAGCCTTTTTAAATTTGCTGCCTAGTACCTTGTGCAATCCTTGTTGGATGAGTAGATCCCTCATCCTTCTCTTCCATGTTGAAAAACCACTATGACCATTGAATTTTGCTACCTCATACTTTACTCTAGATATTTTTTTTCAAGGAGTATAGTACTACCAACCGCAAAAAATATTTTGTAAATCAGCAGAACCTGTCTCTGATACCAGTTGTTAGAAATAAACCCGCTACAGAAATAATATTTATGGCAATAAATAGCGGAATAATAAAGTAGCACTGAGATATGGTAATCAACAAGAATAAGAAAGAGCGATAATAACACCAATATTTTTACGTGGAAACACTTTTGAATAGGGAAAAAACTACGGGCCGAGTGGAGCAACTGATATCACTATAGCAAGCAATTTTATAATTGTAAAGTCTTAGTAAAATACTCTAAAGACCACCACACACTCAAAAGAAAATAACCCTCTTTTGATTTTTAAACTTCACTTAAATATTGCTCATACTCTCTATTTTTCCTCACAAACTATTCCTTAAATCCTGTCTGTGATGCCTCACTCTTCTTTCTCTCTTTGTTTTTGGTGTGTCTCCAAATGAAGAATTGCCTCTCCTTTTACAGGAGAATAAGCTTGGTCTCCAAGTTGAAAAATAGAAAAAGAAAAAGAAAGTAATTATTGTCATCTACATATAATTACTTGCTCACCAAGTTCAATTTTCAATCAAGTAATTTGACACATGCCAATTACTATTAATGAAATGGATCTTTTTGCTTTTATTTGTCTCTCCAAGATCCTATTCCATTAATATTGCTCCTCTTTCTGTCTCAGTTCTTAGTTTTTTTCCACTAAAAGTATACCATCAAAACCCACAAAATCATATTAATGTTTCAATTACTACGCCTAATTTCATTACTCATAGAGGTTGATTTTCCTATTTAATCACATCTTATTTCAATTATCATGGTTGATTGAGGATGGATTATTTGAGAACTTTATGAAGTGGGTGTTGAAGGACTTTGCAACAGAGCTTTGCAATGGCTAATTGATGAACATTGCAGTGATAATGATATATTAATGGATGAGATTCTAATGGGGAGCAATTGATAGAAAATGGCGACCTTCCGATTCCAAATTTTCATTCAAAGTATTGATATTATGTGTTCCCAAATCTGAGTTCTCTCTATTGTATTTGGTTTTTAAAATCTTTGTGTTCATCTATTTGATTTGATTTCTGATAACGGATTGGGGATGAGCATGAATGCTTATTATTTTGATATAGAGAGAAGATGAGAAAATTAATGGTAGGGGAGAACTACAAGAAGACGAGATCCGAGGGGGAAGGTGAAGGGAGGAGGGGGCAAGGTGAGGAAAAACAAGTATTTTTTTATTTTCTTTTGTGTTGATGTGTCATTTTCTCATTTGTCACATTACCACATCAGAGGCATTTGAACCTCACGCATCAAGGATTGTAGGCTTGCTGTTTGAATGTGTTCAATATGTATAGTTTAATTTAAGTTTAGATATTCAACATGAAAAAAACAGACAAGTTTAAGGGGCGGTATATGTGTCACACTTTTTTTAAGGAATGAATCAATTTCTATGATACCTTGTCCAATATATGATATATATCATATGGGTATCATAGATGGATGAGCTCTTCTTTAAAAGAATGAATCAATCATTTATGATATCTTGTTTTGTATATGATATATTATATGGGTCAGTCATTCATGATACCCTGTTAATATATTATATAATTACTGTATGGGGAAAAATAGAATCCAGTAAAAAGATGAATCACACCATGATGTATGAAGTGATTGAAATCAAAGGAACAATTATTAGAAACCCGGGGAGAATGAAGAAGATCATCCTTGCTACAATGTGAAGAGTGTTGAATAACTAACTGTATAGCGGGGGTACATGACCGGGAAACCAAGAGAAGCCTTACATGGGAAAGACCGTACTACAACTAAAAGCATTTATAGTGACCCTTGGAAGCCCAACAATAAATTTTGAGCTGCACACCTACCTGCTCCAGCATGTGTTAGTCGAGGCGTCAAAGTATAGGTACGTGCTGCGAGATAGCCTTTTCAGTATCAAAACATGTAATGGTTTCATATTGAGGTGATAGTTAAGTTTTTGTGGACTATAAAAGGAAGCTCTGCAGGAAATAGAGGCATCAGAGAAAAATCACTAGAAGCTTGATTCCTTGTCATTCTTTGTCATGACCCGAGCGGAGACCCCAAATCGAGACACAGAACCTAGAACTATGAATAGCTCCAAGTCGACCCATGGAATGAACATAACGGCTAAAGAGCATACATCAAACGGAAACTGATAAACTAAACATGAATAAGCGAAAGTCTGAAATACATAACAACCACACAAAGTCAACACTGACAAAAACTGAAGTTCTATATATTATCTGGGAAAAGCCTCTAACATAATTAAAGAGCTGATGGGACAACATCCTCAACTAGCTCACTAAAAGTTTGAAAACTGAAAGTAGCACAACTCATCAATATGAAGGTCCTCGAAGGATGAGGACTCACCAATAAGAGAACTGGACTAAGCTATGGAGACTAGCTAACGGCAGGACTGAGTCTGAGCGTCTGAACATGTATCATGAAATGATACAACATAAAATATGTGGTCAGTACTTGAAATATACTAAGTATGTAAGGTAAGTAAAATAGTTTGAGTAAGTATAACTGAAATCATGCACATAACATATATGTTATACCTCAAAAGCCCTAAGATCAGAATCGGGAGTTGAAACGGAGAAAATAAGATTTTCTGCACTAGGTCACAGAACGGGTCATCATGTGACCTGTCAGGCTGACCACGAGTCGTTAAGTGACTCGTGGTAATGAGTGTTGACTTTTCTAGAATTTTCAAGTTGAGGTGACCACGGGTGTGACCACGAGTCGTGGTCAGTCCCACGAGCTGTTAGGTCACCCATGGTCAAGGGCAGTTGAAAGATGAAGGAAGAGCTGACAGTGTACCCCATGAATGGACACCATGAGTTGTGGTCAATGCCACGATTCATTAGGTGAGTTATGGTCAACTATTGGTTAAGGATTAAATATTATGGGTAGTGGAAGTAACGAGAGGTGACCACGAGTCATGGTCACCAGCGACAAATCGTTAGGTCCCTCGTGGGGACCCTTTGAGGAATCATGGCGAGTGTACTTGACGACTGTGGCGACGACTCGTGGTCAGAGGCAACGACTCATCCAGTCCCTCGTTGAGACTAGCAGTCTATTTTTCTCTGCGAATTTAGTAAGGGCTTATCCATAATTCCTATGATCCTAAGGCCTAAACTACGTAGTTTTAATCTATAAATGAACAGTGAGTTTTAAGAGGGGTAAGTTCATTCTAAGCTATTCCTATTCATTCATGCAAGTGTAGAATTCTAGAGAGGTGATCAAGCTCAATTTCTTCCTTGGGCAATCAGAAAAGTTGTAGAATCAAATTCTCTCAGGTATGTAGGGTTATGAATGGGTGAAATTGACCACACCTATGCCCAACTCTTCTCTAATTCTATTGATAAATTCTATGGGATTTTATCCCAATTCTTATAAAATCCTTATGATCTATTTATGGGTTAATCTCCTTCATGTATCAATGCATATTTTATGAATCATGGGTAGATTTTATGACTATTTCGAATTATAAACTTATGAATTTAAATTTCTACAAACTATGCCCAATTATGCATGTTCTTATGAAGAGTAAAGCTATGATTTCGCTATGATCTTGATCTAGATTTGCCCAACTATGATTTATGCTTTATGATATGATTTCTCTCAAATGCTCATCATGAATTTATGAATATCAAATATACATGTTTTACAAATATGCATGAACTTCATGATTTATGGATTTATGATTATGATCGACTCACGGGCCTTATTTTCATGGCTAGTTCACGTATTTCCAGCATACTTATGATTATCATGATTTTTAAACTAGCCTATGAATCTTATTTATATTATCCTATGAACACTATATATATTTTGGGAGTAGTATTTAATATCGAGTAGACACGGGGTCCAAGCATACCCGAGTCTCAGATAATATAGCCATGATGGGACCTCCATGATACTGTCCCCTTTGCCCAAATGGGCCCTTTGTTGTGATATCACATCTCTTTCATGGTTCTACCCTGCAAGGTATGAATATCCTCCCGACTAGAGGTTTACAGGTCGAGCTCCATGTGTGCTCATATGGGGTATGTCGGTTATAAAAACCTTCCACCGTTCCTCATGATTTATGTATAGTTATGATTATATACTTTGGCTTAAGTCATGTTTAATAAAGCTTTTCTCTTATGATTGCGATTATGAATGATTTACGAATGTTTTGAAAACCTTGAGCCTTATGTTCGCATTATGATATTTATGTTACGATCATGTTGTCCTACTTTTATGAACTTTTATGTATTTTAATTGTCTGTTTTACTTAACTTGCATACTCGGTACATTCCACGTACTGACCACATGCTCCATGCTGTATTATTTTATGATACAGGCTCCGATCTTCAGACTCAACCCCGTCACTATCTAGTTTTTGGAGTTAGCATCCAGCTTCACTGGTGAGTCCCCATCTCTCGAGGACCATTCGTTATCAGATATTTTTGTATTTTTAGCTTCAGACTTAAAGAGTTAGTTGGGATCTTATCCCATCAACTCATCAAAACTAGAGGCTTTTCAAACATAGATTGTATTTAGCTTCAGACTTGTATTGTATATTCAGGTTTTATGTTATGTTTAGACTTTTGCTATGATTATTATGCTGATCTTTTGCTTTGTTTGATCGAGTTAGATGTATGTTCATGCTACGGATCAACTTGGAGTCTCTTGGGGCTCCTTGTCCCGTGTCTCGATCCGAGCCCATGTTCGGATCGTGACAATATATCATAAGATCATGAGAGAAAGGATTATATGCTGATATCTGAAAACATGAATAATCATAATCTGAATCTCATATCTAAATTAAATGACCCAAAACTTAAAAATAGAATCATATGTCTTGGCATAACTAAATCATAAGTAAAAGGATGTAAACTGATCATTGGATCAAACCTGCTGAAAATATAATATCATAAGCCATAAACATGCATAACTGAAATCATGAGGAACAATGGGAGACTCATCTTAACCGACACCATCACGATGGAGTTAACGTGATGCTCCAACTATCACACTCAAATGGGCAGAGCCGTTTAAAAATCTTTCTAAGGCTAAGGACACTACCATGATATCGATATCAAGCTGAAGGCCCCTTGGGGGAAGGGGAAGCTCACAAGGGAGGTCTCAATGTAAATATATAAATCTACATTGGCGCGTAGTTCTGAGACCAGGGGTTTACGTGAAACCCTAGCCTACTCGGTGTTAGACACTACTCTAAAAAACATGCAAGGTACTTTCCATCATTTTTCAATGAAGCTGAAATCATCATTTTTCAACAAAGCTAATAATGTGATTACATGCATTGTTTGAAGTCTGAATTGGGGAGTCCTGGCTCCAAACATACCATAAGCTGAAAAATAAGGAGTATCACTACAAATCATATAGTAAGCTAATATTATAAAACTAATCTGAATCATGAAAACATACTTAACATGTGTGGGCTTGCCCAAATCTCAAAATCATGCATACTTGAAATACACTTCATAAGTCAAAATCATAAATTCATACATGGGTAACTTGTAAACATTCAATCATGTTAGATATTTCATCATACTTGAAATCATAAATTATAAATCATAAACTTGACTTCTCATGAACTTGCATAATTGTGCATAAATATCTAAACTTGAAATCATGAATTTATAATCAAAATAGATATAAAATATACCCATGAATCTTAAAACATACTTTGAAACATGAAGGGAATTAACCCATAGACAAATTATATATAATTTCATGAAATTGGGTTAAAACCCCATACGATCATCAACTTTAATTAAGACTTAAATTGATGAGATTTAGGAGAGATATGGGCATGAGAGTGAAAGGAAACTCCCATTCATAGCCCTATATACATGGGAGAACTGAATCTTTACTTTTCTTAGAAAGCCCAAGAGATTTGGAGAAGAACTTGAAGAATTATAGGCTTGATCTTCAAGGAGAATTTTCTAGTCTTGCATGCATGGGAGAGAATGATCTGGAATAATTTAAATCCCTTAAAACCCTCCTAATAGAGCTTAAAACAATGTTGTTTAGGGCTTAAGAGCTTAGGAATTTTGGAAATGCCCTTAATGATTCACAAAAAAAAATGATTCTGCCAATTACCATGAGGGACATAATGAGTCGTTAAGTCCTCTGACGACTCGTTGTCTCCCCTCGTCACCACCATTGGAAATTTCCAATATCCCAACCTTCTCATCCCCATGACCAACTTAACGAGTCGTTAGGATACCGACGACTCGTTCCCTTGACCCGTTACAAACACTGCAATCTCACCCTTTATCCACTTGACGGGTTATACCTTGTTTCGTTGGGAGTCACGATGACTTGTCGTCCCATCCATTGCCACTGCCCAAGAACAACATCTCCTCAAAACTGGGCACCACCTGATGGGTCACTTAACGAACCGTTAAGTCACACCACGAGTTACTGGATGACTCATTCTGTGACCTAGTATAGATTTTCCTACTTTATTCATTTTAACCCTCGGGTTTGATCTTAGAAACTTTTTGGGTATTAAAGTATCTCCCCCTTGGGAATATTCATTCTCGAATACAGATTAAGCGGACTGAAGGGCTAGGGAAAGAACTTGAATCCCAAAACTGGGCATCTGAAGCTGGAATCTGATGTAGTGACTGACTCCGGACTAAGATATTTGACTGAACTGAATTCATTAGTCACACATACATGATAGAACATGAAAGGAACTGAGAGACTTGAACTTGACATGAGACTGAATAGAGTATTAGAGAGGAAACTGATACCTCATGCTGGAACAGAGCCAGTAGGGAAAAAGTGCAGGTATTTAGCCATCATATTTGCTTCAACTTCCCACGTAGCTCCATCAACAAGCTAATTCCTCCACAAGACTTTCACTGGAGCTACTTCCTTTTTCCTCAACTTTCAAACCCGGTGATCAAGGATCTTAACGGGTACCTCCTTATAGGTACGGCTATCTTTCACGCCTATGCTCTCCATTGAAACCACCAAAGTTGGGTTACCTAAGTACTTCTTCAATAATGATATATAGAAAATTAGATGCACTGACGCTAACTCCACTGGTAGCTCCAACTTATAAGCCACCTTGCCAACACATCTCACAATCCTGTAGGGGCCAACATATTGGAGACTAAGTTTCCCTTTCTTTCTGAATCTCATTACTACCTTTATGGGAGATACCTTCAGGAATACCCAATCATCAACTTCAAATTTGATTTCTCTCCGCCTAACATCCGCATACGACTTTTGATGACTCTGAGCTGTTTTTAGCCTTTCCTTTATAAGTTGAACTTTCTCCATGGCCTCATGAACTGAATTTGGCCCTATCAACGTAGTTTCTCCTACCTCAAACCAACCAATAGGAGATCTACACCTCTACCCATAAAGAGCCTCAAATGAATGCTAGAATGGTAACTGTTGTTGTAAGCGAACTCAATGAGAAGTAAATGATCATCCCAACTACCCTTGAAGTCAACAACACATTCTCTCAACATATCCTCAAGAGTTTGAATGGTCCGTTCGGCCTGACCTTCTGTCTACGGGTGAAAAGCTGTCCTGAGCTTGACCTGAGTACCAAGTCCTTTCTTAAATAATCTCCAAAACTGCAAGGCTAACTGAGTACCTCTATCCGAAATAATGGACAAGGAAACTACATGCAACTGAACTAACTCTCATATATATAATATAGCATAGTCGTCAGTTGAATCAGTAGTTTTGACCGGTAGAAAATGAGCTGCTTTGGCCAACTTGTCTACTACCACCCAAATAGAGTCATACTGTTGGTGAGTGCTAGACAACCCTGTGATGAAGTCCATATTGATATCTTCCCACTTTCTAGTGGGGATACTGATGTCTCATAGAATACCTCTAGGTCTCTAATCCTCCACTTTCACTTGTTGACAGTTCGGACACCTAGCCAGAAACTCTACTATGTCCTTCTTCATGCCATTCCACTAATAGACTTTCCGTAGGTCACTGTACATCTTGGTGGAACCTGGATGTATAGAATACCGGGAACCATGAGCCTCATGCAACATCTGTTCTCTCAAATCATCGATACCTAAAACACATACACGACCTTGATATCGAAGTACACCTTCTTCCCCATCGGAGAAGACCTCCACCCTCTGATTTTGAACTGCTTCTTTCAAATTCACCAAAATAGAATCCTCATCTTGCCTATCCTTGACCTCAGTCATCAAAGAAGATTCTAAACTATTCTGAACAATGACACCACTATCTATCGAATCCATAAGGCAAACCCCTACTCGGGCAAGCCGATGCACATTCTTCACCAACTCTTTCCTTCCATCTTCCAAATGAGAAACACTCTCCATGGACAGTTTGCTAAGGGCATCCGCCACTACATTGGCCTTGCCCGGTTGGTAAAGGACACTCATGTTATAGTCCTGAGCAGTTCTAACCATCTCCTTTGTCGCAAATTCAAATCCCTATAGATGAACACATACTGTAGGCTCTTATGCTTTGTAAACACATCCATATGGACCCTATACAAGTAATGTCTCCAAATCTTCAATGTGAACACCACTGCTGTCAATTCTAGATCATGCGTCGGGTAATTCTTTTCATAAGTCTTAAGTTGTCTAGAGGAATATGCAAGGACCTTACCATGCTGCATCAACACACAACGAAGACCAACTCTAGAGGAATCACAATACGCAACGAATCCATTTGTGCCCTCGGGTAGGATCAATACTGGGGGTTGAAGTGAGTCGAGTCTTTAACTCTTGAAACTCTGCTCACAGACATCCGACCATTGAAATTTGACTTTATTCTGGGTCAACTTAGTCAATGGGGCTGCAATGAATGAAAATATTTCAACAAACCTCCTGTAATAGCCAGCCAAACCCAAGAAGCTTCTGATATCCGAAGGATTAACTGGTCTAGGCCAATTCTTTACTGCTTCTATCTTTTGAGAGTCCACCTACACACCCTCACTTGACACTACATGGGCCAAAAATGCTATTGAGTCCAAGAAAAACTCACACTTGTTGAATTTAGCAAACAGTTGGCGATCTTTGAGAGTCTGTAGCACAATTCTCAAATGAGTGACATGCTCCTCCTTAGTCCGATAGTATATGAGGATTTCATTTATGAAGACAATAACGAACATGTCTAAATACTACTTGAATAACCTGTTCATCAAATCCTAAAAGCTGCAGGAGCATTCATTAGTCCAAAAGACATAACTACAAACTCATAGTGGCCATACTGAGTCCTGAAGGCTATTTTTGGGATGTCACTTTCTCTAACACTGAGATGGTGATAGCCGGATCTGAGGTCTATCGTTGAGAAACACTTAGCACTCTAAAGTTGGTCAAACAAGTCATCAATTTTGGGGAGGGTATACTGGTTCTTGATTGTAACCTTGTTCAACTGCCTATAGTCAACACACATATGAAGATACCTATCTTTCTTCTGAACAAAGAGAACTGGTGCACCCCACAGGCACTTGCTAGGCCTGATGAAGCCCTTATCCAAGAGATCCTTCAACTGTTGTTTCAACTCCTTTGACTCAGCTGGAGCTATTCTTTAAGGAGGAATAGATATAAGCTGCATATCAGGAAGCTAGGTCAATACCGAAGTCAATCTCCCGCTCGAGAGGGACTCCTGATAGATCATCTGAGTAAACCTCTGAATACTCACATACAACAGGGAAAGACTAAAAAGTCGGGGTCTTGGATGTAGCATCCTTAACCCAAACTAAATGGTACACGCAATCCTTGGAAATCATCTTTCTTGCCTTAACAACAAAGCGTCCTACACGCACAACTGAACTACCCTTCCATTCTAGGATTGGCTCACCCGAAAATCAAAATTCTACCATACAGGTTCTATAATTCACTAAGGCATAACATGCATGCAACCAATCCATACCAAAGATAACATTGAAATCAATCATGTCTAACTTTACTAAATAGGCTAAAGTGACTTTCTCAAGGACTATGGCAGGGCAATTTCTGTATGCCCACTGAGCTATAACTGAGTCACCGACTAGAGTAGAGACTGAGAAGAGTTCTGATAGAATTTCATGTCTGACTTCGAAACTAATGGCAACGTAAAGATTCATAAAAGATAAAGTAGCCCCTGAATCTAAAAATGCATATACATCAAGATGAAATACTCACAACATACTAGTGACCACATCTAGAGAGACCTCCTGCTCCTGGAGAGATGAAAGGGTATAAAATTTATTCTGACGTTGACCACCACCTGCACTAGCGGATGCACCCTGTTGAGCCGAGCATGCTGGTGGAGTTGCTGAACTGGTGGCTGGGTCACGGTCTCTACCCTAGCCCTGTTTGGCTGTAGGGAAATTTCTAAGCATGTTTCTGGGCTTCCCGCACCCAAAACATGCACCTGAACCTGCTAAGCACTCTCTGGTGTGCCTCTTACCACACATGCCACAAACTAGAATGCTGGGCTCTACTGACATGCTACCCTTACCTTGAGAGTCTGATGTCCTTCCTCTTTGATCATGTCTAGATCTAGATGGCATACTGGTTGATGACAGCGCTGGAGTTGATGATCTCTGGTGGGACTATTGATGATGTCCTCCGTTGGACCTCTGCTGGGATTCCCAAGCTGCCTGTCCTGACTCTCTTGGCCTCTCCCTCGCTTTCCTTCATCTGATCCGCCTCTATCTGCTGGGCGTATATAACTAATCAAGAGAAGTCCAGATCATTGTTCAGCATTGTGATCCTACACTCTTTGAGCAGCGAATCTAACACTCCATACACGAATCTATTCCTACGAACTCTCTAATCTTCAACCATCTTCGGCGCATACTTGGATAGCCGGAGGAACTCCAAGGTATACTCTTGTACAATCATATTATTCTACCTCAAGTTAACAAACTCCACCACCTTTCCTTCCCTCAACTCCCTAGGGAAGAATCTGTCTAAGAAGGCAGTCATGAACTCATCCCAGCGCATGAGAACTGCGCCCACTACTCTACTATCCCTCCACTGACGGTATTAAATATAAGCAACCCCCTCCAGCTAATAGGAGGCTAAGTCTATGCTCTCTTCTCCCATCACCCCCATAATTTGGGTGATCTTCTGTACCTCCTCAAGAAACTCATAAGGGTCCTCATCCACTCTTGACCCAAGGAACTCAGGTGGGTTCATCCTGAGGAAGTCCCGAACTCGAGTCGCCGTTGCATTTCCATTTTGATGGACATGGGCCAACGCCTGTTGACTGACCTGAGCGGTCAAAGCCTGGGCCAACATCTGAAAAGCTTCTCTAAACTCGGCATGAGAAACTTGCTAGGGCAAAAGACTTGTTGGTGCTGGCGGGGCTTCTTGACGCCTATCTCCATTGCTATCTTCATGGCTATTTCCATTTTTGTACTTTCTACCATTTAGTCGGTGTGAAGGCATGATTCTGCAAACGTAGAGAGGTACTTCATCGCACGACATAGATCATGAAAGAAGGAAAATTTCCTAAAACTTCTTGTAGCCTTTCCCTCATAAGTGTGACACGCTTCACACCCATGGAAAAGAATCTACTCAATGCGGCTTCGATACATCCTAGGACACTCTGAACCTCTACTCAGATACCAAATTTGTCACGACCTGAGCTGAGGCCCCAGATCAAGACACAAAACCTAGAACCGCGAAATAACTCCAAGTCGAACCATGGCATGAACATATAAACTAAATAGCATACATCAAATGGAAAATGATAACTAAACACGAATAAGTGGAAGTCTGAAATACATAACGACTATACAGAGTCAACAGTGACAAAAATTGAATTTCTACATATTGTTTGGGAAAAGCCTCTAACATAACTGAAGATCTGATGGGACAACATCCCCTAATAGCTCACTAAAAGTCTGAGAATTGAAAGTAACACAAATCATCAATATGAGGGTCCTCGAAGGATGAGGACTCACTAACAAGAGAACTGGACTAAGTTGTGGAGACTAGCTAACAGCGGCACTGAGTCTGAGCGTCTGAACCTGTATCATGAAATGATACAGCATAAGATATGCGATCAGTACTTGGAATATACTGAGTATGTAAGGTAAGTAAAATAGGCTGAGTAAGTATAACTGAAATCATGCACATAACATATATCATAATATCATAAGAGAAAGGACTGCATAATGATATCTGAAAACATGAATAGCCATAAATCGAATCTCATATCTGAATCGAATGACCCAAAGCTAAAAATAGAATCATATGGCTTGCCATAACTGAAATCATAAGTAAAAGGTTGCAAACTGATCATTGGATGTAACTTGCTGAAAATATAATATCATAAGTCATAAACATGCATAATGAAATTTATTAGGAACAATGGGAGACTCGTCTCAATCGACACTATCATGATAGAGCTTATGTGATGCCCCAACTATCATATGCAAATGGAAAGAGTCGTCCAAAACCTTGCTAGGGAAAGGATGCTGCCATGATATCCATATCAAGCTGAAGACCCCTTGGGGGGAGGGGAAGCTCAGAAAGAAGGTCCCAATGTAAATATATAAACCTATGTTGGCGCATAGTTCTGAGACCCGGGGTGTACGTGAACCCCTGGCCTACTCGGTGCTAGACTCTACTCTAAAAAATATGCAAGGTGCTCTCCATCATTTTTCAATGAAGCTAAAACCATCATTTTTCAACGAAGCTGATAATGTGATTACATGCATAGTCTAAAGTCTGATGGGGAGTCCTGGGTCCAAACATACCATAAGCTGAAAAACAGGGAGCATCACTATGGTAAGCTGATGTTATAAAACTAATCTGAATTATGAAAACATACTTAACATGTGTGGGATTGCCCAAATCTCAAAATCATGCATACTTGAAATACACTTCATAAGTCAAAATCATAAATTCATACATGGGTAACTTGTAAACATTCAATCATGTTAGATATCTCATCATACTTAAAATCATAAATCATAAACTTGACTTCTCATGAACTTGCATAATTGGGCATACTTTTCTAAACTTGAAATCATGAATTTATAATCAAAATAAATATAAAAGTTGTCCATGAATCTTAAAACATACTTTGAAACATGAAGGAAATTAACCCATACACAAATTATATAGAATTTCATAAAATTGGGTTAAAATCCCATAGGATCGTCAACTTTAATTAAGACTTCAATTCATGAAATTGAGGAGAGATATGGGTATGAGAGTGAAAGGAAACTCCCATTCATATCCCTACATACCTGGGAGGACTGAATCTTCACTTGTCTTAGAAAACACAAGAGATTTGGAGAAGAACTTGAAGAATTCTAGGCTTGATCTTCAAGGAGAATTTTCTAGTCTTGCATGCATGGGAGGGGAATGAGTTAGAATAGGTTAAACCCCCTTAAAATCCTCCTAATAGAGCTCAAAATGGCATTGTTTAGGGGTTAAGTGCTTAGAAATTATGAAAATGCCCTTATCGATTCGCATAAAAAAATGATATTGTCAGTCACCATGACGGATATAACGAGTCACTAGGTCCTCTAATGACTCTTTGTCTCCCCTCGTCACCACCACTGGAAATTTCCAATGTACCAACCTTCTCATCCCCACGACTAACTTAACGAGTCGTTAGGGATACTGACGACTCATTCCCTCGATCTGTCACCAACACTGAAATCTCACCCTTTATCCACTTGATGGGTCATACCACGATTCATTGGGAGTCATGATGACTCATCATCCCATCAGTTGTCGCTGCCCAAGAATGACATCTTCTCTAAATTGGGCACCACCTGACGGGTCACTTAACGATCCATTAGGTCACACCACGAGTCACTAGACGACTCATTCTATGACCTGGTGTAAATTTTTCCTACTTTCTCCGCTTCAACCCTCGGTTCTGATCTTAGGGACTTTTAGGTATTACATTCTTATTTTAGGATTTCAATGGGAAAAGCCTTGAAACATTCTTTCTACTTGTATTATTTCTTTCTGTTTAGAAGTTTATATCCTTATATTAGATCACGACCTTGGGGTTTTAGCCCAAAGAGAATAAACTTGAGCTGTCTTAACCTACTTGATTTTAATCTATGTTCACAAATTTTACTATTAGTGGAAATGATGATTTTTTCGAAAAACATATACTATGTGCGTATATGATCTTGGGCATATTTATACGTCCAAGTACAATTTTATGCCCGTAATTTAGCTTAGTTTGTGATTAAATTCAATTATACCCATAGACTAACATGTGTGATTAGGCCTCTTTGTAGGTGAAAATTGCTAAAGGATGGAGTTTAACATGAAGATGAATGTTAAAAGTCGTAGCACGAAACAAGGAGTTCAACTTGGAGTGAAATGATGCCTTACATAATGGCATGAGAGTTGGGGCCATGCCACAAAGGGTGATTGACATGACCAAGATCATGCCACGCCGAGGAGTAATGCATGTCAACGCCCAAAACAGTGAAGGACCGTGTCAAGGGCATGCCACGCTGTTCTCACGGTGCAACAAAAGACGTGTCACGGTGCATCATTGGAACATCGGTGGCCCTGTCATGGAAGGCTGCCTTGCGTCAACAATTGCTTATCCAGTGAGGCTGCACGTCAACAGCGTGTCACGCTGCTACATTACCACACCGGGCAGCGTGGCACTTTGGGTGCAAATCTCGGCCAAATTTCTCCATCTATAAATAGGAAACCTAGCTATATATTTTAGATCGTCATATAACACACAACGGATAGAAAACCTTGGAGGGAAGAGGAACGTACAAGAGTCTTCATTTCTAGGGTTCTTCTCTTTTCTTTTTCATTCATCACTTTTACATAAACCATTACACTTTATAAGTTTTTGTAAGATTATGAGTGACTAAGAACCCTCATTCTAGGATTGAGACTACAAGACATGATTGCTTAGCATATTTTTATTTTGGTTTGAGTTGTTTATCATGTTTGGTTGTTCTTACATTCTTGCTTTACTATTTTAATGATTCATGATCATTAAAATAAACCTTTAATTCTTGTGCAAAACCAACTTTTGACTTGCAAAGAGCCACTATATTAATTGCATGATTGCGTACACTTATGTGTGCATTTGGACGCAATAAGTTTTTGGCGTCATTGTCGGGGAATTGTAAATTAGCGAATATCTAGTTTTATTTTTACTGTTTTATTTTCTAAGTGCTGACAACTTGGTCTTAGTCACCACTTTTGCAGGTACAGGTTGATCGTTGCAGTAAGCTGGAATGGGATAGGGAGTTGGTAGAACCACATCCTGAACTTGAAAGAAGGTTACGTCAGCTAAGAAGGAGGTTGCTATCCTATATTCCATCCAGCAGGTTAAACAGGATGAGGTTGTTCCGATAGAGATGGCGGCAAGACTAGTTCACGAAGTGGCAATCCCACTCGCAACCAATGTAACCTCTAGTATCCGCAAACTGGAACCAGGGGGACGATTTGAGCTGAAACAGAATATGGTGCAATTGTTGCACACAAACAAACTATTCACAAGTCTTATATATAAGGATCCACAACAACATTTGCAGAATTTTTTGGAGATCAATGACACTTTTGTTCCTACAGAAGTCTCGACTGATTATGTGAGGCTAGTAGTTTTCCCCTTTTCACCATTGGGGGAAGCAGAGAGGTGGTTGAAGGCAGAACCACCAAACTCCGTTATAACTTGGAATGACCTTGCAATGAAGTTTCTAATTAGATTCTTCCCGTCTGGAAAAATTGCAAGGCTGAGAAGTGAGATTCTGAGTTTCAAGAAAAAGCCAAACAAAGACTTATATCATGCTTAGGAGAGATTCAAAGCTCTTCTCAGAGACTTCCCTCATCACCAACAAACAAATGAGGTATTAGATCATAAGTTTATAGAGAGTCTTGACCCATATATAAAAATTTTGCTAGATTCAGCAGCGGGAGGTTAAGCTCTAGAGAAAACTTATAATGAGTTTTACATTCTATTGAATCGGATTGCATAAGGGAATCCAGAGTGGCATGGAGATCCAATAAGGGGGATGATAAAGAAATTTGCAGGTATGTTAGAAGTGGACAACATCATAGCATTAACATCTCAGTTAGCCTCTTTCCAGAATCAGATGATGACACAGTCTAGTAAGATGAACATGACTCAACCTCAGGCATAGGTAAATGCAGTGTAACCGGCTCCAATTTGTTGTAAAATTTGTGGAGGCAGTGGTCATTCTACAGATTTTGTGGAGCAAACCCACAGTAAGTGAATTTATTGGATAATGCACAATGAGGGAATAAGAACTTCAGAACATCTACATCTTGAACCGGCAGAACCATCCCAACTTCTCATGAGGTGGAAATCAACGACAAGGTCAGAAATTTTAGCAGCAGCAACAGGGAAATCAGTCTAGTGCTTAGTCAAGTAACATAGAGGAAATTTTGAGAAACGACATGGTTGATCAAGCACAACTGGCTGCAGAGATAAAGAACCATCAACTAGTCACCAAAAATCTAGAGAAGCAGATGGGCCAGTTAACTACAACTCATAATACAAGGCCATAAGGGGGCTTGACAAGTGACACTGATGAGAATCCAAGGCAAGTTATAGAAATCACCTTGAATAGTGGATGAGAGCTTGATAAAGCACCTTAAAAATAGAACAATCATGAGGTGCAAGTAGAGTTGCCCATACCAAACCCAAGCCCAAGTGTAGAAAAGGGTAGGGGAAAAATAGTTGCAAAGAATGTTGCAACACCTATAGAACAGTCAGCAAAGAAACCACCACCACCATTCCCTCAAAGGCTCCAGAAAAGCAAATAGGATGCATGGTGCAAAAAGTTCTTTGATATCTTCAGAGAACTACATATAAACCTTCCTCTACTTGACGTTTTGTAGGGAATGCCTAAATATGCCAAGAACCTAAAGGAGGTGGTGATCTTGGGCAGATTTATATGCCCAAGTGATACTCAAAAGTATCATTTTAGCCTTGTTTATCTAGCAATGTGTATACATTTTCATGTAATTAGGAATAAAATGTGAATTTATACTAACCAATATGATTAGCATTGTTTTGCAGGTAAAATGTGATTTCGAGAAGCTAAATGACATGTTGGACGATATCGGAGTTGGACTTGGATGCGAGCAAGGAAAAGGCAGTGGACAACATGATTTAAAGGGGCTCCGCGATGGAGCCGTGTCACGCTGCCATCGCGGAGGCATTCTGCCTGGAGGGTGAAAATTCACCATATTTTCAGTGGAGGTCCGCGTTTGCTCCGTGGCATGGAGCCAGTGCTCCGCGATGCACGCCGTGCCATGTTGAGCTTAAATTCCCGGACCCCCAGTTCCAGTGAGGGTCCGCGTTCATGGCGTGTCACGGAGGCAGTGCTCCGCGATGCACTCCGTGACACGTTGCTCATTATTCCGGGAAAAATTCCCACTAGTATAAATAGAACACTTAAGTGTATTTTTCAGAATTCAGACTTGGTGGAGCAAGGACGTGGGTTACAGGCAGTTGAGGGACGAAAAGTTCAGGGTTTTTTCTCTCTTTCTTTCTTCTCTAATTCAATTGTTTGTATGATTAACACTCGTTTTATGATGATTAATCCACAAATGAGTGGCTAATTCCCTTCCTTGCTGAGGTTATGAACACTTGTGATGAATTTTAATTATTGGTTATATGGTTTTTCATCTTTTTCTTCCATGTTGTTCTATTAATTCTTGTTCTTACTGCATTGGTGTGTGGCCTACATTAATGTACATCTAAAAAGTCCGATTTCACTCGAGAGAGCACAAAATTGGAAAGTTGTGAATTAATAGGATATTGTTCTTTACTTGATTTGGGAAAATTGAGTTTTGATGTGAATTCAGGATAGAAATATACCTGAAAGTCGTATTAGTCAATTTAGGAACCGGAATTGTATGGCTAGAACATGAATTGCATTTGATCACAGAAATGTAGACGGATGGTTCATGATTCTTAAGTGAGATTAAATACGAGAGTTTTAATCTCTCGGCAAATGTTCTTGGCTAGCAACTGGAAGAAAAGATTAACCAATTTATGATGATAATCAGTTTCATTACATGTTCTTTGACCTCGGCATGCTCTTATTCATAGTCCAAATTCAAAGTAGATAATTGCTCGTAGTTTTAGTATAAAATTTATAAAACAAATTATTCACTTTTTGGTTACTTTGTTGTCAGCATATTTAGAAGTAAAAATATAGTATACCTGAACAAATTGCACTTAACCCAAGTCTCTGTGGGATCGATACTTGGCTTACTAAAGCCACTTACTACTTGTTCGACCACGTGCACTTGCGTGTCGGTTTTATAACCCCAAAACCACCCGAACAAGTTTTTGGCGCCGTTGCCGGGGACTTGGCAATTGGTGAATTTGTTTTAAGTGTTAATTTTACTGTTTTTTTATTTTCTTAAGTGTTGACAACTTGGTCTTAGCCTGTATTTTGCAGACTTAATTGCTGTGAACACTGGCAAGAGACAAAGAGCTGGTGGAATCTTATATAGAGCCAGAACGTATATTTCACAGTAAACGGAGAGAAGCTCTACAAAGAAAGCTGCAGTTGCTCAGACAGACCATTATGGAGCAACAGAATCCACCGGTTGTGAGGGCAGTGTTAGTGCCCGAAGAAGCAGCAGCAAGGCCGGTTCGTGAGGTGGCAATCCCACATGCCAACAATGTTACATCCAGTATCCGCAAACTAGAGCCTGGAGGGAGATTTGAACTCAAGCAAAATATGGTGCAATTGTTGCACACAAGCGGGCAATTTACCGGTCTCCCTCATGAAGACCCACAACAGCATCTCCAAAACTTTTTGGAGATAAGTGACACTTACATACCCGCTGGAGTGTCACCAGACTATGTTCGGCTTACATTATTTCCATTCTCATTACTCGGAGAAGCCAAGAGGTGGCTGAAAGCGGAGCCACCAAATTCTATTTCAACTTGGGATGATTTTGCACGGAAGTTCTTGATAAGGTTTTTTCCCTCTGGTAAAACAGCAAGACTTAGAAGTCAAATTCTAAGTTTTAAACAGAGGAAGGGAGAAAATTTATATCAATCCTGGGAGAGATTTAAATCCATGTTGCGGGACTCTCCTCATCATCATCAGTCCAATGAGGTGTTGGTGCACACATTTATTGAGGGTTTGGAACCCCACACCAAAATATTGCTAGATTCAGCAGCTGGAGGGCAAGCGCTGGAAAAACCTTATGAGGAGCTGTATACCTTGCTAAACCGGATTTCACAGGGCAATCCAGAATGGAATGCTGATTTATCACTAGGTGGGGCAAGGAAAGCAGCAGGAGTGCTTGAAGTGGATGGGTTTACAGCTATCGCTGCACAGATAGCTGCCTTGCAAAATCAATTGAACAACCACTTCAGCAACATGACTTTGAACCAGCCTTCAGCTCCAGTTAATGCAGTCCAGCAATTGTGGTGTGAAGTGTGTGGAAGCAGTGAGCACTCAGCTGAGTGCTGTGAAGACAATCCTGACTCGGTAAACTTTGTGGGTAATGCACAAAGAAATCACCAGCAGTATGGTAGTAGCTACAATTCAAATTGGAGGAATCATCCTAACTTCTCATGGGGTAGCAACAACCATCAAGGCCAAAGTTCGGGTCAGGGTGTGCAAAGGAACCAAGGAGGGCAACAGAACTACCAATCTCAATTCAGAAATAACAATGCACCTCCTCCACCACCATCACCCAGCATTGAGGAGATGTTCAAGACCATGATAGCTAACCAAGCTCAATTGCAGGCTGACTATGTGAAATTGGCAGCCGAAGTGAAAAACAATCAGTTAGCTACCAAGGCTCTTGAGTATCAATTTGGGCAATTTGCTAGTGCCCAAAATACAAGGCCTAGAGGAGGACTGCCAAGCGACACGGATCTGAATCCCAAGCAGGTAAATGCAGTGACCACAAGGAGTGGTTTGCAGCTGAAGAAGGTGGAACCAGAAAGACCACCTCAACACTCGGGAGCAGCAGAAGTTGAGGGGGAGCAAAGTTCGGAAAGGGGGAAGACCAAAGAAGCTGAATCAGAAAGACCTCCACCCCCGTTCCCTCAACGACTCAAGAAACACAAAGAGGAGGCGTGTTTCAAGAAATTCATGGAGGTGCTTAAACAGGTACATGTTAATTTACCTCTTGTTGATGTCTTGCAGGGAGTGCCTAAATATGCCAAGTACATAAAGGACATCGTCGCCAACAGAAGTCGGTTGACTGAGTATGCTACGATAGCTTAATGGAGGAGTGCACTTCCCGGATCCAAAACAGACTGCCTACAAAGCTAAAAGATCCTGGAAGTTTTACTATCCAGCTTACTATTGGGCAGAGCATCCGAGCTCGTGGATTGTGTGACTTGGGGGCAAGTATAAATCTGATGCCGTCTTCGGTATTCAGAAAGTTGGGTTTAGGGAGTCCTAGACCTACAACCGTAATCTTGCAGTTGGCGGATCGATCCTTAGCTAGGCCGGATGGCATTGTTGAGGATGTTCTAGTGCAAGTTGGCTCCCTAATTTTCCCGGTAGATTTTGTTGTGCTGGACTTTGAACCAGACGCGGAAGTCCCATTTATTTTGGGATGACCCTTCTTGGCAACCGGGAAAGCATTAATCGACGTAGCTGCGGGGCAACTCACAATGCGAGCACATGAAAAGGTATAGGTGTTCGATGTGTACAAAGCACCCAAGCTCCCGATGGTGCATGAAGAACTCTCGGTGATCAATGTGATTGATCATGGTAATGCTAAGCAGATGAAGGATTCCCGAGAGTTAATGGGAAGACCACCGGATAGGTGTAAGCACTACTGGGGGGAGGACAGTGATCGAGAGAAATCGTCCATCACCCTAGCGGACAATTGAGCTTAAATGACATCGAGCCGCGACAGTAAACCAGGCGCTGCACGGGAGGCAACCCGTGGAAATTTTTTTCTTTCAGTTTGTAAAGTGTAAATAGATTTTTCTTTTTCTCTTTCTTGATTTAGTACAAAATTTTTCATTTTAGTTAGTGTTTTTAATTTTAGTTAGGTGAAACCTATTATTTTAACCAATTTTGTTTAGTGAGATGATTTTCAGGTCAAACGGAGGAAAATGTGCACGGAATCATGAAGGAAAAGTCGAGGTATGAAAAATTAATAAAATGTAGAAAACAGTGAGCTGGGGCGATAGCTCCGTGTCACGGAGGAGGACCTCCGCGTTACCCTCTGTGACACGTTGAGGTATAACCCAGAAATTTTAAAAATTTCCAGTATGCTGTCGCGATGGCTCCGTGTCACGGAGGCAGTGCACCACGATGCACTCCGTGACACGTTGCCTTGTATATCGCGACGGGTCACACCTGGTTTCCGGGTGACCCGCGTGTTTTTCTACCTTTTAAACCCCCAAAACTCCCCTTTTCCCCTCATTTTCGATTTCTTCCGCGACCAAACATCCCAAAACCCCTCTCCCATCAACGTGCCATGGCTTAAGGCAACAAATTTCGGAGTTTTCTTTGATTCTTCAACTACAAGGTATGTTTTCCGATTCCCTCTCAAGTTTTTGTGGATCTTCTTTGATTTTAAGCATGGGAGGTGAACTAAATTGCCCTACGTCGAAATTAAGCATGAATTCAAGTTATTTGTAGATTGATAAATGTTCGGAATGTCATTATAATCGTTTGAACTTGTCGATTGCATAAATTATTTGAATTTGATTGCGAAAATCAATTCTAGGGCTTGTTGTTGAATGTGAAGTTAGAAATGTATTGAAAGTGTGAATTTTATGCCGGGTTGTATGTGTTGAATGAGATGAGTCGTTGTACAAATTGTTAGGATGTTAATAGACGACAAATTCTCGGGGTTTGGGGGAATTGTTGAAATTTGCTCGAATTGGGTTGGTTGGATAGGTTCATGTATATAAATTTTTGTTGTTATTTTTGTTTCTTCGTTTTTCTTTGCTAAGTGCGAGGGTTAAAATATTTGCGATGGTAGTGATTGTGATTAGCTGTACGAAGTCTGAGTAGTACGTAGAAGTTATACCGTCGAATTTTTCTTTTTGAACGCACTAAGCATGATTGTATAGCTGGTTGTTTGATGTAAATAAAGTTATTCTTGCCGTATTGTTGTAACTGTAGCTAAGGACTAAGTGTGGGGTAACTTAGCGTAACCCGACCTTAGCCGAAGTTAATATTTATTTAGCTTAACATTGAGCTTGTTTACTTGGGTTGACAGGTAAAATGGCAAGCCGGCAAGATAAAGGGAAAGGTGCATCAACTTCAGGCACCGGCAGGAAGAGACTCAGACTGGGCACAGCAGTCCCAGCAGCACCAGCAGTTCCACGCGGCCAGCGCCGCCAATATGGAACAAGATGGGTGACTGACGAGGGGAAAAAGTGGTACGCAAAGCACAAAGAGAATAAATATTTCCCCGAGGAGCATATAGCACGGGAGCCATTGGCACAGGAGTTCCCCAGAATAGTTCACCGGATCGAGGAGCCCAAAGAATGCAACTTGCACTTGGTTCGGGAGTTCTATGCCAACTGGAACCCGTCAATCCGAAGCCACACCATCAAAATCAGAGGGCAGATAGTCACTCTGGATCCCCACCAGCTCAATGCCATCATAGGAGCGCAGGACACAGACGCCCACGTCCTCCGACAGCTGAACATTACCCCACCGTATGCTGACATCAGACGCACACTGTGTGGGGCTCGATCTACAGCTAGATAGAGCAGGCACAAGGAAAGAGGCTACCATCAGACTCTGCCATATTCTCAGATGAATAGGGAAGCCCGAATTTGGCTGAAGATAGTCTGCTCTTGCCTCATCCCGGAGGTACATATGACTGATGTAACCCGGGATCGTGTTTGCCTGGTGTACGCCTTGATGAAAGGGCTGGAGATAAATGTCGGGGCGGTTATTATATCCGCCATGAAGAGATCCCGGTTACACCAGAGGCACAGGTATGGTTTCGGTGGACTACTCACCACCTTTCTCAGGGGCCTCGATGTTGAGGAGGAGGCCCTTGATTATATCCCGCAGTTGGAGCGGCGGGCCTTGGATGTGACTAAAACTAAGGCTCCCGACACCACCCACGGGCCAGTACTGACACTTGGCGAGCGACACGCTCGTGATGACCAATATATGGCGCGGATGTATGGGATGCAGATGCTCCAGCTCAGGATAGGTGGGAGGCCGGCGACGGAGGAGGAGCTATGGCAACTCGACCTAGATTACCCGTTTGGCGAAAACGCCAGGGCTCTATGCCGAGTAGGGCCAGCCTTTGTAGAGCCCACAGACGATGACGTCCCCACGGTTGAGGAGACGCGTCGGGAGGACTCCGATGTGGAGTCCAATGATGACGACGGAGGCGACTCGGACATGGGAGATGAAGCAGCAGCACCCGACGAAGAAGTGGAATACTTTGATTGATCAGGGAGTTCCACCACCCGATTCTGTGCTATTTAATTTTTGTGAACACTGGGGACAGTGTTCGGATTAAGTGTGGGGTGGGAGTAGTTAGGTGCTGGGCTGGGCTGGTTTGTTTGTATGTTCTCCTCTGTATTTTTGTATGTTGTGTTTCCCTGTGTTTGTGAATTTTCAAATTGTTCTGTATTTGTACATATTTGTGAAATTGATGTGTGTTGTTGAATGTTGCCAGCTGATTTCTGTAAATATTTTAATTATCGAAATGATCGATATTTTTAAAATTTTTGAAAATATTTTGTTCATATTTAGAATATTTTGAAAAAAAAAATTTCTATCGAAATGATCGATATTTTTCAAATTTTTCAACTTTTTAATTTTGGGTTTCTCGGCGTTTGTTTTCGGTTCTTTTACCGAGAATGGTCCCATTGAACCGACGTCATAGTAGTGACTGTTCCCTATGATGGATGGATGACGACCGTCTTAAGGGAAATGTAGTCGGTAGGAGTAGTTTTTTTTCAATTAATTTTCAATTTTTTCTTTGGTGGATTGCATCCCGGAACCTGTAGTTACTATATGGTTGCGAGAGTTTGGTTGCGTGTTGTACCTGATATTCAAAATGCAAAGGTGATTTGTATGAAAGCATGCAATCTTGTAAATAAGTTGAGATACCTAGGCTGTAGATTTCGATTCGGTGTGATTGAGGCTTAATGTTTGAATTCATGTAATTAGCTGATTGAAGAGTCTGTGAATACATCTTGAATCGAGCATGTGCATAAAGTGTGAAGTGAGGTGTTTATATTCTATGCTATTGTGAAGTGTCTAGAACTTGCCTGGTGTGTGTACAAAACGAAATGAAGGAGGTGTATTGTAGGAAAGGATGTAGGCATTTCTTTGTTTTAACCGAGAGTTTCTATTTTTTTCTTGTCATACTCCCCTCTTCCTGTGATTGTATACCCTAGTCAGCCCTTTGAGCCTTTAGCCTATTATTTCTTTCTTTTGTCCAAAAAGTGTAAATCGAGCTTAATTCCTTCTTTTCATTAGCCGTAAAGTCTATACAAAACTCTTAAGCGCTTAAGAAGAGAAAATAATTTTCCCAAAGTGTCAAAGAGTGAGAATGGTGAAAAAGAAAAAGAAAAGCAGAGTAAGGGAAGAAAAGAAAAGGTTGAAGGTGCATTTGTTATAAATAAACGATAATAAAGGTGCATATATACTCTTTGTTATTGTGTCAAGTGTGCTTAATGAAATGGGCCATACTAAAGTAAATCATCAAGAATGGGATGATGAAAAAAAAAAAAGAAAAAGAGAGAAACAATGCCCATGAGTTGATGGGAATGTGTTGAAAAGGCGCTTAAGGATGCTAGTGGCTATTATTGGCTAATCCAATATTTACTAGTTCCATAGCTTCCATTACAACCCATTAAAGTCCTACGTGATCTTACATTGCATTTCTTTATATTAGTGAAGTAATAAACTAAGGGCAAGCTTATGGGTCACGACATGATGCATGTGAATTCTTTTGGGAGAGAGAGTGAAAGTGTGTGTACATGCCCCTGCTTGAATGATTGTGTGTCACATGAGCAAAAAGGGGAAGATTCTCTTGAGTTGTGAGGGCACATGCTTGATGAAAGATTGATTTTCGTGTCGGATATCTTGATTAGCTGATTTGCATGAGTTTGCCGATATCGAGAGCCGATTCTTAAAGTCTAGAAAGTCTTAATGTATTGAAGGTCATTGCATTGTTAAGACCATGCATGTTTTCTTGATGATTTGCAATATTGAATGATCGGTATGACCGTAGCTTAAATTGTAGTACCATAGTAGCGAGGTTGGGATGTAAGTTGCACGAGTTGTATGTTTGTTGTTCAAGGACGAACAAGGATTTAAGTGTGGGGTAAGTGATCTTGGGCAGATTTATATGCCCAAGTGATACTCAAAAGTATCATTTTAGCCTTGTTTATCTAGCAATGTGTATACATTTTCATGTAATTAGGAATAAAATGTGAATTTATACTAACCAACATGATTAGCATTGTTTTGCGGGTAAAATGTGATTTCGAGAAGCTAAATGACATGTTGGACGATATCGGAGTTGGACTTGGATGCGAGCAAGGAAAAGGCAGTGGACAACATGATTTAAAGGGGCTCCGCGATGGAGCCGTGTCACGCTGCCATCGTGGAGGCATTCTGCCTGGAGGGTGAAAATTCACCATATTTCCAGTGGAGGTCCGCGTTTGCTCCGTGGCACAGAGCCAGTGCTCCACGATGCACGCTGTGCCACGTTGAGCTTAAATTCCCGGACCCCCAGTTCCAGCGAGGGTCCGCGTTCATGGCGTGTCACGGAGGCAGTGCTCCGCGATGCACTCCGTGACACGTTGCTCATTATTCCGGGAAAAATTCCCACTAGTATAAATAGAACACTTAAGTGTATTTTTCAGAATTCAGACTTGGTGGAGCAAGGACGTGGGTTACAGGCAGTTGAGGGACGAAAAGTTCAGGGTTTTTTCTCTCTTTCTTTCTTCTCTAATTCAATTGTTTGTATGATTAACACTCGTTTTATGATGATTAATCCACAAATGAGTGGCTAATTCCCTTCCTTGCTGAGGTTATGAACACTTGTGATGAATTTTGATTATTGGTTATATGTTTTTTCATCTTTTTCTTCCATGTTGTTCTATTAATTCCTGTTCTTACTGCATTGGTGTGTGGCCTACATTAATGTACATCTAAAAAGTCCGATTTCACTCGAGAGAGCACGAAATTGGAAAGTTGTGAATTAATAGGATATTGTTCTTTACTTGATTTGGGAAAATTGAGTTTTGATGTGCATTCAGGATAGAAATATACCTGAAAGTCGTATTAGTCAATTTAGGAACCGGAATTGTATGGCTAGAACATGAATTGCATTTGATCATAGAAATGTAGACGGATGGTTCATGATTCTTAAGTGAGATTAAATACGAGAGTTTTAATCTCTCGGCAAATATTCTTGGCTAGCAACTGGAAGAAAAGATTAACCAATTTATGATGATAATCAGTTTCATTACATGTTCTTTAACCTCGGCATGCTCTTATTCATAGTCCAAATTCAAAGTAGATAATTGCTTGTAGTTTTAGTATAAAATTTATAAAACAAATTATTCACGTTTTGGTTACTTTGTTGTCAACATATTTAGAAGTAAAAATATAGTATACCTGAACAAATTGCACTTAACCCAAGTCTCTGTGGGATCGATACTTGGCTTACTAAAGCCACTTACTACTTGTTCGACCACTTGCACTTGCGTGTCGGTTTTATAACCCCAAAACCACCCGAACAGGTGGTGACAAACAAAAAGAGGTTTGTGGATGTGGAAATAGTGGCACTCATTGAAGAGTGCAATTCAATGGTGATGAGCAAGCTTCCCAAAAAGCTCAAAGACCCTGGGAATTTCACCCTCACAATACAAATTGGTGGAAATGAACTGATGCAGAACTTGTGTGATTTAGGGGAAAGTGTAAAACTTGATGTCCCTATCCTTATTCAATACTCTTGGTCTGAGAAAATCAAAGCCCTCTAAATTAGTGTTACAACTTATTGACCGATCAAGAGTGGCTCTAGAGAGAATCATTGAGGATGTGCTCATCAAGTTTGGTAAGTTCGTAATCCTTTCTAATTTTATTATCCTTGATTATGAAGAAGATGACAGGACATCAATCATACTAGGACGTCCATTTTTGTCCACTGGTGGAGCATTGATTGATGTCATGAAGGAAATTTTGAAAATAAGAATGAATGATGAGGAGCATACTTTCAGAGTGTATAAAGCACTCGACACACCTTCACACGATAGAGAATTATGCATGATCACTGAGGTGAAAGAGGATAAATGCGGGGTGGAGGAGTGTAAGCTGACAAACTCATTCAAATGCTCTCATTAAATGGCCCAAGGTAAAGACTGAGGAAGTTCACAAGCTGCAAAGAGAACCTAAGCTTGCGTCAGAAGAACTTGAAGGTGATCCTGGAGGGAAGGTAAAATAAATGTTGATACTATTCCCACCAGAGTTAAAAAGAGAAAAAGGTTGAGCTCGAAAAGGAAGAAGAGATTGAGGACATCCTGATGGGTTATAAGTCACATTGTGCCAGGATGTTAAATCACGCATTTCTTGGGTGGAAACCCAAGTTGTACCATGTTATACCCCGTAGAATTCCCGGCACTTAGACGACCTACTCGCATGTTGGTTAAGCATATTTGAAAGCCATACGTGCTAGGGAAAGGCCCGGGAAAAGATCGGACGAGAAACCTGTCGAACCATCGCAGGAGGAGCCGAGGCAGAGCCCCTCCGCGATGGCAGCGTGTCACGGAGGGGAGGCCTCCGCGATGGCTCCGTGCCACGTTGCCCTTGTCCAGGCCCAAGTATATAAAGCCCCCACTTCGGGTTAAAAATCATTTCACACTTAACAGATTTCCAGAAAACGCAGTGAAGCCGAGAAAAACGTAGGAAAATTAAATATTTTCATCCGATTACGCTGCCAAACGCTGCCCAAACCCAAATTAATCCTAGATACCAAGGTATTTAGCAGCAGAGAGCATTTCTACGGAATTAGTTTCACGAAATACGGCCGACGAATTGGCGAGCCGCCGAACTAAAGTAAGTAGAATTGCTCTAAATTAATGTCTATGTGTTCCTAGTTGAGAAGTAAATATTTCTCCCTTCTGGGCCGCTGGAAAATAGCGAGTTTTTGACCGTCTTTCGATAAGCCTAAGTTTAGGCTATAAATTAAATTGAAAGTAACGTTGCTCTTTACAATAACGTTGTATTTAGTATTGATTGACGTATTTATGAATGCAGTTGGGAGAAAATAGTTGAAGTACCAGCCGAGCCTCGTCCGACGGACGAATATTCAAAGATAAGGTATGTAAAGTTAAGTTTCCTCGGCAAGTTGAGTAACCTCGAAGCAGTATAGTAATTTACAGACCAGTTGCATGTTTAGAAATCGGTTATCGTGTTATTTTGAATATTGGTGCAATATGAGCAGTTTTGGGCCGTAACGTGTACGATACCTATCCGTATGATATAGATTCGAATATAAATGGGTAAGATTGCTCAGTATATTCAGTATGTGATATAATATGCCCTGCCAAGATATTGTTGTGTTTAGCTGAAACCTCGCAAGATAGTACAGCATCAGTAAAGCATTCCAGATATAGAATAGTAATTGTATATGGTTTAGAGAGCATGTTAGAAATAGGAAATCATGTTAATACAGAAACCTAGTGAACAGCATAGCTTTCAGCAGAAACACCCGCTTGTATAGCCTTTGCCCCAGTACAGTTAGACAGGGAACTATATTCATATTTATACTTCCCTGTCACAGCATGTATCAGACATCTACAGATTGCTATTTTTAGCCCAGTACATGATTTATATAATACCTTACGCCTATTAGTTTTGGCTTATGAGATATACAGACAGCATGACTAGTTGAGACCGTTGTATTGATTGGGGTTGGATTACCTAGCATCCCTGACCGCCCAGGGTTAATAGCTGTATCGACTCGTCCGCCAGAGGACGAGGATACGTCACTCTACGGAGTGATATGCCGTCCCGCAAGGGGACGAAGATGGGATGCCAGTTTCCCCATATTGTGCCTTGGTCGGCCCTTATACACCCCCGTCGAGCGGGTACACCCGGGGTGTTGATTTAGAGTCCTTCGGACTCAGGTACAGTTATAGTCAGGGGCTCAGTGAGCCCAAGTGCATACCCAGGGACCGGCAGGATGCTTACAGCCACTATAGGAGATGGGATGACCGGGGTAGGGGCATAGATTCTGTGTTGATTGTACCTCCCGGCTTATGGGGGCCGGGTAAGGTTTGTATGTGCTGTGTTATGTTATGTATACTATGCCATGTTATATTAGACGCGAGTGGGATGGTAGTTGAATGATACGCTTCCAGGTATGATTCCTACTTCCTTCGGTATCAGTAAGAACAGGTGCGATCTACACCATCAGACAGTAAGTTATTCCTCCTACTTCAGCTTCATCAGTCATATTATTGCTTTCAGATGTTATTTTCAGTTATAGTGTTTCAGTTGCTTTACATACTTAGTACCAGTGGTACTGACGCCCAGTGGGGCGCTACATTACTTGCCTGCAGGTACTCCTAGACGAGCAAGTGATTCTACGTGACTCCCTGTCAGCGGTTGAGTATTCAGCTCCAGTCATCCGGAGGCTGAATTTCTGAGGTGTAGTTCAGTTTCTTTTGTTGTATATAGCATGGGTAGGTCGGGGCCCTGTCCCGATCAGTTCTATTACTATTCCTAGAGGCTTGCATTCTGTATGAAATCCCCGTGGTCAGATGAGCCGGTCGTGTGGGGCCGTGCAGTTGTATAGTTGTCTTTACTCTTTCTTACTTCTGTGATGGTCGTGTGAGGCCATAGTTGTCAGTAGTGGTGACCTTGCCGGTCACGTAGCTTCTTTTTGTGCTTTTTGATTAAGCAGCAGATAACTAGACAGCATGGTGGCCTTGTCGGCCCGTATAGGTTTCCCTGAGTTACTATATTTCTGGTTAGCTGCCAAGACAGGTACAGAAGGCTATAGGCCAATGGGCCGGGGGCTGTATTTACAGCCGTTATATAGCCCTTTGTTTCCAGAAATGTGAGTTAGCGCCAGACAGGCGCCAGACGCGCCCAGGCTTAACAATCCAGCAGGTCAGGTCCTAGTAGGGCACCAGGTGCCAGTCATACCCCCCAAGGCGGGGTGTGACAAACTTGGTATCAGAGCAGGTCGTATCCCAGGGAGTCTGCAAGCCGTGCTAAGTAGAGTCCTGTCCATGGATGTGTTGTGCACCACATACTATGGGTAGGAGGCTGCAAGGCATGATAGGATGGTTGTCTTTTATTCTGATTCAGTCGTGCTATAGAGCGGTACAGTATAGGGTTGAATTCCTAAAAATCTTATCATATTCTTTGGCTACAGATAATGTCAGACCAGCGCCATCCCGTCACAGGTCGGAGCTTAGACATTGCAGCAGGGGAAGGCACCAACAGGATGCCTCCCCCTCATTTGGAGACAGCCCGACCAGAGGGCCCTACAGAGGCTTCATCTCAGCCTCCTCAGTAGTCTCCACCACGTCAGGAGCCGTTTGGAGCGACAGTATCTTCAGCAGTCCCTATACTGATGCCTTCCGATCAGGAAGTTAGGAGTGCTGTAGTTATGATAGCACAGGTGATGGCTGCTCAGCGGCAGCAAATGCCATCCACTGTTGCAGAAGCGTCAGGAGGGCCCGGTAGTTCGAGGGTCCGAGAGTTCTTAGCCTTGAATCCCCCACAGTTTACAGGCACGGACCGCACCGAGGACCCCCAGGATTTTCTGGATCAGATGCAGAGAATCTTCAGGGTTATGCATGCTACACCTACTGAGTCAGTTGAATTGGCCGCATTTCGGTTGCGAGATATTGCGGTGTTATGGTATGAAAGCTGGGAGAGGTCCCGAGGGAGAGATGTTCCCCCTCCTACCTGGTCCAGCTTTTCAGGAGCCTTTCTGGATCACTATTTGCCGCGGGAAATCCGACAGGCCCGGGTAGACCAGTTCCTACATCTGGAACAGGGGGCCATGAGTGTTCGGGAATATTCCTTGCGGTTTGATTCTTTGGCTCGATATGCACCAGCTTTTGTTGATACCATGGCATCCAGAGTGCACCGGTTTATTATGGGGTTGAACCCAGAGTATGTCGAGACTTGTATCACGGCCACACTGCGAGAAGATATGGATATTTCCCGAATCCAGGCTTTTGCCCAGAATATTGAGGGCATCAGACAGCGACATCGGGGAATCAGAAGGGTTAATCAGGAGCAGCGTCGCCGGGATAGACCAGCTGAGTTACAAAGAGAGGCCCGGGGAGGACCCAGGCCACGATTGTCAGACAGGCTGCCCAGGCCCCCGCCTCCACCACAGTCACAGGGAGGTAGATTCAGCCGCAGGGGGCAGTCAGAGGCTGGTAGAGGTTCGCAGACGGCAGACTCACCGTCACAGAGGAGGGCGGAGCAGAGTAGGTATACCCTACCACTTTGTCCTATATGCAGTCGACGCCATTCTGGAGCATGCAGGTATGGTTCCACCACATGTTATATTTGTGGCCAAGAAGGCCATTTGATGAGAGATTGCCCAGCCAGAGGTCGTGAGGACCGGGACAGACAGGATAGGGCATCAACAGGATCACGAGCTACAGCATCCTCGACTGGGCGCAGGCCCCCAGTTTCAGTAGGCAGGGGTCGGGGCAGATCAGGGACCTCTAGTACAGGTGCGGGTCCAAGCCGCACATATGCCTTACCAGGGAGGCAAGATTCAGAGGCATCGCCTGATGTTGTGACAGGTATGCTAACTATCTGCTCACACCCTGCTTATGTGCTAATTGATCCAGGGTCTACTTTGTCCTATATTACTCCATTTGTGGCACGGAAGTTTAGTATTGTACCAGAATCATTACAGCAGCCCTTCTTAGTATCTACGCCCGTCGGTGACTCTATCACAGCTAGCCGAATTTACCGCGGGTGTACAGTAGAGGTTGCTGATCGTCAGACCACAGTAGATCTGGTCGAGTTAGAGATGATACATTTCGATGCCATAATGGGTATGGATTGGTTAGTGCCATGTTTTGCTAATGTTGAATGTTGGACCAAAACGGTCCGATTCCACTTCCCGGGGGAGGCAGTACGGGAGTGGAAGGGCAGCACCGCGACGCCAAAAGGTAGGTTTATTTCCTACCTTCGGGCGAGAAAGTTGATATCTAAGGGGTGCATTTACCATCTTGTCAGAGTTCAGGATGTCCAAGCAGAATTTCCGACACTCCAGTCTGTCCCAGTGGTAAATGAATTCCCAGATGTATTTCCCGATGAGTTACCTGGTATTCCCCCAAAAAGGGAAATAGACTTTGCTATTGACTTGCTACCAGGCACTCAGCCAATATCAATACCTCCTTATCGTATGGCTCCTGCAGAACTCAGAGAATTGAAGGAGCAGTTGAAAGACTTGTTAGATAAAGGTTTTATCAGGCCGAGTACTTCCCCGTGGGGTGCGCCAGTCTTGTTCGTGAGAAAGAAAGATGGCTCGCTCCGGATGTGTATATATTATCGGCAGCTCAATAAAGTTACAGTAAAGAACAAGTATCCGCTTCCCAGGATTGATGACTTATTTGATTAGTTACAGGGAGCCAGATACTTTTCTAAGATTGACTTGCGGTCCGGATATCACCAGGTCCGAGTACGTGAGAGAGATATCCCTAAGACAGCATTCAGGACCCGATATGGACATTTTGAATTTCTGGTTATGTCCTTCGGACTAACAAATGCCCCAGCAGTTTTTATGGACCTGATGAACAGTATTTTCAGACCCTTCCTGGACTTGTTCGTGATAGTATTCATTGATGATATTCTGGTGTATTCTCGCTCCGAAGCAGATCACCGGACTCATTTGCGGACAGTGCTCCAGATTCTCAGGGACCGCCAGTTGTACGCAAAATTTTCTAAGTGCGAATTCTGGCTTAACTCAGTAGCCTTTTTGGGGCATATAGTCTCAGACGCTGGTATACAGGTAGACAAGCAGAAGATAGAAGCAGTTAAGTCATGGCCCAGGCCTACCACCCCGACTGAAGTTCGTAGCTTTCTGGTGTTGGCAGGATACTATCGGAGGTTCGTTGAGGGATTCTCAACCATTGCAGCACCTTTAACTAAATTGACACAAAAAGCAACCAAGTTTCAGTGGACGGAGGCATGTGAGCAGAGTTTCCAGGAACTGAAAGACAGGTTAACCTCCGCCCCAGTACTAGCACTGCCGGAGGGCACAGAAGGGTATTCAGTTTATTGCGACGCATCAGGTGTCGGGCTGGGCTGTGTGTTGATGCAGTATGGTAGAGTAATTGCATATGCTTCCAGACAGCTGAGGAAACACGAAAAGAATTACCCTACCCATGACCTAGAATTGGCCGCAGTAATTCATGCCTTGAAGATGTGGAGGCATTATCTGTACGGAGTTCATGTTGATATTTACACAGATCATAAGAGCCTACAGTACATTTTCACTCAGAGGGAGTTGAATCTGCGGCAACGCCGCTGGTTGGAGTTGTTAAAAGACTATGATGTGAATATTCTATACCACCCCCGAAAAGCTAATGTTGTAGCAGATTCCCTGAGCCGTAAGTCAATGGGGAGTTTAGCGTATTTGCGACCTGAGAAGCAGAAGTTAGCCAAAGAAATCCATCGGTTAGCTGGCCTAGCCGTTCGAGTAATGGAAACAGAAAATAATGGGGCCGTAATTCAGAATTCTGCAGTGTCATCATTGGTTGCAGAGGTAAAAGAACGACAGTACGAGGATCCCAATTTAGTCCAGCTCAGAGATAGAATTCAGAAAGGTAAGGAGCCAGATTTTCAGATAACCGAGGATGATGTGCTACATTGTAAGGGCCGCCTTTGTGTTCCGAATGTCTCAGGACTTCGTGGGCAGATCATGCACGAGGTACACTACGCTCGCTATTCCCTTCATCCAGGGGCGACAAAAATGTACCACGATATCAGAGACATCTATTGGTGGCCAGGTATGAAAGCTGAGATAGCTGAATTTGTGTCTAGGTGTTCTAATTGTCAGCAGGTAAAAGCCGAGCACCAGAAACCGGGCGGTTTGACGCAAGGAATAACGGTACCTATGTGGAAATGGGAAGCAATAAACATGGATTTTGTATCAGGGTTACCCCGTACTAGACGCAGAAATGATTCCATTTGGGTAATAGTTGATAGGCTGACAAAATCAGCTCATTTCCTGCCAGTGAGGGCTACCTTCTCAGCTGAGGATTATGCCGAATTATATATCAGAGAAATAGTTAGGTTACATGGAGTGCCGGCATCTATCATTTCAGACAGAGGGGCACAGTTTACAGCTAGGTTCTGGCAGTCATTTCAGAAAGGTCTGGGGACGCAGATTAATTTGAGCACAGCATTCCATCCTCAGACAGACGGGCAAGCTGAACATACAATTCAGACGCTCGAAGATATGCTACGAGCGTGCGTGTTAGATTTTGGGGGTAGCTGGGATGAACATCTTTCGTTAATCGAATTTTCTTATAATAACAGCTACCATTCAGCTATCCAGATGGCGCCTTTCGAGGCATTATACGGGCGAAAGTGTAGATCGCCGGTGGGCTAGTTTGAGGTAGGAGAATCAGCATTAGTTGGCCCAGATATCGTTCGGCAGTCCGAAGAAAAGATAAAGCTTATCCGGGAACGTTTACTGACCGCTCAGAGTCGTCAGAAGTCATACGCAGATAGACGGCGCAGAAATCTAGAATTTTCGGTAAACGACTGGGTATATCTGAAAGTGTCCCCGATGAAAGGGGTAATGAGGTTTGGCAAGAAAGGCAAGCTTAGCCCAAGATTCATTGGGCCGTACCAAATTCGGCGAAGAATAGGCCGCGTGGCATATGAGTTAAACTTGCCTCCAGAATTAGCATCTGTTCATCCAGTATTCCACGTTTCCATGTTAAGAAAGTTCGTAGGGGACCCTTCTACAGTAGTTCCAGTCCAGGATGTTCAGGTCACAGAGGAGTTAGCCTACGAAGAGGTTCCCATAGCTATCTTAGACAGACAGATTCGCAGGTTGAGAACTAAAGATGTTGCATCTGTCAAAGTTTTGTGGCGTAACAGAAATCGGGAAGAAATGACGTGGGAGGCTTAAGAAGACATGAAAATCAGATACCCTCACTTATTTCAGGCCTAGTCAGACGACAGGTATGTCCGTATCATTGCTTATACAGTACTTTATGATATGTATGTTGTAAATGATAAAGAGAGAAGTAATACTTAGTTGTCTAGTGGATTGTAGAACATTGTGTGCAGTGCCTGTGTTGGACTTTTCTGCATTTCAGGTTTTTGCGATAGTCCATGTTACAGGGGAAACTCTCCCAAAATTTTTCCAGAAAATAAGGTAAGCAGTCCTCTAGATAACAGTATACATTCGAGGACGAATGTTCCTAAGGGGGGGAGAATGTTATACCCCGTAGAATTCCCGGCACTTAGACGACCTACTCGCACGTTGGTTAAGCATATTTGAAAGCCATACGTGCTAGGGAAAGGCCCGGGAAAAGATCAGACGAGAAACCTGTCGAACTATCGCAGGAGGAGCCGAGGCAGAGCCCCTCCGCGATGGCAGCGTGTCACGGAGGGGAGGCCTCCGCGATGGCTCCGTGCCACGTTGCCCTTGTCCAGGCCCAAGTATATAAAGCCCCCACTTCGGGTTAAAAATCATTTCACACTTAACAGATTTCCAGAAAACGCAGTGAAGCCGAGAAAAACGTAGGAAAATTAAATATTTTCATCCGATTACGCTGCCAAACGCTGCCCAAACCCAAATTAATCCTAGATACCAAGGTATTTAGCAGCAGAGAGCATTTCTACGGAATTAGTTTCACGAAATACGGCTGACGAATCGGCGAGCTGCCGAACTAAAGTAAGTAGAATTGCTCTAAATTAATGTTTATGTGTTCCTAGTTGAGAAGTAAATATTTCTCCCTTCTGGGCCGCTGGAAAATAGCGAGTTTTTGACCGTCTTTCGATAAGCCTAAGTTTAGGCTATAAATTAAATCGAAAGTAACGTTGCTCTTTACAATAACGTTGTATTTAGTATTGATTGACGTATTTATGAATGCAGTTGGGAGAAAATAGTTGAAGTACCAGCCGAGCCTCGTCCGACGGATGAATATTCAAAGATAAGGTATGTAAAGTTAAGTTTCCTCGGCAAGTTGAGTAACCTCGAAGCAGTATAGTAATTTACAGACCAGTTGCATGTTTAGAAATCGGTTATCGTGTTATTTTGAATATTGGTGCAATATGAGCAGTTTTGGGCCGTAACGTGTACGATACCTATCCGTATGATATAGATTCGAATATAAATGGGTAAGATTGCTCAGTATATTCAGTATGTGATATAATATGCCCTGCCAAGATATTGTTGTGTTTAGCTGAAACCTCGCAAGATAGTACAGCATCAGTAAAGCATTCCAGATATAGAATAGTAATTGTATATGGTTTAGAGAGCATGTTAGAAATAGGAAATCATGTTAATACAGAAACCTAGTGAACAGCATAGCTTTCAGCAGAAACACCCGCTTGTATAGCCTTTGCCCCAGTACAGTTAGACAGGGAACTATATTCATATTTATACTTCCCTGTCACAGCATGTATCAGACATCTACAGATTACTATTTTTAGCCCAGTACATGATTTATATAATACCTTACGCCTATTAGTTTTGGCTTATGAGATATACAGACAGCATGACTAGTTGAGACCGTTGTATTGATTGGGGTTGGATTACCTAGCATCCCTGACCGCCCAGGGTTAATAGCTGTATCGACTCGTCCGCCAGAGGACGAGGATACGTCACTCTACGGAGTGATATGCCATCCCGCAAGGGGACGAAGATGGGATGCCAGTTTCCCCATATTGTGCCTTGGTCGGCCCTTATACACCCCCGTCGAGCGGGTACGCCCGGGGTGTTGATTTAGAGTCCTTCGGACTCAGGTACAGTTATAGTCAGGGGCTCAGTGAGCCCAAGTGCATACCCAGGGACCGGCAGGATGCTTACAGCCACTATAGGAGATGGGATGACCGGGGTAGGGGCATAGATTCTGTGTTGATTGTACCTCCCGGCTTATGGGGGCCGGGTAAGGTTTGTATGTGCTGTGTTATGTTATGTATACTATGCCATGTTATATTAGACGCGAGTGGGATGGTAGTAAAATGATACGCTTCCAGGTATGATTCCTACTTCCTTCGGTATCAGTAAGAACAGGTGCGATCTACATCATCAGACAGTAAGTTATTCCTCCTACTTCAGCTTCATCAGTCATATTATTGCTTTCAGATGTTATTTTCAGTTATAGTGTTTCAGTTGCTTTACATACTCAGTACCAGTGGTACTGACGCCCAGTGGGGCGCTGCATTACTTGCCTGCAGGTACTCCTAGACGAGCAGGTGATTCTACGTGACTCCCTGTCAGCGGTTGAGTATTCAGCTCCAGTCATCCGGAGGCTGAATTTCTGAGGTGTAGTTCAGTTTCTTTTGTTGTATATAGCATGGGTAGGTCGGGGCCCTGTCCCGATCAGTTCTATTACTATTCCTAGAGGCTTGCATTCTGTATGAAATCCCTGTGGTCAGATGAGCCGGTCGTGTGGGGCCGTGCAGTTGTATAGTTGTCTTTACTCTTTCTTACTTCTGTGATGGTCGTGTGAGGCCATAGTTGTCAGTAGTGGTGACCTTGCCGGTCACGTAGCTTCTTTTTGTGCTTTTTGATTAAGCAGCAGATAACTAGACAGCATGGTGGCCTTGTCGGCCCGTATAGGTTTCCCTGAGTTACTATATTTCTGGTTAGCTGCCAAGACAGGTACAGAAGGCTATAGGCCAATGGGCCGGGGGCTGTATTTACAGCCGTTATATAGCCCTTTGTTTCCAGAAATGTGAGTTAGCGCCAGCCAGGCGCCAGACGCGCCCAGGCTTAACAATCCAGCAGGTCAGGTCCTAGTAGGGCACCAGGTGCCAGTCATACCCCCCAAGGCGGGGTGTGACATACCAGAGGTATAATTCTTTTTTATTTTTGTTTGTATAGTGTCACCCTTTGTTTTTTTTGCTTGTTTAATTCAGATTGAAGGGAAGTCTGAGTGTATAAAAGTGAAGCTAAGGAGCATGGTGAAGCATGAGTGTGGGGTCGCTGACCCTTGTGATGAAAATTGGAGTGTAACATGCTGCTAGCTAGGCCTAGAGGCCTCAGAGAGTATACCTGATCCTTATTTTATGTTTGATAAATACTTTGGGACATAGCATGATCTCGAGTGTGGGGTGGGAATATTCCAAATTTTAATGAGAGTGAAGTATGTGATGTGTTTGAATTTGTCTTATTTGAAATTTTAAGTAGAGAACACTTCACCCACCCCTTTATTTTTTTCGGTTCTTTTCTGAGGAGGGGCCCTTTGAACCGAGAATAATTTTTAATTTTTGTGAAAATTTTTGTTTTCTGTCATAGCTAGAAAATTTTTCTTATGATGGATGGATAAGGACCGTATTGAGGGAAAATCAGTCTTTAGAAATTTTAGAACTCTTTACTGATTGAATGTTAGGTGCTCTTGTTAGGTGCTATACATGTCTGAATGATGCAAGTTGGTTTTAAATTTAAAAGCTTGTTGTGAAAATTGAATGACTTCTTTTAAGATACCTAGGCTCATGATTTTGACTCGTATGATGTGTACTTAAATTTGAACTCATGTTGATAGCTTAATTGATAGTCTATATGGATCCTTCTTGAGTTGAACACGTGTCATGAGTATGAGATTGTTGTGATATTCCATGTTGTCATATTGATGTCTAAGACTTGCCTAGTATGTCTATAAACCGAAGTGAAGAATGTTAAATTTTGAAACTGATATAGGCATTTCTTCTGATTAAATATGTTTTTACCTTTTGGTTTTTCTTCCCACAATGAATGATACTAGTTAGCCTCATTGAGCCTTTAACCTATTCTTTGGTAGCCACATATGAAGCTTAATCCTTTTTTTTCAATGGACCTTTAATTTAGTCCAAAACTCCTAAGCGCTTAAATTAAAAAAATGCATAAAGGGTTACAAGGAGTAATAATAAATAAAGGATATAGTTGCATTTGGGAATATGAAGGGAAGACTAAGGGTGCAATTGTGTAAAAATCCATATATTTATGGTAGGGAGTAGAGAAAGAATAAAAAAATTGAATTTTTTTTATAATTGAATACTCCCTAGTGTATGTGAACATGCTTAATGAAATGGAAAAACAAAGAAAGTTTATGGATGAAAAAACAAGAAAAGAAGTAGTTGATTGAAGAAAGTGCTAATGAGAAGTGGTGATGTATTAAAGCGCTTAGGGAAGATAGTCACTATTACTGGCCAGAATAGTTTCTACCCATCTCTTAGCCTATATTACAACCCCGAAAGTCCTACTTGATCTTACATTTTGATGTTCTTATATTAGTTGAGTAATACACTAACGGAAAACTTATGATTTATCATATGTGGCATGTGAAATTCTTTGTGAGAGTGAACGTGATTTTATTCATATACTCAAACGTATTATAACTTGTATATTTATGAGTGACTATGGGTAACTCTCTTGTTGTGAGGGCACATGGTTGATAAAAGATACATGACGTATTTGATTTTGTTGGTTGAGTGACTTGCATGATTTTGCTAATGTCATAAAGTCAGTTCTTGAGGCTAGGAGGTTTTGAAGTAGTTGTTTAAAAGCTTAATTGTGTGAATAAAACATGCTTGATAAGGACTTGTTGTCTATGTTAGTCGTTGTAGCCTTAGCTTAAGTGATCTTGCTTCAATTGGTGACCTTAAATGCTTCCCTTGTAGCAGGAGATGTAAAAAATTGTTTGAGGACAAACAAGGCTTTAAGTGTGGGGTGGTGATCTTGGGCGCATTTATACGTCCAAGTGCCATTTATGCCCATATTTTAGCTTAGTTTGTGATTAAATATATTTTGATTAAAAGTTTGTCCATGGACTAACATGTATGATTAGGCCTCTTTATAGGTGAAAATTGCTAAAGAATGGAGTTTAATGTGAAGATGAATGTTAAAGGTCGTAACACAAAGCAAAGAGGTCAACTTGGAGTGAAATGATGTCTTAAACAGTGAGTATGCATTGGCCGTGCCACGGAGGGTGTTGGCGCGACAAAGGTCGTGCCACGCCGAGGAGCAACGCATGTCAACGCCCAAAATAATGAAGGACCGCGTCAAGGGCGTGTCACATTGCCTGTACGGTGCAATCAAGGGCATGTCACATTGCTCACCTTGCCGCAGTCAAAGGCGTGCCACGATGTATAATTGGCGCGTTGGTGGCCATGTCATGGCAGGCTACCTTGCATCAATAATTGCTTATCCAGTGAGGCTGCGCATAAAAAACGTGTCATGCTGCTACATTGCCGCACTGGGCAGCTTGGCACGTTCGGTGCAAACCTCGACCAAATTTCTCCAACTATAAATAGGATACTTAGCCTTTCATTCTAAATCATCATATAATACACGACGAATAGCACGACTTGGAGGAAAGAGGAGCGTACAAGAGGCTTCATTTCTAGGGCTCTTCTATTTTCTTTTTCATTCATTATTTTTACATGAACCATTACACTTTATAAGTTCTTGTAAGATTATGAGTGGGTAAGAACCCTCATTCTAGTGTTGAGGCCACAAGACAAGATTATTTAGCATATTTTTATTTTGGTTTGAGTTATTTATCATGTTTGGTTGTTCTTACATTCTTGTTTTACTATTTTAATCATTCGCGACCATTTAAATAAACCCTTAATTCTTGTGCAAATACGAAAGGAGAAACGCTAGAATAGAACGAAGAATGTGAGGGGTGCATTCTTGTCTTTAACAGAGATTAGAGATAGGTTTCACGGTTAAGATAGAGATATACCTAATACGCCTCACTTGGTTAAAAAACGGGATGATATATATGAATGTGCTTGAATTGGGTTATCACATGATCACTCGACGATGTAGTTGTGAGGTCAATTTGACTAGAGAATTAGAGGCTCGAAAGACCATGATTATGTTTTTAACCCCGTAAATCAACAACCAAGATAAATAACTTGACCAATATGGAAATATTGTTATATATGAATGTTGTTCCTTGACCTTGAAATTCTCTTCGATATTGTTTTTATACCTCATTTCATTACGTCATTGCCTTGTTGTTAATTTTAGAATTATAAAACAATCAACTCATTCTTGGCTACAGTCACACTTGTTAAATTTCATAGTATTACTAGAATTGGAAAATCGCTAAGTCACAAGTCCTTGTGAGTTCGATATTCGGCTCGCAAAGCCAATATATTTACTTGCACAACCACGTACACTTGCGTGTGCGTTTGAATGCGATAGTATCATAGAGGATTGAGCAGTGTTTTAATTGTAGAAATGAACCAGTCCTTACAATATCTTGTCAATATATTATATATACCATGTGGATATCATGGATAACTGATGAGTGTTTTTTTGAAGAAATGAACCAGTCCTTTATATTACCCTGTCAATATATGTTATATACCATATGATCATAATAGAGGAATTGGTAGATTTTTTTAAGAAAATGATTCTGGTATCTATTATATTGTGTTAGTATATGATATATATATATAAGGTTAATATCATAGAGGATTGAGTGTTTTTCTAGAAGGAATGAATGACCAGTCTTCTGTGATACCATGACATTATCTAGTATATACCTTATAAGTATCATAGAAGATTGAGTAGTATTTTATGATGGATCGGAATGAACTAGTCTTCTATGATATTCAATCAGTATACTACAATATTATACTTTAACTACGACAAATTGGTATACTAGAATAATATTTTTTTGATAATTGATACAGAAAAAATAAAAATATGTAGTATATCAATTATCTTTTTTATTGATATAAAAAATAAAAAAATAAAAGAAATAAGCTAAAATTGAGGATAAAATCAGGTTATGGTGAAAAAATAAATAATATGATTTGAAAAAATACAAAAAAAATGAGAAAAAAGAAAAGGAGAAAAAAGAGCTAAAAAAGTGCAGAAGAGATATTATGGAGAAAAAAATTATAATAAATGAAATTAGAAAAGGTTAAAATAAAGAAAATGAAAAAAAGAAAGAAAAATAGAAAAAATAAAAAAATACATAAATAAAGGAAGAAACTAGGGATTTCAGATATTCTGAAATTCACAGAGATGAAAAGAGTTCTGAAGGTTTTGAGTTATGGATCTTGGTAAAGGAGAAGGTGTCTATTCAACTGGTTCAATTTGAAGGCGAATGGAGGTTATCAACTAACTACAGTGATTTTCGATCAGCAAAGATAAGGCAACAAATAGTAGTGAATCGGTGGTTCACGACTCCTCACAGGGGGGTGTCACGATCCAAGTGGCCGTGATTGGCACCCACACTAACCCCCTCCCCCGGTGGGCGAACCAACGAGTCCCAACTAATTATCCAATCCCAACAGCAAATACGAGTAAATCACATCGTAACAATACATACAAAAATCGTAATTAAGTTAAAAGAATATAGTCGTCAAAGTTGTCTAATACATCCCCAGAACCTGAAAGTCATTGTACATGAGGACCTCTACCTAACATTGTCTAAAAGTAGTAACTCAAGAAAATCACAGAAAAGTCAATGTTAGACCAAAAGAAATCTCTTGCGGTGGAATTGAAGCAACCTATCCTGATCCGCTCACCTCTAATTAGCTTTTCTGCTTTCTCTAAAGATGGGGTCATGATGAAGTTTTTGGATCGAGGTCTGCACTTAAAAAGAAGCACATGAGTAGCATCCGTACAAAATGAAGTACTGGTTGACATCATCGGCCGACCTTAAATAATAACACATATAAGATGAAACCACAATATGCAATTATCCCGGAACACAAATTTAATAAATAATACCCATTCAAGAAATTAATTTGTGTAGGGCGTTGGCCGGCCTACTCACTCGATTGGGCCTCGCTGCAGTGGTCACTTAACCGCCTCCATGGCCTCTTTGCGGCGGTATAGGTACTACTGCAGCGATACTACCTTGGCAGTAGCTCGACTTAGCTGTACACCTACAGTTCCCTTGCTAGTTCTTTTTTCAACATTCTACTCATAAAAACCATATGAGTTACTCAATACGCCAGTATCACAATCAACCTATCATAACTACATGGGTTATACAATGGAATACTCACAGTAGATTCCACAACTCATCACAATTTTTCACGGGACTTTATAATGGATATAAAATCATCATAAACACGTCAACGTTGCTAACACATAGAATACATAGCAAGAAATTTAGTTTATTCAGGTTCTCACACTTTCGAACCAGTCTTATTTCTTTACACTCAATCAAATAATGTAACAAATGGTGATATGATGGGCACACACCTCTATCACATCACCATAAACACTCCAAAACTGATCATCAATTCACACACATGCCAGAGAGTCTTATTTCTGCCCTTTTAGTCATGACCTACAAGGGACTCTAGAAATCCATGTACTATACCGGCATAGTACCCGCTCTCACTCATCTGCTTGTCCAGATACTCCCCTCAGACACGAGCCACTCAGCCATTACCTCCTGCCGGATGCTCTCTTCAGGCACGAGCCACTCATTTTAGGACAAAACACACTATCCACTTTTATTCCAATACCTTGGTGGTTTACTACTCAATCAATTTATTTGATATTTGGGAGGCCTGATCTTACATTTTCATGACCCGAACGGAGGCCCGAATCGTACACACGGGACAAGGGACCCCGAGAGACCCCAAGTCTACCCATGGAACAAGCATACATATAACTCAATCAATAAACTGAAGAATCAACAATATAAACTTAGTGGAAGTCTAAATCAACATAACATCAGAATAAGCACCTGAAGCTGAATACATACATAAGTCTGAAAAGCCTCTAATCTGGACGAGTTGATGGGACAAGACCCCAACTAACTCAACAATACTGAAGCTAGAGATACATAAGGGAAACTGAAAGTCTAGCCCTCAAAGAATGAGGATTCACCAACCGAGAAGGTACTAACTCTGACAACTGACTACAAGTGGGGCTGAGCGTGGGAGCTGGGTCCTGTATCATGAAATGATATAGCATAGAGTATGCGGGTCAGTACGTAGAATGACCGAGTGTTCAAGGTAAGTAAAACCGCTTAAATAAAGTAAATCATTTCAAGCATTTCATAACATATCATAAACTTTCAAATCTGAGAGGAGTCCTTGCATGCATTCTTTCTGAAATCATAATCTTTTCATAACATGACAATACATAACTTCATATCATCTTAACTGACTCGAATGACTCAAAGCTAAAATATGACATTCATAAGAAAAGCTGAACAATGAGTCAAACCTTGATTTTAGAACATGCATGTTTAAAATAACAACCATGAGTAATGGATATGCAAATCTGAATCATATAGACAATGGGAGACTCGTCACTTAATCGACATACCACGATAGAGCTTACATGGTCTCGACTATTACACTCAAGTGGGCAGAGCCATCCAAAACCTTGCCAGGCTAAGGACACTACCATGATATCGATGTCAAGCTCATGGGACATTCGTCCAGGGATAGCTCACAAGGGAGGTCCCAATGATATAATAGTATCAACCTACGTTGGCGCGTGGTTCTGGGGCATAGGGTGATCGACCCTTAACCCGCTCGGTGCTAGACTCTTCTCCCAAAACATGCAATGCTCTACATCGTATATAACAAAGCTCAATATCGTCTATTAACGAAGCTCAAGATGAAATCATGCAGAAACTCAACATCGTATGAAAACGAAGCTCAACATTGTCTATTGACAAAGCTCAGTAATGAAATCATGCATAGACTCGACATAGTATGAAAATGAAGCTCAATAATAACATACATCTCAATTGTGAATTCATGCATATGAGAAGCTTTATTTTGAAACATACCACAAGCTCAAAGATAAGCCGGAGCCTTTACTCCAAAAACCATGTGGTAAGCTTACTTTAGAGATACTACATCATTATACTCGATATAAGGGCTTTACCCAAAACTTTATCATGCTTGGATCTACTCAATTCATTTTAAAAATAATATCATAATCATGGGTAGCTTTAGAAACTTGCTTTTCATCATCAAATCTCATGGTAATCATACATTCATCATCATACTCTTCTTTCATGAACTTCTCATCCATGGGCCTTTAATTTCATAAAACTAGAAAACACAATTTTGATTGAAAATAATTTAAAATCTGTCCATGCTTCACAATTTATCAATAGAAACATAATCTAATCATACCCATGTATAAAAATTGAAGAATTATGCAATTGGGTGAAAACCCCAAAACTTGATCATAGGAATTTCTCATATTTAGATAAAAATTGGGCATGGGTGTGGAAGAAGACACCCGCTCATAACCCTACATACTTGGGAGAAGTTGAATTCTACAATCTTCTAGATTGCCCAAGAGAAATTGATGAAGAACACCTTGAAATCACCTAGATCACCCTTCTATCACCTTCCCAAACCTTTGCATGCATGAATGAGTCATAGCCTAGTCTTTACCCTCTTAAATCACCCTTTCTGATGTTAAAACGACGTAGTCTAGGCCCCTAGGACTTAGGAATTACAGAAAAGCCCTTAGTAAAATCATAGAATTTGGCTGACTGCCAGTCCCCACGAGGGACTGGATGATTCGTGGCCAGGGCTAACGACTCGTAGCCTGGAGTCGTGAAGTCTACTGCCCAATTTCACTTAGGGGACCCCACAAGGGACCCACGAATCGTGGTGACTGACCACGACTCGTGGTCACCACTCGTGATCCCCACTGCCCAAACCATTCAATCCATGCCACGGATGACCTCATGAGTCGTGAGGTCTGACCACGACTCGTAGTCATGCTCATGGCCTCACCCAAATCCTTGCCAAGCCCTGCTTGACCATGAGTCACTTCACGACTCATGGTCACTCCTCACGAGTCACTTCACAGATTGTTCTGTGATCTGGTGAGAAATTTCAGTTTTCCTCCGATTTGACTCCCGGGTCTGATCCTCGGGTTTCTAGGGTATAACATACATCCCTCAACTTGAATATTCAAACTATTCATGGATCACTTTCAGACAATACAAAGAACATGAACAACCTCATCAACATCCAATTCCATAAGTAATGACATCATATGAGAATCATTTAAAGATGGAATTCAACAAGGGAATTATTACGACAAGTAATGTCAAGAGACCAATACACACATTATTATTTCACAAAGTATATGCCGTTATACAAAGTCTAACTCCTTCAAAACTATAACCTACCTCTATTGAAGGATTAGAAAAATAATTACTCTACTGGGGCCTTGCTTTTCCTCAACGCCTTAGATCGTTCGAAATTTACAATAATAAATTCAGAGTATTCTATCATTTACTCTTCAAATAAGGGTCTAGGACATTTAAGCCCCCCAATTCTACCCGTAACATGGTCTTCCTCACTATCCAATAAGGAATTCATTCCATTCTATTAACATAATACTCTCTCTTAACCTGGGTCATGGAGTTTGCACTCCCTTCTAGACCTAGGAATCAATAACTTCTAGTCCTCATTAAGCAGCCCTAGCTTCACCATTCTAGGGTTATTCAACTAGAATTTCCACCATTAGAGGTCTCCCTTTCGATTCTACGGGGTTAGGGAGGCCAAAGTAGAGAGAATTGACCGAAGTTCTTACCTTGGGGAAATTTAATTTAATATAATATAGTGGGGAAAAGGGGGGTTGTTCGCATTAAGAGGCAGAAACTCTACGAAACCAATAAGGAAGGAAGAAAAAATTGCTCTGCTCTTGAAAAATCACTCTGATATCTCAACATATCGTGCTTTAAATAATAGGGTAAACTCCCTGAAATCCCACTTAAAACCCACTTATTAACTCCCGTTGGCCGCTGCAGCGGTCACATTTATGATGTAGTGAACCTGCTATAGCGCTCAAGATGCCTCCACAGCGAATCAGAAAGTTATTATCCTAGTCTGTTACAGTGGGCCTTTGATCGTGGTAATGATCTCGCTGCAGTGGTCCCCCGGTAACCAGTAGCTCCCATTTCCTTCACACAGACCATTCCTCATCCTCAATTTTTAAATAACAATTACCCAACACTTTCCCACTAACAACCTAGACAAAAAACAGTGTTGGGGACTTATCCCCCCTCCCTCCATAACGAAGGATGGGTCGTTACATCAGATAACTATTAAAATACCATTCGTTCCCGAATGGACTATAAATGTGAGAAAAGAGACATACCAGGTTCTATAAATAGTTGGGGGTATTTGTCCCGCATGCCAGCCTAGGTCTCCCAAGTGGCTTCATCTATAGGATGATTCTTCCATTCGACCTTCATTGTTGCTATCTCTTTCTACCTCAACTCGTGGACCTCCCTATCTAGTACAGCCACCGGCTCCTCTGCGTAAGATAGATTCTTATCAAGAAGAATTGAATCCCACTAGATTATGTAAAACCCATCCCCATGGTATTTCTTCAACATGGAGACATGCAATGTTGGATGTATTCTTGAAAGTCCTGGTGGCAATCCTAACTCATAAGATACCTTCCCTACAGGCTGAAGAATCTCGAACGGCCTGATGTATCTCGAGCTAAGGTTGACCTCCTTTTCAAACCTCATCACTCCTTTCATGGGGGAGACCTTGAGCAACACTTACTCTCCCACCATGAACTCTATATCCCTCACCGTTTATCTACACATTGTTTCTGCCTGCTTTGAGCAGATACTAGTCGCTCCTGAATCACCCTAACCTTTTCTAAGGGCTCTTTAACCAAGTTAGTACCCCAAGGTCTCACCTCGAATGCATCGAACCAACCGAATGGAGATCTGCATTTCCTCCCATATAGATATTTGAATCGCGCCATGCCAATACTCAAGTGATAGTTGTTATTGTAAGCAAATTCTTCCAAAGGATAAACTTATCCCAATGACCAACAAAATCAATCACACAAGCCCGAAGCATGTATTCTAACACCAGAATTGTGCTTTCCGATTGCCCATTTGTCTGCGGGTGGAAGGTTGTTTTCAAGTCCAACCTGGTGCCTAGTTCAGCTTGCAAGGTCCTCTAGAAGTGGGAGGGGAACTGTGTACCCTATTTAAGACAATCAAAATTGGCACCATGCAACCGAATCACCTCTTTCTCATATAGTTTGGCCAGTCTCTCAGCGTTGTAAGTCACATGAATAGATAAGACTTAGTCATTCTGTCAACAATGACCTAAATGGAGTCAAACTTTTCCAACGTCTTCGACAGGCCAACCATGAAGTCCACCTCTATCCGCTCCCACTTCTACTCTAGTATTGGCATCCTCTAGAGTACTCCTCCAGGCTTCTGATGCTCATACTTCATCTGATTATAGTTCAGGCACTAGACAACATGCTCGATAATGTCCCTCTTCATTCTGCCCTACCAATAATGTCGCTTCAGGTCATGATACATTTTGGTAATCTCGGGATGGATAGAGTACCTCGATTCGTGAGCTTCTAATAGGATAGTTTTGATTAGCGCACCCACCCAGGGAACACATACATGCCCTCTTATCCTTATAGTCCTTTCGTCATTTATTGCCGCATCGCTTTATTCTCCTCGTAAAACCTGGTCCCAAATCTTACTCAGTCTTGCATTTGCAAACTACCTAGATTTCACCTCATCTAGCAGGGATGACTTGGCCTCCACATTGGCTAATAGCCCACCTGTCTCTGCCAATGTAAGTCTCACCAGACTGTTCGTTAGTGTCTGAACTTCTCTGACAATTAGGGTGATATAGAATTTTAACGTCATAGTCCTTAAGCAGTTCCATCCATTTCTGCTACCTCAGATTAAGATCTTTCTTGGAGAACACAAACTGCAAGCTGCGATGGTCTGTGAACACCTTACAACGGGCCCCATACAAGTAATGCCTCTAGATTTTTAAGGAGAAAACCACCACTCCCAACTCCAGGTCATGTGTGGGGTAGTTATTCTCATGCACCTTTAGCTGTCTCAAAACATAAGCAATGACCTTTCCCTCTTGTATTAACACAGCACCCAACCTAGATCGTGAGGCATCACAATAGACTAAAAAATATTTACCTTCTACCGGTAGTGCCAAAATAGGTGTCGTGGTTAGCAAGGTATTGAGATTTTGAAAACTCTCTTCACACTCCTTAGGCTACGGGAAAGGCACATCCTTTTGGGTCAGCCTTGTCAACACCGAGATAATGGCTGCAAATCCCTTCACAAACCGGCAGTAATAGCTGGCCAGCCCAATAAAACTCCTTACCTCTATCACTATAGTAGCCCTAGCCCAGTTTTGGACTGCCTCCACCTTTTGTGGATCCACCTTTTGTGGATCCACCTTAATCCCTTCCTTGGAGACTACACACCCTATAAAAGACACCGACTCCAGCCAAAATTCACATTTGGTGAACTTGCTGTACAGTTGTTTCTCGTTCAGCAACCCGAACACAATTCTCAGATGATTCTCATGTTCCTGTTTAGTTATGGAGTATACCAAAATATCATTGATAAAAATAATTACAAACGAATCCAGATAGGGTTTGAAGATACCATTCATGAAGCTCATGAACACTGCTGGAGCATTAGTGAGTCCGGAGGACATGACTAGAAACTCATAATGACCATACCTGGTTCGGAAAGTTGTCTTGGCAATATCCTCAGCACGAATATTCAGCTAGCCCAATCTCAAGTCAATCTTCAATAACACTGCTGCCTTCTATAACTAATCAAACAAGTCATCTATTTGGTGAAAGAGGGTATTTACTCCAAATGGTTACCTTATTCAGCCGATGGTAAACAATGCACATCCGCATGCTACCATCCTTCTTTTTCACAAACAACACCAGGGCACCCCCATAGAGAGACTGTCACGACACGAGAGTATACCCAGATCATAAATACGGGAAAAGTAGCCCCAAAAGACTCCGAGTTGACCCATGGAATGAGTGTACATCTAATTAATTTCAAGGAAAGCGGAAGACTTAACATAAAATCATGTCGGAAATGAAATCATAGCATTAGATAGAAAAGCGACACAAAATCCATACATGACAGCTGAGTACTACAAATAGTCTGAAAGCCTCTAATCATAACAGACGGGTTGATGGCACAACACCCCAACTAACCCTACAATACTGAAAACTGAAAGAAACATCAAAGGCTGAACATATGGCCCTCGAAACATGAGGACTCACCAAAAAGGGGCTGATAGCAAACTCTGAATGGACTACTGACGAGGATGAGCCTAAGAGTCTGGTCCTGTATCATGAAACGATACAGCATAGAAAGTATGCAGTCAGTACGTGAAATGTACCGAGTATGCAAGGTAAATAAAGCAAACATTCAAAATATATAAAAACTCATAAATGATCATAAGAGTAGGACAACATGCTCATAACATAAAAATCGTAATACAACAGAAGGCTCAAGATTTTCAAAACATTCGTAAACTTATCGTAACATTTACATGAGAGAAAACATTATAAAACATGAATTGAGCCAAGATTCGTAATCATAAGCATGCATAAACAATGAGGAATAGCGGGAGATTCTTATAACCGACATACCCCCATATGAGCACACATGGAGCCCGACCTGTAAACCTAGTCGGGAGGTCGTTTGTACCTTGCCAAGGGTAGAACCATGAAAGGTGTGATATCACTCATGAAAGGCCCATTAGGGAAAAAGAGGACAGTCTCAAGGGAGGCCCCAAACATGACCTATGGTGGCACGTAGTTCTGAGATTCGGGGCGTAACCTGAGCCCTGAACCTACTCGGTGTTAAATATTACTCTCAAAATATGCAACGTGCTCATAAAGTAACATACATGACATACACGAGCTAGTTAAATCATGATAATCATAAACATGCTTGAAGGTTCGTGAACTAGCCATGAAATCGGGCCCGTGAGTCGGCTAAAGTCATAAATCATGCATCATGCTTAACATGTGGGCATTGCTCGATATTTAAATATACTTGAAATACTCAATTTGATGGAAATCATGATCATAAAAATATGGGTAATTGAAAACATGCTTCTAACTTGAAAATTCACATCATACTTGTAAAACATCATAATCATGAACTCCCATGGATTCCTCATAATTGGGCACCTTAAGTTTAAAACACTAGTATACAAAATAATGATTTAAAACAATAGAAGATCAGCCCATTATTCGAAACCCATCAATTTAGACATACTAGTAACATACCCATATCGATTACTTGAGGATTCATGCATTGGGTTAAAACCCCATAAGAATTGAATTGTAGAATTCATAGATTAGGGAGAATTGGGCATGTGTGGGGACTAAACCACCCATTCAAACCCTACACACCTGATTTGGAGTTAAATCTCTACACTCCCTTGATTACCCAAGAGGAAATTGAGGAAGCAAGCACTGAAATCACCTTGATCACCCCTCTATCACCCTTCTACTCCATTGCATGCATGAATGAACACTTAGGCTAGTATTTCCCCTCTTAAACCTACCTTCCTGAGGTAAAAACGACGTTGTTTAGGATCCTAGGACTTAGGAATTATGAAAAATCCCTTACTTAAATCACAGAATTTTGCTGACTTCCAGTCCCCATGAGGGACTGGACTACTCGTCACCAGGGCCCAGGACTCGTGGCCTTGAGTCGTGAGGTACACTACCAAAAATTACCATGGGACCCCATGGAGGACACCACGAATCGTGGTCAGTGACCACGAGTCCATGGCCTACATTGCCCAGCTATCCTTGCAACACTTCCAGTCCAGGCCAAAGGTGACCTCACGAGTTGTGTGGCCTGACCATGACTCGTGGTCATGCCCGTGGTGTTCCCCAGACCAGTCCACCTCCCTGCTTGACCAAGAGTCATGGAAATGACTCGTGGTCCCTCCTCACGGGTCACCTAACGACGCATTCTAAGATCTGGTGCAGAATTTCAGTTTTTCTCCGTTCCAACTCCCGAGTCTGATCTTTGGGCTCTCAGGGTATAACAATATCTTCTCCTTGGGAACATTCATCCTCGAATGTTGGAAACACGCAGCAAAAGCAGAAACATGAAATCATTATATGTAAATACTGATCATTTAAGCTGAAAATTGATGAAATGACTACCTTCGAAAAGAACTATATAGCTGAATTGAATTCACACATCACATACATTTACCATAACATAAAACAGACTTGCACACGTGAACTGAACATGGAAACTGTTTAGAGTATTAAGGCAAGAACTGATACCTCAAACTAAAATTCAGCCGGTAGGGAACAGGTGAGGGTATTTAGCCATCATATCCGCTTCGGCTTCTCATGTAGCTCCCTCAACATGCTGATTTCTCCATAACACCTTTACTGAAGCTACATTTTTGTTCCTTAGCCTCCGAACACGACGATCTAATATCTCAACTGGAATTTCCTCATAGCTGAGGTTGTCTCTAACACCCATGCTCTCCACCAGTAACTAGAGTTGGGTCACCCAAGCACTTTTTCAAGAGCGATACATGAAAGACAGGATGAACTGAAGCTAATTCCGAAGGTAACTCTAACTCGTAAGCTACTTTACCCACACGTCTTACAATCTGGTATGGGCCAACATAGCGGGGACTGAGTTTCCCTTTCTTTCCAAATCTCGTCACTCCCTTACTGGGATATACCTTCAAAAACCCCAATCATCGACTTTGAACTCGAGCTCTCTTCTTCTCACATCCGCATACAACTTTTGGCAACTTGGAGCTATTTTTAACCTATCTCTTATCAACCGAACCTTCTCCCTTGCCTCATGAACCGTGTCTGGCCCTATCATTGTTGTCTCACCAACCTCAAACCATTCGATGGGCAATCTACACCTCCCCCCATAGAGAGCCTCAAACGGTGCCATTTGGATACTGGAATAGTAGCTGTTGTTATAAGCAAACTCAACCAGGGGCAAGTGATCATCCCAACCACCTCTGAAGTCAATCACGCATTCCCTCAACATGTCCTCGAGGTTGAATTGTCCGCTCTGCTTGACCATCCATTTGCGGGTGAAATGCTTTGCTAAGCTTGACTTGATTACCAAGTCTCTTTCGGAAAGATCTCCAGAACTGAGAGGTAAACTGATTACCTCTATCCGGTGTGATGGGCAAGGGCACTCCATGCAATCGAACCAACTCCCAAATGTATAACTTGGCATAATCCTCCGCTGAATCGGTAGTTTTGATCGGTAGAAAATGAGCAACCTTGGTCAACCTGTCCACCATAACCTAAATGGAGTCATCTGTCTATGAGTGCGAGTCAAATTTGTTATTAAGTCCATGTTGATTTCTTCCCACTTCCAAGTAGGAATGCTAATGTCCTGAAGTACACCTCCCGGTTTCTGATGCTCAACCTTTACTTGCTGACAGTTTGGGGCACTTGGCTACGAATTCTGCAATTACCCTCTTCATGCCATTCCACCAATAGATTTCCCACAAGTCGTGGTATATCTTGGTGGCACCCGAATGATAGAATACCTAGATCCATGAGCCTTATGCAACATTTGGCTCCTCAAATTATCCACGTCTAGAACACATAAGCGACCCTGGTACCGAAGCACACCATCTTCCTCTTTGGAGAAGACCTCTACCTTCTGATTCTGAACGGCTTATTTCAACTTTACCACTATCGGATCCTCATCTTGTCTAGCTTTCACATCAGTCACCAAAGACGATTCTGATCCATTTTGAATAACAACACCGCCATCGATCGAGTCAACCAACCTAACTCCCAACCTTGCGAGTCGATGTAGCTCCTTCACAAGATCTTTCTTCCCTTCATCCACATGAGACACACTCTCCATAGAGATCCTAAAAAGTGCATCTGCTACCACATTGGCCTTACCCGGGTGGTAAAGAATGCTCATATCATAGTCCTTAAGTAGCTCCAACCACCTCTTTTACCGAAGATTGAGATCCTTCTGCGTGAACACATATTGCAAGCTCTTGTGGTCCGTAAACACATCTACGTGGACCCCATACAAATAATGTCGCCATATATTCAAGGCAAATACCACTAGGCCAATTCAAGATCATGAGTCGGGTAATTCTTCTCATGAACTTTCAGCTGTCTAGAGGCATATGCTACAACCTTCCCATGCTGCATCAATACACACCTAAGTCCAATCCTTGAAGAATCACAATACACTACGAATCCATCAGTACCTTCGGGTAGGGTCAATACCGGTGCTGAAGTGAGTCGAGTCTTCAATTCCTGGAAGCTCTTCTCATAAGCCTCCGACCACTGGAATTTCACCTTCTTTTGGGTCAATTTGGTCAAAGGTGTTGCAATAGATGAGAAGCCCTCAAAAAATCTCCGATAGTAACCCGCTAAGCCCCAAAAGCTTCTGATATCTGAAGGATTCACCAGTCTAGGTCAATTCTTCACTACTTCTATTTTCTGAGAATCTACCTTTATACCTTCACTTGAAACCACGTGACCCAAGAATGCTACTAAATACAACCAAAACTCACACTTGCTGAATTTGGCATATAGCTGGCGATCCTTGAGAGCCTAAAGTACTACTCTCAGATAAGCGGCATGCTCCTCCTTGCTCTAAGAGTATATCAAGATGTCATCAATGAAAACGATCACAAACATGTACAAATATGCCTTGAACACCATATTAATTAGATCCATAAAAGTTGCAGGGGCATTGGTTAGTCCAAAAGACATAACAACAAATTCGTAGTGACCATACCAAGTCCTGAAAGCGATTTTCGGGATGTCACTCTCCCAAACCCTGAGCTGGTGATACCCGGATCTGAGATCTATCTTGGAGAAACACTTGGCACCCTGAAGCTGATCAAATAAGTCATCAATCCTGGGCATGGGTATTTGTTCTTGATGGTGACCTTGTTCAACTGTCTATAATCAATACACATCAAGAGAGAATCATCTTTCTTCCGAACGAATAGGATTGGTGCACCCCATGAATACTTACTCGGTCTAATGAAACTCTTATCTAACAAGTCCTTCAATTGCTCCTTTAACTCCTTTAGCTCAGCTAGAGCCATCCTATAAGGAGGAATAGATATGGGTTGAGTATCTGGTAGGAGGTCAATCCCAAAATCAACCTCCGTCTCCAGAGGAACACCTGGCAGATCCTTTGGAAATACCTCAAGATACTCACATACCATGGGGACTAACTGAATGGTCGGGGCCTCAGACGTAGCATCCTTAACCCTGACTGGATGGTAAATACAACCCCTAGAAATCATCTTCCTAGCCTTGATATAGGAGATAAAGCGACCTACAGGCACTTCTGAACTACCCTTCCATTCTAAGGCTGGCTCGCCCAGAAAATGGAACTCCACCGCACGGGTTCTACAATTAATAGAAGCATAACATGCAAACAACCGATCCATGCCTAGAATGATGTAAAAGTCAGTCATAGATAACTCTACTAAGTCTGTGGAGGTGACCTTATGCAATACTGTAATAGGGCAACCTCTATACACCTGCCTAGCTACAACTGAATCACCAACCGGAGTAGAAACTGAGAATGGTTGTGACAGAATTTCAGGGCTAACTCCAAAGCTAATAGCAATATAAGGTGTCACAAAATACAAGATAGCTCCTGGATCTAACAAGGCATAAGCATCAATATGGAAGACTTGCAACATACCCGTAACCACATTAGGGGAAGTCTCCTGCTCCTGTAGAGAGGCAAGTGCATAAAACCTGTTCTGGCGTTAGTCGCCAACTGAATTAGTCGAAGCACCCTATTGGAAAGGACGTTCCACTGGAGCTGTAAAACTAGCGGATGGGGTACGGGGTCCACCACCCCCTAACCTGGCTGAAGGACAATCCCTGAGTCTATGTCCAGGTCTGCCATACCCGAAACAAGCATCTGAGCCCACTAAACACTTCCCTGGGTGATTCTTGCCACAACTTGTACAGGTTGTAAAGGTACGCTCTAGCCGCATACTACCCTAACTCCTAGAACCTGAGGCCCTACCCCTTTGATCATCTCGGGGCCTGGATGGTGTACTGGCTAATGATGGTGCTGCTGCAACAAACCTATGCTGAGACTGCTGGTGATGCCCGCCTCCTGACCTCGGCTGAGAGAATCTATAGTTGTTAGTCCTGGCCCTCTTGGCCTCTCTCTCTCTCTCTCTCATGTGAGCTACCTCCATCTGCTGGGCATATAAGACTATTTGGGGATAATCCATGTCGTGGTGAAGCATAGAAGTCCTGCAATCCTTGTCTAGATACTCACCCACCCCGTGTACAAACCTACTTACTCGCGCCCTCTGGTCAACCACTAACTCTGGAGCGTATTTTGACAAGCAAGTGAACTCAAGTGAATACTCCAGCACTGTCATCTTCCCCAGCTTAAGATTCACGAACTTGGCTGCCTTCAACTCCCTCATCTCCCGAGGGAAAAATCGATCGAGGAAGGCCATGTGAAACTTATCCAAACTGATAGGGCCTGCTCCCACTGCCCTGTTGTCTTTCCATTGCTTGTACCAAATATGAGACCCTTTAAGATAGGAGGCCAAATCAACACTCTCACCATTTTCCACCTCCATGACCTGGGTGACCTTCAAGATCCCCTCAATGAACTAGTGTGGATCCTCGTCTACCTTCGACCCCGTGAACTCAGGAGGGTTCATCCTCAAGAAATGCCTTACTCTACCTGCCGCCGCATTCCCATTTTGAGGGTATGTGCCACTTCCTAGTTATGAACCTGGGTAGCCATGGCCTGTGCCAGCATCTGAATCGCTGCCCTAAACTCAGCCTAGGTAGCTGGCTCTGGGGCATACTCCTCGTGAACAGGTGGGGTTTGTTGATGCTAGTCACCATTGACACCCTCGTGGTCACTACCATTTCCATTTCTTCTAACATTTACTCTGCGTGGAGGCATGCTTCTGCTACACGAATAGCATGAATTAGAAGGATAGAAAGACGTTACATCGCATGACATAGATCATGAAAGAAGGGAACATTTCCCAAACTTATAGTAGCCTCTTCGTCATAAGTGTGATACGCTTCACACCTATGAAAAGACTCTACTTAGCGTGGCTTTCAGACACCCTAAGACACTTCAAACCTATGGCTCTGATACCAAATTTTTCACGATCCAAGAGTAGACCCGGATCGTAAACACGGGACAAAGAGCCCTAAAAGACTTCGAGTCGACCCATGACATGAGCATACGTCTAATTCATTCAAGGAAAGCAGAAGACTTAACATAAAATTATGGCGGAAATGAAATCATAGCATAAGATAAAAAAACGACACAAAATCCATACATGACAGCTGAGTACTACAAATAGTCTGAAAGCCTCTAATCATAATAGACGGGTTGATGGGACAACACCCCAACTAACCCTACAATACTGAAAACTGAAAGAAACATCAAAGGCTGAACATATGGCCCTCGAAACATGAGGACTCACCAAAAAGGGGATGATAGAAAACTCTAAATGGACTACTGACGAGGATGAGCCTAAGAGCTTGGTCCTGTATCATGAAATGATACAGCATAGAAAGTATGCAGTCAGTACGTGAAATGTACCGAGTATACAAGGTAAATAAAGCAAACATTCAAAATATATAAAAACTCATAAATGATCATAAGAGTAGGACAACATGCTCATAACATAAAAATCGTAATACAACATAAGGATCAAGATTTTCAAAACATTCGTAAACTTATCGTAACATTTACATGAGAGAAAACATTATAAAACATGAATTGAGCCAAGATTCGTAATCATAAGCATGCATAAACAATGAGGAATAGCGGGAGATTCTTATAACCGACATACCCCATATGAGCACACATGGAGCCCGACCTGTAAACCTAGTCGGGAGGTCGTTCGTAACTTGCCAAGGGTAGAACCATGAAAGGCGTGATATCACTCATGAAAGGCCCATTAGGGAAAAAGAGGAAAGTCTCAAGGGAGGTCCCAAACATGACCTACGGTGGCACGTAGTTCTGAGATCCGGGGCATAACCTGGGGCCTAAACCTACTCGGTGTTAAATATTACTCTCAAAATATGCAACGTGCTCATAAAGTAACATACATGACATATACGGGCTAGTTAAATCATGATAATCATAAACATGCTTGAAGGTTCGTGAACTAGCCATGAAATCGGGCCTGTGAGTCGGCTAAAGTCATAAATCATGCATCATGCTTAACATGTGGGCATTGCTCGATATTTAAATATACTTGAAATACTCAATTTGATGAAAATCATGATCATAAAAATATGGGTAATTGAAAGCATGCTTCTAACTCGAATATTCACATCATACTTGCAAAATCATCATAATCATGAACTCTCATGGATTTCTCATAATTGGGAACCTTAAGTTTAAAACACTAGTATACAAAATAATGATTTAAAACAATATAAAATTAGCCTATTATTCGAAACCCATCAATTTAGACATACTAGTAACATACCCATGATTACTGTAGGATTCATGCATTGGGTTAAAACCCCATAAGACTTGAATTATAGAATTCATAGATTAGAGAGAATTGGGCATGGGTGTGGAATTAACCACCCATTCAAACCCTACATACCTGATTTGGAGTTAAATCTCTACACTCCCTTAATTGCCCAAGAGGAAATTAAGGAAGCAAGCCCTGAAATCACCTTGAGCACCCCTCTATCACCCTTCTACTCCTTTGCATGCATGAATGAACACTTAGGCTAGTCTTTCCTCTCTTAAACCCACCTTCCTGAGGTTAAAATGACGGAGTTCAGGACCCTAGGAGTTAGAAATTACGAAAAAGCCCTTACTTAAATAGCAAAATTTTGCTGACTGCCAGTCCCCACGAGAGACTGAACGACTCGTCACCAGGGCCCACGACTCATGGCCTTGAGTCGTGAGGTACACTACCAAAAATCCATGGGACCCCACAGAGAACACCACGAATCGTGGTGAGTGAGCACGACTCGTGGTCACCATCCGTGGCCTACACTGCCCAGCTATCCTTACAACACTTCCAGTCCAGGCCACGGGTGACCTCATGAGTTGTGTGGCCTGACCACGACTCGTGGTCATGCCCATGGTGTTCCCCAAACCAGTCCACCTCCTTGTTTGACCACGAGTCACTTCACGACTCATGGTCCCTCCTCACGGGTCACCTAACGACTCATTCTGAGATCTGGTGCAGAATTTCAGTTTTTCTCCATTCCAACTCCCAGGTCTGATCTTTGGACTCCTGGGGTATAATAGAGATACTCGGCCAAATAAACCTTTACTAAGTATTCCTACAACTGCTCTTTAAGTTCTCTCAACTCAGCTAGTGCAATCCTGTACGGTGGTATGGAAATAGGTCGGTTCTCTGGATCTAATTTATACAAAGTTAATATCGCGGTCTGGCAGCATGCCAGGAAAATTTTCGGGAAATACCTCTAAGAACTCGCAAAAAATTGGGATCGGCTCTATGGAAGGACCCTCTGAACTGGTATCCTGAATATGGGTTAGATATGCCGAACACTCTTACCCTATCAATTTTCAGGCACGAATATAGGAGATAAGATTTTTAAGAGCAGGGCTACAATTCCCTTTCCACCCAACCTAGACAATCCTAGCATTGCTATGGTAACTGTCTTAGCATGGCAATTCAGAATGGCATGGTAAAGAGACAACCAGCTCATTCCCAAAATCACATTGAAATCTACCATGTCTAGTATCACCAAGTCTACCCGCGTGTCATAACCCATGATGTCCACTGAACAAGCACGACAGACCCTATCCACAACCACAGAATCCCCCACAGGGGTAGACACATGAATTGGAATATCAAAAACATCACAAGCAAGGTCCAATCCCATAGAAAAGTAAGAATACATATAGGAAAAGTAGAGCCACGATCAACCAAAGTCGTAGCCATTTTGTCACATACAAGAATCGTACCTTTTATAACAATGTCTGAAGCCTCTGCCTCAAGGTCGACTAGAAAATGCATAGAAGTGGGTCTGATTACCTTCCTAAGACCTGCCCCTGTTGGGATGTGCAACCTCTCTCCCAGACTGATTATTCTTCAGAAATGTCTACTACCTCCTAGAAGGTCTTACCTACAAATACCATCTGGAGGGCGGACAGCTAAAGGACCACATTTAGGCCCTTAACAAACCGCCTGATTCTCTCCTCCTCAGTGAGCAATAAGGGCAGAGCATACCGGACAGTAAGTGCAATCGAGCCTCATAGGCAGCAACTGAAGAGGTTCCCTTCTTGATGGTGGTAAATTCATCTCGCCTCTGATCTCACAGGTTGTGAGGCATATACTTCTCCAGGAAGGTGGAGTAGAACTAGGTCTAGGACACTGGTGGTGACTCCGCCCGTCTTCACTCCACAAATGCTCTCCACCAGAACTTAGCATCACCCATCAGCTGAAACGTGACAAATTCCACCCCATACGTCTGTGGCGCCCCAATTTTATGAAGCCTCTCATGGCAGTCGATAATGAACTCATAGGCGTCCTCCGCTTTAGTGGCATAAAAGGTGGGAGGCTTCATCTTTGTGAAACTCCAGAACAAGTCATACTCCTCTCCAGTCATTACTGGTCCAGCTACTAGCCTCAGGAATATCACCGCCTCTAAAATATCATCTATACGGGGAGCCACAACAGCTGCATGTTGTATCCCCGACTGCTACCCTGCGGGAGTTGTTGGTGCTACCCCATTACCCATGAGGCCGCTCAAAAGATTTAGGACCTGAGTTAGGACCTTGGAGGGTGTTGAAGTGGCTGCAGCCTCTTCCTGTGCTTGAACCTCCACCTTCACTGCCACTTTTTCCTAAATTACTGGAGGCACTGGAGATGCTGAATTCTCCCGAACTAGAGCAGGAATGAGGGGCCCGCCTCTCTGCAGCTGGCCTCCGCTCACGACCTCAGTCGTGGACTACATCTTCTACTACTGGCTCGGGTGCTTCCTCTTGATTTTTGCCTGCACGTGTTCTCACCATCTATGATAGAAAGAAAGAAAAATTGTCAGATTTCAATTTGGATCACCAGATACCAGTTGGAATCAAGTAATAACATGAAAATAAAATAAAGAACAGAGTTTTTCTAAAGCCCTATAACCTCTCGAAGATAAGTAACGGACGTCTTCGCACTGATCAACGAGACATTACTAGAGTCGTCCTCATACAATAAGATCAACGAACCTAGGGCTTTGATACAAATTTTGTCATGACCCAAGTATCCGTGATTAGCATCCGCACTAACTCCCCCCCCCCCCCCCCGTATGGGGGAACCAATGAGTCCCAACTAATTACCTAATCCCAACAGCAAATACGAGTAAATCACATCATAATAATAAATAACAGAAGCCGTAATTAAGTTAAAAAATATAGTCGTCAAAGTTGTATAATACATCCCTAGAACTTGAAAGTCATTATAAATGAGGACCTCTATCTAACATTGTCTAAAAGGAGCAACTCAAAAAAAACTCACAGAAAAGTCAATGTTTGAACAAAAGACATCTCCTGCGGTAGAATTGAAGCAACCCATCCGGATCCGTTCACCTTCAATTAGCTTTGCTGCTTGCTGTTAAGATGGGGTCGAGATGAACTTTCTGGATCGAGGTCTGCACTCAGAAAAGAAGTGCATGAGTAGCATCAGTACAAAATGAAGTACTCATAGGCATCATCGGCCAACCTTAAATAATAACACATATAAGGTAAAACCAAAACATGCAATTGTCCCAAAACAAATGTTCAGTAAATAATACTCATTCAAGATATCAATTTGTGTAGGGTGTTGGCCATCCTGCTTACTGGATTGGGCCTCCCTGCAACGGTCACTTGACCGCTGCTATGGTCTCGCTGTAGCGGTATAGGTACCGCTATGTCTTGGAAGTAGCTCAACTTAGTTATACATCTATAGTTCCCTTTTTAACTCTTGTCCAACATTCTACTCATCACAACCATACGAGCTACTCAAGTCGTCAGTATCACAATCAACATATTGTAACTACATGGGTATACAATGGACTATTCATAATAGATTCCACAACTCATCACTATTTCTTATGGGACTTTATAATTGATATCAAATCATCATAAACACGTCAACATTGCTAACACATAGAATATATAGTAAGTAATTCAGTTTATTCAGGTTCTCACATTTTCGAGCCAATCTTATTTCTTTACCCTCAATCAAATAATGTAACAAATGGCGATATGCAGGGTACATGCCTCCGTCACATCACCATAAACACTCCAAAACTGATCATCAATGCACACACATGCCAGAGGATCTTATTTCTGCCCTTTCGGTCATGATCTGCAGGGGACTCTAGAAATTCATGTACTGTAGCCGTGTGGCCCACTCATCTGCTCGCCCGGATGCTCCCCTAAGACATGAGCCACTCAGCCATAACCGTTCCACAGAATTCTCCCCTCAGGCAAGAGCCACTCATTTCAATACATAACACACTATCCACTTTTATTTCCATACCTTGGTAGTTTGTCGCTCAATCAATTTATTCGATATTTGGGAAGCCTCATCTTACCTCCCTCAACTTGAATATTCAAATAATTCATGGATCACTTTCAGACAATACAAAGAACATGAACAACCTCATCAACATCCAATTGCACATTACATAAGTAACGACATTATATGACAATCATTCAACAATGAATTATTACGACAAGTAATGTCTAGAGACCAATACACATATTTTCATTCCACATAATACATGTCATTATATAAAGTCTAACTCCTTCGAGACCATAACCTACCTCAATTGAAGGATAAGAATAATAATTACTCTGCTAGAGCCTTGGCTTTCCTCCGCGCCTCGGAACGTTCGAAATCCACAACAACAAATTTAGAGTATTTTATTATTTACCTTCAAATAAAGGTCTAGGACATTTAAGCCCCCCAGTTCTACCCGTAACACGGTCTCCGTCGCTACCCACTAAGGAATTCATTCCATTCTATTCACATAATACTCATTCCTAACCCGGGTCATGGAGTTCCCACTCCCTTCTAGACCTAGGAATCAACACCTTCTAGTACTCATTAAGCAGCCCTAGTTTCACCATTCTAGGGTTCTTCAACTAGAATTTCCGCCATAGAGGTCTCTTTTTCGATTCTACAGGGTTAGGGAGTCAAAAGTAGAGAGAATTGGCTGAAGTTCTTACCTCGAGAAAGAAAAACTTCTTTGCTCTTGGAAAATCACACTGAGTCCTCAATAGGTCGTGCTTGGAATAATGGGGTAAACTTCATGAAACCCCACTTAAAACCCACTTATTGACTCCTATCGTCCACTACAAGGCGCTCACATTTCCGTTTCTCGATATAGCGCTCAGGACGCTGCCACAACGGATCAAATGGTTATTATCCTAGTCCATTACGATGGCCCTTCAATCATGGTAACTGTCTCGCTGCAGTGATTTTTTCTGGCACTACAGCGGTCCCTTGGTAACCAGTAACTATCATTTCCTGCACACAGACCATTTCTCAATCTCAAGTTTTAACTAACACTTACCCAACACCTTCCCACCAACAACCTAGGACAAAGAGGGTGTTCCAGAATTAACCCCCCCCCCCATAATGGCGGACTGGTCGTTACATCAAATACCAATTAAAATACCGTTCATCCCTGAACGACCTATAAAAGTGAGAAAAGAGACATACCAGATTCTATAAACAATTGGGGGTATCTGTCCCACATGTCAGTGTGGGTCTCCCAAGTGGCTTCCTTTATGGGACCATTCTTCCTCTAGACCTTCACCGTTGCTATCTCTTTTGACCTCAACTTATAGACCTCCCTATCTAGTATAGCTAATGGCTCCTCTTCATAAGATAGGTTCTCATCAAGCAGAACTGAATCCCACTAGATTATGTAAAACCTATCCCCATGGTATCTCTTCAACATGGAAACATAAAATGTTGGATGTCCTCCTAACAGTCCTGGAGGTAAATCTAACTCATAAGCTACCTCCCCCACACACTAAAAAAAACTCGAACGACCCAATGTATCTCGGGATAAGCTTGCCCCGCTTTTCAAAACTCATCACTCTTTTCACGGGGGATACCTTGAGTAACACTTGCTCTCCCATCATGAACTACATATCCCTCACTTTTTTATTTGCATATTGTTTCTGCCTGCTTTGAGTAGCTATCAGTCGCTCCTGAATCACCCTAACCTTTTCCAAGAACTCTTTAAGAAAGTCTGTACCCAAGGTATCACCTCGAATGCATCGAACGAACCGAATGGAGACCTGCATTTCCTCCCATATAAAGCTTCAAATTGCGTCAGTGCTCAAGTGATAGTTGTTATTGTAAGAAAATTTTGCCAGAGGTAAAAAATTATCCCAATTGACCACCAAAATCAATCACACAGGCCAGAAGCATATCTCCTAACACCTGAAATTGTCCTTTCTGACTTCCCATTTGTTTGTGGGTGGAAGGTTGTGCTCAAGTCGAACCTGGTACATAGTTCAACCAGCAAGGTCCTCCAGAAGTAGGAGGGGAACTGTGTGCCCCTATTTAAGATGATCGAAACTAGCACCCCATGCAACCGAATCACCTCTTTCTCATACAGTTTGGCCATTCTCTCATCATTGTAAGTCACTTGAATAGGTAAGAAGTGGGCAGACTTAGTCATTATGTCAACAATGACCCAAATAGAGTCAAACTTTTCCAACGTCTTCAACAGGCCAACCACGAAGTCCACCGCTATCCGCTCCCACTTCCACTCTAGGATAGGCATCCTCTGGAGTACTCCTCCAGGCTTCTGATGCTCATACTTCACCTGCTGACAGTTTAGGCACTAGACAACATGCTCGATAATGTCCCTCTTCATTCTGCCCCACCAATAATGTCGCTTCAGGTCATGATACATTTTGGTAACCCCAGGATGGATAGAGTACCTCGAGTTGTGAGCTTCTGACAGGATAGTTTTGATTAGCTCACCAACCCGGGGAACACATACATGCCCTCTTATCCTTAGAGTCCTTTCATTATCTGTTGTCGCCTTCCTTGCTTCTCCTCGTAAAACCTGGTCCTAAATCTTACTCAGTCTTGCACTTGCAAACTGCCTAGATTTCACATCATCTAGCAGGGACGACTTGGCCTCCGCACTGGCTAATAGCCCACCTGTCTCTGCCAATGTATGTCTCACCAGACTGTTCACGTGTTAATCTTTCATGTTTATTTTTCTTCTCTGTTCTTGATTTCTACTAACTATACTGCAATTATTAATTAAGTGTTCGTTTTCACATTTTGACTACTGGAAAGAATCTTGAACTTGTCCTTACATTTTTTTCGTAATTCATAATTTTCTTTGTTAAATTAATTAGTTGTTATATCTTTATAGTGTTATTGCACTCTCGTTTTATGCTAGACATATAGGGCTAATTTTCTTAGGATATAATTAATTGGTGAATTTGAGATTTCTTACTTAATCTATTATCTTTCGTGTTAAATCGACAAACATGTGCTATCTATCCTTGCCTTTTGCTTTGCTTTGCTCTGTCACATACATTTCAATTATCTAGCTTTTGTGTTCCATTATTTCTTTAGATATTTTTATATACACTACTCTCTGTCACAGTTAAATATTGCAGTAATTTGAATTTTTGTTCATTCTTGCCTTTGGTCTTTTCTTTAATTCCACTTGCTTTTAGTTCTATCACACTTGTGGTATTAGTTTTATTTTCCTTTCGTTTTCTACTTGCTTGTGCTTCTTTTAGTGTACGCTTTTTTATTAGTTTATATTTGCTTTAGTGGCTCTGATGGATAATGGTAGACTAGGGTCTTATTCTCGGGGCCGAGGGCTAGGGGTGGTTAAACGGGTTAAGAGAGCTTTTAGGCTGAGAGTAATGCGTTAGAATATAGAAATTTTAATAGGAAAATCCATAGAGCTAGTAAAGATTCTCAAGAAGAGGAGAATTAACATAGTTTGTGTCCAGAAAACTAAATGCGTAGGTACTAAGGTGCAGGATGTGGACTGGTATAAGTTGTGGTATACAGGACGTTTGAGAAATAGGAATCTCAGTAGATTGAGAGCTAAGGGAGCAAGTGGTAGAGGTTAAGAGGATCAACGACAGGATGATGATGATGATTAAGTTAGGCGTTGAATGGTCTACTTTGAACATTACTAGTGCATACACACAACAAGTGGGTTTGGACGAAGAGGAAAAGAAGAGTTTTTAGGAGGTTTTGAATAAGGTGGTGAGAGGTATACCACTCACTGAGAAGCTTTTTGTAGGAGGAGATTTCCATAGGCACATCGGTCCATCTTTGCGGGGTTATAACAATGTGCGAGGAGGCTTTAATTTCGGGGATAGGAACGAAAGAGGAGTCTCACTTTTTTCATTTCACAAGAGTCTTTGGGTTAGTGGTAGCCTATTTCAGTTTCCCGCATAAGAAGGAACACTTGATTACCTTCTGTAATACGGTAGCCAAGACTCAGATAGACTATTTTCTCCTTAGGAAGGGTGATAAAGATCTTTGTAAAGACTGTAAGGTTATCCCGAGTGAGAATCTAACGACCCAACTTAAGCTTTTGGTGATGAATTTAGAGGTCAAGAGAGAAAAAGAAGATGATTGAGGAAGACCGATAAAGGATCAAATGAGATAGCTGACTGTGGCCACTGCCCTAAAGATAAGGGAGAAGTTGATGGCTATGGGGATACGGATAATACTCCCTTTGTTTCAAAATAAGTGGTGTTTTAGTCTTTTTATTTTGTTTCAAAATAAGTGGTGTTTCACATTATCAAGAAGACATTAATGATGTTCTCCAATTTTACCCTTATTTAAATGAAGAGAGATTTATAAACTGCTCGAGCTACATCTTTTTAAAAGTATTTATTAAGGGTAAGTTAGTAAAAATGTATTTTACTTTGTAGAAGTAAATAAATTCTTAAAGGGTGTACCCAAATTAAAAATACCACTTATTTTAAAAAGAAAGAGTATGTAAATTAAGACTGCTAGTAGCATTAGGAAAACAGACGGAGAGATCCTCGAAATCTCGAGAGACCGATTTGATGGAGATCGATGGAGATTATTTAAAGTGAAATGCTGATTTTCGCATAAGATTAAGAATGTTCAACTTTCACAAACTTATGTATCATATTTTTCAAGTTACTATCTAGAATTAATATTAAAAGATATTTGCAATTGTTTTTTTAAGTGATCTAATAAATAAATAAAAATATATTAAATATTAAACCAAAATCATATCTGCACTCCACCAGCCAGCTAACAGAAACAAAGAGAAATAAATGACAGCAAAAAGAAGAGACAAAATTTCGGTAGAATGGACAAGCACGCAAAGCTGTTACTCCAGCCGTTTCAAATTTCAATGTTCTCATTGTGGAAAATATTTTATTTCTCAATCTTAAATTCATGTGATAGTATTTATTTGAAATATTTTACCAAAAATGACAAACTTTCATAATTATACAAATATGATGAACTATTTTGAAATCAATTTTTTTGCACAAATTATTTTTGTTTCAAAGTAAGTTTTATTCTCAATTATGATAATTTTTAATTATTTCTTATCGTTATTTTTATAACGAAAATTTATGAAGTAAAGTACCTTATCTACGATATTAATTATTAAAAGAAAGAAGTTACAACAAATAATGAGGCAAAGTCATTAAAGTGGTGATGCATGTAGAAACTGAGGTGGATTTAAAATTTAAAATTTATGAATTTAAATTTATAAAATATTAGAATTGAACCCATTAAATTTTTAAAGTTATGAGTTCATGTTTATTATTCCATTATAATTTTGATAAATTTTACACATAAATTTATACTCCGTTTTAAAAATTATGAGTTCAATTTGAACCCATAACATCCATACTATATCCGCCGCTGTGCAGGAAGACAGTTGAGTTATATGTTTGACCATAAAATTGTCGCTTCAAGATTCATATTAGTACTGAAAGTAAAGTTAAAAAAAAAGTTAATAATTATTTTTAATATAGGTGGTGATTGTTGTTTTATATTTGCAGTGTCAGTCAAACATATCCAAAATGAAACAAGACAAATGGTTTGGTGTAAAGAAGAAAGGTGAGTAGACACATGTTGCAATATTTGTGATTCCCTAGGTACGTTACGTTACCTGTTATTAATTAGTAATGGTAAAGTTGTATGTATGAGATAACATCACAATAAGTGCAAATTAAGAGATAGAAAAGGTAGAAAATCAGGAGATGATGATGGGATATTGTGGTAGAATTAATTGGATGGTTATGATAATGGTATGGGTAATATTGATGCCACAAGTGAAAATGGAGAATGAAGTAAAAAACATTTACAGTTGCTGGGGAGGATGCTACAACAATTGCTTTCTTGTTAACAAAGGAAAAGATGATGTTGATGATTCAGCTAAGACTTTTCAGTGTTATTTCACCTGTTTGAACAATTGCACTGCTTCTGCTTCTTCTACTCCACCTGATCCTTATTTGGATTTTGAGAATTTCTGCAAAGGTGGTTGTTACTTGAACATTTGCATCCCACTTAGCTTTGGTATGTACCTCTTCTTTCTTTTCTACCTTACTGTCTTTTCGACTTTACCAAATACAACATTTCTTCTTCTCAATCACAAATGCACTAATATCATAATGTAGTTGATTAAAGAGTCTTGATTCTCTCAATATTAGTACATTTTTTTGATAGAATTTTCTTTCTCATTTAATTTATTCCCATCAAAATTTACAATTATTATCTTCCGCGTGACATTCTACTATTTCAACCCCAACACGGCCCTAGGCACAAAATCATTCTTAATAAGGAGCGCTTTTATCAATTCATCCCCACCCTTCCTTCTACTTTTGAATAGTCAGGTCTCAAAGTGGGCAAGGAGAAGAAAATTACAAGCAAAACTACTAAAGGATCTTTTGTAATGAAAAAGAGACTTTACTTTATCTAATTATATATATGTATATATATCACAAAAAGGTGAAAATGTATAGGAGTAATATTTTAATTCATTTGTTTTAAATTAAGTGGGTGTTTTTAGTTTAGATACATCTCTTAAGAAAATTACTTATGTCTATAAAGCAGAATATATTTTTATTCACTTATCCTTAATAAATATATTAAAAAAGATATAACTCTTTAGTATTTTTTTAATTATGTAACACATCATTTATTTTGAAATAAAATCAAAAGACTAAAACGTCACTTATTTTAGTATGAAAGGAATATGAAACAAAACATCTTTTACATTATTGTCCTTTTTCTTTTATCTTCTTTATTATATATGGTGTTCTAACAAAATAAAATATTGAAATTATGAAATGCAGTCGGTGCAAATATTGGAGATTGCTTGGGGAGCTGTGCAAACCTCTGCAAGTTTTTCAGCAAATTTACAAAGATGCAGCTAATGAAAGATTAGTCAATTTGCTTGCTTACTGTGTCTGTACTCATCATCAAATGAAATGACCACCTTACCCTTCATGTACTCACGAATTAGTTTCCTTTTTTTCTCCTATTATAAAAGATTAATATTTTTTTTTTCTTTTCTTGGTTTAAAAACATCTAAAGAGTTAGAGCTTTCAAACATCTACCAACAGGTTCTATTATTATTTATTCAGTGCTATTAAATTTACAATTTATGTGCTAAACACCGGGAATCATAATGATTAATTTCTTTTTAGTAAGTAGTTAATTAAACAATGAGGACGCCTTTTTCATAAGTGTAGTAGAAAGTAATGTGACAATTATTAATTAACCCCGGAAAAGAAGTGACAATTATCAGCCAAATAGATGTACACACTCCTCGTCCGCTTCACTTTTACTTATTCATTATATTTAAAATAAATATTTATTTTATTTAAAAAATCAAAAAATAATTAATTAGTTTATATTTATTTTACTTTTTTTATTAACGCTTTAACTATTTTCAATTTATTTCTCGCTATTAAATGACTCATAATAATTAAAAATACTATAATAAAATTATCATTTTATCTTTTAAAAAATAGATCAAATTTGAGGCATGTCTCTGCGCGATTGAAAATTAATTTTGAAAGAGTCCAGATATAGCTTGATGTGGCTTTTACCCTTGTGCGAGAAATATAATTAGACTTTTGGGAAGATACATTTGAAAGAATATTATATATATATATATATATTAATTGTGTGTATTATTAATATCTTATTTGGAGTATTTTTTAAATTAATACATGACAAATCATGATATTTGTAATGTGATGACTTTTAATACATGCATTAGCATGATAAAAGACACAACTGTCCATCAAAACCTTTTTCACATCCTTTCCGTTCCCACCATATTTATCAAGGATATTTTTGTAAATAAATAATTTTTTTCAAAAATTATGCAATGCATATTATTTTTAATATATCAAACTAAACAGTACATATAAATAATTTCAACATAACTAATACTAATATTACTTATACACTATATTGAATATTATTTTTTATACACCATATCAAATGATCCATGTCTTTCTTCATGCATCGCCACTTTAATGAGTAATGCGACTTTGCCTCATTATTTGTTGTAACTTTTTTCTTAAAATAATTAATGTTGTATTATTTTTCTTTTATTTTTATTTGTTCAATTTTAATTTTGCATGTCTCTTGAAAAATAATAATGTATATAAATATTTTATCATAATATTTATATTAATTATTTAGTCTTAAGTTTTATAAAAAAATTTAAAAAAAAAAGTAATAAATGCTGAGGATAACACATAAGAAAAATATTATTTATATATACAATAAAATTGGGAAAAAAATAAAAAATATATTTATAATATAATAGATAAATAAAAGTGAACGGATAAAGAAATTCAGCTGGTTACTTACTTTAATTATTAGATCCCACAATATATGCATTTATTAATACTTGTTTTAGTGCTTACCAACTACAAACCTCTTAGAAATTTACTTTGAGAAAAAAATGAACCTATTCCACCTATGCAAGAATGCTAGTGCTTATTTGAACAAAATAATACTGTATTCAATTCATATTAACTGTCAGTTAATAGCCCAATCATAAATGTACTTGTTTAAACTACAATTTATTTCTCCTTAAACATTTCCATTGAGGAACAGTCCACTAACCATAACAATCAATGTAGATCAATTTGGTCTTGGTCTTGTAGACTTTGAAGCAATGGGTAGTTGGAAGGAATTAATGTGACATGGAAACCTGGAAGGAATTGATAAAGTATTTTTATCGAGAGCTCTGGCAGAATGAATATGATTTCTTAATTTTATCGAGAGTTAATCAAAAATAATAGGTTTCGAAATCTGAGGACGAAAAAATTCTTGGCAGAGAACATTTCCTCTTTAATAGTCTTTTATGTGACGCGAATCAAAATTAATTGGACCCTCAAGACAGATACTGAACAATGGGTATAAAACAAAAAATGTCGAATAATTAACTTGTAACCGGTCCACATCCCTTTATGTTTCTCAAAAAGAACATCTTGACTACTAAATTAAAAGTAGTTTAGTTTAGAAAAATCAAGAAAACTATTACCATAAGTATACAAGATTAAAATGTCTGTTTAAGGTAATAAATGTACAGAAGCATGAGAATAGACCAAAGTAAATCAATTAGCTAATAAATAATGATGGAAGTTCAATTAGGATGAAAAAATTGAAAAGAATACAGAAGGACAAGTGCAAAAAAGACCAATGTACATCATCCAGTCATACACATTTTCCCAAATTCAAAAATCAGTTCAGATTACAGTTTCAATCTTGGATTCGCCTCTGGTTGATATATACAGAGGCAGATCTACAGTATATGTTACGGGTTTGGTAGAGTTCAGTAGCTTTGACCCAACCCCGTCCAGTTAATACGTATAAATAATCTAATCCTGAACTCAGTAAGCAAAAAGGGCTGTGAGTTCAGAATGGCCATAAACATAAAATCTTGAATCCGCCACTGAATATATACAGCTGCTAGCTACACCTTTCAGTTTCAATAATACTTGCTAGGTATACACTTTGAACCAGACTGACTGAAACTAACTTCTCCTAGGATATATGTGTGTGGGATACAAGAAACTGGAACAAGTGAAGTCTTGTATATATATGTTTGATGTTTCTTTTTTCGACTATCCAAATGGATTTCCTCCCACAGATGAAAAACTGTTTGATCTAGCTGGCGCGAAATATGCATCATTGGTCTGTTGAAGAGGATTTAGGGAAGTGAAGGCGGAATCATCTTTGCCAAAGCTAGTATTTCCTTGTGGTCTGTGATGAAAGGTTGAAATGTTAATTTACATGATAAAAATTAATATCGTGAATACTTTATCCGATAAAAGGACCTTAGGAAAGAACTGATTCAATGGTATTTCATGGTTAATCAATATTCAAATTGCACAAGAAACATATTCATGAAGATATGTGGTTAAGATATCAGAGCCAAAATATTGACATTGATTGTGGAACAGAAACCTTACTTGTCAAGGGCCATGTTGTTGGGAATTTGTTGCCCCGCATATGCTCCTGCAAGCAATTTGTTCAGAGTCAACAAGCAAAAGATAAGATCAAATGTCATAAACGAACAGACGGCTGAAAAGAAGTTCAAACTGGTGTATGTTGAACTATATGACCATCTCATCTAAAGATTTAAACGGTCAGAGAGAGAACATTTATTTACTTAATTACTAATGTCATAAGAAGTTGATCTTACCTCCAGAAATGGTCATCCCATAGTTAGTTGTCTGTGGAGGCATATCCATTGCAAAAGCATAAGGCAGTGGCTGAGTCTGAGGCTGTATATTTGTTGGTAGTGCTGCTTGCATAGGTAACATGGAAGGGAACTGAAAAAGAAGAAACTTCTCAAAGTTAGCGAGTGTGGATGAAATTAGAACGTTCTTTTCCATTTCCTTCTCCTTCTATAGTTCCTTTTTCTTTTTTCCTGTTCCTAGTTTTTTACTTTCGTCCTGGTTCAATCTAATGGAATCTAGTAGGTCCATATAGAACAGGGTTTATGATAAAGCTTATTGGCTAAACCATACATCGAGAACTTATAACCTTGGTGAGCATGTAAAGGATTGACAGATAAGACTTATTTCAGCACCTCTATTCTGAGAAACTTATCTCCCTTAAACTTGATTTGTTCAATAAGAAATTAAACATTTTAGACATCTAAGGAAATTGACAAAAAGTTTGTAGAAGAAGCATAATTCAAACAGATAATACAAATTTCTCAAAATACATTGCCAAACAGTTTGACAATGCTATAAGTTAGAGCAGTAAGAGGAAAGAATACATCTCGACTTCAATAATACTTGTGGCACCCAAATCATGAATTCTGTAATTGGTCATCCCTTAAAATGCACTCGTGTTTATCGTTCATTGTTTTCTTTCCTTTTCATTTCCTTGCTGCGAATAATCTACTGCTAGAAAGGCAGCAGTCAACTTGAATGTGTTACACAACTTATATAGTTAAACATATTTTTACCATTTTGTTCGAAAGTAGCAATTCATATTCCAAAAAGCAGTACAGAACAGACCGGGTTTGAACAAGAATTGTGGATTATCATTAGTCCAAAAATACAAATTAACCTACACACAGAGATTCAGCATACCTCTGGGGCTTGAACTTGAGGACCATCCTGACCAATATCGAATGGATTTCTTGTTTTTACTGAGTTTGGGAGAGCTGAAATTGCCTGTAATCAGCAGTTCATTTATATTATACCATTAATCTATTCCATCGTTCAAATTAGGTAGAGTTTTGAAATGTGATTTACCATTACAGCCGGATGGTATTGCATGCCATATGGCATTCCATGAGGGGGAAATTGCCAACCTGGAACATCTGCAGCAAGTGGAGGATAGCTTGATGTGAAAAGGTCCTGCGAAAAAAGTATTCCCCGTTTAACACTTTTTTGGTGACATCCACTTACTTAATAGATGCTTATAAGATATTTGCAAGTTACCGCTGGGAGTTCCTTTCTTCCAATAGATGTTGGATCATTTGTTGGACTAGTATTTAGAGCTGTCATAGAAGCAGCCTGAGCTGGTTGAAGAGATGATGGATTTGCAGGTGGTGCTTCAGTCTTTCCTGTAGGTTGCAAAGTATTTTGCTGCCATTAAGCACAAGAAACAATATCAGTTGCATCTCAGCCAGAGTAGATGTAGCAACAAAGAGCCTCGTTTCAAATACTGAAGTTCAGTATTTAGAAATAGTAGTACGGCCATCATCATTTACAAATACTTTCAGCATTTGAGATACTGGTGAAATATTGAAAAACTTGTTTTGAGGAGTATTTCAAGTGAAATTATGGTTTTTCCCTCACAAAATTTCAAATTTTTTCCAAGTAAAATCCATATCCAACCACAACTTCAACTTCCAAATATTCTTTTTCAACTTCACTTTTCAGCATCAACAAAATATTCTCTGAATGCCTAGTTATCCTTACTTTTTAAATGTTTCAGAAAATTTCTACATCATGCGTAAAGCAATGTCAAAGCCATCTAACTAAAGAAAACTTCACAAACTTTCACACCTGACCATACGCAACTCCAAATGATGCAGTACTTGGTTGAACATTGGAGCTATTGATCCCCATGGGCACTGCAGAATGCTGATTTTTGATAGAGAGCGCTGTGGAATCAATAGGCCCAGGAAATGCTTGGGTACTCGTGAACGAAGCCACAGGAGGTCCAAAACCACTAGAAACTACAGGGGAAACTCCAGCTGTTTGAGTGGTATTGCCTGAAGCTACAGTTGCAACTGGTGTAGCTGCAGTAGCAGCTGGGATTTCTGTGGATGCAACTGTTGGAGTTGACATGTCAATAAACAAAGATTCCAGTAAATTCATACTGGAAACCTTATCTGCTGAGGAAGGTGGAGTTGAGGCATTGGAGGTCTCTTTAGGTGGATCTGTTTGTTGTGTCAGTTGCTGAGGCTGAGGTTCAGTTTCCAAATCAATTAAGCTACCAATAGTGGCAGCTGCCTTTTCCTTTGCCATTTTCTGCAATTAAGAATTTTAAAGATCAAGAACGTCGATATGAATCACACTACATCTACAACTTCCTAGGTATTCATAACTCAAGCTGCAAGAGAATAAAGGCAGAAATCAAGCATAGGGAATAGTGGTCTTATTCCGTTAATAGATGAATAAGACTAAAATTTATCATTTTACTTGAGAAAAGATCAGCATATATAATGATGAATAAAATATGTCTGTGACAATTATTTTTGGACAATAACTCGACTTGTGAGGCGACACAAAGGAAAGAAAAAGACATTTAAGATCCATTATTATAACAATTGCATAGTTATCTGAAAAAGAAATATATAAGTCAGGATGAAAATTTGCATCACTTCCTGAATAACAGTGGCTGTCATCATGAAAGTTGAGAAGTTTGCAGGACTAAGCAGTCTAGTTGGCTTTTTTTCCAGTAACATCTATTCTCTCTGTCAAATTTTCTGTTGATGTTTAACTAAGCACAGAATTTAAGAAAGAAGGAAAGACAGACAATGCTGACAAATACTAAAAGTATCCTTAGAACTCATGATCTTAAACAACTATAAGAGCATGTCATTAAGGGTAAGCTGAGAAGTCCAAAAGGGTTTTCAAATATAGAAAGATGTTGCTTTTCTCCGGAAAATACTACAAAGCAAAGAGCAAAATAAAATGGAACGGAGCGAGTAAGTAACTTGAAATGATCAAAAATCTCACCTCATCATTAGCAGAGCTTTCAAAAGTAACTCTGCCACTTTGTTTAGGAGACTCACCAACCTCTAGTGGTATAACTTTCTCACCCAAGATGTCTTTAATTGAATGAATTTTGGGGGAACTAGGTGAGCTGCTTCCGCGCCTGGATTCTGATTTTGAGAAAATATGATATTGATATCGCTTAACATCGCCAGTTCCATCATCTCGGAACCTGTCATCAACTATTTCAAAGCGGGTTGGTAGGCTCCTCTCCCTGTTAGACCTCCTACCTAGGTCGTAATTACGGGGACTTCTTCTATCCTCAATATTGGAGTATGATCTTAAGTTTATATCATTACTCCTAATTCTTGGACTGTATGTTTCAGATGAACATCTGTCAGCATCTCCAGCTCCAGGACTGTACATTTCCTTGTAGTCATCTTTAAAACCCTGTGGAATGCAAAACATAAGTTTCTGAAGAGGAGCAGGAAAGGTGTATCTATCAAAAAGGTACTGCTCCAAAATGGAGAGATCAGTTTCAACATTTCAAAGCATTTTTCAGCACTTGATACTAATCCATTATGTTCAATCATAATAAAGCCAAAACGGACTATAATACATTATCAACTGCAGGATCTAGCATGAAATGTGTTGGTGGACACTTACCGTTTTCACTACGGGAAGCTTCTCGCGGCCCCTCTCACCTGTATATTTCCGTTCCACATAGACATGCTTTATAAACTCCCGAAGTTTGTAAAGATCACTGTAATGCAAAGACAAGATTAGTATTGGGACACATCGCCGAATAACTTTCTAGAAAGAAATACTACCTGGGATCTGGATATGAATTACGATAAGGATCCCATGTTTTGAAGTAGATTTCCTTTGCACGCTAAAAAGTGACAAGTGAATTAGCTTATTATGGAAGAATGATTTAAAACTAAACTTAAATGACAGTTTTGACTGGCAAAAAGTGCACACATTACCTCATTACCTCCAGCTTCCAGAGCATTAACTTCATCTTCACTAAATCTAGCCATTGACACAGATTTTACCCTATGTGTGAACTCACGGCTGAAAAATTGTTTGAACGAGAAAAAAAAAATCATCAAATCCATGAAGTCTTCTTAACAGAAGAAAATTAGCCCGTTAATTGTTTACATAACAATAAACATGGTTTATATAACTCCGCAGTACACATGAAGGGAAGATTCTAAGGAATATACAGTGATGGGAAGAATAACGACTAGTTAATTTTGAGCAGTGATGGGGCAACTTAATATGATACTTACTGCACCCCGCTGCAACGTGTGCAAACAAATGTCCAGAAAGTTGTACAAATGTATTGTGGCCCCTGCTAGGATCAAAAAATGTGAAAACATAAGCAAGGTATTTGTTCTTCTATTAGAGAGTGACAGACTATGATTCTTAGTTTCTTACTATTAAACAAAGAAGGCCATATTTGAGATGAAGGAGCTAAGCATATATAAGTTTTCAATCAGTTGATAATAAAAGATTGTGTTCCTCAGAAGAGTCGAAAACAAAGTTAAACACAAATTGGTTGATAAATGAGCCTTATTGCCATTTCCTAAATTAGTGATAAAATTGTCATCTAGCTAGGAGTTCTCTTATGGTAAACTTCCACAATTTGTCACTTGCAAAATAGAAACTTAAAAAGGCAATAGAATCCCACAATATGAAAGCTTAAGTAAGAGGAGCATATTTAGCCTACTGCTGAGACTAAAGAGAAAAGAAAAGGACAACTTTTCTAAAGTTGAAGGACTGAAGGGAAAATCGCGTACAACTCCTCCTAGTCTTCATTCTTCAAGTGCAAAGTTTAATCTTCACTTGATAGTCCCCCACCAGAGGTGAATCTAGAACGAGTTCTCGGATTCAACTGAAAATCATTACTTTCAGCAAGCTCGAACTATTTAAACATAATGCAAAAACAATTTAAAATTTTATACTATTTAAGTAACAAGAACACATTCATTTTGATCCTACATGCAAACTTTAGAACGTGGATTCACATTTGACCCGCACCACATAATTATCAAAGAAACAAAAAATTAATGGCAAGTATACTAATTTGAAAGGATTACATACCAAACAGTTGCAGTTGATACATCTCCTGTTGTCTTGAAGCTTTAAAAGACCACGAATTATCTTTTCTATTCTTTCCTCTTGTTTCATTGATCTATTGAAAATTTTATTCATCTCCAACAATTTCAACCTTTTTCCCCCAATTACCTGTTTTATTTAACTAACAACAAAAATTATCAGATTTTTATTCAAAAATCAAACATATTTTTCCCATTCTATACTTTTGCAACCCAACATCAAAAATAAAAGTATCATATTATTTTTTAATAAAGCAATGTCATGTACAAAAATACTTGTTAGCATGGTGTTAATCAATTAAATCGTTTTTGAAAGAGCAGCAGATTAAGAAAATTTTACCTGACAAAATGGAGCAGATTTAATATATGATTGAAGGGAAATTGTTGGAGATGTGGGAAAACAGGTAAAATGTTAAAGCTGCTAGCTGTGTTCTCGTGCTGGACAAAAGAATTTTTCTTTTTTCTCTTTCTCTTTTTTTTTTTTGGGGAGGGAGGGGGGGGGAGAGGGGGATGGGTGGGAGAGGTGAAGAGAGAATTTTGGCAGTTTTTTCGGTTGGGTGGCTGTTAACATGAGCATCACCACTGTAGTTTTTATTTTTTATTTTCCTAAGCATGGCTAATCTCGAAAAATGTTTTTATAGAAAAATAAATAGGTTTCTTACTTATTTTCCTATATTTCGTATATAAGCATTATGTGGGTGCTAAGGAGCAGGAACAGATGTAAGATATTAGCAATAAGTTCAATTGAACTCATTTGATGCGTAAGCATAAATTTATATATTAAAATTATATTAAATTCATAAGCTTTAAATCCTAAAATCACGTATGCTACAGGGAGTTATGGAAAAAGCAAAAAGAAACGACAGCAGAAAAGAGAGAATTGGAATTGTTCGCCGGAGAAAAATATGGACGAGGATATTGGGGAAATTCGTTGAGAAAGAGCAGGGAACTTCTGGGTATTGGTTTTTTTTTTTTTATTTTTAAAAATGAACTAAAATGACACAATAACCAGTGACATATCAAGGGACTTAAGAAGTGGCAGGGGTAATTTGGGTAAACAAAAAATGGAGGGGTTGCTCATTTACTACCTTATTAATATTTTCTTTCTCTATGAGTTATATATATTTGTCATTCGTTATACTTTTTCAATAAATATATTCTAGAGTCATATTTTAGAACTATATTTATTCTCATATGTTAAAACTAGTTATATTTATCCATCACTCGTTAAAACTTCAGTATCACCTTTAAAAAGTCATGTATCATACTCTCATTGAACGAAAACTTCATTGTCAGCTTTAAAAATCTCATTTGAGGCAACACCGTGAAGATTTGGGAGAGGGTGATGGAGATGAGGATGAGGAAGGATGTGTGGTTACCGAGAATCAATTTGGACTCATGTCAAAGCGGTCAACTGTAAAAGTTATTCATCTCGTGAGGAGGTTGATGGAGTTGTATAGGGAGAGGAAGAGAGGCTTACATATGGTATTCATTGACTTAGAAAAAGCTTATGACAAAGTCCCTAAGGGAGTTCTATGGAGATATTTGGAGATTAGAGGAGTACTTGTAGCATAAATTAGGGCAATTAAGGACATGTACGAAGGGACCAACACCCGATGAAGATAGTGGGAGGAGATTCAAAGCACTTCGCAATCATGATGGAGTTACACCAGGGATCAACTCTTAGCCCCTTTTTATTTATCTTGGTAATGGATGAACTGGCGCAATATATACAAAAGAAGGTGTATGGTGTATGCTATTTTCAGATGACATAGTATTGATTAACGAGACTCATAATGAAACTAATGATAAGCCGAAGGTCTGGAGACAAACCCTAGAGTCTAAAGAGTTCATGTTGAGCACGGCGAAGACGGTATATTTGGAATGCAAGTTCAATGATGTAACTCATGAGGCAGATGTGGAAGTGAGGATTGATACTCAAGTTACTCTAAGAAAAAAAGTTTCAAGTATCTTGGTCTTTAATCCATGGGAATGGAGAGACTGATGATGATATTACATATCGTATTGGAGCGGCGTGGATGAAATGGAAGCTCATATCCGGTGTCTTACGTGATAAGAAGGTGTCACCAAGATTTAAAGATAAGTTTTATAAAGTGGTTGTTAGACCAATTGTATTGCTTGGGGTGGAGTGTTGGCCAATTAAGAACTGCGTCCGCAAGATGAAAATAGCAAAAAGGAGGATGTTGAGATGGATGTGTGGATATACGAGGAGAGATAAAATTATGAATGAGGACATTCAAGGCAAGTTAGGAGCGACCTCTATGCTAGACAAAATGAGGAAAGTGATGTTGAGATGTTATGAACATGTGAAGATGAGATGCATGGATACCCCAGGGAGCAGGCATGAGAGGTTAGTTATGGTGGATATGAGGAGAGATAGAGGTAGGCCGAAGAAATATTGAGGAGATGTGATGAGACATAACATAACAATCATTCAACTTACCAAAGACATGACCCTTGATAGGAAGATTTGGAGGTCGAGGATTAGCATAGAAGATTCGTAGGCAATCGAGCGTTGTTTAGTTTCCTTACCAGTATTATTATTATTACTCATCTACTATCTTAATTTTATCATTTACCTGTTGTTTCCTTTACTTCAGTTAACATATTATTTGTTGTCAATACCGTTCAATTCTTCTTTTTTACAGCTTTTTCACTATTGTGTTTTCTTTCAATATTTGCTCTGATATACTTTATTTGAGCTAAGTATCTTTCAAAAACAGACTCTTTATCTTCACAAGATGAAGGTAAAAATTTGGGTACACGCCACTGCTTCCGAGCCCCACTTGAGAGATAATACTAAATTTATTGTTGTTGCTGCCTATTCGAGGCAACTCCTCATCAGTAGTATACTGTTTCGACTTTGTTGTAAGCATATCCGAATTCACTTATCAAATTTATATCAATCAATGAGTAAATTTAAAATTCCGGATGTAACAAAGTGCTCATGATAAATGAAATTGTTCACATTGCCATGAATCACATAAATTTTGGGATAACGCCAATGGCTGAATCCCTGTAAGATTGCAATGTTGAAATTTCAGATATTCGTGACGATCATAAGTCGTGACGATCATAAGTAGAAAGTTCATATTCTTCGGTCATTGATAAACAATTTGTTGGGCAATACTCAACGCAATTACCACAAAATATACAGATTCCAAAATCAATACTGTAATTAAGCAATCGTTTCTTTCGAATATCAGTTTCTAACTTCCAATAAATAACGGGTAAATCGATAGGACATACACGCACACATACTTCACAAGCAATGCATTTATCAAATTCATCGGAGGAAATGAGATTTCTTGACCATACATATGCTAAGAATGTCATAATGCAAAGTGACATCTCTGTTAAAATGAAACTATGGTTGATTGTGTGTGTAACTAGAGACGGTGGATCTTCTGAAACTAAATACCAGCGCATCGATATGCCACACAAAAATTTAACTTTTATAAAAATATCAAGCAAAAAGCAGCTATCCATATGCAGCCCATATGAACATTTGAAACCACCAATAACTTCATCGTCAACTATAGAACCAACAAACATTAATGCCTCATTCAATGGGTGATTTACTTACAGCCACATCCTTCATCTGTTTTCCAACAAATAAAGTGCTCTCCTTCAATACAAATAATAGGTGCTCCATAGCCCAAACTAAAATTTGTAATTGCTTTCAAGAGACGTATTATATTATTTCGGACAATTGCTCCTTCAGCATCAAGCACTACGCTAAGGTTAAGGGGGTCAATAAAGACAAGAGAAACTAACAGAAGAGGTAAACCCTGATAAAATCTGTACAATGATCAGCATAGCAAAATCCCATGCACCCCTTTACCGGCAGGAGCCCTTCAGTTGCAATGAACTGGAAAACCTGCTCCCGGAACACTAGTGGGCAAGGAAAGGCTAAAAACTATGTACCAAAACTGCCTTGTATAATTGGAGAACGTAGCATCATGACTTTGGCAGAAAGCAAAATTCTGCTACCAAGAATGCCCCAGACACCTATGTAGAAAATCCTTCTAAAATGCTATCAACAATGATGGACGCCATACCCTTGTCTTTTTGCATAATTAGCGCATCACCCAAAGGAGATGACGACTTTGGCTGGACATGCCATTCGCAGGGATCAGGGAACTTGATTCCTGGTAATCACATATACAGAGACAACCTAAACATCAACATTTGTGCTCTCAGCGGCAGCAGCTTTGATTGCCTCAGCAGTCATGAGAGCAACAACAGCTTTATGGATGGCTAGATCAGCTCTGTAGAGTAACCTTTGGGCCTTCTCCCTCTTCAGTTTTGCCATGTTAAGAGCATGCTGTGCTGCTCCGGAGGCGTCACGCAACCTGAACTCATGAAGATCTGAACTGTCAAATTGCTCAATTGCAGGCCCACGAGATCCTTCAGGATGGTAATGCTTTTGACTAGGCCACTCAGGTAAGCTCATATTCCACCTATGAACCCCATTTCGCTTCACGACAGTTCTCTGGTCATATGAAGCCACCATATGTGGATTACTATGAGAGCGAAACGACCCAATCTTCTTCGGCTTATTCCTATAAAATTTTGGCTGATGATTCCAATCTGACCCATCTGAGTTCAAGGAAAAATATCCAAATCCAGAAGCTTCTCGTGGTGAAAAAACTCGGGTTGACGCATGAAGCATAGGGGAACCATCTGAATATTCATGGCTCGGATACATAACCATCTCATCTCCATGTGAATATCCATTTAATCTTCTCCCTATGAACAAAAACGACAGATAAACAAATCACTATAAAGTATAAGGTAGTTAAGCAACAGTAAGAAAAATAATGTGTTTTTTAACAAAGGGCAAGGATGCTAGCAAAATGGCTAGAGAGGTACCAAAGGGATGAAGACCATCTTGCTCTCTTGAGACAACATGATTGTGTCCTGAAATTGAGATTTTTCTCTGTGAACGCTGTTTTGAGCCCTTGTTTGGAACCTCCAGACCTCGAGGCTTCAAACAAAATGCGGACATAGGTGGTTTCTCCATGGAAGCTTCTTTCTCCTGGCATACGCTAGCAAAGCCAAGATTAGCATTTGACATTGCTTGTTCCCAGTTCTTCAGTTGCTGCTGATACCTCTCCCAAAGGGGCGGCTGAAGAAAAGAGAATCAGTAAATTGTTTCAGAAAGATCAGACCCTTTTTCTTGCAAGGAATACAACAGAAAACTTAATCATGAAGACTTTTAAATGATGAGGAGAATTACCAATCAAAACATTAAAAATATGACCAGTAGAAAGACGAGACACATGAAAGGGTATTAATCTGAAATAAACAGTTGACATGAATACAAGACACATGAAAGGGTATCAATCTGAAACACAATTCCAGTCTCCAGTGAATATTCATCATACCGTGGAATCTATAAAACTAGATAAGGTCCCTATACCATGTTATACCCTTTAAGCAAGTAAGTCGAGGAAAATACAGAAGTTCAGGTAATCAACCAAGAAAGGTGTGCTTCAGAGGTTTTAGCAAGATAATAGCTCACTTCAAAGGACCATGTAAGGTCTCATACATTGTTAAACTCTTTCATTATGGGTGCATCAACAAAAATGAGGAGTCATAGTGGACATAAGTGTTCTGTCTCGGAAAAAGTTATTATACGCTCAGAACCCACAATTTACCAAAAGCAAAGCGAGTCAACCAAAATCAGTATCATAAGAGTATAAATTCAAGGATCCAATGGTCAATATATTTTGCATTCCGTTTTTTATGCAAGTATACTTTGCATTCCATTTCTTGTAAGTATACTTTGCATATTATTAATCCAAGACAATTCCTCCTAGATGCACGGGACAAACTTAAGTAAATTATCTCAATAGCTTCTTGAATGCTACAAATTAGATGCTTAAACAGGAAATCATCATCACCATCAGAGAACTACAGGCAAATAATATTAGAATATGTTAAAGCAACATCAGTAACAAACAAGTAAACACAGCATTCACTTAAGCGAGCAATCAAAGGTGTACTTCTTTTATCACTTAAAGACAGCAAAGGCTAGCCAGGAAAATTAATAAAGGACAGTAAAGAAGACAACAGCGGAATTCTTTTACAGTTCTCCTTCATAAAATTGGGACACACATGAAGTTCTAAAGTTACAAACGGACTGACAACGGTAACTCATCTCTCAGCCATCAAAACGATCCATGTCTCAAATGGAACTTCTTTAAAGATTGAATCTCATGAAGGCATATCTTAATTGCACAGAAACTTAGGTTGGCTCTTGCAATCACAACAGTGAGGGAAAGTTGTTTACTCACAAGAAGCATCTTTTTGAACAGAAAACTCACAACAGCTCATCTGGAAGCACAATCAAGGAAGTTGAGGCAGTGAAAGGTCATAACAAAGATCAAGACACTCCAGCGCAGGACATCCCTTAACAAATACAAATAATCTGAGATGGAGGGGGGATGATCAAATGGAAAAATCTATATTGAAGGGAGGAAAGTCAAGATATTTTCGATGGGGTGAAAAACTAGGATATGGTTGGTTCACTATAATACAGTAAACCAGCAGTCATGACCAAATTCACCCTTACTCTGATAAATTGCTTCCTCTTGACCTTACAGTTAAAACTATATACTCTAGAAGTCTGATTCATATAATTTCTTAGCTATATTTTTAGTTTTTGCCTTGTTATCACTCACAATTTATCAGAACTTCACCATATACTCATAGGTTATAATAACTGTCTACAATCCCATAAACCCAGCACTGTCATGACCAACTTCGGACTTTGTCTGATAAATTGCTCCTCTTAACCTTACTACTATATACTATAGAAATACTGACATTGTATCATTTCTTAGTCCCTATCTTTTAGTTTTACATTTCTCATTTACAGGTTATAACAACTTTACTAGATGAGATAACACGTTGATATCATCAAAGAAAAAAAAACAGCACCAACAACATTTACGCCTCAATCTTAAGCTAGTTCGAGTTGGCTCATGAATCCTCACTATACATGTCGCTTCATCTCTAGAAACACAAACTTTCTACAAATTTTACTTATACCTAAAGAAAGGTCAATCTTGGTTAATTTATAAATAAAAAATAACGGTTTAAATTGGGTCTATGGGATTTGGTGAAAATGGATCAAGAGGATCATCGCTAGCAATTCTTTAGACTGATTTTTTTTGTGATAAAAATGGTTCCTCAAAAAAAGATTTTTCAGTCCACAAAGGGGTTCAAAATTGAAAACAAAGAGGAATTGAGGTTTCCCACATATGGTATGCAGATGATACATTACTCTTATGTGAAGCTAACGGAACCAGATAAACTATCATAAAGTGATTCTGTAGTTTTATCGCGAAAAGAATAAAAAAAGGAAGTATCTGGCTACAGTCGTGATTTTTACATAAAAGGATGAAGAGAGGAGTGGGAGAGCCTATGAAGGAGTAGAGAAATTCTTTGTACGCTTGCTAAATAGCCTTTTTCCCTCATTTCCTTTTAATGCACCCACGAAGCTCCTATATACACAGATGATTGGGTTTCATTCATTGAAAACCATGTCTTTTTGTAAGATTTTCTTCTTCTTCTTCTTCTTTTGTATTCTTGTATACGGATGTTTTTGCCCTTTCTTTAATGTTTTTTTTTTCAAAATTTAGTAAGATGTTATATTAGAAAGGCATCACGGGGATGCAAAGTAAATACAGAAAAGAGTCATGGTTAACTCCTGAAACAAAAAATCTTCTTCTAAATCAGGGAGTTAACCAGAAAGGAAGAATGGTCTCTAAACCAAAGCAACAGTATGCCCTTTCTTTAATGAAATTTATTATTTATCGAAAAATGAATAGCTCATGCTTTTGGTCACAAGAGTGTGGGGAAATTCCCAATAATTTATTGGGATTACCATTGGGAGCAAAACAAAAGGATTGTGGTGTTTGGCAGACAGTAATTTGAAAATACAGAAAGAAACTGGCTCCTCAGAAAAAACAGTACCTAGGTGGAAACTAACACTATTAGTGTCTTGCATAACATCCTTACTCATTTAATGTCATTGATTCCCATTCGAGGCATAGTGGTGAAGAAGCTGAGCACAATCAAGAAATGATTTTTTATAGGTAGAGGAAAATCAAAAGGAGAGAGTTCACCTGATGAAATGGGACAAGTGACCAGGAGAAAAGGAAGGAAGCATGAGAGTGAAAAACCTGAAGCTTCACGGGAGAACTTGTTATGGAAATGTCACGGAAAACCAAGGCACGTCCTAATTTTACAAGAATAGGATATACACAGCAAGTGCTACGTCTGTGAACAAACTACAGAATCAGTTGAGCATCTTTTTCTACACTGAAGACAAATTGTTAATATAGACATTGTTTCTTAACTACAAGGAGGTCAATGGATGATACCAGGTGATGAAATTCAGCTCCACTAAGGTGGCAGGCACAGAAAATAGAAAAAAAAAACACAGAAACCATATTGGAAGACCATTCCATTGTGCTTTTTAGACAATATGAATAGAGAGATTGAAAGATGTTCTGAAAGAGAAATGAAATCTCTCATGTAAATATAGATGTATACAAATTTTATGCTTTTCGTGTAGGAAAAAACATTTTTGTTGATAGAGAGAATTTTGTAATTAATAAGACTTCTTTTTTGGGATAAGTGGACATGACAGACTACTTTACACCTATAAAGGAGCCAAACCCAGTTTATTTGTGCATTAATAGAGTTACCTTCTTAGTGCTTTCTTAATATAATTACCTTATTTTATTCAAAGAAAAAAATAAAGAGAAAGATCGATTTTGGTTAATACAGGACATAGAGGGCACAATGATATGTCCTTTAAACTAATTGGACAGGACAACACTAACTTTCTTTTTGATCAGTTGGAAACAATAACTTCATGATGAGTCCTGTGTAGTTCAAGATTTACCCTACGTACAACTGAACATCAATCACAGTACTTCATCCAAGAGGAGTCAAACTGTTGGGCATAATGTGATGCCCACTTAAAGTAGAATATATTGCTCCATAAAGAGATGCTTGAGCACCGTGAGCTGAAGCGGACCATCTTGCCGAACAAACAAAAGGCATCACCATTTTAATAAATTTGGTGCAGACACCAAATGGACACCAGATTTATAAAGAAAGCAGAAAGAAGCAAAAGTAAAGAGTTATCACATAAACAATTTCTTTTAATAAGGAAGTTGGCACATAGACAAGTTTGTCCCTTCTCCATTTGCAGAGAAAATAACTACGAAAATTGGTCAAATACCACAAGTAATAGAATCCAAGGCCAAAGATGATGGACTCTAACCCCTTAAAAGTTTGTATAAATCAAAGCTTGTTGAGAGAAAAGAAAAAATTATAAGCTTATGGCAAGACAGCCAGTCAAACAAATTTGTGTAGCAGTTTTGTCAAATATATTTTCAGCAGCAAATAACAGCCTACAGGTGTAGTGACACAGAAGCAGATGCTTGCAGTAGTCTATTAGCTGATAACAAGTAGTCAATTTAATCATACCTGGAGATGGCGTACTAGTGGCATGCCATTCTTCTGCCGCTTATTCTGCCAATGCTCATAGATGGATTTAACTACTTCCATTGGTCCTACACCAACCATCAGCTCTTCCAGCTCATCAGGTGTAAGGTGATCACGCTGTTGGGCATATGCAACTTTCTCAAACATGTCCATCGCCTTCTCAAACAATTCATCAGATATCCCTTCATGTTTACTCTCACCAGAGCAAGAAAAATTCTTCTTGAATAACCACTGCTCGTCCTCACTATCCATATCATATAGTATGCGTGACGGATCCATGGCCATTTCAACATCACTTTCTGCTTGTCGATAGTACTTTGGTGAAGAGCGAATGAAGGAGACTTCTGATGCATAGTCTTCAACTTCTTCTATCATACGAACACCAGGAATAGGGATGTTTTTAACTGAGGCAGCACGTATATTCCTGTTATAACACTCTTCATGCAACTCCTTGAACAACATCCACTGGCTTCTGTCAGGGAACTCCAGGACCCAATCCTTCCCCCCTTTCCACATCATGGCATGCGTAAAGCGATTGGTAGAGCCAGGCTGCAAAACATTATGAACTTTATAAGAATACTTGGTAACCCCAGAAAATTTGACAGCAATTCTCCATTCATTGTGTCCGGCAATTTCCAGGCCTATCCGTGCACCAAATTCTCTCCACCCTTTGACCCCCCCAAGAGTAACCAACACATTTGCATCACAAGCTAGCAACTCAATATTTCTCTGCGAACCACTACAACTATCAGCATTCTTCTTCTCACTAGCTCTTCTAATTCTTTTATAAGGAAGAGTTCGTGGACTGTGATTTTTGTGCATTGAACTGAAATCATAACCTCCGTATGGCAGTGTGTACTGCACCTGCGTTCGAGGTCTCTTTGGACCATTGCCGAATCCACCACGTGCAAAATTTGCCTTCCCATCAACCCATACAGGTGAAATTTCTCCAAAAGGAGAAGAACTAGAGCTGTTTCTGTTACGATATAGCAATCCTCCAGGGCCTAAAGGGCTGGGGATCTGGACCATGTGATCACTCGTTCCAGTAATATTGGGGCTCTGGACCACATTACTTGTAACAGTACGGTTTGGGCTAGAAATTATGTCATCACCTGTATTCGGCGTCAAATGAGACGCCTCTCCCAAGATAATTCCTTTTCCAGCAGATAGTCCCTCCGCTTGGTCAAATGATGGAATTACAACACTCATGCCCACCAAACCAGAATGGCACTGAGCATCAGACAAGCTGTGAGATAAATTCTTCGAATGTCTTCTCCCTGGAGATTCAACAAACTGGTCCAATGCTTGATCATCACATTCCAATTTGTTTGACACAACAACCACATCAGACGTGTCCAATTCAGAATGTTTGTCAGTGAAAGAGCTCCGGGAAACATCTAATTGACAATTTTGAGATGACTTCAATGAAACACGCTCACTCCCCAGTTGCCATTCAGCAAATGATGACCCTCCAGCAGAATTAGCTCCAGTAAATGATGTTTCTGCAATATTTTCCGCAATTTCAGAGCACTTCACCCGATTGCCATCATTTTTAACTGGATGGAAAGCATTTATAGTATCATAATCCTGAAGGCTAACACAGGCAAAGTTGCGCTCCATGAGTAACCTGAGATGTAGAGATATGAAGAAAGTGGGTGCAGCAGCAAATGAAAAAGCAAAAGGAGGAATTCGTCCGAGCTTCATTGCAGAACTAACAGTAGAACTAGTAAGCCTTGCACTGCAACACTCTGTTGAGGTGCCTTTGGGGAGACAACCTGGCACAAACTTCTTCTGCAAGTAAATAACATGTATGGGGATGAAAAGAACAAAATAGTAAAATCTAGAAAGATGGAAAAAGAGGAAATAGCAGAAAGAAGAACAAGGAGAAATAGCATACAATCTTATCAATATTCTATAGAATTAAGAACAATAAATACCTTAAAAAGACAAAGTCCAGAAAGAAGAACAAAAAAGAGATAGCAAATGTACACATCACATTGAGATTGAGAAATACCTTAAATGAGGAAGGGTCTGCGTGAGCATTGAATTGTAATTGCTCACTTTTGCAATCGAGGGACTTAATATTCTCATATGTGCACTCAGAGAGAGGCAGCTGCCTAGCAAGCAAACTATGTTTCTGAAGTTTGGAGTCCAGGTATAACCATTTTGAGTTTTTGAGTTTGGAGAAACAGGAAAAGGCAAAAGATTGCTGCTTCCTAGAATCCTGAATAGAAGAAAGCCGAAACCTTACTGAGGTTACAGGTAACTGAAGACTTTCAAACCTCCACTCTTCATCAGCTTGATTGAATAATGTTAGGACAAGGAAAATAAAGGTCACGGCATGGTTTAGGCAACACTCGAATAAAAGAAACCTGAGTCCAACTACATTATCAACAAAAAGCATCTCTAAAAAGAAAATTGGCCACCTTATCACAATGGCACCATGCTGCCGCAGCAAAACAGTGCGAGATAACCAACCCTGTTCTGCTTCAAGCAGCAACAACGGCAAAACGGGTAGGCATATCTCCACCCTGAATTGCTTAGCTTCTAATAATGGCATGTGTAATCTGAGAACCCCTTCATCATCAATTGCAGACACAAATTTCTCACTCTCAGGGCCAGGAATGCACATAGCACTGGTTTTGCAGTTCTGCAATTCGTCCACAACTGGTGCAACAGAAACAGTAGCTGTATCAGCTACATAAGCTTTGTCAGCTTCATACATAGGCAACAGTCCATCCATCTTCTTACGGAAACGTCTTCGAACATAAACAACAGGTTTTCCATCATTGGGGCTGCTATGACTTTCGACAAAAGAATTCTCAGCCTTGCTAAGATCAATCAGTTTCTCTGGGAATAAAAGATCACTATCTGCCTTGCCTTTACTGCTGTTCAAGGAACCTACATTCCAGTCTGTACTCTCAGTTTTGACATGCAGCAGTGATGACACAACAGGTGTAGATAACTGTAACGTTTTCTGTTTCTTCAATGGTCTGGAAGGAGAAGACTTTACTCGACGAGATGATCGAGCCAACCAAGAAATAATGGGCTCTGAGTCCAGACTGTTACTTGGGTGGCTGTCATCATCTACAGCCAAGTCAAGTTTTCTTTCACCAATGCTTTTCGTTGCATTTGCAGATTTTCTGACTTTCCTCTTTCCAGGTACCTCCCCAGGGAAAAGCAAAAGTTTAAATCGCTCATTTTCTAGGTTTATCCATTCCTCATCTCGATCATCATATTTAACATGATGGAGTTTCCTCTCAGGATCATAATCATTTAAAAGACCATAATACCAACTCTCATCCAATGGCCAGAAGACTTTGATCCTTCGGTTCAATACCCAGTAAGCATCCAAGTCCCTAGGAAGAACTTCATAGAAATGACGGCGTTTCCTAGAAATACCCCTCTCGTTGAGCTTCTGTCTTGGTCGTAGAACCCTGCTAGCAGTATCAACTGATACAGATTCTGAGCCAGTCAAGGAATTCCCCTCCCGACTAACAAAATCCTGACCAGAAGTAAGTAAAGAAGATAACCGTTCAGCAGATTGTGAAGCTGAAGATCTGCTTTTTGAAGAAAACCCGGTACAACTAGGGTCAAATCTTGATGACAGCATCCTTGCTGCATTCTGCTCAAGGTTCTCCTCATCATCGTCATCCAGAGAATCTTGACAAAAGCTTCCAAAGTTATCTCCAGATGGTACACCATTCTTTACAGATTTTCTACTCCTAGATGACGAATCCTTTCTCTTGTTACAAGTACTCCGGTGCTTTCTAGAAGATGCTTCACCATTATTTACAGCTAAATGACCATCTTCCTTAGCATGCCGAATTGAAGTCGCCTTATCTTTTTTCTTTTCTCGTGCATCATCAACACTTATCTTTCTCTTTACCTTGACGGCAACACTGTTTCCAGCTGAATGACTAGGTAATTTAGAAGTCTGTTCATCACTTTTAGTATCTCCGCCAGACAAAGTGCACTTTTTTGGAACCTGATCACCCTCAGTTTTTTCAGGTTCACCTTTTATCTTGCCATTTCCAATGACAGAGGTCTGAATCCTTGATAACTGCGAACCTCGACCATTATCAAACTTCCTTCGCCCCACTAATCCGCGCGGTCGCTTTGGAATTGGAATAGCATTACCATTACTATCTAAACTAAGAGAAAATCCACTCAGCCCATTACTGTAATTCAATCTTTTCTCCAACTTAGATGATGATAACAGCGATTCAGCTGGTCCCACACTAAGCCCATTCACATGATCCTCATCTGTACTACTCCTACTTTTTTTCCCAGATGGCTCAGGCTTGTCCAATGAAACCTCTTTTATACTCTTCCTCTTCTTCTTCTTCTTCTTCTTCCTAGCATCAATATCACTCTCACCAGCAGAAAATTTCCCCTTGTTCAAATCCCCAGACTTGTATAGTGTCTGCAGATCCAAAGACCTTTGTTTCTTCGAATTCTCAATAGAACTACCACCAGATTTGTCTTCTACACCACTTTCCATCTACAGTAATCACTCAATCCCAAACAACAAATACTTTCCCAAATTTCATATTCCATCACACATCATATTCACACACAAGCACATGCTTCCAGATCTGTTAACCACAATTTCGCAACAAAATACTGAATCAAAACACAAAAACCTTCAAAATTAACAACAACAAAAAAAACTGGATGCATTTCCTCAACGAAACAGATTATATATCAAAATCCATAAATACACGTACCCTTTCCTTGGAATTATCGAACGCGAAACAGAAAATGGCGAAGATCCACCACATGCAGAGGATGAATTCTAGGGCTCCGATCAGAGAAATTGAGGGATGTGATTTGGTCCGATTTGAAACCCTAACTGATTTTATCTTTTTTATCTTTTTAATAATTTATTGAAATACCCTGAATTTTACCCTCCTCTTTTTTTTTTTTTTCCCCTAACGACAGAAACAAAAAGTGAATGTGATTGAGGCCTCTAGGGTTCCTTTTGGTTTTACAATTTTAGGCAGAAAATTTGTGGAAAAATGTTGCCACGTGTCTCTCCTTAACTCCGTCGATGATTTCATTTTACGGTGCAAGATTTGCTTTATTGGTAGAGAAATTTGAGAAAATATAATGACATGTAACCCTACGTGGCAAGATCTTAATCGTTGGACTTTAATGACGGTGGAGATTGGCGTTATTAGTTGAAGTGGTTAACAGAACACGAAATAGGTTAACGGTTGAGATTAGATACTGGCTGGAATTGACGGATTGGATTAATGAGTTATTTGGGAAAAGTTCGGTAATTAATTATGGGAGGAGAGGGTGGATTTTCCTTTCACATGTAACAAAATGGGCATGCAATTGATGGAAAACTACAGAAAGACCGTGAAGAGTAAGAAGATTATAATGTTGGGTAAATTTCACCGGTTCGAGAGAAGAAGGTTCGCTGTCATAGTCTGCCACGTGGAATTGCATAAAGTAACCTATGTTTTACGACATATTAGAAAAAATAATGCATATTATTCATATTTTGTTTGATAAAGTTTTTAAACTTTATTTAGTACTCATTAGGTTATGTATAATTAATACATAAAAAAATATGATATTAATAATGTAATAGTTTTAATGCATGTATCACCGTAGTTAAAAATATTCCTTTAAAAAAAAAAATCACATTCTTTTTATCTTATTTGTTAAGGATATTTTTTTTAAAATTACGCATTAAATATTATTTTTAACACATTAAGCAATGCATAAGAAATAATATCAGCATAATTAATGCAGACGTAACTAATAAAGTATTACTAATACACTCTATTCCACATTATTCTTATATGCTCTGTCAAACACCTCTCACCCATCAAAACTATAATGAGGTCATCTGATTCTTGGAATAAGATAAATTATTTTAAAATTAAAATAAATTTATATTTTAAATTTGATATCATTTTATATCATCTTCTAAGTAAGGATAAATTAATCTTAAAATTATAATTTTAAAATAATTTTACTCGGTGTCTAAAAATTCCAGAGTCTCTTTGCTATAATTTCTGTGTTTTTGCTATAATTTTTATAGGATTAATACTTGTATAGTATAAAATTTCTGAAATTTATAATTTTAAATATGTTATATTTGAATAATTATAAAAGGTTATAATTATGATAAAATAAAAGATAACTTAAACAGGATAAAAATTAATTTAAACAAATTTAAAATTAAATATTATCATATAAACAAAAACAAAGGAAGTTATGCTTAAATATGATAATATGATTAAAGAGAGAAAAATTAATCATGAAAATACGTTTATTAATTAATTTAATGCAAATATTACCAAAATAAGTTAATTTTTTCTTTAGATAGATATAATACATTATTTATTTTATTTCCTTAATTTCTTTTTTAATATGTTTATTTGTAAATCCTCTGATTAACCTTAAAAGGTGACATGGGAAATGCTGTTTGAATCTAGATTCCTGGGAATAATTTTTCTCTTTTCTGTTTTCTTTTCCTCTTTTTTCCTTTTTAAAGAAAATTAATGCCTTTTCCGAAAAAGAAAAAATATATATGTGCTCGGTAATTAACCCTAGATAGTTAATTTATTTAATTATCATAATTTTCTAATAATTTAATGTCTCAAATCTAGACTTAATAATCCCAAATAAAAAAAAACAATGTGATCAGTAATTAACCCCAGAGTGTTTGGGTTGTTAGGGTTTGGATTGATGATAAATTTTCTCGTAATTTTTAAGTTTTTTATGTTTGAAAATCTTTTATTAAATTAATTGGCAATCTAACTTATTATGATTAGAAAATACTTAACTTATGAATACCTAACAATCAAAACTTTGCATGGGATGGGGAGGTGTCAAAGGTTGGACACTTTGTTTTTTTTTCCAAAATGGGCACTTTTGTGATTTACTATATTAGTATCTAAATTTTCACAGTAACGGAAAAATTTATTCACGCCGGGTGTACATACCCTAAAGTAACTCCCTTTTTGTGCATGACAATATTTTTCATAAATTGCAAAAAATTATCACTGTATAATCATTAGTTGAAGGCTAAATACAGACACAATCTTTTAAATTTTATCTTTATTTGTTATTTTAGCACTTCATCTTAGCGTTGTTTCATTGTGATCCTCTAAACTCTATTTTTTATGTCTCAATAAAAATATTATAATATAAACTATTCAATGCGTGTTATAAATATCTTTAAAAAAGTATAAAATATTCAATTAAATGACGCCATCTTTTTTTCAGATCATCCATGTTATCTAGGTTTAATCCAAATATCCATTTTTTAAAAAATTTTAACTTGCTTCAATACGAAAAAAAAGAAAAAGATTTTGATTCATTGCTAATAACACTATCAAAAAATATTAAAATTTAACGAACTCCGTCGCGTTGTCTATGATTTTTTTTTAAAAAAAAACTGACGGACTTTAAGATAATCGACGTGTTAGACTTTTTATTATTTTATGTGTGGTCCAATTAATATAAAGTTCATAACTAATATTTAATAAAAAATAAATCTTGTCTGTTAGGTCGGTTACTTGATGGACGTATCGGATTAAGTCATAACCTCTATAAATTAGACCTCCCTCCATCCATTAGGATTACCACATAATTCTATATACTTTTTCATCAGTGACGATTGTGGTAACATAAAGTTAGGGCAAGGAGCTAGAAATCAATTTTCAACTAATTGACACTTATGCTCCTCTCTGCCATAATGTCTTTCACTTCTTCATGTATATTCTCTATAATGTTTTCTCTGTAAAATTATCATGTTCAAGATCTTTGTATGCATTAAAGTTAAATTTATATGTGATATCAGAGTCTCTGATAATCTTCGATCGAGCACAATGAAAAAACAATTAATGAGAATAACTCTTACGATCTTATTTGCATCAGACTTAAATTTCATCCAATAATTCCTTTTATTTTGAAATCCAAAAGCATGAAGAGTCAACATCTATCTTAAAAAGTCTTACTTTTTTTGTTCGAATTTGATCATTATGAATTAGGGCTAACCCTCGGTAAGCTTAGCCAATAGCTTTTTTTAACTTACGTTATATTTGATTCGGACAATAAAAAAAATTTATTTAACTTATGTTTGGCTCATTATTATTTTTTATCACAAAGTATTTATTATTTTTGACCATAAGTAGTGTTGTTGGGCAAATAAACAGCTAATGTTTTATTTCTAAAATTTTTGGACAACAAAATACGAAGAATTTCATTTCCTTCTTGGTCCATAACGTAAGGCTACTAACATATATAATTGGAATTTTGTTAGTATAGAGTTGTTGGGACATAAAATTTTGCTCTAAATTTTAATGTTATATGCTAGTTTTATATTATGTAACTAGTTTTTGTAAACATGTAAGGCACGTTTATTTCAGAATATTAAAATGATTCACATATTTTTCAACTTTTTTTAGCTAAAGAAAAAAAATCAAAACATACAATAATAATAATAATAATAACAACAACAACAACAACAACAACATTGCAATAAAAATTAAACTAATACACACTTTCAATCTCATCATAATCAACTTGACGTTGTTATAAGTCATATGAATTTTTCTTTGATTCAAATACATAAATATTAAAATATATATATATATATTAATAAAATGAAAGAGAGATGATTATATAGAAATTATTGTGAAGTATAAAAAGTGAAATATAACGTTGCATATAAAAAATATTAGTATATCAATTGAAATAGATAGATATGAAAAAATAAGTTCTTATTATATGCGTCATAAGTACCTACTGAAGATGATAAAGAGGAAAAACCGGTTAACAAAAGAAGAGGTTACGAAGGTTATATTATAAAAAATTATAATTCATACATAAATACAAATTAAATTTTTCAATAGAATATAAATATAAAAAAATAAAATTAAGCAGTAAATTATGAATCAATAAATAAGATTTTATGAATATATATATATATATTGCATATTACTATTTAAGGATCAAATGATTGCTTAACTTTTAGTGGCCTTTAACGGAGGAAGATAACTCATTATCAATTTAATTTGGTAATTAATTATTATTTTAATAGATTTTACTTGAATCATGCATGTATATGTACAGGCCACGAAGACAAAGAAAATGAAAATTGTTGAGCTTATAAATAGGAGGTCTTGTAGTTTTAATAGTATTCATTATGTATACCTAAATAAAAAGAACAAAGATAACAATAGTTGCACTTTAAAAGTTGAATAATAACACTAATATCTGACGTGGCATGTTTCTTTGAGTTCTATTTCATTTTTTTTCTGATTTTTTTGAATATTTTTCCCATTTAAGAGTCACTTCAGCCCATGAGATGGCATGCTTCTCTATTCAGGAAATATATTTAACTATTTTCTCCTCTTTTTTTTTTTTTTGAATTTTCGCACAAAAAACTCACTTATTAATTTTATAATGTAGGTTTCAACAGTATTATAAATGACGTGTCTTTCGAAATACTTTACAAATCTTCAACACCAGAATCTTCGTCCCTTCAATTCCAGTGCCCGAGACTAACCAAAAAAATCAACAATAAACAATCAACAAGTAATTTGTAATCATACTCAATATCAAATATAATTAGGTATCGGTGCTTTTCGCAGAAATGGAACCCCAACTAGTTGTTCTTGGTGTGTTTCACCGTCACCGACGCTATCATCACTAAGATCTCGCTCGTCCTCACTGATCCATTTCTCAATTATCTTTTCTCTATTTGCTTACAAGTCTTATTGTCTATACTTGATGATTGAGTTTGTTTATTCCTCTCTCCATGGTTGATTTTTTCAGACGACGAAGCAAATGACTCTTATTTGCATAGAGGCATGCAAAGTAAGTCATGTGTAGCTGCATATTAACCCTAAATTGAATTGACACTGAAGATTTCTATGTTGATTCATTTTTATATTATGATGTAATATTCGCGTATTTGTGATTGAGGTATCTCAAGCGCCAGAAGATGTTTGGTTCACCATGATTTTGTACGAGGATGGATAACTAATACGTTCATCTTTTTCCCTCATTTACTTCAATATGTTGATATTGATATTGTTTGGCTTCAATATTTTTATTCATATATTGTAACTTTTCTTTCTTTATTTTTAACTTTGTTCCTGTCTTTAATTGATTTCTTTCTCTTTGATCTGTATTCAGAATGCATGATACTATCAAAATGCAATAAAATTTGTTAAAATTATTTTCACATATTACATCCTGAACTATCCAGATAGTAATTTGCCTACTCATTAGGTGTACATCAATAGTACAGTGAAGTCAAACCATGTTGGACTACATTATTTTGGTCGGAGATGCACACCTGAAAGTGTGTTCTCATCTTGGTTGTCCCTTGACCACTTCCCTGATCTTCTCTTTCTATTAGTTTTTTTGCATACCCTGATGATATTTTAACAATTTGTGTTGTGTCTACTTTTTGGTTCCTTCCTTTTTAATGCACAATCAACTGAATACATTCTTTACAACTTTGTGTCATATGAGGTTGTTTATCATATTTTTTAATAAATTTTCATGTTGAATTCTATGATAATAAATCATACTATTAATCATGACTTACACGATTTTCTCTTCTCCTTTGTTTCGGGAATGCCTACCCAGGTTGTTCTCTGACCACTGCAAGGACTAAGATATGCTGCAATGTTAATTAGTCACCCTAAAATATATGGTAATTCAACCATAAAATCTTAAGAAAATTGCATCACTGAGAACCGTTATGATTTTACAATTGAGACAAATTTTGTTGTCTGATAACAAATGAGCTATTTACATCAAAGAAGCTTTGCTTCTCCAAATAGTGCTCTGATTTTAATAGTTCTTCTAAATTTTTTTTTTAGTAGGAAAATATGAAAAGTTTTAGATGGCATGTCTGTTATAAATATCAAATTGACATAGAGGATGTCGACTTTGTGTGCTATATATTAAGAAAGTTAAAGTCGCTTGATTGTGTTTCTTCCTCTTATTTGGTCCATACATTGCTTCAGTTCTTCTTTCTTCTCCTTTACAATGGTTCTTTTCCAATAGCTTCTTCATCTTCTTTCTCCTTGATCCAGTGCTAAATATTCATCTTTCTTTTTTATCTCTTGGTCTCCCAGGGTAAATTTTCTCTTTCTCTTTTTATAATTTTAGTATTCTATTTCATGTTATATTTTTGAGAATTTTAGGTTTTCTTTCATGTATGGTTGGAACTTTGTGTATTTGGTAACCAAAATTAGTGAAATGGTCTTAAATCATTTCTTCTCAAATTGGTAATTCTCATGTAGGAACACCTAATTCAGAAATCTTGTCATTCCTTTTTCTCAATTGTAGTCCTTTGTTGACATATTTTTTAATTTTTAAGCTTGCATATTTAACTTTTTTTTTTTGGCATGATTGTGAAGTTTTTCACTTATCTATCCTTATATTTGATGTACATCTGTTATATATGTGGTGCCTAAATTATGAATATATTTGAATGAGTCTATAAACTAGATTTAAACTTTTTGCTATTGTTAAACAGTGACATGGGGTAATTCATATTGTAATGACTTTAACAGCTTCAAGATTAACTATTCTGTATTCTATTTACAGATTTAAACAACTTTGTTGTATCGTTGCATTGCTATTAGATACCATTTCAAGCATGAATAGAACATTCTTGATGCAAAAAGGAAGCGGAGGGAAAGATACAATAGAAATTTGACTGATTTGCTATCCTCCAGTGAGGTATTAATGATATACTTTTCATTGTCTGGTGTAGTTGAAAGATAGGTAAAAATGATATTCTCATTCTTTTCTATTAAGTTTTAGAAGGATTTTAAAGAATATCTTATATTGCAATTCTGATACAAGTTGGAAAACTGATGCAACTAGATGTGCTTTTAAAGTTTAGATGCTTAGGCAATCTCCTTGCTTGGTGAAATAATTTCATTATGTTCTTGGATTGAACTGTGGACAGGAGTCTAAGTAATTCTCACATTCATCTATCTAATGTCTCCACTTGTCACTTAAACCAAACTCAACATTACATGAAATTATATGTCTTTCATAAGTTGTTCCTATCGCAAAGATAGTGGGTGTTTTCTCGTTTTCTGACTTCCCTAATTGAACTTAAGAGATGTTATTGGGTGGAAACTTGAAGTGAAATTGTTTTTTTTTTTTGGAAAGAAAAAACATCTCAACTGTAATATTTGATTAGATTAGCTAAGTTAATAAACATGTGCTGCCATTATTTGTTGTGGCGTATATTTCTTGGCTTCTTTGATAGTACATGATTTTGGTTGATGGTTTTATTTCATTATGTTGGAGTAAGATGTTATTTGGCAGTTTGATTTATTCACTGTTGGTGCTATGTGTTATCAAAAAAATAGACTCCTAATTTTATGTAGGGCCGAAATTCACACTTGTAAAAGATCTGAATTTGATCTTTTTAGAGCTATGAGTGCCTAAAATATTCAACTTTTGTGGGAAGTGTGTTTTAGAAGTTATGATGGCTTCACACTACTTTGGATATTTAATTATTTGACTTCCCAGTATTTAGATTAAAAGTGACGTTCAAAAAGATCAAAGATTGCAACGGGATGGTAAGTACTTATCATTCTTAGCCAGTAGTTTTGAATCCGAATTTTGAAAATGAAGTCACCTTTGATAGAAAACAATTTACCTCACGAAGCAAGACTTTCCAAAAAAAATAAATATCTTCTTCAAAACATTAGATTAAAAGTCAGCAAAGGAATATAAGTTTGACCGTTGTGATGGAAACAAAAATTACGGAAAGTGTCTTTAGAGGCCACATTGATTGATGAATAAGAGAAGTATATGTAACTACCAATTCATTAGAAGAGTCACAATCAAGCATTTTATGACTAAATAGCTTTTCTAAGTAATTAAACTTTTAACACATTCTATTATCATGTATATACGCAATAACATTATCTTTCTATTTGAAACGGGATCAAATAATCAGTATGATAGTTCTGTCTCTGCTCAATGAAGGGGATACGTTGATTGACGTGGTAACCCACCCAATAAGTTTTTTCTCTTTCTACTTATCATTAAGGAAGAAGTGGCAATTCCAATAACAAGACATGTTGCGACATCAGTTAATTCTTAATCAACTCCCAGATGTCAGGATCATTTTTCTCAAGTGTTGAAAAACGATTTGATCGCTCTCATGTTCTTTAATTTAACTTCAACAGACGTGCTTTTGAATTTTATTTAACTTCATTAAGTACAGCTAACAATAAGATGCACGCAGAGACTTTTAATAGGAGATAAACTCTCTAGATTGATGAATGAAATATTTATACAACTTTTTTTAAAATATAAGCTATATTTCTATAGAGAATGTTGTTGGGATGAGCAAGCACCACAACTAAAGTTTGATATAATAATAAATAATGAAAATATGTTGGACACAATATTTTACGTGGAAAATCTTCAAATAAATAGAGGGGAAAAACCACGGGGTAGAAGGATTTACTATATAAATATGGGAGTACATTACTCTCAATTACAAGGCGAAAATATTTGTAAAAGGAATAACTCACTAAAGACACTCAAGACTACAATATTTGTCTTCGTGTATAACTCTCTTTATGTTCTTACTCTTTTGGATTGTAATTTTTGTGGGGATTTGTGGATCTGTGTATATGAAATAATGAAAGCAAAATGTTCTATTTATAATAGAACTAAACCGTGTAGAAGGGTGTGAAACAGAGATCAATTTGGACAAGATTTGTCCTCTTTTCCTTTTCGTTGGCTGACTAACTTTGTATTCTTTCCATATATGTTTCCTTCTTTCTACCTAACTTTATTGACAAATGTAATAGTACAAGATCGTTATTACTTTAACATACAATTGACAAGTAATTATACGTAGACAAAATGTGTATACAATTTATTTTTTTTGTTAAAATAATAATTTTACTACACGATCTATTGATCTCTCGCAATAGATCTACTAACCTAGGAATCAAGTCTTAGGTGATGAAAAGCTTGAAAAAAATCTAAAACAAAGAACTAATAATAAAATGGATTAAGACTTTAAATTTAATTTTTTTGGTTTTAGGATTGAAAAAATATTTCAAGTATTTGTATTCTTCAAATATTATAAAAGATTTTTTTTTAAAATTTAATAAGCTTTTTTAAGACGGCGCGAAGCGCAAGTGATTTTACTAGTTTAATGTAAATGTTATACACTAACTTTAAATGGGCGTTGGAGTATATGGTCATGACAAAATAATTAATGAAAAAAAATAGATAGCAAATAAATGTGATTAATTAGGCTGTAACTAACAAAAAGTAAAGTTACTTTTAGATAAGGTGTAATGTAGACGTTTAGATAAGGGATAATTAGGTCGTTTAATTTATCAAAATATTTTAATAATCTAACTATATATTAAGGGATTTCCGTTGCATGTGAATTTCATATTAATCAATACAAAGCTTTGAATGAAAATAACATATACTAAAGCATGTGCATATGTTAATTAATAAATAAAACTTAATCCGAATCAACTAACTTGGTAATTTGATTCAAGAGACAATGATTAGAGATTGTTTAAATATACGAATAATAATAATTATACTTTGTTAGATAGACACAATTTGAAATAATATAAATTTTGATGTGATGCATATACGTGTGATAGGATCTATCTTAATGTATATGTCTCAAATTTTACAAGATTTATAGCATTTTTTAAACACGTATTCAATCTAAATTTTTGTAAGTTTTAAAAAAATAGAAAGGATAATAAATCTGCTACGTGTCGTTACGTTAGTTGGTGAAATTTATTAAATCAGACATAATATATTCGCATTGAAAATAAATCCTAGATTAAAAAGCCATTTTGAATTTGACTTTTTCAAGTTTCTCTTTAAAATACCTAAAATTAAATCAAGCATCATGCAAAAATTTAATTATTCTTATTGTATAAAAACTTTATGATAACTATATTCCATCAACATTACTCCATCTTCTTTTGTCACTGTGGGAAACCTTAAAGAATAGCCACCTTATTGACTCAAATACAACCACCAATACTACAAAATTTAGCAATCTAGTAAATTCTAGAAGAAAAAAAAAATGTTAGGTGTCTTGTTTGCTCCTTTAATAGACATAATCACAATTTTAGTAAGTAGTGGTATTTTTCATAAGAATTATTGAAGGTAAAGACAATATAGTTGAGTACTATGTCTTACATATATTAGTAAAAAATGTAGCAAAACGTGAAATAATAATACAAGATGAATTGAGAATCTTTTCAAAATTTTAAATCAATTTCGTATAGCAAAAAATAAACAAATTCTAAAAGGGATAGAGAAAAAGTGAAAATCTGATTATCCACATAAGTTTAATATGAAGTGGAAAAGCTCTCAATTAAATAATTCAAAATTGAAGACAACACGTAGAATTATAAATCTTGAAATAAATAAAAAACTTCAATATTGTTTGATTTTTTCTATTGTTAGCTTTATGAATTGAATTGAGGATTTTGAAATAATAAGAATGAGTGTGGCTTCTAACATAGAAGAAGTTGGAGAAACAGATGGTCTAGGTTGTATAGATACCCTTTTAGAATTCAAAACATCACAAACTTTTTAGTTGCTCCTAATAATACAATGTATATGTACGTTATTGTGTTTAATTGTCTATTTAATTGTTTTATACATAAATCATAATAAATTTGCGATAATTATATTTCAAAATAAACTTAAAATTTTTATTATATTTTTCAACATTAATAGAAGTATATGTTTACATGAAGAAAAATAATTGTTAGTCTTTCTATTTTTCTATTTTAGTATACATTTACATGTCATTATTACTATATTTATTGATCATCTAATTGAATAATCACAAGATACACTTCCTAATGCACGTTAAGTTCATCAAACTAATCATAATAAGAGGTAATTGATTTTATTTTTTGAAAAAGTGAAAAATTGATCAGTCAACTTTTCAAGGCAGTGGAAGAGACTCAACATCATCATTATAATTACAGTAATTTATTCTGAAATTTCATTAATGATTGGGATGTATTTATATATATTTACTAGTTTCTCTACATATTCGTTGCACGTGTTTTTCATCTTAATATTATAAAATTAAAATATATTTGTGATGAGTTATACTATATTTGAAGGAAGAAATACAAGCTATTAATTTAGTTATTCATCGTAATTAAGATCATTATTAAAAATCATTTGAATGCCTAAAATTTGTTCGTATCCAATATTCAACTTAACAGTGCTATTTTTTTAAAAAAATATTTCAATAATATATAACTTACATATAAAATATGAGCATTGTCGGTCATAATTGCAAACACTTCACCGGCTATAATTGCAAATACTTCACGTGTAGAAGTTTGTGTCTTATCTTTAAAAACTATAGTCTTCTTTCTTTTACAATCACGTATATATTAAGAAGTTGTTGTCCAATAAAAATAGCATTTTATAGATATTATATAAAATTTCAATGATTATTTAGTTATTTAATATTAAGATAACAAATATTCAATTCTACAAATTTAAAAAACGGAAACAAGAATTCACTACTTTCAAGTTGAGCAAAACTTTTAAACTTAAAATAAATAACACTTATGTCTCTTTAAAATTGAAATGCAATGAACCAACTTCATTCTTTTGTTCTATTAATGTAAACTTACTTTTATGATTAATAGAATAGAGATAAATACGTAATCAAATGGTGAAGAAGTAGGATACATATTCTTTGAAGATAGACATAAATTATAAATAAAGTAATGCTAATATCCTTGATATGAATATCATGTGTTGATAGAATTTTCTATTTATCAGCCAATATAATTACTTAACTTTTTTTTGTTGAGTTTCGTCGAGAGTTCCAACCAAAGCTAATGTTTGATCCAAGATTTTCAAGCATTTGAACTTCTCTCTCAAATATTTATTTGAATAATCGTGAACTTGACATTCTCTTTCTTTGAATATGGTGGCAAGAAATCTTCTTGTGAATTGATGGTTAAAAAATGAATAGATTTCGTCTTTATAAATAGTGTTAATATATTATATCTTGTTATTAAAGTGCTTAACTATGAGTAGTCTTTTACTCTTTCTCCTTAGGCGATATTATATTTTTTCTGCTATATTAATTATACTAGTTAATTTGTCCGTGTTAGCCCATATGATTGGTAGTCCTATGGGCATTAGAATTTTAGGTAGTCCTATGGGCATTAGGATTTTAGGTAGTCCTATTCCTATTGGCATTAGGATTTTAGGTTTATGCCTATATATAGGCACCCCCTTCCCCATTCTAGATCATTGCATTCAATTCTCAGTTAGCCTTTTTTATTCTTTGTTTTCTTGTTCTTCAATAAAACCCTTGTTATATATCAACATGGTATCAGAGCCAAAATAAATCGATTCTTCCCTACTTGTAAATAATCACCAATTTTTGCGGATCGAGTTGATGTTCTCCTGTGTTTGATGCTTCCGCTAAATTCGTTGTTGGTTTGGTTTGCTTTGGACGGCGTTGTATGATTGTCGTTGTTGGTTTGGTTTGTTTTGGACGCCGTTGTTGGTTTGTTTTGTGACTAGGGTATTTGTATTTTGTTCTTATCGTTGTTTTGGGGTTGCTTATCTTGGTGTATTCACTTTGCTTTTGTCAATATGGCTAGAAAGGATGATTCTCTCCAATCCATTAACACTCAATTAGATGACAAAAATTATGCGTATTGGAGTTATGTCATGAAGAATTTTCTTCGTGGCAAAAACATGTGGGGCTATGTTAGTGGAGTTAAATCCAAACCTAAGGATGAGAAGGCTGAGGACTTTGTATTGTCATTTGGATTTATGGGAAACTGCTAACTCCAAGGTTATCACTTAGATTAACAACTCAGTAACTCAGTCAATTGGTATGCAATTGGCTAAATATGACACAGCTAAAGAAATCTGGGATCACTTGGAGAGACTGTACACTCATTCTAACTTCGCCAAGCAGTACCAATTAGAATACGATATTCGTGCTCTTCAACAGAATGCTATGAGCATTCAAGATTTCTATACTGCTATGTCTGATTTGTGGGATCAATTGGCCCTTACCGAATCCGCAGAATTGAAAGGTTTTGCGCCGTATATTGCTAGGAGGGAAGAGCAACGTTTGGTTCAATTTTTGATGGCATTACGTTCTGATTTTGAAGGACTGCGTGGAACAATTCTTCATCGATCTCCCCTCCCCACAGTTGATTCAGTTGTCCATGAACTGATTGCAGAAGAGACTCGTATCAAGACTCAATTAGATAAAGGGTCAAAAACACCTACTCCTGCTGTGTTTGTTGCTTCACCGGATCAGTCCAGACCACAACGTTCTCAGCCTCAGACTTCCAATCAATCGCGACGATCTCCTAAAGTTGCGTTTGATGAGTGTGCATTTTGCAAGCAGAAAAATCATTGGAAGGCTCAATGTCCCTTGTTACTCAACAAGGCTAAGTTTGGTCAGCAACAGAAGAATGGACAACCACACTCCTTTGGTACTCCTCCGCAGTTCGCTGCTGCTGCACCATCAGTAGATGCTGAGTCTAGCACTGTGCCTCCTTCGGCGTTGATCCTCGGGTGTTCGAACAGTTCAGACAATTTTTGGCATCCAATCCTACTGCCATGTCAGCGTCCAGCTTAGGCCCAGCTTCCTCCAGTACATCAGGTATTCCCCCATCCTTGTGGATTCTGGATTCTGGTGCGACCCATCATATGTCACATTGTCTGTCATCTTTTGGTTCCTTGTCACCCATTTCACCACTCTCTGTTATGTCTGTCAGTGCTACATCTATGCCAGTCGAGGGTGTCGGTTCTATTACTACCTCTCACATTGTTCTATCTGATGTCTATTATATTCCTAAACTTGCTTTCAATCTTGCTTCGGTCAGTCAGTTGTGTAGAACTGGTCATTGGGTATTCTTTTCTGACTCCGTTTGTGTTGTACAGAACCAACACACTCAGAAGGTGATTGGGATTGGCCGTAGGTTGGGGGAACTCTATGTCCTGGAGAGTCTCAGAGTGTCTACTGTTGCCGCCTCCAGCATTGATTTGTCTTCTTTTCGTTTGAGTCCATTGTCGTCGCAGTTTTATCTTTGGCATTCCCGCTTGGGACATATATCAGTGTCATGTTTACGTTTTTTAGCCTCTACTGGTGCTTTAGGTCATGTAAGCACTTCTGATATTTCTGATTGTAGTGGTTGTAAACTGGCAAAATTTTCTGCCTTACCTTTTAATAAAAGTATGTCTTATTCAGTTGCTCCTTTTGACATTATTCATTCTGATGTATGGGGACCATCACCAGTATCCACTAAGGGTGGTTCGAACTATTATGTTTCATTTATAGATGACTATACTCGGTATACCTGGGTTTATCTTATGAAGTGCAGGTCTGACTTCTTTGGCATTTACAGCAATTTTAGAGCCCTTGTTAAAACGCAACATTCGGCTGTGATAAAGTGTTTCAGGTGTGACTTAGGGGGTGAATATACCTCCAATGAATTTACTCAGTTACTTGCCTCTGATGGTACCATACACCAGTCATCTTGTACAGATACTCCTGAGCAGAACGGTGTTGCCGAAAGGAAACACCGTCATATTGTTGAGACAACACGCTCCTTACTATTATCTGCAGAGGTTCCTAGTAATTTTTGGAGAGAAGCAGTCCTAACTGCTGTATATGTGATCAATCGTATTCCTACTGCATTGACTTCAGGGATGTCTCCGTTTCAGAAATTATATGGTCACATGCCAGATTACTCTGCGTTACGCGTTTTTGGATGTACTTGTTTTGTCCTTCGTCCTCATGTTGAAAGAAACAAGCTGGAGCCAAAATCAGCTATATGTGTGTTTTTGGGGTATGGTGTTGGACAGAAAGGTTATCGTTGCTATGATCCTGTCAATAAGAAATTATATGTTTCACGGCATGTCACCTTTTTGGAGCATATTCCTTTCTATTCAATTCCAGCTAAATCCCATGATGTTACTAAGTCAGATTTTCGGCGTATTGATCCATTTGGCATTGACACAGAGGCTCCAGTTTCGGATTCAGCCATGCCACTCGATGTGCTGCCTGACAGTGCTTCAGCCCCGCCTGAGACTGGAGATCCACCACCTCTGAGGAGGTCTACTCGTCAGAGTAAGTCCACCAGACTACCTGATTTTGCTTATTCTACCTACTCACCCCCATTTGCTTCCTTTATTGAAAATATACATCAATTGTCTGAACCTGAGTCCTATAGAGAGGTTGTGTCTGATCCTCTTTGGCAGAATGCTATGGCGGAGGAACTCACTGCTCTTCATCAGACACACACATGGGATTTGGTTACCCTCCCACCTGGTAAACATACGATTGGCTGTCGATGGGTGTATAAGATAAAAACAAAGCCTGATGGGTCTGTTGAGCGATACAAGGCTAGACTTGTGGCAAAAGGATACTCACAAAAATATGGTATGGACTATGAGGAGACCTTTGCCCCGGTGACGAAGATGACGACTGTTCGCACTATGATTGCAGTTGCATCCGTTCGACAGTGGAAGATATTTCAAATGGATGTCAAGAATGCATTTCTGAATGGTGATCTCCATGAGGAAGTGTATATGACTCCTCCACCAGGTATTGATCACCAGCCGGGTGAAGTTTGTCGGCTTCGAAAAGCTCTATATGGTCTCAAGCAAGCCCCTCGTGCTTGGTTTGAGAAATTCTCCACTGTGATTACTTCCCTTGGCTTTGTCCCAAGTAACCAGGATTCGGCGTTGTTTGTTAGAAGTACGAGTGCAGGGCGAATCCTTTTGTGCTTATATGTAGATGATATGGTTATAACTGGTGATGATCATGATGGTATTGAGTCATTGAAGCATGATTTGGCTCATCGGTTTGCCATGAAGGACTTGGGCCTGCTACGTTATTTTTTGGGTATTGAGGTGGCTCAGTCTAAGAAAGGATATCTTCTCTCTCAGACTAAGTATATATCTGACTTGTTTAAACGGGTGCGCCTTTCTGACAACAGGACTGCAGATACTCCACTTGAAACCAATGCACGGTACTCTCCTAGTGATGGTGTTTTGTTAACAGATCCGAGTCTTTATCGTACTGTTGTAGGTAGCTTGGTGTATCTTACCGTTACTTGCCCGGATATAGCTCATGCAGTTCACGTTGTTAGCCAGTTTGTTACTGCTCCTACTTCAGTTCACTGGGGAGCTGTACTTCGTATTTTGAGATATCTTCGTGGCACCCAGTTTCAGAACCTCTTGTTTCCCTCGACGTCATCTCTCGAGTTGCGAGCCTATAGTGATGCTGACTGGGATGGCGATCGCAATGATCGCAAATCCACCACTGGTTTTTGTGTGTTTCTTGGAGATTCTTTGATATCATGGAAGAGCAAGAAACAAGATGTTGTCTCTAGATCTTCCACGGAGGCTGAGTATCGTGCTATGGCAGTGACTACATGTGAGATTGTTTGGTTACGCTGGCTTCTTGCAGATATGGGGGTTCACATTTCTCGGCCTACTCCTCTACATTGTGATAACAAGAGTGCGATGCAAATTGCAAGGAACTCTGTTTTCCATGAGCGGACGAAGCACATTGAGATTGATTTTCACTTCACTCGTCATCATCTCCAGCTCGGGACTATATCGCTTCCTTTTTTCCATCAGCCTTGCAGATTGCCGACCTTTTTACGAAGGCTCAGTCGACATCTCGGTTTCGTTTCTTGTGTGACAAACTCTCAATGCTTATTACTGTCGCATTATGAGTTTGAGGGGGAATGTTAGCCCATATAATTGGTAGTCCTATGGGCATTAGGATTTTAGGTAGTCCTATGGGCATTAGGATTTTAGGTAGTCCTATTCCTATTGGCATTAGGATTTTAGGTTTATGCCTATATATAGGCACCCTCTTCCCCATTCTAGATCATTGCATTCAATTTTCAGTTAGCCTTTTTGATTCTTTCTTTTCTTGTTCTTCAATAAAACCCTTGTTATATATCAACAGTCCGCACTTCTCGCGATCAAACATATTCTTTTATTATTTTAATTGATATACAAAGAATATAAATTTCATAATACCAAAACTAAAAACATAACGAATATATAACATAAGACGTACAGAAATTTTTGAAAAAATATTCAAATGTATTAGAAAAGACTACATGCTAAAAAATATATATAACAATAAATTCAAATAAAAGCATCAACATCTAGTTTTATACCAGTAAGATTTTTAAAGAATAAATATAGATAATAAAGCTGAACTAGCACAAATATAAAAGAAAGATTGAAACATTAAAAACAGAAAACAAAGTTATCTGACATCATCTGCTCAAGACTTTAGAGGGCGTTTGGTTAATCTTATAAGTTGGTCAAACTAGCTTATAAATATTTTTTAATTTATCCATGTGTTTGGTAAATATTGAAAGTGTTTATAAGTCAAGTGCTTATAAGCCAAAATAAGTCATAAATCATAAGTTGGTCACTCCTAACTTATGATTTTGCAGCTTATAAACACTTTTGGTTTGACTAATCCATTTACAATTTTATCTCTAATATTTTTATGTAGTAACCCAAAATTATCTTTTTTTAAAATAAAATTTCGAACACTCTTCATGATTTCACTTTCACCTCTGTTCTTCAAAACTTAAAAATTCCTCCACCTCTTCAATGTTAACAACAATTATACAGTTCTTTATGACATTATTTGGGTTAGAGAATTTCTCTTTAATATTTTTTAGTAGTTCTTCAAGTTCTAATGCTAAGTATAGAATCCTTCTTTAACTTGACATCAATATCATTGATTTGTGAATTTTGTAAAGCGTGAAACCCTCTCCTACTTTTCAATATTCTAAGATATTTATTATTGATTTCAAGAGCTCAGCAAACTGAAAAAAAATATTATTGATAAACACACAATATGAAATTTTCATTAAAAAAAGTAAAACAGAAAACATGTAACATTTTAACTTTTGGATGACAACTTATGATTTGATCGCTGAGAATATTTATGATAGTTGAATGTTTTAATTTAATTATAGACCAAAAAAATACGTCGTTATTAGTATAATAAGTTGAAGGGCAATTAAGTAAATTTAACCAAAAAAATGCTTATCAATACTTTTTTACCAAACACTTCAACTGTTTATTATTAGTTTCAACATTTTTATCCAAACACGTAACTGATTATTTTATTAAATCAACTTCAACACTTAAAAATGCGTATCAGCTACTTTAAATCAGCTAAACCAAACAAGTTCTTACACAAATCTTTTCCCCAAGAGTAGTTAATGTTTGAACTTTTTAAAGCTTCGTTTTTTCTTGTTTAAACTATGAACTTTTTTCTAAAACAAATTGTTGGAAAAATAATTCTTGTATCTCAAAAATAAATTATTACTACATTTTTTTATCCTTTACTAGCTACGATTAATAGTTATTAATCACCTTTCTTTCCCCTCCTTGAATAGTCATTGATTAGCCATTAATCATCTTTATTACTCATTATAATACCTTTTAAATTTTTATTCTGATTACCGTTTCTATTGTTAGCATTTACAATAGCAATCAATATTATTCCATTGATTGTTAATATTAGTAACTATAAAGAGTAGTCTACTCTATTAAATCTTGGGATAGAAAAAAGATACGATCTTCTTTGTTGGTGGAGAGAATTATTTTAGACAAAATTCCTCCTTTCTATATTCTGATATGCTGGGTTTTTTTTCTCTATAAGATCTTTGTTAGATTCTGGCTCCTAATTTTATACTAGAAGAGCTTGTTGAATTTTGGGGGATACATTATATCAGATGAAATATCCGTAAGGACAATGTCTTTGACATGCCTCAAGCTATGAGAATTCTATACATGATTCATAATGAAGTACTTTCCGTAAAATTTTCAACAATCTTAAAGATATTTAACTCTTTGACTTATGAAAAATTAATTACAATCACGTTGATGTTTTTTCGATCACTAATTTCTCTAATTTTACCCTACGGTATAAGATTTTCTTTCATTTCCTTTTTCCAAAGAAGGTAAAGATATGTGTTCAAACTTCTTTATATATGTTATTATCCATTAACGTGTTTGGTATTGAAATAATTTGAGTATTGATATGTTTTTTTATCATGCAATTTTTCTGGTATTACATCATGAACAAACAATTAGAATTATATTAAGAATTAATGTAATCTACATTATGATCACTATTAAGAATTCTACATTATCTTAGTTGTAATCTAGCCATGGTGTTATTGTTTGCTGCTATGCAACAAGTAATATTAATGTATAGGCTGTAGATTATTGACACTATTAATCGATATTTCAAAGCATGCTTTTGATAAATAGCTTCTTAAAAATATTTTATTTTTATTTTGGGTGAAATAATTGTTGAATTATTATATAAATATAACATATTCATGTACATGTCAAAAGTTTTTGTATTTGAAAAAATAATAATAATTGGTAAATGAAATTGACGCTAACTAAAGAATGTTTTCATGAAGTGGTGTTTCACAAAATTGATTGTGTGTCAAATGATATGATATTGAGATTGTGAGAAGTTTAATTATGAAATTATTATTGTTTTGTATATGGCAAACTAAGTCATCTTATCATACCCTCAATGATGCAGAAAATTTAGAGAAATGATAATCCTGCTAAATAAAAATAAATTTAATTAAGTGGATGATATAATTATTATGGTCATTTCTCTAGCGAAGTTGTTGGCTAATGTGAGAGATTGGGTGTTAGAATTTGGTGTTGTTGGGAGCATTTATGTTAACTAATATTATGGTGTTCTACACCCAAGTTGAAGAAGAAGAATGATTTTATGTCGGTGATTCTAAAACTATTAAAGTTCTTGAAATGAAAAAGCTCTTCTTATTAAACCCCATATGAGAAATATTGACAATTATCTGAGGTGGTACATGATTTTAATATACGAGCTAATTTAGTTATTGTAATTATGTTAAAAAATTGGGTGAATATTTTATTTGAGTTTGATAAGGTGTTAGTTTAAATTCACATTTTTTGATTGTGAATAATGTAACCTTGATTTATCTGTGCTTAATAATTTTAAAAATAAAAATGCTAGTGTTTATATTTACTTTATTAATTTTTAAGATTTATGACATGCTAAATTTGCACATTTTGTTTTATCTTATATTAAGAAATTATATTTTTGTAGTATTGGAATTATTAGAATTAAACCTTACTAATTTTTTAGACTTAAATAAATAATGACTAGAGATGACAAATGTTATTGTGTCACATTTAAAAATGATTTCTTTAGATATGCAAAAGTATATTTGTTGAGAAATCAAGATAAAGTTTTTGATATATTTTTTGATGTATAAATTTGTATGTTAAATACAAATTGAAAAACCTTATGAAATGTGAAAAAGTTATCCCTTATTCTAAAATATTTGAAAGTGTGGGGGTATTTTGCTAAGGTTGTTTTGCATGATCCTAAGAAAAGAAAAGTAGGTTTTAAGACTTTTGATTATATGTTAATAAATATTGCATATACAAAATTATGGTTATCAATAGTGTGGTGTGATTGAATGCAATGTTATAGAGAAAGAAAAAATATTTGTTGTAGAGTTTGTTGAAGAATATTTTTGTTTTGAAGAATGATAATATTTCTCTTGCTTATGATATTTGCAATGACTTTGAGAATAAACATTAGTGGGAAAAAACTGATGATGGTTTACACTATATTGTTGACAATATTGAGATTAAATATAATGGACTTTCCGTTGTACCAGAAGGACCTGATGATGCTAAATGAATTTTTAATTCAGATAAGACAAAGTCCATGGTTACCTTTAGTAGGGGTGTCATGATATGAAATCTGAATTTGTTATTTTAGAGTTAGTTGGTGATGAGGATAAGTGGTAAAGAGACCTCTTAGTGAGTATTCCGGCTGGAATAAAACCAACATATTTGTATATATTGTGATTGCCAAACAGAAATAAATGTAATGAAAAATAAATTTTTCTTTCTCGATTTGAGACATGATGTGATAATGCAGCTGGTACTTGTGATGAAATTATTTATGTAAATTATGTGAAAGTCTGGAGTGAATCTGATCAATTCATAGACTAAAAAAATATCGAGGGGAGTGAGACTTTTTAGTCAATTTGAGAAGATGAACAATGATTGTGACCCAACCTATATGATTGGAGATCCCATGAATTAGGTTCATATGGGTAATAACAAGTCATTAGTTGATCAAGTATGAACTATGAAATTATGTCTCTCCTATGATGTGTGAATATAGTGAAAAACTGCAAGGCAAAGTGAGGTTGAGTTAAACTCTTAATCCATTCATATCCTTTATAGGTGGTGTATTGTTCTGCAGAATACACTTGATGATTGGACCTATATGAGTGTGAAGTGGTGCAATTTTTATGAAATTGTGATAAATTTCTAGAGCACTCATGAATACCAGGACACGCGCATGGTCTTTTAGCGCAACACCGCGATAACGATAAAGATTGTGCAAGTATAATGTGATAAAATAAGACATTGGGCTTACAAAAGAATTTTTGGTTCATAGAATTTTTAAACTTCACCAATTGTTCTGTAAGTTTAATCTTGTTTTATCTAGGTCTGATTCATAATCTACGAGACACCACATTTTATGCATTATATTCATATGTAAATTCAGCAAAACTTCTTACTTCATCTTATTTCTTGATATTTTTTTAAGATACGTAGAGAGTTGTTAGAAAAATAATTCTTATATCTCAAAAATAAGTTATTACATTTTTCTATCCTTTACTAGTCATGATTAATAGTTATTAATCACCTTAATTTCCCCTCCTTGAATAGTCATTGATCATCTTTATTACTCGTTATAATACCTTTTGAATTTTTATTCTGATTACCGTTTCTATTGTTAGCATTTATAATAGCAATCAATATTATTCCATTGATTGTCAATATTAGTGACTATAAAGAGTAGTCTATTCTATTGAATCTAGAAGAGCTTGTTGAATTTTATGGGATACATCCTTATCAGATGAAACATCTTTAAGGACACTGACTTTGACATGCCTCAAGCTATATGAGAATTTTATACATGGTTCATAATGAAGTATTTTTCGTAAGATTTTCAACACAAATTACATACTGTACTTCATCATTATCTTTTATAGAATCTTCAATTTGTAAAGCCGAACACATTTTCATGATATTGTCCCCGCAAGTATTAATACTAATTAAAGATGTACAAATACTTATGTTGAGGTATAGACATAATATGTCAATAGAAAGAGTTTGGCTCGTAATAAAGATATATAAGAAAATAGACCAACATGAAGTTTTTTATCCAAATATAAACTCTTCAATATGAATACTTATACGATAATATACCTGATCATAAAAAAATCATTGTAAGACTTATTTCATATATAGTTATCCTATAAAATGAAATAAAATAAAAATTCATATTGTACATCTGTCATGCCTCATCTTGGGAGACATGACTGACATCTAATGTCATATTGGAATTTGGGCTGACCTGGCTAGGCATAGGCACCTCTGCTGCCTACTAGCTACTCAAAATCAAGAAAACAAACCGCTATATCTCGGCTGTAAATACAGCCTCGGGCCGATAAGGTCACGCAACACATGTAAAAGAAAACAACTAACCCAGCCAACCTAACCTTAATAGGGATCCTATGCGGGCCGACAAGACCACCATGTTGTCGAATTATACCAAGAATGAAAACAGAAAGCTATACTAGGCCCCACACAAACAACACGTAGAATAAAAAATATATAGGCCCCACACGGCCAACAACAATCAACTAACTGAAGACCGTAGTTGGCAAGCCTCTGAGAATAAAAATAATGGTCGGGACAGGGCCCCGGCCTACCCAAATGCTATATAAATAAAAGAATATAATCTCTACAACCTGGAAACTCCGAATGAAAGGAGCTGGCCAAACTGCTAACTCTGAATGGCTGCTAATGGAGATCCTGAACTCTGTCTGTTTAAACCTACAAGCAAGTAATGCAGTGCTCCATAGTTGGGCGTCAGTACAATGTGTACCGAATATGTAAGGCAGTAATAAAAAACTGAATAGAAGTTGTTAAAGACTAAAAGTAAGTAGAAAGAAGGGGCAGAAGCATTAGCCTGTAAGCTTTCTTATTCATAACCTTCACCTAGCAAAACATTACACGTATATGAGCTAAGATTGTATAATTACATATTCATAAGCTATGACTAGCAGGCAAAAATACAAACAAGAACCTAACCTGGTCCCCATAAGCCCGGAAGGTACGAACAACACAGAAATAACCTACCGGAGCCCCCATAAGCCCTGGCAAGTACACTTCAATCTATATACCCCTATCTAGGTTCCTATAACTTTACTGGTGTTGTGGCCAACCTACTTGTCCCCTGGGTCTCCAACTGAACCTGCTTGGCTCCTATAGCTGTGTCTGAGTCCGGTGGACTCCTATAACTGCACCCTAGGCACCAAGCTCGACGAGAGGGTCAGTGATGTCGATACGGCATAAATATAATAGTCCAGCCATGGAATGAACTGTAATATGGCCCTTGGGCCTCTGCATAGTCCCTTGGGACAACATCTGGCTCCTTGGAGCGATCTATATAGCCCCATAGGCAATGGAACAACTAGTAACCCTGAGGTTGGTCAACGGAAGGTTATCCTAGGTGGGGTCAATCCCAACCGATATACTACATCATTCTCTCAACCTAGCCACTCAGAAGGCGTATCTGGCTCTTAAGGCCTAACGCGACTGCTACTCGCCCCCAAAATAATCTGCATAGCTGCTAATAGGTGCACCCCGTATGCCTATATCTAATCAGAGGATCCTGATAATGATCATAATCTCTAATCTGGACCGAGTAGGGCGAGATCTAGAGTGGCCTAATGATACTCTGAATGTCATGCTAGGACAATGGTAGCTCATAAGCGAATTGTAATGTCGCGAACGGTCAACTGTCTAATTCCTTTACTTAGGACAACTGTAGGGCTTCCACTTAATCGGACATGCTCCTGAGCAGTCAGCCCCTAACCTTCCTCAGACGGTTTTCTATAATTCCTAGCTTGAAGGTAATACTGTGCTACTATGATTCTAGTCCCTAGGATACTAACCTGGTCTGTTCAAATTCCATATAACTTCTCTAGGCGATCCCTAACCTCGTAGATAGGTTTACTTGGTCCTAGCCACATGTGGCAACCTGTATCTGAGTATCTATAAGAGCGGGCTGGGGCGTTGGCCCCGCATTTCACTACCGGTGAGATTCCCTCCTATCCACGGGTCTATCTGACTCGTATGACTCGAGTGACCTCCTGGCAACCCATAGGTGTGACACTAAGTCGACTACAGCTAATAATCTCTAGCAGTGTCTAACTATATAATAGGTCGTCAAGCTGCAAGTTACATCGCCCGCCTATGCCTTTTGTTGTCCAATTTACTAAAACAGGCCCAACAACTAACCATAAGTTTCTAAGGCCTTGGCATGGCAACAACCTGTCAAAATCCTACTACACAGTGAACAGAAGGACACAGGCTTACTATAATGCTTCTAGTGTGTCACACCTAATCTGCTCTTCCCTCATGAGGGATACTATAATCTATTCTCAATACGTTTTCTAACAGCTAATCATAACATATATAAGCATTATCTACAAGTAGCAACTAATACAACACATGGGATTGTCATCTACATTCAAAAGCATAAGTAGTATCATTATACAACAAGAAGAACTTGTTGAAGGAATAAGCCTTAACATACCTCGAATGCTGACTTTCGTTCACCCGAACAGTTTCCAACGTGGATCCAGCACTACCACACACTTGCAGCCTTTACGCTGAGAGAATAAAGCTATTTCAATAGTAGGAGTCGACATACAGCGATATCTTTTGATGTTAATATCAACTATAATTCAACTCTGTTTAACTCGACTGAGAACCCATCATTTCTCGAGAGTTTAGAAGAGAGAAATGCTTACCCAATATCCGTGGCCGTTTAGAATTCCATTTGGAGTAATTCTGACAACCTATACTCGACGGAGTTCCGATACGTCGAACGAATCTTCAATAAATAACTTTGAAGCGATACTTTCCGTAGGCCTAGGACTTGTTATCCCAGGTGAATTTGTGTTTGGACGGGGTTTGGCAGCATAATTTGACGCAAAATGGATGAAAAATAGAGAGGAAATGTCGCAGGGCCGTAATCTAACTTTGGGGAAATATTTAATGAAATGGGACTTCATACTTGAAACACACACACACACACACACACACACACACACACACACACACACAGAGAGAGAGAGAGGCGGTGGGGGAGGTCCGTGGTGCGCCCCCATCGCGCCGCTTTGCGAGCGTGACGTGCCACCCAACACAGGGGAGGGGGTCCGCGATGCGGTGCCTGTAGCGGCCTGCTTCCAGCCCTCTTCCACCCGCTAGCTCGGCACCGTGCTCGTGTGTTCATTCCTCGAACCTTTCCTCGCGTGCGTCGTACTCCAAAACTCTCAACATACGTACGAATGCATCAGTTAAATGATAAGAACTTACGGAGTGTAATAACATCACATATAATTAATTGTAGGACTTATTTGATATGAATTATTTTTCTTAATTTAATTAGATTAATTTCAATCATAAAATATGACATAAAACTCATAAAGATGTATTTAACTCAATTTCTTCTTCATAGAAAACTACTAGTAATAGCCTAATATGGTATTAGATAATGCAGCCAAATTGACGAAATATACAAAAATTAAAAATAGGAAAATAAAAATATATATAAATAACCTGAGGAACCAATAAGGAGGATACTTTATGAAACTCCAATAGCTCCGTTACAAGAATTTTGCATGCTCCTTATGCTTGTTTTCTCTCCGTTACTCACAAGCCACACACATTACAACTAAATGATTAATGAGTTTATAAATTTAGAGCTTATGTCCATATCTTTCACCATGAATATTATAATAAGTACGTGTCCACGTCCATTTACATTAAATTCAAAAAGAATAATATATGTATATAAGGAGGTTGGGAGTATCCTGACGTGTCATGCTTCTATGGCCTTCATTTCTATTTTTTTTTTAAATATTTTTTCTAATTTAAATTATTATTTTTTGGCAATATTTAATTTTATCCCAAAAATAAATCCTCCATCTTCTCCTTTATTTCTGAAGCGAAAATTTAGTCGTTTCAATTAATTAGGAATGTACAGAACATTTTTTCTAATTTTAAAAAATCAACAATTATAATCACATATTTTCATTATGATTGTGGCTTTTCAACTCTATAACCTCCAAATATTTAATGTGTCCTCACTAAATTGTATCTTTTCTTATGAAATATTATGAAAAGTAGCTACACCCCCTGTCTCTCTCTTTCCATTTTTGCACAAGAATTCACCAAGTTACAACCATGGACAGACCTTTTCAGAGCTTTATTTGTGCAAAAACCCTCTCCACGCTTGACTTGACATGTCTCATGTCTCTGTTCCATTTTGTGCTTCACAGGCGTCCAAATCTTGAAAGCACATCAAAGATTTTGCCATTTTGGTAATCGATCGAAAGCAGATTTTGTTGACCCTTTGAAGTTCAAGATGGAGATCAATATAAATCTAAAAGGTTGAACTTTCTTTATCTCTGTTTTCCACCTTTTAGCATTTTTCGAATAAAAACCCCTGCACTCTCTGCCATGACACAGCAACGCCTCTTTGACTTAGAGTCTGAAATTTCAAATTCGAAGTCTATCCTCACAACCCTAACCTCTATTTCCTATAAATACCACCTTAAATCTTCAGCCCAATAAAAAGCTTGCATACTGAAGAGAAGCACCACCAAAATCTATTTCTCTATATCTTGAAATCTTATCACACACAACACCTTCATCCATAGTTACTACTTTAGACTTGAACATCTTCTCTGTTGGCTTGTGGACATAACTATAGAATTTTTATTCTTACAATGGTCTTTATTTTCATTACTCCTGTAATTTTTTATTATCATAACCCTTAAAATAATTAAATAATCATATTCATGATATTATTTGGTATTTCATATTGTTGTCCTATAAATAAAAATGTTGTAAGATTTTGTAGAAAAAATAAATAAATTTACCGCATGTCGTGCTGCCTAAGCCTATATCACTTTGATGATCGATCTCCAACTTTGTTACTTTCGTTAACTGATCCAATCAAGTACAAGAGCAAAATATGTTTGGTGTTTTCGAGGTCCTCATGATTACGAGCGACTACACTAGCTTGAGAGAAGGGGACTTTGAGCACAAAGTCATTGACTATTTCTGAAAATTTTCTTTATTTTACTTTTTGTATATATCTTTGATTTGATATGTTCAACATAAAAAATTATTTTATTTTATTTTGGCAGAACTTCTTGTGCTTGAATTACGACATTGAGTTTGAATAGTATGACGTAGAGTTGCTTGGCTTATGCAAAGATTAATTTCAAGAAACACTCATGCTCCAATAAAAGGTTTCCTACTTTTGCAACATATCAGGACCATCAACCATATTTTATAGAGCTATGATTACTTAAACAATGAGAATATTTTTATATTATTTTTTATTCTGTTAATTTTTGGGTCACACAATAAGTTACCAAATAATTTTAGGTATTGGAGCGACAAAAGAAGCATTTCAAGGAACTAACACGAGCTTGGAACTGTCGGGAGTTTCTCATGCTCCAAGATAAGCTTAATGATCTCAAAACTAAAACTTTTCAACATAATAACTAATTGGCACAATTGTATTTTAATTTTACTTTGTGATTGCAGTAGGAGAAATAGAAAGAAACAATATTTATAAGGAAAATGTTAATTATAAATAAAATATTACATGTAATAATGAATGAAGCAACAAGAAATCAATTTTTTCTGAAAAATGAAGAAAGCACGTCAAAATTCAAAGCTAGAAATGTTATGAAAGAGACGGCGTTACAACTTATGGAGAGGGGAAGTAATGTGATTTGAAATTTGAGCTATTCTAAGGCATGACGAATTGAGCGGAAGAACAATTAAAAAGCAAACAATAAAAGAATAATGAAAAAGATTACAAAAGAACAAACAATATTACTCCTTGGTAGAAAAGAATTAAGAAGCAGTAACTGACAGAGAGTGCGACTTGTGTTGCCATTTATTTGTTATTATTTCTCTCTCTATGTTTATAATGATTTCTTCGCTTCATAATTTTTTCTTTTCATTTCAATGTTTCATTTATTTGACTAAAATAATTATATAATTTGAAAAGCCAATATATCTAACAAACAAACGTTTTAAGTATTATACATATAAACGTGTATCTAATCTAAAGTTAAGAGCACTTCTCTTGGCAATGTTCTTATTTTATCCTTTTTTTTGGGGGGGGAATAATTTTTCTTTTATTCCTATTTACTTATTATTATACAAAAATAATTGTGTCAATTACTCTCTCTATTTATTTTTATTTTTTATTTATTGTAAAATTTTAAATGTATGAAAATTTATTTTAAATTTTTACCTTCTTAACTCAAATCTATTAAATTTCTACTCTTAATGGTATTATTCACTTTATGATTTTTAGCTTTTCATATTCATAACCCTCAACTAATTAATTTTAAAATTTAAGATACCTTATAATATTCCTCCATTTTTATTTTTAGAAATTTATAATTTTTTTGTTTCATGAGATTTCTACTCAAGATTATCCCTTTTCATTTCATATTTGATGTAGTGATGTCCTTATATTGTTATTATTTAATTAGATTCATGTTATAGCTTGACTCAATGAAAGAAGACTTTTGGGTGTTGATCAGTTTGCACGAGAGGATGTTGGATAAGAGCTCAAAAAATTATACACTGATTGTGTATTTCTTTTTTCATCTATTGCGGTGGGGTCTGTAGCTTAGAGGATCAGAGCACGTGGCTACGAACCACGGTGGTTAAGGTCCTCTGAAAGATGTTTATTATATCTTTTTTCCTTTTCTGTTTACTTTCTCGTGTGTTCTCTCTATGAAATTTCTTTAATTTAGATTTTGATAAACTTTTTATTGTCGCAAGTTTGTATATTTTCAGTTAGGCTCAATTAATTATGTGTAATTTTATCAAAAATCTACTACTACAAATCAAGGTTTAAAATATATTAGTGATAGATTAAAAGAAATATATATCAAATATTGAAATACGCACTTCTTTTTGTGTTTCTTATGATATGAAAACATTTATTCTTTAAAGATTTGTTCATTTTTACTACATTTAAAAAATTAGTAAAAGAATTAACTGTAACAAATATATATACTTGATAAATATAATAGTGTTGTTCAAATTCAATCTTAATCAATTATATCTATTTAATAAATTAAACTGAAATTAATATCAATAATATCTTTAAGTAATTATGTATCAATTATTGATGTCAAGATAAAGTGAATAGGTAACAATCTCAACTACTATTGTCATGTAATGGTTATGAGTGAGTAAAGATAAATGAAATAAAAATATTAAATATTCTTGCTGAATCTTTTTTATATAAATTATGTAACTTGTAAGGTTTTTCTTTTTTATTTTTCGATCATTTATTATTTTCTTAGATGTACTTTTCTTTATTTATAAGATGGGTAATAGAAATGTTAAAATAATAATATATTGTGATGTCGGAGAGTTAGAATAAGAAAATAGAAAGTTGTAAGCATATAAAAATAATATTTTTTAGAGTGACTTTAGGATAGAGAAAGAAAATGAAAAAATAGAAATAAAAAAATAATAAAAGAATAAAAAATTAATATTGTAATAAAGCATAAAGACAAAATTAGTAATATGATTTATTTAAATGATGTTAAAAAAATAAAAAAAAAGCAATAACCATGAAATGATAAAATATTTAAAAAAAATAATGGAATAATACTTATCTCTTTTTCCTCCTATTTTAAGTTTCATCACTTTTGTTGCTTTCTTCTTTTAGATTAATAGAAGAAAATTCATTAACGAAATTATGAAAGCAAAAAAAAATTTAAGTTCTTAAATACATCTATTCAAACTATATTAAACTAAGAAAATCATGTATTAACCTCATAACATATGAAATTTTTTTTTAATAATTTTTTTGTTTCAAAGAATATTTGATAATGAAAATATAATTCTTTTAAACTCAAATTCTAATAAAATATCTATTTTGTGATTTTATCATTTTCTTAATTCTATAGTTGATTTTTTTTATTTCTTCTATCTCGATTAAATTTCTTGAATAGGAATAGTAGAAGTCACGCGACACCGGTCAAGAAACACAATTATATTTTTTTCTACTTTTTGGTTTCTCTATTTTTTCTCATTTATGTGCTATACTAAAAAAAATACAAAAATTAATATCTAAATTATATTAAATATCCAATATTAAGAAAATAAAAAAATATTTTTAAAAAATTTCTTTAATATAAAACTTAATGGTCTTTATTTTTATTACTCCCACAACTTTTTGTTATCATAACCCCTAAAATAAGTAATAGTCATATTCATGACATTATTTGGTATTCACATTGTAATCCTATAAATAGAGACATTGTAAGACTTTGTAGAAATGATCACATTAGCCTTTTAAGTTGTTATGTTTTTCTTTATTATATATAAATGTTTTAGTTTGACTTTACGAATAAGATGAAAACTTTTGAATGGTGATCGACTTGTGGGAGTGGATGTCGATAAAAGTTTGAAAGATTGTGCATTAGTTTCCTATTTTTTCTTATATTTTTTTAGGATATATTAAGGTTGTAAAAATGATGTTGCCTTATTTATAGTATGTTCTCTCTATGATTTCTCTTTATTTATATTTACATGTATTTTTTACTGTCGTAAGTTTATAATTTCTTTTGAATCAAAATAGTAATTTATGACTTTGTTGGAAATCTGCTAACTACTAACCATATATTTTTATCTATGAAATCAATTGTCCATCTCTGTGTGTGTGTGTGTGTAGATAGATAGATAGATAGATAGATAGATAGATAGATAGAGAGTGAGATATTGTAAATACCTTTTCTATTTATATTATATTTAATAAAATTATTGATATCTTATCATTTTTTTATAATCGCGCGAAGCGCGAAATTATTCACTAGTTTTGAAATCAATCATAGACTAATAATACATATTCTTAACTAGCTTTCCTGATTAATCTACATTAATACATATTAAGAAATATTAAAACACTAGTTAACTTGTTCATGTTGAAATTTCAATACATACGTAGAGTCAAAACTCAACAGAAAAATAAATAGGGACGTACTTTCAGCCATTGTTGTTCAAATATTGTCGCAAATCGTCTTTGTCTTTCATGAATTTTATGTAAGAAAACTATAACAAATAACCTAAAGTCTTCTAGTCTATGCCTTTCAAAGTGTATTCTAGACTGATGGAGTCACATGCGTATTTATAGGTAGGCTAGGGACTCTTAGGCAAAATACTTTAATCCTAGGGACTTCTCCATAAAATATGATTTTCGTAAGGAATCATAATTAATAGTTTCTATCCATCAAGAAAACTTCCTTATATGCATAACCAAAAATATATCTGCCATATATATTGTTTACTTGAAAAACAAGGTAAATAATTTATTACCAAATATGTGGACCACATTAAATGTCTTCAAAAAGAAAAAGACACGTTATTTTTTTCTTACATTCTCCCACTTGGTCCACATATTACAATCAGATAATCATTTATGAGTGATAAATATGGCTATGAACTTTATTTACTCAACTAAATTCATTATGCAACAACCACTTTAATCAGAACACATTACTACATGAATCATGGCGGTTATGCTTTTCATCAAACACTTCCTTCCATGTATTACAGTGTGTAATATATACTAACAAAATGTTCAATAACTTTATGAATAAGCTTAATATAAGTCATTCAGAGTCCAACTTTATTGATCCAATGATCACAATATAATACATGAAAATAAATGTGCACGGTCATATATCTCAAATAAATAATAATGTTTAGACAAAATGTTAGAGTACAAAACAAGACTAAAATGAGTTATCAGACCCATATGGGTTACATGATCCTTGAAAATATTAACTGGTAAATCTTTAGTCATAGGATCAACAATCATCGAAGTGGTACTAATGTATTCAAAACTCACATATTACTTCTTGACATAGTCTCTAACCATCAAATATTTTATGTCAATGTGCTTACTTTGGCTGCCACTTTTATTATTCTCAGAAAAGATTACTGCAACTGAATTATCACAAAATATTCTTAATGGCCTTGAAATAAAATCGATAATTTTAAGGCCCGAAATGAAATTCTTCAACCATAACGCCTGTGATGTAGCTTCATAGCATGCTATAAATTCATCTTCCATTGTGGATGTTGCAACAATGGTTTGCTTAACACTTCTCCAAGACACAGCACCTCTAGCAAGGAGAAAAATGTATCCAGAAGTAGATTTACCACTATCTTTGCATCCACCCAAATTAGAGTCTGGATATCTAATTACCTCCAATGAGTCAGAATATTTGTATGTGAGCTTATGGTCTTTGGTTCCTTGCAAATATCTCAATACCCTTTTACCAGCTTTCCAATGATCAAGACCAGGGTTACTTTGATATCTGTCAAGCATTCCTATCGCAAATGCAATATCAGGTCTAATGCAGACTTGTGCATACATAAGGCTCCCAACGAGTGAAGCGTATGGAACTCCTTTCATTTGCTCTTGTTCCAATGCATTTTGCAGACATTGATTATATGAAAATTTGTCACATTTAATGATGGGTGCTGCTATTGATGAACAATTTTTCATTCTATATCTTTCCAAAATTCTTTCAATGTAGGCCCTTTGAGATAGTCCAAGTAATCTTTGAGATCTATATCTGTGAATCTCTATGTCAATGACATAGGAGGCTTCATCCATATCCTTCATTTTGAAATTCTAGATAAGGAACTGTTCGTCTCATGCAACAATCCCAAATCACTACTAGCAAGTAAAATGTCATCCACATATAGGACTAGAAAAATATATTTTCTCCCACTTATCTTAAGGTATATACATTGATCAACAATGTTCTGTAAATCCAAATGAAGAGACAACATTATGAAATTTAATATACCATTGGCGGGAAGCCTGTTTTAGTCCATAAATTGATTTATTCAAATTGCATACAAGGTGACTTTTATCATTATCACAAAATCCTTCAGGTTGTCGCATGTAGACCTCCTCTTCAAGATATCCATGCAAGAATGCCGTTTTCACATTCATTTGATGTAGCTCTAAATCAAAGTAAGCTACTAATGCCATGATTATTCTTAATGAATCCTTCTTAGATACTGCAGAGAAGGTTTCATGGTAATAAAAGCCTTCTTTTTAAGTGAAACCTTTGTCTACAAGTCTGACTTTATATTGCTCAATATTACCACATGAGTCTCTTTTAGCTTTATAAACCCATTTGGATCCTATGGGAGAGACTCCTTCTGGTAATTCAATCAGATTCCAAACTTTATTTTTGGTCATAGATTCCAACTCTTCCTTCATGATATCATATCAAAGTGTGGAGTTTTCTTCACTCATGGCTTGTGAAAATCAGCATGGATCATCTTTAAGTCCAATATCGTAGTCAGACTCTTGGAGATATACAACATAGTCACTAGAAATTACTGGCTTATGAACTCTTGAGGATTTTCTTACTCCCACTTGTTCAGACGTTCCTTCAATGGGTTCGGGTAAAGTGGGTTGTTCTTCAGGTGGTGGCGGCTCTTGAACTTATTTCTCTCCAGATGATTCATGAGAATTTTTCTAATTAGCATTCAAGTTTTCGATATATAAAGGTACCATAGGTGGTTTTCTTACTTCTTCCAGTTCCACTACTTGAGTCAAACCACTCCCACTTACTTCATATTCCTCAAGAAATTTAGCATTTCTAGCCTCAATAATTTTAGGAGAATGAGAAGGACAATAGAACCTAAATCCTGTAGAGTTAATCGCAATAGCCTATAAAGAAATCACTTTTTGTTTTTTCATCCAATTTTTTTAATTGTTGGTTATAAACCGTCACCTCAACTGGACATCCCCAAATGTGTAAATGACTTAAACTAGGTTTTTATCCTTTTTATAATTCAAAAGCCGTCTTAGGGACAACCTTGGATGAAATCCTATTTAAAATATACACAACGATTTTTAAGGCTTCACTCCATAAGGATAAAGATAAACTTGATTTGCTAATCATGCTTCTTACCATGTCCATTAATGTCCGGTTCCTTCTTTCTGCCACACCATTTTGTTGTGGTGTTCCTGGCATGGTATATTAAGCAATTATACCTTTACTTTCAAGGAACTCAACAAATGGACCTTTAACTTGTCCCTTATATGTGTACCTACCATAATATTCTCCACCCCTATCAGACCTAGCGATTTTGATCTGAGCTCCTGTTTGTTTCTCTACTTCTATTTTGAAAACTTTAAAAGCATCAAGTGCTTCTGATTTGTTAAATAGAAAATAAAGATATATATATCTTGAATACTCGTCAATAAATGAGATAAAATATCTCTCACTATTCAAGCAGGGGTAGGAAAAGGTCCACAAATATATGTATGTATGATCTCAAGCAATTGAGAACTCCTTTTGGCACCTTTAGTGGATTTGTTGGTCTGCTTGCCCTTTATGCAGTCCACATAAGTCCCAAAGTCAGAAAAATCAACAGCTTGTAGAACTCCATCATTAACCAATCATTTTACTCTTTCAATAGAGATATATCTCAATCTGTTGTGCCAAAAACTTGATGAGTTTTTATTGATAATACATCGCTTAGTGACAATTTTTTTATCATGTAGGGTTGCAACATTACATTCAATTATGGGTCTAGCTCAAATTTAAATAACTTTTCATTAAAAATTTTCAAACTAATTATTTTATCGTCTTTCAAAAGTTTAACTGAAGAATAATGAAAATTAAAACCATAACCAGCAATTGATAGTCTTAAAAGGGAAATTAAATTTCTAGAATACGATGGAAAATAAAAATTGTTTAATAAATCTAATTGAAAACCATCTTTTAAGATGAGCCTATAAGTCCCCAGGCCTTCCACATGTGATGTTATCCTATTGCTAGAATAAATATTTTGCTCACTTCTCACCGGCTTCCTTAGTGTTAGAAAATCCTGCACGGTCTTAGCAATGTGAGCTGTGGAACCAAAATCGATCCACCATGTATTATCAGAAACTTTAGTGAAATTAGATTCATAACATACAAAGGTAAAATTACCTTTCTTCTCAAGCCATTTCTTGTATTTCTAGACAATCTTTCTTCCAGTGTCCCTTCTTTTTGCAGAAACGACAAGAATCTTTATCAAGATTGCCTTTCTTCTTCATAGGAACACTTTTACATCTCTTTGCATTTCTCTTATCAGGAGTCACCAAATTTACACTTTTAGGTGTCCCATGTTTCAACCTCTCCTCTTCTTGAACACACATGGTCAAACGTTTATTAATTAAACATTTATCTTTATGTGTGTTGTAAGATATTTTGAATGGACCATATTCCACAGGAAGAGAGTTGAGGATAAAATGTACAAGAACTGGTGCAGACATATCAACCGCAAGGGACTTGAGTTTAGTAGCGATGTCTCTTATCTTCATAATGTGTTCGCGCACTATACGACTTCTGTCAAAGGTCATACTTGAGAGCCTCTTCATAAGGGTGCTGGTCAAGGTCTTGTCAGAGCTTACAATTGTTCATTAATTGTCTTCATGTAAGCTTTGACCTTATCACTATTAGGGATAGAATCCCTAATGCTTTGACTTATATGAGATTTTATGAGCATTAAGCTCAAGTGATTGGATTGCTCCTACCGCTCATAAAAAGCTTTAGCCTCTGGCATACTTGATTCCGTGAGCTTAGGTGGTTCTTCCACACGGAGAGCCAGATACAAGTCCGAGCACCCTTAAGTCAGAAGGATTTTCTCCTTCCATTCTGTAAAGTTGTCACCAGATAGCATTGAAATTCGAGCATTTTCGTTAAAAATAGCAGTAGGAAAAGTTGTGTAAACTGCAAAATAAGGGTACACATACATAAGCTGTGAAGTACAAACCATCAAAAGTGAATCGCGTAAATACCGATTCTAAGTAAATTCTAAACCTTCCTGTGCACAGAGGCTGCAACACATGCACAAAATTTACTTAACTTTATAAGATTAGTAAACCAAAATAAATCTCGAAAATAATTCGTACCTGTGGGCATAGAATAATTTTCAACTGAAAAGTTTACTATCTTATTCTAATTAATCTAACTAAAATAATTACCTCCCAGTGGGGTAGGAGTACAATTTTGATAAGATAATCAAACTTTATTAGATGCCATTATTATATCTTAATCACTTAACTTTATGTGATTAAAGAATATAATTTCTCTCTATGTCATGTACCAGGATGTTGTGGCTAATCCCAAGCATATAATAAAAAAGAACTCAAAAATTAGTATCTCACAATAATTGACATTAATAATTAACTTAAACATAATGTTAATTATTAAATGCGAAAATGAATTGTATAGACAGAGCCTACATAAAAGACATCTCGATACACAAAACATCTCGCGTTAACAAAAAAAAATCACAAGTAAGAGAATAGGCAGAGCTTACATATCTCTTCTTAAAATAATAATAAAACAAAGACACTTGATATACAAACAAGTACACATAATATTATTATGTTTGTACGAGCACTTAAACAAGCATTGCCATTATTAATTTTAAATGACAAACTTCGTTATAAAATTCAACTAAAAGGTCAGCAGATAAGATTTAACATACTAGAATATTAGCTCCAAATTCAAATAACTTTATTATTACCTGTTCTTGGTGTTTATGAAAATAATTTATATAGTACTCAACCTCTGTTCACAGTTAAGGCAACACCGATTGAAAGAAAAGAATTATATTAATTAATCAAGTACCAAAGGCCAACAATGACATTAACATTCACACCCTAAAAATAGATTTCAATTGCCACATATCTTATATAAATCATGAAAGCAAAAAATCATATTCTGACCGGCCTCGATGGTTCCCATCTTGTAATGGATCCGATTTTCTTTAACATTTTTAATTACAAGATGACAGAAAAGTGCATACTATATAAGCATTTACATAGCTAGATACTGAACTGTCACGCCCCGCCTTGGGGGTATGACTGGCACCTGGTGCCCTATTAGGACCTAAACTGCTAGACCACTGAGCCTAAGCACATCTGGTGCCTGGCTGACTCTAACTCAGATTCACGGAATCAACGGGCTATATAACGGCTGTAAATACAGCCCCCGTCCGGCTAGGCCTATAGCCACCTGTATTATAACATCAGCTAACCAGAATCACATACATATAGGGAAACCTATGCGGGCCGACAAGGCCACCATGCTGACTAGTTTCTTCTGAATCAAAATAACATATGCTAAACAACTACGTGACCGACAAGGTCACCACTACTAACTGGATAAGGCCTCACACGACCAACATAAACAACTAAACATACGCACAGCCCCACACGACCGGCACAACTAACCACAGGGAGATATATACACAATCTGCAAGCCTCTAAGAATACTGATAAGATGGTCGGGACAGGGCCCCGACCTACCCGTACTATACAACAAAAGAAAATGATATAAACCTCCAAATATCAAGCTCCGAATGATAGGAGCTGATGACTCTGCGCTGGATAGGATCACGAGGGATCGACTCCTCATCTATAGGTACCTGCAGGCAAGTAATGCAGCACCCCAAACGGGCGTCAGTACCACTGGTACCGAGCATATAAAGAAAACTGAACATAACTGAATATAAACAACAATACTAGAAATTTTGAACAGCAGAAAGTATCTGAAATTGGCTGGACTGGCGGAATCTGAAATAAGCTTATCTGTACTGAAGGCAAGGTAGAAGCATACCTGTCGTCATGGCGACCTGCTGTCTATCAGCTAATAGATATCAAGTATATACATATATATAACAAACAAGGACCTATACCAGCCCCCATAAGTCAGAAGGTGCCAACCAACACACAATCTATATACCCTACCCGGGTCAAAACCATCCAAAAATAAATCACTCCACTCGCCTACTAACTACGAGCACCTCTACTGGCCCCCTTGGGTCTGCAGCTCGGGCTATGGCCTCTGACTATAACTGTGTCTGAGTCCGGAGGACTCCTGTAACTATAAACTGTAATCTGTATCTGTAATTTGTCCCTTAGGCGCAAACGCTCAATAGGGTAAGCTATACTGCTACGCTGATCAGCCTGATATGGGGAATGCTGTATCCCATCTTCGTCCTACTGTGGACGGCATGCCACTCCTTGGACTGACGTATCCTCACCCTATGGCGGGCGAGTTGACACAGCTCTTAACCCAGGGGCGGCGAGGACGCTCTAAGGGTGCCTTCATAGCACAAACAGGTCTCAACAAACAATAATCACGTATAACAAGCATGTTCAATCTGAAAATACTATCCATATTTTGATATTCTATTCTGAATCTATTTTCTACATTAAATTGATTCTGTTACTGAGCTAACTGTATCTGAAATAATTTCTGGCTGTCTGATACTGATTTGCTGACTTTTATTCTGAATATAGCATAATAACATAAAACATGCTTGCTGGATTCATATTGGACTCAATACTCGACTTCAGTATTCTTCCTTCTAGAATTCACGCTATTTGCTATACTAGGATTACTAACTTGCCGAAGGAACTAGCTTTATATACCTCAGTTGTCGGTTTTCCGGCTAACTAGCGTAACTCGGTCAATATTCAGCTATTTCTTCCAACTGTATTCACATTCATAGCAGTTAGAACTAAATTCATCAATATTCTGGAAGAAAATACTACTTTGAATATATATATAGCCCAAATTTTAACTTATCGAAAAACAGCTGAAAACTCTCTATTTCTCGGAAGTCCAAAAGGGAGAAATGCTTACTTTAGGACTAGGAGTATATTGACACTAATTTGGAGCAACTCCACTTATCTTAGCTCGGTAGGGCGATGATTCACCGGCCGAATTTCACGAAACTAACTCCGCAGGAATGCTCCCGACAACTTAATACTTCATTACCCAAGATTAATTAGAGTTTGGACAGCGTTTAATAGCGTAAACAGACGAAATCTTGTTAAATCCTCTCGTGCCCTCTGTTCTCTATTCGTTTCTGGAAATTAAATGGAAGTAAATGATTAAAACCGAAGTGGGAGGCCCTTTTATACTTGGGACCTCTAAGTCGCATTCGTCGAATGTGATTTATAAGTCGCATTTGCCTTGCGATGCACTGACTTGGCGCTTGTCCGGTCTTCCCCCGGGCCTTTTTCTAGCATGTATGACATTCTAAAACTCTTAACCAACATGCGAATAGGCCATCTAAATGTCAAGAATTTACGGGGTGTAACATGAACAACACGGCTAAAGCAGGCTTTGATACCACATGTTGAAATTTCAACACATAAGTAGAGCCAAAACGCAGCAAAAAAAAAATGGGAACGTACCTTCACCATTGTTGTTCAAGTATTGTGGGAAATCGTCTTTGTCTTTCACGAATTTTATGTAAGAAAACTGTAACAAAAAATCTAAAATCTTCTAGCCTATGTCTTTTAAAGTGTATTCCAGACTGATGGGGTCACAGACATATTTATAAGTATGTCACGCCCCGCCTTGGGGGGCATGACTGGCACCTGGTGCCCTACTAGGACCTGACTCGCTGGACTGTTAAGCCTGGGCACATCTGGTGCCTGGCTGGCTCTAACTCACATTTCTGGAAACAAAGAGCTATATAACGGTTGTAAACACAGCCCCCGGCCTATTGGCCTATAGCCTTCTGTACCTGTATCATCAGCTGACCAGAAACAAGGTAATTCAGGGGAACCTATGCGGGCCGACAAGGCCACCATGCTGTCTAGTTATCTGCAACTCAATCATAAAGCACAAAAGAACTACGTGACCGGCAAGGTCACCACTACTGGCAAGCTATGGCCCCACACGGCCAAGGTAAAAGAAAGCAAGAATACTGGCAACTAAACAACTGCACGGCCTCACACGACTGGCTCATCTGACCACAGGGAATATATACAGACTGCAAGCCTCTAGGAATGGTAATAGAACTGATCGGGACAGGGCCCCGATCTACCCGTACTATATAACAGAAGAACTGAAATACACCTCTGGAATTCAGTCTCCGGATGACAGAAGCTGAATACTCGATCGCTGACAGGAATCACGTAGTGTCACCTGCTCGTCTATAAGTACCTGCAGGCAAGTAATGCAGCGCCCCACCGGGCATCAGTACCGCTGGTACTGATTATGTAAAGCAATAACTGAAGCAAAATCTGAATACAATAATATAACTGAAGAAACTGAAGTAGAGAGAATAGACTAACTGTCTGATAATGTAAATCATACCTTCTCTCAATCTTTACTGGAAAGGATAAGAGTCATACCTGGAAACGTATCGTGCTACTGCTGATCTACTTGTATCTAACATAACATGGCATAACATGAAATAACATAACATAGCACACACAAACCTTACCCGGCCCCCATAAGCCGGGAGGTACAATCAACACAGAATCTATGCCCCTACCCTGGTCATCTCATCTCCTATAGTGGCTGTAAGCATCCTGCCGGTCCCAGGGTATGCACTTGGGCTCGCTGAGCTCCTGACTATAACCGTATCTGAGTCCGAAGGACTCCTGAATCTGCACCCGGGCGTATCCGCTCGACTGGGGTGTGTAAGGGCCGATCAAGGCACAAATATGGGGAAAAACTGGCATCCCATCTTCGTCCCCTAGCGGGACGGCATGCCACTCCGTGGAGTGACGTATCCTCATCCTCTGGCGGACGAGTCGACACAGCTATTAACCCTGGGCGGTCATGGATGCTAGGTAATCCAACCCCAAATAATACAACGGTCTCAACTGGTAATACTGTCTAGGTATCTCACATGCTGAGGCTAATAGGGATAAAGTATCATATATATTACATGATGGGCTACTGATAGTAATCTGTACGTATTTAATACGTGCTGAGGTAGGTAAAGACGTATAAATATGAGTATAGTCTCCTGCCGGGCTGTACTGGAGCAAATGCTATATAAGACAATGTTTCTGCTGAAAACTCTGCTGTTTACTAAGTTTCTGTATACACTATATGCTGGACTAGTAATAGAAATGTGTACATACTTAATACATGCTGAGGCTGGAAGTAATATATATGTATGTACGAATATAGTCTTCTGCCCGACTATACTGAGGCTAATGCTGAACATGATATAGACTTCCTGCTGAAACTATGCTGTATACTGATTTTCTATAGTAACATGAGTTACTATTCCTGACATACTTTCTAAACTTTGTTTTAGTCTACTATTCTATGTCTGAAATGCTTTACGGATACTATACTATTCCGCGGGGTTTCAGCTGAACACAACAATATCTTAACGTAGCATATTACATCACATACTGATAGGTCTCGTACACGTTACAGCCCAATGCTTCTCATGTTGTACCAATGTTCATAATAACGCAATACTGAACTATACTGTATCTAAGATATTATCTGACTGTCTGCCTATACTGTAACTGAGATATCATCTGACTATCTGATGTTGCTTTACTAACTTGATTCTGAGTATATGTATCTCATAATATCATAAAAACATGCTTACTAAATTCAAACTGGACTTAGTGCTTGACTTATAAGTTCCTTTTTTCTGTACGTCACGCTATCTATCGTACTGGATTACTAACTTGCCGAGGGAATTAGCTTTACATACCTTATCCTTGAATTATTCGTCTGTCGGACGAGGCTCGGCCGGTACTTCAACTGTTTTCTCCCAACTGCATTCATAAACATATCAATTAACACTAAATACAACTTTATTTCAAAAGGCAACGTCACTTTCGATATAGTTTATAGCCTAAACTTAGGCTTATCGAAAGACGGCCAGAAACTCGCTATTTTTCAGCGGCCCAGAAGGGAGAAATATTCACTTCTCAGCTAGGAACACATAGACATTAATTTAGAGCAATTCTACTTACTTTAGTTCAGTGGCTCGCCGATTCGTCGGCCGTATTTCGCGAAACTAACTCCGTAGAAATGCTCTCTGCTGCTAAATACCTTGGTATCTAGGATTAATTTGAGTTTGGGTAGCGTTTGACAGCGTAATCGGACAGAAATTAATTAATTTCCTTCGTCCCTCTCTGCTCTCTATGTTTTCTGGAAATTTTTATAAGTTTCTATCATTTAAAACCGAAGTGGGGCTTTATATACTTGGGCCTGGACAAGGCCAACGTGTCACGGAGCCAACGCGGAGGCTCCTCCTCCGTGACACGCTGCCATCGCGGAGGGGCTCTGCCTCGGCTCCTTCCGCGATGGTTCAACAGGCTTCTCGTCCGATCTTTTCCCGGGCCCTTCTCCAACACGTATGGCCTTCAAATATGCTTAACCAACGTGGGAATAGGTCATCTAAGTGCCGGAAATTCTACGGGGTGTAACATTCTCCCCCCCTTAAGAACATTCATCCTCGAATGTATACTGTTATCTAGAGGACTGATTACTTTACTTTTTGGAAGAATTTCGGCAGAGTTTCCCCTGTAATATGGACTATCGCAAAAACCTGAAATGCAGAAAAGTCCAACACGGGCACTGCTCACAATATTCTAAGATCCACTGGATGACCATATATCAATTTTTCCTTTATCATTTACAGACATACAACCATAAGATACTGCATAAATAATAATACGGACATACCTGTCGCCTGACTAGACATGAAATAGGGTGAGGATATCTGGTCCTTATATCTGCGAATCTGTCTGTCTAGTCGTAACCTGGATATTCTGAACTGGGACTACACCGGACGGGCCTCCTATGCATTTCCTCAGCATAGCTACATAGAAGACCGGATGAATGGATTCTAATTCTGGAGACAAATTCGATTAATGGTAAATGCTCATTTTTGGCTATTACTGAAATCTAGCACACACGCTCGCAACATGACTTCGAGCGTCTGCGTTGTACGCTCAGCCTGCTCATCTGTCTGAGGATAGAACGCTGCGCTTAAATTAATCTGCGTGCCCAAACCTTTCTGAAATACAACTCAGCATAATCTTTGGCCGAGAAAGTAGCTCTTACTGGCGAGAACTGAGCTGATTTTTGTCAATCTGTCACCTATCACTCGTATAGAGTCATGTCTGTGTTTAGTACGGGGTAATCTTGCTACAAAATTCATATTCATCGCTTCTCATTTCCAAAGAGGCACAGCTATGTTCTAAACTAACCTGCCTGGTTTCTGATATTCTGCCTTCAACTGTTGGCAGTTAGGACACTGGACTACCAGTAGTTCTTTTTAATGTCATGGTACCTCTTTGTCGTATCGGGATGAATGGAATAGCGGGCGTAATGTACCTCGCTCATAAACTGCTGGCGAGGCCCCAAAATATCTGGAGTACAAATGCGGCCTTTATATCGCCACACTTCATCCCCGGGTATCTGAAAATATGTCATCTCTCCTTACTGAATCTTGTGTTCAAGTTAAACCTGGCTAGGGTTTCTATACTGCCGTTCCTTTACTTCCACCTCTAACCGCAATACTGCGATATTCTGTACTATCATTCTGTTATCCTTTATTTCTGCTATGCGAACGGCTAGACCGGCTAACTAGTAAAATTCTCGGGTCTACTCCCGCTGTTCAGGCGGTAAGTATGCCAACTCCCCATAGATCTATGGCTAAGGGCGTCTGCTACCATGTTAGCCCTTCCTGGATGATACAAAATTTTCGCTCTTGTAAGGCATAAGCTACCGCAGCTAACTGGGTAATACCCAAGTCGTGGGTGAGATAATTCTTTTCACGTTTCTTCAATTGCCTGAAAGTATAAACTATTACTTTACCATGCTGCACCAATCCTCTGTACCTTCTGGCTATACTAACACTGGAGCTGATGTTAACCTGGCTTTTAACTCTTGGAAGTTCTGCTCACACACCTCAGTCTATTGGAACTTCACGGCCTTCTGTGTCAACTTAGTGAGAGGTGCTGTTTAAGGTGGAAAATCCTTCCATAGACCCTCTGCGGTATTCGGCTAACCGCAGGGACTGCGTACTTCGGTCGGAGTGGTAGGTCTGGCTATATCTTCGCTATTTCGATTTTCTTTGTATCTGTCTGTACACCAACCTTCGACACAATATGGCCAACAAAAGCTACTAAACTCAACAAAATTTGACATATAACTGACGGTCATACTGGTTTATTATACCGGAGAATCTGACAAGTAATCTACCGGTATAGTTAGAGCTTATCTGGCCTTCTGGCCGCATGCTAAGGCTACTTGTTGCTGGGATAACCTGAACGACTGCCTGCGCACCTTGTGCCTTTATCTGATCAGAGGGTCCTAATACTGACCATGATCTCTAATGATCTGGCTACATAACCTTAATTGACTGAATAGTCGGGTTGAATGACCCGAATGTGAAATCTAAACAAAAATTTTGAAATCTAATAAGAAAAATCAACTATAGTCTATATGTAATAAAAAATATTATATATTAAATTACTAATTTAATATTCCTCATTTGATATTGAGATATTTAATTATTTTATAAATATATAAATAGTTTTAATCAAGTGATTAGTTGCAAAACACACACACACACACATATCATTAATTAAGATGTAATGTACTTTTCAAGTGCAATTTTTTTAAATTTTAGAAAATATTATTTATGCTTTTAAGACCATTCACTTAGAGAACCTATGAAATTATAATTAAAAAAAATTTAAGTCTGAATATTTTATCAATTGTGTTAGAAGTATCCAATTTTACAAACTTAAAAGACCATGTGTGCTCAAATATTAAAATAAAAATAAAAATAAATGTATCCTTAAATTTAAAAGATCATTTGAGGCTAAACCTCGTCAATTGATGAATTACTAATAGTTTCAAAAGGAATAGTCCATTATTTGAGCGACTTAGTTCGAACTTTAATTTCAATATTTTGAATTTTAGTTATTTTTGAATGTATTTTTCTTTAAAAGTCTCGCTAAATAAATTAAAATTTCATGGCAAAGTGACTAAAATAATCCTTGACAAAATTCTACTCATAAATCTAAAGAAAAAAAATTATTGGCAGAAAAGTTTATTAACATTCTACTGCACAAAATTTCTTATGTATTATTATCTTTTTATTTGTGATATTGCTCGAAATGTTATTGTGATTACTCGTCAGTGAATATGAGAATTTGATAAGTTATACCTTGAAGATAGTCATTTTACATAATTGACTTGAATATGACTTTGATAATTGTGATCTTAAAAGAAAATTGAATATTTACCTAGCCAGAGAATATGTAAGATATATTGACCTTATAACAACAATAATATAGATAAAGTAATCGTCATAAAAAATATCACCAAAAAGTATCAGCAAAATACGACATTTCTTGTAGTGCTTATCTTACATGTAAATTTATGTAAATTTATGGAGGAACATAATAAACTATCATAAATTTATACATTAATATTTAAGGGTTATGAAAGAGTAAGATATAAGCATTATTTGGATTATTAAAAATATAAAGTTATGAAGAAAAAAAGATGTGAGTTTGGTAATGGAATTCTTAAATTATATGATAAATGAAAAAAAAAATTTTAAAAAAGATAAATATATTTCTTGACCTTAAAAAAGTGTTAACTCATATGTTAGAATAAATATGACATTCATGCTATAAAGAATCTATTAAACTTAATTAATCATAAACAAATGTTAGATTAATAAAGATTGATTTTCTTCAATAAAAATTATAGGATTAATATTTTATCTGTTGGGATCGAAATAACAGGGCATCATGCGGAAGTTAATAATTGCAAATTTAATTTTGACACCCATAAATCAGATGTTAAAAAAAATTATACTAAAAGAGGCATAATAATTTAATATGGTTTGATCAATTGATGTACATATATATTAAAAACTAATATAAACGCATAAACACTATTGAGAGAATAATCTCCCCCTAAACAAAATTCTTTGAATGATGCTATTGTGTTGTGTATGAGAAGGAAAGATCTTCTATTTAACTAAAACTTCTCCTCCAAGAAAAAAGATAGTTATGGTAGAGTCCTATTTTTCACAAAGAAAACCCCATCTACCAAGAAAACCTATTTGAATTAAAACACAATTATGATGTAGAATTCAAGTAGGATAGAAAATTCAGCGGGAGAATGTTACACCCCGTAAAATTTTCAACACATAGATGGCCTATTCGCGTGTTGGTTAAGAGTATTTGAAAGCAATACATGCTAGAAAAAGGCCCGGGAAAAGACCGGACGAGAAACCTGTCGAACCATCGCGGAAGGAGCTGGGGCAGAGCCCCTCCGCGATGGCAATGTGTCACGCAGGTGGAACCTCCGCGTTGGCTCCATGACACGTTGGCCCTGTCCAGACCCAAGTATATAAAGCCTCCACTTCGGTTTATTTCATAATTATATCAAATAAATTTCAGAACTTGTGAGAAAACAAAGGGTGCGAAGGTTGTTGATAAATTAGCCGATTACGCCGTCAAACGTAGTCCAAATCCAAATTAACTCCAGATACCAAGGTATTAAGCAGTAAGGAGCATTTCTACGGATTTAGTTTCGCAAAATTCGGCCGACAAATCGTCGTGCTACCGGGCTAAGGTAAGTGAAATTGCTCCAAACTAGTGTCAATATACTCCTATCCCTAAAGTGAGTATTTCTCCCTTCTGGACTTTCGAGAAATAGCAACTTTTTGACCGTCTTTCGATAAGCCAAAGTTTAGGCTATAAATATATCGAAAGTGACGTTTTCTTTCAGAATATTGGTGTATTTAGTTCTAATTGACATATATATAAATGCAGTTGGGAGAAATAGCTGGAGTACTGACCGAGCTTCGTCCGTTAGTCGGGTAAACTGAGGTTAAGGTATGTAAAGCCAGTTTCTTCGGCAAGTTAGTAGTCTTAGCTTTGTATAGCACAGTAAACTCCGTAGTAGAATTTCCGGAGTTGAATGTTGAGTATTGTGCAAGTTCAGTAAATCTGGTTTGCGTTGTTATATCGTATTCAGTCCGAAAGTTAGTAAAGCATGCGCCAAAATGGAAAGTTAGCATTCCAGACTCAGTATAGCCCAGTATGTGATTAGCAAGCATGTTTCTAGAATAATATAGCAGATATTCAGAATAAGAGTTAGTAAAGTAAAATCAGACAGTCAGGTAGTATCTTGGCTACAGATTAGCCATACAGACAGATGATATCTTGGCTACAGTACAGCCATACAGTTAAATAGTATCTTGGCTACAGATTAGCCATTAGTTAGATAAAGATCACAGATACAGCATAAAGCAATATGAGAATCAGTATAATACAGAAAGAGAACAGAATAAGAAATCAGAATTCAGATAGTATTTTTCAGTTTAAACATGCTTGCTATATATGTGCTTATTGTTTGTTGAGACTTGGTTGTGTCGTGAGGGCACCCTTTTGAGCGTCCTCGCCGCCCTTGAGTTGGTAACTGTGTCGCCCACTGAGCGGGTGGGTTTACGTCACTCCAAGGAGTGGCATGCCGTCCCCAGTTTGGACAAAGATGGGATGAAGCTTTCCCCATATCAGGCTGATCAACATTACAGTACAGATAACCCTGTTATGCGCAAGCGCCCAGGGAACAGATTCAGATGCAATTACAGTTACAGATACAGTATAGGAGTCCTCCGGACTCAGACGCGGTTATTTATATCGGAGGCTATGGCCCGAGCCGGAGACCCAGGAGGCTGGCAGAGGTGCTCGTAGTTAGCAGATGAGTTGAGTGACTTATTTTTGGCTGGTTTTGACCCGGGTAGGGGTATATAGATTGTTTGCTTGCTTGGCGCCATTCGACTTATGGGGGTTGGTATTGGCTCTTGTTTGCTATATATGTATATGTATTTATGTGCTATATATTAGTTAATAGACAGCAGGCCGCCGCGTCTACAGGTACGCTCCTGCCCTATCACAGCATAGAAAGTCTGATTCAGTTCATATCAGTTCTTACAGATTCAGTTATCTCCTGCTATTCAGAATTGCTAGTTATGCTATTTGTATTCAGTTGTATTCAGTTGCTTTGCATACTCGGTACCGGTGGTACTGACGCCCGTTTGGGGCGCTGTATTACTTGCCTGCAGGTACTCATAGACGAGGAGGCGATCCCTCGTGATTCCAGCCAGTTTATAGAGTCATCAGCTCTTGTCATCCGGAGCTTGATATTCATAGGTGTAGTACATTTTCTTTTATTGTACAGCATGGGTAGGCCGGGTCCCTGTCCCCACCATTTCATCAGTACTCATAGAGGCTTGCAGATTGTATATTTATCTCCCTGTGGTTAGTTGTGCCGGTCGTGTGAGGCCGTGCGTTTTATTTAGCTATTTGAATTGTTGATTATGTTGGCCGTGTGGGGCCATAGTCTGATAGTAGTGGTGACCTTGCCGGTCACGTAGTTATTCAGTATTCTGTTGTTGAGTTACAGATAACTAGACAGCATGGTGGCCTTGTCGGCCCGCATAGGTTTCCCCCTTTGTAAGTATGTTTCTTGTTAGCTGAAGTTCTATACAGGTGGCTATAGGCCCAGTCGGCCGGAGGCTGTGTTTACAGCCGTTATATAGCCCGTTGTCTCCAGAAATCTGAGATAGGGCTAGCCAGGCACCAGATATACTTAGGATCACCAGTTAGCAGTTTAGGTCCTACTAGGGCACCAGGTGCCAGTCATACCCCCCAAGGCGGGGCGTGACAAAACCCTAACATTATCATTATTTTATTATGATAATAAAAAGTTGTTGAGTATTGAAAATAAAGACAAATTAAGTTTTACATTAAAAAGTTTAAAGAAATAATTTTTTATTATGAATGTATTTGTATTATAGTGAATGTCTATAAAAATATTTGTATTGTAATGAATGTATGTATTTATATTATAGTGAAGGTCTATCTTTTGGAGAAAAGTTAGGAGGAATTATCCCTATAAATAGAGGGTTTTCCATTCATTGTATTTCATCCCTTTAATTCCATCAAGAAAAATAAGAACTTTTCTCCTTCTCTCTTTTTCTACAATATTCTTGTTCTTTCTTTTTTATTTCATAACACGTTATCAGCACGATTCTCTCCGTCATACCTTTAGGTGAAGAATTTACGATAATATTTAATCCAAATAATCCAGGTAACATGTTCCAAGTTTTTTTTGTTTGTTTCGATGGATTGATTGCTATTGACTTTAATAACAATGAAAATTTTTAAACTGATTATACAAAATTTTCTAAGGAGCTTCATTGCCAACCTATCAGTGATCATAATAACTTGACAATTTTCTTTCAATATTGCTGGCTCCGTTTTTCTCTTTAGAAAAAAAAAAAAGGCAAGGTTATTGTCACAAGATTACTGTAGGATAAAAAATATATTGGTGGACTCAGGTAGCGAATATTGCAGGTGAAGGCAAGGTTTTGATTGAAATTGCTTTAGATATTTTTTTACATCATTTTTTATGTGTTAGCATTAGCGGTCAGCAGTGGTTTTGATGCTTGCTTTTAATTAATTTTCGTGTTTCTTTAACTCTCCAACAATCATGCCTTTAATAATATATTTTGCATGTCTCAGTATAATTAAATTTTTAATTATTAGAAGTGTTAAATTTTACGATGCTTCATAGTTCTTAAAACAATAATTGTCTTGAAGTCTGATATATTCTGAAAGATACGTTAGAGAAAAATTTTCTATATTATATGTATGTCTCAATTTATTCATATAGTGGTAAATCTGAAATTGACTCCCGAAGTAGTAAACTTGAATTTGTAGCCCTTGATACATTGAGTAAAAGCTATCTGTCTTGGTTCTTGATAATGAAATTCATCTTGATGTGATGGGTCTGACAGATACCATGATAATGAAATCTATATGGATGCAATGGGTCTTGGAGACACCATTAAAAGTAAAAACAAAGCATCAAACCAAGATCGTGCTAAGGCTATGATATTCTTGCGTCATCATTTTGACGAAATTATGAAAATTGAATATCTCACGATTAAGGATCCACTTGTTTTATGAAATTGTCTGAAAGAAAGATATGACCACCTGAAGCTCGTCATCCACTAAAAGACACGATATGATTGGATCCATCAAGACTATAAGTCTGTTCATGAGTACAACTCTTCAACGTTCAGAATTGTTTCTCAATTGAAACTATGTGGAGAGACTATTAATGATGTTGATATGATGGAATATGTGGTAGTACACAAAATTAAGTGAGAGCTCCCGAAGAGCTAATGTGTTACACTGTAACAAGTCTCAAAAGTAAACTTATAAGTTTCAAAGACATCGGAAAAAAAATTGAGACTATAAATTATGGAAGTTCTAATATCTTCATATTACTACAATTGAAGCAGGTTATGATTATTTATGTAAAAGACTACCTGTCGTTTTATTTTGTTTGTAATACATAAATATGGGAATGATAAAGAAATCACATGCCAAAGTAAACTATAAGTTTACTGAAATAAAGATAACTTGGCATAACCGGTTGTCCATCCCGGTTCATGCAAAAATAATTGAGAATTCACGTGGTTATATGTTGAAGAAATAAAAGATTCTTCAAGAATTCTCTTGTGTTGCTTGTTCTCATGATAGAATGATTATTATATCAGCTAAGATTAGGTTTATATCTCCTGAAATTTTGAAACTTATAAAAAGGTGAATGTGGGCCCGTTCACCTGCCATGTGAACAATTTGCTATTATATATTTTTAATAGATGCATTTATGGTATGGTCATATGTGTTTTGATATCAACTTGCAATTGGTTCTTGCAAGGTTGTTTGCTCGAATTGTTAAATTAAGAGCACAATTTCAAGTCATAAAATCATGTTGATAATATTGATTCATATCTGTGTTGGTTAAGCGAAATTTGTATACCTCCGATTCTAGCTAAATCATTAGTTATTAAAACAAAACTCTCAAATAAATTTTGGTATGAGTGCATAATCAAGTTTAATTTTAGATAAAGTGCATACAAAGTTAAGAACGTGTTACCTCATTTTTCTATTACTTTACTTTATAATATATATAGATTAATGACAGAGAAGGCAAAGAATCAAATAGTTAGACATATTTGGAAGCAACCATTAATTTATTTAATAGATTTTATGTTTTCCAATGAAAATAAAGAATTTGAATACTGAAAGAAGATTGAATGAAAAAAAATGGGTGAAAAATAAATTATTTCCAAACAAGTATGTTACATATTTTCTTAAGACCACAATTACATAATATATAGATTTATTATTAGAAGTTGAATAGAACTCCAAAAAGTATATAATGTATGACAATGATGGTCGACCCAAGGCAGTGTTTACTATGTGGTTCCACATCCAAGGACTGGTAGGATGAGATGAAGAATTCTGAACATTTATTTGTGTAGTAGAGATTAGTCACTTCCTGGGAGCAATACATAACCTGGTTAATGTAGTAGGATTTTCAAACTTGTCTTCACAGAAGTAGTGTACAGTATATAGACGGAAAGGAACAAGCAGGGGTAATAGCAAACAAGGTAGCCTATGTTTCAAATGTTCAAAAAAGGAAGAAACAAACTCCAAAATATTAATTACACATTTTAAATGTTGAGTATTGCTATTGTAATATGATTAAAAAAATTTAATACATTGAATACTATGCAGTAACCAAGTTCATCTATTTATCTTGTTTCATTTTAATGGAACATTATTAATAATTGAAATGTAATGAGTAATTAATATTATACATAAAAAAAGATATTTAAAATCTTAATAAATTCAATTAAATGTATATTTACTTTTTTGTATAAAATTATTGTAGGAATCATATTTAATTGAAGGATAAATATGTTGTTTAATATTTGATAGACATCTTGATATTAATTTTTTTTTATTCTCATTTTTAGAATAATATAAATTAGTCATTAAACATGTATGGACATACATGTGTCCCATAATAATTAATACAAATATTTTGAAGTATAAATAATATTAGAACAAATGCGATTAGTCACACATAATATGTAAAGAGAAAAATAAATATTTAAATTGATGGATGGATGCGAGTTACATATTTTGTCTCATTGTAAATCACAAACATATTGTAAATTACTTTTGATGAATGTGAAATAATATCCTTTATTTGATTGTAAAATTCATTACAATAAAATAATGTTCGAGCAACATTAATTTGTATTTTCAAGTATATCAAACGTCTAGTTTGTTATTTTTTTCAAAAGAATATTTTACGACACATGATTAAATTTAAATATGATCAGTGTCAGTTATGATAATAAATATCTCACGTCTATGTATCAAGAAATTATTTTTGAATACAAATAGCATTTTGTAAAAGCTCATGCATAAAAATTCAATTAATATAGGTCTTCCTTAGAATGTGTAGTAGATCATTGTCAATTTCATTGGGTACATCTGCATTTACAAGGAAATAATAGTAGTTTTTTTAGAAAGAGATATGTAATAGTTATTGTTATGAAAAAATTTAATTGATGTATATAAATTCTTATTACGCGTACATGCACATTTTGTCAGATTTAAAATTATGAGAATTTTCATTTTTATTTGATTAAAAAATATTAATTTAAAAAATAATCTGAGAATAAAATATAGAAATGTCACTAATCATGAAACAATAATTTCATTAAACTATAATAAAGAGTATACATAAAATCAAATCAAGCCCTAATAAAAATGATCAATCTGACTCCTATATCAAATAGTAAAGTATAACAATTAAAATAATTTAGTTAAAAAATTTTGTGTTCCTGCACCATAGCAAAATGATACCAAATACTTACTGCTTAAATAATTTGAAGTAAAACACATGAGAGAAGCCATTGACATGGGTGCTTGATCTTTCTCCCTCTTCAACAATATGAATTCAGAGCATATATTATTTTATTGTTCTTTCTCTTGTGATACATGAAAAAAAAAATTATGATTTTATTTGATTTTGACAATCGAAAAATGAGAAACAAAGAAGGTGATGTTTAATCTATAGAATCTGTCAACCTAACGAAAAGTTAACTAACTGATGAAAGTTGAGAAGAAAGAAATTAAATATGAGATAATGTGTAATGGTTAATTAATTAAGTTGGATAGATAAAACTTTATTAATTGAGTGTATTAAAAATTTAAGTAGTTTTTTCTTTTCTACCCGCTTGTTTGTGTTGTTACTCATTTAAGATTTTATTTTGTTTAGTTAAGGATAAAACTGTCACTTAATCTTTAAAGGGTATTTTTGTAATCTAATCTTTTATTAAAGGGCTTCCTACTTATAGTATAACTAGTTCTGGATACGTGCAATGCACGTATATCCCATATTATTTGGTATAAATTTTTAAAATAATGTAATAGTGAAAGTGTGAAATACTTATAAAATAATATTTAAAAGTTAAAAAGTGCATGTGCAATTAGTAAAATATGAACTAATACAAATTTCTATATATTGTATCATAATTTATTAACTAAAATTGCATATTTAAATATGTTTTCTTATTTTTATTTGAATGTGTAATTTAATCTTTGTATAAGAAATTTATTATAGGTGATTTTTGCTTGAAGAATTAAAAAGTCATTTAACTTTTTATGTACAATAAGGTTATTCAACTTTTTTCTTTTCGCGCGTGTAGCTCGTATCGATTAATAAAAAATTATAAAGATTACATAAGAGTCCTAAAAAGTTGTATTTGAGTAATAGATTAAAAATTAAAGAAGCAAGGATGGTGAATATTGATATTATTTAGCTAATTGAAAGGAAAAAATATTTTGCTATATTATTTTATATTTTTGATAAAAGGCGGCATTGAGTAACACAAAATAGATTCATCGGAAAGAGTTGTTTATTATTTTTCGGTAGAAATCTTTTAAAATTAACATTGTAATAGAAGATAAATTAAAATTAATAATCTAACTATTATGCTCAGCCAAAAAAATGTTTAAATCTTGCATTTTATTTTATAAAGGAAAAAAATTTAAATAATGTTATAAATTCACAAGAATACAAAAGAATTAAGAAATAAAAATAATGAAACATGAAGCATTTAATTTTCAAAAATTACGTTAGTTTATCGACTTGTTTAATCCAAATGTAATGGCCATTATTATTCAACTTCCAATCAAAATCTTAGCACAAAATTTTGACATAAATCTCTTTTTCTATATTATTTCGATGATCCTAAAAATCGCCAAAACAAAATCTATTGCAACGGTCACTATATCTTGCCTCGTAGTCCTCTTAAAATGCATCAAACATTAAGATAAATTTAATATAGCCCAACTAAATTAAACAATAAGAAAGCAAAATAAATTTAGTTATCTTATAAAATAAATATTCTAATAAAATAGAAGGATATCTCTTACTGCCGATTGATTTTGAACTAACGTAGTAAGATAGAGTGAAATTAAAAGGATGTAAATTTTTAATGGTGATGGTTGAGGTAAAAGTCCATTTATATAAGTGAAGATAACTTTCTTAATTAATGAAGAACGCATGATTACAAAGCAAATCAAAAGTCAAAAAAGTGAAAAGGTTTAAACGTTTATAATTATTAATGTTCAGACAATTTTTGATAAAGTTTTATGATAATTTATGTTGGCTTTAAAAGTCTAATAATGATATGATGTGGAAGAGACCTACGAGTTTCAGTTACAATATGGATGTTAATATGTTACTACTATTATGCTTCTAAAGACTTGGAAGGGACTCACATTTGTACCTGAAATTTTATTCATTTTTTAGTGTAGAAGTTTTTTATTTTTATTTTGGAAAGAAAATCCTAAGATACTTTAATAATAATATTTATTACAAAATTAATATTTATATACTATGCAATTTTACTTTTTAATAAAATATTATAAGAATAGTTTTAGGTTGAAGGGTAAATAGTTGTTCAATATGTAATAGATATTTTGATAACTCAACTTTTAAATTTTTTGGTTTTCACTTTTAGAATAGTATAGATGATGATTATTATTACTATTACTTTTTTTTTTAATTATTATTATTATTATTATTATTATTATTATTATTATTATTATTATTATTATTATTATTATTATTATTATTATTATTATTTATTTGTTACTATTATTTATTTACTATTTATATTTATTTATTATTATTTGAATGACATATTAGTCTTTCAATGTTTGGAGGCTATTATAATATTTTAATTTTTTATTTATTATGTCACGCCCTGCCTTGAGGGGGTATGACTGGCACCTGGTGCCCTACTAGGACCTGAAATGCTAGACCCCTGAGCCTAAGCACATCTAGTGCCTGACTAGCTCTAACTCAGATTTATGGAATAAACGGGCTATAGAACGGCTGTAAATACAGCCTCCGGCCGACTGGGCCTATAGCCACCTGTCCTGTAACATCAGCTAACCAGAAACACACTCATAAAGGGAAACCTATGCGGGCCGACAAGGCCACCATGCTGTCTAGTTATCTCTAACTCAATATGATAAATACTGAACATCTACGTGACCGGCAAGGTCACCACTACTATCTGAATACGGCCCCACACGACCAACACAATCAACAGCACTAAACAGCTAAACGAACGCACGGCCCCACACGACCGGCACAACTAACCACAGGGAGATATGTATACACAATCTGCAAGCCTCTATGAATACTGATAAAATGGTCGGGACAGGGCCCCGACCTACCCATACTATATAACAAAAGAAAGGAAATAGACCTCTAGTTGTCTAGCTCCGGATGACAGGAGTTGATGACTCAATGAGATGGATGGAATCACGAGGGATCGGCTCCTCGTCTATGAGTACCTGCAGGCAAGTAATGCAGCGCCCCAAGAGGGCGTCAGTACCACTGGTATCGAGTATGCAAAGCAAACTGAATACATCTGAATATAAACAACATAACTAGAAACTCTGAATAGCAGGAAATATCTGGATCTGTATGAACTGATAGAATCTGAATCAGGCTTTTATGTACTGAGAATAAGGCAGGAGCATACCTGTCGACGTGGCGATCTGCTGTCTATTAGCTAATATATAACATATATATATACATATATATAGCAAGCAAGGACCAATACCAGCACCATAAGCCGGAAGGAGCCAACCAACAAACAATCTATATACCCCTACCTGGGTCAAAATCATCCAAAAATAAGTCACTCCACTCGTCTACTAAGCACCTCTACCGGCCCCCTGGGTCTCCAGCTCGGGCTATGGCCTCTGATATAAATAACTGTGTCTGAGCCCGGAGGACCCTTGTACTTTAATCTGTAAACTGTAATTGTGTCTGTATCTGTAATCTGTCCCCTGGGCGCAAGCGCACAACAGGGTAAACGTACTGCTATGCTGATCAACATGATATGGGGAAAGCTTCATCCCATATTCGTCCTACTGTGGACGGCATGCCACTCCTTGGAGTGACGTATCCCCACCCTCACGGTGGGTTGACACAATTACCAACCTAGGGGCAGCGAGGACGCTCAAAGGGTGCCCTCATAACATAAACAAGTCTCAACAATCAATAATCACATATAGCAAGCATGCTTGAACTGAAAATACTATCTGTATTCTGATTTCTCATTCTGAACTCTTTTCTGTGTTATACTGATTCTCATATTGATTTATACTGTATCTGGGATATTATCTGACTGTCTGGCTATACTGTATCTGAGATATCATCTGACTGTCTGACTATACTGTATCTGGGATATTATCTGACTATCTGATATTGCTTTACTACTTTTATTCTGAACATATCTCATAATATTATAAACATGCTTGCTAATTCAAAAACACGCTTGCTAAACTCATACGGGACTCAATTCTTGACTTCTGAATTCTTTCTTCTATATACACGCTATCTACTGTACTTGATTACTAACTTGCCGAGAAATTAGCTTTACATACCTTCGCTTCGAAGTTTCCGACTAACTGGCGTAGTTCGGCCAGTACTTTTGCTATTTCTCCCAACTGCATTCATATATATATCAATTAGAACTAAATACACTAATATTCTATAAGAAAACATCACTTTCGATATATATATATATAGCCCAAACTTTGTCTTATCAAAAAATGATTGAAAACTCGCTATTTCTCGAAAGTTCAGAAGGGAGAAATACTCATTTTAAGGCTAGGAGTATATTGACACTAATTTGGAGCAATTCCACTTACCTTAGCTCGGTAGCACGACGATTTGCAGGTCGAATTTCACGAAACTAAATACGTAGGAAAGCTCCTTGCTGCTTAATACCTCAGTATCTAGGATTAATTCGAGTTTGGACCGCGTTTGACGGCGTAATCAGAAGGAAATTATCAATAACTTCGTTCTCCTCTGTTTCTCTCGCGTTCTCTGGAAATTATAGAAAACTTATGAAATAAACCAAAGTTTGGAGGCTTATATACTTGAGCCTGGACAGGGCCAACGTGTCACGGAGCCAACGCGGAGGCCCTCCCTCCGTGACACGTTGCCATCGCGGAGGGGTTCTGCCCCGGCTCCTTCCGCGATGGTTCGACGGATTTCTTATCCGATTTTTTCTCGGGCCTTTTTCTAGAATGTATGGCATTCAAAAACTCTTAACCAACATGAGAATAGGCCATCTATGTGTCGAGAATTTACGGGGTGTAACATATTATTTATATTTATTTATTATTATTATTTAAAGTATTTAATTAAATTTGAACTTAGTGGAGGGGAAAAATGATAATCTAACTTTTCACTTTTTGGCTTCCCACTTATATAATAACTAGTAAACTTGCTCACACGAATTAAAAAATCAAAATAAGACTAAATAATTATATAATCTAAAAACCAACCATTACTCGTTGATCAATTTCTTCTTCTTTCTACTGTCTAATCATATAACACTATCAATTAATAATTATTTTAATTATATACTCAAGGTTAAAACCCAAATGCAAAAAGAAATTTTAGCTCAACAAATTAAATATCGGACAAATATATATTGATCAAGGTTTGTTAGAAAAATCTCATACAACTTGATGATAGGAAAAGATTCAATAAGGCAGCAAGCAGTATCATTAGTGAGTAACTAAAAGTTTCAATAATAAAGCCAAATACCAATGATTAACTGCTTACAAAGGGGTCTTACCAATATCTTCCGTAATATATATATATATATATATATATTATCATAAACCCGCGTGAACTTCAAAGACCGTGCATTAGTAGACTTCGCTTCAAAGAAATTAATCTAGGCATTATCAAAATTCTCCTACATAAGTTTGGTGCAAGAAAATCAAATCCTGATGATGAACCAAGCACTAAGTACTTTTGAGAAAGAAAAAGATCATTCAGGCCCTCAAAGCAACAACAGTCTCAGATCTTCAGATGACTGTTTTGCAGGAATTTTTGCTTATTTCTTGTCTTCCTTTTTTTTCCCCTTCGTTTTGTTCTGGTAGATTATAAACTCCATAAAGTTATTCATAGTGAAAGGAAGAAAAGGAGTTTTATGAGAAAATCTGCTTTAAATTGCAGAAGCCTTCATAAGCAGCAAGCATCGAGTCAAACGACTTCACCAATGAAAGAGGTGTTGATTTTTCTTCAACAAGATAAAAAAATTAAAAAAAAAAATATATTCAAAAGAAGAATAGAACATTAAAACTGAACTAAAAATAAAAAAGGGACCCAGAAATTCCAGCCAATAACACCGTGAAATCAACCACTAAGAGTTAAATGAGAAAGTCATACGTAATGTCCGGTACACAAATGATAGATCCAAAAAATTTCCTCGACTTTGCACATGATTCATCAGTACTAAAATCCAGAAAAATTGTAGATAATAAAAATTTCGGAAGAAGTAACAAATGAAATAAATAGTAAACAAATTACAGGAAAAAACTATCAACTAATACATCATCAAATGAACCGTTGTGCATAATACCTACAGAACAGGGAAGCCGAAAAGTTAACAGAAAAAACTAAAACAAATTGCGAAAACAAAATCAAAGAACAGAAATTTTCATAACTATTATCCATCAAATCAACACTAAAATGAGAGAAATATATACTCCTAATACCCATTACACAGATAATAGGAGGTTATACGAAAAAAAATTGTGAAAACCCCAGCAATTTTCAGACAATTAAACCATCAAATCCTCCATTGTGTGTCTACATAATACCCATTACATAAAAAATTAAAAAAATATATCAAAAAAATCGTCAGCTTTCCACAGAAATGACACAAAAAATATAGTGAAGAAAACTCCATAAATTCCTAACCAAATCAAAGAATGACAACAATGAAGAACACCTATTATACAAAACACAAAAAATTGTTGAGCTTTTGGCATGATTTTTATCAGAATGTGTATGAAGAACATGTATAACAAGTACATGATCTCCAGGCTGAGCAACCTTAACCAAAGCCCAAGTCCGCAACTCTTTACTTTTGAAATCTAACTTTACTCCCACCACTGTCACCACCTTTCCACCCACTTCTCCACTCTTGTCACTTTCGGCATTATAACAACAGATTTCAAAATGGTGTTGGATACATCATTTTCAATATTATTGTTATACCTATATAAGAGGCAGCAGAAAACTATCTTGAAGAATGATTTGATTTGATTGTAAAATTTTTGAGAAGGAGTTAATGATAATTGGTGAAGGAAAAAAGGTTGGTGAAGGGAAAAGGGGAAGAGCGAGGTTCGTTTTGAAACGATGCAATTTACTTTTTTTTGTTGTCACGTGTGTTTAATAAAAATTAATGATAATTAATGAATTTATTAAGGAAAACAAATTGATAGAATTAAAATTAAAAAAAATCCAAAAAGACCATTAAAAAAATAAATGTGGATGCTGACTTTAAAGGCACGCCACGTTAGCAGCCCTATGTTTTTTCTATATATATATATTAATATTGATTGATTGATTGATATGATTAGTCCCTGCTAGTGTGCGTTGCATGTTTATCATATAATATTTAATATAAAATTTACTTTGCAATTGATGCACATATTTTTCAATTTTCTTTGAACTAAAAAGAAAATAAAATCAAACTATACAAAATAATAATAATAACTCGTAATTTTGAAGTTATCTCTAACTGATGATACTTCAATGACATATATAGTACTTTAATTTTAACTACTATACAAAATAATATAATAATAATAATAATAATAATAATAATAATAATAATAATAATAATTTATCCCATAAGAATTAATAATTATGCATGAAAAATAAAAAATTAAATTAATACACATTTTCAATCCCATCATGAGCAACCCGACATTTTTATAAGTCATATGAATTTTTCTTAAACTCCAATACAGAAATATCAAAAAAAAAAAAAAAAAGAAAAGAAGAAGAAGTAAATAAGCAAAATAAAAGGGAGATGATTATAAAGTAACTATTAAATCCACAAAAAGGAAAATATAACAATGCATATGAAAAATAATAATATAGCATTTAAAATTGATAGAATCATTTTTACGCTTTATAAATATCTGAAATCGAAGATGATGAAGAGGAAGAATCGATTTAACAAAAAAAAAAATTATGAAGATAATATTATAAAAATCTATAACCCATAAATAAACACAAATTTGATCTTTCAATAAAATAGAAATAATGAAATTAAGCAATAAATTACGAATATGAAAAAAAAAATGAAAACATGAAAGATAATTATATTGATATATTTTTGTATTTCACGGGTTTCTTTTTTAGCATTATTAAAAATATGAAAGGTTTGTATAATTATGATATTTACTTTTAGATTTTTCATCATAAATAATGAAATGATTTAAAGATTATATTAATAATGGTGATTTTAAAACTCTTTATGTATAAGGTATGTAAACGATGGGCTTATTGATTAATAAATAAATAAATAAATAAGATTGTCTGAAAATATATATTCTGTATATTCCTGTTTAAGAGTCAAGTGGTTGGTTGATTTTTAATAGATGAAGATAACTCATTATGAATTTAGTTTGGTAACTAATGACTATCTTAATGGATTACTTGAATTATTTGTGTATATGGATAAGCTACGAAGATAAATAAAAAAGAAAAAGGTCAAATTCATATATAACCTTTTAATCTTGCTTTTATTTTTATTTTGGCATTATAACTTAGTCTTGTTCCATTTTAATTTTTCAATTCTATTTTTTATGTTTCATTTAAACATAAAGTACTAATTTTATATTTTTATTATTTTTAGTTATACTCTTCAACTGTAATTTTACATTTTAAAAATCGACGGACGTCCATTAGTTTTCGTAAAAATAAAATAAAAAAAATTAATGAACGTCTGTCGATTTTTTTTTTTAAAATATTTTTTATAGTTCTACGCATTTTTGCGAAAAAATAATCAACGAACGTACGTCGATTTTCATAATGTCCACCATTTTTTTTAAAATCGTTGAAAATTTGACGGAGTCTATTGAATTTTGGTGTTATTAATAATGAATCAAACTTTTTTTTACCCATATTAAAGTTGAGTTCTTTTTACTCGTATTGAAGTGAGTTAAAAATTAGAAAGCAAGGTATTTGGGTTAAAACAAGATAACTTGAATGATATAAAAAATATATATGACATTATTTAATTAAATATTTTGTACCTTTTTAAAAATATTAATCAACACGCATTGAATAATTTACATCGAATAATATTTAGTATTTACACTCAACTTTTTATTTTATTTTTACAAAAACTAATAGACATTTGTCGATTTTTAAAGTGCAAAATTATAGTTGAAGAGTAAAAATAAAAATAATAAAAACATAAAAAATTAATATTTTATATTTAAATGAAACGTGAAAAATAGAGTTGGAGGGTTAAAATGGAACAAAGCTAAGTTGAAGTGCCAAAATAAAAAATGAAGACAAATTTAAAATGGCATGTATATGTTTGACAAAAAAAAATATTGAGTTTAGGAGGTAAAAGTCTAGGGAATTTTAATAGCATTTATTATGTATACATAAATAAAAATTAGAGCATAAAGATAACAACGATTACTCTTTAAATTTTAAATAAGAAGAGTAATTTAATGTTAAATATTACACGTTAACTTTAGATGGGAAGTGGGATATATGCTTATGGAGAAATGATTAATGACAAGAATAGATAGTAAAAAGTGATCAATTAGACTGTCAATTAATAAAAAGTAGTTTTACTTTTAAATAAGGTATAATTTAGATTTTAGATAAGGATTAATTAGGCAGTTTAACTTTTTAAGGACATATTGATAATTTTACTTTACAATTTGGAGGTTTCACTTTTAGAATAATATATATAAATATTAATAAATGAATAGTTTTTAGAAATGTGTGTTGCATAGATATTCCCTATTCAATTTGTATTAACTTTTGAGAACTATAAATATTATTAAAACTTGTGCGATGTGTAAAACGATATTTAAAGAGAAAAACACTAATAATCTCAAAATGATGAATATGACCCTATTCAACCAATCAACTTGGTAATTAAATAATGCAAAAGGGATTAGATAACTTTAATTTTGAATATGCAAAGGGGAACAATCATATTTAGTTTAGTAGGTACAATGTGTACTTTGATATTAATTTTGATGTATTGAAGAAAAAACATGTGATTATAATTATATAGCACCTAATACTTTTTATTGTTGAGGTTTGTGGCTTGTAAATTTTACATATTCCGTAGGGAGTTTTTATGATGTATAATTGTCACATCTTAAATTCAGAGGGACATGACTGGCATTTTGTATCGCACCTGATCCAGCATATCCTGACACAAATTTAACTACAACAAGCTCAGTACAACACAATCTAAATTAGAGTAAATGATCGACTAAAATGGAAGCTGGCTCATAGACCAACTAATAGATACACAATAGGCCGTCAAGGCCACAAAATGAAAAACAACTATACAATCAGGCTCACCTAGCCTTCAACAATATATAACACCACATCGGCGTCTACGAGCCTCTATGAATACAACAGTAATCAAATGATTGGGATAGGACCCCGAACTACCTATAAACAAATATCTGGCAACTCCAGAAGACTTGGAGCTTTATCGACCCAGCTGGAACTCCACTCCTCGACCAAGAACTCCATCTAACTGCCGAGTAGTACTTCCAGGCATGAATGCAGCGCCCCAACTAGGGCGTCAGTACGAAAATTTACCGAATATGTAAGGCGGAAATGATAACAAGGTACAAATTAGAGATCAACAGATATACCAGATATTGCAAGAGGAGAAACTTAACTTAAGTAAACACATAGAACCTACCTGGCCCTCATAAGTATGCCAAGTACAAACAGGCACACAAACAGAACCTACCTGGCTTCCATAAGCCCAGTAAGTCTAACAAGTAAACGACAACACACAACACCTAGTCGACACAGCTCACCAGTTATCACCTCTAGACCTCTCAATAGCGTCAGCTAACACCAGTCAACATCTTGCATCTGCGGCTATCAGATAACAGATAACACAAGCAACAATCACAATATAATGCCAAGCAAATCAAAAGTAAACATCAGTTAATCAACATCATCAATCAAGCATTGCTGGACCTTTTCTCGGCAGCGCACAGTTAGCGGAGCTCAATCTATCCAAGAGAACCAATCGTGATCCAAGGAAGGCTCGGACATGTCAGACTACTCTCGAATCATCTCTCAACTCGACACCACGGAAGAAATTATTCTCAACCCCGTAGGACATTTCACTCCTTGGACTCAACCCTTCAGCCGGAAATACTCTCGTACGTCGGGTATCCATAAACCACAAGACACCTCGAGCTCGGCCCCTAGCCGGAATAACTCTCATGCATCGGGTATCAACAAGCCACAAGGCCTCAAACATAACACACATACAATCACAATATTCACAATCAATAATAATAATAATACATGCTTAAACAGCCCATGATCGGCTCTCAAACCGCAGCACCCGACTATTACAACGCATACTATTTTTTCACGTCTAGTTGTCCACCGATGAGCCACTTACCGAGATAAGGATCACGCACCTAAATAGTATATCCCCGAGCTTTAAAAGCATCTCACTAGACATTATACTCACCACTAACAATAAGGAACACGACCAAGCCAACCCAAGTGTCACCACGACTCCTAACGTGCCATCGACACGATCGCCGACTCAAATTATATCCAAAGAACGTCACCGCCATTGGCCCTAGCCTCCACTAAGACGTCAATAAACCCACCAGACAACCATAACCACATAACCAATCCATGACAGAGGTCTAAAAATAACAACAACTACTACAACAAATTAACCACCCCATCGTTATCACAAATCTATCGACTAGTCGCAACCACGTCCTTCAATGGCCAAATCCGAAGTTAGCAATCAACTCAACACATATATATGACGTAATACCATATAACCCGCACCTCAAAAAGCATAGGAACAACATAATTTAAGGCTCCAAAAACAGTCAATAAGCATGAGTTTATGAGTAGCGATACTTAGCCAAATCATGCCAAAATGAAAGAAATGGAAGCCTTAACATACCTTAAACTCCCATAAAGCAAGCTACTCGAATATTTACTTCAAAAAGCAACAAAATAATGCCTAAGACAACGAATTCCACCCCAAACATGCTGCGAACAAGGTCAACAAAGAAATAATACAAGACAACACTTATTTGGCTAACTTTCGATAAAATTGGTGGTAGAATCTCCAAAACAATAATTTATCGACGTTTACGGATTCATAAACATCTTTATTCACTAAGAAATATAAGAGGGGGAGGCTTACCCAACAATACAACTTCAAACAGCCGCCGAAACTTCCGGAAACGCCACCAAAACACGATCTAAATGGAGGATTCAACTTTTCGACCTTGGATTTGATGTAGCATTATGTTTTCTATCTCCCATATCATCAAAAACTAGTCGGGATAATTCTAGAGAGAGTTTTTTCTGCTAGACATTTCCAGAAATGAGAAAAAGATATGAAATAACCGACCAAGTGGACTTATATAGTCCTCCACCGCCTTAGCCGCTTTTGACGTGTCTGCTTGCGCGGTCTCGCGAAAATGCAAATATCTCTCCACTATAAAGTCGGATTGACGAATGGTTTAATGTAATGGAAACTAGACTCATAGGAATTTAATTTGATAGATCGTACACCCCATAACTCATTATATATTGGGAAAATTCTTTTGAGACATATGACTTAAATTTCAGAAAATGTTAAGAGAGAAATTTGCGATAACTTTTGCCGAATTTTGTTCTACAACTTGGTCGACGTCCAATCTTAAATACGATCATAGAGTTACTCAAATAACTCATAACACTTCCTCCTTAGCACATTAAGTACCCTTAATCCTACCTTGAAAGTACAGATTTATCCCTCAAATTATCCGGGGTGTTACAATAATGATATAACTTTTAAGAGTACAACATATAATTAATCACGTAAAATACATGTTGTGGCAAGTAGAAGCTAACTTGAAAATATTTTTTGACTTTGTACTCTGAAAATTATTATCCAATAATCATATAAAATTTCATCTTTCGAATTTGCGTACACACACACACATATATGTTGGGCTAAAACAACGCAAAAAACTCTTAAAATAATATGATATTATTCGCTTTGAGTCAAGTTTGTACAATTTTTCTCAAAAGATTTCACACCACTAAAAGAACTTGCATCTTATTATATATAGCTTTTCAATATTTTCAGCTATCCATATGGAACCTTTGTTCATCATCCAATAATTTATAATATAACGGGTTAATAAATATAAATGGATATCACATAAAATATTCTTTTTCTTTTAAATGTTATGTTATACCTCGTAAGTTCCTAACGTTTAGTCGGCAAATTCGTACGTAAGTCAAGAGTTTGATGGGTACGACACATACGAGAAAGGGACTGGAAAAAGGTCGAATGAACGCGGAATCGAGGTTGCAAGGAAGAAGGCCGAACAAGCTACCAAAGGTGCAACGTGTCATGGACCCTTTCCTCCGCTATGGGCTTCGTGAAACGGACCCCCTGTCCACCGCTCAAATTTTATATAAGTTCAATTGGTGCATTTGGTATTATAACATATAAACAGACCTTCGTCTAGATAGAGAGAGTTCCGTAATTTTCTTATGATTTTCCTCCGGTTACGCTGCTAAATGTCGTCCAAACTCAAATTAACTTCAGGTATCGGGTTATAATCCTGTAGGGAGCATTACTACGGAGTTAGTTTCTCGAAATACCCCGGCGAATCGAAACTTCGTTGAGTAGAAGTTATCCGAATTGCTCCAGGTTGATTCCTAATCAGCCAAAGGTATTAAATAAGCATTTCTCTCTTCTGAACTCTCGTGAAGTTATAGGTTTTCAGCCGTATTCTGCGAAGTTGAAGTATTATTGTTATTAGTATCAAAATTTATTGGTTTGGCCGAATTTGGTATTAAATTTAGTCCCTTTTTCTCCCAGTATTACGACTACAGTTGGGAAGAGTCGTTAAACACAACTGAAACTCGTCAGATAATCGGGAATTGGCGATCGAGGTATGTAAGGCTTATCCCTTCGGCAAGTTATTCTCGTCGTAAATGATACGACTTATGTTCTTGAATGGAAACAACGGTTCCTCATGTTGAAATAGTTGCTATCAATAGATTGTGATCAGATATCTTATGGTCAGCTGTTGTTTGTAGACTATGAAGGGATATAGGTTGGATTTAGCTGTTAGAAAACGTATATAGATTATATTACAGTATCCTTTATCAAGAAAGAGCATGTCAAGTGTGATACAAGTTGGAAGCATTATAGGAACTCATTGGTTTTCAGTATATTGTACTAGTGGAATTGGATGTCTTATGGTCAAGCCTAGACCTTAGAAGCTCGTAGGTAGTTATTAGGCTTGACTTAGTAAGTTGAACAACATAGGCATAGCTCGGCCATATAGCCGCTAGTTTGGCGCCTGTATTGTTAGTGAAGCACGCCTAGAGGCCATTGGCTTACCCTTACGCCCCAGGGCCAGAAATGTAGATAGGAATGCCATATTTTAGAGTCAGCAGCCTAAGGGTTGTCTAGTGAACTGAGTGACAGTCTGCCATCTAGTTGCCACTACCAGTGATTGTTGCTGACACCCAATTTTGACCTCCCTACGCCTTTATATGCTGCTTATATATATATAATATATATATATTATATGTATATTTATTTATTTATTTATTTATTTTACGCAAATATTTGACTTACTTTTATATTTATAAAATAATTTATTATCATAATATTGTGAAAATTATTTCAAGTTACATATATATGACTTATATTAATTTTAAGTTTTGATATTAAATAATTACGCCGTATATAATGTATTTCGTTTTAATATGCGCCCTTATCTTGAAATATATATTTTATTTACATAATTTTACTATTTTATTTGATTAATATTATTAATCGAATTTATAAATTATTTATGTTAATAATATTATTTTTATAATATTTGATAACTTAATTTTATTTTCTAGTCATTAAATTATTTATAAATATAATAATTTAATTATATGATATTTACATAAGTATACTTAAATTTAGGATTTATTTATATTAATAATAATATTTATGTGATAATTTATGTTACTTTATTATCTACTTATTAAATTATTTAAAAGTGTAGTATATTTATTAATTTAATAGCAGCTAAATCCAATTTCATTCAATTTATTTAAATTATAGCCATTTTTCTATTCAATTTCATTCAATTTATTTCAAATCTGGCCACTTTCTATTCAATTTATGTCAATTCTAGCCACTTTGATCAATTTCTGGCCATAATTTAAATACTAATTCAGCCTATTCAATTTAAATATCCACGACCCGCATATGACCCGTGAACCGACCCATCTAGCCTAAACTAATCCTAACCGTCCATCTCACCTAATCTAACGGCTCTAATTAAACCCTAACTTTACTTCCTTATTTACCACTTATCACCCCAAACCCTAAAACATTTTCTATTTTCCCCTCTCCCTCAACAACAGCCGCCAACCTCACCTCCTCTCTATCTTCCTCTTCTCTCTTTCTCCTCTCCGGTCGACCAACAACCCGAAAAAACAACAGTAGCCGTAACTCCCTCTCTCCCTCGTCTTCTCCGACGACAGCCACCGGTCCCCTCTCTCGCTACCTCTTCTCCCCTCCGTCGCCCATCACCTCGGCCGGCAACACCACCACCAAACGACCACCACCGTCTCCCTCATCCCATTCTCCTCCTCTCCCACAGCCTCACGCCGCCGTCATCTTCTCCCCTCACCGGAACAACACCTCCGCCAGAAACAGCCGTACCCAACAACACACCACCAGTCGCCCTCCTCTCCTCACTGTCCATCGACGAACCACCGCCTCTCCTCTCTGTTTCGCCACCAGACCTCCCTCTTTTCCTCTCCATATCACCGGTCGGCCACACTACAACGCCGAAAAAACAACATGCCTCCGCCGACCACCCTCTCTTCATCTTTTCCAGTGATAAACCACCACTACCCCAACCGGAAAACCACCAACCCCTCACCCGAACACCACCACACCCCATCGCTCCGGTTACCTCCCAACAGATGGATCGGACAGATCACAGATCTGTCCGTAAATTATTTATTTATTAATTATTTATTTTTATTTTTTGTTGTTTATTGTTATGTATATAATAAATATATCTATAAATAATATATGTATATATATATGAATAATGTATATATAATAAATATATAATTATATAATAATATATAGTAGATATATATAATATACTGCTTTCCCTTTTATTTATACATATAATATAATAAATATATCAGTATATAATATAAATAATAAATATATATAATAAAATATATATGTATAAGTATGTATACTGTTTTCTTTTTTCATCCATTTATGTACAATATAATAAATATATAATGTATATATACAATAGATATGTATGTATATAAGTATATACTGTTTTTACTTTTCTGTTTCATTTATATATATATATATATATATATATATATATATATATATATATATATATTGTTTCCCTTTCTGTTTCGTCCATATATGATAATATATAAGTGATATATGTTGTTCTTCCTTTTGTTTCACTTGTATATTTATATAACAAATATCTGCTAGTTAATCAATGCCCGTTAAAACCTTGATATTAGTTTATTGCCTTGACAAATGTTAATTAAGTTAAATATGGTAGTTATAATTAATTTGCATGATAAGGAATAATGTAGTGCTAATTAAAATATTGGCAAGTTACTGTTTGATTTGATCTCTTTCCTTGTGTGACTAGGAATATGCTTTAATATTCTTCTACCTTACTTATTTATTTTTAGATAAATTTAACTGATTTGATTTAGTTGATTGATTTAGTTTATTTTATTGAAAGACCTCCTATGATTCATTTCTTGATTTCTTTCTTTCCTTCTAATGGTAAAAAGGATATTTTTCTGAACTTCTTTTATTTATTATTATTTTCTGTCAATTAGGAGAAATTCTCTCAACTAATTAAAATGATAATTTATTCTTTCCTTTTAACTCTATAAGTTGGTTGATTTCTTTTGCTATAAAAGCAACTTTTTTTTTTATTTTGGGGAAAGACCAATATCCTCTGGAGAAAAATATAAAATCTGAATAGCCTTTCTACGTAAAAACTTCTTCCTCTCGGTTAGTTTTAACAATACAACTTTACTTCAAAGGTTTACTCTAAATTCCTTCAGCAGATTTACTTCAAAGGTTTACTTTGAATTCTTCCAGCCGGTTAGTATACCTTACACTATACATTTTTGTGATATCATGTTTTAAATATGCTACGTGTATACTGTTATTGACCTGTTCGAAGTTGTGATGTATTATTCCCTATGTAATTATGAACCTAAAATACGACTTGTTTTCGGGACTAGAGTATATATGTATTTGTGTTTGTCTGCTAGTTGGTTTCATTGCTCAGCAGGTTTATTCAAAGGCAGGTGTTGAAGAGTCCTTTGGTTTAAACTCGAAAACAGATAGGCTAACTGTTTAGATTAGTTTTAGAATTATTTTACGTTTTATTATCTTATGTCATTTATTATTCATTATCAGTTTTAATGTTGTAATAAACGCTATAAATAGTGAAAAGGGGTTTTTATGGGGTGGGGGATTCATGTGTTTCTTTCATGCTTAACCGCTAATTAAAATCACTTAGAGGATATGCCTATAGGAACAACACATGAACATATTATAGAACTCCTGCTTATAGGATCTTAATTAACTTGAAGCATGCTTATATGGTTAAAATACTGCCCGTAAGGATAGCACCATGATTTTGCTAGAATTTACGCCCATAGAAAGCAAATAGCTTGAATGAAATTTATTTATCAGTAATCTAGAAATTATGTCTATAGGATATCTGCTATTAAATTAAAATACGCTCCATTTTTTTTGCAATGCACATGGGATTTTTATCTGTCTAATATAACGCTAGAACCCAAGCTCATAAGAGGACAATCGAAAATAAGATTTTAAATTATGTACGTGGTTATAAAGATTTATTTTGATTAATTAGGAATAATACCTATGTAAACTACAGTGATTTAATTTTGAAGCATGTGTTTGTTTTTAGTTGATAGTAACCCTGTCTGTAGGGAGCATGTTCGGCATTAATGATCTAGTTTGTTACGTAAATTTGCATGTTTATATATTTTGTTATAGCCTGAGATGTTGTTTAAATGTTAATGACTTGCTGGGTATCATGTCTACGTGCAAATAAGCGTAAACCTTACAATATCCTTTATCTATCTAGATCCGAAATTTAATTTTTGAGCCATCTTTTGAAAACAGATTATGATCGCACTCACCAAATAAATTATAAACAATTGCCTACTCATGGCTATCTGGGTTTATTTCTATTAATTGAAATCCTGTGCATAAGAAATATGTCTGACGACTGTTCAAAACCATGTTAAATGTGTTGAATAAACATCATAATGAATTATGTCTTGACACATCTTTTGACGTGTACTGTTTTAGGCTAAATGTAAGGCATATCAATAATATCATTGTAGTATTTATGCATATTTTCTTTTAGGATTTATGCATAACGAAAAATTAATTTGTTTAACCTAAACATTCGTCGCATTTAATTTTTTTAGAAACCATGCCTTTACGACATAACTGCATTTATGAAATCTGTTTGCAGAGGCTTAGCTGAAACCTTAATTTGTTATCTGCTTAATTGTCGTTTTGATTGAGGTTAGTCATTTTTTTTACAATCATAGAACTTTAGACCCAAAAATCCAAAATAGTTGTCCAACGCCTCTTGGACTTTAAGATCGGGACGGGTAGGCAAATACTAGGGCGTTAGTTTTGTCACATACAACGTTTAAGTTAATAATCAACTAGGTGGGTAGACGGGAAATGATAGTCTGTGCTCGCTGAATAATACGAGCAATCTAAACTATTGCGAAGTATTATTTAAGTTGCACGGGGTGATCCCATTAGGTCAAACAATTTTGTAGAACTACGTTTGGCTTGATTCCCTTAAGGGATACGTAGGCGCCTCATCGAGGTTCTGCCCCATAATTAAAATTGTTTGATTAATATTAATAAATGATTCTGTTATTCGCCATGAATTTTGTATTTACGTAAGAAAAATAAAATAAGATAAATTTTTTTAAAATTTGTTCCACCTAATTTATTTCCTCTCGCTGGTTTCAACAAAGTTTCATTTTCAGTTCTTTATCGCTCGTATTAATACATGTAAGTTAAAATCAACTTTAATTGGTCATTTAGCTAATTCCCCCATTTAATGAATCCGGCGGGAATCACATTTGTGGACCTCGAAAGGTGCCTAACACCTTCCTTGCGAGGTAATTAAAAGCCCTTGCCCGACTCTGGTCACCTAGAAAATAAACTTAGTTTAGAACGGTGCCCTAACGCACCTTAATCCGTTAGGTGGCGACTCTTCAAAACATAGACCCTTAAGAGATGTCACATGTTGTATCCCGCTTTTTCGCGAGGAAAAATGGGGCGCGACAGCATGGCGACTCTGATGGGGATATTAGGCTTTAATCACTACGTATTCATATAAATGGGGTTTAGTTAAGTTTTTATTTTTTAATGTTCAATTTATTTTTTAACTTTGCCATGATGTTACTAACCGTTTTTTTTGTTTTGTTATTGTTTATGATTATTTTCATATGTAATTGTTTATATATAAAATGTTGTAATTTTCTTTTATTTAATTGACATACCCCTCATATTTCCCCCACTTGGAAATTTTACACTATCACACACAATAACGGTTGCGTGGTTTCACAGCCGTTCACTATTTTAAAACACCTCGAGGATTGTCTTGTGATTTAGTCGATCAGCGGTGCGTCGACGGTCATTAGCTTCCTCACTCTCGAGTTGTCCGCTTGAGGGAACCATGTCATGCACACTCTTATTCCTAGAACGTGACCGTGTACGCCTTTAGTAAGACATGCACATCATTCCAAACTTAGAAAATCTTGACGTCCATGGTACGTCAAGATTAAATAGAAACTTGCCCTCAGTCTTAAGGGATTTCTAAAATTCCGAAAAAAGATGATCCATAAATTATGTGCATTTTTGAGAGAAATTTTATTTAAAGTAACGTCATTTTTGCTCCCGGGTGGGTAGGTTAGTCTAATTTCTTTTTGCTGCAGGCACAATGAGTCTTCCAACTTCTTACCCAAGGTTTGGTACGGTTTGGTGCATGCCTGTAGGCATGAAAGCGTGGTGGTTAGATTTGGGAGAATATGGACAGAACGAAGTAAGGAAAGTATTAGGACACTTACCTTACACTTACTTTCGCTTATGCAAGTTACTCCTTGCCGAGAACTCATCGAAGCAGCCACGGACTTCTGGGACGAGAAGAGAGTGGTATTCAGATTTGGTGAGGTTTAAATGACCCCAATATTGGAAGAAATTGGAGGTTATGTGAAAAATGTGAGTTTATTATGGAGAAATAGGAAGTGGGAAAAAGCGGAAATGATCATTCCCAAATGCGTCACCCTAGAAGATGCGCGTAACAAATTGGGATTGCAAGGTAGCGACATGATGTCCTTTGTGATGAAGGGAAGGATGCCGGAAAAATATCTGCTCAACCGATTCGATCACAGTTTTTCTCGGAAAATCTACAAAGAAGACAGTTCCGATCTAGACTCATGGACGAGCAGACGAATTTTCGCTTTCATGGTCTACTTTTTAGGGACGGTGGTCTTCCCACGAGGAGCTGAGGAAGACATTGATATCCGCCTTATTTCAGTCATCCACGCCTTATGCAATGGTATTGATAAAAGGACATTGCACTATTGTTCCAATGATCGTGGCTGACATTTACCGATCTCTGGGGAGGTGCAAAAATGGATTTAAGCACTTCGAGGGATGTAATTTATTGCTTCAGCTTTGGCTCATTGAACATCTTCAAAGGGTGCGTGGCAATCCAACCATGCCTCGGTCTACAGAAACCGATCACATTACCGCTCACCATTACAGGGTCACCATGGGAGTTAAGCCAATAAAACGGCCCGAAGAGGTGGAGAAATGGGGTCAAATGTTGGGTAATTTGACTGAAGACTCGGTATAGTGGATGTTTGACTGGTTTCCAAGATCCAACTTTGTGGTATATACCAAGTCTAGATACTACTTGGTTCTGATAGGACTGCGAGGTCTCCAACCGTACTCTCTAATGCGAACAATGCGGCAGGCTGGAAGAATGCAAATAATGCCCCGGGTTGCCGACATGGACGCATACCAAGTGGATTACAAGGACGATTTTGTTCCACATGCTTTAAACATTGCAAAAGCATGGAACAAAAAGATTTATCTTGATGAAAAGAGCATAGAGGTTGACCGATATCGGGCAGGCTACGTAACCGAGTATATTGAGTGGTTGCATGATGATTGGGCTGGTACTGCAATAGCAAGTGTCAAACGAGGCAAAAATGTAGAGGATAAGGAGGCTCAAGCAAAAACCCTCTATCGCCGTTTAAAAAGAAAGGTCCAAGATTCTGAGGCTTGTCATCGGCAGCTACACGACAATGCCAAAGAAATTGCTGAGATGGGAAAGGAATTGAAATATTGGAAAGATCGGGCTTTAGGTTTGGATTTGAGAATACAAGATTTGCGTGATGAATTCAGCAAACAAGGAGAAGAATGCCTGAATAAGGGAGCTATGGGGAAAGATCTAGCATTGGCCTACCTTCAGTCCAGTCGTCACCGTTTCGACAAAGTACTAGAAGATCCAAAGAAGTCGGACGTTGATGAAGACATTTTCAAGATTTACTGTTTTTTTTAGTTTGTTGTAATTCTCTCAAATTTTATTGTAATAAAATTTTATTTTGGGTTTATTTTGGGAGCAAAATGACAATACTTGATAACAAGTTTCTCTCAAACTCGTTAGACCTACCTCTGGCATGAAAGAGGCCCCAAAACTAGGAAATACGTCACTATTCTTATTTGATTTTTCTTTTAATCAATATTATTTCTAACTTCTATTACTAATTGTGGTTTGTTTGTTGTTGGTTTTATTTTTCCCCTTCCTAAAGGTTGATCTGTGCAAATCTGGCTTACTACACAAGATCAAAAGGGGCTCCTCCTTCTCCTCCTCCCATCCCTAACCGCAACAAAGGAAAGGACATAATGGATGAACATAATAGCAGCGGTAGCGACACACCTAGAAATGAACGGGACAACTTCGAAGGGGCCGGCCCTCCAGGTTATAATGAGATTATTATGAGGCTCGAATAGAAAATTTTTGAGCTGCAAGAAGAGTTAGCACAAGTTCGAAACATAAATACCCAGGCAGCACTATTTGGGACTCAAGCTGATGCCTCGACTTCAAAAGCACCAGCCAGTCTTCCCATGTCCTCACAACCCGCAGCTCCACCACAAGACGCTCCACCCCAACATTACCAATACCCTTCATATACTTATCCACATCCGCTAGCTCCAGCTACCTCCCATTACCTATCACCAGCTAAAGAAGTACCTCCTCCAACCCATATAAATACAGCCTACGCCCACACCCATACCAACCCGATCTATGTTGAGACTGCACCTGTCACACATCATTGTGAGGAATCTGAGCCTTCGGAAAAGGATAGACTGATTCAGACTCTAGAAGAAGAGTTGAAGAAAATAAATAGCAGGTTGCAAAATGTTGAAGGCAACAAGGGAATAGCGGGTCTGGATTATGAAGATCTGTGTATACATCCGGATGTTGAATTACCGGAGGGGTACAAACCTCCCAAGTTCGAGTTGTTTAATGGAACTGGTGATCCAAGGGCCCACCTGAGATTGTACTATGATAAACTGGTAGGAGTGGGACAGAATGAGAAGATAAGGATGAAGTTGTTCATGCGAAGTCTAACCGGAGAAGCTCTTAGCTGGTATGTAGAGCAAGATCCGAAAAAATGGTTTACTTGAGCGGAAATGGCATCAGCCTTTGTGGAACGTTTTGAATTCAACACGGAAAATGCACCTGACTTGCATTACATCCAAAACTTGAAGAGGAAGCCCACCGAGACTTTTAGGGAATTCGCAACTCGCTGGTGGACTGAAGCCGCAAGAGTGCGACCACCAATGGAAGAGTCTCAAATGAAGGATATTTTTATGCGGACTTTAGACCCACAAGTTTATGACAGATTGATGCTGGTTAGCGAAAAAAGCTTTGCAGAAATTATCAAGCTTGGAGAGAGGATTGAGGACGGTATCAAGGATGGTACCATCATCAACTTGAATGCACTACAGGCGGCTAACAAAGCCTTGCAGTCCGGAACTGCTTCAGAAAGCCGCAAGAAGAAGGAAATTGGAACAGTCATGATGGCCCAAGGGCTGAAAAGTTATGTTTACAGACCGCAGACTCCAACCCCACACTACCAAATGCCAACCCCGCACTACCAAACTTCACCATACCAAACTCCACCTCCACCATATCACACTCCGTCATCACCTTATCAAGCTCCATCACCTTATCAAAATCTCCATCCCTATCAAGCTCCATATCAAATTCCCCCTCCGACCTATTTCCAAACACCTCCATCACATTACCAAGCCCCCACTTATCCCGTCTATAGCACACAACCCTCTCATCCTCGACCTTCTCACCCACGACCTTCTTTCTCACCAAACCAAAGGCCTAGGGCTCAGTTTAGGCCAACAAAAACTTATACCCCTCTAGCCGAACCAATTGACCAGCTGTATGTAAGGTTGAAAGAAGCTGGTTACATTGAGCCTATTCCTGCACTGCCGGTCGATACCCAAGCTAGGTGGTACAACCACAACAAAATATGCATGTACCACTCGGGAATGAGGGGGCACACCACAGAGTCCTGCAGGTCTTTGAAGGACAAAATACAAAAGTTGATTGACACCAAGGTTATTCACCTCAAGGATCCGACACCAAATGTGACAAGTAATCCTCTGCCGAATCACCAGGTGAACATGATTTCTTGTAATGAGGATGAGGACTTGGCAGATATTATTGGGATGATAGAACACGGAGTAGGTTCTTCTGCAGATTCATCTGGAGAGTACAGGTGTGCCCTCCGTTCGAGGTTGAGGTAGCCGCTCCAAGGCCTCCCTTCACGGTGGTAAGAGCTGCTCCAGTTTCATACAAGACAGTCCCTTGGAGCTACAAGGAAAATGCCTCGCATAAAACAAAGGTGTTGGAGGCAGATGCGGCACAAGGAGTAACACGGTCTGGAAGAGTATACACTCCTGATACCTTGGTCCAAGGAGCCGATAAAGGGAAGCAGCCAGCGGTGGAAGCAGAAAATGGAATATGGAAAAAGGTTCAGGCGAAGGAGTATTCGGTGGTAGAACAGTTGAGCAAGACCCAGGCTCAAATTTCTATCTTATCACTTCTGCAGAGCTCCGAGCAGCATCAAAAGGCGTTGATGAAAGTGCTAGGAGAAGCCTATGTCCGTGCAAGCATATCTAGTAGTGAGGTGGCTAACATGGTGGGTCAGGTATTTGAGGCCTAGAAAATATCCTTCCATGAAGATGAGTTGCCTGTGGAAGGCGTGGCCCATAATAAAGGGCTGCATATCACAGTGCAGCACTCGGACAAATTCATCACCAAGGTATTGATTGACCCAGGCTCCGGTCTAAATATTTGTCCGCTAGACCCGGTTGGAAGTTGACCTTGCCCGGATCAAGCAATGGAAGATGAACGTCAAAGCGTTTGGCGGTTCACAAAGGGACACTGTGGGAGAAATAGATCTTGATGTGCTAGTTGGCCCTGCCACATTCACCATGACATTTCAAGTAATGAACATCCCAGCCTCTTACAATCTGTTATTGGGATGTCCATGGATTCATGCTGCGGGAGCGGTGCCTTCAACTCTGCACCAATGCCTGAAATTTGAGTGGGACCATCAAGAAGTCGTGGTCCACGGGGATGAAAGCCGTCCAATTTACGCTGCTCCTGTTATCCCTGTCATTGAAGGAAAGGGAGGCCTAGACGGGGAAAGTTTTCACACCGTGGAGCTTGTCGGTGTCATCGAGGAAGGTAGATGGTGGAGTGATAAGATCCTGAGTATGCTACTTTGGTTAGGGTTCGAACCAGCCCGGGGTCTAGGAGCCAAATTGCAAGGAATCTCCAAGCCGTTGCGAGTGGCAACGCAAAAGACCACTTTTGGATTGGGATATCAACCTACTAAAGAAGAGCTGGATAATTGGAAATATCCCTTGGGAAAAAGAAATTTTCTATTGCCCAACCCATTGCCTTCGCTTCAACAAACCTTCGTCTCCGATGGTTTTCTTGATGTTAAACGGGCCGAAGAAGATGCCGTGCTGCTCAGTCTAAGGGATTTGTTTCTGGATGATAACAGCTGTAACGCCATTGGCAACGAGGAGGAAGAAGGGGCCCCACAACAGGAATCCGGAGTTCAAAGAACCGCAAATTGGACAGCCACTCCATCCAGAGCTCGCCGGGCATCTGGGTAGACCAAAGGACCAGTTTTCCATTTTTTGTTCAAAATAAATATTTGTTTTAAAAGTTGTGAATTTTCTTTTGAGTATGATGTCAAACTCTGATTGATTTTAATAAAATTATTTCTCTTTCATATATTTAATTTTATTTTATTTATTTTCAGCATTTCTAATATCAAACGAGTGAATCTAAGGCCATGGCTTGTAATGAAACTGTGCGACATAAAACAGGCAACTCTTTAGAAGCTGAAGAAGATGAGTTACCTGCCTAAATTGTTAGGGAAATAGAAGAGTTCTAGGACAAGCCCAAAGCCAATCTAACAGATACCGATGTGGTGATTTTGGAAGATTCAGAAACACCCAAAGAGACTCAAGTCAGTACTCATTTGCCAAAAGATGAGATTGAGAAGTACATAGAATTTTTGAAAGAGTATAAAGACATCTTTGCTTGGTCTTACGCTGACATGACAGGGCTCAACCACTCTATAGTAGCGCATAGGTTGCCTACTGATCCAGCGTATCCCCCTGTGAAGCAAAAGCCGAGGAAATACAAGCCAGACATGAGTTTGAAAATCAAAGAAGAGGTAGCCAAGCAGATCGATGCCGGAATCCTCAAAGTAGTAGAATACCCCACTTGGTTGGCCAACATTGTGCCTGTACCAAAGAAGGACGGAAAGGTCAGAGTCTGTGTGGATTACAGGGATCTCAACAAGGCTAGCCCTAAAGATGATTTTCCGTTACCAAACATCCATATCCTTATTGACAATTGTGCAAAGCATGAGACACAGTCGTCCGTGGATTGTTTCGCTGGTTATCATCAGATCAGAATGCATGAGGAGGATGCTGAGAAAACCGCGTTTCTTTCCCCATGGGGGTATACTGTTACAAGGTAATGCCATTCGAGTTGAAAAATGCTGGAGCCACCTACATGCAGGCTATGACTACCATCTTCCAGGACATGATTCACAAGAAAATTGAAGTTTATGTGGATGATGTCATCATCAAGTCAAAGAAAAGCTCGGATCATCTGGTAGACCTCAGAAAGTTCTTTGACAGATTAAGGAAGTATAATCTGAAGCTAAATCTGGCAAAATGTACATTTGGGGTTCCATCAGGAAAATTATTGGGTTTTATCGTCAGCCGTCGGGGTATTGAATTGGATCCAACCAAGATTAAGGCCATCCAAGAGCTCCCACCGCCAAAAAGTAAGAAAGAAGTCATGAACTTTTTAGGAAGAAGTCATGAGCTTTTTAGGACGCCTCAACTACATTAGCCATTTCATTGCTCAGTGAACGGTTGTTTGTGAGCCTATCTTCAAATTGTTGAAAAAGGATGCTGCTACAGAATGGACTCCTGAGTGTCAGCGAGCTTTCGATAGAATCAAAGATTATTTGTCGAAGCCTCCAGTTTTAGTGCCACCGAAACAAGGAAGACCTCTGCTCTTGTATTTGTCAGTGCTAGAGAATGCCTTTGGCTGCGTATTGGGACAACATGAAGAGACAGGGAGAAAGGAGAAAGCCATATACTATTTGAGTAAGAAGTTCACACCGTATGAGGCTCGGTATACATTGTTGGAAAGTACATGTTGCGCTTTGACTTGGGTCGCTCTGAAGATGAGACACTATTTATCTGCCTACACAACTTATTTGATCTCAAGGATGGATCCGTTGAAGTATATCTTTCAAACGCCCATGCCTACTGGGAAGTTGGCCAAGTGGCAGATATTGCTAAGTGAGTTCGACATTGTTTACGTTACGCAGAAAACCATAAAAGGACAAGCTCTTGTAGACCATTTGGCGGAAAATCCTGTAGATGAGGAGTATGAGCCACTGAAAACATACTTTCCTGACGAGGAGGTAGCCTTCGTAGGAGAGGATATAGCAGAAGAATACGATGGTTGGAGGTTATTCTTCGATGGAGAAGCAAATTTCAAAGGAGTGGGCATTGGAGCAGTGTTAGTATCAGAAACTGGGCAGCAATACCCTGTATTAGCTAAGCTCCGATTTCCTTGTACCAACAACATGGCTGAGTATGAAGCCTGCATTTTGGGTATTCGACTGGCAGTTGACATGAACGTGCAATCGTTACTGGTAATTAGAGACTCAAAATTGCTGATGCACCAAGTAAGGGGAGAATGGGCCACGAAGAACACGAAGATTCTTCCCTATCTACATTGTGTGCAAGAATTGTGCAAAAGGTTTATCAAGATTGAGTTCCATCATGTTCCCAGAATACATAATGAATTTGCGGATGCTCTAGCCACTTTGTCGTCGATGATCTAGCACCCTGATAAGAATTACATTGATCCCATTCCTATTCACATACATAAGCAGCCGGCTTATTGCTTTCATGTTGAGGAAGAACCAGATAGTGAACCATGGTATGCCGACATCAAAAGGTATCTAAAAAACGGGGGTTATCTTGAGCATGCTACAAGCGTCCAAAAGCGCACGATTCGAAGGCTAGCCAATCCATTTTTCCTAAACGGGGAAATCCTTTATAGGAGGACCCCCGACTTGGGATTGCTAAGATGTGTGGATGCTAAAGAGGCTACAACTTTGATTGAGGAGGTTCACGCTGGGACTTGTGGACCCCACATGAACGGTTTCATGTTGGCCAAGAAGATCTTGAGAGCTGGCTATTTTTGGACTATGGAAACGGACTGTATCAAGTATGTGCAAAGATGTCATCGCTGTCAAACCCACGCCGATGTGATTCAAGCTCCTCCTAATGAGCTTCGGGCCACAAGCTCACCTTGGCCATTCGCAGCTTGGGGAATGGATGTAATTGGCCCCATCGAACCTGCAGCGTCCAATGGACATAGATTCATTCTGGTTGCAATTGACTACTTCACTAAGTGGGTTGAAGCTACCTCTCACAAGTCTATCACAAAGAAAGTGGTGACAGATTTTGTTCGCGACCATCTCATTTGCCGATTCGAAGTACCTGAATCAATCATTATCGACAATGGTGCTAATCTGAATAGTGACCTGATTAGAATGACGTGTGAAAACTTCAAGATCAAGCACCGCAATTCTACTGCATATAGGCCACAGATGAATGGAGCCATGGAATCTGCAAACAAAAACATCAAGAGGATTCAACTCAAGATGATTGACAACTATAGACATTGGCATGAAGTCGCCCTTTGCTTTGTTGGGATACCGCACCACTCTCCGAATGTCTATTGGTGCTACACCTTATATGTTGGTACATGGTAATGAAGCAGTGATACCAGCTGAAGTGGAAATCCCTTCTTTGAGAATCATTCAAGAAGCAGAATTGAACGATGCAGAATGGGTGCAAAGTAGATTCGAGCAACTCGCACTCATTGATGGGAAAAGGATAAATGCAATTTGTCACGGTCAACTTTATCAGAACAGGATGGCCAAGGCCTTTAACAAGATAGTTAGGCCAAGACTTTTCATGCCTGGGCAACTAGTTTTGAAGCGTATTTTTCCAAACCAAGATGAAGCTAAAGGAAAGTTCTCGCCTAACTGGCAAGGTCCCTACATAGTTCACCGAGTGCTGACAGGAGGAGCACTTATCCTAGCAGAGATGGATGGTGAAATCTGGCCTAAACCCATCAACTCAGACGCGGTTAAGAGATACTATATTTAGATTGAGATTTTGTTTCTTTTGCTCTGCCTTGTAACCTGAACTACGTTGGACCTGATTCCCGTTTAAGAGGGATACGTAGGCGTCCCTGTGGGACTCGGTCTATATCTTTATAAAATTTTCTTCTCCCCTTTCGTTAAAGGTTCTCAGTGATTTTGTTGCATTTTCATGGTATTTCGGTTAACAAGCTGTAACTGGGGCAGAATTTTTGAGAGGACCTCAAAAATTCTCAAATATCTGTCAGTTACGAGGAAGTCTATGTCATCTTCTACACTGGGGCAAACATTTTGAGAAGGATCTCAAAATTTCGTCAAACTAGGTCAAGACGAGGTTTCAATTTACAAAAGGACGTCACACGATTTTAAAATATGCCATGGCCCATGATTTAACTCAATTTTTCTATGTTTTCACTTCACTTTTACTAAGTTATTCACCTTTTGTCTAAACTTTGTGCCCGAGTGTATGCCTGGACGGAGTGCAACAACAGATGTCTAGCGAATAGAAGAAGGCTACGAGATATACACACAGATCAACCTCCCCTTTTCGAACTAACAAATTTTCTTTGAACGTAGAAATAACAGAAATGCAAAAGGCAGAGATGGAAATGTCTTTTCATAAGGCGACATAAAGCTAAGTCATTCTTCCTTATGCCTCTACTTATTATCTTGCTATTCTATCATCGAAGCACTCAGTTGCATATCAAACCCGTGATATACACATTTACATATGTATTATTTTTGTGCATTCGAGCCCCGTATACATTTGAGCCCGTGGTATACATTTATATAAGTATTTGAACCCCGCTATACATTTATATATGCATTTTGAGCCCTTGATATTTATTTACATATGCATCCGAGCCCGTGGTATACATTCTAATGTATGCATCTGAGCCCCTATTTGCATTTAAGCCCAAATCTACATTTGAGCCCAGATATACATTTACATATGCATTTGAGCCCTTGGTATAACTTTATATATGCATTTGAGCCCTTGATATACGTTTATTTATGCATTTCAAGCCCGTTATTTGCATCTTAAGCCTGTTATTTACATTTCAAGCCCATTTATGCATTTCGAGCCTGTTTATTTTCATCTTAAGCCCGTTATTTACACTTTAAGCCCATTTATGCATTTCGAGCCCGTTATTTGCATCTTAAGCCCATTTATGCATTTCGAGCCCGTTATTTGCATTTCAAGACCATTTATGCATTCCGAGCCCGTTATTTGCATCTTAAGCCCATTTATGCATTCGAAGCCCGTTATTCGCATTTCGAGCCCGTTGTTGCATTCTAAGCCCCGTGACTTATTTGCATTGAACCCGAATAAATTTGAGCTCTCGATTGAATTATTGAGGCTCTCGAATAATTTACTCTCTTTGAATTAGCACTTCTTCCACTCGTCTGAAGGCGTCATAGTCTAAAGGCATCGTTTCATGGCCTGTGGACATCATATCATAGCCTGAGGATTTACTCTCCAGTTTATCATGCCCCTAAGGCGTCATAGTCTAAAGGCGTCATTTTTCGTGGCCTGCAGACAACATTTCATGGCCTAGGGAATTTATTTTCTGCTTATCATGCTCCTAAGGCGTCATAGTCTAAATGTGTCATTTTTCATGGCCTGCGGACATCATTTCATGGCCTAAAGAATTTATTTTGTGTATCATGTCCCAAGACATCATGGTTTAGAGACATCATCCATTATTTCTAAATAAACTTTCATTGTCTAAAGGGAACTTGCATCATGTTTAAATTCTTTGCATCTGTTTATTTTACGAAAATAATTGATGCACATGCTTTAGTATTTGCGCGAACATCGAAGAAATAGCAAGCTACGAATGATAGTGCCTCCCTACTATTTTCTTTCGAACCGTATTCCCACCTGTTTATTTTTGCAATGCATTCTAAATCGCGTCGATTCTTGCTACCCCATCCTTATTCAAGCCTCGTGTTGTCAATTTTTAGGGATCTCGTTCGTTCCTAAATCCAGAACTACACGCGACCTGATTCTCGTGAAACCTGAGATATGTGGGCGACTTGAAACTGAAGTCTCGGTCGCGATATCTTCATGACTTTATTTCCTTTTATTTGGCTCCACCGAAAATTTTCCTTCGGTCGGACAAAATTGGCTACTAAGTCAACGTTCTTTGCTCAACAATTCATTCTTCATTATCGAGCAAAGAAGGGGCAGCTGTTGACACCCAATTTTGACCTCCTACTCATTTATATGCTGCTTATATATATATATATATATATATTTATTTATTTATTTATTTATTTATTTTATGCAAATATTTGACTTACTTTTATATTTATAAAATAATTTATTATCATAATGTTGTGAAAATTATTTCAAGTTACATATATATGACTTATATTAATTTTAAGTTTTGATATTAAATAATTACGTCGTATATAATGTATTTCGTTTTAATATGCGTCGTTATCTTGAAATATATATTCTATTTACATAATTTTACTAAACTTTACAAGTTTATTTGACCAATATTATTAATTGAATTTATAAATTATTTATGTTAATGATATTATTTTTATAATATTTGATAACTTAATTTTATTTTCTAGTGTTAAATTATTTATAAATATAATAATTTAATTATATGATATTTACATAAGTATACTTAAATTTAGGATTTATTTATATTAATAATAATATTTATGTGATAATTTATGTTACTATATTATCTACTTATTAAATTATTTAAAAGTGTAGTATATTTATTAATTTAATAGCAGCTAAATCCAATTTCATTCAATTTATTTAAATTATAGCCATTTTATATTCAATTTCATTCAATATATTTCAAATCTGGCCACTTTCTATTCAATTTATGTCAATTCTAGCCACTTTGATCAATTTCTGGCCATAATTTAAATACTAATTCAGCCTATTCAATTTAAATATCCGCGACCCGCATATGACCCGTGAACCGACCCATCTAGCCTAAACTAATCCTAACCGTCCATCTCACCTAATCTAACGGCTCTAATTAAACCCTAACTTTACTTCCTTATTTAAAACTTATCACCCCAAACCCTAAAACATTTTCTATTTTCCCCTCTCCCTCAACAACAACCAACGACCTCACCTCCTCTCTATCTTCCTCTTCTCTCTTTCTCCTCTCCGGCCGACCAACAACCCCGAAAAACAACAGCAGCCGTAACTCCCTCTCTCCCTCGTCTTCTCCGACAACAGCCACCGGTCCCCTCTCTCTCTACCCCTTCTCCCCTCTGTCGCCCATCACCTCGGCCGGCAACAACACCACCAAACGACCACCACCATCTCCCTCGCCCCATTCTCCTCCTCTCCCACAGCCTCACGTCGCCGTCATCTTCTCCCCTCACCGGAACAACACCTCCGCCGGAAACAGCCGCACCTAACAACACACCACCAGTCGCCCTCCTTTCCTCACTGTCCACCGACGAACCACTGCCTCTCCTCTCCGTTTCATCACCAGACCTCCCTCTTTTCCTCTCCATATCACCGACCGGCCACACTACAACGCCGAAAAAACAACATGCCTCCGCCGACCACCCTCTCTTCATCTTTTCCGGTGATAAACCACCACTACCCCAATCGGAAAACCACCAACCCCTCACCCGAACACCACCACACCCCGTCGCTCCGGTTACCTCCCAACCGATGGATCGGACAGATCACAGATCTGTCCGTAAATTATTTATTTATTTATTTAATTATTTATTTTTATTTTTTGTTGTTTATTGTTATGTATATATGTATATAATAAATATATCTATAAATAATATATGTGTATATATATGAATAATGTATATATAATAAATATATAATTATATAATAATATATAGTAGATATATATAATATATTGCTTTCCCTTTTATTTATACATATAATATAATAAATATATCAGTATATAATATATATAATAAATATATATAATATAATATATTTGTATAAGTATGTATACTGTTTTCTTTTTTCGTCCATTTATGTACAATATAATAAATATATAATATATATATATAATAGATATGTATGTATATAAGTATATACTGTTTTTACTTTTCTGTTTCATTTATATATAATAATATATATATATATATATATATATATATATATATATATATATATATATATAAGTAATAGATTGTTTCCCTTTCTGTTTCGTCCATATATGATAATATATAAGTGATATATGTTGTTCTTCCTTTTGTTTCACTTGTATATTTATATAACAAATATCTGCTAGTTAATCAATGCCCGTTAAAACCTTGATATTAGTTGATTGCCTTGACAACCTTGATTTTTGTGATATCATGTTTTAAATATGTTACGTGTATACTGTTATTGACCTGTTCGAAGTTGTGATGTATTATTCCCTATGTAATTATGAACCTAAAATACGACTTATTTTCGGGACTAGAGTATATATGTATTTGTGTATGTCTGCTGGTTGGTTTCATTGCTCAGCAGGTTTATTCAAAGGCAGGTGTTGAAGAGTCTTTGGGTTTAAACTCGAAAACAGATGGGCAAACTGTTTAGATTAGTTTTAGAATTATTTACGTTTTATTATTCATTATCAGTTTTAATGTTGTAATAAACGCTATAAATAGTGAAAAGGGGTTTTTATGGGGTGGGGGATTCGTGTGTTTCTTTCATGCTTAACCGCTAATTAAAATCACTTAGAGGATATGCCTATAGGAACAACACATGAACATATTATAGAACTCCTGCTTATAGGATCTTAATTAACTTGAAGCATGCTTATATGGTTAAAATACTGCCCGTAAGGATGGCACCATGATTTTGCTAGAATTTACGCCCATAGATAGCAAATAGTTTGAATGAAATTTATTTATCAGCAATCTAGAAATTATGCCTATAGGAATCTGCTATTAAATTAAAATACGCCCCATTTCTTTACAATACACATGGGATTTTTATCTGTCTAATATAACGCTAGAACCCAAGCTCATAAGAGGACAATCGGAAATAAGATTTTAAATTATGTACGTGATTATAAAGATTTATTTTGTTTAATTAGGAACAATACCTATGTAAACTACAGTGATTTAATTTTGAAGCATGTGTTTGTTTTTAGTTGATAGTAACCCTGTCTGTAGGGAGCATGTTCGGCATTAATGATCTAGTTTGTTACGTAAATTTGCATGTTTATATATTTTGTTATAGCCTGAGATGTTGTTTAAATGTTAATGACTTACTGGGTATCATGTCTATGTGCAAATAAGCGTAAACCTTACAATATCCTTTATCTATCTAGATCCGGAATTTAATTTTTGAGCCACCTTTTGAAAACAGATTATGATCGCACTCACCAAATAAATTATAAACAATTGCCTACTCACGGCTATCTGGTTTTATTTCTATTAATTGAAATCCTGTGCATAAGAAATATGTCTGACGACTGTTCAAACCATGTTAAATGTGTTGAATAAACATCATAATGAATTATGTCTTGACACATCTTTTGACGTGTACTGTTTTAGGCTAAATGTAAGGCATATCAATAATATGATTGTAGTATTTATGCATATTTTCTTTTAGGATTTATGCATAAAGAAAAATTAATTTGTTTAACCTAAACATTCGTCGCATTTAATTTTTTTAGAAACCATGCCTTTACGACATAACTGCATTTATGAAATCTGTTTATAGAGACTTAGCTGAAACCTTAATTTGTTATCTGCTTAATTGTCGTTTTGTTTGCGGTTAGTCATTTTTTTTACAACCATAGGATTTTAGACCCAAAAATCCAAAATAGTTGTCCAACGCCTCTTGGACTTTAAGATCGAGATGGGTAGGGAAATACTAGGGCGTTAGTTTTGTCACATCGAACGTTTAAGTTAATAATCAACTAGGTGGGTAGACGGGAAATGATAGTCCGTGCTCGCTGAATAATACGAGCAATCTAAACGATTGCGAAGTATTATTTAAGTTGCATGGGGTGATCCCATTAGGTAAAACAATTTTGTAGAACTACGTTTGGCCTGATACCCTTAAGGGATACGTAGGCGCCTCATCGAGGTTCGGCCCCATAATTAAAAAGTGTTTATTTGTTTGTTTAATATTAATAAATGGTTCTGTTATTCGCCACGAATTTTGTATTTATGTAAGAAAAATAAAATAAGACAATTTTTTTTAAATTTGTTCCACCTAATTTATTTCCTCTCGCTGGTTTCAACAAAGTTTCATTTTCAGTTCTTTATCGCTCGTATTAATACATGTAAGTTAAAATCAACTTTAATTAGTCATTTAGCTAATTCCCCCATTTAATGAATCCGGCGGGAACCACATTTGTGGACCTCAAAAGGTACCTAACACCTTCCTTTCGAGATAATTAAAAGTCCTTGCCTGACTCTGGTAACCTAGGAAATAAACTTAGTTTAGAACGGTGCCCTAACGCACCTTAATCCGTTAGGTGGCAACTCTTCAAAACATAGACCCTTAAGAGACGTCACATGTTGTATCCCACTTTTCCGCGAGGAAAAATAGGGTGCGACAATTGTCAGTCCCAGTTGACTTAGCATTCATCATACAGGTCGCCCAGGAAACCAGCCCAGTCATCCAGGTCAAATAGACCCGTGGGTACCCTAAGGGAGGGGACCTTATTAGCAGCTAGAGGCAGGGCCAGCGCCCCAGCCTGTGCTTATAAGATACGTAGGTGCAGATGGCTGTGAGTGGCTAGATATATATAAACTTGTCTATAAGGTTAGGAATCACCTAGAAAAGTCACATAAGATCTGAGCAGACCAAGACCAGGTCTAAAGGACTAGCACTATGTTAGTACAGTACTACCCTCAGGCTAAGAATGTCAGTAAACTACCTGTGGAGGATTAGGGGTCGACCGCTCAAAAGCATGTTTAGTCAGTAACAACCCTACAGTCGTTATAAGTAGAGAAACTAAGTAATTAGTCATCCGCGACCCTACAGTTGTTTATGAATTATACTTGTCCTAGTAGGACATTCAGAGTATTATTAGGACCCTCCAGGTCTCGCCCTATCCAGTCTAGACCATTAGAGATCATGATCGCTACCAGGATCTTCTGATCAGATACAAGTGCACGGGGTGTGCTTGCCAGCAGTCTTACAGACCATTCTAGGGGTGAGTAGTGATAGCATTAGGCCCAAAAGGCCAGATACGCCTTTGAGTGGCTAGATTAAGATTTCAGTACACCACCTCGGTTGGGGTTGTCCTCACTTAGGAGCTTTCCATGACCACCCCAGGATTACTAGTTGTGTCATCGCCAGCCAGGGGCTAGATGACGTCGCTCCAAGGAGTGGTATGCCGTTCGCGAGGGACGAAGATGAGGTCCAAGGACCTTATACAGTCCATTCCATGGCTGAACTATGTTATGTCGTATCAGCACCACACCCCCGTTGAGCCTGGTGCCCGGGGTGCAGATATCAGGAGTCCATCGGACTCAAACACAGCTACAGATCAGGAGCCGAGTGGGCTCAGTTGCAGACTCAGGGGACTAGTGGGTTGGCTATAGCACCAGTAGAGTCATATAAACCTGATTAGGGGTATATAGATTGAAGTGTGCTCGCCAGGGCTTATGGGGGCCCGAACGGGTTAGTCCGTGTTGATTGTACCTTCCAGGCTTATGAGGGCCTAGTTAGGTTCTTGGTTGCATCTTTATCTGCTAGCTATAGCTTATGATTATATGGCTGTGCAATCGTAGCGCATGTACATGTAGTGTTTTGTTAGATGCAGATTACGAATAAGCCAGCTTTCAAGTTAAGTCTTCTGCCCCTCTTTTCTGCTTACTTTCAGTTTTTAACAGTTTCCATTCAGCTTTTATGACTGCCTTACATATTCGATACATATTGTACTGACGCCCAATTATGGGGCGCTGCATCACTTACCTGCAGGTTTAGACAGACAGAGTTCTGGGTCTTCAGTAGCAACTTTTCAGAATCCGCAGTTGGGTCAGCTCCTCTCATTCGAAGTTGCCAGGTTGTAGAGATTTCAGTATTTCAGTTGTATAGCATTTTAGGTAGGCCGGGGCTCTTTCCCTACCACTATTTGTGATTCTTAGAGACTTGCAGACTATATTCGTCAGTCAGTTAGTTGTATGTTGGCCGTGTGGGGCCTTAATCAGTTATGCTTCGTATGTTGGCCGTGTAGGGCCTAGTATAATAGTTTTTCTTCATTTCTGTTATAACTAGACAGCATGGTGGTCTTGTCGGCCCGCATAGGATTCCTTCTATTTCCTATTGTCGGTTAGCTGTTTAATTTACAGGTGGCTATACAGCCTTGTCGGTCGGGGCTGTGTTTACAGTTGAGATATAACTCGTTGTTTTCTTGAATTGAGTCGCAGGCATGCACCAGGCGTGCATAAGCCAGCCAGGTCAGTCAGATCCCAGTGTGGCACTAGGTGTCAATCATGCCTCCAAAGGTGGGGCATGACATGTTAATCCTTAATTTTTACTTTTTTGTTGATCAATGATTGATGTTAAATATTTTATGTAGCTATTCTGAAACAATATTTATTAGGTCCCCTTTCAAAAGAAAATCAAATACAGATTAAATAAAACAAATAATTATATTTATTATTATAACAAATGATATACACTTGCATGATCTATATTTAGCACGTGCAACATATTTATATATGTCAGCGACCTATTTTTTCTTCTTTTCCTCATATTAGCATTATTGTATTTATTTTCTGTCTTATATTTCATAAAAACTAACTAAAAATGAAATAATTCTAGATTATAATGAAAAATATATATAGAATATTGTAAACAAAATATACATAAGATGTATGGAGTACTTAATGTAGAAGAAGCACATATCTCTCCACCTTTGCTTCTTAACGTTGTCGATTATGAATAACTATAAATACGTCCGTCCTGCTGTCTTTCTCTTAAAGAACTGATTAAAGGATATATCTAAATATTAGAATTGATGAAGAAACGACAAATATGAATCTTCTTTGGGCTATCCAACAAAAAATTATCTCAAGTAGTGTCTCTAGCTTTACATTTACAGGAAAGACCTATTTGCTCTTCATGTGGTAATATTTTCTTGATAAAAATGATTTTGAAGCAAAATTTATAGTGATTGAAAACATAGAAATGAATAGACATAATAAAGGAATTGTAAATATAGTTTTTAAATTTTGTGATGAATGCATGTACGTGAATTTGAATAGTTAATTGCGGAAGATGTAAAGATTTTGAATACACTATAATAAGCTTTTAAATTTCAAGACAAATTTTAATTTGTAACTTACATTTAATTTGTAGTACATTAATGTTGAAAAAATAAATTAGTCCTTAAAAGGTATAAAAGTCCACCAATCTTTTATGGTGCTATTTTTATTTTTTATTTATTTATTTTATTTAGTAAAGAAGTAAAATAATAATCTAATTTTGAGGTTTGAAACTTTTCACTTATATAATAATGAGATATAATATGATTAGCATTGATATTTAAAAGAACGTGCAATACGTTTTTAAACAAAAAAGATCTTGAAAAAATGATTTATAATGATTAATATGTATTTATATTTTTATCCATAAATATTATAACATTAATGTCTAATAGAATATAATAGTATTTACTCTAATTAATGTATATTTACATTTTTGTCCATAAATATTAAAATTAGTGTTTAATAGAAGGATAAAAATGATATCTAATTTTATAAGAATATTTTCGTAATTTAATTTTTAATATGGAGCCTTCCTACTTATAATATAGTATGATAATTGTTCATTCGTTCCACAGCATAAGAATATTATTATTTAATTATTAAAAATGGGGTATGAAATAATTAATGTATATGTTTAAAATATTATAGTACGTTAATTATTAAAGTAATCAAACTAGAATGTTAGAGTTTTACACATTTAAAATATTTATTCATATTTTATGCATTTATTAAAAATCTATGGTCAAATTAGAATATGAATAATATTAATATGCATTAAATAGTTTAGGTCCATCTAATATATGTACGTATGTTGTATAGTTTGTTAGTCACTACGGTAGTCAAATTAGAATGTGTGATTTGTACATACACAAAATTACTTATTGGTTATTCTATGTATGTGATTATGCTCATATAGTTTGTTAGTCATCAAAATGGTCGAACTAGAATGATTAAATTATGCACATACATAAAATATATGTGCAGGGATATTATGAATGTACTAATATTTATAGTTTGTTACTCACCAAAGTAGTCAAACTAGAATATTAAAAATATACACATGCATAAAGTGATCAAATGTTTATTTCATGCATGTACTTACGTTCATCTAATTTGTTAGTCTCCAAAGTGATCAAACTAGTATGTTCATAAAAGATACACATGCATAAAATGTATTATCTACCTATGGCACTGATGAAATGCCTATTGCTTGAAAATAAATGGATAAATTGACATTCACTTCCGTGAAAACTTATGAATTTACCTAAAGATGAATTGATTACTATGAATAGTGAAATGATGAGGCAAATTAATATTTTTAGTCAAATATATTTGTGTATCCAAATATATATGTTATGTTTGATTAAATTTTTTTTAGTTGCTTATTGAAATTAAAGGCATTTAAATAATGATATTATGTCAGAGTGTCTATACAAAGGAGAACTAAGATATATTTTAATGATTAATGTACCTGAATTTACTATGTAATTAATTGTGCAACGTTAGTAGTAAGATAAAAAATTATTAGGGATGATTTTGGTTGACTCATTCTTCATGCAATTGATCTCTAACTTGTTTTCTTTTAAGAATGAACTTTTCTAAAAATTACACTATTAAGGATAAGTAAAATATTTATGAAATGTTCAGTATGTTTATTTAAGAGGAAATAAAATTAAAGAATTAAAAGAGTTACTTATTAACCTTGTAAGTCGAAGTCAAGTAATTGGTAAAGGATCTAAAGCTAAATTAATAAGTATAAGAGGAAGAACTCATCTACTAATATTTTATTGGATGTTAGGAACGAATTTAAGGTAGATAGTGTTTATTCTATTAAAAAAATTTAAAATAAACGGAAACTATCAGAAAGATTTTCTTTAAGCATAAAGTTTGGTTAGAAAATAAATATACATTAACTGCTTTTGTATGTTTCAAATTAAATTAGCTAAAGTTCCTCCTAATATTTAGTGATTTGATTCTAAAGTAATTACTAAAATGTTTATTGTGTTGAAAGGATTCCTATCTAGACTGTTAAATCCTACTAAAATTTTCTTGCTTTTTGAGAAATCATATGAAGATTCCAGAAATTATATATATATATATATATATATATATATATATATATATATATATATGTATATATATATATATATGAGCTTATGACTTGATCATGGATGGTAAATATCACCTTAATCTATTACCAACACTATATATTCGTTTAATTTCTAGGAATCTAATTTTTTTTTTTTGAGACTTGATGGTTCTGGATTAAAATTTTGAGTTCGAACATGAATGTTTTAATTTATAAAAGAATATTTATTTCTTATGATTTTGGTGTTCTTATTAATGACTTATACATAAATTAGTATTCGGATACGTGCTTTGCACGTGTATTCCATGTTAATCATATCAAACTTTTCTATCGAGACAGAGAGAGTATATAATATTATAATAGTTTTATAAAAAATGAGAGCTCAAATTGCTTATATATATATGAATGGTGAGTCTATTCCATCGAACTCGATTTTTGCATGTAAAATAATGAGGTATACTTATGAAATTGAACAACTAAATTTAGTTAGATAGGTATATCATGCATGGAATGGGATTAATTTTTCAAACAAATGGTCAAATTTGCCTCTCTTCAATCAAGAGCAATTGAAATTTCCGGATGGTATCTTGAAGTTCAATTTTTTCAGTTAAAATTTTAGGAGATTATCCTCGAATTTTACTTTTACGTTGAAATTCAAGATACTATGTTAGCTACCATAAATATTTTCTCCAATTTGAAATTTCTATTAGAAATAGTAATCCCTCCTGTCCATAATAAATATCCTTTTGACTTTTTTATTTTAATTCTAAATAAATGTTCATTTACATAATTAAAAAGATATTAATTATTTTCTTTCAAATTTATTTGATTCATTAAATTATTATTGAAAATTTTCTTAAATATATTTATAGCAGTTTGCTTGTAAATTCCTACTTTTTTCTTAAATTTTTGCTAAGAAATTTCACCCTTCTTGCAATAGCAGTACTTATAAGTTATAATTATCAATTAAAAAATTAAACCTTCAAAAAATAACAAATGTCTTCGCATTATAAAGAAAATAAAAGATATATCAAATCTCTCTTTACATAAAATAGAATTTAACTACTAAAAACAATGTATTTGAATGCCAAAATTAAAATTTTACATTCTAGGATAATAATATATGCGTCTAAATTTTTCTGTACAATGATATATAAAAATCTTGCGTTAAAATAAATTTGTGTTGAATTATTTTAAAACCTAACAAGAAGAGGTGGTAGTGAAGTTAATTCTGATGGTTAACCCAATTCTAGACTCCAACAGCTCTTAGTACTTCCCATCCTCTGAAATTGTTGTTTTTTTTCTAAAAAAAGAAAAACTACAAGAAAGAAAAGATATCTTCTCATTATAGAGAATACTAAAGATATATCAATTCTCTCTTTACATATAATAGAAACAACTACCTAAAAATATAATAAGAATATTTGGATGCTAAAACTAAAATATTACATACTAGGATAATAATATATGCGCCTAACTTTTTTGTATAATGATATCTAAAGATCGTGCATTAAAATAAATTTGTGTTGAATTTTCTTAAAATCTAACAATAAGATGCGATAGTAAAATTGATTCTGATGGCTAATTCAATTCTAAACTCCAATAGCTCTTGATACTTCCCATCCTATGAAATTACTACTTTTTTATGCAAAAAACAAAAAAGAAAATAAATAAATTAAAAGATTAAACTGATGTTAAAATTCATAAAATGGTGAGTACGAATTGAAGAATCATTTCTTTACTTTTTATAATTTTTTTTTCTAATTTGCATTCTTTAAACCTTTCTTTTTATGTATTTATTATTTCTAATTAACTAATCTACATTTATTTGCTCAGCAACTTTTCTAATTGTCCTAATTATTTTTACAATGAAGAGACATGTGTGTAAATGACAAATAAATAAAATTTATAAAGATATATAACAGTTGTTAATAGTAATTGCTAGTAGTCCTCACTCTTCCTAAAAGTTATTGCATGTGTTATAAGAAATCATATACATAGTATATTAGTATATAAAAGAAAAGGCGCATCAACTAACTTGGAGTTTTAATCATTAATAGCAAGTAATTATATACACACATCCCTTTTATACATATACTAGTTATGGATATTTGCGTTGAATGTGAGTCCTAAGCAAACAATATGTATGATATAAATCATTTTAAAAGTGCATTATAATGTGTATCACAAATTATTTTGTAGAACAATATATGTGGAAATAGATTAACATCCGATATATTTGAATTACATTTTGGTTGGAAGTTCAATACTTAGATATTGTCCGAGCTTGAAAAAACAAACAATACATATAGTATGAGTATTTTAAAGCGCTTTGTAATAAGTAAGACCAAATATTCAATAGTAAAATATAAATTGAACAACATATATTAATTTTGTACCTAATACTTCCCTGTAGACGATGTTCTTGGTGTACGTGCCTTTTTTATTTTTGGTTGGTCTGTCATGACCAGGACTTCTGTTGTGGCCATTGATATCCCTCTTGAAAGTGCCATGTACAATTGTCCATGGTAGAAAACATGTTGGGGCAAATACAAACCGATATTTTGAATTGTTTGGCTTTGTGTTGTATTTATTGTCATTGCAAAGCAAAGGGGTATTGGAAATTGCTTCCGAACAAATTTAAAAGGAAACCCTTCATTTTCAGGTGGTGATATTCGTATTCTTGAAATAAACACATTCTTGGTTGCACAATGTCCGGTCATTATTACAGCATGTATGACGTTTGTTGTTAAATCCTTTACATATCATTCTTGTGCCATTACATAAGCCATTTGAGGCATCCAAATTCCTTAGTAACATGATTGGTGCATTCTCCTTCAAAACTAACCTGCCCAAAAAAATATTTATTTTTCAGATTTGAAGTAAACATATGCACGCCTAAGTTATTCATAGTGGATACTTAGGATTAATACCTGTGTGGTGGTAGACCATTTGGGATCAAAGTATTAAGATATTCCTCTTGGTAGTAGTTGTTAGTATCATCCTCTATAGAGTCAAAGCTAATGAATATCTTGCTTTCACCGAAAAACGTCGTTATTATTCTCTTATTCAGTTGATCAACGTACTCATTTCTACTCTCTAGGATAGCTCGTTCAGTTACATATTCTGCATTCCCATATTTTTGCTCGAGCGATGGATATATTTTTTTAATTAGGCAATTCTCAACATTCTCAACACTAGTGTATTTGACTATTAGTTGTTCTGGAAGGAGGATTAAATTATCTTTTATTACCGGTTCCTCTCTATTGCCAGCACGAAGTAAGAACGCACTGAATGTTGGATCCGTTCTTGCTCTCATATTTCTTGTAAAATGCATCTTTTCCATCAAAGGCCAAAGATATAATCTCACCAAGCTTGCGTTGACAGTTTCTACTCTTGTAGACTTTGGAACTACTAGTAATACTTGCCAAAAATCTCCTCCAAAAATCATGACTTTTCCACCAAAAGGTTTATCTACATCTATTATATCTCTAAAGCTCCTGTCAATCGTTTCAATGGTATGTCGCTTGGCCATGGGTGCTTCATCCCATATTACTAATTTTGCTTTTCTGATCAATTTGGCCGCACCACTTTGTTTTGACATGTTCATTATAGTTGTTTCATTTGTTTGAAGTGGAATGTCAAACCTGGAGTGAGCTGTACGACCTCCTGGCATAATTGAAGCTGGCGACACCACTGGTTGCTGTTACTAAGGCTATCATTCCCGTAGATTGAATATTTGCTAGCAACACTCGATATACGAATTTTTTTTCCAGTTCCTCCAGGCCCATCGACAAAGAATAAGGCAGCTCTTCCACAATCGACCCTCTCCAAAATGATTTTGAAAGCTTGCTCCTGTTCCGGATTGAGTTTTGATTCTGGATTGAGTTTTGACTGTGCGTCAAAATCTTCTACAGGTATTTGGACAGACATTTCTTTGAGTATTTCTCGACATTCCGGGGCAACAACTCCAATTGAGTGGGTGTTAATTATCGGGAGGTCATACTTATAGATACTTTTGCCCATATTTTCCAGATAATAATTAATACTCTTCAATGTGCATTGAAGCTGAGCAACAGGGGAACTATCATGGATTTTGCGGTAGTCTTCTGACATATCCTCATAGTAAGTGTCCCATAACTTTCTAACATCGGCGGGGTTATAGTGTACCGGGATTGTTGCGAACAAGCTTCTAAGAGCTGATGGCATTTTAAAAAGTACCACCTTTTGCATACTTCTGATATACTATTATTTGATTCTAATAACCCTCTTTCTTTGGCCACTTCTTTGAAGGTTTCATATTGTCTTCCACTGACTGTGAGAAAGTCTTCAAATGAACATGGTCCTCTCACACGGTTCAGCAATAGCTGCTCATAATATCTTTCTCCCTCTCTAGGATTAGCTGCGATTAATAGATATTGTGAAAAAGACATAAAAGTAAGATGTAGCATTTAAATATAATGTAGTCTTATATTTCTTACCAAATGCAAGTCTACCAATTACAGTTCTTGTTTTTTCTTTTTGTCCACATCTTTGATTGTGGATTCCAAACATAATGCTGAGGGAATTCCCTATACAAATATTTTCATGCTTCCTTGTCGATCGAGCATATTTTAAAATACCCTATAAGCATAGTCCTCTGTACGTTATTCTATACGATGACATATTGTATATTGCGCGTGTTTCAATAAAATACTATGGATTGATATGAAGTTAGTATTTTCATTTTAAAAATAATCATTCGAATATGTCGTAACTATAAGTGTGTATGTGTACCTGAATGTTTGCCAGGGAGATGCAATTGAAGGTTAATAACTAGATGTTGCATTTCACTTAGGTTGAATTCATAAATTCTCCATAGTGCTTCAGGCAGAGAAATCCATTGTGCATCTTGAAAATTCTTAATCTCATCAATTATTTTTTTCCCTTCATCCGACTCAATATAAACTGCACATCTATCATGGCCTTTATAAATGTATTTGTAAAGGTACTTTATTGCCCTCACTCCTGAGCAAGCCTCAACATTGATGTGGCAATTGTATCCCAATCGCAAATAAGGGTTATAAGGGACAACCCACTGATTATTCATCTTCATTCCACGAACGGTCTCCCACCTTCCATCATTCCTCCTTTTGTAAATAGGATATCCATCCTTTTCTTGCAATGAATTCGTGCGGGAGGGACGTGGATAATGGTACTTACATTTTCCATCTTGCATGCACAGGCTGGTTGGACGATGTTTTCCACATAGACCATGCATAATATGTTTCAGTACTAATCCATGCAAGACCAGATATAGAACTTTGTCTGGAATCTCTGCCAAAATAAACTTATCATACTGATCGATTGTTTTTATCTTGTGACCTTATTCCAGTATGAGTAATAAGTGTATGTGTGGTAGTCCTCTTTTTTGAAACTCTACCATAAATACATGAGCTGCAACTATCCCAAATATTTCTTTCTTGAATATTTGTTCTTTTAGATCTCGTAATTTTGCTGTAAAAACTCTAGTTATCAAGTCCAGCGTATCTTGAGGAGTCTGACCTATGCCCAAATCTTGTTGGATCTCAACCCAATCAGGATTACATGTCATTGTTATGAATAGATCAGGTCTTCCAAAATGCTGAACCAATGTCATTCCGTCCATATAGCGCCTCCGCATGTCTCATGGTCCTCCAAAAAAGATGTTGGAAGTAGTACTTTTTGACCAATTTTATCGCCTCTAGTTTCTCTGGACAAAACACTATCAACAATACCTTGATAAACCTCTCTTCTAAAATTTGACTGTTCCTTTCTGAAATACTCAAGCCTGGTTGTTTCCAGCTTGATGTACATGTCCACCACAAACTGCTGCAGTAATCTTCCACATAGTAATAATATGGACTTATCCATTTGGCGTATTTGCAATTTATAGCAGTAATATTCTCTACAAGAAACCGCTCCTTTGGTTTCTCTTGAAGCATCTACAAATTACTTTTAATAATCATGTTCCATTTAAATAAATGACGATCAAATGGAAAAATAATTAAAAGAAGTTACCGTGATTCTCGTTTGCAAATATCGTATCTGCTGACGTGAATGTGGGTAACTCATTACCAAGGACCGTGGTTGACCGTTGTTTGTTGATATGCATTTTTTTGTTTTCTTATTCCTTGGTGCCAACCTCCTTCGCCTCTTGGAAATAACAAAGGATATTGCAATGGGTTATAACAACCATAATAGTGTTTCAATCGATGCTTATTCCCCGAATGCTCATGAACAATAATCTCTCGCTCGAATGGGACATTTGCATTATTTTCATCTTTCCAAATTGCTGCAACTTGATCGACCGAGGGTGTATTGTAAACTCGTTGATCCAGAGTGGTATTGCTGCAATTCTAAGTTGCAAATTTTGAAATGTCGAATGGTCTTTCAACTGTCGAAAGAATTGTGCGTATGAATTTTCATCCATTGCATGCTTGATTTTTCTCACAAGTATGTTTGAAAGATTTGCTTGTTGGACTTTTGATATCCTATTATTCAATTCATTGTCAGTATCAAAAAAATATAGTTGAAAGTAACGGGGGATATCATTATACGGTATCAGTGATGGAATATCATGATATACTTGTACCTGGGCCCTAAAGGTGTACACTCCTTTTCTTGAAGAGGCTATTTCCTTATCAAATGTTACACCAAAAGATGTAAAAGCAAATATGTTGTTGTATGCTCGAACATTTTGGCAGCATTCTTTAGCTTCTTCTATATCAGTCACACACAATTCATACAATTCAGCAGGAGCATCTGTGCTATCCAACTTGATATATCCACTTACACAACAAAAAGTTGGTGGCTCGTATTGAAACCTTTTAGCATTACAGTAGATGCATCCTGGGACTAATGTCAATGTATGTAGATTTGATACTGGTAAGTTATAAGTTATTTCACCTGAGAAAAAATATATTTATATATGAAAAATATATGTATATACATAATTTTGAAGTTCTTTATTCCAATTACCTTCAAGTTCATACTATTCGGCCAAATCTCTAAATAGCCATTTACTCTTGGTTGCTTTTTTGGACATATGTGTTCAATCGATAAATTTGTTATTTGTTGGTTAGATGCTATATATTTTTCCACCGTCTTTAACATGTCATGCAATTGCCTTTTTTCTATAATGCAAATATTAATATAAAATATAGTAATCAATCGTAAGAATCTATATTGATTTTCATAGAGACAAGCATTATGTGGACCCTTATCAATAATATACATATCAACGGTAACTTATCCTTTAATATGTGAGATCTTACCTGTTATGCTTTCTTCGTATGTTGGGCGGTTAAAATGATGGTCATATTTACTGGCACTAACAACAAACTTTCCTTTGTCACCTACATAATTGTTTTGGAACATTGTAAGACAATAGTAGCAAATATGTTTGGATTCTGAAGGTCTTACATTTAACCTTTTTGTTTGTTGTAACGATCAATATTTTTTTTAGATTAAAAATTCTACATGATGCATAGTTGATGGAGATCACCGAATAAAGAAATGAGTTATTAACTTCGTAGTCCTATAGCAGTATACTTATCAACATTTGTCAACCTTAAATGAAAATGTTAATGAAATCATATGGGATCATACATGTATAGTTTTTTTCCATCGAATATACTAATACGATTTCCATGTTGATCAACATCAGATAGAGGAGAAACAAATTTTCCTTTCGCACTTGTCATTGTAGGTATGTACAGGTATAAATTATCTTCGTAATTAACCTGAGATAATCACATTTTTAGATGTAACTTGAAGTTGTTGTTCATCCCCTTCATCTTGATCAATCACTTGTAACGTAGTTGATGATACATATCTGCTCAGTTGTCGGGGAGCGCATGCAATTATCTCTTGATCTATGTACAGAATGTAAATAAATTAATCTTGAAAAATGTAATATTTTGAAAGATGATATAAATTATTAAGTGCTTTCTATGTACCTTTTTCTTCCATTTTTGTAACTTGAGTAAACTCTGCTTCAGATAATGTTTCTCTAAACAAAATAGTTAATATATAACGTGATTGAAAAATGTACTCTCTACACTATCATAACGTGTTATTTTATATATTTTAGGTTAATATTTTTTCATAAAATTTATAGATATATATCATGTTGATTGCACTGATACCTTTTTTGAGTGAGTACTGTGTTGATTTTTCACAAATTTGAGTGAGTATTGTGTTGATTTTCCCCAAATAAATATATGCAATCTGTAAGAAAGAACTACAATGAATATATTGTGTGATTACGAAATTTATAAATTTAATACATGTCACGCCCCACCTTGGGAGACATGCCAGACACCTAGTGCCACACTGGAATCTGACTGACCTGGCTAGGCCTATGCACATCTGGTGCAAGCCTGCAACTCGACTCAAGAAGACAACGGGCTATATCTCGGCTGTAAACATAGCCTCCGGCCGACAAGGTCTTATAGGCACCTGTAAAAGAAAATAGCTAACCAGCAAAGGACCATAACAGGAAATCTTATGTGGGCAGACAAGGCCGCCATGATATCTAGTTATAACTGAAATGAAAATCAGGCGCTATACTAGGCCTCACACGGCCAATACATAAAAAAAGACATATATAGGCCCCACACGGCCAACGACACTCAACTATCTAACAACTGTAGCCTGCAAGCCTCTAAGAATAAAAATAGTGATCGGGATAGGGCCCTAGCTTACCCAAATATTGTACAATAAAAGATGATAATCTTCTACAACTTGGCAACCCCGAATAAAAGGAGCTGGCCAATATACTAACTCTGAGTAACTGCTACTAAAGATCCTGAACTCGGTCCGTCTGAACCCGCAAGCAAGTAATGCAGCGCCCCATAGTTGGGTGTCAGTACAATATGCAACGAATATGTAAGGTAGTAAATAAGCTGAATGAAAGCTGTAAAAGACTGAAAGTAAGTAGAAGGAAGGGGCAGAAGGTAATCTGAAAACTTGCTTATTCATAACCTGCATCTAATGAAACACTACACGTATATAAACTAGTATTTGTACAATCATATATTCGTAATCTACAGCTAGCAGACAAATATGCAAACAAGAACCTAACCTAGCCCCCATAAGCCTGGAAGGTACAACCAACACAGAATAACCCACCCGGGGCCCCCATAAGTCCTGACGAGTACACTTCAATCTATATACCTCTAACCAGGTTTCTACAACTCTACTGGTGCTATAGCCAACCTACCAGTCCCCTGGGTCTACAACTAAGTTTACTCGGCCCCTGATCTATAGATGTGTCTGAGTCCCGTGGACTCTTGATAGCTACACTCCAGGCACCAGGCTCGACAGGGGGTGTGGTGCCGAACGACAATTAATAGTCCAGCCATGGAATGGACTGTATGAGGACTTGGGACCCCATCTTCGTCCCTCGCGGATGACATACCGCTCCTTGGAGCGACGTCATCTCGCCCCTGGCGGGCGTCGACATAGCTAATAACCCTGGGGTGGTCACGGAAGGCTCCTAAGTAAGGGAAACCCCAACCAAGGTGTTGTACTGAAACCTCAATCTAGTTACTCAGTAGGCGTAACTGGCCTTCTGGGCCTAACGCTACTGTTGTTCGCCCCCTAGGATAGTCTCTAAGGCTGCTAGTAGGTACACCGTGCACCTGTATTTGATTAGAGGATCCTGGTAGTGATCATGATCTCTAATGGTCTAGGCTGGATAGGGCGAGATTTGGAGTAGCCTAACAATACCCTGAATGTCCTACTCGGACAACTATAACTCATAAAGAACTGTGGGGTCGCCGATGACTAGTTACTTGGTCCCTCTGCTTGGAATTGTTGTAGGGTTGTTACTAACTGAACATGCTTTTGGGCAGTCGACCCCTAGTCCTCCACAGGCAGCTTACTGACATTCTTAGCCTGAGGGTAGTGTTATACTAACACGGTGCTGGTCCTTTAGACCCTATCTTGGTTTGGTCCAATCTTATATGACTTTTCTGGGTGATTACTAACTTTAAAGACAAGTCTACATAGACTTAGCCGCTCACGGCAATCTATACCTGAGTATCTTCTAAGAACAGGCTGGGGCGCTGGCCCTGTCTCTATCTGCTAATAAGGTCTCCTTCCGTAGGGTACCCATAGGTCTATTTGACCTGGACGACTGGATGGGTGATCTGTAGGATAAACGCTAAGTTAACTAGAACTGACAATTATTGGTAGTAGCTAGCTAGATGGCAAGCTGTCACTCAGTTCACTAGAAAACCCTAAGCTGCTGACTTTAAAGTATGGCCTTCCTATTTGAATTTCTGGCCCTGGGGCGTAAAGGTACGCCAATGGCCTCTAGGCATTCTTTTTTTGGCTACACAGGCGCCAAACTGGTAGTTATATTGCCTAGTTGCGCCTATACTGTTCAACTTACTAACTCAGGCCCGATAACTATTCACGAGCTTCTAAGGTTTGGGCCTGGCAATTAAACATACAGTTCCACCAATATAATGAACTGGAGGAGAGAAGAGTTTCTACGACGCTCTTGGCGCGTATCACACTTAACATATTCTTTCCTGACGAGGGATACTGCGGTATAATCTATGTACGTGTTCTAGCAGCTAACCACAACATACATACATTTATAGTCTACAGAAACAACTGACCACAACAATTCTATTCACAATCTACTGATATCAGCTAGCCGTAACACATATATGTATAGACTCGTTATCTACTGGCATCAACTAATTACTTTATACAGAATCATGGTCTTGCTTCAGAGGCATACATCGTATCACTGTACGACGAGCATAACTTGCCGAAGGGATAATCCTTACATATCTCGAATGTCGTTTTCCTGAATAACCGATGAGTTTCAACTTGAATTCGTCAGCTCTTTCCTGTTGTAACTGTTATACTGAAAGAAAGAGATGAATTTCAATACCAATTTCAGCTTGAAACGGTAACTATTAATACTAATAGAAATTATAATTCAACTACGTAAACTACGGCCAGAAACCTATAATTTCCCAAAGGTTCAGAAGGGAGAAATGCTTACTTGAAGCGTGTGATTGTATAGAAATCAGTTTGGAGCAATTCTGAAAACTTTTGCTTCGAGGGGTTACAATTTTTTGAGCGAATCTCGAGAAAATAACTCCGTAGTAATGCTCTCTGCGGACTTAGAACTCAATATTCAAAGTTAATTTGAATTTGGACAAAGTTTGGTAGAGTAATCGAACGAAAAATGATCGATTTTAGTTCTTCTTTCTCTCTGGCCGTGGTACATTTTTTGGAAATGATTAAATGAAAGAGGGGAACATATATATACACTTTAGGGCGGTGGTCGGGGTGTGTCTCACGCTGCTCAACGTGCCACAAGGGCCCCCGCGTCGCGCCTTCCATTGAGGCAGCAAACCTGGCGCGCCGCTCCTCCCATTGAGGCAGCAAGCCTGGCGCACTGCGCTGACCAGTGCACTGCTGGCTGGAGCATCGTGTTGGCCCTGTGCGCACTGATTCTGTCCGACTCTACTTTCGAGACTTTTCCCACACGCAGCAAGCTTTTCTTACTCACCAAAACACATACGTACTCCTACTAAACATCAACATTTAACGAGGTGTAACAATACAATTACTAATAAGAAAGAAAAATAAGCATTAAAAGTCATGCCAGCTGAAGTTGGTGGTAGAGAATAATACAATAGTTTCTTAATATTTTATAGCTAATATTAAATACTGGTAATGAACATAAATCATTTTTAAATTTATTTACGTAGGGATTAACTAACTAATTTTTCTCGACCTTAATTTTTTCATCAATCAATATATAAGGTTCTTCTTTAATATTGTCTTCATCTTTCTTGGTCCTCTTGGTTATTAGTTTTGTTGATGTGTCAGCCTCTTCTATCTCTATGGTTGCATCACATTCTATCTCTATGATTGCATCATCTTTTTCAACTTCATGCATCTCCACAACTATTAAATTTATGCTTCTCTCCTCTTTTATAGATTTCAGATCTTGAATCTTCATAAGGAAATTGAATTCTTTTTCCTTACTCAATATCAACTTGCGGTAATACTTAGAGTCCTCCTTCTGTTGCATAATATGAACAAATACATAAATAAATTAGTTATAACTTTAATGCATCATTTGATTTTATATTAAAATAAATTAGTTATAACATTAACTTATAGTAAAGCAAACCTTTTCATCCGTGGAGTGAATATACTCCTTCACATCGCAACCAAAGAAGTATTGAGCAACATCAAATAATATAATACTAATATGTTGTTGGTCAGCTGAGACATCCATCTTTAATCTATATCTGAAGCACAAATTGTAAATCAAATCATAAATTCATAAATTCATTGCTTTGAAAAATATTTTTAAAAATTTTTCTCCTTTTTACCTCTTGTCGTAGTCAATATCGTCTCTCAGACAAAAGGAACAACTCGCACTATTCTTTATAACAGTCACTTTCCTGTGGCACTTTTTGCAAGCATGATACCATGTCATTTTATTTTTAATGTCGACAATATGGGCACTGAACTTACAATAAACATCCTATATAAAAATTTAAGAGGTACATTTTTGGTTAAAACAGATGAAAATAAAATTAGCATATAGTGTGTGAAATTATTCGACGCAAATGTACCTTCTCATTGATGAGTGAACCGTCAATAATATCACCAAGTTAACCTTTTTAACTTTTTACATTAGCTTACTTGGAATTAAACTTATGTCTATGTCACTTACCTTCATGTTGTCATGCCTGTATATTTTTAACATTAATGATTTATTTCGTACACCTAAATTAGAGGGAAAACATTGATAAGTGCATAGCAAGAAGATATTATACTATTTTTGTATATCTTCCGCCTTCTGGAATTTTGGTTCGAAGAGCACACTACTAACAGGGGTAGTTGCAAGGAAAAAATCACCTATTCCAAATCAACAACAATGATAGTGGTTAATTTCAAATGAATAATATATGATACAATAATTATTTTGTGACGTATTATACCTTGGTAGGTAGACCATTTAACATTGAAAAAGGCTACCACTGGTTTAGCACTTTCAAGGCTCTTTAGCGTTTCCCCTTCAATTACAGCTAAGTCCCCCCACAAAGTTAAAGTTTTACGATCAAACCTGTATATTTAAAAATTAGAATCACAGTAGTTAAATTCTCTTTCTATTGAAGGTTAAAAAATTTCACGAGTATGATATAATTTAACTAACTTTTCGTTGGTAACAATTATCTCCCTCCTTATGGTTCACCCTTCTCCCAATACTGATTTAACTTTTATTAAGATGCATGCCACATCTAAAAAAAATATAAATAAAATAAATAAAAAATATAAATTTATTATACATGTAAAATCTTAATAAATAAATATATGCATTTACCAAAAAGATTCCCGTTAGTGATTTTTCAGACTCATCCAAAAGAAATAAAATCATTTGAGAAATGCCGAGACATAAAATCGCCGCTGCAAGGTATGACCTTTGTATTGTTAGTGAACGCTATTTCAAACTCTTTGTTCACTGATAAGAAGTTATGTTTCACTGGACATATCTTGACATTTATAATGTAATAATTCTGATTTGATCGAAAAATATCCTTCCAAGTTTCAACATCAGTGTTAAAAAGAGTTGATTGTATTCTTATTCCCCGTGTCAAGATGGACAACTAATAAAGTCAATGAAGGAGAAAGTTTAACATATTTTGAATATAATATAAAATTAAGATAGTATTACCTTTTCGTCAACGGATATTAATTGCTAACGAACATCCTCGCCATTAGCATTTTTGTATGGCTTTATTAAGCTTCTTCCAATGAGTAAAACTTTAATAACCCACTCGGTTGCGTTTTTCTTTAATTGGCTAATTGGTATACATTATTTTTCCAACTCTTCTTTACTTGCCATTATGATTTATATTGTAGCAGTTCCATAGAGCCAATAATAATATATAGTTGAAATGTAGAGAGAAATATACACACTATATATTAATAATTCTGATTTGAAATTATTGAGGAAGAGACCAACTTCAGCTGGTAATATGTATATTTATTTAAAAGTTTAAAATAAATTACAATGTAAAAATATAAAATTATTACCAATTTGATGATGAGCTTGATCCAATAACCTGTAAAAAAACCTTTAAATATTTCTAAGGATATAATTACCAAAAAGAAAAGAAGTTAGTCTCATCATTATGAGTAAAGGTTTCTATTGTATTTAAAAGGACTAAGAGTGCCAATCAATTTTTCTGGAAAAAACAAAATAGAGTAGCAAGTGTACCGGGCTCGAGACCCATTTAAGAAATATGAGTAACTGAAAGAGCTTCTTTTGTAATTAAATTTAGCTGTAGAAAAGAATGAAGAAAAGCCATAAACCAACAATATGTTGAAAGTTTTACTTTAATGATCGTTTACTAATGGGTTCAATTTCATGTATGATTTACTACAAGGCAGAGAAAATTAAGTGACACTTTTGAAATGGAGAGTGATGCTCACTTATAAGATAACAACAAAAATAAATAAATAAGTCATTGTTCTCATATTTTTCATCATAAATACTTAAAAGAGTATCTTTCTCTGTCTATTACTTTAAATATTCTATATCTCTTTTAAATGTTCATGCACTAATTGAAATGGAGGAAGATGCAAACAAGGTGGGGAAAAAAAGTTTGAAATTAAAAATAATATTGGCAGCACTTTTCTCTAGTATCAATAAGAGTTATAATAAAATAACAAATACTTCTTTATTTTTAATTAAATATCTCAAATTTTAAACCTGAATAAATAGATATTATGACAAAATTGCATGCTCAGAAAGTAAAACTGGAAAATTCACTCTTAGTTTCTACTAATTAACAAACAAACTAAGAGTGTTCTTTACTACTATAAGTTTTTTTTTTTAAAAAGTTAGTTCCAATTTCTGCTAAAGACAAATGTGTATTACCTTATTCTTCCTTTATATTTTTCTTTTTTTTTTCTACTTCAATTGTCTAATACTAACCCATTTTATGCTTAGTTTTTATTAGTTTTGAATGTTATTTTAAACCTTTTTTATATTTTGACTCCTATTTGATGTATATACAAAATCTTTTAATGCAAATCAAGAATCTGAATCAAAATAAGTGTTAAAGAATAAAGGTGCTAAGAAAATCAAAAATAAAATATGCATGCAAGAAAAAAAATTAAATTAGTCAAAAAATAAAAATAACAACAATGACATACATACCTGAAAGATAAAGAGTATTTGAGACAGAAAAAATTTGACTGCAAATGAATTCAGCAATGATATGTGAAATTGCAAATACGATCAAACATATAAATATAAAAGAGATAAAGACAAATAAAATATGCTCAAACTGTTGGAATTTGAACGAGAAAACATTTCAAAAGTTGTGATAGAAGATGAAGGGGAATGTTGAGTAACTAAGAAGTCCAGCAAGCTAAAAAGATGCCATTGAAAGAGTAGAGAGACTTCTGAGTCTTTCATTTTTGTGGTTTATTTTATAAACTTTAATTGTGTTTTATTAAAATTAATTAGATTATATAGATAGTCTAAAGAAAAAGGGGAAAATGTAGATAGTGTTACAAAATAATAAAGAAAGAATAAGAATGTTGTAGAGAAAGAGAGAAGGAGAGAAGTTCTTATTTATCTTAATGTGGCTCTCTTGAGGGATTAAAGAGATGATTTACAATGAATGGAAAACCCCTTTATTTATAAAACTAGCTTGGTCCCAAAATTACAAATCCTAACTTTACTTCTAAGAAATAGACATTCAACATAAATAGAAAATATATATATATAACACTCCCCCTTGGATGTCTATTTGATAGATAATGTGTCTCGTTAAAACCTTACTAGAAAAAACACAGTGGGAAAAAATCTAGTGAAGGAAAAAGAGTACAGGTATCTAATAATACGCATTTTGGTTGCCTCATTAAAAATCTTACAAGAAAAATCTAGTGGGACAAAACCTCGTAAAGAAAAAAGAGTACAGCGCGTATTAACTTCCCCTAATTAGAACATCCTTGAATCTTTGCATCCCGATCTTGTGCACCATCTTCTTGAAAATTGCAGTTGGTAGAGACTTGGTGAATAAATCAGCCACATTGTCACTTAAACGAATCTGTTGCATGTTGATATCACCATTCTTCTGGAGCTCATGTGTGTAGAAAAGCTTTGGCGATATGTGCTTCGTTCTATCTCCTTTTATGAATCCTCCCTTTATTTTTGTTATGCATGCTGCATTATATTCATATAAAATTGTGAGTACTTTGTCACATTTCAAACCACATTTTTCTCTAATGAGATGTATCATGGACCTCACCACACACATTCTCGACTTGTTTCATGAATAACTATTATCTTAGCATGATTTGATGAAGTAGCTATGAGAAACTGCTTTGTAGATCTCCAAGATATGACAATATGAACACGTAGCCAGTTTGAGATCGATCTTTGTGTGGGTCAGATAAATACCCTGCATCAGCATAACCAACAAGATCGGGCCTGCAATTTTTAGCATAAAATAAGCCCATATCGATAATTCCTTTTAGATACCGCATTATGTGTTTGATCCCATTACAATGCCTCCTAGTAGGAGCAGAACTATATCTTGCTAACAGATTAACCGAAAAGGAGATCTTGTAGTGTTAGCAAGATACATTAGTGCACCAATTACACTAACATATGGTACTTCAGGACTAAGAATTTCCTCATTCTTTTCTTGAGGTCGAAATGAATCCTTATTCACATCAAGTTATCGAACAACCATCGGAGTACTTAATGGATGTGTTTCATCCATATAAAATCTTTTCAAAACCTTCTCAGTATATGCAGATTGATGTATAAAGATATCATCTGCTAAATATTCAATTTGCAGACTAAGACAAAATTTTCTTTCCAATATCTTTCATCTCAAATTCTTTTTTTAGATAATCAATTGCCTTTTGAAGCTCTGCTTGAGTTGCAATGAGGTTTATGTCATTAGCATAAATAGCAAGTACAACAAACTCCGATGTTGTTTTCTTATTTGATTTTTCTCATATAAGGATTATGAACAAGTTTATAGAAACTTGTAAATGCTTCAGAAATTTTGAATCCTTCGTGATTTTCATATAAAATTTATTAAGTGATAACATTCATTAGTATTTAAATGTGTGACATCTTGTGGTGTTTGGACTACAGGTCCAATAAGCTTTACGCTTATCAATACGCATCATTTCACTTGATAATTATTTCTACATCAGCATGCTTTAATAGACATAGAATTCAGATCCTCACAATTTTTTACAATATTGCGCATTGTATCGTATCAAAGATATCGTCGACAGTATATCATTTATATCGGTTTGCAATTAGACATAACTCATTGAGATCTCATCATTTTTCATTATTTTTAGGTACCTGAACCTTTGCCAAGGTTTTATGAAGTGTTATGTCGTGGTGCTTTCTTAAAGCACTTGCCTCGTCATTATGACCATCTTAATCATTTGCTCCTCTCCTTCTTCAAGGAGCTCTATATTTGGAACCGTTTGGTCTATCACGCTTCAGGTGTCTCACAGACCCTGTCTTTCAAGGACCTTTCATTTGAGCTTTTGCAACTGAATTATAAAAACAGGGTCAGCTAATACATCTGACAATTGATTTGCAATATTTTGCAAGTGAATTATCTCTTGAAGTTTAAGTCCACATTTTTTTCCTAAGGATCTAGCTAGTTCATCCCATACTCAATTTTCAGTTGCTAATCACTTCTCCCCCTAATGTTAGGAAAACTAACATTTACCCCTCAAGCTCATTTGGGGACCCATCTTTGTGCGTTGTGGTGGAGCAATTGAATAATATAGCGCACATTCAAATTTTTAGATGGAATTATTTGGTTCCTGACCCTGAACCAATTGTGATAGGGGAACCTTGTTGGCTTAATGCATTCAAGTGTTGCTATATGTTAAATAAACATATCTCATACCAAATTTTATTTGTGATTTTTGTTCTCATAACCAATGGTTTAGCTATAATTGGAGACATACAATTTTTGCTAAACAACTTAGCTATGGATCAGCATTATCAACATGATTTTATACTTTGAAACTGTACTCTTAATTTAACAATTCGAGCAAACAACCTTGCAAAAATCAATTGCAAGTTGATATCAAAGTACATGTGACCATACCATAGATGCATCTATTAAAATTATATAATAGCAAACGGTTCACATGGCAGGTGAACGGGTCCATATTCACCTTTTTTATAAGTTTCAAAATTTCAGAGAATATAATCCCAATTTTAGCTGATATAATGAGCATTCTATCATGAGAACAAGTAACACAAGAGAATTCTTGAAGAATCTTTTATTTCTTCAACATATAGCCACGTAAATTCTCAATTATTTTTGCATCACATTTGAAGCGGGATGGCCAACCGGTTATGCCAACTTATCTTTATGTTAGTAAACTTCTAGTTTACTTTCGTATGTGATTTCCTCATCATACCCATATTTATGTACTACAAATAAAAATAAATGACTGATAATCTTTTACATAAATATTTATAACCCGCTTCAATTGTAGTAATATGAAGATATTAGAGCTTCCCATAATTTATAGTCTCAATTTTTTTCAATGTCTTTTGAGACTTACTACAATAATTTCATTCCTTTGGGTAGTAACACATTAGTTCTTCCGCAGCTCTCAATTAATTCTATCTACTACCACATATTCAATCATATCAACATCATTAATTATCTCTCCGCATAGTTTCAACTGAGAAACAATTCTAAATATTGCATAGTTGTACTCATGAACAGACTTATAGTCTTGATTGATTCAATCATATCGTGTCTTTGGGTGGATGACCATCTTCAAGCGGTCATACCTTTCTTTTAGGCTATTCCACAAAAAAAGTGGATTCTTAATCGTGAGATATTCAATTTTCAAAATTTCGTCAATATGATGACGCAAGAATATCATAGCCTTAGAACGATTTTGGTTTGATGATTTCTTTTCACTTTTAATGGTGCTTTCAAGACCTATTGCATCCAAATGGATTTCAGCATCCAACACCCATGAAAGGTAGTTCTTGCCCATACTTTGAAGGGCAACGAATCAAGTTTCGTAAGGTTAGCCATATTAAAATAAAGAGAAAACTAATACATTGACCTTCAAATTTTGAGATGGTAGAGTCGTAGAGCAACAATATCACCAAAGAAATATCATTCATGTGGTTAAGTAATACATCTTTCGAAAAAGAAATTTTAATTTTTCTTACCTCAGATCTTTCAAAGTGAGTGCTCAAGGTAGAAACTCGTGCTGATAACGTGTTATAAAATAATAAAGAAAGAACAAGAATATTATAGAGAAAGAGAGGAGAGAAGTAGTTATTTCTCTTGATGGATTCTCTTGAGGGATTAAAGAGATGATTTACAATGAATAGAAAACCCCTTTATTTATAGAGGAAAATTAACTTGGTCTCAAAATTACAAACTCTAACTTTCCTTTTAAGAAATAGATATTCATCATAAATAGAATATATATTTATAACAAATAGATAGAATTAAATATAGAACTATCAGATTTTAATAAAGCAAATTTTTAAAATTTTTTTTAATAACTAAACACATTTTAATATAAAAATGTGTGATTTAATTATGTTAAAGGCTGAAATTCAGAATTTAATAAGGCAGTGTTTTGGTTTATATGGTAACGGTGGACTGCTAATTCTGACATTCTTATATTAAAGGTAATAACATCACTATTAATATGGAAATGATATATATTTTATTTTTTATTTTTTTTTAAAAAAGATTTAATAAGAATTCAGCTTTTAACAAGGCAATGATGATTTATTTAGTAAACGGTTGATTTTATGGGTTTAAAGGCTAGAATTCAGCTTTTAATAAAGCAATAATTTTTATTTTTCTTGGAAACGATTTAATTGTAAGAACTTTTGGCTTTCTTGTATTAAAGACAATACTACCACCTTCTAATAAGGGAATTTATTATATTTTTTATTTGATATATTTATAAATGGTAAAAAGTTTTAATTAATTTTTTAATTTAAATGATATATTAGTCTTTTACTATTATTTGAGGGTACTTCAGTAATTTAATGATGTCGTCGTCATTGTCTCGTTGTTGATATGATTATTTAGTTAATTTAAAAATCTTTTTTGTTTGGTGGGAGGGCATTTAAGTAATTCAATTTTTGAGTTGATTATTTTAAAAAAATCTTATCTTTTTGGTTGAAGGGCATTTAAGTAATTTTACTTTTAATTGATTATTTCAAAAAATCTTATTTTTTTAGTGGAAGGGCATTTAAGTAATTCAACTTTTGAGTTGGGGTCTTTCCACTTATAAAATAGTATGATATATGATATTATGAATATGCTTTAATTTCACCATTACCTATTTTAATTCTAAAACTGCTAACCGAATAATTTATGAATCATTAATTAATTGATAAAGAATTCTTTCATTTTCTTAGATGAATTAGGTATATTAAACAAATTATTGTAATTTCTCAAATTTTATATTTTTTAAAATTAATGAAGAGAAACTTAATTAAAAGTATAAGTATTATTATATTCTTTGATGAAGATTAAAATGGTCAATCAACTTTTGATAGGCATAATATAATATTTTAACTTTTGACTTAAGAGTTTTTTCACTTTTAAAATAATATAAATATAAATTAAAACTTCATGATGTATTTCTTGAATCGCGTTCACCATAATAGTGGACTTAAGTGTAGTTCACTAGATGAATGTTTTTTTTTATTGTGGCATAGACGTTTGGGTCATATATCCATTGAAAGATTAAAAAGATTAATAAATAATGAGATTCTCCCTAATATGAATTTGACTGATTTTAATATATGTTTAGATTGCATTAAGTGAAAGCAAACCAAGCATAACAAGAAAGGGGTAACAAGAAGCACCCAACTTCTTGAAATTATACACACTGATATTTATGAACCTTTTGATATTTCATTTTTTGGTGGAGAAAAATATTTTATCACTTTTATCGATGATATTTTACGTTATGGTTATATCTATTTGTTGAAAGAAAAATCTCAAGCAATAGACGGTTTCAAAGTGTACGTCAATGAAGTTGAAAGATAATTACATAGAAAAGTGAAAATTATTAGATCAGATAGAAGTGTTGAATATTATGAAAATTACAACCAATCAGGATAATGTTCAGGTCCATTTGCAAAGTTCCGAGAGAAACATGATATATATGCACAATATACTATACCAGGATCACCTTAATAAAATGGTCTTGCAAAAAAGCGTAATCAGGCACTACTGGATATAGTCATGAGTATGATAAGTAATTCCTCATTATCCAAATCTTTATGGATGTATGCTCTTCAAATTACTGTATATTTATTAAACAAGATTCCTAATAAGGCAGTTTCAAAGACCCCTTTGTACCGTTGGACTTGAAAAAAACCTAGTTTAAGGCACTTGCATGTTTGGGGTTGCCAGCGAAAGCTATAATTTATAATCCATATAAAAAAAATTTAGAGTCTCATAAGTTATTACCTTATTGGTTACCCAGAGAAATCTAAAGGGAATAGGTTTTACTGTCCAAACCATAGTTCGAGAACTGTTGAAACTGGTAATACAAGATTCATCGAGAATGGTGATTTACTGGGAGTGTTGAACAACAAAATGTGAAAATAAATGAGGTGACTATAAATATTTCAGTACCCATGAATGCACCTACTTCCATACCAATAATAAATATTATTTCTATTGTCAAAGAACTCTTTGATAATACAGAAAAGCATTTGGAGAAAATACTTCCGGAAGAAATTAACTTATAAATATCTGAAACAAATGAACTACAAAGAGTGTCATTAATTAAGGAAATCTCAAAGAGAAAGAAAATCAGCTATTTCAGATGATAATGTGGTTTATTTGCGAGAATCAGATTTTGACATTGGGCTTAAAAAAGATCTGATTTTATTTTCACAGGTATAGAAAACACTGAGTCTGATAAGTGGATAGATGCCATGAAAGAAGAGTTAAAATCCATGGAATACAACAAAGTCTGAGACTCGTTGAATTGCTAGAAAATTCTAAAAGAATGGGGCGTAGATGGATCTTTAAAACCAAACATGATTCAAATGACAATATTAAATGATATAAAAATAGACTAGTTGCTAAGAGTTATACCCAAAAAGAAGGCATTGATTATAATCAAAGAAAGACTCGTTAAGAATTATGACTTTGGTGTTTCATCATGATTTAGAGTAGACCAAATGGGTGTGAAAAACTTTCTCCATTGATTTCTCGAGGAGAAAGTTTATATTGACCAGCTAGAGGGCTTCGAAATTAAAGAAATACATTAAATGGTATGTTAACTAAGAAAGTTAGTATATGTGCTTAAATAAACCTCATTACTATGGTAAATTAAGGATCAACGAGAGTAAATTTATATTTTATTCTCATATAGTGATTATATATTACTGGTTGCTAATGATTTTGAATTTTGCATGAAAGTTTTCTCTCAATAAATTTTAGAATAAAAGATACAAATAAGATATCTTTTTGACATGAATAAAATATATCATAATAAGTCATATTAATTGATGGATTATCTCAGAAATTATATCTCTAAAAATTATAGAAAAGTTGATAAGTATTCACCTCTAATTTATTAGTGCAAAGATGCAGAAATCATTATGGTACCTAAAAGGAACAAGTGATAAATATTTATGCGTATGATATATGATATAATAAAAGTTGATCGGATACTCGAATTCATATTTTACCAAATAATTTTGACAGTTAAAGTCCACAATAAATTTTTTTGTTCCTATTATGTGAAGGAACATTAATGTTAAGTAAACTGTCATCTTATCAATTATGAAAGCAAAAGTTTGTGACATTGTGTTTGTAATCACTATTCACACATTATGACTGCAAAATTTTATCTCAGGACTTGAGATTGTTGACATTATTACCAAGCTGCTAAAACTTATGATGGTTATTATGTACTTCATCCGTTTCAAAATAAGTAGTGCTTTTAGCTTATGCACACTCCTTAAGAAACTATTTATTACTAGAAAGAAAAATATATTTTTACTCACTTACCCCTTATAAATATTTTGAAAAAGATATAAATCTTTAATATTTTCTTGATTATGTAAAAACTCTCTCCATTTAAATAAAGGTAAAATTGAAAGAACGTTATTAATGTCTTCTTTATTATGTAAAATACTATTTTTTTAAAAACAAAATCAAAAGACTAAAATATCACTTATTTTGAAACGAAGGGGAACAGTAGTATTCTTTTCTAGGAATGACAAATACTTTAAATGTATCAAACTTACAAAATAGAAGTACTTTATCATCAAAGAGAAGATTCAAAAATGAAGGTGCCAACTAAAATGATCTCATGATTGGAGATCTATTGATGAATGTTTGTAACCATTTAAAGCATATGTACATATAATGAGTCTTGGTTATACTTATGATTGATGAATTTATGATATTTTGACATTTGAGCTCAATTATGTGTTTTTGATATACATCCTTTTAAATTTTATTTATCGTAATGACACACACATTATTGTTTTGAGATATTATAAGATAAATCTCAATGATACATTATTGTGGATCATAATATTAAATATTAAGGGAAGGGTAAAAAGCACACCTAAAGTATCACGATTTTTTGAGTTTTATATCCGAACTATTATGTTTATGAGTTTTCTGCCTGAACCATAATTAAATATTTATCGAAACACACCTAAACTATCAGTGGCTCACTTTTCCTACCTGATATTTCAAGTGAGAAAAGTGAGCAACTGATAGTTGAGGTGTGTTTTGATAAACATTTGGTGATAGTTCAGGTAGAAAAAGTAAACACCTGATAGTTCGGGTAGAAAAATCAAAAAATCTAGATACGTTAATTATATTTTTGACCATTTACTCTTAAATATTTTATAATTTTTGAACCTGGTATCATAAGTTACTAATGTTGTAGTATATGAAAAGGAGTATGTAGAAAAAATGTGTATAACTGCCATAATTTGCATAAGTGATTTGTCATATTATGATACTAGAGAACGTCGACGCACTTCGCACAAGCGTTTAAGTATATATATTTTAGTTTAAAAATAATGTATGATTAAACTTTTAGGGGAAGAAGGGATTGGTAGGTTCCTCAATTCTGGTTTGGGACTCAGCATGTTACTGCACTTTAGGAGAAGATGCAACAAGTTCTTGCCCATTAAATATAATTTATTCATACACAATTGCTCACAAAAAAAGAAGAAGCAGAAGTACGCATCTTTTCTTTCTATTCTCTTTTTAATCTTTCTATTCTCTTTTCAATTACCTTGTTCTCTTTTCAATTAATATAATATATGGGGAAAAGACATTCTCATAGAAATTATGGGGATGATAGTGAAAAAAAATAAGCATTGGTAACAATGCCCGCATGACTGCAGTTTGCAGTCATGGAGATTGATGCTTATTGTTCATCATCATAATAATCATCTCGAAACCCCTTAACTTGTGCAGCTCAAAGATTGTGTCTATAACGACCATATAAGATTTAATTTCTATAGTTTGTCTGATAGTCGGTTTTATTCGTTAAAACTCACTCCCTGCCTTCACTGTGATGTATTTATTTATTATTTTACAACCATTTCATTATGCAAAATATTTGTTACACTTCCATGGGAAAAAGTATACCAGAATATATGTTGTAGTTTAAAGGTACAACCTTCATTTGTATTTCAATAAAAACATACATGCTTATCAAATTATATTATCAAATACCTGTTTAGTATAATAAAAATGAAGTAAATTTGTTATTAAAGAATATTTTTCAACTTATTTATTCGGAATATACTATCCATTAATTAATAGATGCTAAACTTGATAACCTTCTTTATTTTTCATCATTAAAATCTTCTTAATACAATAAAAATAAGATATAATGATATGATAGGACAACATAACAAATGCATAATTAATCAAAAAGAAAATTGATTCAAACACATATACTTAAAGGCTCATGTGAAGCACAATCACATTCCCTAGTCTGATGATATAAGTAACATAAATCATAAAGAGTTTGCACGTAAAAAAAACTCAGATAAATACAAACACATATTGATAATAAATTTTCAACCTATCATTTTGAGGTATCAATCTTTTATTTTCACTATTTGATGACAACTATGTACTTAATCCTTCAATTTTGTGATTGTGGATTCAAACTTTTAATTGTCGGGTGGTGTAAAGCTTTAGTTTGTGCTATATAATATCCTCCTCAATAACTAATGAGGTGATAATATTATGGACTTGACAAGATCGATACGAAATTTTGTTATTCACACTCTATAGTGATCCTCAAAATAATTTTTTGCATTAGTAAGAAATATAAATGGTTGAAGTGTAATAATCAAAACTTTTAGCTGAGCCATGAACACACCCATATGCTCTATTAAATCATAAACTAAAGTTAATTGACAAAATCAAACTTGAGTCTATAAAAAAAATATCCAGCAATCTTAAAACACATGTGCAAAGAGGAAAAGGAACCTAAGTGCAAATGAAAAAGAAACTGAGAAAATACATTCATTTAAATATTTTGCTTGCTCACTCACAGTGAAATCTCAAAGTTATAAGAATCTCTTGTCATTTCATATGTTTTGGACAAATTTTGGATAATGTTATCACAAATTTTGAATAATCTATATATATATATATTAAAACAGAGTAATAGAAAAGTGAGGTGACACCTCTGATAGGCTAGAATTTATATTTATCCTTTTCTCAATTTTTTTAACTTTTTTCTCTTATATTTATCTTAAAATATTTTCTGAAAATTTCATTTCATAACTCACACCTCTTCATTTTCATAACCTATATCTTTAATAATCTCAATAACTCACAAACTTTTCATTTCATAACCTTCCAAATATTTAATTTATAAATTTTATGAATCTCTATATATATTTACCTAATTCTTATGGTTTAAATAATCTAACAATCATCTATGGAGATGTTCCATGTTCATTTTCATTTTCTCCTTCTTTTTTATTAGTATATATATTTTAATCTTTTTTGATTTTTTTCTTTATTTTTTTAATTTTTGTGTCATATATAGACAAACACAAGTTCATCAAAATGAAGAAGAAAGTTTGATAGCGGTGAATATTCATCAAAGAGAGATGACCAAATTAGTTTGGTACAATTTCATCAAGATAAAGAAGAAAGCTTAATAATGGTGCAAGATTCATCAAGAGGGATGGTTAGATTAGTTTGAAAAAATAAAAATTTGAGTGATTTATATATATATGGTGCAAGATTCATCAAGAGGGATGGTTAAATTAGTTTAGAAAATTAAAAGTTTGCGTCATTTTTATATGTGTGTGTATATATCACACGCCTATTGTTGCTTATTTTAGTATTTTTAATTAATTATTTCTTCAAATACAAAATATGTGCCCTGCAACAACAAGACTCTAGTATTACATTTTGTGTATCAATGACAAAAATGATCTTCAACTAATTATTTTACAGCTAACATATTGGTACTTCATCATTAAATAATCTTTCACCTTTTAAATAAATAAAATCAATATGTTATATAATTGTAGTCCATAGTCTGTTGATGTGACATAGTTCTATGGACAATAATACACCATTTTAAACTTATTTCTCTTCTTTTGTTCTTCTCATTCAATTCAGTCCAATTTTTTCTTCTTCCCTTTGTATGTATATATATATATATATATATATATATATACATACATACATTTTAAGATGTCAATAAATATTTAAATAAGTTAACCTTAATACATTTAAGAAAATAAAAGATGAAACAACTTCGGTTTCTAAGACTTTCATTTTCTAGAACTCTTACATATTTTATATTTATTCGTAATCTTTATATTTTCTATTTTTTATGATTCAATCCATATGTATTAAGTTAAATTAATTGGACTTTATTTAACTTGAAATGTTTCTCACAAATTCTTTATCAAAGAATTTTATATGTAAGATACTAAAAGAATCATAATCAAAAAATGATAGAATCAAAAATAAATATTTGATTAATAGAAAATAATTTTCTTCACTTAAAATTATAAAATCAATAATCGATCGATCATATATTAATTTTATTTTAATAACTGCGTGAAGCGCGGTCAAGTAGCACTAGTTTTATTATAAATGAAAATTTAAAGACCACCTTAAACTTGATGTGATTTCTTCAAATCCCCCTATAATTTCATTACTTTTAGAAAATTTATTATTTATTTTTTCCTAAAAATTAGAGTTCTAGCAAATTACGTCCAACTTTTAAAAGGTATTTTCGTGATTTAATTTTAAATTTTGGAGCTTTCCACTTCTAGTATAACAACGAAAATAAAATAATAAAAAAGAACCGGTAATTCTAAAATATCAAAGATATGCGAAAAAGAGAAAAACTTACTGATCTTCGAAAATCCAATGACGTCACTGTGAAGGTGTAATATTTTGCCTATATATAATTTGTAGGTAAAATTTCATCCTACATCTTAACTTTATATTATATATAAGCAAAAATAACATTATTTAATCTAAATAATTGAAAAAGTAAATAACATAATAAAGTTATTCATAATACTTTGAAACTCAATTGAAAGAAAATATGAGAAATATAATATTTTTCTCAAATAAAATTTATTTTTCTCAATAATAAAGAATGACTAACAAAAATATTCATATATACATTAAAAATGTAACCATTGAGTTCTCTTTAGCAAGAAATATTAGCTAATTTAATACTAATAACAATTATGGCCATTGAATTCTTTTGGGCAAAAACGATAGTGTTAATTTAAAAGTAATAACTCTTAAACTTTTTTTTTTGGTGTGATATGACTTTTGCATTTTTAACGGAAAATGAAAGAAAGTTTTTAAAAAATAAATAAATCTGTTAATTATTTAAAATGAAGAACAAAGATAAATGAGAATGGTGACTTTAGAAACATGCCGCATCATCACACCCAAAACCTTCCTTTATATATATATATATATATTTTAAAAAATATAACAATCTGGGATTCATATAAATATGAATCTCATAAATAATAAAATGTTAAAAGCTTCAATCTCAAAGACCCAACTCACCTACAAGTGTAATAGATCAAAATATCAAATTAAACTTTCATCACAACAAATATTTTCAGAAATCAATCATGCAGTAGATTTTAAGTAAATATTTCAGTAAAATTATTTTTTTATTACTACTTGATGTTATAATAAATTAAATTATGCATCATATATTGCTCTAAAATAAAATTTGTGTTTTCTATTTAAAAATTAATAATTTAATTACCATCTTCAATAAAATAATCTTCCGTATTTTAAATGATTAATCTATAACTTTTTCCTATATCAGTTTCAATAATCCATAACTTAACATTAGATTAATAAAACAATGTCAATATTCGTAACATATTTCAATTTCAAATTACATGTGGTTAACTTTTGAATATATTTTTTTCTAAAATATATTTTGGACATCGAGTTATTTTTTATTTGAATTAGTTAAAAACTCTTAATATTTAATAATTTACAACTTTAATAAAATTTTATTCATATCAATCACTTGCCTAATATTCAAAACATTGAAATTAACTAAAATTTAATTTAAAAAATCGTGCTAGAAAAAGAACCTCTTTGAAAATAAGTTTCAATTTGAATAGAAATAGACTGCATGTTGTATATAAACATACTTCATATAAATTGTGGCTTGGGATATTTTTTTTTATTTTTGTTTTTGTGAGGCGACAAAGATAGACAATAGTAGCAGTATCATAGTTAACGCAATTCATACGAAAATAATTCATAGTTACAGCAAATATTATGATTTTGAGAATAATTGAGATTAAATATCATGAAGATTAATTTCAATTGGTATAAGATAAGTGTTGTATCTTTCACATTGTGTCTTTTAATATTTTATTATTTTATTATAAGTTGAGTGACTTTCTTGATATAAAACTAAGTTTAGTAACTTTACCAAATAATTTCATATACCTGAGTGGCATTTTGAGATATTTACTTGTGAATTTTCTATATATTCTTTTTATGAGTACCAAAAAATAAATAATAGCGGTGAAGTAAATTATTTATCAAGTGGTATTTTTGAGAACAAAGAAAATAAATTGTTATGGTTATGATCAACATAGAGCTCAGAGGGACAAGGAATGGTGGCTAAGAGAATTTATGGCCAAATTTGTATTATTTCGTAAAGTTAAAAGAGGTAAAATTACACTATTTACATAATTCAAGAATAAATTAAATTTTTTTTTTACTTATAAGAAACGCTCACATGTTGAAAATCTTATATTGTTAATGAATAAAAGTGCAAATCTAATTCATATATTATTTCGTTAAGGGTAAAGCTAATGCAACTATTATCAAAAGAAATTTTTGGACCATTTCACAAAGTAAACATAATTTTGAACCTTTTCTCAAATTAAATATCAACAATTAAAATTCAGAAACAAATATGAACCTTTTCATTCTACAGTGGACATCTTCTTTAAAACAATGAGTTGCTTTATCTACAGTAAGGGGTGGTTTGGTATGATGGATAAAGGGAGATAATTTTGGGATAAATATTCAGTATCGTTTAATTATTTGTTTGGTTATAAATTTTGGAATAACTTATCCCATGATTAATAATTAGTGTTTTGATAAGTTATTCCTACCTCTGGGTGGAATAATAGTACTGGGATGACTTATCCCAAGATAAGCTAATGCAAATGACAAAAATACCCCATCAAACCCTTTTTTCACATCATTTTTCACATTCTTTACATAATATTGATAAAACAATGGCGGTAAATTTTTTTACATTACTTTTCACGATAAATATGTGTTATTAGATCATGAATTTTTTTAACTTTCTTCTAGCGTGATTTTAATTATTTTTCTCTTCCACTTTTTATATATGGAAGTTATCACTTTTTATATATGATACTTTTCGAAATGCACAAAGTAACAAATACATTTTGTTATTATTGTTGGCACATAATTGGTTAGAAATATCTAATTCCATTTTTTCTTCTATGTCTTCTAATATATATATGGGAGCTGACGTAAAGTTGAACACACATGTTTATAATCATGGAAATGCACATACAAAAATACTTAAGCTAAAAAATGTGGGGAAGTTTTATTTTTAAGAATGAATAACTAAAGTTTTGTAAAGAAATATAAAAAGCTAAATAAGGTGGAGGGTACTTTTGTAAACAAATAATTTTTTATTAGAAGTTATACAATGCATGTTGTTTTTAACACAATAAACCAAATACAGAATACAAAATAAGACCAGGATAACTAATCTCAGGATAACTTAACCCTAATCCCAGCATAACTTATCCCTGCATAACCTATCTTCAAACCAAATGACCCCTAGTGTGATGATTTTTAATACCGTCATTTATGTTAAATTGTCAAGCAAGGCTATTAAATAGAATTATACGTAATTATTTTTAAAGTAATCTGATTGCATATATAATCTTTATACTGTATATAATACTAGTAAATTTTTTCGCGCTTCGCGCGTTCATGAGAAATCAAATTAGTCTTTAATGGCTTGAGAAAAACTTGCGGATGGGTAAAGAGTATACGAATATTTTTGTAAGATAATTTCTCTTTTGACATTAATTTTTATGAAAAAATAATATTCAATAATAAAACACTTTGTGATTCTATCAGAAATTATTACAATAACTTAATAATTTGTAACAACTTGTAAAATTACACTAACGGTAGGACATTTATGTTTAATTATACTCTTAATTATTAGTACTGTACATGAGTTAAGATCTCATTTTTAATCTCTTAAAAATAAAAGATAAGATCATATTGAAGATTTTACTTTAATAACAGAAAAATAATAGAAGAGTCTATCAGGCAGCAAATAACATTATTGAACTCTTCAAAATGATTTTTTGAATAAATCTCTTAATTATATACTCTATACTAAAAAGAAAAGATATTGAAAATTAGAGTACTATTAATATTATACTACTACTATTTAAAAAACGAAAATATTGTAAGTACAACTTAACAAAATATAAACTTTTAAAAATAGGTAATACACTAATGAAAACTTTTAGCAATTCTGCTTCAACCACTATTTCCTTCTACTTCACCATTTCAGTTGTGCTACTAATTTGGCTTCAATTCAGCGAAAACCAAACCTCTCAGATCTTCTCAACAGAACCTCAAAACTCAACATCCATAACCTACATATCCGATCAGTACCAATCAACGTTCACAAATTGATATGTTTTAATAGTTATTAAACTAAGGAAATAAATTCCAGTTAAAAGGTAGAAACCTCTTTATAATTTATACTCTCATGCTCTCTAACTTCTTATATGACAATTCATGTCATGGTAATTCAATATTTAGTAGTTCAATAGCGAATTTGAATGCCTTGAACCAAGTTAATTAGTTTCAAACTTTCAGAAAAGCAAAAAAGAATAAACTCGGTTGGGTTGAGAGCCAATTGATTAAAGGAAAAAAGTACGAATCTCGAATTATGTTTTTCAAAGAATATTCAAATGCTAATTTGTTAATAAATCATAACTATCTAATGTGTAAGTAAAGAATGAACAAATGATGATATGCACATAAATCACCAGATTGAATTATTAACATTATACTTGGATTAATAGTTTTAATAATTAATTACAACTATGTTTAGTCTAACATTTAGGTAGGCACGTAGAAAAATATTTATAAGAGGTGTAAATCTAAGTTGGATGTTGTCAGGACTATTTTCAAAATATAATTACATTGTAAAAGCACTTTTTTCTTCCACTATAAAAGCACTTATACAATGAAAATAATAAATATTTAGAAGTGATCTTTGACATGCTCCAAGTAAGAATAAAGTTTAAAACTATGTCACTATTAACAGGTTTTGCCAAGCATCATTTGTAGGAATTCATTAAAATGAAAAGTTAAGCACCTTCTCTTCTGTTGCATTCCTCCTCCACCTCTCTCGATACATATAACACAACCTCAAATATATTTAATTTCTATATTGTACAACTAAATATATTTAAGCATTATGAAGAAATCATATAATGACAATAACTCATTATTATAAAGATCATCAATAATAAAGAATAACAAAAATTGGATCAAGAATCATTTAAAAAAATTCACAAACAAATATTTTTTTGATACCTGAAGAAGTGCTAGTGTATAACAAACTTTATTAAATTGTGTTGGAGTCGGATATGACGGCAACAAAATAGGATAGATTAAAATTATCTCCTGAAAACATGCAAATTAGTGTTTACAAACATATAGAAACAACAAATAACTTCCACAGTAGAAGTTTAAAAAATAAGATATAAATAGTTGGACATAATTCCACCATAGAAGTTTTAAAAATAAGAATGAAATAGTTGGAAAGAGAGTATAACTCCAAAATTTTACTATGGTAAAAAAAGTTATTTTAAGTGAACCAATAATATGATTCTGATAAGCACATAATCACCTATGTATAGTAACTTCTATTTACCATCTAAGTTGGATCAAAATACAAAATAATTACAGCAAAGAGCAAATACATTCTCCTTCTAGAGGTGTTTTTTATTTATTTTTATAAGGGTGCGGGGGGGTCAATGTATCCTCATAGTGGTATTTTGGCTCCCTCTATTCCATCTACCCCCGGTAAATAATGAAAGCATATTAGGATTTAATTTTGATACTTCATTCTATATATTTATTTACAATTGTTTACCTAATATTGTTATGTGAGTAAAACAGATGAAAATCAATAAAATATTGTAATAACTAAACCCACGTTAATTTTTTTTTAAAGGTATTGTAAACTCTACCTCTTTTCATGTATCTCATTGTGTATGAACTGAAATTAATCACCTTACATTTCATTGTTAATATCTCATTTTATTCCATAGTCTCAATTATGACATAACTTACAAATGGTTTATTAAACTAAAAACAAAAAAAATTTAGAGCATTCACAAAGAAAAACATAAAATAATTTACTATGTGAAAATTGTGTTGTTTTCTTAATGTACAACTATATATCCAAAAGAACATAAATTATTCAATATTTTTTTTACCGCAGACATGAAAAATAGTACTTACATATATTCCATGAAGAAAGTTAGTTGAAGATCACAAATGACAATAAAATAACGAAAAGGATCGAATTTCAACAGAAGACCTACAAAGCAAATAGAATTTCAGGATATCGAAAATACATATATATAGATTTTCAACAAAATATGAGAAAGAACAAACACATTTTAGAATCAGAAGAGGAAATTTACCTTTAGGAAGTAGGCGGAAATAGAGAAAGCCTACAGTAAATCAAGCAAAAGTGTAGAATACAGAATAAAAAATACATGAAATACCAACCAATACATCAAATATAAGTAAAATACCAACACTAAAAATAAAATTTATCTTGTGAACCGAAAGAAACAACGACATAGACAAACTGAAAGAAAGTAGAAAAAATAAGAAGAAGAAGAAGGGGCAAAGATGTAGGCAGCACCAATTTTTTTTCTTTTCCATATCACTTTCTCATTCCAAATGTAAGGGATTATGAAAAATAGTACTTTCAATCTACAGATAGCTCTAAATAAGATTTATGCATGAATAAAGTTATTCCAAGAGAGGGATAAATGGTGATGTAATCCTACTATATGATGACAAAAAATACAAAAAGAGTTTATAACTTCAAAATTCGAAGAAACAAAAATAAAGAAGATCTCTAGGGTTCTTAGTGTACATTGTCCATCGATATCCATTGAACAACGAAGAAAACATGCACCGCATTTTACTTTTCTTGTACTCTCTGACATTCATCATGCTCATTGCAATCTTAAAGAGTCCAACCATAGCTTCGAGGAGTAGCAGAGAGCATTGAAGTGAGTAATGCGGAGGCAGTTGCATTATGATAAGAAAACATCGATTCCACTCTAACACAATTCATTTTTACAGGCGACCTGAAAATGCGAGCAGTGAGCGGCTTTTGAGTTGGGATACGGAAGGAAGAGGCCTTTGGCTTGGCGCCGGAAGTTTAATAGCTGCTACTCGACCAGAGGTGGCGGCGGAGCAGAGGATGGACCTGGCAGTGAAAGTGGCCAGAATTGTAAAAAGCAGGCCGCTCCAATTGAAAATATATAAAGAATAGGAAGACAAGTAGGCATAGTTACAACAGTTAGGTGTAATTAAGAGAATGCAATATGGTGCTTGTTGAGTTTTTGTAGCCTAAAACACTAAAAGAGACTATTGAATATAATAAAATATATTAAAAAAATGAAAGAAAAAAATCAAAATAAGGACAAAAAAGATAAATAGGATTCCTTCATTGTAAGATATGCCACATCACCAACACAAATCCTCCTTTATATGGATATATAGATGTATGATGGACATTATAGAAGAGATTTTTCACGCGCAACTAATGAATATGTCATTAAACATTAGTATATCTAGTCATTGAGCCAAGTGAGATAATGTTAGACTTTTTATTATTTTATGTGTGGGCCAATTAACGTAAACCCATGACTAATATTTAATAAAGACTAAATCTCATCCTTTAGATCGGTTTCTGATGTACGTACGGGATTAAGACACAACCTTTATAAATTGGTCCACCCTCTACCCATTAGAATTACCACATAATTTTATATACTTTTCCATCAATGACGGTTGTGGTAATATAAGGTTAGGGAAATGAGGTAGAAATCAACTTTCAACCGACGTTTTCGATCCCTAAGATTATCGTGTTCAAGATCCTGATATGTATTAAGTTTAAGTTTACACTTCGTACTTTCGGCGGTTATTTTTTTCGCAATAATGCGCAGAAACTATAAAAAATTATTATTATTTTAAAAAAAAAACAACAAACTTTCGTCAATTTTTTAAATTTTCTTTATAAAAATTAATGGACGTCCATCGATTTTAAAAGTATAAAATTACAGTTGAAATATAAATAAAAATAATAAAAGCATAAAAAATAGTATTTTGTGTTTAAATGGTACATGAAAAATAGAGTTGAAGGGTTAAAATTGAACAAGACAGAGATAAAGTACCAAAATAAAAAATAGGGGCAAGTTTAAGGGGTTGTCTATGTATTTAGCCTTAGTTAAACAATTTAATTCAAGGTTTATGGGGTGTTTGGTTAGGAAAATAAGTAGTTTGTACTTATTTTTTTAATGTTCGGTTTATAAGCAAAAAATATTTATATATAATCTAGATAAATATTATGAGAGCAATGACTCGGATCTAGAACTTTTATTAAGAAGTTCAAAAAAAATATTAAAAATTTTAACTTGCAACCTCAAGGTGAATTTTGAACTCGCTAGTCCACTGTGTCAACCTCTACTCTTGTATTTGGGAGATTCAAAAGTTATATATATATATTTATGAGACTATATTGAATATGGTATTGTAAATACTCTCTAATTGTGAGGCTATTATTTATTATTTTCTGTTAATTTCACTTGTATAAATATATATAGAGTTTTGATTATTATTAATAAATTTAGTTATTTAATTCTTTTCGTTTAATTTATTACAAAACACCATTACCTTATATACTATGTTAATATTTCTCAGTCTTTTTTCATCTCAAAAATAATATTTATTATTTTGTCTCAATATTAGAGCAGTACTTAGTTCTTTATTAATGTTCTATAAGTGCTTCTGGAAAAATTATTTTTCAAAATTCTAAAAGTAACTTTTTTTTTTGTAATCAACTTTTTATTAATCACCAGAATGAAAATTATGAAACGTAGCCAAGCAATCACTGCTTGCTATTCTAGTGATGGACACTAATACTAATCAACCTAGCATATAAAGACTATTTCAGGCTATGAGCAAAGGTTCAAATATCTATCCGAGCTCGAACTCTGCAAGTATTTGCTATACCCTTAGCTATGCTCTCCACTGCCTTGCTTTTGCTCTAAAAACTTATGTAGTTTCTTTCCATCTAAATTGCATGTACATATTAAGCAAATATCATTTTGAGGAGCTGAGCCTGTTGAGATTTTGACTTGGCATTTCGGCATCCCCATGTGACATACTCTTCCAGTCAGTAGCTTGACATATATAAGCCATGTTCCACTGGCATATTCTAACCCATAGCCTTCGAGAAAATGGACAGCGTATAAATAAATGCTCATAGAAGTCTTCACTAGACCAGCATAGTGCACATGTTTGATCATGATCCAGCCCCCATTTGACCATTTTATCCATAGTCAGTAACCTCTTATATAAGCTCAGTCACATTGTAAAGTAAGCCTTAGGCCTAGCATGGTTACCAAACATCGAGTATTCCATTGGATACTCGGCAGGTTTCCTAACAAGTAAAGATAGTACTATCTAGTGATGCTTGTCCCTGCTAAAGTTGCTACAGGCAGTTGATTCATAATCTCCCTGGACTTTAGATTGTTTCTTGTCATCCAACTGACTTGCTTAGAGTTTGGGTAGGAGCTGAGTTGATCTCCTTTTATATAGTAGGTATGAAGCCATTCGATCCACAGTTTATCCTCCTCAATATAGTTTGGTCCGAACAGCCTTATTCCACAACAGTATGTGAATTAGATTCAAGCCACCAGTTGATTTTCAGTTGCACATTCTCTCCCAAGCTACAAGAGCTCTCTTTGTAACTGTTATACCCCGTAGAATTCCCGGCACCTAGACGACCTATTTGCACATTGGTTAAGCATATTTGAAGGCCATACATGCTGAAGAAAGGCCCCGGAAAAGATCGGACGAGAAACCTGTCGAACCATCGCGGAAGGAGCCGAGGCAGAACCCCTCCGCGATGGCAGCGTGTCACAGAGGAGGGACCTCCGCGTTGGCTCCGTGACACGTTGGCCTTGTCCAAGTTCAAGTATATAAAGCCCACTTCGGGTTTGAATCATTTTAACACTAAGAAATTTCCAGGAAACAGAGAGAAAAATCAGAGAAAGAGGAAGAACGAAGGAAATTAAATAATTTTCGTCCGATTACGCTGCTAAATGCTGCCCAAACTCAAATTAATCCCAGATACCGAAGTATTTAGCAGCAGAGAGCATTCCTGCGGAATTAGTTTCTTGAAATACGGCCGACGAATCGGCGAGCCACCGAACTAAGGTAGGTAGAATTGCTCTAAATTAATGTCTATGTGTTCCTAGCTGAGAAGTGAATATTTCTCCCTTCTGGACCGCTGAAAAATAGCGAGTTTTCGACCGTCTTTCGATAAGCCTAAGTTTAGGCTATAAACTATATCGAAAGTGACGTTGCTCTTTACAATAAAGCTGTATATAGTATTAATTGGCATATTTATGAATACAGTTGGGAGAAAATAGCTGAAGTGCTGGCCGAGCCTCGTCCGACAAACGAATAATTCAAGAATAAGGTATGTAAAGTTAGTTTCCTCGGCAAGTTAAGTAATCTTGATACAGTACAGTAATTTAAAGGCCAGTAGATTGTCCAGAAGTCATGTGTTACATTTGTTACGATTGTTGGTATGATATTAGAAGTATCGAGTTGCAACTTGCGTGAAATTTGCTAGTACGATATATATTCTAATATAAGCATTAGAAACTGCACAGTATGCTCAGTATGCGATGTGACACAGAATGTTAGTATATCATTGTATTTAATCGAAACCCAGTAGAGCAAGGTAGTATCTGTAAGACAGCTCAGAAATAGAATGATAAGTTGAAATGAAGTTAGAAAGCATGTTAGAAATAGTAAATCATGTTACTATAGAAAATCAGTATACAACACAGTTTTCAGCAGAAACACTATATCCTGTTTAGTATTAGCCCCAGAACAGTTTGGCAGAAGACTATATTTATATATATATATTGTTACCAACCTCAGCATGCATTAAGTACGTATATATATACCGCTATCATTAGCTCAGCAAATAGTATATATAGATACTTTATCCCAGCTAGCCTCAGTATGTGAGATATGCAGATAGTACTACTAGTTGAGACCGTTGTATTGTTTGGGGTTGGACTACCTAGCATCCATGACCGCCCCAGGGTTGATAGCTGTATCGACTCGTCCGCCAGAGGACGAGGATACGTCGATCTACGGCGTGGCATGCCGTCCCACAGGGGACGAAGATGGGATGCCATTTTTCCCCATTTTGTGCCTTGATCGGCCCTTACACACCCCAGTCGAGCGGATACGCCCGGGTGTAGACTCAGGAGTCCTCCGGACTCAGATGCAGTTATAGTCAGGGGCTCAGCGAGCCCAAGTGCATACCCAGGGGACCGGCAGGATGCTTACGGGGTTTATAGGAGATGGGATGACCGGGGTAGGGGTATAGATTCTGTGCTGGTTGTACCTCCCGGCTTATGGGGGCCGGGTAAGGTTTGTGTGTGCTGTATATGTTATGATATGTTATATTGTGTTACAGTAGTTACGTGTAGATCGACAGTAGAACGATAAATCCTCAGGTATGACTCCTACTCCCTCCAGTATGGTTAAGAACAGGTACGACTCACACCATCAGACATTTAATCTAGTTCTTTCTACTTCAGTTTCATCCGTTGTGTTATTGATTTCAGATATTTCTTTCAGTTATTGCTTTATATACTCAGTACCAGCGGTACTGACGCCCGGTGGGGCGCTGCATTACTTGCCTGCAGGTACTCATAGACGAGCAGGCGACACCACGTGATTCCTGTCAGCGTTCGGGTATTCATCTCCTGTCATCCGGAGGCTGAATTCCAGAGGTGTAGTCCTTTTTCTTTTGTTGTATAGTACGGGTAGGTGGGGGCCCTGTCCCGATCATTTCTATTGCTATTCCTAGAGGCTTGCAGTCTGTATATATTTCCCTGTGGTTAGATGAGCCCGTCGTGTGGGGCCGTGCAGTTATATAGCTGTTAGTACTCTTTCTTTCTTTTATGATGGCCGTGTGGGGCCACAGTTTTGCCAGTAGTGGTGACCTTGCCGGTCACGTAGATTTTAGTACTTCATGATTGAGTTGCAGATAACTAGACAGCATGGTGGCCTTGTCGGCCCGTATAGGTTTCCCTAAATTGGTATGTTTCTGGTCAGCTGTTAGAACAGGTACAGAAGGCTATAGGCCAATGGGCCGGGGGATGTGTTTACAGCCGTTATATAGCCCTTTGTTTCCAGAAATGTGAGTTAAAGCCAGCCAGGCACCAGATGTGCCCAGGCTTAGCAGTTTAGCAGTTCAGGTCCCAGTAGGGCACCAGGTGCCAGTCATACCCCCCAAGGCGGGGTGTGACAAATTTGGTATCAGAGTAGGTCGTATCCCAGGGAGTCTGCAAGCCGTGCTAAGTAGAGTCCTGTCCATGGATGTGTTGTGCACCACATACTATGGGTAGGAGGCTGCAAGGCATGATAGGATGGTTGTCTTTTATTCTTATTCAGTCGTGCTGTAGAGCGGTACAATATAGGGTTGAGTCCCTAAAAGCTTATTATATTCTTTGGTTACAGATAATGTCAGACCAGCGACATCCTATCACAGGTCGGAGCTTAGATATTGTAGCAGGGGAAGGCACCAGCAGGATGCCTCCCCCTCGTTTAGAAACAGCCCGGTCAGAGGGCACTACAGAGGCATCGTCCCAGCCTTCTCAGCAGTCTCCACCACATCAGGAGCCGCATGGGGCGACACTACCTTCAGCAGTCCCTATACCGACACCCTCCGACAAGGAGGTTAGGAGTGTTGTGGTTATGTTAGCACAGATGATGGCTGCTCAGCGTCAGCCAATGCCATCTATAGTTGTAGAATTATCAGGGGGGACCTGGTAGTTCGAGGGTTCGAGATTTCTTAGCCCTGAATCCCCCACAGTTTACAGGTACGGACCGGACAGAGGACCCTCAGGATTTTCTGGATCAAATGCAGAGAATCTTCAGGGTTATGCATGCCACGCCTACTGAATTAGTTGAGTTGGCAGCATTTCGGTTACGGGATATCGCCGTATTATGGTATGAAAGCTGGGAAAGGTCCCGAGGGAGAGATGTTTCCCCTCCCACCTGGTCCAGCTTTTCAGCAGCTTTTCTGGATCACTACTTGCCACGGGAGATTCGACAGGCTCGGGTAGACCAGTTCCTACATCTGGAGCAGGGGGCCATGAGTGTTCGAGAATATTCCTTGCGGTTTGATTCTTTGGCTCGATATGCACCGGCCTTTGTTGATACCATGGCATCCAGAGTGCACCGCTTTATTATGGGGTTGAATCCAGAATATGTTGAGATTTGCATTACAGCCACACTACGAGAAGACATGGACATTGCTCGAGTTCAGGCATTTGCCCAGAATATTGAGGGCATCAGACAGCGACAACGGGAGATCAGAAGGGTTAATCAGGAACAGCGTCGCCGGGACAGGCCAGTTGAGTTACAGAGGGAGGCCCGGGGAGGACCCAGGCCACGATTGTCAGACAGGCCGCCCAGGCCCCCGCCTCCACCACAACCGCAGGGGGGTAGATTCAGCCGCAGGGGGCAGCCAGAGACTGGTAGAGGCTCGCAGGTGGCAGATTCATCATTACAGAGGAGGGCAGAGCAGAGCAGGTACACCTTGCCAGTTTGTCCTACATGCAGTCGACGCCATCCTGGAGCATGCAGATATGGCTCCACCGCATGTTATATTTGTGGCCAAGAAGGCCATTTCATGAAAGATTGCCCAGCCAGAGGTCGAGAGGACCGGGACAGACAGGATAGGGCATCTGCAGGGTCACGAGTCACGGCATCCTCGGTAGGGCGCAGGCCCTCAATTTCAGCAGGCAGGGGTCGGGGCAGATCAGAGACTTCCAGTACCGGTGCAGGTCCAAGCCGTACGTATGCCTTACCAGGGAGGCAAGATTCAGAAGCGCCGCCTGATGTTGTGACAGGTATGCTAACTATCTACTCACACCCTGCTTATGTGTTGATTGATCCAGGGTCTACTTTGTCCTATATTACTCCATTTGTGGCATGAAAGTTTAGTATTGCACCAGAATTGTTGCAGCAGCCCTTTTTAGTATCCACGCCCGTCGGTGACTCTATCACAGCTAGCCGAGTCTACCGCGGGTGTACAGTAGAGGTTGCTGACCGTCAGACCACCGTAGATCTAGTCGAGTTAGAAATGGTAGATTTTGATGCCATAATGGGTATGGACTGGTTGGTACCGTGTTTTGCCAACGTTGAATGTTGGACCAAGACGGTCCGATTCCACTTCCCAGGAGAAGCAGTGCGGGAGTGGAAGGGTAGTACCGCTACGCCGAAAGGTAGGTTTATTTCCTACCTTCAGGCGAGAAAGTTGATATCTAAGGGACGTATTTACCATCTGGTCAGAGTTCAGGACGTTCAAGCAGAATCTCCGACACTCCAGTCTGTCCCAGTGGTGAACGAATTCCCTGATGTGTTCCCAGATGAGTTGCCCAGTATTTCCCCAGGAAGGGAAATAGATTTTGCTATAGACTTGTTACCAGGCACTCAGCCGATATCGATTCCTCCTTACTGCATGGCTCTTGCAGAACTCAGAGAATTAAAGGAGCAGTTGAAAGATTTATTGGATAAAGGTTTCATCAGGCCGAGTACTTCACCGTGGGGTGCGCCAATTTTATTTGTGAGGAAGAAGGATGGCTCGCTCCGAATGTGTATAGATTATCGGCAGTTAAACAAAGTTACAGTAAAGAACAAGTACCCACTCCCCAGAATTGATGACTTATTTTATTAGTTGCAGGGAGCTAAATACTTTTCTAAGATTGACTTGCGGTCCGGATATCACCAAGTCCGGGTACGTGAGAGAGATATTCCTAAGACAGCGTTCAGGACCCGATATGGGTATTTTAAATTTCTAGTTATGTCCTTTGGGTTAACGAATGCCCCGGCAGTCTTTATGGACCTGATGAACAGTATTTTCAGACCGTTCCTGGACTTGTTCGTGATAGTATTCATTGATGACATTCTGGTGTATTCACGCTCTGAAGCGGATCACCGGACTCATTTGCGGACAGTGCTCCAGATTCTCAGGGACCGCCAATTGTATGCTAAATTTTTGAAATGTGAATTCTGGCTTAACTCAGTGGCCTTTTTGGGGCATATCGTCTCAGACGCTGGTATACAGGTAGACAAGCAGAAAATAGAAGCAGTTAAGTCATGGCCTAGGCCTACCACTCCGACGGAAGTTCGTAGCTTTTTGGGATTGGCAGGGTATTACAGGAGGTTCGTTGAAGGGTTCTCGACCATTGCGGTACCTCTGACCAAGTTGACGCAGAAAGCAGCAAAGTTCCAATGGACAGAGGCAAGTGAGCAGAGCTTCCAGGAACTGAAAGACAGATTAACCTCCGCCCAAGTGTTAGCATTGCCGGAAGGCACAGAAGGTTATTCAGTCTATTGCGACGCGTCAGGTGTCGGGTTGGGTTGTGTATTGATGCAGCATGGTAAAGTAATTGCATATGCTTCCAGACAGCTGAGGAAGCACGAAAAGAATTACCCTACCCACGACCTGGAATTGGCCGCAGTAATCCACGCCTTAAAGATGTGGAGGCATTACCTGTACGGCGTCCATGTTGATATTTATACAAATCATAAGAGCTTACAGTACATCTTCACTCAGAGGGAGTTGAATCTACGGCAACGTCGCTGGTTGGAGCTGTTAAAAGATTATGATGTGAATATTTTATATCACCCCGGGAAAGCTAATGTTGTAGCAGATGCCCTGAGCCGTAAGTCAATGGGAAGTTTGGCGTATTTGCGACCTGAGAAATAGAAGTTAGTCAAAGAAATTCATCAGTTAGCTGGTCTAGCTGTTCGAGTAATGGAAACAGAAAATAATAGAGCAGTAATTCAGAATTCGGCTGTGTCATCATTAGTTACAGAGGTAAAAGAACGACAGTGCGAGGATCCTAGTCTAGTCCAGCTCAGAGATAGAATTCAGGCAGGTAAGGAGTCAGATTTTCAGATAACCGAGGATGATGTGCTACGCTGTAAGGGTCGCCTCTGTGTCCCGAATGTTTCAGGGCTTCGCGGACGGATCATGCATGAGGTACATTACGCTCGCTATTCCCTCTATCCAGGAGCGACGAAAATGTACCACGACATCAGAGACATTTACTGGTGGCCAGGTATGAAAGCTGAGATAGCTGAATTTATATCTAGATGTTCTAACTGTCAGCAGGTGAAAGCAGAGCACCAGAAACCGGGTGGTTTGACGCAAAATATAACGGTGCCTACGTGGAAATGGGAAACGATAAATATGGATTTTGTAACAGGGTTACCCCATACCAGACGCAAAAATGATTCCATTGGGGTAATAGTTGACAGGCTGACAAAATCAGCTCATTTCCTGCCAGTGAAGGCTACCTTCTCAGCTAAGGATTATGCCGAATTATATATCAGAGAAATAGTTAGATTACATGGAGTGCCGGTATCCATCATTTCAGATAGGGGAGCACAGTTTACAGCTAGATTCTGGCAGTCGTTTCAGAAATGTTTGGGAACGCAGATTAATTTGAGCACAGCATTCCACCCTCAGATAGATGGGCAGGCTGAGCGGACTATCCAAACGCTCGAAGATATGTTGCGAGCGTGTGTGCTAGATTTTGGGGGTAGCTGGGATGAACATCTCTCATTGATTGAATTTGCTTATAATAATAGCTACCATTCAGCTATTCAGATGGCGCCTTTCGAGGCATTATAGGGGTGAAAATATAGATCACCAGTGGGCTGGTTTGAAGTGGGGGAATCAGCATTGGTTGGCCCAGACATTATCCGACAGTTAGAGGAAAAGGTAAAACTTATCCGAGAACGTTTGCTAACTGCTCAGAGCCGCCAGAAGTCTTATGCAGATATATGGCGCAGAAAGCTAGAATTTGCAGTAAACGATTGGGTATATCTGAAGGCGTCTCCAATGAAAGGGGTAATGAGATTTGGCAAGAAAGGCAAGCTTAGCCCAAGATTCATTGGGCCATATCAGATTCGGCGAAGAATAGGCCGAGTTGCATACGAGTTGAACTTGCCTCCAGAGTTAGCATCGGTTCACCCAGTATTCCATATTTCTATGTTAAGGAAGTTCGTAGGGGACCCTTCTACAGTAGTTCTAGTTCAAGATGTCCAGGTCACAAAAGAGTTAGCATATGAAGAGGTTCCCGTAGCTATCTTAGACAGACAGATTCGCAGGTTGAGGACTAAAGATGTTGCGTCTATCAAAGTATTATGGCGTAATAAGAATCGTGAGGAAATGACGTGGGAAGCTGAAGAAGATATGAAAGCCAGATACCCTCATCTATTTCAGGCCTAGTCAGGCGACAGGTATGCCCGTATTATTACTTATGCAGTACCTTATAGTTGTATGTGTGTGAATGAGAAAGACTGATACTTAGTTATCCAGTGGATCCTAGAATATTATGTGCAGTACCTGTGTTGGACTTTTCTGCATTTCAGGTTTTTGCTATAGTCCATATTACAGGGGAAACTCTGCCGAAATTTTTCTAGAAAATAAGTAAGTAGTCCTCTAGATGACAGTGTACATTCGAGGACGAATGTTCTTAAGGGGGGGGGAGAATGTTATACCCCGTAGAATTCCTGGCACCTAGACGACCTATTCGCACGTTGGTTAAGCATATTTGAAGGCCATACGTGATGAAGAAAGTCCCGAGAAAAGATCGGACGAGAAACCTGTCGAACCATCGCGGAAGGAGCCGAGGCAGAACCCCTCCGCGATGGCAGCGTGTCACGGAGGAGGGACCTCCGCGTTGACTCCGTGACACGTTGGCCTTGTCCAAGTTCAAGTATATAAAGCCCACTTCAGGTTTGAATCATTTTAACACTAAGAAATTTCCAGGAAACAGAGAGAAAAATCAGAGAAAGAGGAAGAACGAAGGAAATTAAATAATTTTCGTCCGATTACGCTGCTAAATGCTGCCCAAACTCAAATTAATCCCAGATACCGAAGTATTTAGCAGCAGAGAGCATTCCTGCGGAATTAGTTTCTTGAAATACGGCCGACGAATCGGCGAGCCACCGAACTAAGGTAGGTAGAATTGCTCTAAATTAATGTCTATGTGTTCCTAGCTGAGAAGTGAATATTTCTCCCTTCTGGACCGCTGAAAAATAGCGAGTTTTCGACCGTCTTTTGATAAGCCTAAGTTTAGGCTATAAACTATATCGAAAGTGACGTTGCTCTTTATAATAAAGCTGTATTTAGTATTAATTGGCATATTTATGAATACAGTTGGGAGAAAATAGCTGAAGTGCTGGCCGAGCCTCGTCCGACAGATGAATAATTCAAGAATAAGGTACGTAAAGTTAGTTTCCTCGGCAAGTTAAGTAATCTTGATACAGTACAGTAATTTAAAGGCCAGTAGATTGTCCAGAAGTCATGTGTTACGTTTGTTACGATTGTTGGTACGATATTAGAAGTATCGAGTTGCAACTTGCGTGAAATTTGCTAGTACGATATAGATTCTAATATAAGCATTAGAAACTGCACAGTATGCTCAGTATGCGATGTGACACAGAATGTTAGTATATCATTGTATTTAATCGAAACCCAGTAGAGCAAGGTAGTATCTGTAAGACAGCTCAGAAATAGAATGATAAGTTGAAATGAAGTTAGAAAGCATGTTAGGAATAGTAAATCATGTTACTATAGAAAATCAGTATACAGCACAGTTTTCAGCAGAAACACTATATCCTGTTTAGTATTAGCCCCAGAACAGTTTTGCAGAAGACTATATTTATATATATATATTGTTACCAACCTCAGCATGCATTAAGTACGTATATATATACCGCTATCATTAGCTCAGCAAATAGTATATATAGATACTTTATCCCAGCTAGCCTCAGTATGTGAGATATGCAGATAGTACTACTAGTTGAGACCGTTGTATTGTTTGGGGTTGGACTACCTAGCATCCATGACCGCCCCAGGGTTGATAGCTGTATCGACTCGTCCGCCAGAGGATGAGGATACGTCGCTCTACGGAGTAGCATGCCGTCCCACAGGGGACGAAGATGGGATGCCATTTTTCCCAATATTTGTGCCTTGATCGTTCCTTACACACCCCAGTCGAGCGGATACGCCCGGGTGTAGACTCAGGAGTCCTCCGGACTCAGATGCAGTTATAGTCAGGGGCTCAGCGAGCCCAAGTGCATACCCAGGGGACCGACAGGATGCTTACGGGGTTTATAGGAGATGGGATGACTGGGGTAGGGGTATAGATTCTGTGCTGGTTGTACCTCCCGGCTTATGGGGGCCGGGTAAGGTTTGTGTGTGCTGTATATGTTATGATATGTTATACTGTGTTACAGTAGTTATGTGTAGATCGACAGTAGAACGATAAATCCTCAGGTATAACTCCTACTCCCTCCAGTATGGTTAAGAACAGGTACGACTCACACCATCAGACAGTTAATCTAGTTCTTTCTACTTCAGTTTCATCCGTTGTGTTATTGATTTCAGATATTTCTTTCAGTTATTGTTTTATATACTCAGTACCAGCGGTACTGACGCCCGGTGGGGCGCTGCATTACTTGCCTGCAGGTACTCATAGACGAGCAGGCGACACCGCGTGATTCCTGTCAGCGTTCGGGTATTCAGCTCCTGTCATCCGGAGGCTGAATTCCAGAGGTGTAGTCCTTTTTCTTTTGTTGTATAGTACGGGTAGGTGGGGGCCCTGTCCCGATCATTTCTATTGCTATTCCTAGAGGCTTGCAGTCTGTATATATTTCCCTGTGGTCAGATGAGCCCGTCGTGTGGGGCCGTGCAGTTATATAGCTGTTAGTACTCTTTCTTTCTTTTATGATGGCCGTGTGGGGCCACTGTTTTTCCAGTAGTGGTGACCTTGCCGGTCACGTAGCTTTTAGTACTTCATGATTGAGTTGCAGATAACTAGACAGCATGGTGGCCTTGTCGGCCCGCATAGGTTTCCCTGAATTGGTATGTTTCTGGTCAGCTGTTAGAACAGGTACAGAAGGCTATAGGCCAATGGGCCGGGGGCTATGTTTACAGCCGTTATATAGCCCTTTGTTTCCAGAAATGTGAGTTAAAGCCAGCTAGGCACCAGATGTGCCCAGGCTTAGCAGTTTAGCAGTTCAGGTCCCAGTAGGACACCAGGTGCCAGTCATACCCCCCAAGGCGGGGTGTGACAGTAACGTGTCCTTTCCCTGACCAAACATAACTTCTATAATAACCATCAATTAGTTTCAAAACTTTAGCAGGGATGATGAACAGTTGGGCCCAATAGGATTGGACATCGAATAGTACAGACTGTACTAATTGTATTCTCCCAGCATAGGAAAGTTTCTTGGTTGTCCGGTTGGAAATTTTAGCTGTAATCTTCTCTATTGCGGAGTAGTCATCTTCTTGGAAGATAATGGAACACCAAGGCATTGAAAAGGTAGCTCACAGAGTATCCCAATTGATGTATAATTCGGTTCCTAACAAATTGCATCACCCCACCAAAGCACTCTGAGTTCTTATCTAGATTTGCATGTGATAGTTTACACGAGTCCACCACAACAGAGTAGAACCAGGTCCTTTATCGGGTTTAGTGAGTAAAGACAGAAAGTAAAGTGCACACGATATTTACGTGGAAACCTCTTTGCCCAAGAGAGTAAAACCACAACCTACACTGGTAGGATTTTTCAAACTCCACTAAAACAGCCGGGCAAGTTCAGATTACAAACTCATGTAACCTAGGAATTAACCTATTAATCCCTTCCCCCTTACAATACCTCCACTGTAAGCCTTTGCAATAACTCTATTACAAAGAAACCAAAGGCTGACTCTAGCCAAATACTTACACAAAATACAGCACAAAATGTTACCCATGATGCCCACTGTTAAACATAAAGTGGGCTTACAAAAACAAGCTCAAATAGACAAAAACTCAACACTCTAGACTTAGAGAAGATAATACACTTTGATCAGCTGCAGTCCTTCAATGTTGATGTTTTGTCTTCCGCCTCTCTGCAAGTTTGGAAGTGTCCAACTTGTGTTGTGTGCAAAAGGTGTGTTTCAAAGTTGTTGACAAAGAATATATTTCAAATGGTGGTCTTTGTCCAATGGATAATAGGAAGCACTGCCGCAGACCTGCCACTGTGTTACCGTAGCAGAGCAGGTCTGCAAACAGCCTTTTGTCAGCAGTACTAGGTTGACATTTCTTGAGTGATGTCAGCAGAGATGCAACCAGTGACCTGGTTCTCCAGCGGGTTTGTTAAATCATCAAAACCTGTTTCTAACAATTTCCCCCTTTTTGATGATGACAAACCCCCATGCTTTTCCCCCTTACTCCAGGAACCTGTTACCCTCAAGCCTTCTGGGTTTATTCCCCCTCACACCAAGAACCAGTGCTTTCCTCCTGTCACAGTCACTTCCCCCCTTTTTCTTTGTCCCCCTGTAATCTTCCCCCTTTTGGCATCATAAAAAAGAAACACAGTAAAACAGTAAGCAAAAATGGACGGAAGTCTGTTAACTTATGGCCACTGGGGCAACATACCACGAGCAAGGAAGTGCAAGAAGTAAACAGATATTCATTCAAACCAGAAAACCATAATAGTACATGATAGAGACCCAAGCAACATTCTAAGTCAAACAACAAGCTAGAAACAAAAACAATATTAATAGCATCACGCCACAGGATTAGAACAGAGGAAAGGACCAAAAGGGAACAGTGTTGGGAGAGGGATAGGATCACAGCTTGGCCAGGAGTTTATCAATACGCTCATTTGCTGCCCGTTGATCATTAATCAGCTGACGGGTCAGTTCCTCCACCTGGCGCTTAAGAGAGGCATTTTCATCCTTCAAACGATCATGTTCCAACTGAAGATCCGACAGCGTACCAGGTCCCATACAGGACTGAGAAGCCTTGAGAACTGCAATTTCAGCATCTTTCTGGGTAACCAACATGGTGAGGCGCTCTATTTCCTCTGTACCTCGTCGTTGAGCCTCGATAAGACTCGAAACAATAGAATGCCCACCAACACCACCTTGTCTGGCCACACACTCGCACTCCTCAAGGGTACTGATTGTGAACATTTGCTTACGGGTGGCCATTGTACCATGACCAAGAGGAACCCCAAAATGATTAAACACACGAGTGAGCAGATATCCATAAGCCAACCCATGCCGCCCATCCTTGGAATTGATGATTTTGATCATATGTTCGATCATGATGGCCGGTAGACTTATAGGCTGAAAAGAGCTCAGGGCATCCATAAGGAACATATCAGGCAGGGCGGCAACAGAACGACCTCAGCTCGTGGCAGCACAACTTTGTTCACAAATTCGAATAACAGTTGATAGATAGGCTTCATTTGCTTTTTGAGCAGTCGGTCACTGTTCATATTCCCGTCAAGTTTCCCAATCAATTTTTAGAAGTCCCTTGTGGCATGCTTATCCTTCACAGTAGTTTCCCCCGCAGTGTGCACATTCAAAATCTTTCCCAGAGAGACTGAATCAAATTCCAGTTCAACACCTCCAACAGTGGCAAGAATCAAGTCATGATTATTGGTGAAACGCAGAGAGGCATAGAACTCAGCGACTTCGCTCTCGTACATGCTAGGCAGGGGAAGAGTAAACAAATGCTCCCATCCCTGATACAAAACAATCTCTACAAGTTCCTGCATACCCTGCATTTCGGCAATGTCTGGATCAAAGATGCGACCGCCTAAGACCTTCTGTTTTCGGATGTTTGCAACCCGCACGGCACCATCATCATCAGCAGCTGGGCCAGTCATAGGACGTTTACCTTTAGAGGTTTTGGCTATGATGTGCTTTTGTTTATGCCTTACCACAGAGGCACCAGGTCCCTCACCAACCTTCCCAATGGTATCAAGTATCTTTGCTTTCCTCTTCCCTTTCTTAGAGCGCTCACCATCAACAGGACCCTTCTTCACAGCTTTAGACCCATCCTCTATTGACTGAGATGAGGTCCCACCCTCTAAATCAACAACAAGAGAAGACAAAGATTCCTCTTCAAGCACTGTTTGTCTTGTAACTCATCGTCTTTTCAAGGTGTTCTGACGACTCTCCGCTAAAATTTGGTCCAAGGCTCTGTTGAATGTTCTTCTGGTAGTCGGTCCTCTAGAAGTTCCCTCGGGCCGCGGAACAGGGGGATGTGAAACAGAGTGTGGCCTTCGCTTAAATACTAGATGAATCGGAACTTCATCCTCATCAGGGGGCGAGGAAACTTCTACAACAGTCGCTAAAGGAACCGGAGAAACCTGAAGGCCTGCGGCTGGTGGAGGAGGCGTACCATCCCATTTTGGTGAAGAAACTGTTTAGGGGACCTCTTGAGAAGAGGGTTCCTCGCTAGGATGAGTGAACAGACAACCACCCACAGAACCTGGTCGAGCCACCTCCGCAGATGGTGACTCCCCTCCGACGTCCTTTTCCCGAGCCCCCAGGGCTGAGATGAAACCCTCAATGATTTCCGTCTCACTTTGTAGAATGTTGGATGTACCCTCTTTGGAGGCCGTTAGGGCCCCGTCGAATATGGTTTCAGAAGAGAAGTCCGACCCGTCTTTGGGTACCGCCGGACTAACAGTAGGTGGTTCTACAGTGTCATTCTTAGCAGGGGAGAGGCGAGCAAGGGGAACAGGGATGGCTGAGGAAGAGGAAATTTTAGAACTTGTAGAGACGTAAGTATCGGCAGCCCCCGGAGAAGATGAAGGATTTGAAGAAATGGGGGCGTCTAAAATGAGATCATCCGGAAGAGGGTGTCCGTAAATAGAGGAAGGAGAGGAAGTGGAACCGGCCATGGAGGATACTGGAAGAGCAAGAATGACAGAAGAGAAAAAAAGAAGAAGAGAGGGTGTAATAAGAAAGTGTTTGAACGAGAGAGAGAGAGATGAAATAAAGTGAGAAGTAGAGAAGGCAAAACATTTATGGGGGAACTGGTGTGATAGCAAAACTGACTGATGTGACTAGGTAGAGAAGTTGAAACGGTGTCAGTATGGAGGGAAACTGAGTGACGTGGCACACTATAATATTGATTTTAAAAATAGCTTAGAGTGTGACTAAGAGGCTGACCTGTTCGAGGACTTGGTCCCTTGAGAGATCCCTCAGAACTTCAAGTTTCTGATGAATGAGTATTCTGGTTACATCCTTACACCTTGCTTCCTCACCATGCATGCATACCTGTAACAGTATAAAACTAAGTTAGACAAACTCCATTAGCCAAATTTGTACCATATACCTGCATCCCAGAACTAGCCATAGGAAGGAGAAGAAGGTACAACAATCGATACTACACACAGGATCTAACTAATCCCAGCTTCAGGTGGTTTCGCTCAAAATGCTCCCTTCCCAAAGCCTTTGTGAAGATGTCTGCCACCTGGTCCTCTGTGTGGCAAAACTGCATGCATATGAGTCCTTTTTCTACCTTATCTCTGAGGAAATGATGGCATACATCAATGTGCTTGGTTCTTTTGTGATGGACCGGGTTCTTTGCCATATTCAGGGCACTGGTGTTGTCGCACATGAGTGGCACACAATCTACACTAATCCCATAGTCTTCAAGTTGCTGTCTGATCCAAAGTAATTGCGCACAGCAAGAGGCTGCCGAGACATATTCTGCTTCAGCAGTAGAGAGAGCGACAGAGTTCTGCTTTCGTGTCCCCCATGAGATTAAAGATGAGCCAAGGAAGTGTGCCATTCCTGATGTGCTCTTTCGATCAACCAAGAAGCCAGTATAATCGGCATCAGCATATCCAACTAAGGTGAAATTTTCATCAGAAGGATAGAAGAGTACTAGGTCTGAAGTTCCCTTAAGATATCTTAAGATCCGTTTCGCGGCCTTTAAATGAGATTCCTTTGGATTGGACTGAAATCGAGCACACATTCCTACACTGAATACTATATCTGGTCTGCTGGCTGTCAGATATAGCAGGGACCCAATGATTCCTCTGTACATAGATGGATTTACCAGAGAAACAGGTTCATCATTGTCCAATCGAGTTGAGGTACCCAGGGGGGTGTCAATGGGCTTGGCCAGCTCCATGTCGAATTTCTTGAGAAGTTCAGCAATATACTTCTTTTGACTTATAGTGATTCCATTCAGTTGTTGCTTGATCTGCAGCCCAAGAAAGAAATTTAATTCACCCATCATGCTCATTTCAAATTCGCTGCTCATAAGCTTTCCAAAATCTTCACACAGGGAGGTTGAAGTTGATCCAAAAATGATGTCATCCACATAGATCTGCACAACAAGCAGATTTTTCTCCTTCTTCTTCAAAAATAATGTGTTGTCAATCTTCCCCCTTTTGAAGCCATTGCTAAGGATAAATTTTGACAACCTTTCGTACCAAGCACGTGGAGCCTGCTTCAACCCATAGAGAGCCTTATCCAATTTGTAGACATGATGAGGAAATTTGTGATCCTCAAACCCAGGCGGTTGTTTTACATATACTTCCTCCTTCAAGTGTCCATTCAGAAAGGTACTTTTCACATCCTTTTGAAACAGTTTGAATCTCATATAAGAAGCAAATGCAATGAGTATTCTGATGGCCTCTATGCGTGCAACAGGGGCAAAAGTCTCCTCGTAGTCTATTCCTTCTTCTTGGTTGTATCCTTGAACCACCAGCCTTGCTTTGTTCCTGATTGTGTTTCCCATTTCATCAAGTTTGTTCCTGTACACCCACCTGGTTCCTATTATGGTTCTGTCAGCTGGCATGGGAACCAGGTGCCATACCCGACTTCTTTCAAACTGTTCTAACTCATCCTCCATTGCATTTATCAAATCTGAATCCTGTAAGGCTTCTTTGATGCTTTTGGGTTCTATCTGAGATAAGAACGCTGAGTAAGCTATCATGTTATGAACTTGAGAGCGTGTAGTGACCCCTTGGTCAAAAGAGGATATAATATTGTCTAGGGGGTGTGATGCTCTGTGCTTCCAGTTTGAGACTCTAGGAGTAAAAACATCATGTTCCTACTGTCCCAGAGGTGCAGAATCAAGTATCTCTTCAGTTCCATTGTTTGAGTTTTCCCTTAGTAAATGATCAGTGCTTTCAGTTCCCAATTCTTTATGAGAGGCATTACTCAGTGGAGAAGAATGAATATTTTGCAGTTGTTCATTCAGCTTCGAGCCATTCTCTCCATGTTCATCCTTTTGGTCACTTGATGTTCCTTGCGAACCCGATCCTTCACCAGTTCTAGCCTGCATCTTCAGTAGCTCTCCGGTTTCCAGATCATCAGCATGATCTGTTCCATTGTTCAGCAGGTTTGATTCATCAAACACCACATGAATGCTTTCTTCCACACACTGAGTTCGCTTATTGAAAACTCGATAAGCTTTGCTCTGTGACGAATATCCTACAAATATTCCTTCATCACTTCTGGCGTCAAATTTTCCAAGAGCCTCCCTCCCATTATTCAGGATAAAACATTTACATCCGAATGCTCTTAGATACAACAGCTTGGGTTTCCTTCCGTTCAGCAGTTCATATGGGGTTCTTTCCAACAGGGGCCTAATCAGGCACCTATTGATCACATAGCATGCAGTATTTATAGCTTCAGCCCAGAAAGTTTTGGATATACCACTTGCAATCAGCATCGTTCTGGCCACGTCCTCCAGTGATCTATTCTTCCTTTCCACAACACCATTCTGTTGAGGAGTCCTTGGTGCCGAGAAATTATGAGAGATTCCATTTTCTGCACAGAATCCGTCAAACAGGGCATTGTCAAACTCGGTTCCATGATCCGACCTGATGCTCACAATCTTACCTCCATACTTGAGTTCCACCTGCTTTGAGAATACCACAAATACTTCAAAAGTTTCATCCTTGGATTTTAAGAACAGTGTCCAGGTGAATCTGGAGTCATCATCCACAATGACAAATATGTACCGTTTTCCTCCTCTGTTGGCGCATCTCATTGGTCCACACAAGTCCATATAAAGCAACTCAAGAGGTGCAGAAGTACTTACCTCTTTCTTGGACTTACAAGATGACCTAACCTGTTTTCCTTTAACACATGCACTGCACATCTTTTGGTCGGAAAAATTTAATTTGGGAAGACCGCGGAACAGGTCCTTTGTTACCAATTTGTTGATCATTGAAAAGCTCACATGTCCAAGCCGTCTGTGCCACAGCTCACTGTTATCCTCCATGGTGCTTAGACACATCATATCGTTGTAACCAATCATCCGCAGCTTAGCTACATAAATGTTCTTCCATCTTTTGGCTTCAAGAACCACTTCATGTGATTCAATGTTAGTGACTGTGCAATTTGAGGAGGTAAATTTTACTTCATTTCCTCTATCACAAATTTGAGAGACGCTTAACTTTAGCCCTTCTACATAGAAGACATCCTCAATGGGATGAGCGGCACTCGTTCCAACCTTCCCCACACCTAGGATGTAACCTTTCTTTCCATCACCGAAGGACACACTGCCTCCTTGGAGAGCTTTGAGAGAGAGAAATTCTCCAATTGTTCCCGTCATATGTCTTGAGCAGCCACTGTCAATGAACCATTTTTGACCATCTGCTCCTCTCTCTCCCTGCAAGCAATTTTAGAGATCAATTTTTGGAAGCCATATCAATTTGGGTCCCTTAGAATTATAAAAGGGATGAATAAGATTTCTTTTAGTCCATGCAGGTAAACTGATTTTTCTTCTTACACCATCAGTTCCTTTTCTCTTAGAAATTCCCTTTGCAAGCTTCAAGTTTTTCTCTATAGCAGCTAAACGTGCTGCACATGCATCTTTGTAATGACCATTCTCTTCACAATGTGTGCATAACCAATTATCAGGATTAGACACATATTTGCTATGAGGGTCATAAGGTGCCCTCGATCGTCTAAACCCAATACCGTCCCTGGTTTGCATCCATCTAGAATAGGCAGTAGCAAGAGCCTTGGAGGACCTGGTCCATCTAAGAGATTTTTCAAGATCATTTTTTACTTTCATCAGTTCCTCATGAAGAGCTATATTCTTCTCAGATTGTGCCACCAAACTTAATTTAGCCCTTTCAAGTTCACATTCCAATTGAATTTTAGCTTGAGCAAGAGAGCTTTCCCCATTAAGTTCATTTTCAATGCAATTTTTGAGACTATCTTCTATGGTTGCTTTATCCTTAATCAGTTCCCTTATTTCTTCACTGAGTCTAGTGATTTCCAAGCCTAGTAACTTTCCAGTTTCCTCTGATGATTCCAGCTCAGTACTTAGAGTGGTTTTCTCATTAACTACACCATAATATGCATCTATCAAAACATTAGCAAGAGCTCTCAACTCTCTTTTAGAGAGAGTTTTGAGATCCTTTTGTAGGTCACGAAAGCTTACCTCATCATTTTCGTCGACGTCAGACTGTTCCATGAGAGCAAAAATTGAATTAAATTTAGAGGGTCCGTCTTCATGAGCATACATCGATGTGTCAGCAGGTGCTTCTCCACCCTGATCAGACTCACTGGATGTGTCTCCCCAGGCTGCCATGGCTTGCCTTACCACCATGTCGGCTGCTTCTCTTCTTTTATACTTGTCCTGCATCTGGTTCCTCCTCTGTGCCTTCTCAGCATTGGCCTTGAATTGATCATGCTTGTGCATGGGACAGTCTTTAATAAAGTGCCCAGGCTTCCCACACTTGTGACATAGGTCATTAGCCTTTTGAAACTTGCTAGCACTTCCTCTTTTTGCGAAGCCTCCACTTTTTCTAACCATCTTTTGGAATCGACGTGTCAGATAAGCCATGTCAAGTTCATCTCCACTTGAGTCACTTTTTGCTGACTTCAGGGCCAGGTTCTTTTCTTTCTTAGAGTCTCTCCTCTCAAGATCTTGCTGTTTCTTGAGCTCATATGTCTTCAGGTTCCCGATCAGTTCGTCCATACTTAATTTTTCAAGGTCCTTGGCTTCCGTGATTGCATTCACCTTGCTTTCCCACGAACTTGGAAGTACACTAAGGATCTTCCTGACCAGCTTATTTGTTTTGATGATTTCACCTAGGCAGTGTAGCTCATTGATGATAGAGGTGAACCTGGTATGCATCTCCTAGTAGTTGATTGTCCTTCTTTAAGATTGGGTGGAGCAGCCATTGAGTCGGTACTTTCTCGGTGTTAACCGATTAGAAAGAACTTGCTCTGATACCAACTGATAGTTTACACGAGTCCACCACAACAGAGTAGAACCAGGTCCTTTATGGGGTTTAGTGAGTAAAGACAGAAAGTAAAGTGCACACGATATTTACGTGGAAACCTCTTTTCCCAAGAGAGTAAAACCACGACCTACACTGGTAGGATTTTTCAAACTCCACTAAAACAGCCGGGCAAGTTTAGATTACAAACTCATGTAACCTAGGAATTAACCTATTAATCCCTTCCCCCTTATAATACCTCCACTGTAAGCCTTTGCAATAACTCTATTACAAAGAAACCAAAGGCTGACTCTAGCCAAATACTTACACAAAATACAGCACAAAATGTTACCCACAATGCCCACTGTTAAACATAAAGCGGGCTTACAAAAACAAGCTCAAATAGACAAAAACTCAACACTCTAGACTTAGAGAAGATGATACACTTTGATCAGCTGCAGTCCTTCAATGTTGATGTTTTGTCTTCCGCCTCTCTGCAAGTTTGGAAGTGTCCAACTTGTGTTGTGTGCAAAAGGTGTGTTTCAAAGTTGTTGACAAAGAATATATTTCAAATGGTGGTCTTTGTCCAATGGATAATAGGAAGCACTGCCGCAGACCTGCCACTGTGTTACCGCAGCAGAGCAGGTCTGCAAACAGCCTTTTGTCAGCAGTACTAGGTTGACATTTCTTGAGTGATGTCAGCAGAGATGCAACCAGTGACCTGGTTCTCCAGCGGGTTTGTTAAATCATCAAAACTTGTTTCTAACAACATGTAATCTAAAAGTTAGGGAGAATTCTTAGAAATAGCATTGCATGGTCATGATTGAGTTCAAGTCACCTCTGGAGAACAGTAAGAGGTCATCTGCAAAACACAAATGTATTATCCTAAGCTTGGCACACAAGGGATGGTATTTAAAGGTTTTGACAGTTTGAAGCTTATTCAAATATTTACTGAGGTAAATCATAGCAATGTCATAAAGGAAGAGGGACATTGGATCTCCTTGTCTAAACCCTTTGGTGGTAGAGAATAGTGGATTATGTTCTCCATTAACTACAATGGAATAACTAACTGTTTTGATACAAGTCAGAATCTAATTAGTGAATTGAAAGGGGAACTCCAGTTCTGTCATCACCCGCTCCACAGAGTCAGAAGCTTTTTGGAGGTTAATTTTAATCATGCATCTGGTTGAAATATTTTTTCTGCTATAAGATTTGACTAGTTCATGAGCAAGTATTATATTATCAGCAATCTTTCTATCAGGAATAAATCCTGCTTGAGTTCCACATATAATGGTATCAATAACCTCATGTATCCTGCCAGCCAGAATTTCGGATATGATCTTGTATAGGATAGACAACCATGCAATAGGTTGAAACTCATTAGTTGTTGCAGGATAAATAGTTTTAGGGACTAAAGTGATAATAATGCAGTTGATTGGCTTGTACAGGTAGTTAGTAGTAAAAAAGCTCCTTTACAGCAACAATAATATCCTCTTTGATGATAGGCCAGATATGCTTATAGAAGAATGCATTGTAGCCATCAACCCCTGCAACTTTGTCATCTCCTATAGATTGTAAAGCTTTATAGATTTCCTCTTCAGTTACCTCAGCACCTAACTTGAGTTTCTGACTTTGAGACAATACAAGATCATTCCTCATAACACCTGTATGCACAGCTGGCAGAGTAGGTGCTGAGGCACCCATAAGGCTTTTGTAAAATTTCATAAACTCTTTTTTGATATCATTAGGGTCTTGTAATTTGATGTCATTTAGAGAAGTAAGTTCAAAGATCTGTTTTATGTAATTTTTTTCTTTAATTACAGCAGAGAAGTATTTTATATTTGAGTCACCTAGTTGTATCCACTTTGCTCTTGATTTTTGTTTAAGGGCACTCCCCTCTATCAAAAACCACTTTTCTAAGTTAATCAAGGTTTCTTTTTCCTACCGAAGTAATTCATCAGTTGATCTGCAAAACAGTAAGATCATGTCTTGCTTTGTCAACCTTCTGCTTTATAAATTTGAACTCCTCCACATTAAGTACCCTGAAAGATGGCTTAAGAGCTTGAAGTTTCAACCAGACATCCTTTATTTTCTTATCTTCTATCTATTTGCTCCAAACAGTTTCAATAATATGTAAGAAGTTTTTATGTTCAGTCCATGTGTTGAAGAATTTAAAAGAACCTTAATATTCTTGTAGTGACTTTGCAACTGCAAGAGCTAAAGAAAGTTCATATTTAGTAATAACATGTCCCCAACTCCACATTCATTCAAAATTGCCAAATGATCTATCCAGTCTACTTGTAATTCTACTAGATCCTTACCGCCTATTGGACCATGTATAATACTTTTGTTGGCGTGAAAGCACCTGCAGTGCACTGTTTAGTAGAAGTCAGAGAAATTCTGTATTTCATCCATAGTAATAGCATTACCATAGAGTCTATCATTGATAGTCAGTACAATATTAAAGTCATGCAAGGTTAGGATATCGTATGAGCTAGTACACCAAGTCCTGCCATAGAGATTTTCCTTGCTCTGTAATATTGAAACCATAGATCACTATAATATGAAACTTCTGATCTTTAAATCTATCCCTAACCAAGCAATGAATCAATTCTGAAGTACATTTGATGTTTGGATCCCAAATGAATGAGATTCTACTATTGGCTGCTTCCTCATAATTTTTCTGAATGCTCCAACCGCGAGTAATTATTTGCAGTCTCACCTGCATGTTAGCCATTTTAATTCTAATTTCAAGTAGTTCAGCTCCCCCGATGTTTTTATTCCTCAACTACTCCCTACACTCCTTCGATTTGTACCTTTTATACAAGACTCTAATATTCCAAAAAGTCACTTCATTAAACAAGTAAGGGGAGATACACTCTAATCAATTGGTAGAGTACATTATGAAAAACATATTAAAAAACGACGGACATAGTCAAAATAAATCGTGAGAATACCGATTCTGTCTGTTGATTTATCTAATTTTTAATTCTTTTGTAATTATTTTAATGTGATACTCACATTATCCCTCCGTTTTTCCCTCGATATTTTTCTCGAAATGCTTTCACGAAATTTAATTGACAAAACCGACAGACAGGATCGATACATATTTAAAAAAATTAAAAACTATTTAATGTAGCCGACGGACAGAGTCTTTTACTTTTTATAATTAATTATTTATTTTAAAAAATAAAGATAATAATTTGAAAATTATTTTTTAAAAATTTAATTTCAAAGCCCGAATGACAGTTTGGTCAAGATCGGGTCAACTCATTTAATTGAAATACTAACAGACACACCAACACTGTCCATCAATTTATTTAATTATATCGCACCAGACCCCCTTTTCTTCCCCATTTCTCTCTTCTCTCTCATTTTCTCTCACCCACCGGTGATTCTAAGCCCTAAACCACCATCGGCGTCCCTCCCCATCCCACCGGCCTCCCTCCCAGATGCAGCAGTCCCCCGCCCTGCTACCCGATCCACTGCCATTATTAGCAAGATTAGGATTTTTAATTTTTCAACTAAATCTTTATTATTAGATTTTAAGTTAAATTGTTAGATTTTATTGTTATTATTATTGTTAAATTATTACATTGTTAATGTTACTGTTAGAATTGTTAGATTTCATTATTAAATTGTTAGAATTGTTAGATTTTATTATTAATGTTATTTTTAGGATTGTTAGGTTTAGTTGAAACTTCGTTAGATTCTTAGATTTCATTGTTAAATTATTAGAATTATTAGATTGCATTGTTAATGTTATTGTTAGGATTGTTAGATTTAGTTGAAACTTTATTAGATTGTTCGGTTAATTGAAACTTTATTAGATTGTTAGATTTCATTGAACAATTGTTAGATTTCATTGTGTTTGAAACTTTGTTACAAGTTAAGTTAAAAAATTTATCAAAAATATTAATTAAAATAAAAAAAATTTGTCCACTAATTTAGTTTTTCTTTTTAATATAATTTTTTAATTAATCAATATAACTGTGTTAGTTAAATTGGAATTTGTAAATTTAGTTTAATTTAGATTCTTGATATTGTTATGTAGATTAATAATTTAAATTTAATAACTATTAAAATGTAGATTAATAATATAATAATAATAATTCAAATGTAATAATTATTAAAATTTCATATTCATGATTCAATAATTATAAAAATTTCATAACAGTGATTTCAGAGGGTGTTGTTCGTGCGGTTAATTTTAATTTATTATACATACTCAAATTTCTTAACCACACATAATTTTAGTAATTGCATAAAAAATCGGCTTACTTTGGAGGATGTTTGTTGGATAATTCGTAACCATTTAATAATAAAATTTAATTATCAATACAAGTTAATCAATTTAAATTTGTATGTAATCTAAAATATCTATATTTTTGTAGATGAATCATCATTTTTGGATGTATTATAGAACTAATGAAAATCATGGGGGAGTGAGAGGTAAATTTATTGAAGGTGTTAGAGGATTTATCAATTATGCAATGTCACTATACCCTTTTCAAACTCACGCGTTGATTAGGTGTCCTTGTAAGCGATACAACTGCATGAAGTTTTTTAAACCTAATAAAGTTGTACTTCACATCTATCATTATGGGTTTAAGCCTAGATATTTTGTGTGGACTGATCATGGTGAGACTGATGGGGAGAATGATATATTTTATAATTTGTCAGTACCTAAATATAGTAGGTCTACCCATGATTAAAGTAGCGTTTAATATGATAGAGTGGATAAAATGGTAAATGATACGTTCAGAATACAATACGGGATGGAACCCGAACAGTAGTTCGAAGAAACTCCCAATGAAGAAGCATGCGCTTCTACCAACAATTAGAAGAGGCTAGTCGTCCACTATGCGTATAGAGTCCGCATTCTAAGTTGTCTACCGCAGTTCGACTAATCAATATCAAATCAGATTGGAGTGTTCCTCAAGCTGCTATGGACTCTATGGTTGGTATTTTGGGGGAACTAGTAAACCCTAAGTTGAACATACCTAAGAATTTCTATCAGGCAAAGAAATTAATTTTCAAGTTAGAATTGTCGTACGATAGAATTCACTGTTGTGAAAATGGTTGCATGTTGTTCTATAAGAATAATGTGATCTAGAAAATTATAAGTTTTGTGGACATGCTCGTTTTAAGTGGATTCCTAGTGGGAAGGTGGTTCCAATTAAGGCCATGCATTATTTACCTCTTATACCTCGGTTACAGAGGTTGTACGCGTCGATGAGTTTTGCTCCTCATATGAGATGGCACTGTGAGAATAGAAGGGCCCGTAGTGTTATGTCTCATCCATCAGATGGAGAATCTTGGAAATATTTTGTTAGAACTTATCCTGATTTTGCAAGTGAACCAATAAATGTTAGATTAGGCTTGTGTGCAGATGATTTCACACCATTCTCTGTTTCTACTGTACCCTTCTCTTGCTGGCCTGTATTCCTTACTCCATATAATCTTCCACCTGAAATATGTACGATAAGTCCTACATATTTCTAATTTGTATTTTTTTGAGTCCCCGTAATTTAAAAAGTTTGATTGATGTTTATCTGCAACCTTTGATAAATGAGTTAAAATAATTATGATGTGAAGGTGTAGTGACTTATGACATATCAACTAAGCAGAATTTCCTTTGGCGTGCTTCTTTAATGTGGACTACAAATAATTTTCCTGCATATGGGATGTTGTCTAATTGGATGACTGCTGAAAAATTAGTTTGCCCGTATTGCATGGAAAATTGTAAAGCATTCACATTAAAACATGATCGTAAAAATTCATGATTTGATTGTCAATATCGATTCTTGCCAATGGATCACGAGTTTAGAAGAATTGAACATGCATTTCGAAAGAATAAGATTGAAAATGATCCACCGCCTCCATCATTTTCAGGAAATGAAATTTGGGAGAGAATTTGTCACTTGCCTAAGGCTACAAACGCTACACCTTTTAGATTTTCTGGATATGGTGTTGGATACAACTAGACAAAATAGCAACCTGACAGGATATGGAAGCCAATCACAAAGGTAAATTTATTCTTCAAAGATTTGTGTAATAAAATTTGTGGGAGGATAACTTAGAAAGGATGGATCAGAATATTCCTACAATTGCTACTAAGTTGGAAAAGATCTTTTTGTGCGGCTTTTTTGATGTGATGGAATATTTACCGATTCACCTCGTACACGAGACGCAGCTTGGAGGCCTAGTTCAATACATATGGATGTATCCATTCGGGAAGTACTTATTCTGACTTAGTATACCATGAATTCCTAAGTTTTTTTAACTTATCACTAACTAACATAAAATTTTATACAGAACTATTGGCAAGTGCAAAAGAACTGCTAAACAGAGGTCTAAGATTGAAGGATCTATCTGTGAAGCCTATCTTGCAAGGGAAACTTTCATTTTTGTTCTTACTATTTCGAGCAACAAGTGCTAAGTATGATATGGAGGTGCAGATACCTAATGAAGAGCAGATGATAAGCCCTTTGTTTAGCTTAGAGGAATTTCCTGTTCTGAGTGGCAGTAGAGTTAGAACACCTAGGGGCCAAAGAGAAAGAGGAATGAAACAAACAGACCCACCTGATAGAGGAAGTTCAAGTAAATGACCTAGCTATTATGGAATATTATGGGGTGTAAATAAGAAGCATAAGCAGAAGGAATTCAAGAAGATGCTTCAAATAAAGAGAATTAAGTCGTTTGGTTTGATTGAGACTAGAGTAAAATACCATAAAGCAAAATAGATTCTAAGCTACATTGCTCCTAATTGGGGGCATCTTGACAAATGCATGTCTTCTGTCAATGGAAGAATGTCTTTGTTGGGATAGGAATGCATACACAGTAATGAAAATAAGAGAAGAGGATCAGTTATTCCATTGTCAGGTAACTAGTTTGACTGATGACTTTCAGTGTAAATTCGTTGTGTTATATATGACCTTAATAATGGGGAGCTAAGGAAGACTTTATGGGTAGCCCTGAGGGACATAGCACAAGGGATCAATAGTCCATGGATAGTAGGTGGTGACTTCAATGCCATACTATATCCCCAGGATAGAATTTTGGGTACTCCTATCCTTTATGTAGAAACCAAAGATTTCGGAGGATGTATAAATGACTTGTTATTAAATGAACTTGAATGGAAAGAGGAGTATTATACTTGGTCTAACAAACAGCAGGGAGTAGATAGGGTTTGTAGTAGTCTTGACAGAGTATTTGGTAATTCAGAGTGGATGATGAAATAGGGACATGTTCAGGTTGAATATCAGCTGCCACATATATCATATCACTCACCTATGCTTATATCCATCAAATTCCTAATGAGGAGCATCAAAGTCCCTTTCAGGTTCTTTAATGTATGGGCAGAACATAAACAATTCATCCATATTGTTGAACAAACTTGGAGTAAGCAAGGAAAAAGGGTAAATCTCAGCAATGTTTGGAATATATTGAAAGCTTTGAAATCCCGCCTTAAGCAACTTAATATAGAGGAATTCAAGCCTATGACCCAAAGAATTGATAAGTCTAGACAAGAATTAGCATATATACAGACCCAATGTATTGACTATTTACAAGACCAGGTGAAAAATTGTTATAGGACTTGGAGAGGTGGTCTATGGTGGAGGAAAGCATTATGAGGTAGAAGTCAAGAGCTAGATGGATTCAACTGGGAGATTTCAATACTAACTATTTCTCAGCAGTACTTAAGGAGAGGACTAATCGGAAGCAGATTATTGAACTGACTTCCCTTATTGGGATGAAACTATCGGATCAGACTGATATTAAAGAGGAGATTATCAACTTTTACAAAAGTATTATGGGGACTGCTGTAGCATCTCTACCAGCTGTGGATAAAATGGTAATGCGAAGAGGGCCCAAATTACAGCATGAGCAGAAGCTGGAACTTATCAGGCCAGTTACTAATCAAGAGATATGGGAAATTTTAAAGGCTATAGGAGATGATAAAGCACCGAGACTGGATGGATTCAATGCTATGTTTTTTAAAAAGGCTAGAGCATTATTCACAAAGAGGTTGTAGCAGCTGTCAAAGGATTCTTTAGCACCAGTAAGTTGCCTAGAGCTATCAATTGTACCGCTATCGCACTTGTTCCTAAGTGTCTTAATCCTTCTAATGTGAAGGAGTATCAGCCTATTTCTTGTTTTTCAGTGTTGTATAAGCTTATTTCTAAGATTCTAGATAACAATTTACAGAGTGTAATGCCTTGCATCATTAGTGAGGCACAAGCATGATTTATTCCCGGAAGAAAGATTGGGGATAATATCATATTGTCTCATGAACTGATCAACGGGTATAAGAGGAAGAACATATCTCCTAGGTGTATGATCAATATTGATCTATAAAAAGCCTATGATTCTTTGGAGTGGTCTTATCTACAGTAGGTTATGGAGGATATTGGCTTCCCTATGCAATACATACAATGGGTGATGGCTTGTGTTCAGTCAGTGAGTTATCGTATTCTTGTTAATGGACAACCCACAGAACCATTTAAGGCAGCCAAAGGATTAAGACAAGGTGTTCCTATGTCACCTTTCCTTTTTGCTATTGGTATGGAATATCTGAGCAGGCAGTTGAGTGGTTTGGCAGAAGTTAAGAGGTTTCAGTTTCATCCGAGATGTGCAAAACTGAATCTAAGTCATTTATGCTTTGATGATGATTTGTTGATGTTCTCAAAGGATACTGTAAATTCAATGCAAGCAAGCATCTGGCTAACCAAGCCAACCAAGCCAAAAGTGATGTGCATTTTGGAGGAGTAGCAGTGGGTGATCAAGAAAGAATTCTTCAGCTGCTTGAATATAGTTCTGGAACTTTGCCTTTCAAATATCTTGGAGTACCACTTGCATCAAAAAAGCTGTCTGTTAAACAATGGCAACCACTAGTTGAGAGAATCACCTCAAGAATAACATCCTGGACTGCTTGAAACTTGTCTTATGCAAGTAGAGCACAACTTATTCAATCTGTTATCTTTGGCATTCAAGCTTACTAGGCATAGTTATTCTCCATTCCTACCAAAGTTATCCACCTCATTGATGCACATTGTAGAAGTTATCTTTGGTCCGAAAGTGGTGTTATAACAAGGAAGGCTCTTGTGGCTTGGGAGAAGGTATGTACTCCTATATGTGTAGGAGGTCTAAATTTATCTAATATATTTTTATGGAACAGAGAAGCTTTGACAAAGGCTTGCTGGGATATTTCCAACAAGCAAGACAAACTGCGGATCAGATGGGTGCATGCATATTATATAAAAGGGCAGCTATAGACAGGGTTACAATACCAAAACAAGCATGTTAGATGCTTGGGAAGGTGTTGGAGTGTAAAGACAAGGCCCAGCAGATTCAAATCACTACTGAAAGGCACATAATTAGGCAGTTTTATTATCATAGTCTTCCTCCTCTTAATAGAGTGACTTGGAAAGCTATTATGTATAAAAATGCAGCTAGACCAAAGCAAGGTTCATTACATAGTTGGTAATGCATGGTATACTGCTTACTACTGATAGGTTGCTTAAATAGGGGATGCAAGTGGATACAAATTGCGCACTATGTTGTGATGCTACAGAATCTAGAGACCACCTCTTTGTACAATGCGTCTATGCAAGACGAGTATGGAAGAGGATACTGCAGTGGATGAGTTTTCTAGATTGGGCAACCTGTTTGTGGAATGATCACCTCAAATGGGCGAGTGACAATGCGAGAGGAAGAACTGTTAAGGCCTAAATGTTTAAACTTCTCTACTCAGAGACTGTTTATTCCATATGGAATGAAAGGAATTTTAGGATATTTGAGTAGAGAAATCAAGTTGAAGAGGCGATGGCAAGGGAGATAGCTTATACAGAGTGTGTTCTAGCTCCTAAGCAGATTGGTAGTATAGTGCATAGCTTAGTATTCTAGTTATTTTAAAGTGTAATGGTAGCAATGACTAAAGGATAGGAAGATTGCATTGTCTATCATATGGATTTGCAAAGCTCAGTTTTGGTGATTAATAAAATCAGCTAATTACCCAAAAAAAAAAAAAGAAATAGGCCAACCCGCAATGATGATGGTGATATTGATCCCAACCACCCGCCGATTTTGAGTTTTAATCATCCAGATTGAAGTTGTAAAAAACAAACCAGAAGAGGTTTGAGTAGTATGAAAATGCAATCTATTGTGGCACATGTTTTGCTCAATTGCCCCGAGTATACAACCATATCTTAAGTAAGTTTTGAATGATGTTATTGAATAATATCATTTAAATAATAAAGGTTAAACTAATGAAAAATCTCAATTTAATAATCAGTTACTTTGTAGGACAGTGGGGTAATGATGTCATATATATGAGGTTCTCCAATTGGCTGAAAGACTATGTAAGTATTAAAAATAATGTCTATGATATAGGTACAATATGGTCATTTACTGAAAGAATATATTTTTTTGTTTAACACCATATAAGTTCATGATGAAAATAGTACTACTGAACATTTGCAACTAGTGAGTGATGTTGCACACGGGCCTGATGGTTAAATTCAATCGATGAATAAATATTGTGTGAATGGTTTCAAGTTTCAAACATAAGAAATTTCTAAGTATAAGAAAATTAATAATAGAAGAGTGTGCGTTAAAGGTGATGTAGACGGTAATGGCCAAACTGTCGATTATTATGGTGTGATACAAGAGATAATGAAAGTTAGGTATGCTGGATGACCGAGAAAAAGATAGTATTATTTCGGTGTAAGTAGTTTGATCTATCATATATAGGTACTAGGGTGAATCAAAAACATAATATAATTGAAGTTAAGCACATCAGACAGTATGATCCTTATGATCCTTTCATCATTGCACAAAATGCTAAGCAGATGTATTATGCTCCATATCCTTTGCGTAGAGACAAGGTTGATTGGTGGGTGGTTATAAAGACTAAGCCCGTAAGTAGGATTGAGATTGATAATGTGTAGGATGTGGCGTACCAAATTGATGTGGCAGTTGTTCATCAAACTGTGGATGTTGAGTTGGAACACAGTTTAGAACATCTTGAACACATATTAGAAAATGTTTCTGATGATGAGATAATTGAAATTGCAAATATCGAGGAAGAATCAGATAATAAAAATAAACCAAGTGAGGAGAAAGAATCAAATGATGATTATGAAATAAGTAATGAGGAAGAATGGGAGAATGATGAACATGAAACAAGCAAGGAGGAAGAATGGGAGAATGACGATTGACAAGTTGATTTATTTCTTTTAAGTAATTATTATATCTAATACTTGTATTTTTTATATATTCTAATTTAAACTTGTATGCATATGTCGTCAGGTGATGGTGATCTGGGTCATAGTAATAGGATTAGTAAATCGAGTAAGAGTAGTAGGAAAGCGCCTAGGAGACCACTAGATTCTAGCTCTGTTTCAAGTGTTATTTCATCTACTCCACATACGCACTCTTCTCCACCTATGTCCTATGTCGCCTATGAAACTGGGAATCTGGCATATTCTTTTGTGCCTTCATTTCCTACTACTTATCACACTTTCATGCCTACACCTGGCATTTTTCCTCCATGGGGAAACTCGATGTATTCATCGACAGGTACTCCTTCCCCGAGTGGTTAATCTCCATACCAGTTTGCGATTCAGAGATAGCAGCTCTGAGCCAGACTCACAGGGTACTTCTACTCCACAATCGACCCCGTCATATAGAGCACTGGCACTAGTACTGGCACTCCCACCAGTATCAGGAGATGGAGAGTTACAACCAGGAGAGAAAGATAGTCTTGCTAGAGTGGTGATCGTGCCTGATGGAGCTGGGTAAGTTTATTTTTATTTTTGCTTTAGATTTATAATTTTTAATCTTAATATTTTATATAGGACTTGACATGTTTATTGTCATTTTTTCAGGTTCTTTCCAGGAAAAGAGAGTGGAAATGCTCTTAGGGAGAGTATTAGGAGGCTTTATGATTGGACTTATATGACCTGGAGTGGGATACCACATCGGACACGACAATGCATGTTTAATCAGTTTAAGGTAAACAAATTAATTATTATTTAGTAAAATTCTTCCTTAACTATTGATTATTATATATCATCTAACATTATTGCTCATTTGATTACAGACATTGTGTACTTGATTTCCTCAGCCCGATAAGATATTGCCATGAACCACGAGAGGAAGGCCAGTTCTAAGATGTCCGATTGATTTAGAGATGCTAGGGAAAAGAACAAGAAGCCTGATTGGATGTTACCTCATCTTTACGAGGTCTTCAGGAATATTAGAGATCGCTAGAATTTCGGGCAAACTTTGAACAAGCAAAGAAGGCCAGGAGGGGAAAAGGTGGCTCATTGCACACTGGGAATGCAAAAAATCAACGGACAATAACTAGAGAATTAGTAATACATATATATATATATATATATATATATATATATATATATATGTATGTATATATGTATATATATATATATGTGTGTGTGTATATATATATATGTGTGTGTGTGTGTATATATATATGTATATATATATATGTTTTTTTGTGTGTGTGTATTGACCAATTTTGATTACATTTTATTTGCAGGCCAAAAAATTGATCCGCGACCCGACTCAAAGAGGAGCTCTTTTGAGCTACCCACATAAAAAAGAAGAAGAACAAGTCGGATTCGGATACATGAGTCGAGCAAAGGGCTGAACAAGCTTATGTAAGTCCCTACAACTATAGTATTATGTTAAGTTTAAACAACCATATTATACTCACCATTTCTTTTTAATTATGCAGATGGATTATCAACGGCTCTTGTTTGAGTACAGCCAGGCTCAACAAGCCCAAGGTGATCCAGCCTCCACCAGATGTCGCTACCCAGATTTAGACTAAAAAAATGACCGGAGAGAGATAAAAGAGGAGAGTCTATGGTATAGGATCTAGGAACCAAGTTAGATGGATCCAGTCCGGACTGGATGGTATTGACTCTTCTATCCAGGTCGAGGCGGTTGATGGTATTTAGATCATTGTTATATCGCAAAAGATCAAATACCTTACACGTTCCTTGGCAGATGTCGAGGCAAGACGCATATATAAGAATAATACTATGTGTCATATCATCGAGACTCTCAACGCACAAGTGAATAGCCTCCTTGCTAGCAGAGTTCATAGACATAGTCGTTCACCTCCCACATGAGTTGAAGATAAGGGTTCGACATATGATGATGAATGTGCAGAAGGGACGCCTTAGTTGTTAGGATTGTTATTGTTGAATATTAAAACAAATTCAAACTTTGTATATACTGAAGTTTTAAAACTTTGTATATCATTTTGGTGGATATTTATATTTATTTTTTATGTTTTTAGTTGATAATTAGTATGTTGTTGATGTTGTAACCGATTTAGAATTGATTTGGTAGTATTTAGTGCTAGTGTATAGCTGAAATGGCGAATTGCAACTTATTTGGCAGGTTGGATGCAAAAATTACAGGTTTCTAATCTGGGTTTTTGTAGAAAGCACCAAATGCAGAAACCTTGAAAATCGATACAGTCCGTCAATTTATTCTTGGCTATGAATAACATATCAACGGACAGAGTCAAAATTTTAGATTCTTTTCCATCTGTAATTTATTTTTCCATATTGGGTGGCATTTAAAAAAATTCATCAATATATATTTTAATTAACTGACAGACATCCCCCAGTTTTAGCCGATGCTCTCTCGTGATTTGTTGTTTCCGATGAGCCAAATTTTGAGAAACGTATGTTTGTCGATTTTGCCCAAGAAATCGACACTGTCCGTCAATTTTGACCCTTTTTTTTTGCCAGTTTTTTCTTTTAGTAGTAGGCTTTTCACTGTTCCATCTTCTCAACTGCTCAAAAGTTTTCTTAGTAGTGATAGTAGACAACATAGGGAAGTTCTCCAAGTTAAGCTCATGCCTGGGTGCAATGGTTTCCTCAACCATTGCCATTGTAGGAAACAGTTCAATACTTCTTACCTCAACTGGCTTTGGGTCTTGCAACATCACATATCCCTATTGTGCATGAGTATCCAGACTAGTGTTACCAATTTGTAGGTTCAGCTTGTTCACAGTAGTTTCGATAACTCCTGTTATTCTCCACTCTTGAGTAGCTTTCTGTGTTTCTCTTCTCTTTCTCGGCATCATAGGCTTGTATGCTCCAGGTTGTATAGTTGGACAAATGTGCCTAAAAGTTTGGCATTTGGGATAAAAATTCGGCTTCCATTGGTATGTGACCTGTTGAAGAAACTGGCTTCCAGTAGGATCCAATACTTTAATCATAACAGGGCAGAGGCTTGGCGACATTAACCTCTATAAGTATTTGAGCATAGGTAATTCTTGACTGCTTTGTAGAACATTCATCTACAAATACAGGACGGAGTTCCAATAGCATTAACAATTCTGCTGAGTGATCCACATCCCCAACAGTTTAAAGACAATTTAGGAAATTTAACCCACAGTGATATCTCAGCCATAAATTCCTTGTTAATATCAAAAACAACTTCCCAAGGTTAAGGACAATAGGCCTATTGTTGATGATAAAGGGACCAACATAGAAAATCTCTTGCATATCATCGATCATTGAAATTTAATAATAAAATATCCATTATCATGCAGATACAAATCCAAAAATGTATGCGATAAGAGCACACTTCTACTTATCTTCAGCCGATTTGACATCCTTCTCATCTAATAGAACAACCGCACATCCATTAACTAGTTGAGGATGAATATAGGAGAGATTCATCCCATTAGCAACAACTCTATTGTTCTTAAATAGATAATTCTATGTATATGCTGGAGGAATCACCTCAGGCCGGAGGACTGATCTTGGGCAGATTTATATGCCCAAGTGATACTCAAACGTATTATTTTCGCCTTGTTTATCTAGCAATGTGTATACAATTTCATGTAATTGGTAATAAAATGTGAATTTATACTAACCAACATGATTAGCATTGTTTTGTAGGTAAAATATGATTTCGAGGAGCTAAAATGCATGTTGGAACAATATCGGAGTTGGACTTGGATTCGAGCATGAAAAAGGCATTGGGCTGCACAATATAAAGGGGCTCCGCGATGGAGCCGTGTCACGCTGCCATCGCGGAGGCATTCTGCCTGGAGGGTGAAATAATAGTCAAATTCCAGTGGAGCCTCGCGACAGCTCCGTGGCACGGTGGCAAGCCTCCGCGTTGCACGTCGTGCTACGTTGATGCTTTATACCTGGACCCCCAATTTCCAGAGAGGGTCCGCGTCCACGCCGTGTCACGGAAGCAGTGCTCTGCGATGCACTCCGTGACACGTTGCTTGTTATTCCGGGAAAAATTCCCACTAGTATAAATAGAACACTTAGGCTTATTTTTCATTAATTCAGACTTGGTGGAGCAAGGACGTGGATTACAGGCAGTTGAGGGACGAAAAGTTCAGGGTTTTTTCTCTCTTTCTTTCTTCTTTAACTCAATTGTTTGTATGATTAACACTTGTTTAAGGATGATTAATCCACAAATGAGTGGCTAATTCCCTTCCTTGCTGAGGTTATGAACATTTGTGATGAATTTTGATTATTGAATTATATGGTTTTTCATCTTCTTCTTCCATGTTGTTCTATTAATTCTTGTTTCTACTGCATTGGTGTGTGGCCGACATTAATGTACATCTAAAAAGTCCGATTTCACTCGAGAGAGCACAAAATTGGAAAGTTGTGAATTAATAGGGTATTGTTCTTAACTTGATTTGGGAAAATTGAGTTTTGATGTGCTTTCCTGAAAGAAATATACTTGAAAGCCGTATTAGTCAATTTAGGAACCGGAATTGTATTGCTAGGTCATGAATTGCATTTGATCACAAAAATGTAGACGGATGGTTTATGATTCTTAAGTGAGATTAAATACGAGAGTTTTAATCTCTTGGCTAATGTTCTTGGCTAGCAACTGGAATAAGGGATTAACCAATTTATGATTATAATCAAGTTCATTACATGTTCTTAACCTTGGCATGTTCATATCCATAGTTTAAATTCAAAGTAAATAATTGTTAGTAGTTTTAGTACATACTTTATAAAACAAACTTTTCAATTGTTGGTTACGTTGTTGTCAGCATAATTAGAAGTGAGATAGAATATAGTATACTTAAGCAATTTTTACTTATCCATAGTCTCCTTGGATCGATACTTGGCTTACTTAAGCCACTTACTACTTGTTTGACCACGTGCACTTGCGTGTCGGTTTTTAACCCCTACCAAAGCACCGAGCAAGTTTTTAGCGCCGTTGCCGGGGAGACTAGGCAATTGGTGAAATTGTATTAAGTGTAAATTTACTATATTTTTATTTTATTTTCTTAAGTGTTGACAACTTGGTCTTAGCCTGTATTTTGCAGACTTGATTTCTGTGAACACTGGCAAGAGACAAAGAGCTGGTGGAATCTTATATAGAGCCTGAACGTATATTTCATAGTAAACGCAGAGAAGCTCTATAAAAGAAGCTGCAGTTGCTCAGACAGACTATTATGGAGCAACAAAATCCACCGGTTGTGAGGGCAGTGTTAGTGCCCGAAGAAGCAGCAGCAAGGCCGGTTCGCGAGGTGGCAATCCCACATGCCAACAATGTAACATCAAGTATCCGCAAACCAGAGCCTGGAGGGAGATTTGATCTCAAGCAAAATATGGTGCAACTGTTGCACACAAGCGGGCAATTTACCGGTCTCCCTCATGAAGATCCACAACAACATCTCCAGAACTTTTTGGAGATAAGTGACACTTATATACCCGCTGGAGTGTCACCTGATTATGTTCGGCTTACATTATTTCCATTCTCATTACTTGGTGAAGACAAGAGGTGGTTAAAAGCTGAGCCACCAAATTCTATCTCAACGTGGGATGATCTAGCACGAAAGTTCTTGATAAGATTTTTTCCCTCTGGTAAAACAGCCAGACTTAGAAGTCAAATTCTAAGCTTCAAATAGAGGGAGGGAGAAAATTTGTATCAAGCCTGGGAAAGATTCAAATCCATGTTGCGGGACTGTCCTCATCATCATCAGTCCAATGAGGTGTTGGTGCACACATTTATTGAGGGTTTGGAACCCCATACGAAAATTTTGCTAGACTCAGCAGCTGGAGGGCAAGCGCTGGAAAAGACTTATGAGGAGCTGTACACTTTGCTAAACCGGATTTCACAAGGCAATCCAGAATGGAATGCTGATTCATCACGAGGTGGAGCAAGGAAAGCAGCAGGAGTGCTTGAAGTGGATGGATTTACAGCTATCGCTGCACAGATAGCTGCCTTGCAGAATCAATTGAACAACCACTTCAGCAACATGAATTTGAACCAGCCTTCAGCTTCAGTCAATGCGGTCCAGCAAATGTGGTGTGAAGTGTGTGGAAGCAGTGAGCACTCAGCTGAGTGCTGTGGAGCAAACCCAGATTCGGTTAACTTTGTGGGCAATGCACAAAGAAATCAGCAGCAGTATGGTACTGGATACAACTCAAATTGGAGGAACCATCCAAATTTTTCATAGGGTAGCAACAACCAAAATAGACTGCCCACGAAGGAATGCACTTCCCCGATCCAAAATAGACTGCCCACGAAGCTAAAAGACCCTGGAAGTTTTACTATCCAGCTTACTATTGGGAAGAGTATCCGAGCTCGTGGATTGTGTGACTTGGGGGCGAGCATAAATCTGATGCCATCTTCGGTATTCAGAAAGTTGGGTCTAGGGAGTCCTAGACCTACAACCGTAATCTTGCAGTTGGCAGACAGATCCTTAGCTAGGCCGGATGGCATTGTTGAGGATGTGCTTGTGCAAGTAGGCTCCCTAATTTTCCCGGTAGATTTTATTGTTCTGGATTTTGAACCAGACGCGGAAGTCCCATTTATTTTAGGACGACCCTTCTTGGCAACCGGGAAAGCATTAATCGATGTAGCTGCGGGTCAACTTACAATGCGAGCACACGACAAGGTAGAGGTATTTGATGTGTTAAAAGCCATAAAGTTGCCAGCTATAAATGAGGAGCTTTCGGAAATTAATGTGGTTGAGCATGAAGAAATTAGGCAGATTGTTAAATCTCATGACCCATTGGAAAGAGCGTTGACACACTCTGATCATTTTGGGGATAGAGAGGCGTGTGGAATGGTCCAATTGTTGAATGGAGCACAGAATCATCCGAGGAGACAGGAATTTCAATCATTGATGAGATCTCTAGAGCCCTTGCCAAAACCATCCGTTGAGGAGGCACCGAAGCTGGAGTTGAAAGAATTGCCTCCCCATCTAAAATATATCTTTTTGGGGGAGGGGGAGACGTTACCAGTTATCATCTCTGCAGACTTGACGGAGGCACAGGAAAAGGCAGCATTAGGTGTCCTTAGAAAGAGGAAGAAAGCAATAGGTTGGCAAATGCCTGACATTCAGGGTATCAATCCAGCTTTCTGCACACACAGGATATTCATGGAGACAGGAGCCAAACCAACCGTTCAGCCGCAACGGAGACTTAATCCAGCAATGAAGGATGTGGTAAGGAAAGAAATAATCAAGTGGCTTGATGCAGGTGTGGTCTACCCAATTTCAGACAGTGAGTGGGTCAGCCCTGTTCAATGTGTTCCAAAGAAAGGGGGGATGACTGTAGTCACCAACGAGAAAAATGAGTTGATCCCTACTCGAACCGTCACAGGCTAGCGGATTTGTATGGACTACAGAAATCTAAACGAAGCCACGAGGAAAGATCATTACCCCATCCCTTTTATTGATCAAATACTTGATAGGTTGGCAGGACAGGAGTATTATTGCTTTCTTGATGGGTACTCTGGTTATAACCAAATAGCCATAGCTCCGGAGGATCAAGAGAAGACTACTTTCACCTGTCCTTATGGGACATATGCTTTTAGGCGGATGCCGTTTGGGTTATGCAACGCACCCGCCACATTCCAAAGATGCATGATGGTTATTTTCCATGACATGGTTGAGGATTTTGTTGAGGTATTTATGGATGATTTTTCTGTTTTCGGTAATTCGTTTGCTACTTGTTTGCAGAATCTTGACAGGGTGCTGGCTCGATGTGAAGAATCCAACCTTGTATTAAACTGGGAGAAATGCCACTTCTTAGTGAAGGAGGGTATTGTCCTTGGCCACAAAGTATCTAAAAAGGGGTTGGAAGTCGATCGTGCTAAGATCGAGGTTATTGAAAAGTTGCCACCACCAGTGTCAGTGAAAGGTGTGCGCAGTTTTCTTGGGCATGCAGGATTCTACAGGCGATTCATCAAAAACTTCTCCAACATTTCTAGACCGCTATGCAGATTGCTAGAAAAAGAAGTGAAGTTCGAGTTGAACGATGAGTGTGTTACAGCATTCGAAAAGTTGAAGCAGAAATTGATAGAAGCACCTATACTTACCTCTCCTGACTGGGAACAACCATTTGAGCTGATGTGTGATGCCAGTGATGTGGCTGTGGGAGCTGTATTGGGGCAAAGAAAAAATAGAATTTTCCATTCTATTTACTATACAAGCAAAACACTGAATACGGCCCAAAGCAATTACACAGTCACAGAGAAAGAGATGCTAGCCTTGGTGTTTGCATATGACAAATTCAGGTCTTATTTGGTGGGTTCAAAAGTTATGGTGTACACCGATCATGCAGCTATTCGGTACCTATTCAACAAGAAGGATGCTAAGCCCAGGTTGATCAGATGGATCTTATTGTTGCAGGAGTTCGACATTGAGATCAGAGACATAAAGGGGAGCGAGAACCAAGTAGCAGATCACCTATCACGACTAGAAAGTCGGTCGCATGTGATGGAAAGTGATAACATAAATGAAGAGTTCCCCGATGAGCAACTCTTGGCAGTTGGAGAAGCTGAAGTTCCCTGGTATGCAGACATAGTCAACTTACTAGTGAGCGGAGTATATCCACCTGAGGCAACAGACCAGCAAAGAAGGAAATTGCGGCATGATATCCGGCACTATGTTTGGGATGAACCATATTTATTCAAACAGGGACCAGATCAGGTAATGAGAAGGTGCATCCCAGAGAGTCAGATTGCAGAGGTATTGAGGGGTTGCCATTCTTCATTGTATGGAGGGCATCACGGGGGTGAGAGAACAGCACACAAGGTTCTACAGTCAGGTTTCTTTTGGCCAATATTGTTCAGAGACTCTATGGCGTATGTCAAAATGTGTGATAGATGTCAGCGTACAGGATCAATTGGCAGAAGACAAGAGATGCCGCTGCAGAATATACTGGAAGTTGAGCCCTTTGATGTATGGGGCATTGACTTCATGGGTCCATTCCCACCGTCATTTGGTAATCGTTACATCTTGGTGGCTGTAGATTATGTATCAAAATGGGTGGAAGCAATAGCTTGCCCCAGGAATGACAACACGGTAGTAACGAAGTTTGTGAAAAAACACATCCTCACAAGGTTCGGGACACCCCGAGCCATTATCAGTGATGGAGGGGCTCATTTTGTCAATGCAAGTTTCAAGAAATTACTAGCCAAGTATGGGGTGCGCCATAAAGTGGCAACAGCATACCACCCCCAAACTAGTGGGCAAGTAGAGGTGTCAAATAGAGAAGTGAAGTAGATTCTTCAGAAAACAGTGAATACACAACGAAATGATTGGTCCAGCAAACTTGATGATGCGTTGTGGGCTTACAGAACTGCTTACAAGACACCGATTGGAACTTCACCATACCGATTGGTCTATGGCAAAGCATGTCATCTTCCGGTGGAGTTAGAGCACCGAGCCTTCTGGGCTGTCAGAAAGCTAAATATGGATTTAGAGCTGGCGGGCAAAAAGAGACTAATGCAGCTCAGTGAACTGGATGAGTTCCGCTGGCATGCCTATGAGAGTGCCAAGTACTACAAGGAAAGAACCAAAAGATGGCATGATAAGCATATGGTACATCGCATATTCGAGTCGGGACAGAAAGTTTTGCTCTTCAATTCGAGATTGAAGTTGTTTCTTGGAAAGCTGAGGTCTAAATGGTCGAGACCATTTGAAGTGGTAAGAATGACCCCTCACGGGGCTGTAGAATTGTGGCAAGAAGATCGGAGTGCCACGTTCTTAGTAAATGGTCAACGGTGTAAGCACTACTGGGGGAAGGACAATGATCGTGAGAAATCGTCCATCACCCTAGCGGACAATTGAGCATAAAGGACGTCGAGCCGCGACGGTAAACCAGGCGCTACACGGGAGGCAACCCGTGAATTTTTTTTTTTCCTTCATTTTGTAAAGTGTAAATAGATTTTATTTTATTTTTCTTTTTCTTGATTTAGTACAAAATTTTTGTGTTAGTTAGTATTTTTATTTTAGTTAGGTGAAACCTATTAATCTAACCAATTTTGTTTAGTGAGATGATTTTCAGGTGAAACGGAGAAAAATGTGCACGGAATCGTGAAGGAAAAGGCGAGGTATGAAAAAATTAATAAAATGCAGAGACAGTGAGCTGGGGCGATAGCTCCGTGTCACGGAGGAGGACCTTCGCGTTACCCTCCGTGACACGTTGAGGTTCAATCTGGAATTTTTAAAAAAATTCCAGTAAGCTATCGCGATGGCTCCGTGTCACGGAGGCAGTGCACCGCGATGCACTCTGTGACACGTTGCCATATAATTTGTGATGGGTCACACCGGGTTGCTGGGTGACCCACGTGTTTTCTTCATTTTAAACCCCCGATTTCTCCCTTTTTTCCCTCATTTTTACACTTCTCCGCGACAAAACACCCAAAATTCCCTTCCACATCATCGTGCCACGGTATAAAGCAAAGAATTATCAAGTTTTCTTCGGTTCTTAAACTACGAGGTATGTTTTCCGATTATCTCTCAAGGTTTTGTCAATTTTATTCGAATTTAAGCATGGGAGGTGAACTAAATCACCCTAAGTCGAAATTTAGCATGAATTTGAGTTATTCATTGATTGATAAATGTTCGGAATGTTGTAATGAGCGTTTGAACTTGTCGATTGCGTGAATGATTCGAATTTGATTGCGAAATTCAATTCTAGGGCTTGGTTGTTGGAATCGAAATTGGTAACTTGTTAAATTTGTGAATTATATGCCGGGTTGTATGTATTGAATGAGATAAGTCGTTGTAGGATATTGTTTGAATGTTAATAGACGATGAATTCTCAGGTTTTTGGGAAAATGATGAAAATTGTTCGAATTGAGTTGGTTGTATAGGTTCATGTATATAGAATTTTTGTTGTTGTTTTTGTTTCGTTGTTTTTAGTTGCTAAGTGCGATGGTTGAATTGCTAGCGATGGTAGTGATTGGGACTAGCTGTATGAAGTCTGAGTAGTACGCTAAAGTTATACCGTCGAATTTTTCTTTGCGAACGCACTAAGCATGAATTGTATAGTTGTTTGTTTTTGGTGTAAATAAAGTGATTCTTGTCGTAGTATCGTAACTGTAGCTAAGGACTAAGTGTGGGGTAAACTTAGTTAACCCGAACTTAGCCGAAGTTAATATTCATTTAGCTTGACATTGCGCTTGTTTATTTGTGTTGACAGGTAAAATGGCAAGTAGGCAGGATAAGGGTAAAGGTGCATCAACTTCAGGCACCGGGAGAAAAAGACTTAGACTGGGCACAGCAGTCCCAGCTGCACCAGCAGTTCCACGCGGCCAGCGCCGCCAATACGGAATGAGATGGGTAACTTATGAGGGGAAGAAGTGGTACGCCAAACACAAGGAAAAAAAATACTTCCCTTAGGAGCATATTGCACGGGAACCATTAGCATAGGAGTTCCCCCGTATAGTGCAAAGGATCGAGGCAGTTGGGCTCAGCTTCATATTTCAGGAGCCCAAGGAATGCAACCTACATCTAGTCCGGGAGTTCTATGCTAATTGGAACCCGGCAATCAGAAGCCACACAATCAAGATCAGAGGGCAGATAGTCACTCTGGAACCCCAGCAGCTAAATGCCATCATCGGAGCGCGGGACACAGACGCCCACGTTCTCCGCCAGCTGAACATCACCCCACCATATGCCGATATCAGATGCACATTGTGTGGGGCTCGATCCACAGTCAGATGGAGCAGACATAAGGAAAGGGGTTACCACCAGACTCTGTCGTATTCTCAAATGAACAGGGAGGCCAGAATATGGCTGAAGATAGTCTGTTCGTGCCTAATACCAGGGGTGCACATGACTGATGTGACCCGGGACCGTGTTTGCCTGGTGTACGCCCTGATGAAAGGGCTGGAGATTAATGTTGGGGCGGTCATCATATCCGCCATGAAGAGAGCCCGACTACACCAGGGCCACAGGTATGGGTTCGGGGGACTAATCACCACCTTTCTCTGGGGCCTCGACGTCGAGGAAGAGGCTTTGGACTACATCCCGCAGTTGGAGCGGAGGGCCCTTGATGTGACCAAAACTAAGGCCCCCGACACCACACACGGGCCAGTGCTGACACTTGGCGAGCAACATGCTCGTGATGACCAGTACATGGCACGGATGTTTGGAATGCAAATGCTCCAGCTCAGGATCGGTGGGAGACCAGCCACGGAGGAGGAGCTATGGCAGCTCGAGCTGGATTACCCATTTGGCGAAAACGCCAGGGCTCTATGCCGAGGGGGGCCAGCCTTTGTAGAGCCCACTGATGATGATGTCCCCACGGACGAGGAGACACGTCGGGAAGACTCCGATGTGGAGTCCGAGGACAACAATGGAGGTGACTCGGACATGGGCGATGAGGCAGCAGCACCTGATGAAGAAGTTGAATACTTTAACTGATCAGGGAGTTCGACCACCCAAAATTTTCTGATTTTTAATTTTTGTGAACACTGGGGACAGTGTTCGATTTAAGTGTGGGGTGGGGAGTAGTTAGGTGCTGGGGCTGGGCTGGTTTGCTTTTATGCTTTACTCTGTTTTGTATGTATGTTTCCCTGTGTTTGTGAATTGCAAACTATTCTGTAGCTGTACATATTTGTGTATTGATGTGTGTTGTGGAATGTTGTTGTTGCCAGCTAAGTCTGTAAAATTTTTTGTAAATATTCTCTTATTTTTTTTCTATCGAAATGATCGATAAAAAGTTTTGTAAATATTCTCTTATTTTTTTCTATCGAAATGATCGATATTTTTAAAATTTTGCGAAAATATTTTGTTCATATAAAAATATTTTGTAAATAATTTTTCCGTCGAAATGATCGGTGTGTTGCAAAATTTTTCAATTTTTATTTTTTTTGGGTTTCTCGGAGTTTGTTTTCGGTTCTTTTACCGAGAATAGTCCCATTGAACCGACGTCATAGTTAGTGACCGTTCCCTATGATGGATGGATGACGACCGTCTTAAGGGAAATGTAGTCGGTAGGGGTAGTGATTTTAAATTATTTTCAGTTTTTTCTTTGGTGGATTACATCACGGAACCTGTAGTTACTATATGATTTGTGAAATGTTGGTTGCGTGTTGTAACTGATATTCAAAATGTAAAAGTGATTCGTATGAAAGCATACAATTTTGTAAATATGTTGAGATACCTATGCTGTAGAATTTGATTCGGTGTGATTGAGGCTTAATTTTTGAATTCATGTAATTGGCTAATTAAAGAGTCTGTGAATTCATCTTGAATCGAGCATGTGCATGAAGTGTAAAGTGAGGTATTGTTATTCCATGCTATTGTGAAGTGTCTAGAACTTGTCTGGTGTGTGTACAAAACGAAATGAAGGAGGTGTAGTGTTGGAAAGGATGTAGGCATTTCTTTGTTCTAACCGAGAGTTTCTAGTTTTTTTCTTGTCATACTCCCCTTTTATGTGATTGTATACCCTAGTCAGCCCGTTGAGCCTTTAGCCTATTATTTCTTTCTTTTGTCCAAAAAGCTTAAACTGAGCTTAATTCTTTCTTTTCATTAGCCGTAAAGTCTATACAAAACTCTTAAGCGCTTAAGAAGAACAAAAATTTTCCCAAAGTGTCAAAGAGTGAGAATGGTGAAAAGAAAAACAAAAGCAGAGTGAGGAAAGAAAAGAAAAGGATGAAGGTGCACTTGCTATAACTAAATGATAATGAAGGTGCATGAAAAACCTTTGTTTTTGTGTCAAGTGTGCTTGATGAAATGGGCCATACGAAAGTAAATCATCATGAATGGGATGATGAAAAAAAGAAAAGAGAGAAACAATGTCCACACGTTGATGGGAATGTGTTGAAAAGGCGCTTAAGGATGCTAGTGGCTATTATTGGCTAATCCAATATGTACTAGTTCCATAGCTTCCATTACAACCCATTAAAGTCCTACGTGATCTTACGTTGCATTTCTTTATATTAGTGGAGTAATACACTAAGGGCAAGCTTATGGGTCATGACATGATGCATGTGAATTCTTTTGGGAGAGAGAGTGAAATTAATTTTTACATGCCCCTACTTGAATGTTTGTGTGTCACATGAGCAAAAGGGGAAGATTCTCTTGAGTGGAAAGGGCACATGCTTGATGAAAGATTGATTTTCGTGTCGGATATCTTGATTAGCTGATTTGCATGAGTTTGCCGATGTTGAGAGTCGATTCTTAAAGTCTAGGAAGTTTTAATGTATTAAAGGTCATTGCATTGTTAAGACCATGCATGTTTTCTTGATGATTTGCAATATTGAATGATCGGTATGACCGTAGCTCAAATTGTCGCACCATAGTGGCAAAGGTTGGGATGTAATTTGCATGAATTGTGTGTTTGTTGTTCGAGGACGAACAAGGATTTAAGTGTGAGGTAAGTGATCTTGGGCAGATTTATATGCCCAAGTGATACTCTAACGTATCATTTTCGCCTTGTTTATCTAGCAATGTGTATACAATTTCATGTAATTGGTAATAAAATGTGAATTTATACTAACCAACATGATTAGCATTGTTTTGTAGGTAAAATATGATTTCGAGGAGCTAAAATGCATGTTGGAACAATATCGGAGTTGGACTTGGATTCAAGCACGAAAAAGGCATTGGACTGCACAATATAAAGGGGCTCTGCGATGGAGCCATGTCACGCTGCCATCGCGGAGGCATTCTGCCTGGAGGGTGAAATAATAGTCAAATTCCAGTGGAGCCTCACGACAGCTCCGTGGCACGGTGGCAAGCCTCCGCGTTGCACGTCGTGCCACGTTGATGCTTTATACTTGGACCCCCAATTTCCAGAGAGGGTCCGCGTCGCCGTGTCACGGAGGCAGTGCTCCACGATGCACTCCGTGACACGTTGCTTGTTATTCCGGAAAAAATTCCCACTAGTATAAATAGAACACTTAGGCTTATTTTTCATTAATTCAGACTTGGTGGAGCAAGGACTTGGATTACAGGCAGTTGAGGGACGAAAAGTTCAGGGTTTTTTCTCTCTTTCTTTCTTCTTTAACTCAATTGTTTGTATGATTAACACTTGTTTAAGGATGATTAATCCACAAATGAGTGGCTAATTCCCTTCCTTGCTGAGGTTATGAACATTTGTGATGAATTTTGATTATTGAATTATATGGTTTTTCATCTTCTTCTTCCATGTTGTTCTATTAATTCTTGTTTCTACTGCATTGGTGTGTGGCCGACATTAATGTACATCTAAAAAGTCCGATTTCACTCGAGAGAGCACGAAATTAGAAAGTTGTGAATTAATAGGGTATTGTTCTTAACTTGATTTGGGAAAATTGAGTTTTGATGTGCTTTCCTGATAGAAATATACTTGAAAGCCGTATTAGTCAATTTAGGAACCGGAATTGTATTGCTAGGTCATGAATTGCATTTGATCACAGAAATGTAGACAGATGATTTATGATTCTTAAGTGAGATTAAATACGAGAGTTTTAATCTCTTGGCTAATGTTCTTGGCTAGCAACTGGAAGAAGGGATTAATCAATTTATGATTATAATCAAGTTCATTACATGTTCTTAACCTTGGCATGTTCATATCCATAGTTTAAATTCAAAGTAAATAATTGTTAGTAGTTTTAGTACATACTTTATAAAACAAACTTTTCAATTGTTGGTTACGTTGTTGTCAGCATAATTAGAAGTGAGATAGAATATAGTATACTTAAGCAATTTTTACTTATCCAGAGTCTCCTTGGATCGATACTTGGCTTACTTAAGCCACTTACTACTTGTTTGACCACGTGCACTTGCGTGTCGGTTTTTAACCCCTACCAAAGCACCGAGCAAGGACTTCAGGATCTAGGTTATTTCATTGCCAATTCCTGTCTCCTTGTTCATCACACTAAATGTTCCATTGGTTTGTCCGTTAATCGCAGTTCAATCCGTGTTGTTGTTGTTGTACAATACTTTTATGAGCCATTTGATTACTGGATAAGGGTCAAAATAATATATGAATAACAAAATTAATTTTATGCATTGTTTGTTTACCAAATAGGCTAAAAGTTATTCATGTATTAATTTTATATTATGTTTGGTTTGTAGGTTTTAAATGTTGTATAAAAGTTATTCATGTATTTAACGTTATACAATATTTGGTTGTGTTTTTAGTAATTCTACATAATTAAAACTTACATAACTTATGAGGAAATCTATGTATAATTTTATGCGGGGTAGAAGGTGGAATAAGTTATATGGGTATTAGTTATACATGGATTAAAATAATAAAATTACACATTTACCGCTAACAATTTCCTTTTAAAATCTCTTTTAATTCGACACTTTTTTTGAAACAAAAATTGTACTTTCTTCTATGTATATTTACCCAGAATTATGTATATATATATATATATATATATATATATATATATATATTCTATAACAAATTAAATATTCAATAATCAATAATTCATATATTGTACTCTCTACATAACTAAACCCTACATAACTATTACTTGCATAACTTATACTTACATAACTAATACACGAATAACTAAAACCTGCATAACTAATCCCTGCATAAAATAATACATAAATTTTCTTATAACTAATTATGTATTACTAATTCCTGCATGACTCTAACCTGTAACCAAATGACCCCTTAAGGTCCAACGTGTAATTCTTTTTCCTTCAACTTCATTTAGATTGCATTGGTCCTACCTGTTGATATATAACAAGGGTTTATTGAAGAACAAGAAAATAAAGAGTCAAAAGGCTAACTACAAAGTTACATAAGAGAATAGAAGACAATAATCTAGAATGGAGAAGGGGGTGCCTATATATATAGGCATAAGACTACCTAAAACCCTAAGGCCCATCTGCTAACAATTATATGGGCTAACAATAATATGGGCTAACATTCCCCCTCAAACTCACAATGCGACAGTAATAAGCATTGAGAGTTTGTCACACAAGAAACGAAATCGAGACGCCGACTGAGCATTCGTAAAAAGGTCAGCAATCTGCAAGGCCGATGGAACAAAAGAAAGAGATATGGTCCCGAGCTGGAGATGATGACAAGTGAAGTGACAATCAATCTCAATGTGCTTCGTCCGCTCATGGAAAACAGAGTTCTTTGCAATTTGCATCGTACTCTTGTTATCACAATGTAGGGGAGTAGGCAGAGAAATGTGAACCCCCATATCTGCAAGAAGCTAGCGTAACCAAACAATCTCAGATTTAGTCACTGCCATAGCACGATACTCAGTCTCCATGGAAGATCTAGAGACAACATCTTGTTTCTTGCTCTTCCATGATATTAAATAATCTCCAAGGAACACACAAAAACCAGTGGTGGATTTGCGATCATTACGATCGCCATCCCAATCAGCATCACTATAGGCTCGCAACTCCAGAGATGACGTCGAGGGAAACAAGAGGTTCTGAAACTGGGTGCCACGAAGATATCTCAAAATACGAAGTACAGTTCCCCGGTGAACTGAAGTAGGAGCAGTAACAAACTGGCTAACAACGTGAACTGCATGAGCTATATCCGGGTGAGTAACGGTAAGATACACCAAGCTACCTACAACAATCCAATAAAGACTCGGATCTGTTAACAAAACACCATCGCTAGGAGAGTACCGTGCATTGGTTTCAAGTGGAGTATCTGCAGTCCTGTTGTTAGAAAGGCGCGCCCGTTTAAACAAGTCAGATATATACTTAGTCTAAGAGAGAAGGTATCCTTTCTTAGACTGAGCCACCTCAATACCCAAAAGATAACGTAGCAGGCCCAAGTCCTTCATGGCAAACCGATGAGCCAAATCATGCTTCAATGACTCAATACCATCATGATCATCACCAGTTATAACCATATCATCTACATATAAGGACAAAAGGATTCGCCCTGCACTCGTACTTCTAACAAACAACGCCGAATCATGGTTACTCGGGACAAAGCCAAGGGAAGTAATCACAGTGGAGAATTTCTCAAACCAAGCACGAGGGGCTTGCTTGAGACCATATAGAGCTTTTCGAAGCCGATAAACTTCACCCGACTGGTGATCAATACCCGGTGGAGGAGTCATATACACTTCCTCATGGAGATCACCATTCAGAAATGCATTCTTGACATCCATTTGAAATATCTTCCACTGTCGAACGGATGCAATGGCAATCATAGTGCGAACAGTCGACATCTTTGTCACCGGGGCAAAGGTCTCCTCATAGTCCATACCATATTTTTGTGAGTACCCTTTTGCCACAAGTCTAGCCTTGTATCGCTCAACAGACCCATCAGGCTTTGTTTTTATCTTATACACCCATCGACAGCCAATCGTATGTTTACCAGGTGGGAGGGTAACCAAATCCCATGTGTGTGTCTGATAAAGAGCAGTGAGTTCCTCAGCCATAGCATTCTGCCAAAGAGGATCAGACATAGCCTCTCTATAGGACTCAGGTTCAGACAATTGATGTATGTTTGTAATAAAGGAAGCAAATGGTGCTGAGTAGGCAGAATAAGAAAAATCAGGTAGTTTGGTGGACTTACTCTGACGAGTAGACCTCCTCAGAGTTGGTGGATCTCCAGTCTCAAGATCAGACTTAGACACAGGCGGGGCTGAAGCACTTTCAGGCGGCACATCGGGTGGCACAGCTGAATCCGGAACTGGAGCCTCTGTGTCAATGCCAAATGGATCAATACGCTGAAGATCTGACTTAGTAACATCATAGGATTTAGCTGGAATTGAATAGAAAGGAATATGCTCCAAAAAGGTGACATGCCGTGAAACATATAATTTCTGACTGACAGGATCATAGCAACGATAACCTTTCTGTCCAACACCATACCCCAAAAACACACATATAGCTGATTTTGGCTCCATCTTGTTTCTTTCAACATGAGGACGAAGAACAAAACAAGTACATCCAAAAACTCATAATGCAGAGTAATCTGGCATGTGACCATATAATTTCTGAAACGGAGACATCCCTGAAGTCAATGCAGTAGGAATACGATTGATCACATATACAACAGTTAGGACTGCTTCTCCCCAAAAATTACTAGGAACCTCTACAGATAATAGTAAGGAGCGTGCTGTCTCAACAATATGACGGTGTTTCCTTTCGGCAACACTGTTCTGCTCAGGAGTATCTGTACAAGATGACTGGTGTATGGTACCATCAGAGGCAAGTAACTGAGTGAAATCACTGGAGGTATATTCACCCCCTAAGTCACACTTGAAACACTTTATTCCTCAGCCGAATGTTGCGTTTTAACAAGGGCTCTAAAGTTGTTGTAAATGCCAAAGAAGTCAGACATGCACTTCATAAGATAAACCCAGGTATACCGAGTATAGTCATCTATGAACGAAACATAATAGTTCGAACCACCCTTAGTGGATACTGGTGATGGTCCCCATACATCAGAATGAATAATGTCAAAAGGAGAAACTGAATAAGACACACTTTTATTAAAAGGTAAGGTAGAAAATTTTGTCAGTTTACAACCACTATAATCTGAAATATCAGAAGTGTTTAAATGACCCAAAGCACCAGTAGAGGCTAACAAACATAAACGTGACACTGATACATGTCCCAAGCGGGAATGCCAAAGATAAAACTGCGAAGATAAAGGACTCAAACGAAAAGAAGACAAATTAATGCTAGAGGCGGCAACAACAGACACTTTGAGACTCTCCAGGACATAGAGTTCCCCCAACCTACAGACAATCCCAATCACCTTCTGAGTGTGTTGGTCCTGTACAACACAAACAGAATCAGAAAAGAATACCCAATGACCAGTCCTACACAACTGACTGACCAAAGCAAGATTAAAAGCAAGTTTAGGAATATAATAAACATCAGACTCAATGTGAGAAGTAGTAACAGAACCAACACCCTTAACTGGCATAGATGTAGCACTGACAGACATAACAGAGAGTGGTGAAATGGGTGACAAGGAACCAAACGATGACAAACAATGTGACATATGATGGGTCGCACCAGAATCCAGAATCCACAAGGATGAGGGAATACCTGATGTACTAGAGGAAGCTGGACCTGAGCTGGATGCTGACGTGGCAGTAGGATTGGAGGCCAAAAACTGTCTGAACTGTTCGAACACCCGGGCATCCAATGTCGAAGGAGGCACAGTGTTAACAGACTCAGCATCTACTGATAGTGCAGCAGCAGCGAACTGTGGAGGACGTGGAGGAGTACCAAAGGAGTGTGGTTGTCCATTCTTCTGTTGCTGACCAGACTTAGCCTTGTGGAGTAACAACGGACACTGAGCCTTCCGATGATTTTTCTGCTTGCAAAATGCACACTCATCAAATGCAACTTTAGGAGATCGTCGCGATTGATCGGAAGTCTGAGAATGGTGTGGTCTAGACTGATCCGGTGAAGCAGCAAACACAGCAGGAGTAGTAGGTGTTTTCGACCCTTTATCCAATTGAGACTTGATACAAGTCTCTTCTGCAATCAGTTCATGGACAACTGAATCAACTTTGGAGAGGGGAGATCGATGAAGGATTGTTCCGTGTAGTCCTTCAAAATCAGAACGCAATGCCATCAAAAATTGAACCAAACGTTGTTCTTCCCTCCTAGCAATATACGGCGCAAAATCTTTCAATTCTGCAGATTTAGTAAGGGCCAATTGATCCCACAAATCAGACATAGCAGTATAGAAATCTTGAATGCTCATAGCATTCTGTTGAAGAGCACGAATATCGTATTCTAACTGGTACTGCTTCGCAAAATTAGACTGAGTGTACAGTCTCTCCAAATGATCCCAGATTTCTTTTGTTGTGTCATATTTAGCTAATTGCATACCGATTGACTGAGTTACGGAGTTGTTAATCCAAGTGATAACCTTGGAGTTAGCAGTTTCCCATAAATCCACCGACAATACAAAATCCTCAGCCTTCTCATCCTTAGGTTTGGATTTAACCCCAGTGACATAGCCCCACATATTCTTGCCACGAAGAAAATTCTTCATGACATAACTCCAATACGCATAATTTTTGCCATCTAATTGAGTGTTAATGGACTGGAGAGAATCATCTTTTTCAGCCATATTGACAAAATACCCTAGTCCAAATCAAACCAAACCACCAACAACAGCAACAATAGAGTACAAACAGCAAAACAAGAACCCAGCAGAAGCAACAAACCAACCCTACGAACAGTAGATCTAAACGGATCTAGCGGAAGCAGCAAACCCAGGAGAACAGCAGTTCGAAAAAAAAACACTTTCGGGGCATTGCCCCGAACCCCGAACGAGGGCCAGCTGCCCCCCATACCCCCCAACGAGTTCGATCCCCGCACCTGGTGGTTGCTACAAATAGGGGAGGATCGATTTATTTGGCTCTGATACCATGTTGATATATAGCAAGGCTTTATTGAAGAACAAGAAAATAAAGAGTCAAAAGGCTAACTACAAAGTTACATAAGAAAATAGAAGACAATAATCTAGAATGGGGAAGGGGGTGCATATATATATAGGCATAAGACTACCTAAAGGCCCATCAGCTAACAATTATATGGGCTAACACTACCTTCTGGCGCTTTAGATATGTTGTTCAAGTCCGTTATTATCTAAATTACAAGCCTAAAAATTTAGGGGGTTTTGTATTATCATTGTAAATAATGCTACTTTTCACTAATACAATCGCTTATAAATTTAAAAAATAATTAAATTTTCATTTTACCCTTTGAACACAAGTGAAAAAAAAGTTACATGGAAGAAATAATGTATGAAAATTACTTCTTCTCTAATTGAAAAGATTCGTCGTCTTCTTTCTTCTTCTTTTTTTAAAATTTATTTTATATATAAAATATATTAAAATTATTATGACCAAAAAAATGAACAAATGACAGAACCAAAGTAATAACTGAATGAACACCTGATAAATATTTATCTGAGTGATTAATCTTTAAATTTTTGTGTGAAAATCTTTTAATTTTCCATCAACAAAAATTGTCTTTATTCTTCAATCAATGCTAAAATAGCACAAGTTCGTTTTTTGTACTTTGTTGACCTCTACATTCTTAGCTTTTTGTTACTTTAGTAACAATTTTAGATTTGACAAAATTTTAAAATTTGAAAGGAGCACGAATTAATATCAAAAGAAGTTTAAAGGAATTAGATGTTTATGAGATGACTAGATTTTACAAATGTGCGTTTGTCCGTTTATCCCAAAAATTTAGTAAAATTTTATATTGCAATATGATAATTTTTAAACGGTACACACATTTTAAAATTTTTTAAGTTATAAAAAAGAAATCAAAACATACAAAAATTTAAAAGGTAATTAGAGCAAGTAATTTGAAATTAGAAAATTATAAATTTAATGCTACTTTTGTGATGTAATATACACACACACCAAGTTGAAGAAAAATTTGTATTAAAAATATCAATAATTTAAATGAAGTTAAACTATTGACTTAAAATATTCCTACTTTTAGTATAACATAATAATATTTAAATTTTTCAACTACATACTTAACATTTACCCAAAAAAATTGCAAAGAAACATTTTTTTGCTAGAAAAAAAAAAAGGTTAGCAATTAAATGACAATGAGTAGATATATTACAAAAAAAAAAAATGAGTAGATATAAATTATATATTTGTAATAACTATGGAAAAAATAAAAGTAAATTCAAGAAAGTAAATATATTACACTAATTATGATGCAGTAAATACTTGAAAGCTAAAGAAACTTCATCCTAATAATTTCTCATTTAATTATTTTATTTATTATTTATTTAAAGATAAATTTACTATTAAGTATAAAAATATTATTATAATAATAATATTTAGATAAGGGGCCAAATTATCATTCAAACTTTTAATAGATATTTAGATAATTTAATTTTACATTAAGAAACTTTTCACTTTAAATATAATATAATATAAGAATTACCGTCCTATTTTGAATTATAAACATCCTAAGACATTTTCCCCTTAGCTTCTTTCCCGCCATTTTCTATCTTTCTTTCTTTTTGGTCCTTTAACAAAACAAATTAGTCCATCTTCATAGGGTCAGAGGCATAGGGGTGCCAGAGGAGTCAATTAAACATACCCTCTTTGTTGAAAAATTATACAATATAAGTAGGGTATATATATATATATATCAGTTATTCTCTCCTAGACATAATTTTTCTTTCCTTTTTTTGAATTCTTGTTTAAATTCATGGCTCCACCATTGTTTTTTCATTATTGCTCACAGAATCATAATGAGAGACATTTCTCTCTTAGCCATGCACTAGGTTTTTGCGGTCAACCATTTTATATGCGAGGTGGGTCCTTTATTATTATTATTACTAGTAAAAGTCGCGCTTTGCGATATCTTTAAAACCCTGACTTTATGAAATATTTCTTTTATTAATTTATTTTTTCAGTTAGCTTTAAAATTCTCATTTAATAGTGTCAAGCGATACACAACATCAATATTATGAAGAAAATCTATCATCCACTAAAAATACGATAGTATATACCTTAAATTTAAAATTACATAGTAATAAACGTTAATAGTGAAGAAAAAATGATAATAACATATTATCATTCATCCTTGAATCAATGGGGTTGGAGCATAGGTTGATATTCATGTTAACCCTATGGGGTCTCTTCATTGATCACGCCATGTTATCGTTATTTGCCCTGGCAGGCTTAGGAAGGCTCTGTCCATTTGAACAAGATAGTTGGGGCATCATGTAAGCTCTATCATGATGGTGTCAGTTAAGACAAGTCCTCCCATTGTTCCTTATGATTTATGCATGATCATGTTATGATACTTTGGCTCAAATTATTATTTACAAGGTTTCTCTTATGGTTACGATTATAATTAGTTTATGAATGGTTTTGAAAATCTTGAGCTTCTGAATTATCATCACATCAGTAGGCGCAGAAAGCAAATCTTGGGATTGACTTATTGAAAATCTCTTTGAGATTGCTATCACTTCATGTTTTGAATTGTCCTATTCTTATGAACTGTTATGTATTTTATTAGTACATTCTTACTTACCTCGCATACTAGGTACATTTCAAGTACTGACCGCATACTCTATGTTATATCATTTCATGATACAGGTCCAATCGATCAATCCCAGCCCCGCTGTTAGTCCTGCTCTTACTTTAGTCCAGTCCAACCCCATTATTGGTGAGTCCTTATCTCTCAAAGGATGTTCAGTTTAGCTTATGACTTTCATTATTTTAGTTTCATTTTTAGCGAGCTAGTTGGGGGTTGTTGTCCCATCAGCTTATCAGACAGTTTAGAGGCTATCAGACATTATGTAGAGTTTTGAGCTTTGTCAGTTGTAACTTTGTTTTGATAATTGATATATGTCAGGTTTTCGCTTAATGGTGTTTTGCTTAAAAAATTTTCTTGTTTATGTTATTAAGACATGCTATATTTATACCATGAGTTAGCTTAGAGACATTCGTAGTTCTAGGTCCCGTGTCTCGATCCAGGATTGTCGCGCCCCATTTTTCCCTCGCGGAAAAGCGGGACCCAACATTAAGGACTCTTAAGGGTTAAAAAGAAGAGTCGCCACCTAACGAATTTAAGGTGCGTTAGGGCACCGTTCTAAGCTAGTTTATTTCCTAGGTCACCAGAGTTCGGGTAAGGACTTTAATTACCTCGAAAGGAAGGTGTTAGGCACCTTTCGAGGTCCACAAATGTGGTTCCCGACCGTACTCATTAAATGGGATATTAACTAAGTGGCCAATTAAAACTAATTTTAACTTATATTGTTTAAACTAAATGATGAAACAAAATTTGGACAAACAAGAAAGAAATTTGGACGGAATGAAAGTTAAAACATATTCGTGTTATTCTAAGTTCTTAAATAAATATAAAAGTTGTGACAAGCAATCATTTATTGAAAACAAATAAACCTTTTTTAATTATGGGGCCGAGCCTCGGTAGGCGCCTACGTATCCCTTAAGGGAATCAGGCCAAACGTAGTTCTACGTTAGAAAAGTTTGACCTAATGGGATCACTTGTGCAACTTAAATAATACTTTGCAATCTTTTGAATTGCTCGTATTATTCAGCGAGCACAAATATAATTTCCCGACTACCCACCTAATTGATTAATTAACTTAAAAACGCTCTAGGTGATGAAGCTAACGTCCTACAATTTGCCTGTCCGCACCAAACTTAAAGTCCAAGAGGCTTTGGACTAGTATATTTGGATTTTTTTGTCTAAAATTCCTAAGGCTTTAAGAGGAAAAAACGTCAGATAAATAGCAATTAGCAAAACAAACATATGAAGGTTTTGAATAGGCCTCTTTGTACAAACCTAAAAGCATGATTTATGGGTGCAAGTGAATATTATAAATGATCTCTAAACACATATGTTGACTTCGTATATGAAAACCAAAATAGTATAAACATAGCGCCAGTTTAAAATAGATGAAAACCGTAGATTAAAGAAAGCAACTTTAATGTGAAAATAAGGCTGGTTTGAAATGGACTCAGAAATGCAAATCAATTCGAGTGAATTTTAATGCAAACATACTTAACTAGGTGCAGGAATGCAGAACAACAGAATTTAAATGTAAGAGTAATAGCCAATTTGAAATGGGTGAATATAATGTAATGACTAAACAAGTACGATTTAAATAAATTAATATCTTAACATGATTGCTATGTTAAATAAGATCTTATATGCATTGACAAATTTGTAGCAATTAGATTTGTGACTACAAACAGTGTTTAAGAAGTTTTAATATAAACGTGTTCCAAATTAAGGACTTAAAGATAAATTCCTATTGAAATTATGGTAGCAGACAAGGAATCATATTAAAACAGTAAATCGGGCATGATTCTTTAATTGAGAGAATAAACAAAAGTGGATTGGTGATTCCGTGAATCAATCTAAAAGATTAAGTCCTATAACATGTTACTAATAGTCTTTTATCACCTATTGATTAAAAAGAAACAACAGATATGCAAAATAAAATTTGTATGATGTTTTTATCTACTTGCACATGCATGACTACAAAATCCTAAAAATTTTAGCAGTATTAAATCGGCGTTCATAATATTGCTAATTCCTCTGAGTGTGATTTCTAACAACTACGTGTTATTCCTATAGGCACATTTCTTAGCAATATATAAATCAAACTGTTACGAGTATAATTTCTATTGCGCGTCGTTCCTATATGCATGTTTTCTAGCGATATCAAAATAGTAAAGAAGAATAAGATCCCCTCCCCCATTCCCCTTTCCACTATTTATCAATGTTTTACAATTATTACAAAAAGAAAAAAAAGAAAAAAAAATAAAATAAGATAACAACTAAATACAACCAATTAAACGAAATTGATAAATAAATCCTCCGTCCCTTATATCCCAAACGACTCTTCAATACTTGCTTCCTAAGAAACCTGTTACATAACGAAATAGAACAAAACAACATGTATGGACATCCTAAATCTAAAAGAAAATCATGTTCGAACCTAAATCACAGAGTATCATAAATTTAAAACCTAAGATTACTACCACAAAATACATATAGCACGTTAAAGCATATTATTACAGAAATATAATATCGAAAGTATACTAACCGGTTGAAGGAAGCTTAAAGAGAAATCTTGAAAATGATCTTTTATCTAGAGATGTCGTCAAAGAGAGTAACTTTTTTTTTTTTTTTTGCTTAAGAGAAAAGTTCCAACGCTTATATTTTTTTTTTAGCAAAGAAAAATTTTTATGTCCTCCTCAAGTCTAAAGGGGAAACGTCATTTTATAGCTAGGGGGGTGAAGGGAAAGGAATGGGTTCAGTCATCAATTAGATAAAAAGGGAAAATTCCTTAATTAAATAAAGGGAATCAATTACGCAAAAACTAATCAGAAATAAAATTTATTTCCTTAATTAAATAGAAAGAATCAAATACGTAAAAGCTAATCAGAAATAATAATATATTGGTTTCCTTAATTAAAATGAAAGGAAATCAATTATGTACAAACTAATCAGAAACAATATTGGTTTCCTTAATTAAATAAAAGGAATCAATTACGTAAAACTAATCAGGCATAATATTGGTTTCCTTAATTAAATAAAAGGAATCAATTACGTGAAACTAATCAGACATAATATTGGTTTCCTTTAATCCGATCAATCAAGCTTAAAATTAAGCATAATTTATTACAAATAGATATGCTTCAAATTTGAAGGAGCAATGAAGAGGATTATTTCCTTAATTAAAATAAAGTTGAAAGCCATAAAAAGTGTTATAAATCATAAATGATTAATATTAAATAATCAAAAAATCAACGTTTAAATGATTTTAATTTACTGCATAATAAACCAGGATTTCATGCTTAAAATGTAGGCATGCATATATGAAAAGAAAACTTAATAATGATAATAATAACAATGAAACGATGATACTACAGATAAATAACAGATAGATGTAGCACAATATCTGATCAACAATTTTAAACAAATAAAGAAATAAATCAAAAAATACGAAAGTTTGCCACAGTCTGTTGAACACAATTATTCTTAACATGTAAATTAATTAAAATAAATAAATAAATAAATTATTTTCATTTCTTAATTAAAATCTAACAGTTAACTAAGCAACCTGATTTACTAACTAATACAGAATTTAACAGGCGTAATTAATTAACAGTGATTTATCATTCAAACTTTATAAACGAACAAAGGAAGAACAATCTATATATATTATATACATTACTTATATATATTATTATATATATAAAACAGAAAGGGTAATAACATATATTACTTATACATATATATTATACATATTATATTATAAAAAAAAAAAGACAAAAAGAAACGAACAGCATGATATGTATTAGATATATATATATTATTATATATTTATACTATTTATATATATATTATAATATCTATAGATATATATTTATTATATACATATATAATATATATAACAATGAACAGTAGAACAAAAAAAATGAAAAATAAAAATATATAATAAATAAATAATTTACGGATAGATCACAGATCTGTCCGATTGGACTGTAACCGGAGCGACGGGGTTTTCCGGCGGTTGCATGGTGTTGTTTTGGGGGGTTGAAGATGAAGGAGATCTGGTGGTCTCGTAGATCGGCGGCGACCGGAGATAGAGGGGAGAGAAGGTGCGGGGGTTGGAGATGTTGTTTTCCGGCGTTGAGGTGACCGGATGATCTGAAATGGAGAGGAGAAAAGGGAGCGACGCCGGTGGATTTTGCTTTTCCGGCGGGGAAGATCAAAGAGGGAAAGGGCAGAGTGGTGGTGGCCGGTGAGGTAAGAGAAGAGAGGGAAATGGAAGAGGAGGGGAGAAGATGAGGCGACGTCGGCATTAATGGAGGTTGGTGGTGGCCGGTGGGCTGTTGTTTGGCCGGAGGTGGCCGACGATGGGAAGAGGGAAGAGGGAAGAAGGAGAGAGGGGCGGTTGCTATCTAGAGAGGGAGAAGGGGAAGAATGAAAAGTTTTTTAGGGTTTTGGGGTAATGGGGAATATTTAAGGAAATTAGGTAGGGTTAGATATGGACCGTTGGATTAAATGAGATGGAGGGCTGAGATTAAAAGTTATAAAGATGGGTCGGTTATGGGTCAAACGGGTCGCGGGTCGGTCAATGGGTAGAGTAATTAGGAATTGAATTTAAATAATAGCCATATTGATTCAATTGGCTAAAATTGGAATAAATTGAATAGAAAGTGACCAGATTTGAAATAAATTGGATGAAATTGAATAGGAAATGGCTATAATTTAAATAAATTGATTGAATTTAGCTGCTATTAAATTAATAAATATATTACACTTTTAAATAATTTAATAAATAGATAATAAAATAGTTTAAATTATAAGAAAATCATATAAATACTATTATTAATGAATAAATTCTAATTTTAAGTATACTTATGTGAATATCATATAATTAAATTATTATGTTTATAAATAACTTAAAGACCAAAGAATAAAATTAAGTTATCAAATATTATAAAATCATATTATTTACATAACTAATTTATAAATTTGAGTAATATTATTGTTCAAATAAATTTATAAAATTTAGTAAAATTAGGTAAATAGTTTATTAAGTAAAAAGTACATTTCAAGATAAGGGCACATATTACACAAAAATACATTATATACGGAGTAATTATTTAACATCAAAACTTAAAATTAAAATGAGTCAAATATATGCAACTTGAAATAATTTCCACAACATTATAGTAGTAAATTACTTTATAAATACAAAAGTAAGTCGAGTATTTGCATTAAAATAAATAAATAAATAAATAAATATATATAGAAGCAGCATATTAAGGCGTAGGTGGGTCAAAATTGGGTGTCAACAGCTGCCCCTTCTTTGCTCGGGAATGAAGAATGAATTGTTGAGCAAAGAACGTTGACTTAGTAGCCAATTTTGTCCGACCGAAGCAAAAATTTCGGCGGGACTAAATAAAAGGAAATGAAGTCGTGAAGACATTGCGACCGAGACTTCAGTTTCAAGTCGCCTACATATCTCGGGTTTCACGAGAATCAGGCCGCGTGTAGTTCTGGATTTAGGGACGAACGAGATCCCTAACAATTGTCAACACGAGGCTTGGATAAGGATGGGGTAGCACGAATTGACACGATTTAGAACGCATTTCACAATAAAGAGGCGGGAATACTGCTCAAAAGAAGATAGTAGGAAGGTACTAATCATTCATAGCTCGTGATTTCTTCAAAGCTCGCGTAAATAACTAAAGCATGCACATCAAATATTTTCATAAAATAAACAGATGCATGATGCAAGTTCCCTTTAGACAATGAAAGTTTGTTTAGAGATAAATGGATGATGTCTCTAAACCATGATGTCTCGGGCCATGATACGCAAAATAAATCCCTTAGGCCATGAAATGATGTCTGCAGGCCATGAAAAAATGACGCCTTTAGACTATGACGCCTTAGGAGCATGATAAGCAGAAAATAAATTCCCCAGGCCATGAAATGATGTCTGCAGGCCATGAAAAATGACGCCTTTAGACTATGACGCCTTCGGATGAGTGGAAGAAATGCTTATTCAAGGAAAGTAAAATGTTCGAGGGCCTCAATAATTCGAATAAAAGCTCCAGTTATTCGGGCTCAAATGCAAATAACGGGCTCGAAATGCATAAGCGGGCTTGAAATGCAAACAACGGGCTCAAATGCATAAACGGGCTTAAAATGCAAATATCGGGCTCAGATGCATACGTCAAAATGTATACCACGGGCTCGGATGCATATAGGGATGTATATCAGGGCTCAAACGCATATGCACAATGTATATACGGGCTCAAATGCATGTATATCACGGGCTCAAATGTATGTATAAAATGTATATTTAGGGCTCAAATGTATATGTAAAATGTATATTCGGGCTCAAATGCATATGTAAAAATAAATCAGGGTTCAAGTGCATACGTAAAAGTAAATTAGGGCTCAAATGCATACGTAAAAGTAAATTAGGGCTCAAGTGCATATGTAAAAGTAAATTAGGGCTCAAATGCATACGTAAAAGTATATTAGGGCTCAAGTGCATACGTAAAATGTATATCCGGGCTGAAATGCACATGTAAAATGTATTTCAAGGGCTCAAATGCATATGCAAATGTATATACGGCTCCAATGTATATATAAATTGTATATTCAGGCTCAAATGTATATAAATAAATGTCATGGGCTCAGATGTATACAAATAAATGTCACGGGCTCATAATGCGATACGGGCTTCGAAATGTACACAAATGCATATATTAAAATGTATATCATGGGTTTGATATGAAACTGAATGTTCAAGATAATAAATAGGGGCGTAAGAAAGAGCGACTTAGCTCTATGTTGCCTTGTGACACGGCATTTCTGTCTCTGTCTTGCATTTCTGTTATTTCTGCATTCAAAGAAAGTTTGTCAGTTCGAAAAGGGGAGGTTGATCTGTGTGTTCATCTCGTGGCCTTCTTCTACTCGTTGGACGCTTGTTGTTACACTCCGTCCAGGCATACACTCGGGCACATAGTTTAGACAAAAGATGAATAATTTAGTAAAAGTAAAGTAAAAACATAGAAAATACTTGAGTTAAATCATGGGCCATGGCATATTTTAAAACCGTACGACGTCCTTTTGTAAGTCGAAACTTTTCTTGACCTAGTTTGATGAAATTTTGAGATCCTTCTCAAAATTTCTGCCCCAGTATAGAAGATGACATAGACTTCCTCGCAAATGACAGAGATTTGAGAATTTTTGAGGTCCTCTCAAAAATTCTGCCCCAGTGTAGAAGATGACATGGACTTCCTCGCAAATGACGGAGATTTGAGAATTTTTGAGGTCCTCTCAAAAATTCTGCCCCAGTTGCAGCTTGTTAACCGAAATACCGCGAAAATGTGACAGAGGCACCGAGAACCTTGAAGGGGGAAAGAAAATTTTATATAGATATAGACCGAGTCCCACAGGGACGCCTACGTATCCCTCTTAAACGGGAATCAGGTCCAACGTAGTTCATGTTACAGGGCAAGACAAAAAGAAATAAAATTCCGATCTAAATGTAGTATCTCTTAACCGCGTCTGAGTTGATGGGTTTAGGCCAGATTTCACCATCCATCTCTGCTAGGATAAGTGCTCCTCCTGTCAGCACTCGGTGAACTATGTAGGGACCCTGCCAGTTAGGCGAAAACTTGCCTTTAGCTTCATCTTGGTTTGGAAAAATCCGCTTCAAAACTAACTGCCCAGGCGTGAAAAGTCTTGGCCTAACTCTCTTGTTAAAGGCCTTGGTCATCCTATTCTGATAAAGTTGACCATGACAGATTGCATTTATCCTTTTCCCATCAATGAGTGCGAGTTGCTCGAATCTACATTGCACCCATTCTGTATCGTTCATTTCTGCTTCTTGAATGATTCTCAAAGAAGGAATTTCCACTTCAGCTGGTATCACCGCTTCATTACCATATATCAACATATAGGGTGTAGCACCAGTAGACGTTCGGAGAGTGGTGCGATATCCCAACAAAGCAAAGGGTAGTTTCTCATGCCAATGTATGTAATTGTCAATCATCTTGCGCAAGATCCTCTTGATGTTCTTGTTTGCAGCCTCCACGGCTTCATTCATTTGTGGCCTATATGCAGTAGAATGGCGGTGCTTGATCTTAAAATTTTCAAATGTCATTCTCATCAAGTCACTATTCAAATTGGCACCATTGTCGGTAATGATTGATTCAGGTACTCCAAATCGGCAAATGAGATGGTCGCGGACAAAATCTGTCACCACTTTCTTTGTGATAGACTTGTGCGAAGTAGCTTCAACCCATTTAGTGAAGTAGTCAATTGCAACCAAAATGAATCTATGTCCGTTGGACGCTGCCGGCTCGATGGGGCCAATTACATCCATCCCCCAAGCTGCAAATGGCCAAGGAGAGCTTGTGGCATGAAGCTCATTAGGGGGAGCGCGAATCACATCGGCATGGGTTTGACAGCGATGACATCTTTGCACGTATTTGATACAGTCTGTTTCCATAGTCAACCAAAAATAACCTGCTCTCAAGATCTTCTTTGCCAACATGAAACCGTTCATGTGGGGTCCACAAGTCCCAGCGTGAACTTCCTCAATCAAAGTTGTAGCCTCTTTAGCATCCACACATCTTAGTAATCCCAAGTCGGGAGTCCTCCTATAAAGAATTTCCCCGTTTAGGAAAAACTGATTAGCTAGCTTCCGAATCGTGCGCTTTTGGATGCTTGTAGCATTCTCAGGGTAACCCCCGTTTTTCAGATACCTTTTGATGTCAGCATACCATGGTTCACTGTCTGGCTCTTCCTCAACATGAAAGCAATAAGCCGGCTGCTTATGTATGTGAACAGGAATGGGATCAATGTAATTCTTATCAGGGTGCTGGATCATTGACGACAAAGTGGCTAAAGCATCCGCAAATTCATTTTGTATTCTGGGAACATGATGGAACTCAATCTTGACAAATCTCTTGCACAAATCTTGCACATAATGTAGATAGGGAAGAATCTTAGTGTTCTTCGTGGTCCATTCTCCCCTTACTTGGTGCATCAACAAATCTGAGTCTCCAATTACCAGTAACGATTGCACGTTCATGTCAACTGCCAGTCGAATACCCAAAATGTAAGCTTCATACTCAGCCATATTATTGGTACAAGGAAATCGAAGCTTAGCCGATACAGGATAATGTTGCCCAGTTTCTGATACTAACACTGCTCCAATGCCCACTCCTTTGAAGTTTGCTGCTCCATCGAAGAATAACCTCCAACCATCGTACTCTTCGGCAGTATCTTCTCCTACGAAGGCTACTTCCTCGTCAGGAAAGTATGTCTTCAGTGGCTCATACTCCTCATCTACATGATTTTCTGCCAAATGGTCTGCAAGAGCTTGTCCTTTTACGGCTTTTTGCGTAACGTAAACAATGTCAAACTCACTCAGCAATATTGCCACTTGGCTAGCTTCCCCATAGGCATGGGCTTTTGAAAGATATACTTCAATGGATCCATCCTTGAAATCAAATAAGTTGCGTAGACAGACAAATAGTGCCTCAACTTCTGAGCAACCCAAGTCAAAGCGCAACACGTTCTTTCCAACAGTGTATACCAACCCTCATACGGTGTGAACTTCTTGCTCAAATAGTATATGACTTGCTCCTTTCTCCCTGTCTCGTCATGTTGTCCCAAAACACAACCGAAGGCATTCTCTAGCACAGACAAATACAAAAGCAGAGGTCTTCCTTGTTCCGGTGGCACTAAAACTGGAGGTTTCGATAGATAATCTTTGATTCTATCGAAAGCTTGCTGACACTCAGGAGTCCATTCCGTAGCAGCATCCTTTTTCAGCAGTTTGAAGATAGGTTCACAAATAATCGTTGACTGAGCAATGAAACGGCTAATGTAGTTGAGGCGTCCTAAAAAGCTCATAACCTCTTTCTTACTTTTCGGTGGTGGAAGCTCTTGGATTGCCTTAATCTTGCTTGGATCCAGCTCAATACCACGACGGTTGACGATAAAACCTAATAATTTCTCGGACGGAACCCCAAATGCACACTTTGCCGGATTTAGCTTCAGATTATACTTCCTCAATCTGTCAAAAAACTTTCTGAGGTCTGCCAGATGATCTGAGCTTCTCTTTGACTTGATGATGACATCATCTACATAAACTTCAATTTCCTTGTGAATCATGTCGTGGAAAATGGTAGTCATGGCTCGCATGTAGGTGGCTCCAGCATTTTTCAATCCGAAAGGCATTACCTTGTAACAATATACCCCCCATGGGGAAAGAAATGCAGTTTTCTCAGCATCCTCTTCGTGCATTCTAATCTGATGATAACCAACAAAACAATCCACGAATGACTGTGTCTCATGCTTGGCACAATTGTCAATAAGGATGTGGATGTTTGGTAACGGAAAATCGTCTTTAGGGCTAGCCTTGTTGAGATCCCTGTAGTCCACACAGACTCTGACCTTTCCGTCCTTCTTTGGTACAGGCACGATGTTGGCCAACCAAGTGGGATATTCTACCACTTTGAGGATTCCGGCATCAATCTGCTTGGCTACCTCTTCTTTGATTTTTAAACTCATGTCTGGCTTGTATTTCCTCGACTTTTGCTTCACAGGGGGATACGCTGGATCAGTAGGCAATCTATGCGCTACTATAGAGTGGCTGAGCCCAGTCATATCATCATAGGACCAGGCAAAGATGTCCTTATACTCTTTCAAAAACTCTACGTACTTTTCAATCTCATCTTTCGGCAGGTGAGTACTGACTTGAGTCTCTTTGGGCGCTTCCGAATCTTCCAAAATTACCACATCGGTATCTGTCAGATTGGCTTTGGGCTTGTCCTCAAACTCTTCGATTTCCCTGATGATTTCAGCAGGTAACTCATCTTCTTCAACTTCTAAAGAGTTGTTTGTGTTATGTCGCACAGTTTCATTACAAGCCATGGCCTTAGATTCAACTCGTTCAATATTAGAAGTACCAAATGCCCGGCGAGCTCTGGATGGTGTGGCTGTCCAATTGGCGGCTTTCTGCACTCCGAATTCCTGTTGCAGGGCCCCTCCTTCCTCCCCGTGGCCAATGGTGTTACAACCGTTGTCATCCAGAAACAAATCCCTTAGACTGAGTAGCACGGCATCTTCTTCAGCCCGTTTAATATCAAGGACGCCATCCGAAACAAAAGTCTGTTGAAGCGAAGGCAACGGGTTTGGCAAAAGAAACTCTCTCTTCCCCAAGGGATATTTCCATTTATCCAACTCTTGTTTAGTAGGTTGATACCCCAATCCGAAAGTGGTCTTTTGCGTTGCCACTTGCAACGGCTCGGAGATTCCTTGTAATTTCACTCCAAGACCCCGACCTGGCTCGAACCCTAGCCAAAGTAGCATACTTAGGATCTTATCACTCCACCATCTACCTTCTTCAATGACACCGACCAGCTCTACGGTGTGGAAACTTTCTCCGTCTAGGCCTCCCTTTCCTTCAATGACAGGGATAATAGGAGCAGCATAAATTGGACGGTTTTCATCCCCGTGGACCACGACTTCTTGATGGTCCCATTCAAATTTCAGGCATTGGTGCAGAGTCGAAGGCACCGCTCCCGCAGCATGAATCCATGGACGCCCCAGTAACATATTGTAAGAGGCTGGGATGTCCATTACCTGAAATGTTATGGTGAATGTGGCAGGCCCAACCAACACGTCCAAATCTATCTCTCCAACAGTGTCCCTTTGTGAACCGTCAAATGCCTTAACGTTCATCTTCCAATGCTTGATCTTAGCGAGGTCAACTTCCAACCGAGTCAAAGTATTTAGCGGACAAATATTCAAGCCCGAGCCTGGATCAATCAATACCTTGGTGATGAATTTGTCCGAGTGTTGCACTGTGATATGTAACGCTTTGTTATGGGTCACGCCTTCCACAGGAAACTCATCTTCGTGGAAGGATATTTTCTGGGCCTCAAATACCTGACCCACCATGTTGGCCACCTCACTACTAGATATATTTGCAGGGACATAGGCTTCTCCTAGAACTTTCATCAAAGCCTTTTGGTGTTGCTCGGAGCTCTGCAGAAGAGATCAGATAGAAATTTGAGCTTGAGTCTTGCCCAACTGTTCTACTACCGAGTACTCCTTCGCCTGCACCTTTTTCCATACCCCGTTTTCTGCTTCCACCGTTGGCTGCTTCCCTTTATCTTGAGCCAAGATTTCAGGAGTGTATACTCTTCCAGACCGTGTCACTCCTTGTGCCGTATCTGCCTCCAACACCTTTGTTTTATGTGAGGCATTTTCCTTGTAGCTCCAAGGGACTGTCTTGTATGAAACTGGAGCAGCTCTTTCCACCGTGAAAGGAGGCCTTGGAGCAGCTAACTCAACCTCGAACGGAGGGCGCACCTGTACTCTCTGAGATGAATCCGAAGAAGAACCTACTCCGCGTTCAATCATCCCAATAACATCCGCCAAGTCCTCAGCCTCATTATAAGAAATCATGTTCACCTGGTGATTCGGCAGAGGATTTCTTGTTACATTCGGTGCCGGATCCTTGAGGTGAATAACCTTGGTGTCAATCAGCTTCTGTATTTTATCCTTCAAAGACCTACAGGACTCTGTGGTGTGCCCCCTCATTCCCGAGTGGTACATACATACTTTGTTGTGGTCGTACCACTTAGCTTGGGTATCGACCGGCAGTGCAGGAATAGGCTCAATGTAACCAGCTTCTTTCAACCTTACGTACAGCTGGTCAATTGGTTCGGCTAGAGGGGTATAAGTTTTTGTTGGCCTAGACTGAGCCCTAGGCCTTTGGTTTGGTGAAAAAAAAGGTCGTGAGTGAGAAGGTCGTGGATGAGAGGGCTGTGGGTGAGAGGACTGTGGATAAGAGGGTTGTGTGTTATAAACGGGGTAAGCAGGGGCTTGGTAATGTGAGGGAGGTGTTTGGAAATGAGTTGGAGGGGAGTTTGATATGGAGCTTGATAGGGATGGGGATTTTGATATGGAGATGGAGTTTGGAAATGTGATGACGGAGCATGATATAGTGGAGGTGGAGTTTGGAAGTGTGGGGTTGGCATTTGGTATTGTGGGGTTGGGGTCTGGGGTCTGTACACATAATTTTTCGGCCCTTGGGCCATCATAACTGTTCCAACTTCCTTTTTCTTGCGGCTCTCTGAAGCAGTTCCGGACTGCAACACTTTGTTGGCCGCCTGCAAGGCATTCAAGTTAATAATGGTACCATCCTTGATACCATCCTCAATCCTTTCTCCAAGCTTAATGATCTCTGCAAAGCTTTTTTCGCTTACCAGCATCAATCTGTCATAAACCTGCGGGTCTAAGGTCCGCATGAAAATATCTTTCATTTGAGACTCCTCCATCGGGGGTCGCACTCTTGCGGCTTCAGTCCTCCATCGAGTTGCGAATTCCCTGAAAGTCTCGGTGGGCTTCCTCTTCAAGTTTTGGATATAATGCAAGTCAGGTGCATTTTCCGTGTTAAATCCAAAACGTTCTACAAAGGCTGACGCCATTTCTGCCCAGGTAAACCATTTCCTCGGATCCTGCTCTACATACCAGCTAAGAGCTTCTCCGGTCAAACTTCTCATAAACAACTTCATCCTTATTTTCTCATTCCGCCCTACTCCTACCAACTTGTCGCAATACAACCTCAAGTGGGCCCTTGGATCACCGGTTCCATTGAAGAGTTTGAACTTAGGAGGTTTGTACCCCTCCGGTAATTCAACATCTGGATGTATACACAAATCCTCATAATCCAGACCCGTGATTCCCCTGTTGCCTTCAACATTTTGCAACCTGGTATTCATCTTCTTCAACTCTTCTACCAGAGTCTGAATTAGTCTATCCTTTTCAGAAGGCTCAGATTCCTCACAGTGATATGTTACAGGCGCAGTCTCCACATAGATTGGGTTGGTATGGGTGTGGGCGTAGGCCGTATTTATATGAGTTGGAGGAGGTATTTCTTGAGGTGGTGATGGGTAATGAGCTGTAGCTGGAGCTGGTGGATGTGGATAAGTATAAGGAGGGTATTGGTAATGTTGGGGTGGAGCATCCTGTGGTGGAGCTGCGGGTTGTGAGGACACGGGAAGACTAGCTGGTGTTTTTGAAGTCGAGGCATCAGCTTGTGTCCCATATGGAGCTGCCTGAGTATTTGCGTTTCGAACTTGTGCCAACTCTTCTTGCAGCTCGAGAATCTTTTGTTCGAGCCTCATAATGATCTCATTATAACCTGGAGGGCCGGCCTCTTCAAAATTGTCTCGATCATTTCTGGGTGTGTCGCTACCGCTGCTATTATGCTCATCCATTCTATCCTTTCCTTTGTTGCGGTTAGAGACGGGAGGAGGAGAAGGAGAAGGAGGAGCCCCTTTCGATCTCGTGTAGTAAGCCATCTTTACACAAATCAACCTTTGGGAAGGGGAAAATAAAACAAACAACAAATAAACCACAATTAGCAATAGAAGTTAAAAAATTTGATTAAAAGAAAGATCAAATAACAATAGTGACGTATTTCCTAATTTTTGGGGCCTCTTTTATGCCAGAGGTAGGCCTAACGAGTTTAAGAGAACTTGTTATTAAATATCGTCATTTTGCTCCCAAAATAAAACCCAAAAAAAATAAACTTTATTATTATATAAGATTACAAGAATTACAATAAAACATTAAATCTTAAAAACATCTTCGTCTGCATCCAACTTCTTCGGATCTTCTAATACTTTGTCGAAACGATGTCGAACTCCTAAATTCGACCACCAAGCTAACCATGCCGAATCTTGGATATGAAGTTGGGAGACTCATTGTGCCTGCAATAAAAGGAAGGTTAAACTATTCTACCCACCCGGGAGCACAATGACGATATTTTAAACAAAATTTCTCTTAAAATGCACATAATTCATGAATCGTTTTTTTTTCGGGATTAAAAGGGATCCCTTAAGACTTAGGGCAGGTTCCTACTTAATCTTGACATACCATGGACGTCGCGATTTTTCTAAGTTTTAAAAGATGTGTAAACCTTACTAAAGGATTACACGGTCACGGTCTAAGAATAAGAATGGGTATGACATGGTTCCCTCGAGCGGACAACTCGAGAGTGAGGAAGCTTATGACCGTCGACGCACCGCTGATCGACCAAATCATAAACAATCCTCGAGGTGTTTTAAACTAGTGAACGGCCGTGAAATCACGCAACCGTCATTGTGTGTGAAAGTGTGAAATTCCCAAGTGGAGGAAGTATGAACGATATACCAATTAATAAATGAAAAATTACAACATTTATGACAGTTTTATTACATATAAATAATAAATAATAACAAAAACAAACAAAGCAAACGGTTAGTAACTTCAAGATAAAAATAAATACAGGTAATGATTGCAATTAAAATGTAAAATGATTCCCATTCAATAAGCACGTAGTGGTCAAAGCCTAAAATCCCCAGCAGAGTCGCCATTCTGTCGCGCCCCATTTTTCCCTTGCGGAAAAGCGGGACCCAACATTAAGGACTCTTAAGGGTTAAAAAGAAGAGTCGCCACCTAACGAATTTAAGGTGCGTTAGGGCACCGTTCTAAGCTAGTTTATTTCCTAGGTCACCAGAGTTCGGGTAAGGACTTTAATTACCTCGAAAGGAAGGTGTTAGGCACCTTTCGAGGTCCACAAATGTGGTTCCCGACCGTACTCATTAAATGAGATATTAACTAAGTGGCCAATTAAAACTAATTTTATCTTATATTGTTTAAACTAAATGATGAAACAAAATTTGGACAAACAAGAAAGAAATTTGGATGGAATGAAAGTTAAAACAAATTCGTGTTATTCTAAGTTCTTAAATAAATATAAAAGTTGTGACAAGCAATCATTTATTGAAAACAAATAAACCTTTTTTAATTATGGGGCCGAGCCTCGGTAGGCGCCTACGTATCCCTTAAGGGAATCAGGCCAAACGTAGTTCTACGTTAGAAAAGTTTGACCTAATGGGATCACTTGTGCAACTTAAATAATACTTTGCAATCTTTTGAATTGCTCGTATTATTCAGCGAGCACAAATATTATTTCCCGACTACCCACCTAATTGATTAATTAACTTAAAAACGCTCTAGGTGATGAAGCTAACGTCCTACAATTTGCCTGCCCGCACCAAACTTAAAGTCCAAGAGGCTTTGGACTAGTATATTTGGATTTTTTGGTCTAAAATTCCTAAGGCTTTAAGAGGAAAAAACGTCAGATAAATAGCAATTAGCAAAACAAACATATGAAGGTTTTGAATAGGCCTCTTTGTACAAACCTAAAAGCATGATTTATGGGTGCAAGTGAATATTATAAATGATCTCTAAACACATATGTTGACTTCGTATATGAAAACCAAAATAGTATAAACATAGCGCCAGTTTAAAATAGATGAAAACCGTAGATTAAAGAAAGCAACTTTAATGTGAAAATAAGGCTGGTTTGAAATGGACTCAGAAATGCAAATCAATTCGAGTGAATTTTAATGCAAACATACTTAACTAGGTGCAGGAATGCAGAACAACAGAATTTAAATGTAAGAGTAATAGCCAATTTGAAATGGGTGAATATAATGTAATGACTAAACAAGTACGATTTAAACAAATTAATATCTTAGCATGATTGCTATGTTAAATAAGATCTTATATGCATTGACAAATTTGTAGCAATTAGATTTGTGACTACAAACAGTGTTTAAGAAGTTTTAATATAAATGTGTTCCAAATTAAGGACTTAAAGATAAATTCCTATTGAAATTATGGTAGCAGACAAGGAATCATATTAAAACAATAAATCGGGCATGATTCTTTAATTGAGAGAATAAACAGAAGTGGATTGGTGATTTCGTGAATCAATCTAAAAGATTAAGTCCTATAACATGTTACTAATAGTGTTTTATCACCTATTGATTAAAAAGAAACAACAGATATGCAAAATAAAATTTGTATGATGTTTTTATCTACTTGCACATGCATGACTACAAAATCCTAAAATTTTAGCAGTATTAAATCGGCGTTCATAATATTGCTAATTCCTCTGAGTGTGATTTCTAACAACTACGTGTTATTCCTATAGGCATATTTCTTAGCAATATATAAATCAAACTGTTACGAGTATAATTTCTATTGCGCGTCGTTCCTATATGCATGTTTTCTAGCGATATCAAAACAGTAAAGAAGAATAAGATCCCCTCCCCCATTCCCCTTTCCACTATTTATCAATGTTTTACTATTATTACAAAAAGAAAAAAAAGAAAAAAAATAAAATAAGATAACAACTAAATACAACCAATTAAACGAAATTGATAAATAAATCCTCCGTCCCTTATATCCCAAACGACTCTTCAATACTTGCTTCCTAAGAAACCTGTTACATAACGAAATAGAACAAAACAACATGTATGGACATCCTAAATCTAAAAGAAAATCATGTTCGAACCTGAATCACAGAGTATCATAAATTTAAAACCTAAGATTACTACCACAAAATACATATAGCACGTTAAAGCATATTATTACAGAAATATAATATCGAAAGTATACTAACCGGTTGAAGCAAGCTTAAAGAGAAATCTTGAAAATGATCTTTTATCTAGAGATGTCGTCAAAGAGAATAACTTTTTTTTTTGCTTAAGAGAAAAGTTCCAACGCTTATATTTTTTTTTTAGCAGAGAAAATTTTTTATGTCCTCCTCAAGTCTAAAGGGGAAACGTCATTTTATAGCTAGGGAGGTGAAGGGAAAGGAATGGGTTCAGTCATCAATTAGATAAAAAGGGAAAATTCCTTAATTAAATAAAGGGAATCAATTACGTAAAAACTAATCAGAAATAAAATTTGTTTCCTTAATTAAATAGAAAGAATCAAATACGTAAAGCTAATCAGAAATAATAATATATTGGTTTCCTTAATTAAAATGAAAGGAAATCAATTATGTAAAAACTAATCAGAAACAATATTGGTTTCCTTAATTAAATAAAAGGAATCAATTACGTAAAACTAATCAGGCATAATATTGGTTTCCTTAATTAAATAAAAGGAATCAATTACGTGAAACTAATCAGACATAATATTGGTTTCCTTTAATCCGATCAATCAAGCTTAAAATTAAGCATAATTTATTACAAATAGATATGCTTCAAATTTGAAGGAGCAATGAAGAGGATTATTTCCTTAATTAAAATAAAGCTGAAAGCCATAAAAAGTGTTATAAATCATAAATGATTAATATTAAATAATCAAAAAATCAACGTTTAAATGATTTTAATTTACTGCGTAATAAACCAGAATTTCATGCTTAAAATGTAGGCATGCATATATGAAAAGAAAACTTAATAATGATAATAATAACAATGAAACGATGATACTACAAATAAATAACAGATAGATGTAGCACAATATCTGATCAACAATTTTAAACAAATAAAGAAATAAATCAAAAAATACGAAAGCTTGCCATAGTCTGTTGAACACAATTATTCTTAACATGTAAATTAATTAAAATAAATAAATAAATAAATTATTTTCATTTCTTAATTAAAATCTAACAGTTAACTAAGCAACCTGATTTACTAACTAATACAGAATTTAACAGGCGTAATTAATTAACAGTGATTTATCATTCAAACTTTATAAACAAACAAAGGAAGAACAATATATATATTATATACATTACTTATATATATTATTATATATATAAAACAGAAAGGGTAATAACATATATTACTTATACATATATATTATACATATTATATTATTAAAAAAAAGAGAAAAAGAAACGAACAGCATGATATGTATTAGATATATATATTATTATATATTTATACTATTTATATATATATTATAATATCTATAGATATATATTTATTATATACATATATAATATATATAACAATGAACAGTAGAACAAAAAAAATGAAAAATAAAAATAAATAATAAATAAATAATTTACGGATAGATCACAGATCTGTCCGATTGGACTGTAACCGGAGCGACGGGGTTTTCCGGCGGTTGCATGGTGTTGTTTTGGGGGGTTGAAGATGAAGAAGATCTGGTGATCTCGTAGATCGACGGCGACCGGAGATAGAGGGGAGAGAAGGTGCGGGGGTTGGAGATGTTGTTTTCCGGCGTTGAGGTGACCGGATGATCTGAAATGGAGAGGAGAAAAGGGAGCGACGCCGGTGGATTTTGCTTTTCCGGCGGGGAAGATCAAAGAGGGAAAGGGCAGAGTGGTGGTGGCCGGTGAGGTAAGAGAAGAGAGGGAAATGGAAGAGGAGGGGAGAAGATGAGGCGACGTCGGCATTAATGGAGGTTGGTGGTGGCCGGCGGGCTGTTGTTTGGCCGGAGGTGGCCGACGATGGGAAGAGGGAAGAGGGAAGAAGGAGAGAGGGGCGGCTGCTATCTAGAGAGGGAGAAGGGGAAGAATGAAAAGTTTTTTAGGGTTTTGGGGTAATGGGGAATATTTAAGGAAATTAGGTAGGGTTAGATATGGACCGTTGGATTAAATGAGATGGAGGGCTGAGATTAAAAGTTATAAAGATGGGTCGGTTATGGGTCAAACGGGTCGCGGGTCGGTCAATGGGTAGAGTAATTAGGAATTGAATTTAAATAATAGCCAAATTGATTCAAATGGCTAAAATTGGAATAAATTGAATAGAAAGTGGCCAGATTTGAAATAAATTGGATGAAATTGAATAGGAAATGGCTATAATTTAAATGAATTGATTGAATTTAGCTGCTATTAAATTAATAAATATATTACACTTTTAAATAATTTAATAAATAGATAATAAAATAGTTTAAATTATAAGAAAATCATATAAATACTATTATTAATGAATAAATTCTAATTTTAAGTATACTTATGTGAATATCATATAATTAAATTATTATGTTTATAAATAATTTAAAGACCAAAGAATAAAATTAAGTTATCAAATATTATAAAATCATATTATTTACATAACTAATTTATAAATTTGAGTAATATTATTGTTCAAATAAATTTATAAAATTTAGTAAAATTAGGTAAATAGTTTATTAAGTAAAAAGTACATTTCAAGATAAGGGCACATATTACACAAAAATACATTATATACGGAGTAATTATTTAACATCAAAACTTAAAATTAAAATGAGTCAAATATATGCAACTTGAAATAATTTCCACAACATTATAGTAGTAAATTACTTTATAAATACAAAAGTAAGTCGAGTATTTGCATTAAAATAAATAAATAAATACATACATATAGAAGCAGCATATTAAGGCGTACGTGGGTCAAAATTGGGTGTCAACAAGGATCCATGCTCGGGTTGTGACATACTTGGTATCATAGCATTATGTTTTAAAGTGTCTTAGGGTGTCTGAAAGCTGCGTTGAGTAGAGTCTTTTCCACGGGTGTGAAGCGCACCACACTTATAGGGAAAAGGCTACAAGACGTTTTAGGAAAATTTTCCTTCTTTCATGATCTATGTCATGCGATGAACTATCTCTCTATCCTTCTAACTCGTGCTATATGTGTTGTAGAATCATGCCTCCAAGCTGAGTAAATGGTACAAGGAATGGAAATAAAAATGGCCATAACGATGCCAATGGAGATGGGTATCAGCAGGCCCCGCCAGCACCAGCAGGTCACTCATCCTGAGTTTAGAGTGGAATTTTAGATGTTGGTGCAGGCACCACTCGGGCCAATCAATAGGCAGTGGCTCATGTTCCCCAGAATGGAAACGCAACAACGACTAGAGTTTAGGACTTTCTCAAGATGAACTCACCTGAGTTTCTTAAGTCAAAAGTTGATGAGGACCCATATGAGTTCCTTGAGGAGATATAGAAGATCACCCAGATTATGGGGGTGATGGGGGAGGAGAGCGCAAATTTATCAGCTGAAGGGGGTTTCTTACATTTGGTACCGCCAGTGGAAGGACGGTAGAGCAGTGGGAGCAGTCCCCGTGAGTTGGGATAAGTTTATGACTGCCTTCTTAGACAGATTCTTCTCTAGGGAGTTGAGGGAGGCAAACGCGACGGAGTTTGTCAACTTGAGGCAGAATAATATGACCATCCAAGAGTACGCCTTGGATTTACCCGACTGTCCAAATATGAGTCGGAGATGGTTGCGGACCATATGGCACGTATGAGCAAATTTGTGAACGGAGTGTCAGACTCACTAGTTAAAGAGTGTGGGACCGCTATGCTGAATAATGATCTAGAATTCTCATGATTGGTCATATACGCCCAACAGATACAGGCGGATCAGACGAAGGAAAAGGAGAGAGAGGCGAAGAGGGCCAATATAGGCAGTTTTGGGTTCTCCTAATAGAGGTCCGGTGGCAGACATCATTCCCAGTCTCACCATAGGTCATTGGCCCCAGCGCTGTCATCATCCAGTGTTCCATCGAGACCTCGGGGTGATCGGAGGAGAAGGGTATCAGGTTCTAGGGGACAGAGGGACACGCTGATAGAGCGCACCTTTCCAGTGTACAGAAAATATGGTAAGAACCACATAGGAGAGTACCTAGTCAGATCAGATATATGCTTCGGGTGTGGGAAACCCAGGCACATGCATAGGGAGTGTCCTTTGGCTAGGCAGGGAGACAACAGAGGTCGTGCTTAGACCACCAGTTCATCAGTAACTCCAACAACATGTCCTATCCAGTAGGGTGTTTCTACTAGTGTTGTTGGTAGTCAGCGCCAGAACAGATTTTATGCCCTCTCATCTTTTCAGGAGCATGAGGTCGCTCCAAATGTGGTCACTGGTATGTTTCAAGTATTTCATCTTGACGTGTATGCATTGTTACACCCAAGGGCTACCTTATCTTTTGTGACGCCTCATATTTCTATTAGTTTCCGAGTTAGTCCCGAAATCCTATTAAAACCCTTCTTAGTCTCTACCCCAGTCGGTGAGTCAGTTATAGCTCGATGGATGTATAGAAATTGCCCTATCACATTCCTTTAGAAAGTCACCTCAACCGACTTAGTAGAGTTAGACATGACCGATTTTGATGTTATATTCGGTATGGATTGGCTGGATTCATGCTAGACTTCAGTCCATTGTAGAAACCGTATGGTAGAGTTCCAAATTTTCGGGTGAGCCAGTCCTAGAGTGGAAGGCTAGTTCAGCTGTGCATATAGGTCGCTTTGTTTCCTACCATAAGGCCAGAAAGATGATTTTCAAGGGTTACGTGTATCATCTAGTTCGAGTTAAGGATGCTACATCTAAGACCCCGACTCTCCAGTCAGTTTTGGTGGTATGTGAGTATCTGGAGGTGTTCCCAAATTATCTACAGGGAGTCCCTTCCGAGTGGGAGATTGACTTTGATATCAAATTTCTTCCTGATACGCAACCTATATTTATTCATCCTTACAAAATGTCTCCAGTTGAGCTAAAAGAGTTGAAGGAGCAATTGAAAGATCTCCTAGGCAAGGGATTTATCAGACTTAGCAAGTCTCCTTGGGGTGTATCAGTTCTCTTTATTTGAAAGAAGGATGGGTCTCTTTATATGTGTATCGACTATCGACAACAAAGTCACAATCAAGTACAAGTATCCCCTCCCCAAGATTGATGACTTGTTTGATCAACTTTAGGGTGCTAAATTCTTTTCCAAGATAGACCTCAGATCTGGCTATCACCAACTCAGAGTTAGGGAGAGTGACATTCTGAATACAGCTTTCAAGACTCGGTATGGTAACTATGAGTTCGTAGTGATGTATTTCGGGCAAACAAATACCCTTGAAACTTTTATGGATTTGATAAACAGGGTGTTCAAGTAGTATTTAGACATGTTCATAATCATCTTCATAGATGACATTATCATATATTATCGGAGCGAGGAGGAGCATGCCACTCACTTGTGAATTGTATTGCAAACTCTCAAAGATCGCCAGTTATTTGCTAAGTTTAGCGACTGCAAGTTTTGGCTGGACTCAGTTGCATTTTTGGGTCATGTAATGTCTAGTGAGGGAGTGCAGGCGGACTCTCAAAAGGTAAAAGCGGTGAAGAATTGACCTAGACCTGTCAGTCCTACAGAGATTAGGAGCTTTTTGGGTTTAGCGGGTTATTACCAAAGATTTGTGGAGGGGTTTTCCTCCATTGCATCACCGTTAACCAAGTTGGCTCAAAAGAAAGCTAAGTTTCAGTAGTCTGATACTTGTGAAAAGAGTTTCCAGGAGTAAAATACCAGACTCACCTCAGCCCCAGTTTTGACTTTACATGAGGGTACCGATGGTTTTGTGGTGTATTATGATGTTTCGAGAATCGACCTTGGGTGTGTGTTGATGAAGCACGACAAAGTGATTGCATATTCTTCTAGGCAGCTTAAGACCCAGGAGAAGAACTATCCGACTCATGATCTCAAGTTGGTGGCGGTGGTTTTTTCCTTGAAAATTTGGAAGCATTATTTGTATGGGGTGCATGTGGATGTGTTCACGGATCATAAGAGCCTACAATATGTGTTCACATAGAAGTACTTGAACTTGCGACAAAGGAGATGGCTAGAGCTTCTTAAAGATTACAATATGAGTATCCTTTACCATTCGGGCAAGGCCAATGTAGTAGTGGATGCTCTTAGCAGATTGTTTATGGACAGTGTGTCCCACATAGAGGATGGGAGGAAGGAGTTGGTGAAGGATGTGCATCGGCTTGCACGGTTAGGGGTTCCCCTGTTTGACTCAACAGATGGTGGTGTCATTATTTAGGATGGTTCCAAATCCTCTTTGGTGACTGAAGTCAAGGCTAGGAAAAATGAGGATCCTATCTTAGTGAAATTGAAAGAATCGATTCATAATTAGAAAGTAGAGGTCTTCTCCCAAAGGGGAGATGGTATGTTTCGATATTAGGGTCATTTATGTGTTTTGGGTGTTGATGATTTGAGAGAACGGATGTTGCATGAGGCTCATGGTTTTTGATATTTTATCCACTCAGGTGCCACCAAGATGTACCGTGACCTATGGGAGGTCTATTGGTGGAATGACATGAAGAAGGACATAGCGGAGTTTGTGGCTAAATGCCCGAATTATCAGTGAAAGTTGAGCATCAAAGACTTGGAGGTATGCTACAAGATATCAGTATTCCCACTTAGAAGTGGGAAGAGATCAAGATGGACTTCATTATAGGGTTGCCTCATACACGCTGACAATATGACTCTATATGGGTGGTGGTAGACAGGTGACTAAGGCAACTTATTTCCTACTAGTCAAAACTACCGATTCAGTAGAGAGATTATGCTAGATTGTACATTCGGAAGTTAGTTCGGTTGCATGGAGTTCCCTTATCCATCATTTCAGACAGAGGTACTAAGTTCACCTCTCAGTTTTGGAGGTTGTTTCAAAAGGGTCTTGGTACTCAGGTGAAGCTTAGCACAACTTTTCACCCTTAGACAGATGTCCAGGCTGAGTAGACCATTTAGACTCTCGAAAATATGTTGAGAGCGTGTGTGATTGATTTCAGAGGTAGTTGGAATGATCACTTGCCTCTCATCAAGTTTGCCTACAACAACAATTATCACTTCAGTATTCAGATGGCTCCGTTTGAGGCTCTCTATGGGTGGAGGTGTAGATCGCCTATTGGTTGATTCGAGGTAGGTGAGTCTGCATTGATAGGGTCGAATTCAATTCATGAGCCCATGGAGAAGGATCAACTTATTAGAGATAGTCTAAAAACAACCCAGAGTCGACAGAAACCATATGTTGATGTGAGGAGGGGAGAACTTGAGTTTGAGGTTGATGATTGGGTATATCTGAAGGTATCTCCCATGAATGGAGTTATGAAGTTCAGAAAGAAAGGGAAACTTAGTCCCTTCTATGTTGGGCCATATATGATTGTGAGACGTGTTGGCAAGGTGGCCTATGAGTTGGAACTACCAGCGGAGTTAGCTTCGGTGCATCCGGTGTTTCATGTTTCCTTGTTGAAGAAATGCATAGGTGAACTATCTTTAGTGGTTCTGATAGAGGACATTGGAGTGAGGGACAACCTTACTTATGAGAAGGTGCCAATTGAGATTCTTGATTGTCCGGTTTGTAAGTTGAGGAACAAGGAAGTAGCTTCAATAAAGGTTTTATGGAGGAATCAACTTATTGAGGGAGCTATGTGGGAAGCCGAAGCAGATATGATGACTAGATACCTGCATTTATTCCCTTCCAGGTCTGTTCCAGCTTGAGGTATCAGTTCCCTCCCTAATACCTTATCTAGTTTCATGTCAAGGTCATGTCTCTAAATTCCTCTCATTTTATTGTATGTATGTATGATTCATGAATTCAGTTCGGTCATGTGTATCGTCCTAGTTCAGCTTCAAATGTTCAGTATTTGGGATTGCAGTTTTTTTCCCCAGCTTTTCAGTGTGTTTAACTTAACTATATTTGAGATGAATATTCCTAAGGGGGAGATATTGTAATACCCTAAAGGTTCCTAGGACTAGACTCGGGATTAGAAATATGATCAGCAGAAAAGTTTGAAAATTGTCTCAACACAACTCAACCTACGAGTCGTAGGTTACTGGTATGGGTCGTAGGAAGACCCGTGGTTTAGTTCAAAGATTTCTTTCTCCCAACCATGAGTCCCCACTACAAGTCATAGTATGTGCGTACGACCCGTGGTCGGGAGTCATAGTAAGTCTTTGGGATTATCAAGTGTTGATTGACGAGTGATGGTACGACTCGTAGTATAGAGTTACGGGTCATGGTACGAGTTGTGAAAATCTTCAGAGAGTTGGAGTAAATTGAATGGTTGTTTACGGGAGCTAACCATGAGTCATAGGAGGATTGTATGACTCGTGGTACGGGTCGTAGCAGCTGACAGTTTATTTTTCCTTGCGAATTCATTAAGGATATTTTCATAATTTCTAGGCTCTTAAGTCCTAAACTACGTCATTTTGGGCTTCCTAATGGGTGTTTTAGAGGGTTTAGCCTAGCCTAAAAATAATTATTCTCTCATTACTACTTTGAATTCAAATTTACTCTCTCAAGATCATCAAGGATTCTTCATCAATTTCAATCTCATCTTCTCAAATTCTCTGTAGGTATTAAGTTAAAGCTAGAATTTAGTGAACCTAGGTATGTGGGCTTATCAATGAGGGGATTCTTTCACCCTCATGCCCTTCTTCAAGTAAATTTATGATCACCTATTCCTATAATTCCCATGTTTGAAATTCTATGGATTTTTTTGGGTTATGAAATTCCTCCATGATTTCTTATGGGTATAGATGAATTAATATTAATTTATAATTTCCATGATCGGGAGTTTAAGAATTCTTCGTGAAATTATGATTCATTATGTTTCAAGTATGATTATGGACTTTTAGGTTAAATTCCTTTTCTTATGAAATTCTATGATTTCAATTCTCACAAGCCCTAATTTATAATTTATAATATGATTTTCTACAAGCTCTCTTTATGAATTTATGAATAGCAAGTATGGATATTTCCTCAAGCATGTATGATTTTCATGATTTTCAAGTTTACGATTTTGGCCAACTCACGGGCCCCTATTTCACGGCTAGTTCACATATTACATGATCACATATGTTATGATTTAAACTAGCCCATGATTTTCATGTATGAGACGTTCAGGTAAACTCTGAGGTCTCAAACTACGTGCCAACGTAGGTTGATATTCATGTTAACCCTACAAGTTCTCTTCAGTAATCACGCCATGTTATCGTTCTTTGCCCTGGCAAGGCTTAGGACGGTTCTGCCCATTTGAGCGAGATAGTTGAGGCATCATGTAAGCTCTATCATGGTGGGGTCGGTTAAGATGAGTCCTCCTATTATTCCGTATGATTTATGCATGATCATGTTATGATACTTTGGCTCAAGTTATGATTTACAAGGATTCTCTTATGTTTACAATTATGATTAGTTTATGAACGGTTTTGAAAACCTTGAGCCCTCATGTTTATGTTATGATTATCACTTCATGTTTTGCATTGTCCTACTCTTATGAACTCTTATGTATTTTATTAATATATTCTTACTAACCTCGCATACTCGGTACATTCTAAGTACTAACCGCATACTCTATGTTGTATTATTTCATGATACAAGTTTGATCGATCAATCTCAGGCCCGCTGATAGTCCTGCTCTTACCTCAGTACAATCTAACACCGTTGTTGGTGAGTCCTCATCTCCCAAGGACGTTTAGTTTAGCTTACGACTTTCATTATTTCAGTTACCTTTTTAGCGAGCTAGTTGGGGGGTGTTGTCCCATCAGCTCATCAGACAGTTTAGAGGCTATCAGACATTATGTAAACTTTTCAACTTTATCAGTTATAACTTTGTTTCGATAATTGATGTATGTCAGGTTTTCGCTTAATGGTGTTTTGCTTAAAATTTCCTCTTTTTTATATTATTAATATATGCTATGTTTATTCCATGGGTTAGCTTGAAGCCATTCTTGGTTTTAGGTCCCGCGTCTCGGTCCAGGGTCCATGTCAGGTTGTGACAATCAGATCCATCGTCAGCCTTAAGCATTGATCTTAATAGACGGAGTTGTTTTGAAGGTGTCTGTGACGGACTGTCAAACTTGGTGTCATTCCAGAAGAACTTTCAGTAGATACTGGAAAAGCAGCATGTAATGGTTTAAGTTACAGTCCGTCAGTTTCGTCGCAAGGAAAAAGCAGGCTTCCGTTTCAAAGTGTATGTTTGAATTGTCTGAGACTATAGATAGAATGAGTTAGGTTGTTTTTCATTATTAGAATTTTGGAGAGAAGTATATCTACTTTGTATGTTACTTTCAAAAGTTCTTGAAGAGATATTATTGTATTATTGGAATTACAACCAAGGTTTCAGATTTTCTTTGTAAGTTGAATCTTCTTTGATGAATATAATTGTTGTTGTGATTTCATTTATCATGTATGGATAAGCTCCACTACCAGGGTTATATGATTCATGGACTTTTGACAGAGTTTTGGTGATTGATTTGTGGTTTAGTTTGGGATAATCGTATGCATTATCACTTCTTTCGTTTTGAATGATTTCTAATGGTTTCAAATATTAGAATAAACCCTAGGTTTGACTTGCTTGAGTAAGAGGTATAAATCTGAAAAAAGAAGTGATAATAAGGATTCGAGGTTTTAACCCTTGGTTAATAATTAATATTAATTATCAATACTCTTGGTTCATCAATCTTAGTTTGATAGTATAAGAGTGATATTTATCTGAATAGGTTGAGAAACATTTGGATAGAGTAATAGAGTCAAGAACCTGCATACGTAGCCCTAAACATATCCACTCTAGCCAATCACCGAATGTCATTAAGAAACCTTGATGATCATAACCCTAGTTTCAACTCTTCTTGGATTTAATAGTAATAAATCATAGTAGGTGTATGTTTCTTTAGGCTGATATTGAAGCATTGAGAAACGCTCCCAAACCCCCATTTTTACGAAAATAATTTACTAAAAGTAAATAACCACATAAGACTTAGTTTTCACTATATTCCCTGTGGGATTCGACCCCAACCTCATTGGGTTCTATATTTGACAATGACTGCATATACTTCTTATCATAGAGGTGTAATTTGGGCGTATCAAATGTTGACGTCGTTGTTGGGGAGTACGGTTTTAGATTAAGTCAAAGTGTGTTTTTTGACTCTTAGTGTTATTTCTTAATTTTATTTTTATTTTTTATTTTTGTGTATACAGGATCAGTGCATTCCAAGTACCCGAAGTTGGGGTGAACTGCTAAAATCCTTACATTTACGAACTTGAGAGAACTTTGAGCAGAGCCATGAATGCACAAGAGTGATGCAAAAGGTTACAAAAACTTGATAATGCTCAAGCTAGGGGCAACAATCAAAATACACCTAACAATGAAAATGATGATGTTGTTAGGGAGGAGCTGAATGAACAAAATATTGAGAATATAGCCGCTGAAGATCATTGTCAACCTTAGAGAGCTAGGGGATAACATCGGTAAGCTATTCCATTCGATTATGAAGAGGAAGACGATGCTGATCTGGATGGAGTTGGCGCTACTAGAGCCATTGTCCCTCCACCACTAGCTCCAGGAGCTAAGTTCAACATCACTAGTACTATGATCCAGTTGTTGAACCTAAAGGGATTATTCAGATGAGTAGCAGGTGATGATCCTAATTTGCATCTGATGAACTTCGTGAGAATCTGCAAGTCATTTGAGTTGTCAGGAGTTAGTCAAAATGCTATTCGATTGAGGTTGTCTCTGTTGTCTTTGTATGGGGAGGAAACAATGTGGTTGAATGAATTACCACATGACTCGATCATGAATTGGAGAAAGCTAAAAGATGCATTTCTTGAGAGATTCTTTCCACCGTCAAGAATGCAGTAACTGAGAGATGAGATAAATAATTTCAGGAAGCTACATAATAGGCATGATTGCGATTTATCAAGAAACTCAAGCAGATCCCCAATCATAAGTTGGCTAATGAGCATCTGATGGAGATTTTCTACAAGTCTCTAAATTCAACAAGTAAGTCAATTATTGATACTGTGACTGACAGATCGTTCATGTCACGAACTTAAACTGAGGCAACAACTATATTTGATAGAGTCACCAAGACTAATAGGCAATGGCACACTAGAGACTCTGAAGTCTTTGATAATACATATTCAGTTGGGTTAACTGCTGAGCAGCGCCATAAGGAAGAGGAGAGAGACCAAGATATGACGCATATGAAAACCCAAATGGAGCTGATTACAAAACATGTACTTATACGGAGTGCTAAAGAAGTGAACGTTCTAGGTTCACATGGTAAGTCTGCTAGACAAGAAGAGCATGACTCAAACTCTAAAGAAAAATCTATGTGCCTGAACAATATAGGTGGTTTCCGGGCCAATGGCTAGGGAAACTAAGGTCGGAACTATCAAAGGGAGAATTATTATGATAGAGCTAGCTATAGAAATCGAGATCAGGTCAGCTGAAGAATAAATAGAATTATAGGAATGATCAAAGCAGGGTGCATGTGCCTCCCGAAAATCATGAACGAAAAAGTAATGAGGCAGGAAGTTCTAAGATGGAAGAGATGTTGGCTAAGGTCTTACAAAAAGTTGAATCTACTAACTTTGGAGTTAAGGAGATAAAGAGTGACCTCTCCAACATCAGACAACTCGTGGACTCACACACCACAACTATTAAACAACTGGAGTATCAAATGGCGCAGAAGTATGACGCTCTTAATCAGAGGAAGAGTGGTGCCTTGCTGAGTGACATAGTGCAAAACCCAAGAAAGGATGGCCACTGCATGGCCGTCACAACTAGAAGTGGCAAAAGGTTGGCTGAAACAATTCCTATTAGTGCAGAACAAGTTGAGGAGTTAGCTTCAAAGACTGAACTTGTAGCTAAAGATGAAACTAAGCAGGTGAATCCAGCTAAGCCTGCAGAGCTGGTAATTATTGAGAATATCCATGGAGATGAAGGTAAAGCAAAAGGAAAGGAGGTGGTAAAGACATTGACTCAAATTCCTAGACCCCCGTATCTATTCCCACAAAGATTGATAAAGAAGGTGGAAGATGGCAAATTCCACAAATTTATTTCCATGTTGAAGCAGCTGTCAGTCAATATTCCATTAGTGAAAGTCCTTGAGCAGATGCTAAGTTACGCCAAGTTCATGAAGGACTTGGTTACAAAGAAGAGAACTGTCAGTTATGAATGGGTAGATAATCTTCATCATTATACTGCGATCTCTTCGCGCTCACTGGTTTAGAAAAAAAAGACCGTGGTGTATTCGCTATTCCATGTACAATTGGTGCATTTAATTTTGCCAAAGCATTATGTGACTTGGGTGACAACATCAATTTGATGTCACTGGTGATATATAGACAATTGGCCTTGGGAGCCCCTAAACCAGCTACTATGAGATTGCTAATGACGGACCATTTAGTTAAGAGGCCTGTGGGGATTCTATATGATGTGCTATTGGAGAACTTTATATTTCCTGTTGACTTTGTAATCTTGGATTGCGAAGTGGACTTTAGAGTCCCTATAATTTTAGGGAGGCCATTATGAGTAACTGAGCAAGCATTGGTTGATATGGAGAGTAGTGAATTAAAAATCAGACTGAATGATAAAGAGGTGAGGTTCAATGTTTACCAGTCCATGAAACAATCGAGAGATATGGACATAGTCTCGGTGATTGATATTGTTTATGAAGGGGTAGTTGAAGTACCCAGTGAAGATAGACTTGCAGTCGAAACTCTAACTGCAGTGATGATGAATCTTGAGGGTGACAGACATCCGGGAGTATGAAGAGACCATTAATGCTCTAATAGGGATGGGATCTTATTCTTATGCTTCGAAGAAGATAGATTTGGATTTGAAGAATAGACCAACTCCTCCAACAAAACCCTTTATTGAAGAACCACCAGTGCTACAGTTGAAAGCATTACTCAATCACTTATATTATATTTTCTTGGGAGACAATAAAATAATCTCGGTCATTATGGCAGCTGATTTGTTAGAGTGGCAGGTTGAAGCCCTAGATTATGTGTTACAAAGTTTCAAAAAGGCAATTGGGTGGTCTATAGCTGATATTATTAGAAGCCCTCCAAGATTATGCACGCACAAGATTCAGTTAGAGGAAGATTGTGTTCCAAGCAGAGAGTGTATAGTAGGGGTTTATTTTGTTATTATACCTTGTTGTTACTGATTCTGGTCTATTTTGGTGCTTCTCTTTTGGTTATTCTACCTATTGCTTGTTGCAGTACACCGATGCAGGTTGCTCGGTGTGTGGCTGTGTGCCCAATTTTTAAAATTAAAAACCAAAAATAAATTAACCGAACCGAAATTATTTTAATTTAGTTTTGATTATTAATTTTACAAATTAAAAATTAAAAAAATGAACCGGCCAAACACCCACCCCTAAAAGCAACGGTGCTTAAGCTAAAGCACATTCTGATAATTAGCAGTTGATAGTATAATTCTATGTCAGGTGTGTGAGAGCTAATTTGCTACTGTTCTTGCTTTGTGCATGCATATAGAATTTTCCTGGTTTATCTTACTGAGGTCCTAGGATAACTGAATAGGAAAGGATCATAGGTCATTTTTGTGATCAGTTCACTCAGCCTATATGCTTGCCAAACAATGTGAATAATCTTTTGATCCCTGAGGCTGAGCTTAATTGACTCATTCAATTCATTAGCCTATTTGCTTTCCCACTGTTTTATAGTGAACCTGTTTTGACCCTGATCCCTCCTTAGACATTGCGTACCTCAACTCAAGCAAATTGCCTAAGTTGAGCGTGGCTACTGTAGAGGATGCATAAAAAGGTTTGTATGTGAAAAAAGAGAGACTGATGGTCGAAAAGAAGCAAGTGTGGTAAGACTAAATAAAGAAAGAAAAAGAGAAGAAAAGAAAAATAAATAGAAAAAAAATAAGAAAAATTAGTGGCATCTTGAAGAGGGAAAAGAGAATAAAAAGTGAAAACCACACCCGTGAGTTGAAAAGAAAAATGAATAAAAGAGAAGAAGGGAGAGAAAATAGGAGCGGAATAAAAGAAATAATGTAATGTCAAGGAGGAAAGTCACTTTGTCCATATGTACCATACCTATCCCCAAGCCTATATTATAATCCAACAAAGTCCTATAGTGATCCTAGTCAAGTGTCTAAAACCTTGGAGTTCACGGTAATATGGGCAAGCTTATGGCATTGTATGTGCATTGTTGGAATGTTATTTTTATTTTAGTCCCAATGAAAATAATTGTGTGAGAGTTGGGGCATCTTTATGGTGAGGGCACTAAAAGAGTACTGTTAATTGTTGGTTATTTGGATAATTACTATTGGTGTATGCAAAGTATTTTTTTGATATCATAATGTCATATTCAGATTCTCATGAGTCAATGTGTTGAATGATTGCCATATGCACACTGGTAAATGGGATTTGCACTTGTAAAATTTGTTTTAAGTCTGATGACTGCTGAAGTTTAGCATATATCTCTTTTACTTTGATTTTATAAGTTATGTGTTGCTTGAGGACAAGAAAATATTCTAAGTTGAGGGGGTTGATGTGCCAGAAACTTACAACACATTTGATGTTATTAACTACGAATAAATGCGAGTTCTTGAGCAATTTTTATTAGATTTAATTGTCTTTGTGTTGCTTGTACAGAAAAATAGTCTCAAGTTGGAGATGTTCTGAAAAAGGCCGAAGAAGTGCAAAGTGACGTCCATTCTGACGGGCCGTCAACATTGTGACGGCCTGTCAACCCTAGAGTCACACTCCAGAAGTTCCACAAAAGGGTAAATGAAGGTGATGATCACTTGACGGTCCGTCAACTCAGTGTTGGAGCGTCAAATCCATTGTCGGCCTTAAGCAGTGATCTCAATAGACAGAGTTGTTCTGACAGTGCCTGTGATGGACCGTCAAACTTGGCTCCAGTTCAAAAGAACTTTGAGTAGCTACTACAAAGCAACATGTGACGGTCCAAGTGACGGATTTTCAATTCAGTCGTCTGGCAAAAGCGGGCTTCCTTTTCAAAGTGTGTGTTTGAATTATTTAAGAATAAAAATAGAATGAGTTAGGTTATTTTTCATTATCCGACTTTCAGAGAGAAATATATTGACTTTGTACGTTACTTTCAAAAGTTTTTGAAGAGATATTATCATATTATTGGAGTTAAAATCAAGGTTTCAGATTTTCTTTGTAAGTTGAATCTTCTTTGATGAATATAATTGTTGTTGTGATTTCAATTATCACGTGTGGCTAAGCTCCGGTACTAGGGTTGTATGGTTCATAGACGATTGACAAAGTTTTGTAATTGATTTGTGGATTAGTTTGGGGTAATCGTATGCATTATCACTTCTTTCATTTTGAATAATTTCTAATGGTTGCAACTATTAGAATAAATCGTAGGTTTGACTTGCGTGAGTAAGAGGTATAAATCTGTAAAAAGAAGTGATAATAAGGATTCAAGTTTTAACCATTGTCTAATGATTAATGTTAATTGTTAATACTCTTGGTTTGAAATTATAAGAGTGATATCTATCTGAATAGGTTGAGAAATATTTGGATGAGGTAATTGAGTCAATAACCTACATACGTAGCCCTAAACATATCCACTCTAGTTAATCACCGAATGTCACTAAGAAATTATGATGATCATAATCCTAATTTCATATTTTCTTAGATTTAATAGTAATAAATCATAGTTCGTATCTCTCTTGTGTCAAAAAAATCCGAAAATTCATATATAAAAAAAATATATTTTATCTTATATGTAGTATGTAGTATAATTAGCTGATTGAAGCTCCAATGGACCATAAGGATTCTTTCCGGTCAATGAGTTTCCCTAGCGCTCTTGTATTGAGTGGTCATCCATTGAGGTTATGTGCTACATTTGATTGGTTACCCCATTATTTTTTTTAACTTAGTGTTTTTTTTTGTCTCCGCTGTAATTGCACCCTCATCTTCAAGGTTTCGCTTTTTTTTTTTATGGGGTGGGGCATTTGTTTCTTCTTTCAAAATGCTACTAAAACATGTGTTTCATATACATTTTCTTTTTTATTTATTAGAAGTTAGTTAAGAATGGAGTTGAAGTTGTTTAGAAATAGAATACAGGGAAAGCTGAAAGGTTGACTGCTAAACCTCGAGCAACTCGATCATCAAGGCTATGACTACTAGTTACGTTCTTGTTGATTTTATTCAGCATTGTGAAATTAATAAAGTTTGGTCATACATGAAAACATCAAATTTCAACCTCAGAGGATCATCCTCATTATGCTTCTATTTTACCTCTCAAAAGTAAATGCACTAGAACATCATCAACATCCTTTTTATTATTATAGTTTATACATCTAAAAATTATTTACTTTCTTTTTAAAATTTAGCGAAAAAAATGAAAACATTCAAGTCTTTGCATTGTTGAAATATTTAACAAAAGAAAAAAAAAAGATACAATATACTAATACTTAATAATTTATCGCATAGTCTATTATCAATTTTAACTTATTTCTATTGACATTACAAACATTCAAGTATATTGTGCATGTTGTAGAAGTTAATTATCTTTTCTTTAAGTTACTAATTTTATTTATTATGAATACTTACATGAAATTATCTTTTAATAGCTTGACAGTATAAAAAAATTATGTTTAGTAGCTAAATTTATTATTATTTATTTATTTCATATGCTCTTAGCTTAAATTTCCCTCGGGAGATTACAAAAATAATGAATATTTATGGATTTCTTCAAATCAAACTCAATCAAATGAGAGTTGGAGTAAGTGACTGTTTTTCACTCTTAAACAAGTGCAATGAGTCCTTAAATTGCTATAGTTTTATTTATCAATAATATATGTATTGTGAAGATTCATCACAAATTACTTAGAAATTATTATAATTTTTTTCATAATTCATTCGAGTTTGAGATCAGCAATATGAGCAAACTTATGCAGATGTTTATCTTATAATCTATTTATATCTTTTATGGTTCATAGATATGTGACATCGTGGCGACTGAAAGTGAAACACCCCAAAACTTTTCTAGATCAAATTCAGACATTGCATGAAAAATCACAGAAACCAGAAATTTTTTTGTCTCAGACGACCCCCACAATGGACTGTTGGTAGAACCAACGAACCGTTGTAAGTGGTCGCGGTTAGTAGCAGCCTTCCTTCGAGGGGGAACAATGAGACATGGGACGATCCATTGTTCCTAACAATGAGTCGTCCCGTCGTTCGTTGAATCCCGGGTTCAGGGGTCTGCCGCACCCTTCCCTGAGACAATGAGAGGGAACAACGGCTCGTGGTAGACTCAAACGAGCCATTTTGACCACTCATCGTCTGCTTCTAGGCCCCTGCAGTGTAGACCACGAGTAAATACAATGACCCGTTGGTCCTACCAATGAGTCGTTGTGTTGACTGTTGTTTCAAGGCCCTATTTTCTCACTAGTACAAACGGAAGGTATCAACGGCCCGTTGTTTCTTGCAACGGATCATTGTACCCTATCGTGGAATAGCTCCAGTAGACCTAGTTTCTGAACCCAGAAACCACGGATGGATTCAAACGGGCCGTCGTTTTGACCAACGACCCATTCTGAAGCCCGTTGGTTCCTGTCGGCCAGATTTTAGATTTAAATTCCAGGGTTATTCTTGTAAAATTACACCTACCTAATCCCTAAAATACGTCGTTTGGGGTTCATTCAGGGGTTTTAGAAGGGGTAATCAATGATTTCTCCCCATATTCCCCACTCAGACCTCCAAGAAACAGAGCGTATAATTCCTTTCAGAGCAGTTCAGGGCATCAGCTACGGCAGATTGATCTTCTCAAAATTTCAAGCTATTTCTCTTAGTTTTTCGTCAGGTATGTGGGAATTCTGCAAGGACATTGTTCTCCCCTTGCCTCTCCCAGAACCCTCTCTTAGTTAATTGGTTCTAACCCTGAAATTACGAAATTTAAGATATCGTCATGGTTCTTGATTAATTCTTGTGGAATTCAAATTTATGTTCATTATAGTTAATTTCCACTTGTGACTAAAATGATGCCCATTCCAGTGAAGTAAGATTTTTAGCCTAACTTTGGAGCAAATCTAGAATCCTATGTGTTTGTTGGATTATTTAGTCATGCTCTAAAATCCTTCAAAGTTAGAAAATTCCTGTAGTATTTGTATGTTTCAGAAACTCAGTCTCATATAGAAATTTACTTACTCAGTATCACTCAGGAAAGTTAGTTTAGTTTCAGTCACAGTATAAGAATGTTTCAGTGTTATTCAGTAATATCAGCTGATTAGTTTGACTATCATCTTTTCTTGAGATGTCGGTGGTGCCTCTCAGTTATCAGACTCAGACTCAAATTTCAGTTATTTGGTCCATTAGGCGGTCATGACAGTCCAGATATAGCTCTGACTAGCCCCCGGACCCCAGTTTAGTTATCAATTTGTTCTCTAGATAGTTACAACGCTTCCAGATAAGCATGTCACGCCCTGCCTTGGGGGGTATGACTGGCACCTGGTGCCCTACTAGGACCTGAACTGCTAGATTACTAAGCCTAAGCACATCTGGTGCCTGGCTGGCTCTAACTCTGATTCACGGAATCAACGGGCTATATAGCGGCTGTAAATACAGCCTCCAGTTGACTAGGCCTATAGCCACCTGTGCAACAACAACAGCTAACCAGAATCACATTAATACAAGGGAGCCTATGCGGGCCGACAAGGCCACCATGCTGACTAGTTACTTCTGAATCAAACAACAGATGCTAAACAGCTACGTGACCGACAAGGTCACCAATACTAACTAGATAAGGCCCCACACGGCCAACATAAACAGCTAAACATACGCACGGCCCCACACGACCGGCACAACTAACCACAGAGAAATATATATAGACTGCAAGCCTCTAAGAGTACTGATAAGATGGATGGTACAGGGCCCTGACCTACCCGTGCTATACAACAAAAGAAAATGATATAAACCTCTGAATATCAAGCTCCGGATGACAGGAGCTGATGACTTTGCGCTGGCTAGGATCGCGAGGGATCGGCTCCTCATCTATAGGTACCTGCAAGCAAGTAATGCAGCGCCCCAAACGGACGTCAATACCACTGGTACCGAGTATGTAAAGCAAACTGAACATAACTGAATATAAATAACATAACTAGAGATTCTGAACAGTAGAAAGTATTTGAAACTGTCTGGACTGATGAAATCTAAAACAAGCTTATTTGTACTGAGAGTAAGGTAGGAGCATACCTGTCGTCACGGCGACCTGCTGTCTATCAGCTAATAGATATTAGGTATATACATATATATAACAAACAAGGACCTATACCAACCCCCATAAGCTGGAAGGTTCCAACCAACAAACAATCTATATACCCCTACCTGGGTCAAAACCATCCAAAAATAAATCACTCCACTCGCCTAATAACTACGAGCACCTCTACCGACCCTCTTGGGTCTACAGCTCGGGCTATGGCCTCTGACTATAACTTTGTCTGAGTCCGGAGGACTCCTGTACTGTAAACTGTAATCTGTATCTATATCTGTATTTGTAATCTACCCCCTGGGCGCAAGCGCACAACAGGATAAGCTATACTACTATGTTGATCAGCCTGATATGGGAAATGTTGCATCCTATCTTCATCCTACTACGGACGGCATGTCACTCCTTGGAGTAACGCATCCTCACCCTCTGGCGGGTGAGTCGACACAGCTATTAACCCAGGGGCGGCGAGGACGCTCTAAGGGTGCCCTCATAGCACAAACAGGTCTCAACAAACAATAATCACATATAGCAAACATGTTTAAACTGAAAATACTATCTGTATTTTGATTTCTTATTCTGAACTCTTTTCTGCATTATACTGATTCTCATACTGAACTATACTGTATCTGAGATGTTATCTGACTGCCTGACTATACTGTATCTGAGATATTATCTGACTATCTGGCTATACTGTAACTGAGATATTATCTGACTGTCTGATATTGCTTTGCTAACTTTTATTCTGAATATATATATATATATATATATCATAACATTATAAACATGCTTGCTAAATTCAAAACACGCTTGCTAAACTCATACTGGACTCAATTCTCGACTTCTGAATTCTTTCTTCTACACCTCACGCTATTTATTGTACTGGATTACTAACTTGCCGAAGGAAATTAGCTTTACATACCTTCGCTTTGAAGTTTCCGACTAACTGGCGTAGTTCGGCTAGTACTTTTACTATTTCTCCCAACTGCATTCATATATATATCAATTAGAACTAAATACACTAATATTCCGGAAGAACACATCACTTTTGATATATATATAGCCCAAACTTTGGCTTATCAAAAAACGGTCGAAAACTCGCTATTTCTCGAAAGTCCAGAAGGGAGAAATACTCATTTTAAGGCTAGGAGTATATTGACACTAATTTGGAGCAATTCCACTTACCTTATCTCGGTAGCACGATGATTTTATGGCCGAATTTCACGAAACTAAATCCGTAGGAATGCTCCTTGCTGCTAAATACCTCGGTATCTGAGATTAATTCGAGTTTGGACCGTGTTCGACGGCGTAAACGGAAGAAATTTCATCAAATTACTTTGCACCCTCTGTTTCTCTCGTGGTTACTGGAAATTATCTAATCTTTATGGAATAAACCGAAGTGGGAGGCCCTTTTATTCTTGGGACTTATAAGTCGCATTCCTGGAATGCGATTTATAAGTCGCATTCGTCGAATGCGACGCACCGACTTGGCGCTTGTCCGATCTTTCCCGGGCCTTTTTCTAGCATGTATGACATTCAAAAACTCTTAACCAACATGCGAGTAGGCCATCTACGTGTCGAGAATTTATGAGGTGTAACATTCTCCCCCCCCCCCCCTTAAGAACATTCGTCCTCGAATGTAAACTTTTATCTATAGGAATCCTCAACTTACTCAACTTATTTCTAGAAAAATTTTGGCAGAGTTTCCCCTGTAATATGGACTATCTCAAAAACCTGAAATGCAGAAAAGTCCAATACAGGCACTCTACACAATGCTATAGCATTCATCTCATAAAAGGCTAGAGTCGATTATCTCATTTATACATATACGATAAGGCACTGTATAAAACAACAATACTAACATACCTCTTAACTGACTAGGCTTGAAACAAGTGAGGATATCTGATTTTCATATCTTCCTCTGCCTCCCAAGTCATCTCCTCTCGGTTCCTATTACGCCATAGTACCTTGACAGAAGCGATATCTTTGGTTCTCAATCTACGAATCTGTCTGTCTAAGGTAGCTACTGGAACCTCTTCATAGGCCAGATTTTCCGTAACTTGGATATCCTGGATTGGGACAACTCTGGATGAGTCTCCTATGCACTTCCTTAGCATATATACTTGAAAAACTGGATGAACGGATTCTAATTCTGGAGGCAAGTTTAACTCATATGTCACTTGGCCTATTGTTTGAGGAATCTGATAAGGCCCAACGAATCTCGAACTGAGCTTACCTCTCTTGCCGAATCTCATCACAATCTAATGCTTTGATACCAAATTTGTCACGACCCGAGTTTACACCCTAGCCATAACACGGGACCTAGAACCATGAATGGCGACAATTCGACCCATGGCATAATCATAGCAATATACCAATAGAATAATAGCTAACAACATCATAACTGAGCGGAAGCTAACTGAAAGAGTTTAACCAACACCATAAGAACATAGTCTATTAAAACACTAAATCATAAGTTGAATCTGTCTATACATGTATGAAAGCCTCTACTAAGCTAATGAGCTGTTGGGACAAGTCCCCAGCTAACTCCTAAAGTCTGATACTAAAATAAACTAAAATAGAAAAATCATAAATCTTGTCCTCGGCAAATAAGGACTCACCACAGTCGGGAGATGGGAATAGAGCGTGTCTAACCACGGGGCTGAGTCTGAAGACCTGGATGTATATCATAAAATTATATAGCACAAAAAGCATATGATCAGTACTTGGAATGTACTGAGTATTTGGGAAATGTAAAAGAACTGAAATATGCAAGTATACTAAGAGAAAGTAAGTTGATTACATAACTAAACATATAACTGAACCGAAATATAACGACCCTATCTGAGATGTGTAAATATCGGCTTGATACACTTATTTGAAACATTTAAATAAAATACAAGTAAAGTTGATGCATAAGGGTCATGTACATATACTAAGAACTAAAGTCGTAACTGAAATCATAAACTAAGGGAAAACCTCCTCTACTAATGAGAGTCCCTAGCTAGGCTACGGGAAGCATTCTCTACTATTGAAAGTCCCTGACTGAGCTAAGGGAAATATTCTCTACTATTGATAATCTTTGATTGAGCTAAAGAAAACATTCTCTACTATTGAGAATCTCTCACGACCCAAATGATCGTGATTAGCACCCACACTAACTCCCCGGTGGGTGAACCAACAAATCCCGATACTACCCCTAAAATGAGACATAGAAAAAGGTAAGATGCTATTTTTAATTATTGAAACAAACTTCACATTATAAATCAACCACTGAAAACCGACACTACTAAATAACACCCAAGACCTGAAAGTCATTACACAAGACGTATGTTTCCACAGCTAAGAAACTAAAACTAAAAATAAAATAAAGTGTCCAAATGTTTGAAAGAAGGACATCTGTATTGAAGGAGTGAAATGCGTACTCATATGCTCACCTTCTAAATCCCCAAAAGTTAATGTTTACAGAGGAAGGCGTGAAGAACTATCGGGCTTGAACTCTGAACTTAGAAAAGAATGCAGGGGTAAGGTTAGTATATGACACAGTACTGGTAGGCATCATCGGCCGACTGTACATAATAACAGATAATTAAAGCAAAAGTGATATAAAAAGGATCCATAATATTATACAGAAATACAAGGCCATTTATGTACACTATCTCTACTCGGGAATCAGACGGCCTTCTCACTGGATTAGGCCTCTCACTGTAGCTGTCACTTGTCCGCTATAGCGGAACTGCTTAGGCAATAACTCGACATGTTGTACACTTCTCAGTTCATCCATCCCACAGTTTAGCAGATCAACAGGTTAACATTTCACATACTCCATAAATCCATCAAACAGGTATAATAAAACAACAATCGCATCAGCTATTAAGAGCTACAATGCCTCGGTTATTCATAGCGACAACTACTAAATAACTACACACAGTGACAAAGTCACACTTAGCACTAAAAACATGTTTTTTGTTAACAATCCACATCATATCCGCGATATTTTGCAGATTCTCATAGCACGTTTCTCATCCACTTCATTAACATAAATGAAATCACAAAACAAAAAGCAAACAACAAAACCAAGGGTAACATGACGGGCATACGCCTCCGCCATCTCCCCTTATCACTAGACCACGTGAATCATGTACACACATGCTAAAGGGTCTTATTTGTGTCCATCCAGTCATAACCTGTAGGGGATTCTAGAAATCCATGTACTGTGCCAGCGTCACTCGCTCCCACTCATATGCTCGTCCGAGTGCTCTCCTCTGACACGAGCGGCTCAAATAATATTATTCACTCACCCGGATACTCCCTTCGGGCTCGAGCCTCTCATTTAGGATGTAAATTGTATCATTCATCGTTCTCATAAAAAGAGCAAATCAAGTGCATCATTTCATCATACAGAAGGTTACAATTACTCCTCAAGTAAGCCATTATTAATTAACAATTCTCTCATTAATAGAGTGTGATCACTCTACTAAACATTCAGCACAGTTAATTTCATTATCATATACACAATCTTTTAAACAAGTCATCATAGTTCAATATCACATCATAGTCACATTTTAAAAATAAATTATCAACAATAGACTTACATATCACGTAAATTTCTGAAGACTAATCGTGTATCAACATCCCTATAAATCATAACCTACCTCGATTGCTCGAAATTATTGGCTTCGCTACTCTACAGGAGCTTTGCCTTTCTCAATGCTTCGGATTGTTCAAAATCTAAACACATATAGTCATTGATTAATCAGTCCTCAAGACAGGGCCTAATTTGATCAAACCCTTCTCTTTTCAGGGCAATTTAACAGAAAACCCTTCCCTTCCACCTAGTTCTAGGTTCCCACCTTGTCTAACCCATCAACATTAACAAGAGGAACCCTAGGAAGTAAACGTTACTCAAATTTCAACAATCAAACCTCTCATTACTCCCCCCACAATCTCAGCCCTAGCTCATCAACTTAGGATTTTTCTCTATATAACTTCTATCATTAAAGGTCCACAAGCAACCTAGGATCAACACAAATCGTAGTAGAGGTAGGAAAATTGAGATTCTTACCTTCAGAGACTATTTCACTGCCCTGGAGAAATTTTTCGTCCTTTAGCCCTTCTGATAAAATTTTTGAGAATAATGAGGTAAAACCCTGTAATTCCCACTTAAAACTCACTTTCTGACTCCTGTCATTCACTGCAGCGGTCATTTTTTCACTGCAGCGGACTCGCTACAACGATTCCAGCGGTTACTCCATCATTCCACTACGGCGGGACTCTAACCGCTACCATGGTCTTGCTGCAGTGGGAATCCCACCGCTGCAGCGGTCCCCCAAACCAGTAGCTACCCAAAATCGCACAGTTCTATACTTAGTTTATTTTATAACCTCCTTATCTCATCCTTAGCCAGTTTTTTGTGTTCTATACCCTTAACCATACCATAACGACGTTCGGGTCGTTACAGAATCCCTGACTGAGCTAAGAAAAACATTCTCTACTATTGAGAATTTTTGATTGGGCTAAGAGAAACATTCTCTGCTACCGAGAATCCCTGACTGGCATGACACGTGGTTTTAAGACCTCGGTATGCTGAAACCCTGGACTAAACAGTGCTAGGTACTACTCCCAACTGAACATAAAGGAAACATGAAACTGATGACTCTGAAGCTGATGTTCTAAGACTAGTCAGAACCATTTAACTATCAAAGGTCCCGAGAGTCTAGAGGATCACAATTATACTAACATGGAAGATACAAAATTGACATCATTTGGCTACTCTAGGCTACTTCAGCTAATCATAGGCCTGAGAGTTCAACTAATCATAACATGCTGAATTCATGAGAATTTCATCATGGCTACTTTCTACTATCAAGAGGCCCGAAAGTCTGAAGAATCATGATCATTCTTTATCATCGAAATTCATAACATCATAGACCCAAAATCATAGTATAAATCATGTGTTCTATATTCATGCAAGCTCATAGGTTCAAATCATACTTTAAACATATATACCGAAATCATGGTAAAATCATGTAGATATTTCATAAGGGTCATATCTCGAAAATAGTGCTAGTTCATGGTAAAATTCTAGAAGATCATGCTACTATCATATTATGTACATAAATCATGAATTTGAGAGTAATTTCATAAACATGCCTAGCTACTTATCATGAGGGTTTTGGAATCCATAAAAGACTTGTGAGAAATGATGCATAGATTAAAACCCTAAGACATAATTTTCTAGAATTCAAGAAATTAGGCTTTTAACATAAAATCGGGACATAAGGACGAAAGGAGATACTTGTTGAGGTCCCACATACCTAGCTAGACGTAATCCACCACTAGAACTCCGATCTTGAAGCCCTTGAAGAAGAACTCGAGGTGTTATTGAGCTTTGAGAGAGAAAGGGAAGAACTTATGGGAGGTTTTGGGTGGAATGAGGGATTAGGCTAGGAAAACCCCTTAAATTTGACCCATCTGATACCCAAAACAATGTCATTTTGGAGCTAGAAGCATAGGCTTTTATGAAAATACCCCTGAAAGTTTGCAAAAAAAGTGAGCCTGCCAGACCTCACGAGGGACCTCATGACTCATGAAGTCATGGACGACTCGTGATGGCTATCTGTGAAGTCTTATGAAATTTTCAAGTCTCCAACTCATCCTCCTGATCACGGTCAACTTCACGAGTCGTGAGATACTCCACGACCTGTGACTGCCACTCGTGGTCACCCCCTGACCACAACTTCTCACCAATCGACCTCCACTTCACGAGTCACTCCACGACTCGTGAAGTCTCCTCACGGGTCACTGGATGACTCATCCTGTGACCTGGGCAATATTTTTTTATTTTTTCCGCTTGAACCCTCATGTCTGATCTTAGGGACTTTCAGGGTATTACAAAATATCTGGCCACGAAATTGGATATGTCAACTTTCATGCTCTTCCACTAATAGTGTTGTTTCAATTTTTTGCGACATTCTAGTAGATCTCAAATGCACGAAATATTTGATACTATTATCTTCCACCATCAATTCTTTTCAAAGACCATCGACATTTGGAACACATACACGACCTTGCAGTCTCAAAATATCATTGACTACATCAACTGTGAACGAAGTGTATTTGCCATTCTGCACTCCATTTCTCAGCTTCAATAGAGTTCATATTTATATTCTTCATCATAATCTTTTCCCCGACATCATATCGTGAATGAGTAATCCCAGCTAACTCATTATTGGTGGTCTCATCTTGCCGAACTTCAAGATTAGCAAGTCTTTGAATATCCCTATCCATCGAATTTCATGAGGTCGGAGATACACGAAGGTATCCATAGACTTACGACTCAAGATATCAATAACAACATTAGACTTACCAGGATGATACAAAATATTCATGTCGTAATCTTTCAACAACTCTAACCATCTTTGTCTAAGATTCAACTCTCACTGCTTAAAAATATATTGCAAGCTCTTGTCATCGGTGAAGACATCACAGCGCTCACCATGTAAATAATGACGTCAAATCTTCAGCGCAAAGACTACAACTGCTAACTCCAAATCATGAGTCAGATAATTCTTCTCATGCTTTTTCAACTGACATGAAGTATAGACAATTACCTTAGTATCTTACATCAACATTTACCCGATCCAATTCTAGAAACATCACAATACACCACATAAATATCAAATCCCAAAAGCAAAGTCAAAATAGGAACTGAGATCTAACCCCATCTCAATAATAAGTTAATAGTAATTAATTTTTTTAAGTGGTGTCATAAGCGCAAACCAATTATTCAAAACTTGTGGAAAGAAAAAAATGTAGATCATCAAAAGCACTAGTCGATTATTCAGAACTTGTGTCAAACCTTTTCAACGGTGCCATGACCAAATTTCTCTCCGAGTATGAAGAACTACATAATATTCCTTTCTGTTTAAGTTTATGTACCTTATATTTATTTATTTTTGGTTTATTTTTTTTAAAAAATATATTATATTTTACATTCTGTAATTTTAATATCTCATGTAATATATTTAAGGATGCGTGATTCAAAAAATATTTTTATATCTTTTAAAATTTTTAATAAAGTTGGAAAAAGGTCGCGTTGGGCTAGCGATGAACATGAGCCAATCAGCTGCGAGTTTTGACTTTAACGTCGAAACCCATAATAGCTTGCTCTAGGAACTTGTTAGGTAATCGCCTGATCTTTTGTCATAATTAACTTTTAATTTTCTTTAAGACGAAAATATGTATCTCGTTATACTTGGCTAATTCTTTTTATTGGAAAAATAAAAGAGACTTTTAGAAGATTCTTTCTTCTCACCTTACAATATCCACAGACCACAATGTCCGTAATGCGGTAGGGGATAAGAAGAGTCCTGTCTAGAAGGAGAATTTATTCTCTCGCTATTTTTGTACTCTTTTTTATATTAGTAGAATATTGTTTATTTCATCTCATACATACGTAGGTCAATTAACCAAACTACGTCAAATTATTCTCTTTTATTATCGTTCAAAACTTATGTATTAGCTTCTGCATGACATTTGGTGTTTTAGATGTCAACAAAATCTACGTCGCAGGAGCTTGAACAACATATTTTCTGGATCCAATCTATTTCACAAGAGACACATATCTCTGTTAGGGGATAGAATTCTGTTCATTCGTATCCTCTTAAATCAGAATCCTATCCTCCTCCTGGAAAGCATGCGTATGAAAATTGTCCTCTTCTACGTTACGCAACAGACTTGTCCTTGAGGAAACACTATCAACTACATTAGTATGACAACATTTCACAAACTTGAGAAAAACAAAACGACTTCTTACCCATATTATCATAATGTATAAACATTCGATTTAGTCTTATTGTATTTAACATGTCTGCTCATTCTATGCAAGTCTTAAATAACATTCTTTATTACTCCACTTAAGTACATTCATTATGAGAAGATAGGACCCCAAGACTTGAGAAACATTCTTTAATTTAATGATTTAAGACTCGTCTGAAAGGATTGATGTACAGGTAATTTGTGCTAATTGGACGAACTGATGATTAAGGCTCTGTATTCTTGAATTATTTTGAGAAAATATTTTCTTTTGTGGATCTCGTTAGTTTCCTCTAGAGAGCCTTCATTTGGATCTTTTTCAAGACTCTTTTCATTTGTGTGGCAAAAGGGAAAATGCAGTGATGCTGAGCCATGACATCTTTCAGTTGATTTCAAGGCTATAGCTAATCATTGTATCGTTATTCCACATTGAATAAACAATACAATTGACTTGCATAAAATATGGTATTAACTATACATAATCCACATGTTAACCAATAAAATAATACTACAAGCTTTTTTATACCTGGTATTAAGTATACAGAAATCAAATAATAACCAAACGGAGTATAAAATAGTACAGATATTTATACCGGGATAGTTTTCCCTTGTTCTGGTAACCATACGCGACAGCTTTCCAACTTATACCGGTGACAAAAAGAAACCTGCCAGTCCCACTAACCTCACAGGGTAACTACAATAAGCTGCATCTGATGGAACACAAGGGAGAAAAGATGCCTCAAATTGGAGTTGGTACCAAATTCAAACTTGAAACAACAGTTGTCAAAAGGGGACGAAGCAACTTATCTAAAAATACACCATTATTTGTCTTTCTACATCACACTTTGTCGAAATGTTGCCATTGTTCACTATGCCACAAAAAATAGGAAAATCATAAGGAAGAAAATCAACACAAAGAATATCTTGATCATTAGCCACCGATTTGACGAGATGCTATTGAGGTACTTGAGCAGAGCTCCTTGTGCCCCTTCAACATTTGCTAGTGTGTCATCCATGTTCTCATCAATCCTGTGATGTTTTAAACCAAGATATTACTTTCCTGTTAAAAGAATGGGTTGCCCACCCTCTACTATATCTTGACCAAATAGTAAATAAGGAGTATACTGTGAATATCAATTTAATATCAACAATCAGGTAGTACAAGGTTTTACACACTACAGAGTGACAACAAGAGAAGAAACAAAATTTAAGTGGAAAGCACCATTTTACAAGATTCTAAAAATACAGATAGCTCAAGTATAAGAAACTTCAACTTTCAGATTTTTCTCTAACCAAGTTAGGGATAAAGCAGTGAACCCTTACCTGCTGATAGCACAAACATCATATTGAAGATCATTTATGACATCTAATGCAAATCTGATTTCAAATACTGTCAGTTATGCCGTTGTAAATTCTATGTTAAATTGAGCCTTTGAAATTCTCAAGGGTCATTAACATGTGATGCATATCTACTTGTGGTTGACATAAAAATGTGATTTGTTTACTCTCTGAAACCTGTGTGTGCGTGTGTGTATGAAATAAATCCCTCATATCTACCCACTAAGAACGGAACAATCCACCATTTTATGGGGTTAGCAGGAATGTTATTCCCTTGATCAAACAAACCTACAAATTTGAATATATTTGTCAACCCTATGGATTTCCTCCCCTTAACAAGTCAGGGTCAACAAATAGGATAGAATACCAATTATTATTTTTAAACAAAGAATTAACTCGTTTCCAGAAACATAAATATGAAATAATATAAAAGACACTAGGCTTCTAAATCCTTGTGACTAACGGATGGTGGATGCATGATCCGATCCCAAATTGGATCCTAATGTTCTCTGTCCATAAGTTCATGCAAAGGTTAAAAATCAACTTTTACCATGCAAAATAGAATATCAACAAGAGGAGACATCAAAGTACGGATCAGATTGGTAAGTCCAAAACTAGTGATTATTATATTAAAAATTAACAAAAAATCCATCACTTGTTATCATGTATTAAACTTTACCACTAGGAGACTACATTGGTGTCAACTGGTTGTACAACGATGAAAGCACAAAATACAAAGCATTGAGATCTCCAAAATCCTTTTATAATCATTACTATCATTATCATTATTATTACTAGTAGTAGTAGTAGCAGCATCGCTATTATTATTAGGGACCCATATTATTGTTGTTGTTTCTGTAATTTATCTCCTACATCTTTTTATTTTTCGAGTGCTACAACAATTGTCATACAAACCTGATTCATCATGAAAAAAAAAAAGAATAATTGTCATACTAACCTAATTGCAACCTCTCCTTGCTGAGAAACCAAGGTAGCAAGCTGATTAAAAATGCTGCCCAGCTCATGGATAGTAGACTCAACATTTTGAAGAGCTTCTGCTCTACTCTGCATATAGCTGTCTTGCAATGGAACTATCTGCTGCTGCTGTTGTTGTTGCTCCTGCAACAATGGCTGTGTGTCTCCATCCCCTTGCTTCCTACAAGAAAGAATTAGGAGGGGAAAAACTTAATGATACTTAAAAAACCCAAAGCTGATCGTGGAAACAGATGTAGAACAGAATCTGGTTTATCTTAGTTATGTTTTCCAGATAATCATCACAGTTTGGACAAAGAAAAGCCGAAAAGGATGCTAATATACAAATTATTTTGTACATTAGAGGAATAGCTTCTCATATATGATTTCTTTTTAGAACACCCATGAGATTCTTATTTGTATAGATGGGCATATTTTTGTATAAAATCATATTTTGCTGCTGTTTTTTTTCTTTCTGGTATATAGCTCAGCTGCTCACATACTAGAGTTCTCCAAACATTAATAAAATTAGTTAACTTATTAAAAAGTGCATGACCATGTGACTTACAACAACTACATCTCAATCCCAAGCTAGTTAGGGTCAGACATATGAATCCGCACTGTCCATTTAGCTGCATTTGGACCCATCTCATTCCAATATTCTATATATTTTGGTTTTCTAACCCTAAAAGTTCTCCACATTCTCTACTTACACACAAATCCCCCAACAAATTGGACTAGTTTGACTGTATCAACAAGATTTAGCCTTAAGCTCAACTAGTTGGGTATCTTTTTCTTCTATTATACTCTAATTTTTTGCTACGTCTGCATGGATTTTAAGCGATTGTAGATCTCTCAAAATAACTTCCTTTCTATGATTTTAGGTCTAACTAGTTTTGTAACACATTCAACACCACCAAAACTAGCCTTTGTAGGCTCACCTAGGTCCTTTGACTAAGCAGAAACCAGAATAGAACAAGGCAATGTTGGTGAATTGATGTATTTCTTAAGAGAATTAGAGTGGGGAGGAAGCACACTAAAGCTTCATAATTAATACCACTGACACAACATCCCAATTCTTTTTGGCTCTTCACCACTAGTAGTAAGCTGGCACTGAAAACCTCCAGCAGTGACATACCTCCAATGACGATAACTCATCGTTCCCCTTCCATGTCCCTCAGCTTCTTTCTTTGGACCTTATGGGGCACCATCTGTTGTGGTGCTGTCATCTTTATTGATCATACCACAAACACCACCACCGCTGCCTCTATTTTATTTAACTACATTAACTTTATACTACTGCTATTTGTTACTTCTTACAGTTAATAACCATCACCTAGTATTGTCATATTCGCCTTTTCTGTCATTATTATTATGGCTAAATGCTCCTCCAAGTTTACTTGTATATCCATTATTTTCTAACATATATACTTTTTGACCGATCTGTACCACTTCACAAAAATTATAAATTTATTGAAATAATACAAATCTGGCTAGAATTAAAAGAGAGGGAGAGTGTGAGAGATGCTAAGATAAGATCAAATAGACAACCAACAAATATGGCAAGATGAAAAGAATTGAGCACAACAATTCCAATACAGGCAGTTACAGTAACTAGGTAATATGTCAAAAGAGTGAATAATACAATTTAAGTCTACTGACACAAGATAAATAACAAAATAATGAATTAAAAAATAATATTAAAAAAAGGAGGCCCGGGAGGAAACAGACGAAGGCAGAATAGTGTGTGCTAGTGGGGAGAGACATCGGAAGTGTGGTTAAGGGGTAGGACTGTGCTCTTTTCATTTCTCGTGATTTTTAAAGCAAAAGATCATGTGAAACGAAACTTCCCAGGAAACCGAACTTACAAGGTGGCATGCTTCACTTGGTTAGTGGCTAAACAAGCTGTCCTAACTCAAGAGAATCTAATGAGAAGGGGCTTCAGTTATGTTCCAGATGCCTTTTTTTGGGAAACTGAAGTAGAGACAATAAATCATCTCTTCTTACACTGTAAGGTGATAGAACAACTTTGGCGGATCTTCGTCAACTTGAGGGGTCTCAGGTGGACTATGCCAAGGAGTACATTAGAAGTTATAGCCTGCTGGAACAGAGATGGCAATCTGTCAGGACATAGGGAGAGATGGAAGATTGTCCCAGCTTGCATCTAGTGGACAATCTGGAGGGAGAGGAATCAGAGGTGTTTTGAAGATAAGAGTATCTCTTTCCAGAAGTTGAAAATGAATTGACTAGTGCTTTTCTATTTTTGGTGTATTCATGATTGCCATAAAGCGGCTGAGGACATAATTAGACAGTTTATGAGGGGTATAGGAGGTAGGTTTTTCTCTTTAAACTACTACTATAATTTATTACTGAGGTGCACATTTGGTGTATTTCTTTGTTTATAATAGATATGTTAACTGATTAAAGAAAAAAACAATCAGGCCCCAATCATTCTTTTAATCAGATATAGGCGGTAACTTCCCACCATTAGAACTGTTACCATACAGCATTCGCCTGAACAAGGTGCATGTCTTGTTCAATTTCACCAATTCAAGAATATAAGTTTCTTGGAAGAAAGGGGTTAAGAAATTTGGATTAGTAACAGATTAGACGAATAGGATAAAATAAAGGTACTTAGAATTATCATAGACCATGTTTGGGGTAGCTATTATCTGGACCATCCGGTAGTTACTCGGGGAGATAGATTAGGCTATAGACAGAACCAAAAGTTATTCCCACGAGAGGAAGAGCTATCTCTTCTCTTTAACCTTTAATTAATGAATCATTTGAAATTCCTTTTTGGCATCAACATTGGTAGATCAGCGATCATGTCAAGACTACCAAAAGCAATGGTTGGAAAGAAGAACAAACTCCTTAAATTTCATTTGTTCTTTTGAATAAGTTTAAATCATTGTATTAAAAATATAGCAAGCAAGACGTTCCCAAAATTGCAAAAGAAACTCTTGGCTGCTAACCAAGCATCTGTTCAGTGATAGCAGGCCTGTGAGGCATGAACTACTAAGACAGTGTAAAAGAGTTTCTTCATCACCTTGGAAATAACTGAGAAGAAGAAGGTGAACCATTAGCCCAAGGAGGAGGGCTGGCTGATGTACTAGCAGTATTCCTTGAAGATAGTGGACGTTGGCGCATAAATGGATTTGAAGCTTCTTTGGTAGCCGATGAAGAAAACAACTGTCTTCTGTTCTCATGAACCTTCATATTCTGGAAACAGAAATCCAAGAAAATGTAAATGACCATGATAAAGTGTATTTTTTTCTACTGTTATGAACAAATAGTTGAAGGAGACAACATAGTAACCACAAAAAAATAGTAAATAGAAGCCTTTGCCAAATTGAGACGCACAAAAAATATATTTGAGTAAGAAAACAGGCTAACAAGGAAGATATAACCAGCATCTGGCTGGTCTCACCTCTGTCCGCATGGTGAGTACTTCTTTGAACTCCTTTGTGGCAGACATCAGTCTGTTCTTCAAGTCATCTACAACAGTCGTAGAATGTGTAGTGGTATCACTATTACCACTTTCATTACGAGCATTAGAGTGAAGCTGGAGATCTACTACAGCAGAGTTAAGTGCTGTAATATCTTGCTTGATAACTGCAGTCAGCTCCTGGATTTCTGTAGTTGGATCATCAAAAACCGAAGTCCTTTTTGCCACTGCAATGAGACATATACCACTATTAGATAAATATCAGAAATCTTGACCCTGATTATCGATCACAACATTACCAAGTGGCAAAGAGCCAAGGCCCTGGTATACTAAACCACATAATATGTAAAATATATGGGTCAACATCTAGTGTCTACAGTTCACATCTTCTCTATTATAGTTCAAGAAGAAACCAAAGCATAAATGGTCAGGTTTGTAGGCACAATGAAGTCCAGGGAGGGACTGCAATATTAAACATAAACTTGAACAAGAAAAAGAAAAGCCATAATGGTCCTTATAGGACTCCAGAAGATGGTCAGATTTAGCAACTCATTCCCCAAATTCTCCTTGGCATCCATAAAAAAGGTCAGTTGACCAAGTTTGCAATTCTATTTCCTTTTTACATGAATTTATAGTAGGCATAGGACCGTGCTTAAATCCATTATACACCGGATTAAACAAACTGAACTGATCCAAAAACCCATGGTGAGAAAACACAAAGGGAGGTCATAACTTGGGCCTCTAAGGGAATAGTGTAGTCTAGTAACTCAAATTGATGACTTTGTCACTTCAAAAGGCAAAAGGAATGTCTTAAAGCAGAGAAATTCCGAATAAAACTAAGCGTGAACATTGTTTCTGAATAAAAAGGGAAACGTTTAAGATTTGACCAAATAGTCAAAACATACTGGGGAATCGCTAAAAAGAAAACCCAAGGAGTAGAAACAAACAAAAATGATTAACTTCAAAGCACTATAGAATAAAGTATTCCACTCTTCCCAGAATACTTATTTAATCATCGCTAAAAAGATTTGGATAAGAAAAACGAGAAGTCATATTAGAAGAAACAACTAACTTCAAAATCCGGCAAGTTTTACAGGACTTAAGTTGGAAGAAAGCCTCTCATCTGGGAAAGCTCTTAGCTGCTTTTTCCACAACTCTACTGCTTACCAATTGCACAAAAGTGGAAGATTCCAAGTAAAACACTCAGTCATTTACCAGATTTTCACTCTTAAACATATTTTGTTAAAATGATGGTGGTGTCGGTCTAGCTGACGTGCAACTCAACTACTCCACTGGGTGTATGCTACCTTCCACCATCATAGGTACCAGATAACTTTATCTACCAAGACTTAAAACAGACTAGAAGAAATTGTCTAGTGGCTTTTTGCTTCTGTGAGTAAGGGTGGAGTAAGGGTGTTTATCTGGCAAATCAATTAGGGATAGATCAAAATCACTTCAAGTTAATCGGGTTTCAGTGTCTACATTTGAGGAGTCAAACTCGAACCAATAAGCTATCAGATCAATCAGGTTTGCTTCATTATCAGTTCGGGTTCTGGGTGGTTATCAATTTAACCGAGATCGGGCCTTTGAAATTGCAGAATAATCTACCAGAAAATATACATGGGTCACTGCAATATAAAAAGAATTTCAAACAGAGACCAGAAAATTTCATCCGAACTCCGATATTTCAGCTAAAGTTCATCAGTGATCCACAATTTGCAGGAAAATGAGAAGAAACCCCAATTTTAGAAGATATATAATTAGAGAAATCAGACTCAAACTTCAATGAAGAAGTCCCGAACTGAGAACTTCGAGTAGAAGTGTAGAACCTTTAAACCCCGTGACAAAAGCTATAAGAATGAGACCTTTTTCAAAGAAAATCACCCCGCTTAGAAGATCCCACCAAGTGAGTATTTCAGAATCTCTTTTCTAGAAAAACTCAAGCGCTCTGTACTTTTAAAAAGAAATTATAGCCTCCCCCACTCCCACCCTGTCCACATGTGTATCCAGAAAATGCTCAAGGAAATAGATAAGAACAAGATGCATAAATGGAATCTTGAAAGGGTTTTGCTTTGTGGGTGTGGAACTGTGTTCTTTTAAGGTCTAGAGTGTTGCTAGTCATTTAAAATGGAATGGATTTTGAATGACCCCTTAATGGTTTATTGGTTTAGCTTGAGATAAAATTTAACATACCCGACCCAGAGATTGGTTTATTGGTAGACATAAAATTTAATAAACCCGACCCCCTAACCGATAAACGGAAAGTTCTACATTACTCTCCGGTTCTCAAATGGATAACCGAGTAAACAATTATGCATTCTTTGGTTTGGATTTTCGGGTCAATCCGAGCTTTGCACAGCCCTATCTAGGATAACCTTCTTTATTAGGCTTCAAGGCCTTTAATCTTTTCTGATGGTAAAATACACTTCAGAGTTCAGAAAAGATTTTAAGGCCATGAAGACTAATGGAGAAGAATTATATGTCGTACAAAGCCATCAAGTTCATTGGATGCAAATTATGACACCAACACCCAAAGGCAAGAAAATCCAGCTCACACCAGCTGAATTAAGCTTATATTAGCAATAAAATTGACAGTTTCCTTCATATCACAATTCAAAACTTAATATCTTTAACTTTCACGAGCAAGAAATCAAACCAAAGTCCACAACCTATGGATTAACAAGCTATTAGTAGCTGATGCATATGTAATAATTTAATTTAGTAAAGGGTACCTTGCCAGTACGATTAATATAAATAAAAATTCGCATAAAACTTTGAGAAAATAAGATTTAGATTCATATTACGCAACAAATCCTGAAAGCTACCAGAAGGTAACCAGTATGGTCACACCAAACAATTGGTGCTCTGTTAACAATAGTAAATAATAGATTCTTCTCCATGATTATATATTTCTTAGCAATGTTTAAAAAGGCGCGGGCGCAAGGCGAGGCGTAAGCATTGAGGTGCTGGAGCATAAGCCTAGTGAATCTTTAATCTTTAATGGTTTATATATTAATATAATAAATATAAATAATAAAAAAGATAAAAATACATTAAAATTATTTTTTTAAAAAATTCAAGAAAATATGGAAAGGGAAAGCTGAAAGAAAAGAGAGTTTCAATCCATAAATGATCCGATACATATACAAATGTGAATTTCTGGCACCATAGTAGAATCATTACCAATAGCACGTTGTGCTCCTAAGTGCGAAAAGGAAGTGCAAGCTTTGTTATGCCGAAATCTAAATGTTATGTAAAATAAGTTGAAATGGACATAGAAATGTTTCATAAACATTAATCAAAATCAATAATTGACTAAAAAATAATTAGAGCTCTCAAAAGACTTAGACTTTTAAAAAAAAATTGAGTAGATTAACTTGTAAAAACAAGAAATACGGAAAAGAAACCTACTATCAGAAGCATCAAACAAGCAAATGATGAAGGATGATGCGTATTTTTTTGTATTTTGCACATTGATCATTTCTCCCCTTTACCCGGTGAAATACGAAGAGAAAGAACAAAAATTAAGGCTAAGATTAAAAAATATTTATTTTTAAGTTTTATAACTTCTTAAAATTTCATAACAAGTTGAATTTAGTGTTTTTGGGTATTAAAATAAGGATTTATTTAGCAATTTTAATTTAATTATAGCCTGTTTAGCCAAACTTCTCAAATTAGCTTACTTTGACAAAAAAATTCTGCTTATCAAAAAAGTACTTTTGGTAAGAAGCAGTTTATGTTTGGCTCATAAATTTAAAAAGCACTTGTGAGCAATAATTTGTATTTGACCAAACTTTTGAAAAGTGCTTCTAAGTGTATTTTTCACTAAAGTGTTTTTCAAATAAGTGTTTTTGGGGAGAAACTACTTATTTTAGCTTCTAAAAAACAGTTTCTGCTACTCCCTAAAAACACTTATTTTCTCTCAAAAACTTGGTCAAACACCTCATTTTTTTAAATAAGTGCTTTTTAGAAAAGATAAGCACTCTTGACCTCCTAGAAGCTTGGCCAAACAGGCTTTTAGTAGAGGTTATCTGGGCTAACGCCACGCCCAGACTGATGGGGCTTACATCTCATGATACTTTCGCCCCGCAGATCGCCCCAGTACGTTTTTACTACGCCCCACCCTGAGGCTCGCCTCGAGAACGCCTTTTAAACAGTTTCTTAGAAGTATGGTTTAGCGTGACTTCATATTTGCTCCCAATAGTAGGATGACTCTCATGGTTGCTAAAATAAAAAAGTTAATAAACTCGGTGTCAGAACTACAGTGTTGAAATATCATATGTGAAATCTCGAATCTTTAGGTTGATCCCAAATATAAGTTATTTTGTTTTTGTGAAATACAATTGACACACTCAAAATTTAATCAGAATTACTATACTAACTACTGTAAATATATAAGAGAGAGAGTCGTATAATGGGACAAATGGATTAGAGAAATACTCTTCCATTCCACATTGTTTGTTACCATTAAAGATGGCCAAGAACTCAATGCGACATAGAACAACTAGAAACTACAAAATTATGCCTCTACATCAAGCTAGATGGAGTGGACTATTGATATATTTAGACTAGTTTTAGTTTGGTTGCCAACATACAAGCTACCCTCCTTGGGGCTTGGTGGCTGCAATGTGAACAATCTCACAAGCAAAAGGGATATAGAATGAATTCTTAATGGAAGATAGATATTCAAAAATTAAATGAAAGTATCTGAGAGACTAAGAAAGATCATAACTACAATTTCCTCCTCCAAAACAAAATAATATAGTCGAAGAGTTTAACAAGACAATGTTGGCTTACATTTTGCTAGCTTTGCAAGCTTCTGCGAGGTTTGATGTATCCCGAAACCAATTTTGGAGGCTCGTCGATTGAACTCCGACTGCATAGCAATAGTGGTCCTCTGTTCCTCCGATCTAGAACCACTATTGGTGGTGCTGCTGATCGGTCCATTCTGAACGGACGAAAATGACTTCTTTAACCTCTCCGTTATACTCTGAAACTCCTGAGTCCGATCCCGTAATGACGCACTAGCTGCTTTCACAGGCATTTTCAATAACCTCCGAAAATTATGGTTTTCAATACACTAACAAGCAATTGCAACCAATAAATTGTAGATCTGAGATCAAATCGATCTATGTTCCTTGGCTATCACAGACATAGAGAATTTCACATGCACATTCAAAAAAACCGATTGGATCTCTCTGAAGAACCCTAGAATAGCGAGATCCACAAATGTTTCCCGACGAGTGTGAGATGAAAACCCTAGATCTTGGCGTAGATATATATATTGATTGTTCGATCTGTATGGAATTGAAGAATTACAGATCAGATAAGGAACGTTGAGCGGACGGGGGAGAGCATTTGGTCCGGAAAAACGATTCAGCAGCTCGCGGTGCCAGGAAGGGGAGTTCTGGAAGAAATTGTTGTGGTGGATGATTTAAACCGAACCCGTAAAATTTTAACCCAATAACAAGTGAGACAAAACTATTTCTAAAACTTGTAAATGTAGAATGCCGAGAATTTCGCATACAATATTTGAATGGACATATTAAGAAAATAATTATATTGCATAGCTATATGAAATTTGGCTGGCAGTGTTACGTGTTACACTCCGTAAGTTTTTATTGTTTAACGGTCGCGTACATATGTACGTTGAGAGTTTTGGAGTACGATGCGTGTGGAAAAAGGGTCCGGGGGTTGAGTATACGTGCACGACAGCAAGCGAGCAGGAGGTCGGGACCGGAAGCCCAGCGCACTGGCCACCGCGCCACGCCAGGCAGCCTGGCGCTACGGCCGACGCGTCGTGCCTCTGCCTGCGTAATGGGCGGAGCGTCGCGCCCGTGTTTTGGCGCTACGGGCGGCGCCCCCCCTTCCCCCCACGCCACCAGCCTTAAGTTATATATATATATATACTCCCCTCACTTCATTTTAATTCATTTGAAATAAGAATCCTCGTCCAGAACCTTAAAGGGGACGTAATTTTCATACAAATTTCCTTCGATTACGTTCTTAAACGCGGTCCAACGCGAATTAACTTCAGGTATCGAGTCTTAAGCCTGCAGGGAGCATTCCTATAGAGTTATTTTCTTGAAATATGCCCGGCAAATCGAAACTCCGCTGAGTAGAAGTTATCAGAATTGCTCCAAATTGATTCCTAAACGGTCACATGCATTAGGTAAACGCTTCTCCCTTCTGAACTCTCGAAAAATTATGGGTTTCTGGCCGAGTTATTCGAAGTTGAGTTATAATTGATAGAGTTATCGAAAGTCATTGTTGTTCGCCGAATTCTATATTGAATTTAGTCTTATTCTCTCAGCCTGAAGGTTACAGTTGGAGAGAGCTGCTAATTACAAGTTGAACCTCGCCAGTTAAATCAGAAATCAGCATTCGAGGTATGTTAGGCTTATTCCTTCGACAAGTTATTCTCATCGTGTAGTGATATGACTTACGTTCTTGAATGAAAATAGTGGTCCCATATGTTGCAAATAGTTGCTATTAGCAGATTGCGGTTAGATATATTGTGGTCAGCTGTTTTCTGTAGACTATGAATATATATATGTTGTGGTTAGCTGCTAGGAAACGTATATGGATCATACCTCAATATCCCTTTTCGGGAAGGAGCACATTAAGTATGACATACGCTAGAGCATCATAGAAACTCCGTTATTCTCCAGTTCATTGTGTAGTAGAGTGGGACGTTTTATTGTTAGTCCTAGACCTTAGAAGCTTGTGGATAGTTATTGGGCCTGAGTTAGTAAGTTGAACAAAAAAGGCGTCTTACATTTTATTGGCAGGCCTAGATCTTAGAAACTTGTGGATAGTTATTGAGCCTGAGTTAGTAAGTTGAACAACAAAGGTACAACTAGGCGATATAACTACCAGTTTGGCGCTTGTATTGTCAGTGAAGCATGCCCAGAGGCCATTGGTGTACCTTCACGCCCCAGGGCCAGAAATTTAGATAGAATGGTCATACTTTAGAGTCCGCGGCACTAGGGTTGTCTAGTGAACTGAGTGACAGTCTACCATCTAGTTAGCGACTACCAATGACTGTCAGTTCCAGTTGACTTAGTATTCATCATACAGGTCGCCCAGGAAGCAATCCCAGTCGTTCAGGTTAAATGGACCCGTGGGTACCCTAAGGAAGGGGACCTTATTAGCAGTTAGAGGCGAGGCCAATGCCCCAGCCTTCTCGTGAGTGGCTAAATCCATATAAACTTATCTATAAAGTTAGGTTTTGCCCTGAAAAGTCATATAAGATCTGAACAGACCAAGTTAAGGTCTAAAGGACTAGAACCATGTTAGCACAGTATTACCCTCGGGCTAAGAATGTCAGTAAGCTGCCTGTGGGGATTAGGAGCCGACCACTCAAAAGCATGTTCGGTCAGTAGTAGCCCTACGATCGTTCTAAGCAAAAGAACTAGGTAATTGATCGTCTGCAACCCTACAGTTGCTTATGAGTTACAGTTGCCCGAGTAGGACATTTAGAGTATTGTTAGGCCACTCCAGATCTCGCCCTATCCGGTATAGACCGTTAGAGATTATGATCAATACCAAGATCCTCTGATCAGATATAGGTGCATGGGATGTGCATGCTAGCAGCCATACAGATTATTCTAGGGGCGAGCAGCGGTTGCGTTAGGCCCAGAAGGCCAGATACCCTTTTGAGTGGCTAGATTGAGACTTCAGTATAGCACCCTATGTGGGGTTTCCCTCACTTAGGAGTCTTCCGTGTCCACCCCAGGGTTACTAGCTGTGTCGTCGCCCGCAAGGGGCTATATGACGTCGCTCCAAGGAGCGATATGCCGTCTCTAGAGACAATGCAGAGGCCCAAGGGCCATATTACAATCCATTCCATGGCTGGACTACCAGCTCTATGTCGTATCGGTATCATACCCTCGTCGAGCCTGGTGCCCAGGGTGCAGTTATTAGGAGTCCATCGGACTCAGACACAGCTACAGATCAGGAGCCAAGCGGGTTCAGTTTCAGACCCAGGGGGACAGGTAGGTTGGCTATAGCACTAGTAGAGTCCTAGAAACCTGGATAGGGGTATATAGATTGAAGTGTACTTGCTAGGGCTTATGGAGGTCCCGATAGGTTATTTCTGTATTGCTTGTACCTTCCAGGACTATGGGGGTTAGGTCTTGTTTGTATTTTTGCCTGCTAATTATAGCTTATGAATGTGTAATTATAAGATCTTAGCCCATGTACGTGTAGTGTTTTGCTAGATGCAGATTACGAATAAGCCATCTTACAAGTTAATCTTTCTGCCCCTCCTTTCTACTTACTTTCAGCCTTTAACAACTTATTTACTGTCTTACATATTCGGTACATATTGTACTAAAGCCCATCCCTGGGCACTGCATTACTTGCCTGTAGGTTTAGACAGACAGAGTTCAGAATCTTCAGTAGCAGCTGTCCGTAGTCAACAGTTTGGCCAACTCCTTTCATTCGGAGTTGCCAGGTTGTCGAGATTACAATCTTTCATTTGTATAGCATTTGGGTAGGCCGGGCTCTGTCCCGACCACTATTTGTATTCTTAGAGGCTTGCAGACTACAATATCCAGTTGGTTAGCCGTTGTTGGCCGTGTGGGGCCTAGTATAGTAGCTTGTTCTCATTTCGGTTATAATTAGACAGCATGGTGGTCTTGTTGGCCTGCATAGGATCTCTGTTGTTGCCTGCTGTTGGTTAGCTCTTTTTATTTACAGGTGGCTATACAGCCTTGTCGGCCAGAGGTTGTGTTTACAACCGAGATATAGCTCGTTGTTTTTTTTAATTGAGTTGCAAGCATGCACCAGACATGCAGAAGCCCGACCAGATTAGTCAGATCCCAGTATGACACTAGGTGTCAGTCATGCCTCCTAAGATGGGGCGTGGGGCGTGACATTACGTTACATAGAAAGGCTCATTTGATACGAGATAATTTATTTTGAAATTAATTCTTTAAATATTATACTGTTATTTTTATCTCATATTGAGATAAAATAATAATTTTAAAATAATTTATTTTTCAATTAAATGACTTTAAAATGAACTAGAGATGTTAAGATCTCTTTTCAATGAAAAAGTTATAAAATAATAATTCTGTCATTATTATTCATCCAATGCATTATAATTCTCATGCTACTGGCATGTGATTCGGAAAGAAAAAACAATGTTAATTGATTCGTATAGTATATCAATTGTTATTAAAAAATAATGTAATAATAAAAAGGAAGAGGCATAAGTGCTCTCCACCCTATGATGGAAATATGAGGGATACATTTTTTTACAAGAGTTCTATTTTTTCTCTAAATTTTTTATTTATTTTTTTGTATTTTATATGCTGACATAAATTCAAATTTTGATTATAATAACGGTGTGTACTCATATCTGACACGTCATTTTATAATTTACTAGAGCCCTCCAAGATGCCATTGCCCTTTTCCCCTTCTAATGTTGTTAACCAACACACTAAGCCCCCTTTTGCATCTCCTTCGTCGATGGCAAGTACTCCAACAGTATCACCATCAGCGAATCTGGCTATATTCCTCAAGATCTGATCGGATCTTTAGCTCTTCAAACGATTGCTGATCAGGCTTTGTGGTGTTTCCAATGGTGTTATAGCGAAAGTTGTTGAAGCAACATTGTCGTCTCATTTCTCCCTTTTTTGACGTCAAATGTGACTAGTAAAATTAATAGCCCGTTCGGCCAAACTTTTGGAAGATCAAAAACAGGCTAAAGTTTTTAGAAGACCAAAGGTGCTTATTTTAAAAAAATGAGGTATTTGGCCAAACTTTTGGAAGAAAATAAGTGTTTTTATGAAGTAACAGAAACTTTTTTTCAAAAGTTAAAAAAAGTAGTGTCTCCCCAAAAACACTTATTGGAAAAACACTTTTGTGAAAAATACACTTAGAAGCACTTTTAAAAAGTTTGGTCAAACACTAATTGTTGTTCAAAAGTATTTTTTAAGTTTATTAGCCAAACACAAACTGTTTTTCCTCATCAAAAATACTTTTCTAATAAGCATTTTTCAAAATAAACTGATTTTAGAAGTTTGGTCAAACAAACTATAAGCTCCGACAAGTTTATCTTGTTCTGGTAAGTGATTGTATTCTTCACTGTTTTGATTGTTCATCAACATAGACTTGACTAAGATAACATTTTTGAGCGAACTGTTATCAAATTGCTGTTAATTCTGTTTGTTCCCATTTTTTTGTGTTGATTCACCATACTTGGCTAACTGAAATTGATGGAAACAAAGGTGGCTGACAATGATGAGTTTCTCTATGGAACTATGTTTTTTTTGGCGAATGAATTTCTCCAAATTGTGTTTCCTCCCTGATGCCTCTGCTCTTCGCGCTCTCTCTGTTTTTTCGGCGAAATAATGTATGTGAACTTTATGGAGAGAAAAAAAAAAAGTGTTAATTAATTAAAAAGAAAGAAATTAATCAAAAAAATATCATTTTTAAGTTTTACTAATAATTAATTATGTGTACTGATTAATTATAAGGATATGTGTTCATATTAATAAAAAATTTAGCTTATTTTTCGCATCTCGCATGCCTCCAAGAGAGTTGAGCACTAGGGTTGTGCAAATTAACGGTTAAACCAATAATCTAAACTGATAATTATATTATTGAATTAATGATTCGGGTTATTGATTTAACAGTTTGATTATCTGTTTATTGTTTCAAGTTATTGAGTTATTAGTTCAGTTATCGGTTTGACCATTTTTTTTAACGGGTGAACCAATAATCCAATAATAATCTATTAAATTATAATTGTAGCCTTCAATATATAAAGTATTCTAGCAAGAAGATGAATTGGGGTTCGATGAAAAGTGAAAGAGATATTATTTAAATCAAAATTAAAATTAATTGTTTTAGATGAGGTAGTTTTATATGTTTTTTTTCCAGATATATTTCAGCAGATACTTATGTCTTTTTTCCTAATTAAGAAAATATCATATTAGAATTAAAAGTTTGAAATGTTTAATGAATTTGATTTTTGAAAATTATAAAAATTCTATAATCTGAAATGTCTGAGAACATTAGAAAAAGAAAGTAGTATCATATAGATAAAGGGACGAAGTAGAACATTATTCTTAATGGAATAATAATTATAATTCTAATGTGTCATTTTACTTTTGAAATATGACACAAAATTGGTTGGAATAGAGTACTGTGAAAGTTCATGTGATTAGGACGAAAAGCTTTGGCATGATATAAGGTCACATTGTCCTTTCGCCCAATTAGGAGTGTATTAAGAAAATTGATAAATCGCATCAATTTAATTATTTGAGTTAAATTAATTAAAAAAAATTAATTAGTGGTTTGGTTTAATTTGATTTTGTGTTGAAAAAAAAAATCGATCATAATTGGTTTAGTTTGATTTTAACTTTAAAAAAAAAAGTCAAATCGAACCAAATTATATGTATATAATTTTTATAAATATTTTATATAATTTATAAATACTTATTAAACTTTTTCTTAATTTTTTGTCTTTTAACATATATTATTTCAAGTTTTGACTTAGAATTTTGAATGATCCAATAAGTTTTATAGCTTATAGATGCATGTTATTAACTCAAATAACACCCAAATCACAACCAAATTAATATTAATACTAACAAAAGAAATGATTTCAACACTAGAAATGACAATAATATTAGATATCTATTTTTTAACTTTATAGGTTAATTTACACAGTGAAAACACATAATTCAATTTTTAATGTTTAGTTATGTAATTAATATTTATCAGTCGTACTTTGTTCTGCATAACTTAGTACTTTTAGAGTATGATCATTTTCATTATGACTTATTAATTAACAATATTTGTTCTATATGATTTTATTATTATTTCGGTTGAATATTTTAGTACAATGTCATCACTCATCTTATATTTTGTGTTATTTTCTTAATTATGAAATACCTTAAAGATTGAAAATTTTGAATTTTTTTGATTTGATTTGATTTATAGATTTAAAAATCTGATATAATTGATTTAATTTGGTATTTAAAAAATCCAAACCAACCTGAACTATGTACACTCCTATGTAAATGATGCATGTGGAAAGAGTATTGCTCGTTCTCATTTAGTTTTGATTAGGGGTGTACAAATGTCACGACTCAATTGACCGTGATTGGTACCCACATTAATCCCCCCTGGTGGATGAACCAACGATTCTCAAATGTTACCCCAAAATTGATCATTCATAAGAAAACTTTAACCAAAATAAACCAAACTAAATTAATTATCAAGAGCAACTGATTTCAACAAACTTCAATACGAAACCCAAGACCTGATTGTCATTGCACCAGACATCTCCTACCACTTTAAAAAATGCTAAGTCTAAAATGTAAAAGAAAAATCAAATGTCTGAAAAAAGAAAGACATCCTCGACGGGAGAGTGTATTTCCTCCTTGGTCAGCTCACCTCTCAACTCCACTGCTACATTATAGGTGAGGATGTGAGGAACTTTCTGGATCAAGTTCTGCACTCAGAAAAGAAGTGCAGGCATAGGGTTAGTAAAAAATACGGTACTGGTAGGCATCATCGGCCGACCCTAAATAATAACAAATATACACGGTAATAATAATATAAGACCAATCTTCAACATAAAAAGAACATACAGAACGTTTCCAGACATACTATCTCTACTCAGGGAACAATCGACCTGCTCACTGGATTAGGTTGTTCGCTACAGTGGTTACTTGACCGCTGCAGCGAAAAGGGTTCCGCTGCAACGGTACTGCCTTAAGCAGTAGCTCGACTATGCTACTTTCCCAATTCTTCAGCTTATCAGTTTCATCATTCCGCTGCAGCGGTACTGCCTTAAGCAGTAGCTCGACTATATTGCTTTCCCAGTTCTTCAGCTTATCAGTTTCATCATTCACATATTCCACTGATATCTCTTAAATAAGCACACTTACGAACAACAATTAACATCACCAAGTATCACTCACGAGTTCAACAGGAATTACAGCAAAATTCACTCATCAAGTTCCGACATTGTGGCAAGTCACACTTAGAACTAAATACATGTTTTTTTCATTATTCAAAATCACATAACATAACCATAATTGACACAATTTCTTAGCATATTTTTCATACACTTCGTTTGCATAGAATAACAATATAACATAATGTAATGTACATAATATGGAAACCAAAGGTGATATGATGGGCACACGCCTACGTTATCTCACCATAAACACTCAACCACACAATCAGTGTAACATACATGCCAGAGGGTCTTATTTCTGCCCTTCCAGTCATGACCTGCAAGGGACTCTAGCCATGTACCATACCAGCGTTGTACCCCCTCCCACTCATATGCTCGTCCAGATGTTACCTCAGACACGAGCCACTCAATAATAAAAATTCACTCGCCCGGATACTCCTCTCGGGCTCGAGCCTCTCTTTTCAGAATAACAGTTAATATTTAAACCATTCTCATCCTTTAATTGCAACAAGGTGCATTACATAATCGAAATCATATATACGTATCAATTCATCAAAGTCTACGCTCCATTCCCTCACTTGCTCAAATACACCACTTAATTCACATGATAGATTCATAAAAGGAAGTTCTTTACACACTTCCACATGATCTCAACAACATATTATATTCATCTCAGATTAATATGGTAATTCCTATTTATTCACATAAAAACGCTCATAACAAGGAATGTCCGAAGACCAATCAAATACAGTCATTACATAAGCATATAAGTCATTACGTAGGGTCTAACCCTCTAACCATAACCTACGTTGATTTCGGACATGAAGAATCAATTACTCCACCGGAGCTTTGCCCTTTCTCACAGCTTTAGAATGCTCATAATCTACAACAAAATAAATAGTAATTCATTACCCACTCTTTGTATTAAGGGTTTTAGAAGATCAAACCCTCCCCTTTAGGGCACTTTCGAAAGCAAACCCCAATTCTACTAAGTTCTAGGTTCCAATTATCGCATAATCCTTATTCTCAATAATAATTCTAGAGGAGTGATCAATACTCCTAATTATCAAGTCTAACCACAGCATAATCTTCCCATAATTCATCCCTAGTCTAACTATCTAGGGTCTTCTCCCTCCCAAAATTTCACCATTAAAGATCTATAAGGATTCTAGGATCAACATTACTCATGTAGAAATAAACAATCGAAAATGGGGTAAATCCTCGTAATTCCCACTTAAAATTCACTTTTTGATTCCGTCATCCGCTGCAGCGGCCATAGTGTCACTGCGGTGGTTCTAGCAGTTACGTTCTAAAGCCACAGCGGAACTTCGACCGTCACCATGGTCTCGCTGCAGCGGGAATCCCTCCACTGCAGCGGTCCTCCGAACCAATAACTACCCGAAATTCATCAGTTTCACACTTAGAAAAAATTTCACAGCACTTTCTATTCTTTCCCTAGCATGTTCCAGTGTTCTAGGCCCTTAACTATCTCATAACGACGTCCAGGTTGTCACAACAAAGTCTAGATTGGTTCGAATTTTTTAAATATCAAATAAAATCAATTGTATAGGATTTTTTTAATATAAACCAAATCAAACCAATAAAATTTAGGTTTTTCAACCTCGGGTTTTTTAGTTTTTCGAATTTTTAAATTTTTTCGGGATTCTTTTTATCCCGATAAAGTCTTCATACATAACATATAACTTATATTTGAAATATTTCTTTAATTCTAGTAACATACAACTATTTCAAATATTTTTTATTTAAGAAAAATAACATAAAATACGAGACGAGTGTTAACATTGTACTAAAATATTCAACCAAAAAGATAGTGAATTTGCATAAAATAAATATAGCTAATTAATAAGTCATAATGAAAATGATCATACTCGAAAAGTACTATGTCATGTCAAACTGAGCACGACTAATAAGTATTAATTACTTAACTAAAATATTTTTTTAAAAAATAAGTTATGTGTTTTCACTGTGTAAATTAACCAATGCAAAATTAAAGAATAGATATTTAATATTGTTGTCATTCCTAGTGTTGAATTTATTTTTTTGTTAGCAATAATATTAATTTGATTTTGGTTTGGAATTTATTTGTGTTGATAACATGCATCTATGAGCTATAAAACTTATTGAATCATTCAAAATTCTAAGTCAAAACTTGAAATAATACATGTTAAAAGACAAGAATTAAGAAAAAGTTTAATAAGTATTTATAAATTACATAAAAATATTTAAAAAAATTATATACATATAATATCGGGTTGATTTGGTTCTGTTTGACTTTTTTTAGTTAAAACCAAATCAAATCAATTTTGATCATTTTTTTTTCAATATCAAACCACTAATAATATATGCAATTCTTAAGAAATAATCAAATAGTTTATATCGATTCTTTATATTCATATAATACACAATAATCTTTTTAAGGGGCAATTATAATGATCACCCGGTCGTAATGATAAACTTTAGATGCCTATATAGTCTACTATTGATGTGATAAAAGTTGTGATATTCTTATCAAACGGTAGTACATATCTTTAAGTTAATAATATCCATCATTTAGTTCATTGTTGATTAATTTGTGTCTCGTCACGTGAGGTTATTTATTTAAATATGTGCCATCAATAATATTCAATTAATAAACATTATAATTGATGGCAATGCGTTCCATCAGGTATTTTTAAATAAATAAAATTATTATTCATAATATAGAGATTGGAAGACGCAATAAGGACGACCTAAATGCCCCTGAAAATCTTTAGACCCAATGTTTGGACATTATCGTCTTAATATGGGTTTCTTCTTATTTCGTCCTTGTTAAGCAAATGTTTCTTCTTAATAAAAATTAACTCTTAAAACACACACTCAATTGTCTCATATACTAATAGTAATTTAAGATCAGTCGACTATTACTTCCTCCGTCTCATATTACTTATCCATTTTTCCTTTTACACATTTCTTAAAAAATTTTAAATGTAAGGGACTTTTTTGCTAATTTATTCTTTGACTTTTTTTAATACATACTTACACGAAGAATTAATTTTAACGGCAAATGGGAAAATTTTAATTGATTTTATTTTTATTTTATAAATTAACAAGTAATTTGGTTACAACTAATTTTGATAATGTAGATAAGTAATTAGGTCTGTGAATAAAACATCCAACCAACCTGTGACAGAGAATAGAAGCATTTAGTCTTGAGTCTTTTCTTTTATGAAGGCTCTTTTATAAGAGAGGGCCTTTAACATTTTTTGTGTTTATGAAGAGGACGTCTTCGACTCATTTGAGCATAGCGTCTTGGCTTACGGTCTTATTTGTTTCTAAATATGTGAAAACATATATGTAAGTTGAATAGATTTTCAATCGAAGATAAGAATGATCAAGATATTTGAACTTTCCTTTATTTCATTCTTTGGACGCAAGAATTACAATAAATAGGAAAAAGAAAACATTGCAAAAAGCTATGACCGTGTTGAAATTTTTTTGTGTATAATCAATTCTTTTACTCCTTTCATTCTTTTGGGGTTGTTGGGCAGTCCCCTACGCTCTTCCGGTGCCTAGCCAGTGTAGTTCCCAGTGCTTTTGGTGCCTTCTTCGGGTTATTCTCCCCCTAGTGTCTGGGTGAGAACTATGAGTACTCGGACATTAGAATCCTTTCCATAAGTAGCTTCTTAATGAAGATCAAATGGGTCCATGGCGAATTCATAATATGCTTATTGTTGTCTCATTAAAAATCTTGCCAGAAAAACTCATCTGAGACACAAATTGGTAAAAGAAAAAAAAGAGTACAACACACATCTTCTTAAACCCGTGCTTCGTGCGACTCATACTAGGCCGTCCTAAAATCATTGAGAACATGAGACATGCATAATAAGTATAAATATCAAAATGAAAAAGTTGTACCTCAACAATAGTACCACAAGTGGCTGATATTCCAATTACATGGTACTTGGATCCCCTTCTGATATGCTAACCGATAAGAGCCTTTTCTGCCTATGCTAGTGATGCTGTATGGTCCTTCCCAGCTTGATGCCAATTTTTTTGGCATTAAGTTCTGGGGTGTTACCGGTCACTCACCGAAGGACAAGGTCATGGACTTGAAAATATTGAAAATTAGTTCACCTTTGTTATAATATCCTTTTATTCTTTGTTTTTGAGCCTCCATCCAAATCAGAGCTAGATCCCGATATTCACCTAGTAGATCCAACTTTATTGACATGACCCCGTTATTATCCTCTTTAACATCTATGGAAAACCTCAATCTTAGTTCACCAATTTCCACCGGTATTAGGGATTCAACTCCATAAATAAGCGAGAACGAAGTCTCCTTGGCACGAAAGTTACCTGACATAATTGTAGTTCGATGTGCCCTAAGCACACTAGACAATTCTTAGAGCCACCTACCTTTGGCTTTCTCTAGCCCCTTTGTCACACCTCAAATCAGGGGAGGTGCGTCTGACATCCTATGCCTCATGAGTGAACTTACAACTAGCCAACCCACAAAAGCCAAGCCAAAGCCGAGTCGCCATGTTGTCGCGCCCCATTTTCCTAACGGAAAGCAGACCTCGATATGTGACAACTCTTAAGGGTTATTAAATTGAAGAAGAGTCGCCACCTAACGATTTGAGGTGCGTTAGAGCACCGTACTAGCCTAAGAGTATGTTATACTAGCCTAGGTCACCAGAGTCGTGTAAGGGTTCAAGTCACCTCGAAAGGAAGGTGTTAGGCACCTTTCGAGGTCCACAATGTGGGTCCCTTCCAGATTCATTATTATGTGGGGAATTACTAAGCGAGCAAATAAGGTTAATGAACTATTAAGCCTAAAAATAGCTAAGTGATTAAACATGCAAATTTATATTATTAAAAATAAATACACTTAATTCAAAAATATTTGTTCAAGCATTGAAGAAGAGAAGACATACCTGTTCACTTCCAATAAAATATTTAACGTGATTGATTAATACAACTAAGTAAGGAAAACTAAAAGAATTAAAGGGTGATGGAAAAAAGAATTATTTTCAAATAGAATACTAAAATAAATAATAAATTAGCAATTTATAAAGTTAAAGTTAAGAGAGTGGGATCAGGATGTGACAAGGCTAAAAATGGGTCTAATGCGATGTTACTCCCATCTATTCTATCTTTTGGTATGATCAACCCTTTTAAACGTCTTAAGACGAGATGAAAAAAATTCTAAAAAATATATAAGAGTAATGAATAAAATATTTAAGTATTTAAAAAGTCGTGTATAGCTAAGGTACATATATATTTTAATTTTTAGATTGCATGAAAGTATATCGATGATGTAGCATAATATTTAATTGTCAAGTCTTTGAGACTTTTAAATAGGTGACATATAAAATTTAGAAAGGACGGGAGTAACGAGTTGCTTTATTTTTCTAAAGCAGTAATGTGTGTTTCATACAAGAAGTCAGCTAGCCTGCCTATTTCATCATTTCCCAAAACGTACTTGATCTCTCTCGAGGTGACGATTCCATTTGAGCTCTACTTCACTCGTCGTGATAGAACTCCAAGCGACGTCATTTTATGGTGAGATACATATAAAAATATTCAAGAGGAAAGAGGAAGTTAGATACGCAATGAGTAATTTAAATAGTAATATTTAACACACATACACTAGACACTTAATAATAATAAAAATAATAATTAAAAAAAAGACCGAGAACAACGAGAGTTTGCCAACTGATTTGTCAAATGTCTATGAGATAATCAACTTGATAAGCAAACATAGACCATAAATATTGGGATTTTTCTTCCTAGTTAAACTGGGGTATCAAACAATGAACTAATTGATTAGTCTTACTACAAATCCCACTCAAATGAGATGTGAATGACTCGCAAGAGATCATATTATCTTATAGAGCCGACTAAATTTTGATCCCACTAGCAAGAGAAAGTCGAGAAACATCTCAAATATCCAAAGCTCAAAAGTTGGCATGACATTTTCTCAAAGCCGCGATTTTTAACACCAATAGGAACAATAGCTTAAATAGTATATACCCTCTCATAAAATAAACAACTATTATAGAACTCCACAATACCAAGATCATTTAAAGACCACCAAAAACTCAACAAAAGATTACATCTAACAAAAAAAAAAATATGCTAATTAGTTTAGCCACATAACCAACCAAATCATTCATGGTAAAATACCAGAATTCAATTTTTCTAAATATTGAACCAATAATAATTTTAAGAAAACACTATTCAAGCCCACAATGTATGCAACTCTTTTTTCTTTTAACCAATTATCAAAAACAATTTGTAGATAGGTCCTATTTATTCATGAAATTTTAGACACGAATATGTAGATCACCAAACAAATCAAAAAAATTTAACCATAAAAATTAAAGCACAATACTAAGAGCAAATGATTAATCATATCAAAGATTCAACAATAGATAATAAAAATAGAAGTAAGAACTGACCGTTTCCAAACTTAGTGTATGCCCGATTATCTCGAAGAAGCTTTAAGTTTTTTGATGGGCTTCCATAGGTAGCAACCTTTTGAAGCACTTTTGCTTTTTGTGAGATATTGAATTTTCATCGGTAGTCAAATAATTATGGTAGGAAATTGTATATGATCGTTTTGGTGATAGCCTCTTAGGGATTAGAAGATGGTGGAAAATCGATGGAGAAGCAGCTAGAGTAGTAAAATATGAGGATCCACTCTCTTCTCTAATTATCATTTTCTAAGCCTAGCTCTAATAGGAGGGTGAAAAACAACATTTTTGGATGGAGAAAAAGAAAACAGGGAAAGATTTTTTATGGGAGAATTTTAGGGAAAGAATAATATTCTTCCATGATGGGAAAGATATGGAGGAATATTTTCTTTTTCAAATATAAGAAAATTTGACCAAATTTGAATATAAGATTATGCTTAATATTTGGTCTAAATAATATGCTACCAAAATATTTAAAACTAGCAACTACTAATTACTAAGTAATCGAAAAACTATAAAATTAGCAATCTTATTTTATTATTAAAAGAAAGATTATCAATATTTACAATAAAAGAATAATAACTTTAAAATATTTTCTCTAGTGTTTATAATTTAAAAAAAATATGAAGAATGAGATGATGATGATGGTGATGATGATGACGATGATGATGATGACGATGATGGTGATGATGATGATGATGATAATAATAATAAATAGTAATAATAATAATACATAAAGAAATATTTGTACATGTGAATGTAACGAAAATATTAATGATATTTGCAATTAACTAGAGATAATATTAAAATGGTAACATGACTACGTAAAGTACTAATTAAAAATAATAATTTGTGACTATGTGAAAATGTTTTAAAAATTTACAAGTAAAATTGCAGGCTAAATAAGGTATGGAGAGGTCAAAATTGGGTGTCAACAACAGGACCCCGCCTATCTAAAATATACATATGCACCAAAAGCAAAACAACTAGTAACTTCGGATAACATGAAGCTGCTAACCAAGTTGGAACCCCCCTCAGCTACTGAGAATCATGAGTTATCTACTGATCAACACCTGCAGGCATGTATGCAACGCTTCCAAGTTTGGGGTGTCAGTACGAAAATATACTAAGTATGTAAGGTGATAGAAAAATAGAGCAAATATCAAGTATACAAGACGAAATAAAAAACAAGAGTCAAATATCAAACAACAACCTACCTGGTCCCTATAAACCTAGCAAGTGCAAACAATCAATTAAAACTGAAATCAAACCAATACAAACACTCTAGTCACTACTCGTACAACAACAACTTCAATTTTATACCACTTTACCTGCAACCATTCCAAGTTTCACAATAATGAAAACCACCTCATCCACGACCATCTCATATATTCAACAACCATCGTAACCTCATCCATAGCTAATCAGAACAAGCAACTATACATAAACTAGTATGATGCAACAATCAACACAATGTAAAACCATATGCAAATTCGATTTTGCCTGGGCGTACCTCACGGTCTTACAAGTTGACAATAAGTATGAGATCAAGTGTGCCAGAGTACGCGTCACAACCATACACCAACTACGTACAAGCCCTAGTGCCGGAGTACACGTCACAACCATACACTAGTTAATCATGCTCAAGTATGACAGAGTAAACGTCACGATCATACACTAGCTAATCATGCTCAAGTGCACCAGAGTAATATGTCACAACATACACTAGTATGCTCACGTTGGAGAAAGCAGCACAATCATATCCAAACTTGACCCTTTTGGAGTAGATATCGTATGCCACTCGGATTGGCTTAGCTTAGAGCTCGACACATTAGTTGGGCTACTACCGCCCCTTGGGTACTTACAAATCAAGTTAGTACATATTGACAACCATGAATACACAATACAAACCAACACAAAAAATATATATACAAACAACCCACAAATCAACCAACACGCCACCAATTGATATTCACAATGCGACTCCAATTTCACTTATTCAATCGTCCCACCGATGTATGACAAACACACGTATCTATTATGCTAATTCGAGCCACACACTCTACTCCTAGACACCACCACAAACCAACAAAGAGTAATTATATCTAGGGGTGGGCATGGTATGGTATGGTACGGTACGATATTTAAAATTTCGGTACGGTAATTTCGGTATTCAATTTTTAAAAATACTATATCATTATCATACCAAATTAATTCAATATGGTTTGATATTTTAAAGTTCGATTTCGGTATGGTAAATCGGTAACCATAGTTTGTTCAACTTCGACTTATATATGCTTATAGCCTTATACAATAGAGAATTATGACTTCTACTTTTCAAGAAATATCACGATTATATCATACTAACATCTTACATTATAAATATATTTATAAAAAATGTATAAATAATTTTCTTCTTGAATCTATTACACAAAAAGAATATTTCAATTAAGATAGAGTAGTCAAAATTTCGATGTCTAAATAACTAGTTTTGTACTAATACTATTTTAGATATTTTCTAGTATTATAATAGTAATACGTATGACTTATATATGCACCTATATACTTCGGTATGGTATTCGATATTTCAATATTTTTTTGATAAGTACCAAATACCATACCAAATACCAAAGTATTTTTAAAATCATACCAAATACCATACCACATACCATAATGTCAAAACTACGGTATAAAAAATTTCGATATCAGTATGGTATTCAGTATATACCATATTATGCCCACCCCTAATTATAGCACCAAAATAGCCCATAAATTGACATAACAAAGTCACCAACTTAAATTCATACACAATTCCAACTTCATGTAATCAACCGTCTCACCGTCATATCACAAAACACCCATGATGACACTCAGAACCTGACTATATTCTGAACCCCAATAACACCACAAAATAGAAGCCCAATAAGAGAAAATATTAACATGAATCAAAGGCTACAACACAACCAATAAGCATGATATACAGATGATACGAAATTTAATGAAAAATATGTCAAGAAAAGGAAAGAATGATCTTAACATACCTCAAATTCGACAACCAAAATTCAAGCCAAAACTTCACGCCACAAGACACCACGAAACTGCCATAAACAATACTTCAACCAACAAACACAAAGCCATAACTAAATTGACAATAGAAATAAGTACAACACGTATACGATAAGATTTCTAAGGATTCAATTTTAGAAACTTCAACACAAAGATCTAACAATACTTATGGATCCATATCTATGATAATAATATAGAATGAAGGTAGAAGAGTGCTTACCCAGCCATCTTCCATAAAACAATCATCAAAATCACAACAACACGATGAAAATAAGAGCCACACGATAGCTACAACAATCTAGGCTCGAAAGGGACTTGAATCATCAAATTAACTTAAAAAACCATCAAGAACTCAATGAAAACAAAGGGGAGAGGGTTTACACCATTTAGGATCTAGAAAATATGATAAGGGTATGACTAGACCAACCAAGGGGATTTTATATAGTCCTCGACCGACCTAGGCCCCGCTTTGACATGCCTGCTTGTGCAGTCTCGCGAAAATATAAATATCTCTATTCCAAAGTTGTATTGGCGAACAGTTTGATGCATTGAAAACTAGAGTCATAGACCTTCAATTTAAGAGGTAGTAGATGTCCTAACTCCTTATAGATTGGGATAAAAGTTTTAAGACAACTGACCTAAATTTCAGAGAATTTAAGAAAGTAATTTGTAATAACTTTTGCCAACATATTTATTGCAACTTGCTTGACTTTAAATTTTAACATACGACTATAAGAATAATTCAAGTACCTTATAAAACATCTTTCTTAGTAGGGGTGGGCATAAATACCGAAAAACTGAAACCCCGAACCGAATCGAATTAATTCAATTTTTTGATTCAGTTACGATTTTTTTTTTTCTAAAAATTTGATTTTCAGTTTTGAGATCCCGATTTTTTGGTTTTCGGTTAAAATGAAATTATATTAATTAACCTAACTTATATTATTAGATATATATTATATATCCCATTCGCATAGGCCACGGGCCACGACCTAGACTCTAATGTTTACAGCGCTGAGCGCACTGTAGCCCTGGCCCATGATCCATCACTAAATCCTAATTCCGAGTGACTATAATTGTCTTCTCGACAAAGCTAAAGCAGTGCTGATCGACTGCTGAAGCAGTCTACTGCAAAGTAGTACAAGTGAAAGAAAAATAGAAAGTCAGAAACAAATGAATGTTAAATGTCACTTAAAGCATGATTCACCATTCACATTTCACAACAGTGGAGGCAGTAGTGATGTAGTGCACTAGTGAAGCTGTGAAGGTAGTAGTGCTAAAGCCTAAATAACTTAACTTGATAAGTTAAAAGTTTCACATTTCACAATAGTTAAAAATAATTGATATAATTGATATTAATAAACGCATGAGTATATAATAATTAAAAAAATATAAAATAGTCCATTTTTTATTTAATAAGTAGTCTATTTTACAAGTAGAAAAAATCCCATTAATTATACCCAAACATCAAAAATTGAATTAGAAAAATCGAACCGAACCGAAATGAATTTGAAAAACCCGAACCAAACTGAACTAATTTGGTTTGGTGTTTGGTACGCCTATTTTTATAACCGAAAATTGAAAAACTGAATTGAAAAATCAAACACCACCCCTAATTCTTAGCATATTAAGCAATCTTAGTCCTACCTCAAAGGTATGAGTTTATTGCTTAAATTATACGGGGTATTACATCTTCCCCCTTAAGAGCATTCGTCTTCGAATGATAACAATATACACGAATAAGTTCTAAGAGTTCACGCACCAAAATAATATTCACATATGCAATCGGAACCTATGGGTCTACAACAAAATGACCCTAAACAAAGCAACCTTAGACCTACCAAGGTACAAACATGATACCAACGAGTAATAAGATAAAGGATCATACATGTTTCCACATCTAGCTACTTACCGGCTATAGTCCTTTGGGTCATAAACATCCTCTGCAAAAGTTAGCAAACATAAGTCTAGATCTGACTCTTATGACATCATACTTACTACACGATTTCAATCCAGAAAGAAGAATAACAATTCTAGATGTCCTGTGACCTCTTGCTTATAAGTACACTCCGCAACACACATATAAATAAGTCTCTAATAAACATGATTCATAGAATCCCTAGGACACGACCTGCTCTGATGCCAAGTTTGTCAAGTCCCTAACCCGAAGAGGCGCGATCAGTATTCGATGCCTCACTTAACCGAGTGAACCCTGCAACTAACTGACCAACCAATAAGCCCGAGCTGATGAGGCTCGGCATCACAACACTATATAACAACAAAAGTAAAGACAACAACTAACATAAGAGTTTATAGTGAAAGTTAGCCCTCGAACCAATAATTATATACAATGGGCCGACAAGGCCACACTTGTATAACAACAACTATACAATATGGCCAACCAGGCATATAATAGTTCTACAACCACAACATAAGTCTATGAGCCTCTAAGAGTACAATAAGGTGATATACAATCAGGATAGGGCCCCGACCTATCCAAATATACATATGTTCCAAAAGCAAAACAACTGGTAACTCCGAACAAGTTGGAGCTCACCAACAGCTAGGACTCACGCTCAGCTACAAAGATCTCGCTCTGCTGGTGATTAACATCTGCAACCATGTATGTAGAGCCCTTAAGCTCGGGGCGTCATTAAGAAAATATACTGGGTATGTAAGGCAATAGTAAAATAGAGTAGATATCAAGTATACAAGATGAAATCAAAAACAGAAATCAAATATCAAACAATAACCTATCTGGTCCCATAAGCCTGACAAATCCAAACAATCAATAAAACCAGAAACCAAATCAATACAAACACTCTAGTCACCACCTGCACACCATCAATGTCAATATGATACCACTTTTACCTACTCCCATTCAAGGTCTCACAATAATGAAGACCACCCCAACCACTAGCGTCTCATGTATCTAACAACAACCATAACCTTAGACACAACTAATTAGAATAAGCAACTATACAGAATGTAGTATGATGCAACAATCAATAGACTATTGATTCAATAGCTTATCGAACATGTGAATAACCTCGTTGATCTTCTAGTTTCTGCGTCGAGACGTTGAAATCTATTTTGCTTTAAAAAAATTAGTATATATAAGGCTGACATGAGCCATGTTGCTTAAGGGAAAATCAATTATTAAAAAAAAATGAATGTGTAAGTTATTTGATTCTGTTTACTTCTCCCATTTGTAGTTAAATTCCACTCTTGAAAGATTATGTGTAGACTTTGTCCCTTTATCATGGCGGTATATAAGTTAGGTATAAAGGTTTCAATTAAATCTAGTTTCAGATTTTGTTTCTAAGAACTTGTAAATTTTGGATATTTTGATTGTATCATAAAATTATTTCTTTTGTTCACCTCCACTAAAGATTTGAATCTCGATCCTTTGTTGATATATTAATCCATTTTTAGCTTGGCAGAGTTGTGATTAATTCCTGAATAGTTTGAAATGCCTTTTGTTCAAATAATTGTAGCTTTTGATAAAGTATCTAGCTTCCGGATACTCATTCTTTCCTTTTTTATTTATTTGCACGACCTGGGGAGACTCGAAACACTAAATACCCTTTGAGATGCCTCAATGAAATAGTTGCTACAATTTTAGTAATATTTTGGCTTTAAGAAGTCTGGTTACTGCCTTGATACCCTATTTGGGACGAACTCAGCTTTGTTTGGTTGTTTCCTCTTGCTGAAAATAGTTGCTGCTATTTTGGCCAAATTTTCCTTGCTTTCTTTAGCAGATTTAAGGTCATTATTATTGTCATTTTTGGCTGAACTACTACTGCGTTTTTGAAAGAAAAAAAATTATCGCTCTAAGGTACAATTAAACAATGAGAGCCCATGGAGACCTAGGGAAAAAGTTGCATTGCCGCCTTCAAAAATCTCACAAGATATGGCTCGAGCAGTAGTCAGCCCCAAATAGGAGTCTATTCCTTGTGTTTCAATATTTTTGTCATTTCCCTTTACTGTTGTATTTATGATATTATCATTATCTAGCACTTTATCATATTATGTGTTAGTGTTTTTCTTCAATTTTTTTAAAGGTTTGATCACATAGGTACCAACTCTAATTGTAAAAAGTAGGTGCTACACTCATCTTTATGAATAAAAAGTCAAAATATCAAGATAGTCTTCCTCAAACGAGATGACATATATCAAGAGTTTGGTCCAAAGTCGCAGACCCGCTTCAACCTTTTAAAGAGAAAAATTTAATGAGGTGTATCCTATATATATTATTGTACCTTTTTTACAGTTGACAGTATACAAATCTATTTTAAATTCCTCATTATATACGCCGTATACATACTAGATATTTTACCATGTTTTATGCTGCCTTATATACACAATTTTGTTCTACTTTGAATTTAAATATGTTGCATATTATATATCATATACCTCATATTACTCCATATACTTTATAGGTTGTGTTACACATACACTATGTATACCACGTGCTTACTTTCTTGCATCCTGTATATCCATTACTTTATATACCATGTATACTTTTTGTATACCATACATACACTTTCTATTTTCAATAGATTATTTTGTCACCATTTTCAGTTTACTTTATTATTTTATTTAAAATAGGTTTTAGAAAATGAAGTAGAATAATCTCCTTTAGTATACTTAAACTAAGTTTAAGGACTCTAAGGGGTGCTTAACACCTTCCCCTCGAAGTAAATAAATTCCTTACCTAGAATCTCGTAGGTTTCGCATACTAAAATAGAGTAGATATTTCATAAAATAGAGTAGATATTTCATATTTTATAAAGTGGCGACTCTGAACACTTACAAATCAGAGGAACACAATCATAAGGTATGAACTATTTTGAACCAGTTCAAAATAGGATGTGAAACCGCCGAGAGGATTTATCACGACCCGAGCATAGACCCCGGACGTAGTACGAGACCTAGAACCACGAATTGCTTCAAGATAACACATGGTATATGCATAATATAAGCATAAACGTACAACTAAGCGGAAGTAAATCAGAAGACATCATAATCGAAAGTCTGAGATATCATAAAATGTATAAACTAGGACAACAAGTCAATCTGCTGAATATCTATACATCATAGTCTGAAAAACCTCTAATCATAAGATGAGTTGAAGGAACAAACCCCCAATTAGCTCTACTAAGTTTGTAACTGAAATGAAAAAAAGGCATGAATCAAAACTGTCATCCTCGAATGATGAGGACTCACCAAGACTGAGCTGAAACTGAAGAAAGATCAAATCTATCAACATGGTGTAATGACCTGTACGTCATTATAAGGGGAATAAGTTTAGAACAACCCTAACTGGCCTAGGAGGTGAATAGAAAGGTGTTATTATGAGACAGTGAAAATTTTGATGCTGGGGAGTGGGTTGATAGCGAGAATGGGAGCTACTAGTTACGAGGGAACACTATAGTGGTGGGATTTCTGCTGCAGCGAGACTGTTGTGACGATCAGAGTCTTGCTATAATGGACCTAAAGAATAACCATTGGATCCTCCATAGCGGTTTTCGGACCACCCTAGTGGGTCCGCTGCAATGAAAAAGTGATCGCTGCAGTGGAGACTTAAATCAAAAAGTGGATTTTAAGAGGGACTTCAGGGTTTATTCCCCATTATTTCCAAAGCACGAACTCCCAAGAGCTAGAGGCGATTTTACCCTAGAGCGGGTGGAAATTTAGATCTAGAACTAGGTGAAATTGAGACTTTACCCTTAAAGTTGCCTTAAAAAGGGTTTGAGGGAGTAAAGGTTAAGAATTGAGCCATGGGTAAAACGGGTTGGGTTTGAATTCCCAAAACCCTTGTGTTGGTAGTAGATTATTGAATTTTTTAAATCTCGTGTTATTAGACTTTGAGCGTTCAGAAGCGTTGAGTAAAGGCAAATATTTAGTAGAGTGATTGGCATTCAAATCCTCCAAATCGAGGTAGGTTATAGTTTAGAAGGAGTTAGACTCTATATAATGACATGTGTGTATGTGGAATAATAATATGTTGGACTGGTCCCCGGACATTAATTATTGTGATAATTTTCCCGTTTAATTCAATCTCTGAAGTGAATTTGATATGATGTTATTCTCGATGATATGCATAATTGATGTTTGAGATTTTATATGTGTTCTTTCATATTGTCATAAAACTGAATGATGAGTTGTTAGATAATCAAGCTGAGCGAGATAACATGAGATAACCTAAAAGTCATAACAACGGACTTATTGACAGTATATTTACTATGAGATTGAATGTGGATAATATGAATATCCTGAGATGAGTAGCTCATACCTTAGAAGAGCATCCGGGCGAGCAAGATTGACTGAGTGGCTCGTGTCTGAGGGGAGCATCTGGACGAGCATATGAGTGGGAGCAGGCACCACGCCAATACAATACATGGATTTCTAGAGCCCCCTGTAGGTCATGACTGAAAGAGCATAAATAAGATCCTCTGGCATGTGCGTACATGTAGCAGTTATGGCTTCTCGTATTGTTGATATGTCGGAGGCCATGATGTTTTTGAGGCCGGTAGTTGCGCCGGTAATGATTGGGGAGGAACATGACCTTTTATGGAAGTTTACCAAGATGAAGCCTTGATAACGCTTAAATCACATCCCTGTAAAAGTATGATGTAAACGTTGTCAATAAAGAACCCAACTAGGTTGGGGTCGATCCCATAGGGAATATGGTCAGCATGTAGAATAAAGCTAGTATTTATGCTTTCAGTACAGTTATTTCCTAAAGGGGGGTTTTAAAGAAGTAATCAAGTAATAGTATTGTAAATTGATGTTGTTGTCAAGTTTATGCAATTAACTAGAGAAGTCATCCCCATGGATTCATAACAACTTCAGGTGAATACACTAGTGAGCTATCTCAATACTTAGCCTGTAGAACTGATACCATAGGTTCATCCAAATGACTGATTCATTCCTATTGGATGACTATACTCAATTATCGAATTAGGTCTCTTGAGTGTTTTTACTTTAATATATTATCAATTTTTTTCAAATTAACTATTCTTCGATCGCAGCTCAAGTTATTCAATGAATTATAAAGTTTAAGACTTTGTTGTTCTTCTCTTTTCTTAATCTCTACCTCTCTAAGTTCAAGAAAGTAGAGAATTTTGGCAAGTCCTAATGTTGCACTCCGTTAAGAAACATTTAAAGATGAAGAGAATATAATACACACATAAGTATTGATTTTGAAACATTATGTGCAAACCTTAGTTAGTTATTCCACCATGATTCCCACAACCCTAGTTGTGGAGGTTTTAGCCTCTCATGTTTATAAAAAATGAGTTATCATTCATGAAAGAAATCATAATTAGAGACTTACAATGATGATTGAAATAAAACTCAATTGGTAATTGCACACTTCAATTTTGAACAATTCAAGAACAACGAGTAATATCTCCAAGAATATTGAAAAACTCAAGAAGAATCTCAAAAGTATCAGTTCTCTATCAAAAAGTAGGCCCCTATCAAAAATAACCTAGAAAAGTATTTATACAAATAATCAAAATCTTTTCTAAATTAACAGGGAAATTTCTATAACTGTTGCCGCAAGATCCTACGGGTCGTAGCTTGTAGCTACTAGTTGTACCTGCCATCCATACAATGCTAAGCAACTTTGATACTGGCTAAGTCTTGGGAGCCGGTACGACTCATACAATGTTGTTATGAGTCATACCTTTTTTTCATGGTCTGATACTGTGAAGTCTAGCATCCTTTGAATAATTCCACGAGTCTTAGGTACGATTCGTGCATTGATGTTACGACTCGTGGTATCCTCTCATACCCTGGGATCTGTCAATTAATATTTTCTCTGGTATGGTTCGTACAAAGATGGTACGACTCATACCAAGATTCGTAATTGACCATCACCTTGTGCAATTCCTCTGGATCTTATCATAGATGCATAGTACAACTCGTACCAGGAAGGTACGACCCGTACTGAGGCCTGCAACTTTACCATTTTCTACACTCTTTTTAGTTCTTGTACTGAATTCAACTCAAACACATGATTTCCCTGAATACACAACAAAAGTGTATCATATCTGTATAAACACACCTAAGACCATACATATTTCCTTAGTTTTAAGTGTCGAAAGTGTTGTAAACCCATAGCAGATCAACACCCTTAACTTAAAGTTTTTGCATGTCCTCAGGCAAACAAAACTAAACTATAACATGACGCTTAACTAGAAAGTGAAGTAGAAGACCTATAGCCAACACACCAAAATTTGCACACATGACCATTATTAGATATTGACCCTCTTTTTCATTCAAAACCAAGTCACCTATGCATACATGCAACTACAACTCATGACACATAGGGATCTAGATATGACATCTAACTATTAGCAGTGAACTAAGCTATCACTAATGCTATTTTACATAGATAACTGACAAAATACAATGCAAATTATATACCCTCACAACAAATGAAGTCCCCAATACTCACATATATTTATATATATGAAACTTGGGACTAACAAGTAAGACCCTCACTCTCACAAAGAAGTTTCAAATACTGTACAACGGATACCATGGGCTTGTCCTTATTTTCTCTACTTTAGTTTTTCAGACAGTCAGGCTAGGATCACTATAGGACTTTTATCGATTTGTAATGTAGGCTTTGGGTCAGGTATGGTAGATAATGAAAATAGTGACTAATCCTCCTTGACACTACACAACTTGGATTCACTTTTTACTTTTTATCCCTTTTTCCTTTTTCCTCCTTTTCCTCCCTTTTTGTCCATTCAACTGTCATTCGTGGATGTGCTGGTCTCTTTTTTCTCTTTTTCAACTTTGTTTCTTGCATTTTTATTTTTTCTCTTTTCCTCTTTTTCAACTTTGTTTCTTGCATTTCTCTTTTTTTCTTTTTCTTTTTTATTTCTTTTTCTTCACCGCACCGACCTTTCATTAACAAGCTTTTTCTATTTTTCTCCCACCTTATATATTCACCCCTACAATAGCCACCCTCAACTTAGGCATTTTGCCTGAGTTGAGGTTCACAATGTCCAAGGAGGTATCAGGGCCAAAATAGGTTCATTATAAATAAATTAGGAAAGGTGAATGGGCTAATCAACGAAAAGGTCATTTTTAGGCTCAAACATGGGATCAAGGGATTGATTTTATTTGGTAGGGAAATATAAGCTAAAAGTGGGCTAAATAAAAAACGACCTATGTTCATTTCCTAACCAACTATCCAACAACATATGTAAAGACCAACCGGACAAGTTCTAGATCCTCTACACAGTATTAAACTAGGTAAGAATCCTCACTCACACATGGTACAAGTTTGCATTTATTCTACCTATCTGGTTCATGAATAGCTATACTACAATTACACATGCTAATCCATCAAATGCATAAAAAGATCCACAATAGTCATCTTTACAATTGACATTCACAGTTGAACCTAATTTTTTTAAATGTCATGTTTTTCAACAATTTCCAAAACATTAAACACATGTGCATTTATTGGCTTTAAATACTTCTAATTTACTTCTAATTAAACAAAAATAAAAAAATCCTAAACATGCCGGTTCTACTAGATAACATGTTTGAGGGAAAAGAAATACGGTAATAAAAACCCTCAGACATTTAAAAGCTCAAAAGATAGATTTACCCCCCTTTCAAAAGTCATGCTTTGTCCCCAAAGCAGTAAAAGAATGATAAACCAGGAGAGGGACATACCTGTGACGCTATAAGCTCTCCTGTCATCCTGTGGAGGCGGGTGTGAAGGCACACTTTCCTCTACTGCAATCGTGGCGCTAGCGGTGGCTGGCGCACTCAATGATGTAGTCTCAGGAGCTGTAGTCAGTGCCTCAATAATCGTGGTTGCCTTAGCTACCTCTGCATCAACATCGACTGAATGTGGCTCACTCGAGGAGTCCTTGCCACTCGCAAGCTCTCCAGGCACAGCAGTGGAGCTCCCCGCTCCTCTAGCTCTCTCCCGTAGCTCTGACCTATGCTGGTCATGAGTCTGCAGGTTCTCTTCTACTACTCGTTTGCGCTCTTTCATCTCTTTTCTTTTCCTCTTATTTGAGGGCTCGTCATCAACTACCTCGGAGGCCCTCTTCTTCCCCTTCTCTCCACTAGCTGTTGTCAGAGCCCAGAATGCCCCAAGGTCAAAGTTCTCATCAAGCTCAGCATCTAGATCTGGAATGGTGGACGCTGCTAATATGGTCGGTTGTCTAGACGACAACTCGACTAGCTAACTCCATAGAGCTCCCAAATCCTCTTTCAAAATCCCTGTGTCTGATTGCTCAGCTAATCGCTCATTAAATCAGAGTTCAAAGCTATCTAACCATCTGTGTAGTCCTCTAGCAGCCTCCTCAATCTCAGGCTTGACATTCTCTATCATCAAGTTAACCTTTTTCTCGATCAACGTCAATATCTTTGCCAACTTCTGGAGGAAATCAAGGGCTACCAATATAAATCCTGAAGGAACCTGCCTTACTGTGTCCAATAGAGGTGTGGAGGAAGTTCGGGGTAGGCTGTTGTGTGACCGACTTCAGTGTCCGGTGTATCGCTCTGCTTCACCGAAGTAGGGGTATCTATCAGCTCGCTCCCTGCTGGCTGTGGTGGTGGGACCGCTACTGGTAATCTAACCGGTCTCATCGGGTTCATGTTATCTCAAATCTACCCTATATCTGCAGTCTTGTGTCCCCCTAACCTAAGTATCAATCTCCGTTATTGCCCTCACTCTAGAGTCTCTGCAGAGTCTATGTATGAGACTCGAGAAAGGGATAGTGGTGCTTAAGCGAAGAGCGTGATCCCAGATCTCATCAACTGTCACTCTTTGGATGTTGATGTCATATCTAGACATGACGGATGCCACCAACGTTGCTCTGTTGGCACTTAGGGTATTGTCATTTACTGTCGGTGCCAGCCTGTGGTGAATCAGTGTCCAACAGGCCTTCGTTATGAAGTTGAGGAAGCCTTTGTGACCTGCCGTCCACTGTTTACCCATTCTACCTCCTCCTTCTCCTCGGCTATAACTCCCACTAGCCATCTTACTTGCCTTTGTCTCTCTTAGAGGCCCAGCTGCTTACTTTTTTCAGGGCATTGGCTCTGTAGTCAAACATGGCTGCGGTAGTTGAAGATCTGAACTCTGGCCGATACAACATCCGAGCAATGGTCCGCTCGGAGACATCAACTGCTCATCCTTGGACAATGAAACTACCAAGCCTGGGCTGCTCCTTCAATTTCTGCCTGACCTTTGCCTTCTACTCCACCGTCGCCAAGTAGTAAGCATAAAATTCCTTGACTAGTTCAACATTGTTGTTGTCAAGGGTTCTAGCCATCCACTCAAACCCATAAAAGTTGAAGAGCCACTTCATCTCCTCGACCTTATTCAGAGCATCGGTCAGGATCCACGATTCCTCTTGAATGCTCCGCCTGGGGTGCTGTTTGATGGTGAGAGTGAGGCCCTACTCATATATCTCCCGAGCACCGGGCACACTCCACCTAATCATGCGCTCTCTGAAGGCGGAGTCTGGTCATCATCATCCTCTTGGTCTCCTCCTCCAACCTAGTATCATCTGCACCCTCTCCGGATTAGGCCTCATTAGACCCTTCCTCAGCACTTGAACCACCATCGGACTCTTACGGCTTTTCACCAGCTCCCTCCTCAGACTGGGGAGCACTTGCCAGAGCGGCAGAGGTAACATCGTCCTGAGCCTTGGCCTATGCCCTAGTGGTCTATGGCTCGTCAGTGTCATTAGTATCAATTTGATAATCCTTTAGTGAACCACTAGGGGTACCCTTCTCCTGCTCGAAGGCTGAAGGCTCATCTACTAATGCCATCTGGGCAGCAATTTCAGCTCTGGCCTTTTAGTCCTGGGCCTTCTTGGTTGCTCTCTTCTTAATCGTCATGGTACTTGTGGAGAGAAAGGTTAGTACATGTGATCTTAGGAAAATAAATAAAGAAAATCATATTCAGTATTTTTACCACGAGTCATCAGTACAGGTCGTACCTTGGTGGTACGATTCGTACTAAGACTCATAGTACTTTTTGTCCCTTTAGTATTTTTGTACGACTAGTTGTTACATATCGTAGTTGGATTCTATGAGTCGTACTAAGGATCATACTGTTTCTTTTGAACTTGACCCTTTTCTAATTCTTGGTACGACCACTAGGTACGACTTGTAGTGAGATACCTCGGGTTGTACTAGGTCGCATACCACAAGTTTCCAGTTTTATATATTTGAGATAGTCCCGACGAATCATCCTACGAGTCGTAGTACAAAACTACGAGTTGTAGGAAGGCTCGTGAAGCCTGTCCTCACCGTATGCAGGTTCAGTTGTGCAATTAGATACATTTTTAGATGGGTACTCAGAATTTCCAATTTTCACCTACGCATACAATCCCTAACATGCTTCATACCCCGTAACTCACTACCTATAATCAATTTTTTAACTTGAGCATTCTAATTCCTAACCCGTCAAAACACATTCAAACGTAGCCTCTAATCACAGTCCTCTTCCTTATTTTCATGAGTAGAGGAATCACAGTTCACTTTCGGCTAGTACTTAGCAAGAATTTTAGATGACAAAGTAATCACTTGTTATTTTCAAGTTCTTGAGCAAATTCTTACTTAATTCAGTTTTGGACTAGGAATTCCAGTAGCTCATGCAAATTTATTTGCACAGATTTGATCTCAAATAGCTTGTGCGTGAGTTACTGGTGATTGAATCTTGAAAGGTGGTGATCATGGGTTGAGATTTTGTTTGCGTGGGAGTTTAAGTCAGAAAAATTTGGTTTTAAATAAGTTAGGGCATATTTAAAATAGTTGGGTCGAGTCGGGATATTTCATTTAAAATTTCCTTTCACGACTTGTACCACAAGTCGTAGGTCATACCTACGACTCGTCCCATGTACTCGTACCAGAAGACTGTGGGAATATACTTGAGGATCTACAAGTGTATGGTACGAGTTGTACTAAGGAACCACGACCCATACCATGACTTGTAGATCAGAGTTCTGCACTTCCACACTTAGAATAGTTCATCATCACAGTGGGTACTATGACTCGTACCATGGAGGTACAATTCATAATGACCAACCGTAATATGAACTGATGCATTTGGGAAAGTCTCTATTTTTCACCATGGACAGTACTACGAGCCATACAATCATCTTGTGGTTCATACCGAGGCTCGTAATACAGTCCTGTTCTACAATTTTTCACCCATCAGTTTTTGTTTCACCTACACACTGAACACACATAAGTCAAGATACTTGGGTTGCCTCCCAAGAAGCACTTGATTTAACATCACGGCACGATGCATGTGGTTTTATTACTCATACTTCACCAAACCACCTCATGGGTTGCCTCCCAAGAAGCACCCAATTTAACGTTGCGGCACGACACAAGTCTCTTGACTACTCAGAACTCATCAAGAAACTTAGACTCATCCTCAATTGCTGACACCACTCTAAACTCATTAGGCTGCTTCATTGACCTATAGACATTGAAGTAACCTCCTCCTTGTTCAGCCTAAACTTCATTTTGCCAGCCTCAACATCCACTAAAGCTCTCCCAGTGGCAAGGAATGGTCGCCCCAGGATGTCGGGGACCTCGAAATCAACCTTTCAATCTAGGATCACAAAATTAGCTGGGATGATAAAACCTATCCACCTTGACTAGCACATAAAGAAGGATCCCCACTGGCTTCTTGATTGTGAGGTCTGCCATTCGTAGCCATATCATAGTCAGTGTAGGGGATCCCAAGCTCAGCTATCTGAAGGTAGCTAATGGCATCAAGTTGATGCTAGCACCAAGGTCACACAAGGCCTTCGCAAACTCAAAATCACCAATCTTGCACGGAACGGTAAAGACACCTAGATCTTCCTTTTTCTGAGCAAGGACCCGTAAGGCTATGGAACTGCAATGATGCAAGTTGCCAACTTGCTCACAGCTCTTGGACCTTTTCCTAGTCACCAGGTCCTTCATGAACTTGACATACCCAGGCATCTGTTCCAATGCCTCGACCAACGGGATTTTCACACACAATTGTTTTAGCATTGACAAGAATTTCTAGAACTTTCCATCTTCTGCTTTCTTCTTCATCCTCTAAGGGAATGGAGGTGGTGGTGGTCGAGGGATAGGCTTGTAAATCTGTTGACCCCCTTTTTCCTCGCCATTATCAGATTTAGACTCCTTTGCATCACCTGAAGCCTTAGTCAACTTAGCCTCACCTGTAATATTCCATTCATCAATCTCATCCTCATAATTCAGCTTAATCTTCTTCTGCCTTTCCATCTCAATTACAACTGGTAAGGAAGGGTCAATGGTGGCCTTTCCACTTCTAGTCATCACAGCCATATAGTGACTATCATTTTTTGAATTTTTGGACTGTGTTGCTAGGAAGTGTACCCATATGCCTTTGGTTCAGGGATGCAGATATCTGACCTAGTTATTTCTCAATCCGCTTAATCGCTGTGGCATGCGATTCAACGTTTTGGCTCATGCTAGATATGTCTCCTCAAATGTCCTTTAGCTGATCATCTGTGGATTTTTCTTTCTTGAGCAGCTCATCCATCATGTTCTCCAACTTGAGGGTCCAATATCGTCCTCATGAGCCCTAGGAGGAACATATAAACCTATGCGGTCATTGCGGTAGCCATTATTCTTTCTCCACTCACCTTCTCTCTCACGACCTCTACTCCTATCCCTGTACCCGTTCCTATTGTAGTTGTCTCTGTACTGGTTCCGACCTTGATTTCTGAAATCTTGGTGCCAAATATCCTATTCATACCTGATCTTGGGCAGCTTTATATGCCCAAGTGATACTCAAACGTATCATTTTTACCTTGTTTGTTGTGCAATGTGTATATAATATCATGTAATTAGTAATAAAATGCAAATTTATACTAACCAACATGATTAGCATTTGTTTTGCAGGTAAATGTGATTTTTAGGAGCTAAAATGCATGTTGGAACTATGTCGGAGTTGGACTTGGATGCGAGCGTGGAAAAGACCTTGGAATGCACATTTTATAAGGGCTCCACGATGGAGCCGTGCCACGCTACCATCGGGGTAGCACACTGCCTGATCAGGAATTAAAATGGCAAATTCCAGTGTGCCTTCGTGTCAGCTCCGTGGCACGGAGAGAGGCCTCCGCGTTGGCCTCCGTGCCACGTTGAGGTTAATTTACCGGACCCTGAAATTCCAGTGAAGGTCCGCGTCCACGCCGTGTCACGGAGGCAGTGCTCCGCGTTGGCCTCCGTGACACGTTGCTTGTTATTCTGGGAAAAATTTCCCACTAGTATAAATAACACACTTAGGTTTATTTTAATTAGTTTTTTAGTTTTTAGACTGAGTTCAGAAGTGGAGAGCAAGGACGTGGGTTAGTAGCAGTTGAGGAACGAAAAAGCTAAGGGATTTCTTCTCTTCTTTTCTTCTTTCTATCAATTGTACGTATGATTTACACTCATTTTAGGATGATCAATCCACAAATGAGTGGCTAATTCTCTTCCTTGCTGATGTTTTGAACATGTGTAATGAATTTTGATTGTAAATGATATGGTTTTCTTCTTCTTCTTTAATGTTGTTCTATTAATTCTTGTTCTTACTGCATTAGTGCTTGGCCAACATTAATGTACATCTAAAAAGTCCAATTTTACTCGAAAGAGCAAGAAATTCGAAAGTTGTGAATTAATAGGGTATTGTTCTTAACTTGATTTGGGAAAATTGGGTTTTGATGTGCTTTCCTGATAGAAATATACTTGAAAGCCGTATTAGTCAATTTAGGAACCGGAATTGTAGTGCTAGGTCATAAATTGCATTTGATCACAGAAATGTAGACGGATGGTTTATGATTCTAAAGTGAAATTAAATACGAGAGTTTTAATTTCTAGGCTAATGTTCTTGGCTAGCAACATGAAGAAGAGATTAACCAAATTATCATGATTATCAAGTTCATTACTTGTTCTTAACCTTGGCATGTTCATATCCATTGTCTAAATTCACAAGTAAATAGTTGTTATTAATTGTAGTATATATAGTTTAGAAACAAAAACTCAAGTAACTGTTGGTTACATTGTTGTGAGCATAATTAGAAGTGAAATAGGAATATAGTAAACTAGGCAATTTTACGTATCTTGAGCCTCGTTGGATCGATACTTGGCTACTTAGCCACTTTATTACTTGTTTGACCACGTGCACTTGCGTGTCGGTTTATAATATATAATACCAACCTGAGCAGCAGACCGCGAAGAATACCCTTGGGCATTTGCCTTAAAATCTGCCACCTGGTTGTCCAAAAAGTTTGCCTCCTCCTTGGAATTCGACTGCTCATACCCTAGTTCTTTACCCTGAGCTCCCATTGTATGCACCTTTTGAGCTCCAACACCCATAATGTACTTTGTGAGCAGGTCTAAAGATGTCCTCATGTGAGACAACTCCTGATCACGTTCCTCCTCTTTTCTGCGTTGATCCGCAGCCACCCTATAGCATATGTACCTACAGCTGCTTCAGCTTCCCTTGCGTGTCAGGCTCTATTTGTTTTGGTCACTCGATCTAGTATGATAGTTGCTTGCTCCTATAAGTGACTCATCAATACTCCTCCTGCCACTGTATCTGCTACAGCCTTAGTGTTGTTGTGCTATAAAATATTTCCAACAAATTGTCATCGAAAATTTTGTGATTTGGGCACTTGGTTAGCTTCTTCTTGAATCTTAGCCATGTCTCATGGAGTGCCTCAGTTTTCAACTGTTGGAAATTGTAGATCTCATCCTTTAGCTGCAGCATCTTGGAAGGTGAGGAAGAACCTTTCCAAAGAGGCTTGTTTTAGCTCCCTCCAGTTGGTGATGGAGTCTTCTGGCAACTTCGATAACTATAAAGTGGCCTCTCTAGATAGAGAGAATGGGAAGAGCCTCAGCCTGATAGCATCCTAACTCACACCTGGCAACCTGTATGCCTTTCAAATCCCCACAAAGTTCATCAGGTGCATATTTGCATTGTCCGCTGCATGACCACTAAACACCCCTTTCATATTGAGCAACTATATCACGGTGATTTTGATATCAAACTTTTTCCCAGCGGGCAAAGGTGGTGGCACAATGGCTCATGTTAACCTGACTTCATCAATATCCAGGTACTCATCGTCATCAAATTAAAGAGCATATCTATGGCCTCTGTTACCCCGTCTGAGATGGTCAACATTGTCTACCACTCCTTGGGGATCCTCGAATTCCTGAAGAGCAGCTTGTCGTGCTAACTCTGCCTGACAAGCCTCAATGGCTAATCTGGCTTGCCTCTGCTCAGCGGTTTTATTGTTGTGCTCTATTCTTCTCAATGTTCGTTCTAGATCAAGATCAAGTGGAATTAAAGGGTTTCTGCTTCGCTGAGTACTTCACATTTACGAAGTGGAAACCTGTGAGTGTCAAAAATAAAACAAAAATGTAAATGAGGAAATAATGACTAAAAGTTAAACACAAGCAATTAATCTAATCCTAAGTCGTATTCTCCGACAAAGGCACCACTTTTGATAACGCTCAAATTACACCAATATAAAAGTATGACACAGACATTGTCAATAAAGAACCTAACTAGGTTGGGGTCGATCCCACATGGAATATGATCAGGATGTAGAATAACGCTAGTATTTATACTTTCAATACAGTTATTTCCTAAATGGGGGTTTTAAAGAGTAACCAAGTAATAGTATTGTAAATTGATGTTGTTGTCAAGTTTATGAAATTAACTAGGGAAGTGATCCCCATGGATTCGTAACAACTTTGGGTGAATACACTGGTGAGCTATCTCAATACTTAGCCTGTAGAACTGATACCATAGGTTCATCCAAAAAAGTGATTTGTTCTATTTGATGACTATACTCAATAATCGGATTAGGTCTCTTGAGTGTTTTCACTTTAATCCTTTATTAATTTGTTCCAAATTAACTATTCTGTGACCGCAACTCAAGTTATTCAATGAATTATAAAGTTCAAGACTTTGCTGTTCTTCTCTTTTCTTAATCTCTACCTCTCTAGATTCAAACAAGTAGAGAATTTGAGCAAGTCCTAATGTTGCGCTCCGTTAAGAAATGTGTAAAGATGAAGATAAAATAATACACACATAAGTATTGATTTTGAATCACTATATGCAAACCCTGGTTAGTTATTCCACCATGATTCCCATAACTCTAGTTGTGGAGTTTTAGCCTCTCATGTTTATAAGGAATGAATTAGCATTCATGAAAGAAATCATAATTAGAGACTTACAATGATGATTGAAATAAAATCCAACTGATTATTGCACAATTCAACTTCGAACAATTCAAGAACAATGAGTAATATCTCCAAGAATATTGGAAAACTTAATAAAAATCTCAAAAGTATCGGTTCTCTATCAAAAAGTCAGTCCCCTAAAAAAAATAACTTAGAAAAATATTTATATAGATAATCAGAAACCTTTCCTAAATTAACAAGAAAACTGCTATAACTGTCGCCGCCAGATCCTACGAGTCGTAGCTTGTAGCTACAAGTTGTCACACCCAGCTTTGGGGGGTATGACTGGCACCTGGTGCCCTACTAGGACCTGAATTGCTAGACTGATGAGCCTGAGCATATCTGGTGCCTGGCTGGCTCAGCAGTCTAGCAGTTCAGGTCCTAGTAGGGCACCAGGTGCCAGTCATACCCCCCAAAGCGGGGTGTGACAAACTCGGTATCAGAGTAGGTCGTATCCCAGGGAGTCTGCAAGCCGTGCTAAGTAGAGTCCTGCCCATGGATGTGTTGTGCACCACATACTATGGGTAGGGGGCTGCAAGGCATGATAGGATGGTTGTCTTTTATTCTTATTCAGTCGTGCTGTAGAGCGGTACAATATAGGGTTGAGTCCCTAAAACTTACTGTATTCTTTGGTTACAGATAATGTCAGACCAGCGACATCCTATCACAGGCCGGAGTTTAGATATTGCAGCAGGGGAAGGCACCAGCAGGATGCCTCACCCTCGTTTAGAAACAGCCCGATCAGAGGGCACTACAGAGGCATCGTCCCAGCCTTCTCAGCAGTCTCCACCACATCAGGAGCCACTTGGGGCGACACTACCTCCAGCAGTCCCTATACCGACACCTTCCAACCAGGAGGTTAGGAGTGCGGTAGTTATGTTAGCACAGATGATGGCTGCTCAGCGTCAGCCGATGCCGTCTACAATTGTGGAATCGTTAGGAGGGCCTGGTATTTCGAGGGTCTGAGAGTTCTTGGCTCTGAATCCCCCACAGTTTACAGGTACGGACCGGACAGAGGACCCTCAGGATTTTTTGGATCAAATGCAGAGAATTTTTAGGGTTATGCATGCCACGCCTACAGAATCAGTTGAGTTGGCAGCATTCCGGTTACGGGACATCACCGTGTTGTGGTATGAAAGCTGGGAAAGGTCCCGAGGGAGAGATGTTTCCCCTCCAACCTGGTCCAGCTTCTCAGGATCACTATTTGCCACGGGAGATTTGACAGGCCCGGGTAGACCAGTTTCTACATCTAGAGCAGGGAGCCATGAGTGTTCGGTAATATTCCTTGCGGTTTGATTCTTTGGCTCGGTATGCACTGGCCTTTGTTGATACCATGGCATCCAGAGTACACCACTTTATCATGGGTTTGAATCCAGAATATGTTGAGACTTGTATTACGACCACACAGCGCCGTCGGGACAGGCCAGTTGAGTTACAGAGGGAGGCTCGGGGAGGACCCAGGCCACGATTGTTAGACAGGCCGCCTAGGCCCCCGCCTCCACCACAGTTGCAGAGGGGTAGATTTAGCCGCAGGGGGCAGTCAGAGACCGGCAGAGGCTCAGCAGTCTAGCAGTTCAGGTCCTAGTAGGGCACCAGGTGCCAGTCATACCCCCCAAAGCGGGGTGTAACACAAGTTGTACCTTCCATCCGTATAATGTTAAGCAACTTTGAAATTGGCTAAGTCCTGGGAGCTAGTATGACTTGTATAATGTTGTTACGAGCTGTTTCTATCATGGTCTGATACTGTGAAGTCTGGTATCCTCTAAATAATTCCACGAGTCTTGGGTACATTCGTACATTGATATTACGACTCATGTTATTCTCTTGTACCTTGGGATCTGCCAATCAACTTTTTCTCTGAAGTTCACTATAGCTCGTTGGTACGAGTCGTATGTGGTCATCATGACTCGTAGCTGCTATCGTACCAGGATACTAGACAAGTGCATACTTTTGTAATTTTTCACATTTGCTCTGGTACGGTTCATACAAACCTGGTACTACTCATACCAAGAGTCGTACTTGGCCATCACCTTGTGCAGTTCCTCTGGATCTTATCGCAGATGCATAGTACAACTTGTACCAGGACAGTACGACCCATACTGAGGCTTGCAGTTTCTCCATTTTCTGCACTCTTTTCACTTTTTTAATTGAGTACAACTCCAATACATAATTTTCCTGAAAACATAGCAAAAGTGCATCATATCTATATAAACACACCTAAGACCATGTATATTTTCTTAGTTTTAAGCATCGAAAGTGCTATAAACCCACAGCAAATCAAGCCTCCCACCTTCTATGGTACTGAGGCAGAGGACTCCTATGAGTTTATAATTGACTGTCATGAGAGACTCCATAAAATAGAGGCAGTAGAGAAGTAAGGCGTGGAGTTTGTCTCCTTCCTGCTGATCGGTGATGCTAAGCTCTGGTGGAGGGCTTTTGTGGAGTGCAGACCAGCAGGGTCACCACCTTGACTTGGACCCAATTCTACTCCACTTTTCTGGAGAAGTATGTACCCCGTACCCTAAGAGCTAGGAGGTAGGATGATTTCACCACTATCGAGAAGAAGAGCTCTTCAATCGCAGCATACGAGGCCCGATTCTAGTCCTTGTCCAGGTATTCTCTACCCTTATTGCCCACAAAGAAAGAGAGAATCACGCAACTTGTTAAAGGCCTGAATGTGGGGCTACAACTATCAACCATTCAGATGGTCTCTGCATAAGACCTTTCAAGAGGTAGTGGAGAATGTGAAGAACGTGGAGGGGGTGAAACAGGATGGTTACGCGAAGAGTACCGAGAAGAAGGCTCGAAAGGTTGGTTCTTATAGCGGCTCTTTTGCCAAGACTCCAGTACCTCAAGGCTACTCAGGATGCCCTGTTCAGTCAGCCATGCAGGTATCAGCTGGGGGTCCATCAGGGACCACTCCATGACCAGTAGGTACAGTTGGAGGTAACCAGATGATCCACTTAGACTTAAAGGCTCGTCCTATTCCTTCGGTTCCAACTCAGCGACCGGTGATTGAAAAGGTGTGTCACAAGTGTAGAGAGTATGGACACATTCACAAATGGTGTCCCATATTTTGAAAGCGTGGGCAGATTGTTCCGCACCCAGCTCCTCGAGCTCCGGCCCCTACCGGGAGAGGAGGGAGTTCGTTCAACAGGGATCGCCCCCAGTTAGAGAGGGGCAGTCAGCCAGTGGTTAGAGGTGGAACCCAGACTGGTAGAGAAGGTGCTCAGACCGTATAGGGTAGTGTTCAGTCCGGTATAGGGGTTGCACAGCCTAATAGGGGCAATTCTCAGGCGGGTAATCAAGCTTACTTCTATGAATTTCCGAGTAGGTTTGAGGCAGAGGCTTCCGATGCTGTTATCACATGTATGATTTTTGTGTCCAACAAAATGGCGATGGATTTATTTGATCTGGGTTCTACTTTTTCCTTTGTATCTGCTTATTTTGCTTTAGGATTGAATCTCACTTGTGATGTACTTGATACTCCTATCTACATATCTACTCCTATTGGGGATTCTACGGAGGTTGATAGGGTCTGTCGTTATTGCATCACTGTGAAGGTCATTCAACAAGGAACAAATGACATTTCTCAAATAGATAGGAATGTGCAATCCATACTGGGGTTGAACAAAGGGGCAAAGGAAGGGATCAATTCAAAGAATAGTTTGTTGTCCTCCAGAAGCTGATACAAGCCAAGGAGGAGATCCAAGGGTCCAACCCCACCCTACATGATAATAGCTACATGGAATATTAGAGGGCTTAATCAACGCTTAAAGCAGAAAGAGCTTAGGTTGTTTCTGAAGAAGAATAAGGTAGATATGATGGACATTTTGGAGACTAGGTTAAAGGAGAATAAAGTAATAGGGATTATACAGAAGTTGGGTACTAATTGGTCCTCCTGTTGCAACTTTCCTATGGCTTATAATGGGCGAATTTGGCTCTTGTGAAAGTTAAGTGTTCACCTCCAAGTGATTACAAAGCATGAGCAGTATATACACTGTCAATTACAAGATCAGAATGGTCAATTCAATGCAGACCTTACCACAATCTATGCATAGAATGACTTGCATATTAGAGAGGCATTGTGGCAAAATCTTATCATTGTTGGACAAAATGTAAAAGGGCCATGGCTATTATGTGGAGATTTTAAGAATGTGCTTTCAACAGAAGATAGAATTGGCTCTACTGTTCTACCAGTGGAGACACAGGCACTCCAATCATGTATTGACCATCTACACCTTATAGGGTTGAGAATAAAAGGTGGTCACTTTACTTTTTGCAACAACAAGAAGCAGGGAGCAAGGTCTACTCCAAGATTGATTAGGAATTTGGCAACCTTGAGTGGTTAACAAAATATGGGCATATTGAAGCAGATGTCTTGACTCTAGGGGTTTCTGATCACTCACTTATAATGATTCAGTTGATGCGGATGGGAAGCACAAGGCCCAAACCTTTCAAACTTTTCACAACAATGTTGAATCATCCATATTTGAGCGGGATCCTTGAAAATGTTTGGAAGGAAAGGATTAGGGGAACCAAAATATACCAACTATAGATGAAGCTAAAAGTTGTCAAGAAGGGATTAAAGCAGTTTAATACATATATAGATGCCTACAATCAGAATTTAAATCAGGCAAAGAATGATTAGAGAGAGTGCAAGCACCGATTATTACTCAGCCCCTTGATGCAAACTTGATTGCACTTGAGAGACATTATTTAGCTGATCAAAAAGTGGAGTGAAGTGGAGGAACAGGTTATGAAGCAAAATCCAGAGTTTTATGGATAACTGGAGGTGATGCCAATACCAAATATTTCCATGCTCAATGGAAATTGAGGACCAATAAGAACACTATTACCTCTGTGTATAACCCTTCTGGTACTAAGGTGCAGGAACCTCATATGGTTGAGGATGAATTTCTTAGCTTCTTCTCTGAGTTACTGGGGACAGTTGTATCAAATTTGGAGTTTCCAAATGTGGTTGTCATAAAAAAGGGATCTTGCTTAAGTTACTCTCAGAGGTGTCAGCTCATAAAACCTATTATTGACCAAGAGATTGTTGAAGCAGTCATGAGTATGCCAGTAGGTAAGTCACCAAGGATGGATAGATTTCCCATAAAGTTCTTCACTAAGAGTTGGGGGATAGTGAAAGGTGATATATTGGATGCTGCAAAGGAATTTTTTAGTTCAGGGAAATTGCTGACATCAGTTAGTTGTACAATTGTGAGTTTGATACCAAAAGTTCCTAATCCATCTTTTGTTAAGGACTACAAACCAATTGCCTGCTGCACTACAATATATAAAATGATCACTAAGGTTTTGACCAACAGAATGAAAAAGGTAATTTAGTGGTATAGTGAATCCCATTCAAACTGCCTTCATTAAGGGAAGAAGCATCATTGATAATGTCTTTTATAGTCATGAAGTGATTAAATGATATATAGGAAGGAGCTGTCACCTAGATGTGTTCTTAAAGTTGACTTGAGGAAGGCCTATGATAGTGTTGAATGGAGTTTCTTGCAAAAGCTACTAGCAAAATTAGGTTTTCCTCATCAGTTCATCAACTGGATTATGGAGTGCCTGTCTATAGTGAGTTATTCTTTAGTGATAAATGGGGGATTAGCTAAGCCTTTTCAGGGGAAGAGAGGACTGAGACAAGGAGATCCAATGTCTCTTTATCTGGTTGTCATTGCAATGGAGTATTTGCACATGGAGCTGGATGTAATAAAGAAGCATAAGGAGTTCAGATATCACCCTAGGTGCAAAAAACTGGCAGTGGCACATATCTGCCTTGCTGATGATCTCCTGATGTTTTGTAAGGCTGAAAAGAAGTCCATCCAGTTGTTAAATAGTGCCTTTTAGAACTTCTCAAGAATATCTGGATTACAAGCGAATGTTGGTAAGAGTTTACTATACATAGCATGTGTCTCACAGAGTACTAAACAAAGTTTGCTTGATGAATTGGGATTTCTAGAAGGGGAACTACCATTCAGGTATCTAGGAGTTCCATTATCCCCAAAAAAGCTCACTGTGGCCCAATGTATTCCTCTAGTGGAAAAGATCACTACAAGGATTGAATGCTAGTCAGCAAAGCCCCTCTCTTATCCTGGCAGACTTCAGCTAATCAAGTCAGTAATCTTTGGGATTCATACTTACTGGGCTCAAATCTTTCTACTTCCCAAGAAGATCATGAAAATGATTGATGCACTGTGTAGATTTTTCTGTGGACTAGAACTGGAGACAACTCTAGGAAATCACTGATATCATGGGAAAATATTTGTAGTCCAAAAGCTGCTGGAGGATAAAATGTCATTAAACTCCAACTATGGAACTTGGATGCTATATTGAAGTTGTTATGGGCAGTAACTAAAATGGACTACTTATGGATTAAATGGTTAGATGCATACTATATGAAAGGTGAAACTATGGAAACTTGTGCAATCCCAACACAGTCTACTTGGGTGGTAAGGAAAATAGTAGAGGCAAGGAAGGTGATCATCTAGCTTCAAGGTGGTTCAGGGTCAATTTCGGACCTTTTACAGTCAATTGTCAAGTAGGGGAAATTCTCAATTAAGGATATGTATCTGAAACTTCTTCCTACTTATCCAAAGGTGTTCTGGAAAAGTATTGCACTACAACATACCATACATCCTCAACACAAATTCATACTTTGGCTTGCTGCTTGGAGAAGATTGGCTACTATGGATAGGTTACAAAGATTTGGCATTGTAGTACCAATGCAGTGTGTATTCTGTGATACAAGTGATGAAACATTGGAGAATTTATTCTTTGAATGTAATGTCACTGCCCAACTTTGGAGGAGAGTACTTATTTGGCTTGGTTTCAATAGAGCCCTAGGAAGCTGGCATGAGGAATTGAGGTGGGCAAATCAAAGAGCAAAGAAGAGGACATGCTTGACAACTATAACTTGTTGCGTGTTTTCTTTGTTGATCAGCTCAATATGGAGGGAAAGGAATAGATGCAGGTTTCAAAGGGGAAGATTTAATCCATAAAGCTATATCGAGAAATTACAGTGCATGTACATATCAAGGGTCAGACTTTGAAGAAATGGAGGCCGGTGCTAGATCAATTAAATGGTGTCCCTTAACATTGTCAATTAGTGTACTACTTAAGTAGTATTAGGAGATTGCATAATGCTGTTTCTATTGAGGTATAGGTGGTCAGCTCCTATCATGCTTTGTAATGTTCACTTGGTATAAATAAATGTTTATTTACCAAATTTTTTTATGGGGTTTGATACTCTGGTAGATTTAGTGATCTTAGACATGATAGCTTTTAATGTGATTCTGGGGATAAACTGGTTATCTCCTTACCATACCATCCTGAATCGCCATGCTAAGCTGTCGCTATATCAGACCTAGGGTCATCCAGGTTGGAGTGGAAAGGGAATTGTAGCCTTGCTCCTAAGAAATTCATCTCTTATATTTGTGCCCGTAAATTGATAGAACAGGGTTGTTTAACATATCTAGCTCATATTCATGATACTAGTTTCGAGGATCCTTCCATAGAGCCAGTCCCGATAGTTTGTGAAATTTTAGAGGTATTTCCCGCAGATCTATCTGGCATGCTACCGAACCCTGATATTGATTTATGTATAGATTTAGAGTTAGGGACTTGACCTATTTCCATTATTCCATACAGAATGACACCATTTGAGTTGAGAGAACTCAAGGAGCAGTTGCAGAAATTGCTTAGTAAGGGGTTTATAAGGCTAAGTGTCTCTCCGTGGGGTGCCCCGATCTTGTTTGTGAAAAAGAAGAACGGTAGTATGCGGATGTGCATTGATTACCGCCAATTGAATAAGGTAACTATTTGGAATATATATCCTCTCCCTCGAATAGATGAATTGTTTGATCATTTACAGGGTGTAGCGGTGTTCTCCAAGATTGACCTGAGGTCGGGTTATCATCAGCTGAAGATTCGTGCTGAGGATATTCCCAAGACGGATTCTCAAATCAGGTATGGACATTATGAGTTCATAGTCATGTACTTCGGACTCACTAATGCTCCAGCAGTGTTTATGAGTTTTGATGAATGGTATCTTCAAACCTTATCTATATTCATTTGTAATTGTGTTCATTGATGATATCTTGGTATACTTTAAGACTAAGAAGGAGCATGAGAATCATTTGAGAATTGTGCTAGGGTTGTTGAAGGAGAAATAATTGTACGCCAAATTCACCAAATATGAATTTTAGCTGAGTCAGTATCTTTTCTACGACATGTAGTCTCCAAGAAGGGGATTAGGGTGGATCCAAAGAAGGTGGAGGCGGTCCAAAACTGGGCTATACCTACTACGATGACCAAGATTCAGAATTTTATGGGGCTGGCCAGTTACTACCACCGATTTGTGAAGGGATTTGCATCCATTGCCTCAGTATTGACAAGGTTGACTCAAAAGGATGTGCTCTTCCAATGGTCCAAGGAATGTGAAGAGAGTTTTCAAAATCTCAAAACCTTGCTAACCACGACATCAATCTTGGCAAGGTAAGGATTTTGTAGTTTATTGTGATATCTCACGGTCTACGTTGGGTGTTGTATTAATGAAGGAAGGACAGGTTGTTGCTTATGCATCGAGATAGTTGAAGGTGCAGGAGCAAAATTACCCCATACATGAGCTGGAGTTGGCAGCGATGGTGTTCGCCTTGAAAATCTGGAGGCATTACCTATATGTGGCCCATTATGAGGTATTCACAGACCATTACAGCCTGCAATAGGTGTTCTCCCAGAAAGATCTCAACCTAAGAAAGAAGAGATAGATGGAGCTGCTAAAAGATTATGAGGTGACAATCTTGTATCACCCAGGGAAGGCAAACATGGTGGCCAATGCCGTGAGCCAGAAGGTAGTGAGTATGGGTAGCTTAGCTTGTTTGGAAGTTACTCAGTGGTCTATGGCTAGAGAAGTCTAGACACTAGAAAACAGTTTGATGAGACATTTATTGATGGAAACAAGTGGAATCCTAGCCAGCATGGAGGCTAAGTTATCATTACTATAAGAGATAAAAGCCATACAGTTTGAGGATGCGAAGCTAAGCAAGATCCGAGACAAGGTTCTGCGGGAGGAGGCTAAGGAAGCAGTGCTAGATAACGAAGGGGTCCTGAGGATAAAGGGATGTGTGTTTGTTCCCTGGGTTGATGAGTTAATTAAAACCATCCTGGAAGAAGCTCACAACTCGAGGTACTTATTCATCCCAGGGTTACTAAAATGTATCATGACTTGAAGCGACATTATTGGTGGGGCAGGGTGAAGAGGACATTGTTGATTATGTCACCTAGTGTTTGAACTGTTAGCAAGTGAAGTATGAGCACCAGAAGCCTAGGGGAAATACTTCAGCCAATGCCCATTCCGGAGTGAAAATGAGAGAGGATAGAATGGATTTGATGGCTGGTCTTCCTAAAATATTGGGGAAGTTTGACTCCATTTGGGTCACTATTGACAGACAAACCAAGTCTGCCCACTTCCTGCCTGTCTAAGTAACTTACAATGTTGAGAGACTGGCCAAGCTATATGTAAAGAAGGTGATTTGGTTGCATGGGTGCTAGTTTTGATTGTGTCAGATAGGGGTACTCAGTTCACCTCCTATTTCTAGAGGACTTTGCAGGTAGAATTAGGTACCAGATTAGATTTGAGTATAACCTTCTATCCGCAGATAGATAGGCAGTCGAAAAGGACCATTTAGGTGTTAAAGGACATACTTCAGGCCTGTGTGATAGATTTTGGTGGCCATTGGGATAAATTCTTACTCCTAGCAAAGTTTTCTTACAACAACAGTTATCATTCGGGCATTGACAAGGCGCCATTTGAAGCTCTATATAGGAGGAAATGCAGGTCTCCAATTGGATGGTTCGACACATTTGAAGTTAGAACTTGGGCACCAATTTACTTAAAGAGTCCCTAGAAAAGGTTTCGATAATTCAAGATGTCTGGTAGCTGCTCAAAGCAAATAGAAGCAGTATGCAGACAGGAAAGTGAGAGATATGGAGTTCATGAAGGGGGAGCAAGTGCTGCTCAAGGTATCCCCATGAAGGGAGTACTGTGGTTTCGTAAGCGGGAAAAGCTCAGTCCGAGATACATTAGGTCATTTGAGATTCTACAATATGTGAGGGAAGTGACTTATGAATTAGCACTGCCACCAGGACTATCTGAAATACATCCCACCTTTCATATTTCCATGTTGAAAAAATACCACGGAGATGAATCGTACATAATTAAATGGGGCTCGGTGTTGCTGGATGAGAATTTATCCTATGAGGAAGAGCCGGTGGTGACAATAGATAGAGAGGTTCGAAAGTTGAGATCGAAGGAGATTGCAATGGTAAAATTCCAGTGGAAGAATCATCCTATAAAGGAAGCCACTTGGGAGACCGAGGCCAACATGCAGATCAAATACCCTCAATTGTTTGTGGAATCTGGTATGCTCTCTTCCTTAATTTTGTAGGCCATTCAGGGATGAACGTTATTTTAATGGGTATCTGATGTAATGACCCGTACGTCATTACATGGGGAATAAGCTTAGAACACCCTAACTGGCCTAGGTGGTGGATCAAAAGATGTTATTATGAGAGATAATGAAAATTTTGATCTTGGGGAGTGGGTTGAGAGCAGGATTAGGAGCTGCTGGTTACGGGGGACCACTGCAGTGGTGGGATTTTCACTACAGTGAGATTGTCGTGACAGTTAGAGTTTTGCTGTAACGAACCTGGAGAATAATTGTTAGATCCACCGTAGCGATGTCGTAACCGCCATAGTGGGTCCACTGCAGTAGAAAAGTGACTGCTGCAGAGGACGACGAGAATAAGAAAGTGGGTTTTAAATGGAATTTCAGGGGTTGTACCCCATTATTTTCAAAGCATGAACTCCTAAGAGCTAGAGATGATTTTCCGCTAAAGCAGCTCAATTTCCCTTCTCAAGATAAGAGACTCGATTTACTCCATCTTTGGTTGATTACTTAACAACTATGAATCAAGGGGGGACCCCTAATTGTGATTTTTCTAGGAAGAGAAACCTAGGTTGGTAAAACTAGGGTTGAATCTTGGGGAAACTAATGGGTGTTGATTCTATGTTTAAAAAGAGAGAAATGACCACTTCCTAATGTATAGTTCTTGTAGAACATGGTTCATGTGGAAATTTAGACCTAGAACTAGGTGAAATTGAGACATTATCCTTAAAGTTGCCTTAAAAAGGGTTTGAGGGAATAATGGTTAAGAATTGAGCCATAGGTAGAAGGGGGTGAGTTTGAATTCTCAAAACCCTTGTGTTGGTAGTAGATTATTGAATTTTTTTAATCTCTTATTGTTAGACTTTGAGCGTACGGAAGCGTTGAGGAAAGGCAAGGCTCCAATAGAGTGATTGTCATTCGAATCCTCCAAATTGAAGTAGGTTATGGTTTAGAAGGAGTTAGACTCTATATAATGACATGTATATATGTGGAATGACAATATGTTGGATTGGTCCCCGGACATTAGTTGTTGTGATAATTTCCCTATTTAATTCCATCCTTGAAGTGAATTTAATATGTTGTTATTCCCAATGAGATGTATAATTGATGTTTGAGATGTTATATGTGTTCTTGAGATGAGTGGCTCATGCCTGAGGGGAGCATACGGGCAAGCAAGATTGACTGAATGACTCGTATATGAGGGGAGCATCCAGATGAGCATATGAGTGGGAGCGGGTACCACGTCGACACATTACATGGATTTCTAGAGTACCCTACAGGTCATGACTGAAAGGGTAGAAATAAGACCCTCTGGCATGTGCGTACATCAAAATTTAGTGATTGAGTGCTCATGGTGATGATAGAGGCGTGTACCCAGCATGTCACCATTTATTGTATTATTTGATTTACTGTAATATGGTGAAATTTGGACTCTGTATGTGTATCTAGTTGAACTGAACTTGTGGCCATGTGTGTGTAGTATAAATAATTGAGGCTCTGCAATGACATGATGGAAAGAATGGTTAAAAGAGAAATTGTGATTGAGTTTTGAAATCTTTGAGAATGATTCATTCTATACCTTATGTGGTACGTAACATCTATCGTTGTCGATGACTGTGAAATGCCTGGATGATTATATTGATGTATAGGTTGTAAAAGTTAGAGGAAAGTTGAATGTGCAGCTAAGCTGAGCTACTGCCAAGGCAGTACCGCTACAATGAAACTTTTTTCGGTGTAGTGAGACCGTGGTAGCGGTCAAGCGATCGCTGCAGCGATAGCCAAATCTAGTGAACAGGCCAGTTAGCACCTGAGTAGAAGTAATGTCTAAAATGAGCATGGCTATATATGAATAATGTTCTCGGTTAATTGCATATTACTGTTTGTATGTATGTATGTAATTTATGTAAGGTCGACCGATGATGCCTACCAGTAATGTGCTTCGTACTAACGCTACTCCTGTACTTCTTTTCTGAGTGTAGGATCCGATTTCATAAGTTCCTCTTGACCTCACCTTTAGGGAAGCAACATACGATTTGAAAGGTGAATGATGCTGGATGTCCTGTTCTACTCCTCCAAAGATGTCTCTCGTCCGAACATTTACAGTATTATTTATTTTTAGGTTTGAATCAATCTTAGAAAATGTTGATGTTACACCCCCTAAATTCTCGATATGTAAATGGCCTATTCGCATGTTGGTTAAGAGTTTTTTGAATGCCATACATGCTAGGAAAAGGCCCAGGAAAAGACCGGATAAATGACACGTCAAACCATCGCAAGAGGAGGCTGGCAGACCTCCTCCGTGATGGCCAGAGTGTCACGGAGGCTAGGCTCTGTGATACACAGCGTGTCAACGGAGGTGAGGTGCAGCCCCAAGTATAAAAGCCTCCAAACTTCGTTTTTTGCTTAAATTAACTTATAATTTCCAGTGAGAACAACGAGTAAACCAGAGAGAAGGAGGAACAAACAATTCTATCTATTTCTCATCCGATTACGCCACCAAACGCGGTCCAAACTCGAATTAATCCTAGATACCGAGGTATTAAGCAGTAAGGAGCATTCCTACGGATTTAGTTTCGTGAAATGTGGCCGACGAATCGTCGTGCTACCGATCTAAGGTAAGTGGAATTGCTCCAAATTAGTGTCAATATACTCCTATCCCTAAAGTGCGTATTTCTCCCTTCTGGACTTTCGAGAAATAGCGAGTTTTTGACCATTTTTCGATAAGCCAAAGTTTGGGCTATATATATATTGAAAGTGATGTTTTCTTCCAGAATATTAGCGTATTTAGTTCTAATTGATATATATATGAATGCAGTTGGGAGAAATAGCAAAAGTACTGACCGAGCTACTCCAGTTAGTCGGGAAATCCTAAGCGAAGGTATGTAAAGCTAATTCCTTCGGCAAGTTAGTAATCCAGTATAGTAAATAGCGTGATGTATAGAAGAAAGAATTCAGAAGTCGAGAATTGAGTCCAGTATGAATTTAGCAAGCATGTTTTATAATATTATGACATATATGTTCAGAATGAAAGTTAGTAAAGCAATATCAGACAGTCAGATGATATCTCAGATACAGTATAGTTCAGTATAAGAATCAGTTTAAAGCAGAAAAGAGTTCAGAATAAAGAAATTAGAATACAAATAGTATTTTAGATCAAACATGCTTGCTATACGTGATTATTGTTTGTTGAGACCTGTTTGTGATATGAGGGCACACTTTGAGCGTCCTCGCCGCCCCTGGGTTGGTAACTGTGTCGACCCGCCGTGAGGGTGGGGATACGCCACTCTAAGGAGTGGTATGCCGTCTGCCATAGGACGAAGATGGGATGGAGCATTCCCTATATGAGGCTGATCACCATAGCATTACAGAGTACAGAGTACTGAGTACAGAGTACAGAGTACAGAGTACAGAATTGAGTATAGGAGTCCTTCGGGCTCAGACACAGTTACTTATATCAGAGGTCATAGTCTGAGCTGGAGACCCAGGGGGCCAGTAGAGGTGCTCGTAGTCAGTAGATGAGTTGAGTGATTTACTTTTGGATGGTTTTGACCCAGGTAGGGGTATATAGATTGTGTGTTAGTTGGCACCTTCCAGCCTATGGGGGCTGGTATTGGTCCTTTTTGTTATATATATGTATATATATGTTATTTATTAGCTGATAGAAAGCAGATCGCCACGTCGACAGGTATGCTCCTACCTTACTCTCAATACAGATAAGCTTGTTTCAGATTCCATCAGTCCAGACAGTTTCAGATATTTCCTACTGTTCAGAGTTTCTAGTTATGTTGCTTATATTCAGTTATGTTCAGTTTTCTTTGCATACTCGGTACCAGTGGTACTGACGCCCGTTTGGGGCGCTGTATTATTTGCCTGGAGGTACCTAGAGACGAGGAGCCGATCCCTCGTGATCCTAGCCAGCGCAGAGTCATCAGCTCCTGTTATCCGTAGCTTGATATTCAGAGGTTTATATCACTTTCTTTTGTTGTATAGTATGGGTAGGTCGGGGCCCTGTCCCGACCATCTTATAAGTATTCTTAGAGGCTTGCAGATTGTGTACATATATCTCCCTGTGGTTAGTTGTACTGGCCTTGTGGGGCCGTATCCAGTTAGTAGTGGTGACCTTGCCGGTCACGTAGTTGTTCAACATTTGTTATACTGATTTAGAGATAACTAGACAGCATGGTGTCCTTGTCAGCCCGCATAGGTTCCCTATATGAGTATGATTCTGGTTTGCTGATGTTATAGTACAGGTGGCTATAGGCCCTTTCGGCAGGAGGTTATATTTACAGCCGTTATATAGCTCGTTGATTCCATGAATCTAAGTTAGAGCCAGCCAGACACCAAATGTGCTTAGGCTCAGTAGTCTAGCAGTTCAGGTCCTAATAGGGCACCAGGTGCCAGTCATACCCCCCAAGGCGGGGCGTGACAAATTTAGCATCAGAGCAGGTCGTGTCCCAGGGAGTCTGCAAGCCTTGCTAAGTAGAGTCTTGTCTATGGATGTGTTGTGCACCACATACTATAGGCAGGAGGCTGCAAGGCACAATAGGATGGTTACTCTTTCTTCATATTCAGTCTTGCCATAAAACAGTACAGTATAGGGTCGAGTTCTTAAAACTTATCATATTCTTTGTCTACAGATAAAAATGGTAGACCAGCGACACCCTGCCACAGGTAGAAGGTTGGATACCGCAGCAGGAGAAGGCTCCAGCAGGATGCCTCAGCTTCATTTAGAATCAGCCCGATCTGAGGGCGATATAGAGGCATCATCACAGCCTTCTCAGTAGTTCCCATCTCACCAGGAGCCTTTCGGAACGGCACCACCTCCGATAGCTCCTGTACCTACACCATCTGACTAGGAAGTTCGCAGTGCAGTTGTTGTGCTGGCACAAATGATGGCCACTCAGCGCCAGTCAGTGCCACCTGTAACAGCAGAGCCATCAGGTGGATCTGGAAGTTCGAGGGTCAGGGAATTTTTGGCATTGGGTCCCCCATAGTTCACAAGGTCAGATCTGGCAGAGGACCCCCAAGATTTGCTAGATCAGATGCAGAGAATCTTCCGGGTCATGCATGTAACACCTACAGAATCAGTTGATATGGCAGTATTCCAGTTGCGAGACATAGCTGTGTTATGGTACGAGAGCTGGGAAAGATGTTGAGGGAGAGATGTTGCCCCTCTGACCTGGTCCAGCTTCTCGGAGGCCTTCCTGGATCGTTATTTGCCACGGGAGATCCGGCAGGCCCAAATGGATCAGTTCTTGCACTTGGAGTAGGGGGCGAGGAGCGTACGAGAATATGCCTTACAATTTGACTCCTTAGCCCGCTATGCTCCAGCTTTTGTGGACACCATGCCATCTATAGTCCACCAGTTTATTATGGGTCTGAACCCAGAATACATTGAGGAATGCATGAAAGCTACATTACGGGAAGATATGGACATTGCCTGGGTGCAGGCCTTTTCCCAGACTATTGAGGGCCTTTGACAGCGGCAGTAGGGTAATAGATAGACAAATCAGGAGCAGCGTCGCAGAGAGAGATTTGATGAGATTCAGAGGAAGATTTAGAGAGGGCCTAGGCCACGATTTTCTGATAGGCCACGGTTTTCTGATAGGCCACTGGTTTTTGATAGGCCACCTAGACCCCCATCTTCAGCGCTACAGCAGAGAGTAGATTTATCCGCCAGGGTCAGTCAAGGTCTGGTAGCAGTTTCTGGACAGTGGACTCTCCTCATCAAAGGAGGGTAGAACAGAGTGGATACATATTTCCACCCTGCCCTATTTGTAATCGACTCCACCTCGGAGCTTGCAGATATGGCTCCACAGGGTGTTATATATGCGGGCAGGAGGGGCATAGGATGCAAGATTGTCCAGCCAGGGGACAAGGTAGCCGAGATAGCCAGGATGGAGCATTAGCAGGGCCGCGAGCTCCAGTAGTCTCAGCAGGGCGTAGGCCCTCAGGTTCAGCAGGTAGAGGCCGAGGTAGATCAGGAGCCTCTAGCTCAGTACGGGTTCAAGCCATACCTATGCATTACCGGGGAAACAGGACTTAGAGGCGTGTCTAGATGTGGTAACAGGTATGATGACTATTTGTTCATGCCCTGCTTATGTACTGATTGATCCAGGGTCCACTTTGTCCTATGTTACCCCATTTGTTGCTCGAAAGTTTAGTGTTGCACCAGAATTGTTACAGCAGCCCTTCTCAGTATCTACACCCGTCGGTGACTCCATTATAGCTAGCAGAATTTATCGAGGGTGTACAGTAGAGGTTGCTGATCGTCAGACTACAGTAGATCTGATAGAACTAGAGATGATTGATTTCGATGTGATTATGGGTATGGATTGGTTGGCTCCGTGCTATGCCAACGTAGAATGTTGGACCAAGACGGTCCGATTCCACTTTCCAAGGGAGGCAGTGCGAGAGTGGAAGGGCAGCACAACTACGCCAAAAGGTAGGTTTATTTCCTACCTTCAGGCGAGGAAGTTGATAGCTAAGGGATGTATTTACCACCTAGTCAGGGTTCAAGATGTTCGGGTAGAGTCTCCGACACTCCAATCTATTCCAGTGGTGAATGAATTCCCTGATGTATTTCCAGACGAGCTACCTGGTATTCCCCTAGAAAGGGAAATAGATTTTGCAATTGACTTGCTACCAGGCACTCATCCCATATCAATCCCTCTGTATCGTATGGCTCCTGCTGAACTCAGAGAATTAAAGGAGCAGCTGAAGGATATGTTAGATAAGGGCTTTATCAGGCCGAGTACTTCACCGTGGGGTGCGCCAGTTCTATTTGTAAGAAAGAAGGATGGCTCGCTCCGCATGTGTATAGACTACCGACAGCTGAATAAGGTTATAGTAAAGAATAAGTATCCGCTTCCCAGAATAGATGATTTTTTTGATCAGTTACAGGGGGCCAGATATTTCTCCAAGATTGATTTGAGGTCCGGATACCATCAGGTTAGAGTTCGTGAAAGAGACATTCCCAAAACAGCCTTCAGGACCCAATATGGCCACTTTGAAATCCTAGTTATGTCCTTTGGATTGACGAATGCCCCAACAGTATTTATGGACCTAATGAACAGTACCTTTAGACCATACCTGGACCTGTTCGTGATAGTATTTATCGATGATATTCTGGTGTATTCTCGCTCAGAGGCAGACCACCAGGCTCATTTACGGACAGTGCTCCGGATTCTTAGGGACTGTCAGTTATATGCTAAATTCTCCAAATCTGAATTCTCGTTGAACTCAGTAGCCTTCTTGGGGCATATTGTGTCGGATGTTGGTATACAGGTTGACATGCAGAAAGTAGAAGCAGTCAAAACATGGCCTAGACCTACCACTCCGACCGAAGTCCGCAGTTTTCTGGGATTAGCGGGATATTACAGAAGATTTCTTGAGGGATTCTCCACTATAGCGGCACCTCTGACGAAGCTGACGCAGAAAACAGTAAAGTTTTAGTGGACAGAGGCATGTGAGCAGAGTTTTCAAGAATTAAAGGACAGATTAACCTCCGCTCCAGTGTTAGCGTTACCGGAAGGTACAAAGGGTTATTCAATGTATTGTGACGCATCAGGTATTGGGTTGGGTTGTGTGTTGATGCAGCACGGTAAAGTAATTGCGTATGCTTCCAAACAGTTGAGGAAACACGAAAAGAATTACCCTACCCACGACCTGGAGTTAGCCGCAGTGATCCACGCCTTAAAGATACGGAGACATTACTTGTATGGTGTCCATGTGGATATTTTCACAGATCATAAGAGCCTACAGTATATCTTCACTCAGAGGGAGTTGAATTTGCGATAGCGTCGCTGGTTGGAGTTATTGAAAGATTATGACGTGGACATTCTGTATCATCTGGGAAAAGCCAATGTAGTAGCAGATGCTCTCAACCGTAAATCAATGGGAAGTTTGGTGTATTTATAGCCCGAGCATCGGGAGTTGGTCAGAGAAATACATTAATTAGCCAGCCTAGCCGTTCGTGTAGCCGAAACAAAGGACAACAGAGCTGTAATTCAGAACACCGCTGTGTCGTCATTAGTTGTGGAGGTAAAAGAATGGAAATATGAAGATCCTGACTTGGTCCAGCTTAAGGACAGAATTCAGCAAGGGAAAGCGCCAGATTTTCAGATAACTGAGGATGAAGTGCTGCGATGTAAGGGCCGCCTCTGCGTTCTAGATATTTCAGGGATCCGCCAGAATATTATGAATGAGGTATATTATGCTCGCTATTCTCTCCACCCAGGCGCGATGAAAATGTACCACGATATCAAGGAAATCTATTGGTGGCCAAGTATGAAAAGAGAAATAGCCGAATTTGTAGCCCAATGTCCTAACTGCCAATAGGTAAAAGTGGAACACCAGAAACTAGGCGGGTTAACTCAGGACATAGCTGTGCCTCTCTGGAAATGGGAATTAGTGAACATGGACTTTGTAGCAGGATTACCCCGTACCAGACATAGACATGATTCCATCTTGGAAATAGTTGACAGACTGACGAAATCAGCCCACTTCCTGCCAGTGAAAGCTACTTTATCTGCCGAAGATTATGCCGAATTGTATATCAGAGAAATAGTTAGATTACATGGTGTTCCAGTATCTATTATCTCTGACAGAGGAGCACAATTTACACCTAGATTTTGGCAGTCATTTCAGAGAGGTCTGGGAACGCAGATTAATTTGAGCACAACATTCCACCCTCAGACAGATGGACAGGCTGAACGCACTATTCAGACGCTCGAGGATATGCTACGGGCGTGTGTGCTAGATTTTGGAGGTAGATGGGACGAGCATTTGCCGCTAATTGAGTTTGCTTATAATAATAGCTATCACTCAGCTATCTAGATGACGCCCTTTGAGGCATTGTATGGGCGAAAGTGCAGATAGCTAGTTGGCTGGTTTGAAGTGGGAGAGTTAGCGCTGATTGGGCCAGATATTATTCAACAGTCAGAGGAGAAGGTAAAGCTTATCAGAGAATGCCTACTGACTGCACAGAGCCGCCAGAAATCGTATGCTGATGTGCGGCACAGAGACCTGGAATTTGATGTGAATGACTGGGTATTTCTGAAAGTATCTCCGATGAAAAGGGTGATGAGATTCGGTAAGAGAGGTAAGCTCAGTCCGAGGTTCGTTGGGCCTTATATGATTCGTCAAAGAATAGGCCAAGTGGCATATGAGTTGAACTTGCCTCCAGAATTAGAATCCGTTCATCCAGCCTTTCACGTATCTATGCTAAGGAAATGCATTGGAGACCCATCCCGAGCAGTCCCAGTCCAGGATGTACAGGTTACGGAAGAGCTCGCCTATGAAGAGGTTCCAGTAGCCATCTTAGACAGACAGATTCGTAGATTGAGAACTAAGGATGTTGCTTCTGTCAAGGTGCTGTGGCATAATTGAAACCGAGAGAAGATGACTTGGGAAGCAGAGGAAGATATTAAAGTCAGATATCCTTACTTATTCCAAGCCTAGTCAGTCAAGAGGTATGTTAGTATTGTTATTTTATGCAGTGCCTTATAGTATATGTATAATGAGATAGTCGACTCTAGTCTTTTATGAGATGGATACTATAGTATTGTGTGGAGTACCTGTATTGGACTTTTATGCATTTCAGGTTTTTGAGATAGTCCATATTATAGGGGAAACTCTGCCAAAATTTTTCTAGAATAAGTTGAGTAAGTTGAGAATTTCTATGAATAGAAGTTTACATTCGAGGACGAATGTTCTTAAGGGGGGGAGAATGTTACACCCCGTAAATTCTCAACATGTAAATGGCCTATTTGCATGTTGGTTAAGAGTTTTTGAATGTCATACATGCTAGGAAAAAGCCCGGGAAAAGACCGGATAAATGACACATCGAACCATCGCAAGAGGAGGCCGGCAAACCTCCTCCGCGATGGCTAGAGTGTCACGGAGGCTAGGCTCTGCGATACACAGCGTGTCACGGAGGTGAGGTGCAGCCCCAAGTATAAAAGCCTCCAAACTTCGGTTTTTGCTTAAATTAACTTATAATTTCCAGTGAGAATAGAGAGTAAACCAGAGAGAAGGAGGAACGAACAATCCTATCCATTTCTCATCCGATTACGCCGCCAAACGCTGTCCAAACTCAAATTAATCCTAGATACCGAGGTATTAAGCAGTAAGGAGCATTCCTACGGATTTAGTTTCGTGAAATTCGGTTGGCGAATCGTCGTTCTACCGAGCTAAGGTAAGTGGAATTGCTCCAAATTAGTGTCAATATACTCCTATCCCTAAAGTGAGTATTTCTCCCTTCTGGACTTTCGAGAAATAGCGAGTTTTTGACCGTTTTTCGATAAGCCAAAGTTTGGGCTATATATATATTGAAAGTGATGTTTTCTTCCAGAATATTAGCGTATTTAGTTCTAATTGATATATATATATATATGAATGCAGTTAGGAGAAATAGCAAAAGTACTAACCGAGCTACTCCAGTTAGTCGGGAAATCCTAAGCGAAGGTATGTAAAGCTAATTCCTTCGGCAAGTTAGTAATCCAGTATAGTAAATAGCGTGATGTATAGAAGAAAGAATTCAGAAGTCGAGAATTGAGTCCAGTATGAATTTAGCAAGCATGTTTTATAATATTATGACATATATGTTCAGAATGAAAGTTAGTAAAGCAATATCAGACAGTCAGATGATATCTCAGATACAGTATAGTTTAGTATAAGAATCAGTTTAAAGCAGAAAAGAGTTCAGAATAAAGAAATTAGAATACAAATAGTATTTTAGATCAAACATGCTTGCTATACGTGATTATTGTTTGTTGAGACCTGTTTGTGATATGAGGGCACACTTTGAGCGTCCTCGCCGCCCCTGGGTTGGTAACTGTGTCGACCCGTCGTGAGGGTGGGGAAACGCCACTCTAAGGAGTGGTATGCCGTCTGCCATAGGACGAAGATGGGATGGAGCATTCCCTATATGAGGCTGATCACCATAGCATTACAGAGCACAGAGTACAGAGTACTGAGTACAGAGTACAGAGTACAGAGTACAGAATTGAGTATAGGAGTCCTTCGGGCTCAGACACAGTTACTTATATCAGAGGTCATAGTCTGAGCTGGAGACCTAGGGGGCCGGTAGAGGTGCTCGTAGTCAGTAGATGAGTTGAGTGATTTACTTTTGGATGGTTTTGACCCGGGTAGGGGTATATAGATTGTGTGTTAGTTGGCACCTTCCAGCCTATGGGGGCTGGTATTGGTCCTTGTTTGTTATATATATGTATATATATGTTATTTATTAGCTGATAGAAAGAGGATCGCCACGTCGACAGGTATGCTCCTACCTTACTCTCAATACAGATAAGCTTGTTTCAGATTCCATCAGTCCAGACAGTTTCAGATATTTCCTACTGTTCAGAGTTTCTAGTTATGTTGCTTATATTCAGTTATGTTCAGTTTTCTTTGCATACTCGGTACCAGTGGTACTGATGCCCGTTTGGGGCGCTGTATTATTTGCCTGCAGGTACCTAGAGACGAGGAGCCGATCCCTCGTGATCCTAGCCAGCGCAGAGTCATCAGCTCCTGTTATCCGGAGCTTGATATTCAGAGGTTTATATCACTTTCTTTTGTTGTATAGTATGGGTAGGTCGGGGCCCTGTCCCGACCATCTTATAAGTATTCTTAGAGGCTTGTAGATTGTGTATATATATCTCCTTGTGGTTAGTTGTGCTGGCCGTGTGGGGCCGTATCCAGTTAGTAGTGGTGACCTTTCCGGTCACGTAGTTGTTCAGCATTTGTTATACTGATTTAGAGATAACTAGACAGCATGGTAGCCTTGTTGGCCCGCATAAGTTCCCTATATGAGTATGATTCTGGTTAGCTGATGTTATAGTACAGGTGGCTATAAGCCCAGTCGGCCGGAGGCTGTATTTACAGCTGTTATATAGCCCGTTGATTCCATGAATCTGAGTTAGAGCCAGCCAGACACCAGATATGCTTAGGCTCAGTAGTCTAGCAGTTCAGGTCCTAATAGGGCACCAGGTGCCAGTCATACCCCAAGGCGGAGCGTGACAGTTGAATAGACGTCTTAAAGTGCAATGACAATCAGGTTCTTGGAATACTTTTGTAGGAGTTGGTTTTTGATTTCTTTAAGTTATATCAATGACATGTTCCTTTATTTTTAAAAGTGTTATATTCAGTCTGAATGTTGTAGTTTTTTGGAGGTAATAGTTGGGATTGGTCGGCCCATCGGGGGTTGGTGTGAGTGCCAATCACAACCATTCGTATCGTGACATGAGGCTGAGACTGAACACCCAAACCTATATTATGAGATGATATAGCACAAAAGTATGCGACTAGTACTTTAAATGTATTGAGTATGAAGGATAAGTAAAATATGAGAGTAATAACAACATGCTAAAAATCATGATTCCTGAGGTAGTCATAAAACATAAGTCGTTCATCATAATCTAAAGTATAATGACCCAAGGTTTTGAAGTCAAAATCATAAAGCTTAACATATTTTAAATCATACGTAAAACTTGTAAGCTGATCAATGGGTCAAAAACACTATACAACATGGCATCATAAAATATTGATCATGAATAAATGTGAAACATGAGGAACAATGGGAGATTCTCATAACCGATATACTCCAACTGAGCATCATAAAGCCCGACCTGTAACCCTGCTTGGGAGGGTATCTATACCTTGCCAAGGGTAAGATAAATGAAGGCATGATATCACTCATGAGACTAGTAGCATAAGGGAGACACTCTCAACTGGCGAGGACCCCTTAACTAGGGGCAAAGGAGACACTCTCTACTGGTGAGGATCCCTTATCCTATAGTGGCACGTAGTTCTGAGACCTGGATGTATTGAACCCTGACCTACTCGATGTTAAATATTACTCCCAAAATCATACATAGTGCTCATAATCATACATGAAACATGAATTTTTCATGGACTAGTTTAAAAATACAATGAATTCATAAATTCCTTGACATACACGAACTAACTATGAAAACAATGTTGAAAATACAACCATGATACATAATTAAGCTTGGAATTCATGAGATTCATACATATTTGAGCAAAATCTTGCTAACTTAAAAATAGAGAATCATGAGATCTTTTTTAAAGAAATCATGTGGTCATAATTATAAATCATAAGTAGGATCATGAGAGTATCAATTCTATAAGAGATCATAAAATTTTTGCATAAAAGGGTCTAACCCTAGAAATCATGAAAATAATAATTGGAGACATGGAGGACTTGAAATCATGGAATTAGACTTTAGATAAGGCATGAGGGTGGAAGAGATCCCCTATTCATGATCCCACTTACCTGGGATTTGATAAATTCTTGACTAGACTTGAGACCCAAGAGAATTTGGAGAAGATGGACCCTAGCTTCTTGAGAATCCTTAAGAGTTTGATATCCAATCTATGGTGTTTTAGAAAAGAATGGGATTTTAGGATAGATTTAACCCTTCAATACCCTCTTAGGAAATTCAACACAATCTGGTTTTGGAGTTAAAAGCGTAGGAAGTTACAAAAATACTCTTAGAAACTCGCATTTAAAATCTGCCCATCCAGTGCCACGAGTGATACCACAACTCGTAGTGATCCTTCGTGGCCACTGGAGCCATGTTGGTCAATCTCTGAACTTCTTCTCATGACCCCTTAGTACCATTCGTACCCTCATGGTACGATCCGTATATTTCTCTCGTGGTTAGAAGGACAAATTTTGGTTGCTCCTCCAACTTCATCTCACGAGTGGTGGTACGACTTGTACAACCTCACTACCAATCGTACTGAGACTCATGGTTACTGAAACAAATCTTAAAAATATCTCTGGACCCCTCATCACGAGCAATTACCATGGACCTTACCTCCCTACCATGACTTGTGGTCTCGTCTATCCTGAGGCAAATTGCAATTTTTTTTGCTGATTTCTACTCCAAATCTAAGATCTGATTTTAAGGACTTTTGAGGTGTTACAGGATTGGAAATCACTAATGACTTTCCACAATCATCGGTCAATGTCTTCTGATATGGTAAAGAAGGGGTATATATGATAGTTGAAAGAAATCAAGAGATAGAGCAATTGAAAAAAAGTGTTTTCTGATAAAGTTCTGGCGAAGTTTGAGGACAAAAAATTTGTGGAGATGGGAAAGGAAAATTTTATGAAGAAGATGGGTTAAAAAAGAGAAGTTTGGTGGTTTAATCAAGTTATGTAGAAAGTAGAAATCATCACTTTCTCGACATTTGGTCTCAGTTCATAGCCAATTGTGAAATGGCATATATCTGGAGCATTAAATGCAAAGGGACGTGTGTCACATCAAAGTGATAATTAGCTTTTCATTTTCTTTCTCTCTAAAAATTTAAAAACATTTCCACTTTCTGGTCACAAACATTTAAATAATCAAAAAAGTGTGGGGAATATGTCTATAGGATAAAATCGAGCTTGACGAAGGGATGAATTAAACGTCGACACATGTCAAACACGAGCCAACATAAATTGTATTAGGGAGGCCAGTAGGAAAATGATTTCGTACATGGGGAGTCTGGTATGCTACCACTAATGACCAGTTTTTTGACAGAAGCCCGTATAACTTTGGAGACATGGTACCGAGTATGAGATACAAGTCAAATTAGAGTTATATGAATAATAAACCATTAAATAAAATTCTGAGTTCGTTGTCAACCATTACTCAACAATAATAATGAGCAATGATAGACTTTATGAGGGTTTGTAAGCTTGTTCTTCGATACATATAGCTATAAATAGAGTCTTACCTTCTTGTTGAAGAGGATCTTAATTTCATTCTTACACAAGCATTGTACTGAGTTTTCAAAGTCACTAAGCTCTTACATTTACTGTGTTCTAAAGTTGCATTTTATTGTATCATTGTCGGTCAACCTCCTCGTTCTCAAAGTTACTAAGCTCTTATATTTACGGTGTTCAAAATTGCATTTTTCGGTATCATTATTAGTCAACTTTCTCGGAATTCAGGACAACTCTATCTTACATCTTAATTTAAATTTCTCAATTACTTGTTTATTGTTCATTGCTTGCAAGTTAGTTCATCATAATCTTATTATTTGGTCAGTACAACTCGCGTGTCCTTATGGAGAAAGTAATTATTGAAATTATATGTTAGCCATGAAAGTTTTTTAAGTAATTCTTTGAATTAGAACCTAGATAAATCCCTAGTAGAATCTTCATTCTGTTATGATGTGTATAAATTCAACTATACCATTTTTAGAGTAACAAGAAACTATCAACATTCATAAATAAATAAATAAATAAATAATTTCTCTCTAAATTAAATCAAATAGAACAATAAAGAGTTTAACTTACACATATTTTGCAATCAAATCACTTAGAAGATATCTACAAGTAGTTTTCATACAAAGTAGGATTTGTAATCTTGTAGTTAAGGCCGATTAGTTTGCTACAACTGGTAAATATGATTTAATTTGATAAAATAAATATGGTCTCATAGTTTAAAAACTATTTATAGCTTCGACGGATATTAAACTCATAACGAAAATGGGAGTCTCAAATATATTGAGTTAGAACTTCCTCCTTGGCTAACTACCAGGAGGAAAGAAAATACAATATTCCTTCTTCACGTCATCTTTTAGACTTGAATGTATAGGTATATACTCTCCACCTGCACTTTTTTGATAATATATTTGGTGACAATTTCTTTCATTAATTCTACTTGATCTTTTAATGAATTTATGAATAATAATCAAATATTAAATACTTAAGCAAAATATATTGAGGAATCAATTTTTCACCTTTCATTTTTTTGTATAAGTCCAAGGGAAATTTCTTTATTATTCAAACCTCATCTCTCAATGAATTTGTGAAATAATCAACATCAAATACATCCTCAAACTCACTACAATGGGAAATATGAATTTTCAATGATCATTTTTCTTAATTTTTAATGAAACAAAGAGGTTTAAAATATCAAAAGAATCAAATAAACCAATAAATTCAAATAGAAATAGTTTGTATTTTAACCTATGAGCTTTCCAATGAAATGAGATCAAATTTTAAGACTACAAGTACAATATGCATATACCTTACTGTCAAGTCCCGAGTCTACACCCTGGACGTAACACGATACTTGAACCCACAAGTGACCCCAAGTCAACCCCTGGTCTATCATTCACTCGCATTCTGAATAAACATGGATAGAAGAAATTTTAAATAAAATCATAAAAATATTATGAAAAACAAGTCTGAAAAAATAAAGTTCAAAACAGTTGAGTAATACTAATAAATCTGAAAAATCATGTCTGTCTAAAAGTCATCTAACTGAGGAGTTGCTGGGACAAGCCCCCAGGTAACTCTAAGTCTAACTGAAACTAATATATGACTGAAAGAAAGAAATAATGCCCTCGGATGATGAGGACTCACACTTCAATTGATGAGATGGAGAATCTGATCTGCAATGTCTAGCGGTACTGAGTCTGAGAACCTGCAGCTGTATCATGAGACGATACAACATAAAAGTATGCATCAGTACTTTGAATGTACTGAGTAAGTGGGAGAAACATGAATAACATGATAGAACTGGTACTTAACTGATATGACATGAAATGACCAACTAAAATGCTGAAAACTGACACAACTAGTATAAAACTGATATGGTCAAAAGTGACCCTGGTTGATGGTCATAAACATGCCCTAAGTCTGAGATACTGAGTTTGAAATGTTGCACTGAACTGATATGGACTGAAGAATCTGAGAGTAAACTGAACTGACTAGTGGGAGAGGCTATAACCGACATATAACCACGTGAGCTAGACGTGGAGTCCTATGTATACACCCCACAGGTAGGACCCAATATACCTTGCTAGGGTATAAAGGCATGGACTGTGAGAATCACTGTCAAAGGGGGCCATGAGGCCAAGTAAAATATAACCTATGGTGGCAACGTAGTTCTGGAACCGGGGTGCACTGGAACCCCGACCCTATCGGTGCTAAGTCCTACTCCCATTGGATAATTCTATTACTACTACTACTGATAAGCAGATAGCTCGATACTGGGGTCCAAGACTATACTGACCCAGGAATACTGTCAGAGAGTTCCCTAAGCGTCTTATGGGACCAGATTTGGAAACTGAGTTCTAAGACTGGTCAGAGCTGCTTTGTTACACCCCGTAAATTCTCGACACGTAGATGTCCTACTTGCATGTTGGTTAAGAGTTTTTGAATGCCATACATGCTAGGAAAAGGCCCGGGGAAAGATCGGACAAGCGCCAAGTCGGAGCGTCGCATTCGACGAATGTGACTTATAAATCGCATTCCAGGAATGCGACTTATAAGTCCCAAGAATAAAAGGGCCTCCCACTTCGGTTTATTCCATAAAGATTAGATAATTTCCAGTAACCACGAGAGAAACAGAGGGTGCGAAGTAATTTGATGAAATTTCTTCCGTTTACGCTGTCAAACACGGTCCAAACTCGAATTAATCTCAGATACCGAGGTATTTAGCAGCAAGGAGCATTCCTACAGATTTAGTTTTGTGAAATTCGGCCAGCAAATCATCGTGCTACCGAGCTAAGGTAAGTGTAATTGCTCCAAATTAGTGTCAATATACTCCTAGCCTTAAAATGAGTATTTCTCCCTTCTGGACTTTTGAGAAATAGCGAGTTTTTGACCGTTTTTCGATAAGCCAAAGTTTGGGCTATATATATATTGAAAGTGATGTTTTCTTCCGGAATATTAGTGTATTTAGTTCTAATTGATATATATAAATGCAGTTGGGAGAAATAGTAAAAGTACTGGACGAACTAGGCCAGTTAGTCAGAAACTTCGAAGCGAAGGTATGTAAAGCTAATTTCCTTTGGCAAGTTAGTAATCCAGTACAATAAATAGCGTGAGGTGTAGAAGAAAGAATTCAAAAGTCGAGAATTAAGTCCAGTATGAGTTTAGCAAGCGTGTTTTGAATTTAGCAAGCATGTTTATAATGTTAAGATATATATATATATATATATATATATATATATATTCAGAATAAAAGTTAGCAAAGCAATATCAGACAGTCAGATAATATCTCAGTTACAGTATAGCCAGACAGTCAGATAATATCTCAGATATAGTATAGCCAGAAAGTCAGATAACATCTCAGATACAGTATAGTTCAGTATGAGAATCAGTATAATACAGAAAAGAGTTCAGAATGAGAAATCAAAATACAGATAGTATTTTCAGTTTAAACATGCTTGCTATACGTGATTATTGTTTGTTGAGACCTGTTTGGTGCTATAAGGGCACCCTTAGAGCGTCCTCACTGCCCCTGGGTTAATAGTTGTGTCAACTTGCCTGTCAAAGGGTGAGGATACGTCACTCCAAGGAGTGGCATGCTGTCCGCAGTAGGACGAAGATGGGATGCAACATTCCCCATATCAAGCTGATCAGCATAGCAGTATAGCTTACCCTATTGTGCGCTTGCACCCAGGGGGCTGATTACAGATACAGATACAGATTATAGATACAGATACAAATAGAGATTATAGTTTACAGTACATGAGTCCTCCTGACTTAGACAAAGTTATAGTCAGAGGCCATAGCCCAAGCTGCAGACCCAAGGGGGCCGGTAGAGGTGCTCGTAGTTAGTAAGCGAGTGGAGTGATTTATATTTGAATGGTTTTGACCCGGGTAGGGGTATATAGATTGTTTGTTGGTTGGCAACTTCCGGATTATGGGGGATGGTATAGGTCCTTGTTTTTAATATATATGTATATACCTGATATTTATTAACTAATAGACAGCAGGTCGCCATGACGACAGGTATGCTCCTACCTTACTCTCAGTACAAATAAGCTTGTTTCAGATTTCGTCAGTCCAGACAGTTTCAGATACTTTCTACTGTTCAGAATCTCTAGTTATGTTCTTTATATTCAGTTATGTTCAGTTTGCTTTACATACTCGGTACCAGTGGTACTGACGCCCGTTTGGGGCGCTGCATTACTTGCCTGCAGGTACCTATAGATAAGGAGCCGATCCCTCGTGATCCTAGCCAGCGCAAAGTCATCAGCTCCTGTCATTCGGAGCTTGATATTCAGAGGTTTATATCATTTTTCTTTTGTTGTATAGTACGGGTAGGTCGGGGCCCTGTCCCTTCCATCTTATCAGTACTCTTAGAGGCTTGCAATCTATATATATTTCCTTGTGGTTAGTTGTGCCAGGTGTGTGGGGCTGTGCGTATGTTTAGCTGTTTATGTTGGCCGTGTGGGGCCTTATCCAGTTAGTAGTGGTGACCTTGTCGGTCACGTAGCTGTTTAGCATCTATTGTTTGATTCATAAGTTACTAGTCAGCATGGTGGCCTTGTCGGCCCGCATAGGCTCCCTTGTATTGATGTGATTCTGGTTAGCTGTTGTTGTTGCATAGGTGGCTATAGGCCTAGTTGGCCGGAAGCTGTATTTACAGCCGCTATATAGCCCGTTGATTCCGTGAACCAGAGTTAGAGCAGCCAGGCACTAGATGTGCTTAGGCTCAGTAATCTAGCAGTTCAGGTCCTAGTAGGGCACCAGGTACCAGTCATACCCCCCAAGGCGGGGCGTGACAAACTTGGTATCAGAGCAGGTCGTGTCCCAGGGAGTTTGAAAGCCGTGCTAAGTAGAGTCTTGTCTATGGATGTGTTGTGCACCACATACTATAGGCAGGAGGCTGCAAGGCATAATAGGATGGTTACTCTTTCTTCATATTCAGTCGTGCCATAGAACAGTACAGTATAGGGTCGAGTTCTTAAAACTTACCATATTCTTTGAATACAGATACAAGTCAGACCAGCGATATCTTATTCCAGGCAGAAGATCAGATATAGCAACAGGAGAGGGCACCAACCAGTAATAAGGTAATTACAACAGCAGGAGGAGGTATCAGGGACCTCCCAATATGATACATTTATCGGTACCATACCCAGTATATTTCTATAACTTCAGAGTAGGAAGTTAGAAGCATAGCGTACATACGAGTTGATTTATTTGTAGGTATATAAGATCTGACTAAGATGATAGATAATATTAGATTATCGAAGAGATGTGAGAAAGAGAGGGAAGTGCAGGATCCCCACCTCCATCCTTTCAGATGTGGTACAGTTCCATGTCTTCGTTTTATTGCAGTAAGAAAAGGTTATTCCCACCTCTTAGTTTTGATCCCAGTATAGCAAAGGGCATAAGGATTGAGGCGATGTTGCCCAAAGTAGGCAGTAAGTCAAAGATGGATTGGTTGATTCCAGAAAGTGTTAGAAGAAGTAAGGAGTCCCTATGATTACGTAAGTTGCACAGACCCTCACGATAATAAGTCAAAAGAGCAAGTAAGACTACTAGCTTACTCGAAGCGGGTGTAAAAGACCTGTCCGTGATGAACTCCCAGTAATAGTTAAGTTTGAGTCAGAAAAAGGCCAAGCCCGCCATAAAATTCTAACAACGGCAGGATATATCTGCAAGACAATAGTTATGATTTCAGTTGTGATACCGAAAGGTAGGGAGGTCATATGAATCAGATGGGTCCGACTGCAAGCCAGAAGAAGTATAAGTTGAGACTTGACCAGTAACCTTATTGACAATGTAAGGAAGGTGATCACGGGCAAAAATAGCATGCCCGAGATACGCTTTATGACTTAAATTAGTCTTGTTTATCTAAGTTATTATATACATTTTCATGTAATTTTATATGAAGTGAAGATATGTGCTAACCAACATGATTAGCCTTTGTTTTGCAGGTTTTGATGACTTTTGAGTAACTAATCCATGAGTTGGTGAAGTAGAGGCTTGGAAACGGAATTAACACGCGAACGTCGGCAAAGAGGAGGCACAAAACAGCCCACCGGCATGTCGGCAACGTGCCACGGCAGGCAGGCTGATCACAACAGCCCACCTACACGTTGGCAACGTGCCACGGCAGGTTGGCTGCGCGATCAAGAGGTGCCAACGCACTGCCCAAGCAGCGTGACACGCTGCCAATGCGGCAGGGTGCTGCCGGGGCCAAGTTTGGGTGATTTCCAGAGAGCTTCCGCGTCCGTAGCGTGTCACGGAGGCAGTGCTCCGCGATGCACTCCGTGACACGTTGCTTGTTATTCCGGGAAAAATTCCTACTACTATAAATAGCACACTTAGGTTTTATTTGAGATATTTTGACTTGGTGGAGCAAGGACGTGGGTTACAGGCAGTTGAGGGACGAAAATATCAGGGTTTTTTCTCTCTTTCTTTCTTCTTTAATTCAATTGCTTGTATGATTAACACTCATTTTAAGATGTTTAATCCACAAATGAGTGGCTAATTCCTCTTCTTGCTGAGGTTATGAACAATTATGATGAAATTTGATCATTGATCCTTTGGTTTTTCATCTTTTCTTCCATGTTGTTCTATTAATTCTTGTTCTTACTGCATTAATGTGTGGCCTACGTTAATGTACATCTAAAAAGTCCAGTTTCACTCGAGAGAGAAAGAAATTGGAAAGTTGTGAATTAATAGAATATGTTCTTTACTTGGTTTGGGAAAATTGAGTCTTGATTTGCTTTCAGGATAGAAATATACCTGAAAGTCGTATTAGTCAATTTAGGAACCGGAATTGTATGGCTAGAACATGAATTGCATTTAATCACAGAAATGTAGGTGGATGGTTCATGATTCTTAAGTGAGGTTAAATACGAGAGTTTTAATCTCTTGGCAATATTTCTTGGCTAGCAACTGGAGGAAAAGATTAACCAAATTATGATGATAATTAATTTCATTACATGTTCGTTTAACCTCAGCATGCTCTCATTCATAGTTCAGACTCAAATTAGATAATTATTTTTAGCTTTAGTATAAAAATTATAAAACAAAATATCGACTTTTTGGTTACACTGTTGTCTGCATTTTTAGAATTAAAATATAGTACACTTGAGCAGATTGCACTTCATCCCAGTCCTTGTGGGATCGATACTTGGCTTACTTAAGCCACTTTACTACTTGTTCGACCACGTGCACTTGCGTGTCGTTTTATATACCCACAAATCACGCGAACAATTTTTTGGCGCCGTTGCCGGGGATTGGCAATTGGTGAATTTTTCTTAAGTGTAAATTTACTATATTTTTTTCTTAGTGCTGACAACTTGGTCTTAGTGCTTGTTTTAATTCTTTTTCATTTTATTTTTTTTCTTTTTCGGATACCCTTATTGACATGATATCGTGGAATACAAATGGTATAAATGGTGGATACTCATATTTTAACGAATCTTGTCTGAATTGCGGAGGACACCACTCGTGGCAACACTATAACACGTGCAATATATGTGGTGGTCAAGATGGCCATTGGGATGGCTATTCGAATGCATATTACCCTCCCCCAAGCCCCTACTATGATCCTTCTGTTGTTTCTTCTGAATATAGGCATGCTGAAAATGAGGACTTGGGACGCCAAGCTCGAATAGAAGACATGCTGAAACAACTCTTGGAGCAATCAGAAGCAATGAAGGAGGCGATGGCAGTATTGAGAATTCAGCAAGAAGAGAATACAGAGGCTCTAGAAAGGATGAGCGTCAAATTCACGGAGATGATTGCTGAGGCTGAAGCTTGTGATAAATTGCAGGTAACAATTTTAGCCGATATTCAAGAGGAACTACAAGAGGAAGACAAGGGTGAATTTTTGGATGAATCCCAACAATTAGAATCTCTTGAGTGTCCCCGTGATGGGCTCACACTTATGGAAAATCCATTAATGGAAGAAGAGATATAGTATCCCCCAATTGACAGTAATGGAGAGATAGATGTCGATGCTGAGAAGGTGTATACAAGTAAGGAGGTCAAGCATAATGCAGTTTCAGAGTTTAGGTGTATTGGACCACACTCGAAGCATTTTTCGACATTAAGTTTGGTTGACAACATAGAAATAGAGTCTTCCAAGCTTATAGAGAAATGTCTAGAGGAGGACCAAGCCCCGTATATTTTGAAATATGCTGATTCAGAGAGACAAAATGACTTCGCTTACTTAAGGGCCAATAAGTGCAAAAGGCAATATCTACAACTTGGTCCTTACAATTTTTCACCACCACCCCTAGAACATAAGAGGAAATTAGAAAAGAAATTAGGGGTGAGATTCATATCCTCAAGGTGGAGGAAAAAGCAGTGAAACTTGATACGTCGTGCTGCGACGTAAAATTAGGCGCTGCTTGGGAGGCAACCCAAGGGTAGCATAGGTACCATTTTAATTTCTTGCATTTAAGTTGATTTTATTTATTTTTCATCTTGTGTTGTTTTGGTGGAAAGTTAAGCACAGATGGAGAGGAAGTCTGAGTACCCGTGGAGGAGGAAGCTAACAAGCATGGAAGAGAAAAAGTGTGGGGTCGAACACCCACTTGTGCAAAGTTGAAGAAAGGCATGTTGTTAGCTAGGCCTAAAGGCCTCAGGGAGTATTTCTCATCCTTTAATTGTTATTTTGATGCTATGAGTACATAGCATGATTTAAGTGTGGGGTGAGGGAAATTTCTGGAAAATTTCAAATTTTTGTGCTTAACGATTTTTGGTGAATGTAATGCTTGTGAGAAAATTGAAAATTTTTTTGTGAGTTAAGCATGAATTCATCACCCGTTGGTTTTTCTTTTCGGTTCTTTTCCGACGGGGGGTCTTTGAACTGAAGAATAAAAATTTTCTTTTTCTTTCTTTCCTTTGTCTGTATATAATGTTTTTAGTCATAGTTAGTGACTGTTTCCGACGATGGATGGATGACGACCGTCTTGAGGAAAAATTAGTCGATAGGTTTTGGGTTTTTGAAACCATAACTAATTGGTGCTAGATTTTCTTGTTATGTGCTATACGTGATTGTAAGAGGCAAGTATGTTCAGTGTGAAGCATGCAAGTGTATGACTTTGTTTGAGACACTTAGGCTCTTGAATGTGACTCAATATGATTGAAGCTTAATCTGAATTCTTGTGATTAGCTGAGTTAAGAGTCTGTTGAATGTGTCTTGAATTGAGCATGTGCCATGAGTGTAAGGTTTTTGAGTATTCTGTGCTATTAAGAAATGTCTAGAACTTGCCTGGTGTGTATATAAAACAAAATGAAGGATGTGAATCGTAGGAGATGATTTAGGCATTTCTTTGAATGAACCAAATTTTTATCCCTTATTTTACCTACCTTGAAAAATTAATCCTAGTTAACCCCATTGAGCCATGAGCCTATTCTTTGACAACTGCAACATAAGCTAATCCTTTTTTCTTTCATTAGCCTTGAATTTGAACCAAAACTCCTAAGCGCTTAAAGGAAAAATCCGAAAGAGTAAAGGAGTGAGAAGAATGAAAAAGAAGGAAAAGTAGCAATTGTAAAAGTTGAGAAAGGGCGAGGGTGCACTTGTTTGAATACGGGTGAGTATTAGTAGGGAGTAAGAAAATAAATAAATGAAAAGTTACTTATAGAACTCCTTACTAATAAGCTAGAAGGGCCCAAAGAAATGGGGGAACAAAAGAGGAAAAAGAAAGATGAAAGGAGAAAAAGGTGAAGTAAGGGAAGGGAAGTCCGTAATGAAGGCGTGATGTATTAAAAGCGCTTAGGAAAGATAGTCACTATTACTGATCATAATAGTACCTACCCGCACCTGAGTTACATTACAACCTAAAAAGTCCTACTTGATCTTACATTCATACATCCTTAAATTAGTGGAATAAAACACTAAGGGCAAGCTTATGGGTCATTACATGATGCATGTGAATTCTTTGTGAGAGTGAGTGTAATTCTATGCATGTACCCACACATGTTGTGATATAAAAATTGTTTTTGCGTGTGAAATTGGGTAACTCTCTTTCCGTGAGGGGCACATGTTGAATGAAGGATATAATTCATGTGGGATTTCTTAATCAGTTGATTTGCATGAGTTTGTTAAGATTGAGAGTCGATTCTTGAGGTTAAGAAGTCTTAACATAGTTGTACTTCATTTCAATGATCAAATCAGGCATGCTCTATTTTTAGCTTGTATCTTACGTAATCATTATAGCCGTAACTTGAATTATCTTGCTAAATTAGTTATGTGGGAGTCTCCATATGCATGATATGTAAATGGTTGTTCGAGGACGAACAAGGCTTTAAGTGTGGGGTTGTGATCACGGGCAAAAATAGCATGCCCGAGATACGCTTTATGACTTAAATTTGTAGAGGGGGTTTTCCCTTAGTTTATGATTTCAGTTACAACTCCAGTTCTCAGTGTATGTACATGACCCTTATGCATTAGATTATTTGTATTTTATTTAAATGTTTCAAATAAGTGTATTAGACCGGTATTTACATATCTCAAACAGGGTCATTGTATTTTGGCTCAGTTATATATTTAGTTATGTAATCAACTTACTTTCTCTCAGTATACTTTCATATTTCATTTCTTTTATGTTTCCCATATACTCAGTATATTTCAAGTATTGACCATATACTTTATGTGCTATATCATTTTATGATATCGATTCAGATTTCCAGACTCAGCCCCGCGGTTAGACACACTCAATTCCCATCTCAACTGACTGTGGTGACTCCTCATCTACCGAGGACAAGCTTTATGATTTTCCTATTTCAGTTTATTTCAGTATCATACTTTAGGAGTTAGATGGGGACTTGTCTAAGAAGCTCATCAGTTTAGTATAGGCTTTCAGACATATATAGGCAGATTCAGCTTACAATTTAGTGTTTTAATAGACTATGTTCTTATGGTGTTGGTTAAACTCCTTCAGTTAGCTTATGCTCAGTTATGATGACGTTAGTTGTTATTCTGTCGGTATCTTGCTATGATTATGCCACGGGTCGACTTGGGGCCATTCATGGTTCTAGGTCCCGTGTTACGGCTAGGGGTAAACTCGGGTCATGACATATTTGGACTTTCAGCAAGTGAAGGCTAAACACCAAAGACATGGTGGTTTGACTCAGAATATTGAAATTCCACAATTAAAGTGGGAGATGATTAATAGAGACTTTATCATGGGTTAACCTCGCACAAAAACTAAATATGATTCAATTTGGGTGAATCTGCATAAGCATATGAATGTCTCATATTTCCTTCCTGTGAAGACAACATAAATTGCGACTCATTATGCTAAGTAGTACTTGAAGGAGATAGTGAGGTTGCATGGTATTCTAGCATCCATTATATTAGAAACAGGTACAAAATTTACCACTCATTTTTGAAAGATATCCTAAGAGGGTTTAGGAACTCGTGTCAGTTTGAACACTGCTTTTCACCTTTAGGCGGATGGGATATAGAAAGAACTATACAGAATCTCGAAGATATATTGAGAGTGTGTATAATTGATCTTGGAGGTATTGGGATGAAAATCTGCCTCTTGTTGAATTCGCGTGCAATAACAATTATTAAGTGAGCATTCAAATGACTCCTATGAAGCTCTTTAGTGGGTGACATTGTAGATCTCCAATTAGTTAGTTCGAATCGACAGAGGTGGAATTGTTGGGTGTTAATTTAGTCCATGAAGTTATCAAGAAAATGAATGTTATTGTGAGTCAACTTAAACTAAATCAAAGTCGATAGAAGTCTTATACTGATATGAGGTGTCGTGAGTTGGAATTTTCTATGGGTAATCAAGTGTTTATGAAATTTTCACCCATAAGAAATGTGATGCATTTTGGTTGGAAGGACAAACATAGTCCTCAATTTATTGATCCCTACGAAATTGTGAGAAGAGTTGAGAAAGTGACTTATGAGTTGAATTTGCCATTGAAAATGTCCATGATGTATTTTTTCTATCATGTGTCTATGTTGAGGTTGTATAGGCCTGATCCTTCTTAGATCATGTCTCATAAGGAAATTGAATCAATGAAGGGTTGTCTTATGAAGAAGAACCTACTCAAATCTTAGATTGTCAAGTTAAAAGGTTGAGAAAAAAAGATGTAGCTTTGTTTAAAGGCTTATGGAGCAATCAGAATTTCGAGAAAGTGACTTGGAAGTGGAGGAGAACATGAAGACATAATATCGTTACTTGTTCCCTATTTCAGGTATATGTTAAACCCTTGATTGTCGTATTTTAGCAAATTTTGGTTCAAGGTTTGAGATTCCTTATTTTTGTGTTGGAGTTTGCTTATTTTAATCGTGGGAGTCCCTATAAGGATCATGTTATTGATTTTTGGGTTTTTACCTGAGTTTCAAATACTACGATTAGTTCATTTACAAAGAAAACTTTGACAATTTTTTTGCAAATCATGGGAGTTAAACAAACCAACATCTGAGGATGAATGTTCCCCAAGGAGGAGATAATGCAATGCTCAGAAAATTCGAGCTATATTTGAATCATTAAATTATGTGTGATTCAACTAGAACTATGTTAAATCACTTGTGAATAGGTGTTAAGATTAATATCTCAGCATGTGCTAGGTAAATTAAAAGATTGGAGTTTTAAAAAATTAAAACCAAATTTGGAGGAATTGTGTCAAGATACAGTGGCCACCTATGGTTATACATCTGATATAAAAATCATATGTGGGTTTGTATGTGCGGTCTAGAAGGTTAAAATTCTTAAAATTTTAGAGGTTGAGATGCGGAATCATAGATATTCATGTTGGACTTACAATTTGAATGTCAATCATATGTGGGGTCCTGATGCTTAGCATTTTTGAGTTCAACAGGTGAAGGGCACATATAACTGTACAATTGACATATGAGCCCGTATGTTGAGCCGTGAATGAAATTCCTGAAAGTTGAAATTTGGAGGTCTTCATTGTTGACATACAATGGCCACATATAATAGTACATTTGACAAACAGGCCGTATGATGGGCTACAAGTGAACTACTAAAAGTTGAATTTTCAAAACCTATAGGTGTTGACTTACAGATCAAGATATGAACCATATGTGGGTTATACAGACCATATGTTGAACTGTACATAGGCTTCAATGATTTTCAAAATTGATTTGATTTGAGAGCCACATACGATCTAACATACAGTCATACACCCTATATGGATTTATGTCACCACATACAGACTATATGTGATGGTCGTATGTGAGAAATTGTAGAAACTTATAAATACGATTGAAGTTCAAAATTTTTATTCCACTTTATTTTTTCCTAGTTTTTAAGAGATAAAACACCCTAGGATTTCCTCTAATCACTCAAGATGAATTACTACTTAATACCCGTAATTACTATATCAATCTAACAAGGATTAACACGCAAATTCTCATTCCAATCATAAATTTAAGGAATTTAATTCAAGATTATTGAACAAAATTTTTCATGAATTCTTTGAGAGGCAAGTCCCTCGAATTATTTTTGCTATTAAAGGGATAATTGGGCTTTGTGTAGCCTATTGAAAGACATTTTAAACATTGGGTGATCCTCATTCGATATGAACATGAATTTTTCTCTAGAACCCTAGTTTTTCATATAGGGTTGACATTCATTGAAATCAAGCAAAGTTCTAAACTTTATTAGCGAAATTAATTGTAGTGTCATCATTGAGAGTTGTTGAGTATGTTTAGAGCATTTTTAGCGGGATTTGAGGTATATTTCCTTTTTAACACACTTTTAGCTATAAAGTTTGAATAGGGAATTAGAAAAGCTCACATCGAGCCTTCATATTATAATTTTGTACTATAATATATGTATATCAACGTGTTTTACCCTAAGAACAAGATGGTTGAACTTGATTTTAAAGTGTTGATGTTTGAATATATGCTTTTTTTTCTCTGTGAATGAGCCAATAAATTGAAACTTGATTTAATGATTTTAAATATAGTTTATCAATTGAATAATAATTTTTGAATTACTCCTACAATGAGATGATAAATTTGAATGATTTCGGCTACTATATCATGACTTATGATTTCAGTTATTATGCCATGATTGTAAATTATTTATGTTTCGAGTCTATAAGGACAAACTTACTATTCGGAAGGATAAATATTCATTATTGATCCTAACATATCACCTTTGAGCACCTGTGCTAGTATAGAGGACGATTGACTGTCGTGAGTTGAAATTTCTAGTATATTGGTTTTGAGTAATGGAAACATATTTATGGCTTTCTCATATTGAACTGGACTCATGAGTTGACATGAAACTTCTGGTTAGATTACGCTCATTAGTTGGCATGAACTTTATTGATTTGATTTTTGGCTTTGAGATTTGACATGATAATACTTTGGTCGACTTGATTTTTGATATTGATTGACCTTACATGATTTTTGAGTATAATAAACTGAGATTGACTATTCTTAATTGATGATTTCTCTGAATTCATGATTTCACTATATCTTTGGAATTGAACCATTTCATTATATTTATTATTATTATTTTATTGTGTTAACCCTTACCCCAAGATGCTCATTGAGTATCCAATACCCAAAAATTCTATTATCTTTTATGATGTGTTAGTTATTGGGGAGGAGTAGCTTCCAGAGGTTCAGATTTCTTAGGAGGGACTTGCTATTCATCCAGACTTTTGGTGAGCCCACATCCTTGCTCGGGAGGCTCCATTAACTCATTTTTTGCTTTGTTAGATTTCAAGTTGTGTTTTAATTTAGTTATTCTTTTCAGAAGACTCCATAGATAGATATTGCATGGTGGGTATTATGTAAAAGTCATTGCTTAACTTATAAGACCACATTGATATGCTTATCTATTAGATAGATTATCAAAGAGCAATTTTCATAAATAACACTATATAGTAAAATAATTACATAAAATAACATGATTTATTAAAATTACAGAATATAATATTTTTTCTATTTTCTGATACAATTTACTGTAATCATTATGATTGTAGCTAAATTTCAAACCCTACAATCCCTCTTTAATTGGTGTTGTTTATTTTTTTTAAAAGGGAAGTTGCGTATTCAATGAGAGTAAATTACTCTTTCTATGATCTTGAATGTTTTCTTTTCAATATCTAAAATTTTAAACCAAAATTTCACATTTGTGTAATCTCTAAATCTGAAATTGAAGATTTTGGAGAATTTTTTTCTTTGGGTGCATCATCGTTGCAGATTTGGAAATTTTTTCTAAATTTGTACCGATACAATCAAAAACTCATCTATCTAAATGAAAGTTATATGTTTCACTAGAATTATTGATACATACTAATAAGCATAAAAAAAGTTGATAGCATATGTCACGCCCCGCCTTGGGGGGTATGACTGGCACCTGGTGCCCTATTAGGACCTGAACCGCTAGACTACTGAGCCTAAGCACATCTAGTGCCTGGCTGGCTCTAACTCAGACTCATGGAATCAACGGGCTATATAACGACTATAAATACAGCCTCCGGCCAACTGGGCCTATATCTACCTGTACTATAACATCAGCTAACCAGAATCGTACTCATGTAGGGAACCTATGCGGGCCGACAAGGCCACCATGCTGTCTGGTTATCCCTAATTAGTATAACAAATGCTGAACAACTACGTGACCGGCAAGGTCACCACTACTAACTGGATACAGCCCCACACAGCCAACATAAACAACAATACTAAATAGCTAAACATACGCACGACCCCACACGACCGTCACAACTAACCACAGGGAGATATACATACACAATTTGCAAGCCTCTAAGAATACTGATAAGATGATCGGGACAGGGCCCCGACCTACCCATACTATACACAAAAGAAAGTGATATAAACCTCTGAATATCAAGCTCCGGATGACAAAGCTGATGACTCTGTGCTGGCTAGGATCACGAGGGATCGGCTCCTCGTCTATAGGTACCTGAAGGCAAGTAATGCAGCGCCCCAAACGGGCGTCAGTACCACTGGTACCGAGTATACAAAGCAAACTGAACATAACTGAATATAAGCAACGTAACTAGAAACTCTGAACAGTAGGAAATATCTGAAACTGTTTGGACTGATGGAATCTGAAACAAGCTTATCTGTACTGAGAGTAAGGTAGGAGCATACTTGTCGACGTGGCGATCTGCTGTCTATCAGCTAATAAATAACATATATATACATATATATAACAAACAAGGACCAATACCAACCCCCATAAGCCAGAAGGTGCCAACCAACACACAATCTATATACCCCTACCCGGGTCAAAACCATCCAAAAGTAAATCACTCCACTCATCTACTAACTACGAGCACATCTACCGGCCCCCTGGGTATGCAACTTGGGCTCTCTGGTCCCCTAACTATAACTGTATCTGAGTGCAGAGGACTCCTGTATCTGTAAACTGTGATCTGTATCTGTAAACTGTAAACTGCCCCCTTAGTGCAACCGCTCGACAGGGTAAGCTATACTACTATGCTGATCAACCTGATATGGGGAATGCTGCATCCCATCTTTGTTCTACTGCGGACGACATGCCACTCCTTGGAGTGACGTATCCTCACCCTCTGGCGGGCGAGTCAACACAACTATTAACCCTGGAGCGGCAAGGAAGCTCTAGGAGTGCCCTCATAACACAAACATGTCTCAACAAACAATAATCACATATAGCAAGCATGTTTGATCTAAAAATACTATTTATATTGTTACACCCCGTAAATTCTCAACATATAGATGGCCTATTCGCATGTTGATTAAGAGTTTTTGAACTCCATACATGCTAGGAAAAGGCCCGGGGAAAGACCCAATAAGAGATCCGTCGAACCATCGCGGAGGGAGCTGGGGCAGAGCCCCTCCGCGATGGCAACGTGCCATGGAGGGAGGGCCTCCGCGTTGGCTCCGTGTCACGGAGGCCCTGTCCAAGCCCAAGTATAAAAGCCTTCAACTTCGGTTTTTAATGTTAAATTTCATATAATTTTCCAGAAAAGTTGAGGGAAAACAGAGAGGACGAGGGTTCTTTGATAATTTCCGTCCAGTTACGCCGTCAAACACGGTCCAAACTGGAATTAATCCTAGATACCAAGGTATTAAGCAGCAAGGAGCATTCCTACGGATTTAATTTCGTGAAATTCGGCCGGCGAATCTTCGTGCTACCGAGCTAAGGTAAGTGGAATTGCTCCAAATTAGTGTCAATATACTCCTAGCCCTAAAGTGAGTATTTCTCCCTTCTGGACTTTCGAGAAATAGCGAGTTTTTGACCATATTTTGATAAGCCAAAGTTTGGGCTTTATATATATTGAAAGCAATACTTTCTTCCAGAATATTAGCATATTTAGTTCTAATTGATATATATATGAATGCAGTTGGGAGAAATAGCAGAAATACTGACCGAACTACGCCAGTTAGTCAGGAACTCTGAAGTGAAGGTATGTAAAGCTAATTCCTTCGGCAAGTTAGTAATCCAGCATAGTAAATAGCGTGATGTATAGAAGAAAGAATTTAGAAGTCGAGAATTGAGTCCAGTATGAATTTAGCAAGCATGTTTTATAATATTATGACATATATGTTCAGAATAAAAGTTAGTAAAGCAATATCAAACAGTCAGATAATATCTCAGTTACAATATAGTCAGACAGTCAGATAATATCTCAGTTACAGTATAGCCAGACAGTCAGATAATATCTCAGATACAGTATAGTTCAGTATGAGAATCAGTTTAAAGCAGAAAAGAGTTCAGAACAAGAAATCAGAATACAGATAGTATTTTCAGTTCAAGCATGCTTGCTATACGTGATTATTGTTTGTTGAGACTTGTTTGTGCTATGAGGGCACCCTTAGATCGTCCTCATCGCCACTGGGTTAATAGCTGTGTCGACTCACCCGCCAGAAGGGTGAGTATACTTCACTCCAAGGAGTGGCATGCCGTCCGCAATAGGACGAAGATGGGATGGAGCATTCCCCATATCAGGCTGATCAACATAGCAGTATAACTTACCTTGTTGTGCGCTTGCGCCCAGGGGGCAGATTACAGATACAGTTACAGTTACAGTTACAGTACAGGAGTCCTCCGGACTCAGACACAGTTATAGTTAGAGGCCATATCCCGAGCTGCGGACCCAAGGGGGCCGGTTGAGGTGCTCGTAGTTAGTAGACGAGTGGAGTGATTTATATTTGGATGGTTTTTACCCGGGTAGGGGTATATAGATTATTTGTTGGTTGGCATCTTCCGGCTTATGGGGGTTGGTATGGTCCTTGCTTGTTACATATGTATATATATGTTATTTATTAGCTGACATACAGCAGATCGCCATATCGCCAGGTATGCACCTGCCTTACTCACAGTACAGATAAGCTTGTTTCAGATTCCATTAGTCCAGACAGTTCAGATATTTCCTACTGTTCAGAGTTTCTAGCTATGTTGTTTATATTCAGTTATGTTCAGTTTTCTTTGCACACTTAGTACCAGTGACACTGACGCCCGTCTGGGGTGCTGCATTACTTGCCTGCAGGTACTCATAGACAAGGAGCCAATCCCTCATGATTCCAGCCAGCTCATTGAGTCATCAGCTCCTGTCATCCGGAGCTAGACAGCTAGAGGTCTATTTTCTTTCTTTGTTGTACAGTACGGGTAGGTCGGGGCCCTGTCCCGACCATCTTTTCAGTATTCTTAGAGGCTTTTAGATTGTATATATATATATCTCCCTATGGTTAGTTATGCCGGTCGTGTGGGGTCGTGCGTCTGTTAGTTGTTTAGTGTTGTGCTTATGTTGGCCGTGTGGGGCCGTTTCCTGTTAGTAGTGGTGACCTTGTCGGTCACGTAGTTGTTCAGCATTTGTTATACTGATTTAGAGATAACTAGACAGCATGGTGGCCTTGTCGGCCCGCATAGATTCCCCTATATGAATATGATTCTAGTTAGCTGATGTTATAGTACAGGTGGCTATAGGCCTAGTCGGCCGGAGGCTGTATTTACCACCGTTATATAGCCCGTTGATTCTATGAATCGGAGTTAGAGCTAGCCAGGCACCAGATGTGCTTAGGCTTAGTAGTCTAGTAGTTCAGGTCCTAATAGGGCATCAGGTGCCAGTCATACCCCCCAAGGCGGGGCGTGACAAACTTGGTATTAGAGTAGGTCGTGTCCCAGGGAGTCTGAAAGCCGTTCTAAGTAGAGTCTTGTCTATGGATGTGTTGTGCACCACATACTATAGGCAGGAGGCTGTAAGGCATAATAGGATGGTTACTCTTTCTTCATACTCAATCGTGCCATAGAACAGTACAATATAGGGTCGACTTCTTAAAACTTATCATATTCTTTATCTACAGAAAAAAATGGCAGACCAGCGACACCCTGCCACAAGTAGAAGGTTGGATACAGTAGCAGAAGAAGGCACCAGCAGGATGCCTCAGCTTCATTCAGAATCAGCCCGATCTAAGGGCGATATAGAGGCATCATCACAACCTTCTCAGCAGTCCCCATCTTACCAGGAGCCATTCGGAACGACACCGCCCCTGATAGCTCCTATACCTACACCATCCGACCAGGAAGTTCGCAGTGTAGTTGTGATGTTGGCACAAATTGTTATACCCCGTAGAATTCCCGGCACCTAGACGACCTATTCGCACGTTGGTTAAGCATATTAGAAGGCCATTAGTGCTAGAGAAAGGCCGGGAAAAAGAACAGACGAGAAACCCGTCGAACCATCGCGGGAGGAGCCGAGGCAGAGCCCCTCTGCGATGGCAGCGTGTCACGGAGGTGAGGCCTCCGCGATGGCTCTGTGACACGTTGCCTAGGTTCAGGCCCAAGTATATAAGCCCCACTTTGGTTTAATTTCATTTAACCAAAGGAAATTTCAAAAAAAAACAGAGGCTTCGGCAGAGAGAAGTAAGGACGAAGGAAATTATATAATTTTCATCCGATTACCCTGCCAAACGCTGCCCAAACTCAAATTAATCCCAGGTACCGAAGTATTTAGCAGCAGAGAGCATTCCTACGGATTTAGTTTCATAAAATACGGCCAACGAATCGTCGAGCCACCGAGCTAAGGTAAGTGGAATTGCTCTAAATTAGTGTCTATGTGTTCCTAGCTGTGAAGTGAATGTTTCTCCCTTCTGGCCCGCTGAAAAATAGCGAGTTTTCGACCGTCTTTCGATAAGCCTAAGTTTAGGCTATAAACTATATCGAAAGTAACGTTGCTCTTTATAATAAAGCTGTATTTAGTATTAATTGACGTATTTATGAATGCAGTTGGGAGAAAATAGTTGAAGTACCAGTCGAGCCTCATCCGACGGACGAATAGTTCAAGAATAAGGTACGTAAAGCTCGTTCCCTCGGCAAGTTAAGTAATATTGACAGTATAGTAATTCACAGACCAGTAGAATGTTCAGAAGTTAAGTATTGCGTTACTGTACATGTTGATACGATATCAGAAGCCTCAAGTTGTAACTTGCGTGAAACTTATTAGTATGACATAGATTCCGACTCAAGTGTTAGAAACTGCTCAGCATGCTCAGTATGTGATGTAATATGAAATGTTAAGATATTGTTGTATTCAGTTGAAACTCCGCAAAGCAATGCGGTATCCATAAAGCACTTCAGAAATAGAATAGTAGGCTAAAATGAAGGTTAGAAAGCATGTTAGGGATAGGGAATCATGTTAATACAGAAACTCAGTAACCAGCATAATTTCAGCAGAAACACTATCTTGAATAGTATTTGCCCCAGTACAGCCCGGCAGGAGACTATATTCATATTTATATATATTTACCTGCCTCAGCACGTATCAGATACGTACAGATTACTATCATTAGCTCAGCATGTAGTATATACGGCACCTTATCCCTGATAGCCTCAGCATGTGAGATACGCAGACAGCATTACTAGTTGAGACCGATGTATTGTTTGGGCTTGGATTACCCAGCATCCATGACCGCCCCAGGGTTAATAGCTGTATCGACTCGTCCGTCAGAGGACGAGGATATGTCACTCTACGGAGTGGTATGCCGTCCCGCAAGGGGACGAAGATGGGATGCCAGTTTCCCCATATTGTGCCTTGGTCGGCCCTTATACACCCCCGTCGAGCGGGTACGCCCGGGGTGTTGATTCAGGAGTCCTTCAAACTCAGGTACAGTTATAGTCAGGGGCTCAGCGAGCCCAAGTGCATACCCAGGGGACCGGCAGAATGCTTATAGCCGTTATAGGAGATGGGATGACCGGGGTAGGGGTGTAGATTCTGTGCTGGTTGTACCTCCCGGCTTATGGGGGCCGGGTAAGGTTTGTGTATGCCATGTTATGTTATGTATGTTATGCCATATTACATTAGACATGAGTAGATTAGTAGTAGAATGATACGTCTCCAGGTATGACTCCTACTCCCTCCGGTATGATTACGAACAGGTACAATTTATACCATCAGACAGTTAATCTAGTTCTTCCTATTTCAGTTTCGTCAGTTATGTTATTGATTTCAGTTATTGCTTTACATACTCAGTACCAGCGGTACTGACGCCCAGTGGGGCGCTGCATTACTTTCCTGCAGGTACTCATAGACGAGCAGGCGATACTACGTGACTTCCTGTCAGCGGTCGAGTATTCAGCTCCTGTCCTCCGGAGGCTGAATTTCAGAGGTGTATTTCAGTTCCTTTTTGTTGTATAGTACGGGTAGGTCGGGTGCCCTGTCCCGATCAGTTCTATTGCTATTCCTAGAGGCTTGCAGTCTGTATATATTCCCTGTGGTCAAATGAGCCGGTCGTGTGAGGCCGTGCAGTTGTATAGCTGTTAGTACTCTTTCTTTCTATTATGATGGTCGTGTGGGGCCATAGTTTGCCAGTAGTGGTGACCTTGCCGGTCACGTAGCTTTTTAGTACTTCATAATTGAATTGCAGATAACTAGACAGCATGGTGGCCTTGTCGGCCCGCATAGGTTTCCCTGAGTTGATATGTTTCTGGTCAGCTGTTAGTACAGGTACATGAGGCTATAGGCCATTGGGCCGGGGGCTGTGTTTACAGCCGTTATATAGCCCTTTGTTTCCAAAAATAGGAGTTAGAGCCAGCCAGGCACCAGAGGTGCCCAGGCTTAGCAGTCCAGCAGTTCAGGTTCAAGTAGAGCACCAGGTGCCAGTCATACCCCCCAAGGCGGGGTGTGACAAACTTGGTATCAGAGCAGGTCGTATCCCAGGGAGTCTGCAAGCCGTGCTAAGCAGAGTCTTGTCCATGGATATGTTGTGCACCACATACTATGGATAGGAGGCTGCAAGGCATGATAGGATGGTTGTCTTTTATTCTTATTCAGTCGTGTTGTAGAGCGGTACAGTATAGGGTTGAGTCCCTAAAAGCTTACTATATTCTTTGGTTACAGATAATGTCAAACCAGCAACATCCTATCACAGGTCGGAGCTTGGATATTGCAGTAGGGGAAGGTACCAGCAGGATGCCTCCCCCTCGTTTAGAGATAGCCCGATCAGAGGGCCCTACAGAGGCATCGTCCCAGCCTTCTCAGCAGTCTCCACCACGTCAGGAACCACTTGGGGCGACAGCACCTTCAGCAGTCCCTATACCGACACCTTCCGACCAGGAGGTTAGGAGTGCTGTAGTTATGTTAGCACAGATAATGGCTGCTCAGTGTCAGCCAATACCGTCTACCATTGCAGAATTATCAGGAGGACCCGGCAGTTCGAGGGTCCGAGAGTTCTTAGCCCTGAATCCCCCACAGTTTACAGGCACGGACCGAACAGAGGACCCCCAAGATTTTTTGGATCAGATGCAAAGAATCTTCAGGGTTATGCATGCTACGCCTACTGAATCAGTTGAATTAGCAGCATTCCGGTTACGAGATATTGCGGTGTTATGGTATGAAAGCTGGGAGAGGTCCCGAGGGAGAGATGTTTCCCCTCCCACCTGGTCCAACTTTTCAGGAGCCTTTCTAGATCACTATTTGCCACGGGAGATCCGACAGGCCCGGGTAGACCAGTTCCTACATTTAGAGCAGGGGGCCATGAGTGTTCGGGAATATTCCTTGCGGTTTGATTCTTTGGCTCGATATGCACCGGCCTTTGTTGATACCATGGCATCCAGAGTGCACCGTTTTATTATGGGGTTGAACCCAGAATATGTCGAGACTTGTATTATGGCCATACTGCGAGAGGACATGGACATTTCTCAAATTCAGGCATTTGCCCAGAATATTGAGGGCATCAGACAGCGACATCGGGAGATCAGAAGGGTCAATCAGGAACAACGTCGCCGGGACAGGCCAGCTGAGTTACAGAGAGAGGCCCGGGGAGGACCCAGGCCACGATTGTCAAATAGGCCGCCCAGGCCCCCGCCTCCGCCATAGTTGCAGGGGGGTAGATTCAGCCGCAGGGGGCAATCAGAGACTGGTAGAGGCTCGCAGATGGCAGACTCACCATTACAGAGGAGGGCAGAGCAAAGTAGGTATACCCTACCACTTTGCCCTATATGCAGTCGACGCCATTCTGGAGCATGCAGGTATGGTTCCTCCGCATGTTATATTTGTGGCCAAGAAGGCCATTTGATGAGAGATTGCCCAGCCAGAGATCGAGAGGACCGGGATAGACAGGATAGGGCATCAGCAGGATCACGTGCCACAGCATCCTTGACTGGGCGCAGGCCCTCAGTTTCAGCAGGCAGGGGTCGGGGCAGATCAGGGGCCTCCAGTACAGGTGCGGCTCCAAGCCGCACATATGCCTTACCAGGGAGGTAAGATTCAGAAGCGTCGCCTGATGTGGTGACAGGGATGCTAACTATTTGCTCACACCCTGCTTATGTGTTAATTGATCCAGGGTCTACTTTGTCCTACATTACTCCATTTGTGGCACGGAAGTTTAGTATTACACCAGAATCATTACAGCAGCCTTTCTTAGTATCCACGCCCGTCGGTGACTCTATCACAGCTAGCCGAATCTACCACGGGTGTACAATAGAGGTTGCTGATCGTCAGACCACAGTAGATCTGGTCGAGTTAGAAATGATAGACTTCGATGCCATAATGGGTATGGATTGGTTAGTACCATGTTTTGCTAATGTTGAATGTTGGACCAAAATGGTCCGGTTCCACTTCCCAGGAGAAACAGTACGGGAGTGGAAGGGCAGCACCGCTACGCCAAAAGGTAGGTTTATTTCCTACCTTCAGGCGAGAAAGTTGATATCTAAGGGGTGTATTTACCATCTGGTCAGAGTTCAGGATGTCCAAGAAGAATTTCCGACACTCCAGTCTGTCTCAGTGGTGAATGAATTCCCAGATGTATTTCCTAATGAGTTACCTGGTATTCCCCCAGAAAGGGAAATAGACTTTGCTATCGACTTGTTACCAGGCACTCAGCCAATATCAATACCTCCCTATCGTATGGCTCCTGCAGAACTCAGAGAATTAAAGGAGCAGTTGAAAGACTTGTTAGATAAAGGTTTTATCAGGCCGAGTACTTCACCGTGGGGTGCGCCAGTTTTATTCGTAAGAAAGAAAGATGGCTCGCTCCGAATGTGCATAGACTATCGGCAGCTAAATAAAGTTACAGTAAAGAACAAGTACCCGCTCCCCAGAATTGATGACTTATTTGATCAGTTGCAGGGAGCCAGATACTTTTCTAAGATTGACTTGCGGTCCGGATATCACCAGGTCCGAGTCCGTGAGAGAGATATTCCTAAGACAGCGTTCAGGACCCGATATGGACATTTTGAATTTCTAGTTATGTCCTTCAGGTTAACGAATGCCCCAGCAGTCTTTATGGACCTGATGAATAGTATTTTCAGACCTTTCCTGGACTTGTTCGTGATAGTATTCATTGATGATATTCTGGTGTATTCTCGCTCTGAAGTAGATCACCGGACTCATTTGCGGACAGTGCTCCAGATTCTCAGGGACCGCCAGTTGTATGCTAAATTTTCGAAGTGTGAATTCTGGCTTAACTCAGTGGCCTTTTTAGGGCATATTGTCTCAGACGCTGGTATACAGGTAGACAAGCAGAAGATAGAAGCAGTTAAGTCATGTACTAGGCCTACCACTCCGACGGAAGTTCGTAGCTTTCTGGGGTTGGCAGGATATTACAGAAGGTTCGTTGAAAGGTTCTCGACCATTGCAGCACCTTTAACTAAATTGACACAGAAAGCAGCAAAGTTTCAATGGACAGAGACATGCGAGCAGAGCTTCCAGGAATTGAAAGACAGATTAACCTCCGCTCCAGTGTTGGCATTACCGGAAGGCACAGAAGGTTATTCAGTTTATTGTGATGCGTCAGGTGTTGGGTTAGGTTGTGTGTTGATGCAGCATGGTAGAGTAATTGCATATGCTTCCAGATAGCTGAGGAAACACGAAAAGAATTACCCCACCCACGACCTGGAATTGGCCGCAGTAATCCATGCCTTAAAAATGTGGAGGCATTACCTGTACGACGTCCATGTTGATATTTACATAGATCATAAGAGCTTACAGTACATTTTCACTCAGAGGGAGTTAAATCTACGGCAACGCCGCTGGTTGGAGCTGTTAAAAGATTATGATGTGAATATTCTATACCACACTGGAAAAGCTAATGTTGTAGCAGATGCCCTGAGCCGTAAGTCAATGGGGAGTTTGGCGTATTTGTGACCTGAGAAACAGAAGTTAGCTAAAGAAATTCATCAGTTAGCTGGTCTAGCCGTTCGAGTAATGGAAACAGGAAATAATAGAGCAGTCATTCAGAATTCTGCGGTGTCATCATTAGTTACAGAGGTAAAAGAACGACAGTACGAGGATCTCGATTTAGTCCAGCTCAGAGATAGAATTCAGAAAGGTAAGGAGCCAGATTTTCAGATAACCGAGGATGATGTGCTACACTGTAAGGGCCGCCTCTATGTCCCGAATGTTTCAGGACTTCGTGGGCAGATCATGCATGAGGTACATTATGCTCGCTATTCCCTTCATCCAGGAGCGACCAAAATGTACCATGACATCAGAGACATCTACTGGTGGCCGGGTATGAAAGCTGAGATAGCTGAATTTGTATCTCGATGTTCTAATTGTCAGCAGGTAAAAGCCGAGCACCAGAAACCGGGAGGTTTGACGCAAGAGATAACGGTACCTATGTGGAAATGGGAAGTGATAAACATGGATTTTGTAACAGGGTTACCCCGTACTAGACGCAGAAATGATTCCATTTGGGTAATAGTTGACAGGCAGACAAAATCAGCTCATTTCCTGCCAGTGAGGGCTACCTTCTCAGCTGAGGATTATGCCGAATTATATATCAGAGAAATAGTTAGATTGCATGGAGTGCCGGTATCTATCATTTCAGATAGGGGAGCACAGTTTACAGCTAGATTCTGGTAGTCGTTTCAGAAAGGTTTGGGAACGCAGATTAACTTGAGCACAACATTCCATCCTCAAACAGATGGGCAGGCTAAACGTACGATTCAGACGCTCGAAGATATGCTACGAGCGTGTGTGTTAGATTTTGGGGGTAGCTGGGATGAACACCTCTCGTTGATTGAATTTGCTTATAATAACAACTACCATTCAGCTATTCAGATGGCGCCTTTCGAGGCATTATACGGGCGAAAATGTAGAACGCCGGTGGGCTGGTTTGAAATAGGAGAATCAGCATTAGTTGGCCCAGACATTGTTCGGCAGTCCGAGGAAAAGATAAAGCTTATCCGAGAACGTTTACTAACTGCTCAGAGCCGCCAGAAGTCTTATGCAGATATGCGGCGCAAAAATCTAGAATTTTTGGTAAATGATTGGGTATATCTGAAAGTGTCCCCGATGAAAGGGGTAATGAGGTTTGGCAAGAAAGGCAAGCTTAGCCCAAGATTCATTGGGCCATATCAGATTCGGCGAAGAATAGGCTGAGTTGCATACGAGTTGAACTTGCCTCCAGAGTTAGCATATGTTCACCCAGTATTCCATGTTTCTATGTTAAGGAAGTTTGTAGGGGACCCTTCTACAGTGGTTCCGGTTCAAGAAGTCTAGGTCACAGAAGAGTTAGCATATGAAGAGGTTCCCGTAGCTATCTTAGACAGACAGATTCGCAGGCTGAGAACTAAAGATGTTGCGTCTGTCAAAGTATTGTGGCGTACCAGAAATTGTGAGGAAATGACGTGGGAAGCAGAAGAAGATATGAAAGTCAGATACCCTCACCTATTTCAGACCTAGTCAGGCGACAGGTATGTCCGTATCATTACTTATACAGTACCTTATGGTTGTATGTTTGTAAATGATAAAAAAAAAGTGATATCTAGTTATCCAGTGGATCTTAAAATATTGTGTGCAGTGCCTGTGTTGGACTTTTCTGCATTTCAGGTTTTTGTGATAGTCCATATTACAGGGGAAACTCTGCCGAAATTTTTCTAGAAAGTAAAGTAAGTAGTCCACTAGATAACAGTGTACATTCGGGGACGAATGTTCTTAAGGGGGGGAGAATGTTATACCCCGTAGAATTTCCGGCACCTAGACGACCTATTCGCATGTTGGTTAAGCATATTAGAAGGCCATACGTGCTAGAGAAAGGCCGGGAAAAAGATCAGACGAGAAACCCGTCGAACCATCGCGGGAGGAGCCAAGGCAGAGCCCCTCCGCGATGGCAGCGTGTCACGGAGGTGAGGCCTCCGCGATGGCTCCGTGACACGTTGCCCAGGTTCAGGCCCAAGTATATAAGCCCCACTTTGGTTTAATTTCATTTAACCAAAGGAAATTTCAAAAAAAAAAATAGAGGCTTCGGCAGAGAGAAGTAAGGACGAAGGAAATTATATAATTTTCATCTGATTACCCTGCCAAACGCTGCCCAAACTCAAATTAATCCCAGGTACCGAAGTATTTAGCAGCAGAGAGCATTCCTACGGATTTAGTTTCGTAAAATACGGCCGACGAATCGTCGAGCCACCGAGCTAAGGTAAGTGGAATTGCTCTAAATTAGTGTCTATGTGTTCCTAGCTGTGAAGTGAATGTTTCTCCCTTCTGGCCTGCTGAAAAATAGTGAGTTTTCGACCGTCTTTCGATAAGCCTAAGTTTAGGCTATAAACTATATCGAAAGTAACGTTTCTCTTTATAATAAAGCTGTATTTAGTATTAATTGACGTATTTATGAATGCAGTTGGGAGAAAAAAGTTGAAGTACCAGTCGAGCCTCGTCCGACGGACGAATAGTTCAAGAATAAGGTACGTAAAGCTCGTTCCCTCGGCAAGTTAAGTAATATTGATAGTATAGTAATTCACAGGCCAGTAGAATGTTCAGAAGTTAAGTATTGCGTTACTGAACATGTTGATACGATATCAGAAGCCTCAAGTTGTAACTTTCGTGAAACTTATTAGTATGACATAGATTCCGACTCAAGTGTTAGAAACTGCTCAGCATGCTCAGTATGTGATGTAATATGAACTGTTAAGATATTGTTGTATTCAGTTAAAACTCCGCAAAGCAATGCGGTATCCGTAAAGCACTTCAGAAATAGAATAGTAGGCTAAAATGAAGGTTAGAAAGCATGTTAGGGATAGGGAATCATGTTAATACAGAAACTCAGTAACCAGCATAATTTCAGCAAAAAGACTATCTTGAATAGCATTTGCCCCAGTACAGCCCGGCAGGAGACTATATTCATATTTATATATATTTACCTGCCTTAGCATGTATCAGATACGTACAGATTACTATCATTAGCTCATCATGTAGTATATACGGCACCTTATCCCTGATAGCCTCAGCATGTGAGATACGCATACAACATTACTAGTTGAGACCGATGTATTGTTTGGGGTTGGATTACCCAGCATCTATGACCGCCCCAAGGTTAATAGCTGTATCGACTCGTCCGCCAGAGGACGAGGATACGTCACTCTACGGAGTGGTATGCCGTCCCGCAAGGGGACGAAGATGAGATGCCAGTTTCCCCATATTGTGCCTTGGTCGGCCCTTATACACCCCCCGTCGAGCGGGTACGCCCGGGGTGTTGATTCAGGAGTCCTTCGGACTCAGGTACAGTTATAGTCAGGGGCTCAGCGAGCCCAAGTGCATACCCAGGGGACCGGCAGGATGCTTATAGCCGTTATAGGAGATGGGATGACCGGGGTAGGGGTGTAGATTCTGTGCTGGTTGTACCTCCCGGCTTATGGGGGCCGGGTAAGGTTTGTGTATGCCATGTTATGTTATGTATGTTATGCCATATTACATTAGACATGAGTAGATTAGTAGTGGAATGATACGTCTCCAGGTATGACTCATACTCCCTCCGGTATGATTATGAACAGGTACAATTTATACCATCAGACAGTTAATCTAGTTCTTCCTATTTCAGTTTCGTCAGTTATGTTATTGATTTCAGTTATTGCTTTACATACTCAGTACCACACCTTGGGGGGTATGACTCAAATGATGGCCACTCAGCGCCAGTCAGTGCCACCTATAACAGTAGAGCCATCAGGTGGATCTGGCAGTTCGAGGGTCAGAGAATATTTGGCATTGGGTCCCCACAATTCACAGGGTCAGATCAGGCAGAAGACCCCCAGGATTTCCTAGATCAGATGCAGAGAATCTTCCGGGTCATGCATGTGACACCTACATAATTAGTTGAGATGATAGTATTCCGGTTGCGAGACTAGCTGTATTATGGTACGAGAGTTGGGAAAGGTCTCGAGGGAGAGATGTTGCCCCTCCAACCTGGTCCAGCTTCTTGGAGGCCTTCCTAGACCGTTATTTGCCAAGGGAGATCCGGCAGGCCCGGATGGATCAGTTCTTGCACTTGGAGCAGGGGGTGAGGAGCGTATGAGAATATGCCTTATAGTTTGACTCCTTAGCCCGCTATGCTCCAGCTTTTGTGGACACTATGCCATCTAGAGTCCACCGGTTTATTATGGGTCTGAACTCAGAATACATTGAGGCATGCATGATAGCTACATTACGGGAAGATATGGACATTGCCCGAGTGCAGGCCTTTGCCCAAACTATTGAGGGCCTTAGACAGCGACAACAGGATAGTAGACAGACAAATCAGGAGCAGCGCCACAGGGATAGATAAGATGAGATACAGAGGGAGGTTCAGAAAGGACCCAGACCCCGATTGTCAGACAGGCCCCCTAGACCCCCACCTCCACCACAACAGCAGAGGGGTAGATTTATTAGTCGAGGGCAGTCAGAGTCTGGTGGCAGTTCTCGAATGGTGGATAATTGAGGATAAAGTGCTGCGATGTAAGGGCCGCCTCTGTGTTCTAGATATTTCAGGGCTCCGCCAGCAGATTATGAGTGAGGTACATTACGCCCGCTATTCTTTCCAACCAGGCGTGACGAAAATGTACCACGATATTAAGGAAATCTACTGGTGGCCAAGTATGAAAAGAGAAATAGCCGAATTTGTAGCCCAATGTCCAAACTGCCAACAGGTAAAAGCGGAACACCAGAAACTAGGTGGGTTAACTCAGGACGTAGTTGTGCCTCTCTGGAAATGGGAAGCAGTGAACATGGACTTTGTAGCAGGATTACCCCATACCAGACATAGACATGATTCCATTTGGGTAATAGTTGACAGACTGACAAAATCAGCCCACTTCCTGCCAGTGAAAGCTACTTTCTCTGCCGAAGATTATGCCGAACTGTATATTAGAGAAATAGTTAGATTACACGGTGTTCCAGTATCTATTATCCCTGACAGAGGAGCACAATTTATAGCTAGATTTTGGCAGTCATTTCAGAGAGGTCTGGGGACGCAAATTAATTTGAGCACAACATTCCACCCTCAGAAAGATGGACAGGCTGAACGCACTATTCAAACGCTTGAGGATATGCTACGGGCGTGTGTGCTAGATTTTGGAGGTAGCTGGGACGAGCATTTGCCGCTAATTGAGTTTGCCTATAATAATAGCTATCACTCAGCCATCCAGATAGCGCCCTTTGAGGCATTGTATGGGCGAAAATGCAGATCGCCAGTTGGTTGGTTCGAAGTTGGAGAGTCAGCGCTGATTGGGCCAGATATTATTCAACAGTCAGAGGAGAAGGTAAAACTTATTAGAGAACGCCTACTAACTGCACAGAGCCGCTAGAAATCGTATGCTGATGTGCGGCGCAGACACCTAGAATTTGATGCGAATGACTGGGTATTCCAGAAAGTATCTCTAATGAAAGGGGTGATGAGATTCGGTAAGAAAAGTAAGCTCAGTCCGAGGTTCGTTGGGCCTTATCAGATTCGTCGAAGGATAGGCCAAGTGGCAAATGAGTTGAACTTGCCTCCAGAATTATAATCCGTTCATCCTGTTTTTCACGTATCTATGCTAAGGAAGTGCATCGGAGATCCATCCAGAGCAGTCCTAGTCCAGGATGTCCAGGTTACGGAAGAGCTGGCCTATGAAGAGGTTCTGGTAGCCATCTTAGACAAATAGATTCGTAGATTGAGAACCAAAGATATTGCTTCTGTCAAGGTGCTGTGGCGTAATAGGAATCGAGAAGAGATGACTTGGGAAGCAGAGAAAGATATGAAAACCAGATATCCTCATTTGTTCCAAGCCTAGTCAGACAACAGGTATGTTAGTATTGTCATTTTATATAGTGCCTTATAGTATATGTATAAATGAGGTAGTCGACTCTAGTCTTTTATAAGATGAATGCTATAGTATTGTGTGGAGTACCTGTATTGGACTTTTTTGCATTTCAGGTTTTTTAGATAGTCCATATTACAGAGGAAACTCTGCCAAATTTTTTTTCTAAGAATAAGTTGAGTAAGTTAAGAATTCCCATAAATAGAAGTTATCGAGGACGAATGTTCTTAAGGGGGGGGAGAATGTTACACCCCGTAAATTCTCAACATATAGATGGCCTATTCGCATGTTGGTTAAGAGTTTTTGAATGCCATACATGCTAGGAAAAGGCCCGGGGAAAGACCGAATAAGAGATCCGTCGAACCATCGCGGAGGGAGCTGGGGCAGAGCCCCTCCGCGATGGCAACTTGCCACGGAGGGAGGGCCTCCACGTTGGCTCCGTGTCACGGAGGCCCCGTCCAGGCCCAAGTATAAAATCCTCCAACTTCGGTTTAAAATGTTAAATTTCATATAGTTTTCCAGAAAAGTTGAGGGAAAACAGAGAGGACAAGGGTTCTTTGATAATTTCCGTCCGATTATGCAGTCAAACACGGTCCAAACTCGAATTAATCCTAGATACCGAGGTATTAAGAAGCAAGGAGCATTCCTACGTATTTAGTTTCGTGAAATTCGGCCGGCGAATCGTCGTGCTACCGAGCTAAGGTAAGTGGAATTTCTCCAAATTAGTGTCAATATACTCCTAGCCCTAAAGTGAGTATTTCTCCCTTCTGGACTTTCGAGAAATAACGAGTTTTCGACCGTTTTTTGATAAGCCAAAGTTTGGGCTTTATATATATTGAAAGTAATACTTTCTTCAAGAATATTAGCATATTTAGTTCTAATTGATATATATGAATGCAGTTGGGAGAAATAGCAGAAATACTGACCGAACTATGCCAGTTAGTCGGGAACTCTGAAGCGAAGGTATGTAAAGCTAATTCCTTCGGCAAGTTAGTAATCCAGCATAGTAAATAGCGTGATGTACAGAAGAAAGAATTCAGAAGTCGAGAATTGAGTCCATTATGAATTTAGCAAGCATGTTTTATAATATTATGACATATATGTTCAGAATAAAAGTTAGTAAAGCAATATCAAACAGTCAGATAATATCTCAGTTGCAGTATAGTCAGACAGTCAAATAATATCTCAGTTGCAGTATAGTCAGACAGTTAGATAATATCTCAGTTACAGTATAGCCAGACAGTCAGATAATATCTCAGATACAGTATAGTTCAGTATGAGAATCAATTTAAAGCAGAAAAGAGTTCAGAACAAGAAATCAGAATACATATAGTATTTTCAGTTCAAGCATGCTTGCTATACGTGATTATTGTTTGTTGAGACTTGTTTGTGCTATGAGGGCACCCTTAGAGCGTCCTCACCGCCCCTGGGTTAATAGCTGTGTCGACTCTCCCGCCAGAAGGGTGAGTATACTTCACTCCAAGGAGTGGCATGCCGTCCGCAGTAGGACGAAGATGGAATGGAGCATTCCCCATATCAGGCTGATCAGCATAGCAGTATAGCTTACCCTGTTGTGCGCTTGCGCCTAGGGGCCAGATTACAGATACAGTTACAGTTACAGTTACAGTACAGGAGTCCTCCGGACTCAGACACAGTTATAGTCAGAGGCCATAGCCAGAGCTGTGGACCCAAGGGGGCCGGTTGAGGTGCTCGTAGTTAGTAGACGAGTGGAATGATTTATTTTTGGATTATTTTAACCCGGGTATGGGTATATAGATTGTTTGTTGGTTGGCACCTTCCGGCTTATGGGGGTTGGTATTGGTCCTTGCTTGTTATATATGTATATATATGTTATTTATTAGCTGACATACAACAGATCGCCACATTGCCAGGTATGCACCTGCCTTACTCACAGTACAGATAAGCTTGTTTCAGATTCCATCAGTCCAGACAGTTCCAGATATTTCCTACTATTCAGAGTTTCTAGTTATATTGTTTATATTCAGTTACGTTCAGTTTGCTTTGCATACTCGGTACCAGTGGTACTGACGCCCATTTGGGGCGCTGCATTACTTGCCTGCAGGTACTCATAGACGAGGAGCCGATCCCTCGTGATTCCAGCCAGCTCATTGAGTCATCAGCTCCATCCGGAGCTAGATAGCTAGAGGTCTATTTCCTTTCTTTATTGTACAGTACGGGTAGGTCGGGGCCCTGTCCCGACCATCTTTTCAGTATTCTTAGAGGCTTTTAGATTGTATATATATCTCCCTGTGGTTAGTTGTGCCGGTCGTGTGGGGTCGTGCGTGTGTTAGTTGTTTAGTGTTGTGCTTATGTTGGCTGTGTGGGGCCGTATCCTGTTAGTAGTGGTGACCTTGTCGGTCACGTAGTTGTTCGGCATTTGTTATACTGATTTAGAGATAACTAGACAGTATGGTGGCCTTGTCGGCCCGCATAGATTCCCCTATATGAATATGATTCTGGTTAGCTGATGTTATAGTACAGGTGGCTATAGGCCTAGTCGGTCAGAGGCTGTATTTACAATCGTTATATAGCCCGTTGATTCTGTGAATCAGAGTTAGAGCCAGCCAGGCACCAGATGTGCTTAGGCTTAGTAGTCTAGCAGTTCAGGTCCTAATAGGGCATCAGGTGCCAGTCATACCCTCCAAGGCGGGGCGTGACATGTATTCTGATTTCTTATTCTGAACTCTTTTCTGCATTAAATTGATTCTCATACTGAGCTATATTGTATTCTGAGATATTATCTGACTGCCTGATATTGCTTTACTAACTTTCATTCTGAATATATCATAATATTATAAAACATTCTTGCTAGATTCATACTGGACTCAATTCTTGACTTCTAATTCTTTCTTCTATAGTTCACGCTATTTGCTATACTGGATTACTAACTTGCCGAAGGAATTAGCTTTACATACCTTCGCTTCGGATTTCCCGACTAAGTGGCGTAGCTCGGTCAGTACTTTTGCAATTTCTCCCAACTGCATTCATATATATATATATATCCATTAGAACTAAATACGCTAATATTCTTGATGAAAACATCACTTTCAATATATATATAGCCCAAACTTTGGCTTATCAAAAAACGGTCGAAAACTCGCTATTTCTCAAAAGTACAGAAGGGCGAAATACTCACTTTAGGGCTAGGAGTATATTGACACTAATTTGGAGCAATTCCACTTACCTTATCTCGGTAGCACGATGATTCGCCGGCCGAATTTCACGAAACTAAATCCGTAGGAATGCTCTTTACTGCTTAATACCTCGGTATCTAGGATTAATTCGAGTTTGGATTGCGTTTGGCGGCGTAATCAGATGATAAATGGATAGGATTGTTCGTTCCTCCTTCTCTATGGGTTTACTCTCTGTTCTCGCTGGAAATTATAAGTTAATTTAAGCAAAAACCAAAGTTTGGAGGCTTTTATACTTAGGGCTGCACCTCACCTCCGTGATACGCTGTGTATCACGGAGCCAAGCCTCCGTGAAACGCTGTGTATCGCGGAGGTGAGCCTCTGTGACACTATGGCCATCGCAGAGGAGGTCTACAAGCCTCCTCTTGCGATGGTTCGACGTGTCATTTATCCGGTATTTTCCCGAGCCTTTTCCTAGCATGTATGGCATTCAAAAACTCTTAACCAACATGCGAATAGGCCATTTACATGTTGAGAATTTACGGGGTGTAACATTCTCCCCCCCTTAAGAACATTCGTCCTCGAATGTAAGCTTCTATTCATAGGAATTCTCAACTTACTCAACTTATTCTAGAAAAATTTTGGCAGAGTTTCCCCTATAATATGGACTATCTCAAAAACCTGAAATGCAGAAAAGTCCAATACAGGTACTCCACAAAATACTATAGTATCCATCTCATAAAAGACTAGAGTCGACTATCTCATTATACATATACTATAAGGCACTTCATAAAATAAAAATACTAACATACCTCTTGACTGACTAGGCTTGGAATAAGTAAGGATATCTGACTTTCATATCTTCCTCTGCTTCCTAAGTCATCTCCTCTTAGTTCCTATTACACCACAGCACCTTGACAGAAGCAACATCCTTAGTTCTCAATCTACGAATTTGTCTGTCTAAGATGGCTATTGGAACCTCTTCATAGGCCAGCTCTTCCGTAACCTGGACATCCTGGACTGGGACTGCTCTAGATGGGTCTTTGATGCATTTCCTTAGCATAGATACATGAAAAACTGGATGAACGGATTCTAATTCTAGAGGAAAGCTCAACTCATATGCCACTTGGCCTATTCTTCGACAGATCTGATAAGGCCCAACGAACCTCGGACTGAGCTTACCTCTCTTACCGAATCTCATCACCCCTTTCATTGGAGATACTTTCAGAAATACCAGTCATTCACATCAAATTCCAGGTCTCTGCGCCGCACATCAGCATACGATTTCTGGCGGCTCTGTGCAGTCAGTAGGCGTTCTAGATAAGCTTTACCTTCTCCTCTGACTGTTGAATAATATCTGGCCCAATCAGCGCTAACTCTCCCACTTAAAACCATCCAACTGGCGATCTGCACTTTTGCCCATACAATGCCTCAAAGGGCGCCATCTGGATAGCTGAGTGATAGCTATAATTATAAGCAAACTCAATTAGCGGCAAATGCTCATCCCAGCTACCTCCAAAATCTAGCACACATGCCAGTAGCATATCCTCGAGCATATGAATAGTGCGTTCAGCCTGTCCATCTGTCTGAGGGTGGAATGCTGTGCTCAAATTAATCTGTGTTCCCAGACCTCTCTGAAATGACTGCCAAAATCTAGCTGTAAATTGTGCTCCTCTATCAGAGATAATAGATACTGGAACACCATGTAATCTAACTATTTCTCTGATATATAATTTGGCATAATCTTCGGCAGATAAAGTAGCTTTCACTGGCAGGAAGTGGGCTGATTTCGTCAGTCTGTTAACTATTACCCAAATGGAATCATGTCTATGTCCGGTACGGGGTAATCCTGCTACAAAGTCCATGTTCACTTCTATCCATTTCCAGAGAGGCACAGCTATGTCCTGAGTTAACCCACCTAGTTTCTGGTGTTCCGCGTTTACCTGTTGGCAGTTAGGACATTGGGCTACAAATTTGGCTATTTCTCTTTTCATACTTGGACACCAGTAGATTTCCTTGATATCGTGGTACAGTTTCGTCGCGCCTGGGTGGAGAGAATACCGGGCGTAATGTACCTCATTCATAATCTACTGGCGGAGCCCTAAAATATCTAGAACACAGAGGCGACCCTTACATCGCAGCACTTCATCCTCAGTTATCTGAAAATCTGGCGCTTTCCCTTGCTGAATTCTGTCCTTAAGTTGGACCAGGTCAGGATCTTCATATTGTCGTTCTTTTACCTCCATAACTAATGATGACACAGCGGTATTCTGAATTACCGCTCTATTGTCCTCTGTTTCGGCTACACGAATGGCTAGGCTGGCTAATTGATGTATTTCTCTGACCAACTCCCGCTGCTCGGGCTGCAAATACGCCAAACTTCCCATTGATTTATGGCTGAGAGCATCTGCTACTACATTGGCTTTTCCCGGATGATACAGAATGTCCACGTCATAATCTTTCAATAACTCCAACCAGCGACGCTGTCGTAAATTCAACTCCCTCTGAGTGAAGATATACTGTAGGCTCTTATGATCTGTGAAAATATCCACATGGATGCCATACAAGTAATGTCTCCATATCTTTAAGGCGTGGATCACTACGGCTAACTCTAGGTCGTGGGTAGGGTAATTCTTTTCGTGTTTCCTCAGCTGTCTGGAAGCATACACAATCACTTTACTGTGCTGCATCAACACACAACCCAACCCAATACCTGATGTGTCACAATACACTGAATAACCCTCTGTACCTTCCGGTAACGCTAACACTGGAGCGGAGGTTAATCTGTCTTTTAATTTTTGGAAACTCTGCTCATATGCCTCTGTCCACTAGAACTTTACTGCTTTCTGCGTCAGCTTAGTCAGAGGTGCCTCTATAGTGGAGAATCCCTTAACAAATCTTCTGTAATATCCCGCTAATCCCAGAAAACTGCGGACTTCGGTCGGAGTGGTAGGTCTAGGCCATGTTTTGACTGCTTTTATTTTCTACGTGTCAACCTGTATACCAGCATCCGACACAAATAGCCCCAAGAAGGCTACTGAGTTCAACCAGAATTCACATTTGGAGAACTTAGCATATAACTGACAGTCCTTGAGAATCTGGAGCACTGTCCGTAAATGAGCCTGGTGGTATGCCTCTGAGCGAGAATACACAAGAATATCATCAATAAATACTATCACGAACAGGTCCAGGTATGGTCTGAAGGTACAGTTCATCAGGTCCATAAATACTGCTGGGGCATTCGTCAATCCAAAGGACATAACTAGGAATTCAAAGTGGCCATATCGAGTCCTGAAGGCTATTTTGGGAATGTATCTTTCACGAACTCGAATCTGATGGTATCCAGACCGTAAGTCAATCTTGGAGAAATATCTGGCCCCCTGTAACTGATCAAACAAATCATCTATTCTGGGAAGCGGATACTTATTCTTGACTGTAACCTTATTCAGCTGCCGGTAGTCTATACACATGCGGAGCGAGTGTTCGGTTGTTTGCTACGGGTATATAACTCACAAGCAAGTGCACGTGGTCGAACAAGTAGTAAGTGGCTTTAGTAAGCCAAGTATCGATCCCACAGAGACTTGGATGAAGTGCAATCTGCTCAAGTGTACTATATTTTACTTCTAAAAATGCAGACAATAGTGTAACCAAGAGTTTGATAGTTTGTTTTATAATTTTTATACTAAAGCTAAAACAATTATCTACTTTGAGTCTGAACTATGAATGAGAGCATGCTGAGGGTAAACGAACATGTAATGAAATTAATTATCATCATAATTTGGTTAATCTTCTCCTCCAGTTGCTAGTCAAGAACTATTTCCAAGAGATTAAAACTCTCGTATTTAACCTCACTTAAGAATCATGAACCATCCACCTACATTTCTGTGATTAAATGCAATTCATGTTCTAGCCATACAAATCCGGTTCCTAAATTGACTAATACGACTTTCAGGTATATTTCTATCCTGAAAGTAAATCAATTCTCAATTTTCCCAAATCAAGTAAAGATCATAACCTATTAATTCACAACTTTCCAATTTCTTGCTCTCTCGAGTGAAACCAAACTTTTTAGATGTACATTAACGTAGGTCACACATTAATGCAGTAAGAACAAGAATTAATAGAACAACATGGAAGAAAAGATGAAAAACCAAAGAATCAATGATCACATTTCATCACAATTGTTCATAACCTCAGCAAGAAGAGGAATTAGCCACTCATTTGTGGATTAAACATCTTTAAATGAGTGTTAATCATACAAGCAATTGAATTAAAGAAGAAAGAAAGAGAGAAAAAACCCTAATATTTTCGTCCCTCAACTGCCTGTAACCCATGTTCTTGCTCCACCAAGTCAGAATATTGAAAAATGAACCTAAGTGTTCTATTTATACTGCTGGGAATTTTTCCCGGAATAACGAGCAACATGTCACGGAGTGCATCGCAGAGCACTGCCTCCGTGATACGCTACGGACGCGGACCCTCACTGGAACTGGGGGTCCAGGAATTAAAGCTCAATGTGGCACGAAGTGCAATGCGGAGCCAAGCCACCGTGCCACGGACCAGACGTGGACCCTCTCTGGAATTTGGGCAAAATTTCCCTATCCAGGCAGAAGGCCTCCGCGATGGTAGCGTGACACGGCTCCATCGCGGAGCCCCTTTAATTCATGTTGTCCAATGCCTTGTTCCTTGCTCGCATCCAAGTCCAACCCCGATATCATCCAACATGCATTTAAACTTCCCAAAATTACATTTTACCTGCAAAACAATGCTAATCATGTTGGTTAGTATAAATTCACATTTTATTACCAATTACATGAGAATGTATACACATTGATAGATAAACAAGGCGAAAATGGTACTTTTGAGTATCACTTGGGCATATAAATTTGCCCAAGATCACTTACCCCACACTTAAATCCTTGTTCATCCTCGAACAACAATCCTACACTTCATGCAATTTACATCCCAACCTCGCTACTTTGGTTCGACAATTTAGGCTGCGATCATACCGATTATTCAATACATCAGATCATCAAGAAAACATGCATGGTCTTATCAATGCAATGACCTTCAATACATCAAGACCCCCTAGACTTTAAGAATCGACTCTCGATATTGGCAAACTCATGCAAATCAGTTGATCAAGATATCCGACACGAAAATTAATCTTTCATCAAGCATGTGCCCTCACAACACAAGAGAATCTTCCCCTTTTTGCTCATATGACTCACAAAATTTTGAGCAGGGGCATGTAAACACACTTTTCGCTCTCTCTCCCAAAAGAATTCACATGCATCATGTCATGACCCATAAGCTTGCCCTTAGTGTATTACTCCACTAATATAAAGAAGTGCAATGTAAGATCACGTAGGACTTTAACGGGTTGTAATGGAAGCTACGGAACTAGTAAATATTAGGTTAGCCAATAATAGCCACTAGCATCCTTAAGCGCCTTTTCAACACATCCCATCAACTCATGGACATTGTTTCTTTTTTTTTTCACCATCCCATTCTTGATGTTTTTCTTTAGTATGGCCCATCGTATTAAGCACACTTGACACAAAAACAAAGATTATTCATGCACCTTCATTATAGTTTATTTATAGCAAGTGCACCTTCAACCTTTTCTTTTCTTCTCTCACTCTGCTTTTCTTTTTCTTTTCACCATTCTCACTCTTCGACACTTCGGGAAAATGATTTTCTCTTCTTAAGCACTTAAGAGTTTTGTATAGACTTTACGACTAATGAAAAGAATGAATCAAGCTCGGTTTACACTTTTTTTGGACCAAAGAAAAAAATAATAGGCTAAAGGCTCAACGGGCTGACTAGGGTATACAATCAAGGTGTGTACGACAAGGAAAAATAGAAACTCTCGGTTAAAACAAAGAAATGCCTACATCCTTTCCTACAATACACCTCCTTCATTTCATTTTGTACACACACCAGGCAAGTTCTAGACACTTCACAATAGCATGGAATAACAACACCTCACTTCACACTTTTTTGCACATGCTCAATTCAAGATGTATTCACAGACTCTTCAATCAGCTAATTACAGGAATTCAAACATTAAGCCTCAATCACACTGAATCGAACTCTATGGCCTAGGTATCTCAACATATTTACAAAGTTGCATGCTTTCCTACGAATCACCTTTGCATTTTAAATATCATGTACAACACGCAACCAGAACTTCGCAACCATATAGTAACTACAGGTTTTGGGATGCAACCCACCAAAGAAAAAATAAAACTGAAAAATAATTGAAAAAAAATCTACTCCTAACGACTACATTTCCCTTAAGACGGTCGTCATCCATCCATCATAGGGAACGGTCACTACTATGACTTCGGTTCAATGGGACCATTCTCGGTAAAAGAACCGAAAACAAACGCCGAGAAACCCAAGAGTAAAAAATGTCAAAAATATCGATCATTTCGATAGAAAAAATATTTACAAAATATTTTGAATTTTTTTTTTTTAAAAAAAAAATTATATCGATCATTTCGATAACAAAAATATGTACAGAATCAGCTAGCAACATTCAGCAACACACATCAATTTAACATAAATTTACAAATACAGAACAACACTTTAACAATTCACAAATCACAGGGAACACAAAATTTCACATGCACGACAACAAATGAGAGCATACATACAAAACAGCCCAGCCCAGCACCTAACTACTCCCACCACTATGACTTCGGTTCGAACACTGTCCCCAGTGTTCACAAAAATTAACATAGCACAAAATCGGGTGGTGGAACTCCCTGATCAGTCAAAGTATTCCATTTCTTCGTCGGGTGCTGCTGCTTCATCTCCAATGTCTGAGTCGCCCCCGTCGTCATCATCGGACTCCACATCGGAGTCCTCCCGACGTGTCTCCTCGTCTGTGGGGACATCATCATCTGTGGGCTCTACAAATGCTGGCCCCACTAGGCATAGAGCCCTGGCATTTTCGCCGAAGGGGTAGTCTAGCTCGAGCTGCCATAACTCCTCCTCTGTCGCCGGCCTCCCGCCTATCCTCAGCTGGAGCATCTGCATCCCATACATTCGAGCCATATATTGGTCATCACGAGCATGTCGCTCGCCAAGTGTAAGCACTGGCCCGTGGGTGGTGTCGGGAGCCTTAGTTTTAGTAACATCTAAGGCCCGCCGCTCCATCTGCAGGATATAATCAAGGGCCTCCTCCTCAACATCTAGGCCCCTGAGGAAGGTGGTGAGTAGTCCACCGAAGCCATACCTGTGCCCCTGATGCAACCGGACTCTCTTCATGGTGGAGATAATTACCGCCCCCACGTTGATCTCCAGCCCTTTCATCAGGGCATACACCAGGCATACACGATCCCGGGTTACATCTGTCATATGTACCCCTGGGATTAGGCATGAGAAGACTATCTTCAGCCAGATTCGAGCTTCCCTGTTCATCTGTGAATATGGCAAAGTCTGGTGGTAGCCCCTCTCTTTGTGTCTGCTCCATCTAGCTGTCGATCGGGTCCCACACAATATGCGTCTGATGTCCGCATACGGTGGGGTAATGTTCAGCTGTCGGAGTACATGGGCGTCTGTGTCCCGCGCTCCTATGATGGCATTGAGGTGGTGGGGCTCCAAAGTGACTATTTGCCCTCTGATCTTGATGGTGTGGCTTCTGATAGTCGGGTTCCAATTGGCATAGAACTCCCGAACCAGGTGCAAATTACATTCCTTGGGCTCTTCAAAGATGAAATTGAGCCCAGCTGCCTCGATTCGGTGAACCATCCTAGGGAACTCCTGTGCCAATGGTTCCCGTGCTATATGCTCCTCGGGGAAATATTTGTTTTCTTTGTGCTTCGCGTACCACTTGTTCCCCTCATCAGTCACCCATCTCGTTCCGTATTAGCAGCGTTGGCCGTGTGGAACTGCTGGTGCTGCTGGGACTGCTGTGCCCAGTCTGATTCGCTTCCTTCCGGCGCCCGAAGTTGATGCACCTTTCCCTTTCTCTTGCCGGCTTGCCATTTTAACTGTCAATCCAAGTAGACAAGATCAATGTTAAGCTAACGGATATTAACTTCGGCTAAGGTCGGGTTAAGCTAGGTTACCCCACACTTAGTCCTTAGCTACAGTTACAACAATACGGTAAGATTATCTTTATTTACACACAATAACCAACTATACAATCATGCTTAGTGCGTTCGAAAAATTTGACAGTATATCTTCTGTGTACTACTCAGACTTCGTACAGCTAATCACAATCACTACCATCGCTAACATTTTACCTATCGCACTTAGCAAAGTAAAACAAAGAAATGAAAACAACAACAAAAATTTATCTACACGAACCTATACAACCAACCAAATTCTTACAAATTTCAACATTCCCTTAACCCGAGAATCCGTCGTTCTATTAACATCTCAACAATTAGTACATCGACTCATCTCATTCAACATATACATCCCGGCATGAAATTCACAATTTTACTACATTTTCAACTTCAAATTCAAAATACAAGCCCTAGAATTGATATTATCAAGCAAATTCGATTAATTTATGCAATTGACGAGTTCAATCAATCATAACGACATTCCGAACACTCATCAACAACAATTAAATTGAATTCATGATTAATTTCTACTTAGGGCAATTTAGCTCACCTCACATGCTCAATATCGAAGAAAATCGACAAGAATTTGAGAGCAAATCGGAAAACATACCTTGACTTTGAAGAATCAAAGAAAACTTATTGAATTTCTTGACCTACTCCATGTCACGTTGATGGGGGATGGGTTTTGGGGGGTTTGGTCGTGGAGAGATTGAAAAATGAGGGAAAAGGGAGGGTTTTCGGGGTTAAAAAGTAGGGAAATCGCGCGGGTCTCCCGGCGACCCGGTGTGACCCGTCGCGATATACACGGCAACGTGTCACGGAGTGCATCGCGGTGCACTGCCTTCGTGACACGGAGCCATCGCGAGACTGTTCTGGAAATTTTTAAAATTTCTGGATTATACCTCAACGTGTCACGGAGGTAACGCGGAGGTCCACCTCCGTGACACGAAGCTGTCGCCCCAACTCACTGTTTGCCACTTTTTATTAATTTTCATACCTCAACTTTTTCTTCGCGATTCCGTGCATATTTTTCTCCATTTGACCTAAAATTCATTTCACTATACAAAATTGGTTAGAATTATAGGTTTCACTCTAAATACAAATAAAACAAAAACTAAAACAAAAAATTTTGTAGTAAATCAAGAAAGAGAAAAAGAAAAGAAAAATCTATCTACACTTTACAAAAAGAAAGAAAATTTTTTTCACGGGTTGCCTCCCGTGCAGCGCCTGGTTTACCGTCGCGGCTCGACGTCGTTAAGCTCAGTTGTCCTCTAGGGTGATGGACGATTTCTCTCGATCACCGTCCTACCCCCAGTAGTGCTTACACCTCTGGCCATTTACTAAGAACGTGGCACTTCGATCTTCTTGCCACAACTCTACCGCCCCGTGCGGGGTCATTCTTACCACTTCAAATGGTCCCGACCATTTAGACCTCAACTTTCCTGGAAACAACTTCAATCTTGAATTGAAGAGCAAGACTTTCTGTCCTGGTTCGAAAATGCGATGCACCACATGCTTGTCATTCCATCTTTTAGTTCTTTCCTTGTAGTACTTGGCACTCTCGTAGGCATGCCAGCGGAACTCTTCAAGTTCACTGAGCTGCATTAGTCTCTTCTTGCCCGCCAGCTCTAAGTCCATATTTAGCTTCCTGACAGCCCAAAAGGCTCGGTGCTCTAACTCCACCGAAAGATGACATGCTTTACCATAGACCAGTCGGTATGGTGAGGTTCCAATCGGTGTCTTGTAAGCAGTTCTGTATGCCCACAACGCATTATCAAGTTTGCTTGACCAATCATTCCATTGAGTATTTACCGTTTTCTGGAGAATCTGCTTCACTTCTCTATTTGACACCTCTACTTGCCCACTAGTTTGGGGGTGGTATGTTGTCGCCACTTTATGGCACACCCCATACTTGGCGAGTAATTTCTTGAAGCTTGCATTGACAAAATGAGCCCCTCCATCGCTGATAATGGCTCGAGGTGTCCCGAACCTGGTAAGGATGTGTTTTTTCACAAACTTCGTTACTACCTTGTTGTCATTCCTGGGACAAGCTATTGCTTCCACCCATTTTGATACATAATCTACGGCCACCAAGATGTAACGATTACCAAACGATGGTGGGAATGGGCCCATGAAATCAATGCCCCATACATCAAAGGGCTCAACTTCCAGTATATTCTGCAGCGACATCTCTTGTCTTCTGCCAATTGCTCCTGTACGCTGACATCTATCACACATTTTGACATATTCCATAGAGTCTCTGAACAGTGTCGGCCAAAAAAAACCTGACTGTAGAACCTTGTGTGCTATTCTCTCGCCTCCATGATGACCCCCATACAATGAAGAATGACAGCCCCTCAACACCTCTTCAATCTGACTCTCTGGGATGCATCTTCTCATTACCTGATCTGGTCCTTGTTTAAATAAGTATGGTTCATCCCAAACAAAGTGCCGGCAATCATGCCTCAATTTCCTTCTTTGCTGGTTTGTTGCCTCAGGTGGGTAGACTCCGCTCACTAGCAAGTTGACTATGTCTGCGTACCAGGGAACTTCAACTTCCCCAACTGCCAAGAGTTGCTCATCTGGGAACTCTTCATTTATGTTATCACTTTCCATCACATGCGACCGGCTTTCCAATCGTGATAGGTGATCTGCTACCTGATTCTCGCTCCCCTTTCTGTCTTTGATCTCAAGGTCGAACTCCTGCAACAACAAGATCCATATGATCAACCTAGGCTTACATCCTTCTTGTTGAATAGGTACCGAATCGCTGCATGGTCTGTGTACACCACAACTTTCGAACCCACCAAATAGGACCTGAATTTGTCAAATGCAAACACCAAGGCTAGCATTTCCTTCTCTGTGACTGTGTAATTGCTTTGGGCCGTATTCAGCGTTTTGCTTGCATAATAAATAGAATGAAAGATTTTATTTTTCTTTGCCCCAATACGGCTCCCACAGCCACATCACTGGCATCACACATCAGCTCAAATGGTTGTTCCCAGTCCGGAGAAGTAAGGATAGGTGCTTCTATCAATTTCTGCTTCAACTCTTCGAATGCTTTAACACACTCATCGTTCAACTCAAACTTCACCTCTTTTTCTAGCAATCTGCATAGTGGTCTAGAAATTTTGGAAAAGTTTTTGATGAATCGTCAGTAGAATCCTGCATGCCCAAGAAAACTGTGCACACCTTTCACTGACACAGGTGGTGGAAACTTTTCAATAACCTCGATCTTAGCACGATCGACTTCCAACCCCTTTCAAGACACTTTGTGGCCAAGGACAATACCCTCCTTCACTAAGAAGTGGCATTTCTCCCAGTTTAGTACAAGATTGGATTCCTCACAGCGAGCCAGCACCCTGTCAAGATTCTGCAAACAAGTAGCAAATGAATTACCGAAAACAGAAAAATCATCCATAAATACCTCAACAAAATCCTCCACCATGTCATGGAAAATAGCCATCATGCATCTCTGGACTGTAGCGGGTGCATTGCATAACCCAAACGGCATTCGCCTGAAAGCATGTCCTATAAGGACAGGTAAAAGTAGTCTTCTCTTGATCTTCCGGAGCTATGGCTATTTGGTTATAACCAGAGTACCCATCCAGGAAACAATAATATTCCTGTCCAGCCAATCTATCCAATATCTGATCAATAAATGGGATGGGGTAGTGATCTTTCCTCGTGGCTTCATTAAGTTTCCTGTAATCCATGCAAATCTGCCAGCCTGTGACGGTTCGGGTAGGAATCAACTCATTTTTCTCATTGGTGACCACAGTCATCCCCCCTTTCTTTGTAACACACTGAACGGGGCTGATCCATTCACTGTCTGAAATCGGGTAGACCACACCTGCATCAAGCCAATTGATTATTTCTTTCCTCACCACATCCTTCATTGCTGGATTTAGTCTCCGTTGCGGCTGAATGGATGGTTTGGCTCCTGTCTCCATGAATATCCTGTGTGTGCAAAAAGCTGGATTGATACCCTGAATGTCTGACATTTGCCAACCCATTGCCTTCTTCCTCTTTCTGAGGACACCCAATGCTTCCTTCTTTTGCGCCTCCGTCAAGTCTGCAGAGATGATGACTGGTAACGTCTCATCCTCCCCCAAAAAGATATATTTTAGATGGGGAGGCAATTCTTTCAGCTCCAGCTTCGGTGCCTCCTCAATGGATGGTTTCGGCAAAGGTTCTAGAGACCTCATCAATGATTGAAATTCCTGTCTCCTAGGATGATTCTATGCTCCATTCAACATTTGGACCATTCCACACGCCTCTCTATCTCCAAAATGATCGGAGTGCGTCAACGCTCTTTCCAATGGGTCTTAAGATTCAACAATCTAATGAATTTCTTCATGTTCAACCACATTGATTGCTGAAAGCTCCTCATGTATAGCTAGAAGCTTCATGGATTTAAACACATCAAATACCTCTATTTTGTCGTGTGCTTGCATTGTTAGCTGCCCCGCAGCTACGTCAATTAGTTCTTTCCCGGTTGCCAAGAAAGGACGTCCCAAAATAAATGGGACTTCCGCGTCTGGTTCAAAATCTAGCACGACAAAATCTACCGGGAAAATTAGGGAGCCAACTTGCACCAGAATGACCTCCACAATGCCATCAGGTCTGGCTAAGGATCAATCCGCCAATTGCAAGATTATTGTTGTGGGTCTAGGGAGTTTCTGAATACCGATGAAGGTATCAAATTTATGCTCGCTCCCAAATCACACAATCCACGAGCTCGGATGCTCTGCCCAATAGTAATCTGGATAGTAAAGCTCCCAGGGTCTTTGAGCTTTGTGGGCAGTCTATTTTGAATCCGGGAAGTGCACTCCTCCGTTAGAGCCACCGTAGCATACTCAGTCAACCGGCTTTTGTTTGCCACGATGTCCTTTATATACTTAGCATATTTTGGCACTCCCTGCAAAACATCAACAAGAGGTAAGTTAATATGTATCTGTTTCAGCACCTCCATGAATTTCTTGAAACACGCCTCCTCCTTGTGGTTCTTTAGTCATTGAGGGAACGGGGGTGGAGGTCTTTCTGATTCAGCTTCCTTAGTCTTCCCCCTTTTAGTACTTTGCTCCCTCTCAACTTCTGCTGCTCCCGACTATTGAGGTGGTCTTTCTGGTTCCACCTCTTTCAGCTGCAAACCACTCCTTGTGGTCACTGCATTTACCTGCTTAGGATTGGGATCCGTGTCGCTCGGCAGTCCTCCTCTAGGCCTTGTATTTTGGGCACTAGCAAATTGCCCAAATTGATATTCAAGTGCCTTGGTAGCTAACTGGTTGTTTTTCACTTCGGCTGCCAATTTCACATAGTCAGCCTGCAATTGAGCTTGGTTAGCTATCATGGTCTTGAACATCTCCTCAATGCTGGGTGATGGTGGTGGAGGAGGTGCATTGTTGTTTCTGAATTGTGCTTGATAATTCTACTGCCCTCCTTGGTTCCTTTGCACACCCTGACCCAAACTTTGCCCCTGATGGTTGTTGCTACCCCATGAGAAATTAGGGTGATTCCTCCAATTGGAATTGTAGCTATTACCATACTGTTGGTGGTTCCTTTGCGCATTACCCGCAAAGTTTACCGAGTCAGGATTGGCTCCACAACACTCAGCTGAGTGATCACTTCTTCCACACACTTCACACCATATCTGCTGTACTGCATTCACTGGGGCTTGAGGCTGGTTCATTGTCATGTTGCTGAAGTGGGTGTTAAGTTGATTTTGTAATGCAGCTATCTGTGCAGCGATAGCTGTAAACCCATCCACTTCTAGCACTCCTGCTGCTTTCCTTGTCCCACCTCTTGATGAATCAGCATTCCATTTCGGATTGCCCTGCGAAATACGGTTCAACAAGGTATACAGCTCCTCATAAGTTTTCTCCAGCGCTTGCCCTCCAGCTGCTGCGTCTAGCAATATTTTGGTGTGGGGTTCCAAACCCTCTATAAAAGTGTGCACCAGCACATCATTGGACTGGTGATGATGAGGACAATCCCGCAACATGGATTTGAATCTCTCCCAAGCCTGATATAAATTTTCTCCCTCTCTCTGTTTGAAACTTAGAATTTGACTTCTAAGTCTTGCTGTTTTACCGGAGGGAAAAAACCGTATCAAGAATTTCCTTGCAAGATCATCCCACGTAGAAATAGAATTTGGTGGCTCAGCTTTCAACCATCTCTTGGCTTCTCCCAATAGTGAGAATGGGAACAATGTAAGCCGGACATAATCTGATGACACTCCAGCGGGGATGTAAGTGTCACTTATCTCCAAAAAATTTTGGAGATGCTGCTGTGGATCTTCATGAGGGAGACCGGTAAACTGCCCGCTAGTGTGCAACAACTGCACCATATTCTGTTTAAGTTCAAACCTCCCTCCTGGCTCAAGTTTGCGGATGCTAGATGTGACATTATTAGCATGTGGGATTGCCACCTCGCGAACCGGCCGAGCTGCCACTTCTTCGGGCACTAACACTGCCCGTACTACTGGTGGATTCTGTTGTTGCTCCATGATCATCTGTCTGAGCAACTGCAGCTTCCTTTGTAGAGCTTCTCTCCGTTTACAGTGAAATATCCTTTCTGGCTCTATATACGATTCCACCAGCTCCTTGTCTCTTGCCAGTGTTCAATAGAAATTAAGTCTGCAAAATACAGGCTAAGACCAAGTTGTCAACACTAAGAAAATAAAAATACAGTAAATTAACACTTAAAACAAATTCACCAATTGCCAAGTCCCCGGCAACGGCGCCAAAAACTTGTTCGGTTGTTTGCTACGGGTATATAACTCACACGCAAGTGCACATGGTCGAACAAGTAGTAAGTGGCTTTAGTAAGCCAAGTATCGATCCCACAGAGACTTGGATGAAGTGCAATCTGCTCAAGTGTACTATATTTTACTTCTAAAAATGCAGACAACAGTGTAACCAAGAGTTTGATAGTTTGTTTTATAATTTTTATACTAAAGCTAAAACAATTATCTACTTTGAGTCTGAACTATGAATGAGAGCATGCTGAGGGTAAACGAACATGTAATGAAATTAATTATCATCATAATTTGGTTAATCTTATCCTCCAGTTTCTAGCCAAGAACTATTGTCAAGAGATTAAAACTCTCGTATTTAACCTCACTTAAGAATCATGAACCATCCACCTACATTTCTGTGATTAAATGCAATTCATGTTCTAGCCATACAAATCTGGTTCCTAAATTGACTAATACGACTTTCAGGTATATTTCTATCCTGAAAGTAATTCAATTCTCAATTTTCCCAAATCAAGTAAAGATCATAACCTATTAATTCACAACTTTCCAATTTCTTGCTCTCTCGAGTGAAACCGGACTTTTTAGATGTACATTAACGTAGGCCACACATTAATGCAGTAAGAACAAGAATTAATAGAACAACATGGAAGAAAAGATGAAAAACCAAAGAATCAATGATCACATTTCATCACAATTGTTCATAACCTCAGCAAGAAGAGGAATTAGCCACTCATTTGTGGATTAAACATCTTTAAATGAGTGTTAATCATACAAGCAATTGAATTAAAGAAGAAAGAAAGAGAGAAAAAACCCTGATATTTTCGTCCCTCAACTGCCTGTAACCCACATTCTTGCTCCACCAAGTCAGAATATTGAAAAATGAACCTAAGTGTTCTATTTATACTGCTGGGAATTTTTTCCGGAATAACGAGCAACGTGTCACGGAGTGCATCGTGGAGCACTGCCTCCGTGACACGCTACGGACACTGACCCTCACTGGAACTGGGGGTCCAGAAATTAAAGCTCAATGTGGCACGGCGTGCAACGCGGAGCCAAGCCACCGTGCCACGGACCAGACGCGGACCCTCTCTGGAATTTGGGCGAAATTTCCCTATCCAGGCAGAAGGCTTCCGCGATGGCAGCGTGACACGGCTCCATCGCGGAGCCCCTTTAATTCATGTTGTCCAATGCCTTGTTCCTTTCTCGCATCCAAGTCCAACCCCGATATCATCCAACATACATTTAAGCTTCCCAAAATTACATTTTACCTGCAAAACAATGCTAATCATGTTGGTTAGTATAAATTCACATTTTATTACCAATTACATGAGAATGTATACACATTGATAGATAAACAAGGCGAAAATGGTACTTTTGAGTATCACTTGGGCATATAAATTTGCCCAAGATTAGCGAGCCATCCTTCTTTCTTACAAATAGAACTGGCGCACCCCACGGTGAAGTACTCGGCCTGATAAAGCCCTTATCTAACAGATCTTTCAGCTGCTCCTTTAATTCTTTGAGTTCAGCAGGAGCCATACGATACGGAGGGATTGATATGGACTGAGTGCCTGGTAGCAAGTTGATTGCAAAATCTATTTCCCTTTCTGGGGGAATCCAGGTAGCTCGTCTGGAAATACATCAGGGAATTCATTCACCGCCGGAACAGACTGGAGTGTCTGAGACTCTACCCGAATATCTTGAACCCTGACTAGGTGGTAAATACATCCCTTAGCTATCAACTTCCTCTCCTGAAGGTAGGAAATAAACCTACCTTTTGGCGTAGCTGTGCTGCCCTTCCACTCTCGCACTGCCTCCCCTGGAAAGTGGAATCGAACCGTCCTGGTCTAACATTCTACGTTGGCATAGCACGACACCAACCAATCCATACCCATAATGGCATCGAAATCAATCATCTCTAGTTCTACCAGATCTATTGTAGTCTGACGATCAGCAACCTCTACTGTACACCCTCGATAAATTTTGCTAGCTATAATGGAGTCACCAACGAGTGTAGATACTGAGAAGGGCTGCTACAACAATTCTGGTGCAACACTGAACTTTCGAGCCACAAATGGGGTAACATAGGACAAAGTGGACCCTGGATCAATCAGTACATAAGCGGGGCATGAGCAAATAGTCATCATACCTGTTACCACATCTAGAGACGCCTCTGAGTCCTGTCTCCCTGGTAATGCATAGGTACGGCTTGAGCCCCTACCTAAACTAAAGGCTCCTGATCTACCTCGATCTCTACCTGCTGAACCTGAGGGCCTACGCCCTGCTGAGACTACTGGAGCTCGTGGCCCTGCTAATGCTCTATCCTGGCTACTCGGCTACCTTGTCCCCTGGCCGAACAATCTTGCATCCTATTCCCCTCCTGCCCGCATATATAACACCCTGTGGAGATATATTTGCAAGCTCCGAGGTGGAGTCGATTACAAATAGGGCAGGGTGGAAATATGTATCCGCTCTATTCTACCCTCCTTTGATGAGGAGAGTCCACCGTCCGGAAACTGCTACCAGACCCTGACTGACCCTGGCGGATAAATCTACCTCTCTACTGTAGTGCTGAAGACAGGGGTCTAGGTGGCCTATCAAAAACCCGTGGCCTATCAGAAAACCGTGGCCTATCAGAAAGCTGTGGCCTAGGCCCTCTCTGAATCTCCCCCTGAATCTCATCAAATCTCTCTCTGCGATGCTACTCCTTATTTGTCTGTCTATTACCCTGCTGACGCTGTCTAAGGCCCTCAATAGTCTGGGTAAAGGCTTGCACCCGGGCAATGTCCATATCTTCCCGTAATGTAGCTGTCATGCATGCCTGTATTTTGGGTTCAGACCCATAATAAACCGGTGGACTCTGGATGGCATGGTGTCCACAAAAGCTGGAGCATAGCGGGCTAAGGAGTCAAACTGTAAGGCATATTCTCGTACGCTCCTCGCACCCTGCTCCAAGTGCAAGAACTGATCCATCTGGGCCTGCCGGATCTCCCATGGCAAATAACGATCCAGGAAGGCCTCCGAGAAGCTGGACCAGGTCGGAGGGGCAACATCTCTCCATCGAGACCTTTCCCAGCTCTCGTACCATAACACAGATATGTCTCGTAACCGGAATACTGCCATCTCAACTTATTCTGTAGGTGTCACATGCATGACCCGGAAGATTCTCTGCATCTAATCTATGAAATTCTGGGGGTCCTCTGCCTGATCTGACCCTGTGAACTGTGGGGGACCTAATGCCAAAAATTCCCTGACCCTCGAATTGCCAGATCCACCTGATGGCTCTGTTGTTACAAGTGGCATTGACTGGCGCTGAGTGGCCATCATTTGTGCCAACATAACAACTGCACTGCAAACTTCCTGGTCAGATGGTGTAGGTACAAGAGCTATCGGAGGCGGTGTCGTTCCGAATGGCTCCCAGTGAGACAGGGACTGCTGAGAAAGCTGTGATGAAGCCTCTATATTGCCCTCAGATCGGGCTGATTCTAAATAAAGCTGAGTCATCCTGTTGGTGCCTTCTCCTGCTGCGGTATCCAACCTTCTACCTGTGGCAGGGTGTCGCTGGTCTACCATTTTTATCTGTAGACAAAGAATATGATAAGTTTTAAGAACTTGACCCTATACTGTTCTGTTCTATGGCACGACTGAATATGAAGAAAGAGTAACCATCCTATTATGCCTTGCAGCCTCCTGCCTATAGTATGTGGTGCACAACACATCCATAGACAAGACTCTACTTAGCATGGCTTGCAGACTCCTTGGGACACGACCTGCTCTGATACCAAGTTTTTCATGCCCCGCCTTGGGGGGTATGACTGGCACCTGGTGCCCTAATAGGACCTGAATTGCTAGACTACTGATCCTAAGCACATTTGGTGCCTGGCTGGCTCTAACTCAGATTCATAGAATAAACGGGCTATATAACGGCTATAAATACAGCCTCCGGCCGACTGGGCCTATATCCACCTGTACTATAACATTAGCTAACCAGAATCGTACTAATATAGGGAACCTATGCGGGCCGACAAGGCCACCATGCTGTCTAGTTATCTCTAATCAGTATAACAAATGCTGAACAACTACGTGACCGGCAAGGTCACCACTACTAACTGGATACGGCCCCACACAGCCAACATAAACAACAATACTAAATAGTTAAACATACGCACGGCCCCATACGACCGGCACAACTAACCACAGGGAGATATACATACACAATCTGCAAGCCTCTAAGAATACTGATAAGATGGTCGGGACAGGGCCCCGACCTACCCATACTATACAACAAAAGAAAGTGATATAAACCTCTAAATATCAAGCTCCGGATGATAGGAGATGATGACTCTGCGCTGGCTAGGATCACGAGGGATCGGCTCCTCGTCTATAGGTACCTACAGGCAAGTAATGCAGCACCTCAAACGGGCGTCAGTACCACTGGTACCGAGTATGCAAAGCAAACTGAACATAACTGAATATAAGCAATGTAACTAGAAACTCTGAACAGTAGGAAATATCTGAAACTGTTTGGACAGATGGAATCTGAAACAAGCTTATCTGTACTGAGAATAAGGTAGGAGCATACTTGTCGACGTAGCGATCTGCTGTCTATCAGCTAATAAATAACATATATATACATATATATAACAAACAAGGACCAATACCAGCCCCCATAAGCCGAAAGGTGCTAACCAACACACAATCTATATACCCCTACCCGGGTCAAAACCATCCAAAAATAAATCACTTCACTCATCTACTAACTACGAGCACCTCTACCGGCCTCCTGGATATGCAACTTGGGCTCTCTGGGCCCCTGACTATAACTGTATCTGAGTCCGAAGGACTCCTGTATCTGTAAACTATAAACTGCCCCCTGGGGGCAAGCGCTCGACAGGGTAAGCTATACTGCTATGCTGATCAGCCGGATATGGGGAATGCTGCATCCTATCTTCGTCCTACTGTGGACGGCATGCCACTCCTTGGAGTGACGTATCCTCATCCTCTGGCGGGCGAGTCGACACAGCTATTAACCCTGGGGCGGCAAGGAAGCTCTAGGGGTGCCCTCATAACACAAACAGGTCTCAACAAATAATAATCACATATAGCAAGCATGTTTGATCTAAAAATACTATCTGTATTCTGATTTCTTATTCTGAACTCTTTTATGCATTAAACTGATTCTCATACTGAGTTATACTATATCTGAGATATTATCTGACTGTCTGATATTGTTTTACTAACTTTCATTCTGAATGTATCATAATATTATAAAACATGCTTGCTAGATTCATACTGGACTCAATTCTCAACTTCTGAATTCTTTTTTCTATAGTTCACGCTATTTGCTATACTGGATTACTAACTTGCCAAAGGAATTAGCTTTACATACCTTCGCTTCAGATTTCCCGACTAACTGGCCTAGCTCGGTCAGTACTTCTGCAATTTCTCCCAACTGCATTCATATATATATCAATTAGAACTAATACGCTAATATTCTGGAAGAAAACATCACTTTCAAGATATATATAGCCCAAACTTTGGCTTATCGAAAAACGATCGAAAACTCGCTATTTCTCGAAAGTCCAGAAGGGAGAAATACTCACTTTAGGGATGGGAGTATATTGTCACTAATTTGGAGCAATTCCACTTACTTTAGCTCGGTAGCACGACGATTCACGGGCCGAATTTCACGAAACTAAATCCGTAGGAATGCTCCTTACTGCTTAATACCTCGGTATCTAGGATTAATTCGAGTTTGGACCGCGTTTGGTGGTGTAATCGGATGAGAAATGGATAGGATTGTTCTTTCCTCCTTCTCTCTAGTTTACTCTCTGTTCTCACTGGAAATTATAAGTTAATTTAAGCAAAAACCGAAGTTTGGAGGCTTTTATACTTGGGGCTGCACCTCACCTCTGTGACACGCTGTGTATCATGGAGCCTAGCCTCTTTTACACACTATGTATCGCGAAGGTGAGCCTCCGTGATACTCTGGCCATCGCGGAGGAGGTCTGCCAGCCTCCTCTTGCAATGGCTCGACGTGTCATTTATCCGGTCTTTTCCCGGGCCTTTTCCTAGAATGTATGGCATTCAAAAACTCTTAACCAACATACGAATAGGCCATTTACATGTCGAGAATTTACGGGGTGTAACAGCATAAACACAGTATCATCAGTTTCAATAGTCAATTCTTTTTAAAAAAGATACACAATCAAAGAATTATACTCTGTAAAATTTTATAACATTAAATATTTTATAAAAAATGATACAATTGTCATACATTGATGAACATAAATGGGTAATTTTCAATTTGTAATTTATTCAAGATAAAGCTGATACATGGGCAACAAAGAAAATAATTGGCAAAATTTTTCTAAATTGATACACAAAGCAATATGAGTATTTTACATTTATGTATCACTGGAGTATTGATATACACTAATAACAAATTGGTACAATGTATTGATACACACAAAGCAATACATTGCTACATAATAATTATGGAATTATAAAAAAATATGATATTGATACATGTATCAATTCCGCCATTGATGCACAATGAAAAAAAACTTGAAAAAATTGAAGTGTATCAATTCTGTCATTGATACACAAAGACAAAAGATTGAGAAATCCAGCAATATTATTGCTAATAAATCCTTCTGCTTCAATTTCTTCTTGAATCTTAGCTTTGACATTGTCAATGGTATCTGAGCTTTTGACCTCAAGAGTGATGGTCTTTTCGGTGAGTGTCTTAAAAAAAATCTACATCTGAAATATATTGAAGTACACAACTATCACAACTTCAATTAAAGATCAGGGCAAAAGAGATCAAAAAACAAGCAGCTCCGGAGAATAAGGACAGTAATTCAGATCTACAATTCTCTGCATCTTTTTCACCAAAAAGTTCGAATCCTTTTTTGCTTTCTCCAGAGATCTTCAATTCTCTGCATCCAGATCGCCATGGCAGAGAGAGAGAGAGAGAGAGAGAGAGAGAGAGAGAGAGAGAGAGAGAGAGAGAGCAATTGCTTGTGAGAGAAAAAATCGATAGAGATTTTGGAAATTTTAGAAGAGAGAAAAATGGGCATTGAATTAGAGAGAAATATGGATAGTGGATTGAAGAGAGAAGGTAGAAAAATTGATACATATGGTAACTCGCTATTTTTGTAATTATTTTGTTAATTTTTGTAACTTTTTAAAAGTGTTGTTATATATTGTAAATAGGTAGTAAGATTTGCTTAATTATGTAATTTTTCATCTATATTATATTATATTTATTTATTAATTATCTTGATTTTAAATATTCATAATTGGCTTAATTAGTGATAATGACGGGACAACCTTGTGAACTATCATATCTATAATGTACTTTCGATGTGATTCGTAGCATCGAATTTCCTTTGCGCCAGAATCGAGTTTGAGTGTGACACAGAAGCACCTTGTAAAGTAAAAGTCACAACACATACCCCTAAATCATTTAATATTTTATCTTTAACATAAGTAAGCCTTAAATAATTCTGAATACAAAATATCAACTTACATAAATCAATGAAGTGTCAAAATTAGCTAAACAAGACAAATCACCCAACAACACATCAAGTCATCATACTATGATGTAGTACCACCACAATATCAATACATGTATATAGAGCTTCTAGGAAGAATAAATAATATCTAATCCGAGGACACAACTCATAATTAATAATAAATAAAGAATAATAAATTAATTCCCACAAAAAAAAATGGGTTCACCAACAAATTTTAAAAGTAGCAAGCAATCCTAGTCAACCCGCTCACCTTGTAGCTACTCTTCTTCATTACCTAATATACCATAAAAAATAAAAATGACAGATACTCAGGTAGTGTCTCAATGAAAGAACTTATATAAAAAAGATAACAATAATAAATATAATTAAAAAAATTATTGAAAATAATTCAAGTCCAGTAAATAGAGTAAATCATGAAATCTCATTGTGAAACAGTAGTATCATTGTTCATACTAAAGTTTTTCTTTCAAATAAATCAATGCCAGCTCAAGGATAAACAAAACAGAAATCTTATACCAACTCAAGGAAAAATCAAAGATTGGAGAGCCCTATTAGGTCCTCATTGCTCGAAAATGCTGCACCAAAATATCAACCCACGTCGATTATTCTTTCTCCAGAATAACAAGGATGCTCAAAATGATATGTTAGGATCCATAATAACTATTCGTACTCCCAAATAGCAAGGCCAAACATACACAATATCATCAAGTTATATTATTTTTGAAATAATAGCACATTTGTTAAATCATTCATAGCTATCTTCTCATTGAAAAAGGTATTTCAAAATAATAGTTCAATTTAGAAAGAGAAATCAAGCTCAAAGATCATAAATAAAATTTCAAAATCAACGGCCCTTAATTAAAGTAATCATATATTTCATACATATATCATAACATAAATCAAAATATGAAGGCTCGATGTGAGCTTTCTAGCATGTGCATAAAATTTAGTTCAAATCACTTTTATAGTCAAAAGTATATTAAAAAAAGAGAAATATCTTAATTATGCTACGTATGCCCTAAATGTGATCCACAATGTTCAACAATATCTCTATGATCAATTACAATGTTGAACTTCAAAACTTTGATCAATTTATATGAATTCCCACACAATTCGAAAAATTAGGGTTTTAGAAAAAACTTTATGTTTATTGCTAATTTTATAATCACCTTATGTTTCAATATCTTTTCATAGGCTATACGAACCCCAATTATCTCTCTAATTTATGTAATTTAGCAAGAGACTTACCTCTTGAAGATTTTCACAAAATTTTCTTCAATCACACTTGAAATTGATTCTTGGAATCTGAGGATTATATATAATGATGATTTTAGCGCTAATCCTTGTTAATTTGATATTTGTATCAATGAAATTGGGTAGAAACTCATCTTGGTTAATATGAGAAAGCCCTAGGGTGTTTTCTCTCTCAAAAGTCGGTCAAAATGAAGCAAAACAAAAAAATTGGCTAAAACATGTATTTATAGGTTTGCTGTCACATTCAACATATGGCCACCAAATGCGACCGTATATTGGTTCAGTTTTGGACTCTTGAATCGACTTGAATTTGAAAATCATTGACTCAACCGACATGGAACCTGTCATACCCCACCTTGGGGGGTATGACGGCACCTGGTGCCTGCTGGACTCTGGACTGCTAAATGGTCCAGCCTGAGCACATCTGGTGCTTTGGCTGGACCATTTAGCAGTCCAGAGTCTAGCAGGCACCAGGTGCCGTCATACCCCCCAAGGTGGGGTGTGACAAACTTGGTATCAGAGCAGTTCGTGTCCCAGGGAGTCTGCAAGCCGTGCTAAGTAGAGTCTTGTCTATGGATGTGTTGTGCACCACATACTATAGGCAGGAGGCTGCGAGGCATGTTAGGATTGTCACTCTTCTTTCTTATTCAATCGTGCTATAGAGCGGTACAGTATAGAGTTGACTTTTGAAACTCACCACCCTCTTTGCTTACAGATATTATGGCAGACCAGTGGCACCCAGCTACAGGTAGGAGATTGGATACAGCAGCGGGCGAAGGCACCAGTAGGATGCCTCAGTTACAGCCAGATTCCGCCCAGTCTGAGAGCAATACGGAGGCGTCATCTCGGCCCTCCCAGCAGTCTCCGCCTCGCCAGACACCATTTGAGGCAGCACCGCCTCCCACAGCTCCTGCACCCACTTCATCTGATCAGGAGCTACGTAGTGCGGTGGTTATGTTGACTCAGATGCTAGCTGCTCAGCATCAGCCAGCACCACCTACAGCAGCAGAATCCCTAGGTGGGCCAGGTAGTTCCAGGGTTAGAGAATTCTTGGCGTTGGGACCCCCTCAGTTTACTGGATCGGATTCAGCGGAGGACCCTCAGGACTTTTTAGACCAGATGCAGAGGATCTTTAGAGTCATGCACGTAACCCCAGCAGAATCAGTTGAGTTAGCAGTGTTCCGGTTACGGGATATTGCTGTTTTGTGGTACGAAAGTTGGGAGAGGTCTCAGGGAAGAGATGCAGCCCCTCCTACTTGGTCCAGCTTTTCAGAGGCCTTCCTGGACCACTACTTACCCCGGGAGGTCAGACAGGCCCGTATGGACCAGTTCTTACATTTAGAGCAGGGGGCTAGGAGCGTCCGTGAATATTCCTTACAATTCGACTCCTTATCCCGCTATGCTCCAGCATTTGTGGACACCATGTCGTCCAGAGTCCACCGCTTTATTACGAGCCTGAATCCAGAGTACATAGAGACGTGCATGACGGCTACTTTGAGAGAGGACATGGACATAGCCAGGGTACAGGCCTTCGCACAGACAATTGAGGGCCTGAGGCAGCGGCAGCGGGGTGACAGACAGGCGACTTCAGAGCAGCGCCGTAGAAGCAGACCCGCCGAGATTCAGAGGGAAATTCCTAGGGGGCCGAGACCACGGTTTTCAGATAGGCCACCCAGATATTCACCGCCGGTACAGCAGCAGAGGGGCAGATTTATTCGCCGGAGTCAGTCAGAGTCCGGTAGCAGTTCACGGACAGTAGCGTCACCTCAGCAGCGGAGGGTAGAACAGAGTAGATTTGCATCTACCCCTTGTCCTATATGCCACCGACTACATTCTGGAGCCTGCAGGCAGGGATTCCCAGGGTGTTATTACTGCGGACAGGAAGGTCATTTAATGAGAGATTGTCCATCCAGGGGACAGGGTAGTCAGGATGATCTGGATAGAGCGTCAGCAGGGCCACGAGTTCCAGCAGCCTCAGCAGGGCGCAGACCCTCAGGTTTAGCAAATAGGGGTCGAGGTAGATCAAGAGCCTCTGGCTCAGGTGCAGGCCCCAGCCGTACCTATGCATTACTAGGGAGGCAGGATTCAGAGGCATCTCCCGACGTGGTCACAGGTATATTGATTATCTGCTCATACCCTGTTTATGTATTGATTGATCCATGGTCTACCTTGTCATATATTACACCATTTGTGGCCCGAAAGTTGGGCATCGAACCAGAATTGCTTCAGCAGCCCTTTTCAGTGCTTACACCGATTGGCAACTCGATTACAGCCAAAAGAGTTTACCGAGGGTGTATAGTAGAGGTTGCTGATCGCCAGACCAGAGTAGACTTAATAGAACTTGAGATGGTCGACTTCGATGCCATTATGGGTATGGACTGGTTAGTGCCATGCTATGCCAACTTAGAATGCTGGACCAAGACAATCCGATTTCACTTTTCGGGGGAAGCAGTGCGAGAGTGGAAAGGGAGTACACCTACGCCGAAAGGTAGGTTTATTTCCTACCTTCTGGCAAGAAAATTAATAGCAAAAGGATGTATTTACCACCTGGTTAGAGTCCAGGACGTTCGGGTGGAACCTCCGACTCTTCAGTCTGTTCCAGTAGTCAATGAATTCCCTGACGTGTTTCCGGATGAGTTGCCTGGTATCCCTCCCGAAAGGGAGATAGATTTTGTGATTGACTTGTTACCAGGGACTCAACCTATATCCATTCCCCCGTATCGCATGGAACCAGCTGAGCTTAGAGAATTGAAAGAGCAGTTAAAAGATTTGCTCGACAAAGGTTTTATCAGGCCTAGTACTTCCCCGTGGGGTGCGCCAGTTCTGTTTGTAAGAAAGAAAGATGGCTCACTCCGTATGTGTGTGGACTACCGGCAGCCGAATAAGGTAATGGTTAAAAACAAATACCCGCTCCCGAGAATAGATGATTTGTTTGACCAGTTGCAGGGGGCCAAATGTTTTTCTAAGATAGATCTGAGGTCCGGATACCACCAGGTCCGGGTTCGGGAGAGGGACATTCCAAAGACTGCTTTCAGGACCAGGTATGGTCACTTTGAATTTCTAGTTATGTCTTTTGGACTGACGAATGCTCCCGCAGTGTTTATGGACCTGATGAACAGCATATTCAGACCGTACTTGGATCTGTTCGTGATAGTATTTATCGATGATATTCTGTTATATTCTCGTTCAGAGACAGATCACCAGAACCATTTACGAACAGTACTCCAGATCCTTAGAGAACGTCAGCTGTACGCCAAGTTTTCTAAGTGTGAGTTCTGGCCGAACTCAGTTGCCTTTTTGGGGAACATCGTGTCGGATGCTGGTATACAGGTAGACACACAGAAAATAGAGGCAGTCAAGACATAGCCCAGACCTACCACTCCGACCGAGGTCCGTAGTTTCTTGGGTTTAGCAGGATATTATCGGAGATTTGTCGAAGGATTTTCCACTATAGCAGCACCTCTGACAAAGCTAACACAGAAAGCAGCGAAATTTCAGTGGACGGAGGCCTGCGAGCAGAGTTTTCAAGAATTGAAAGACAGATTGACATCCGCCCCAGTACTAGCATTGCCAGAGGGAACAGATGGGTATGCGGTGTATTGCGACGCTTCAGGTTTGGGACTGGGTTGTGTGTTAATGCAACATGGTAAGGTGATTGCTTATGCTTCCAGACAGTTGAGGAAACACGAAAAGAACTATCTGACCCATGACCTGGAACTGGCTGCAGTGATCCACGCTCTGAAAATTTGGAGGCATTATCTGTATGGCATCCATGTAGACATTTTTACAGATCATAAAAGTCTGCAATACATTTTCGCACAGAGGGAGTTAAATCTGCGGCAACGTCGCTGGTTAGAATTGTTGAAAGACTATGATGTAAATATTTTCTATCACCCAGGAAAAGCTAATGTAGTAGCAGATGCCCTGAGCCGTAAGTCGATGGGGAGTTTAGCGTATTTGCGGCCCGAGAAGCAGGAATTAGCCAAGGAAATTCATCAACTAGCTGGTTTAGCCGTTCGAGTAGTGGAGACAGAAAATAACAGAGCGGTAATTCAAAATTCTGCCGAGTCATCACTAGTTACAGAGGTAAAAGAACAGCTGTACGAGGACCCTGACTTAGTCCAGCTCAGAGATAGAATTCAGAAGGGTAAGGAGTCAGATTTCCAAGTGACTGAAAATAAAGTGCTACGTTGTAAGGGTCGTCTGTGTGTCCCGAACGTACCAGGGCTTCGCCAGTAGATCATGCATGAGGTACATTACGCTCGTTATTCCCTCCATCCAGGAGCAACAAAAATGCACCACGATATCAGAGACATCTACTGGTGGCCAGGTATGAAATCTGAAATAGCTGAATTTGTATCTAGATGTCCTAACTGCCAGCAGGTGAAAGTGGAGCACCAGAAACCGGGCGGTCTGACGCAGGATATAGCTGTGCCTATGTGGAAATGGGAAGCGATAAATATGGATTTTGTAACAAGATTACCCCGTACCAGAAGCAGAAATGATTCTATTTGGGTAATAGTTGACAGGCTGACAAAATCAGCTCATTTCCTGCCAGTGAAGGCTACCTTCTCAGCCAAGGATTATGCTGAGTTATACATCAGAGAAATAGTTAGACTACATGGAGTGCCGGTATCTATTATTTCAGACAGGGGAGCACAATTCACAGCTAGATTTTGGCAGTCGTTCCAGAGGGGTCTGGGAACGCAGATTAATTTGAGCACAGCATTCCACCCTCAGACAAATGGACAGGCTGAGCGAACTATCCAAACGCTCGAAGATATGCTACGAGCGTGCGTACTAGATTTTGGGGGTAGCTGGGATGAACATCTGTCGCTGATTGAATTTGCCTATAATAACAGTTATCATTCAGCTATCCAGATGGCGCCCTTTGAAGCATTATATGGGCGAAAATGTAGATTGCCGGTGGGCTGGTTTGAAGTGGGGGAATCAATGTTGATTGGGCCAGACATCATTCAACAGTCAGAGGAGAAGGTAAAGCTTATCAGAGAACGCCTGCTGACTGCTCAGAGCCGCCAGAAGTCGTATGCAGATATGCAGCGTAGAAATCTAGAATTTGCGGTCAATGACTGGGTATACTTGAAGGTGTCTCCGATGAAAGGGATGATGAGATTTGGCAAGAAAGGCAAGCTTAGCCCGAGATTTATTGGGCCATATCAAATTTGGCGGAGAATAGGCCGAGTTGCATACGAATTGAACTTGCCTCCGGAATTAGCATCTGTTCACCCAGTATTCCATGTATCTATGTTGAGGAAATTTGTAGGAGACCCTTCCACGGTTGTTCCAGTTCAGGAGGTCCAGGTCACCGAAGAGTTAGCATATGAGGAGGTTCTAGTAGCTATCTTAGACAGACAGATCCGTAGATTGAGAACTAAAGATATTGCATCTGTCAAAGTATTGTGGCGTAACAGGAACCGAGAAGAAATGACCTGGGAAGCCGAGGAAGACATGAAAGCCAGATATCCCCACTTATTCCAAGCATAGGCAAACGGGAGGTTTTTTAGAACTGTTTTTCCTTATTAATGCTTATACTTCATATATGAAAGTAGGCGATTGATTATAGACAGTTTTATACATGAATGTTATTATATCATGTGGAGTACCTGTATTGGGCTTTTTTCTTTTCAGGAATTATGAGATAGTCCATAATACAAGAGAAACTCTGGCAAAAATTTTTCTAGAAACAAGTTGAGTAAGTTGAGGAAGTCCTCGAGACAAAAGGTCATTCGAGGACGAATGTTCTTAAGGGGGGAGGATGTTATACCCAGTAAATTTTAAGTGAATAAATATCCTAAGGGCTTGTTGGTCAAGGGATTTAGAAGGCAAAAAAAAATGATAAATAAAAGTCGGCTTCTTCGGCCAAAATCAATATATTTCCAGCAAAAAATAGGGGATCTTCATATGAGAAGAAAACCCAGGACAAACATATATAATTTCCTTCCAATTACGCGACGAAACGTGGTCTAAACTCCGTTCCGGCTTAGGTACAGGTGTATAAAGCTGCAGAGAGCAATCCTATGGAGTTGGTTTCGTGAAATTTGGCCGGCGAAACGTCATGCTACCAAGGTAAAGTAAATAGAATTACTTTAAATTAGTACCAATGTGTTCCTAGCGTTGCAGTGAGCATTTATCCCTTCTGGACTATCGAGAAATAACGAGTTTTTGACCGTTTTCCGAAATGTTGAAGTTGGGATAAATATATATATCAAAAGTGATAATTTCTCCCGAATATTAATGTATTTAGTTCTAATTGACGTGTATATGAATGTAGTTGGGAGAAACAGCAGAAGTACCAACGGAAATCACATCGGTCAGTCGGGTACTCAGAAACCAGGTATGTAAAGTTATTCTTTCGGCAAGCCAGGAAGTACAGGGTAGAAAATAAATAGAATAAGCGCTATTAACAGATACCCAGCGTACAGGAACGATTTTAGTACAAATTCCAGCAAGCATGCTAGTATGTTATTACGTATCATGCGATAATTAGAATAATAGATATTCAGGCAATACGTATTTCATCTGTTGAGATTGTATCCAGTAGTAGATGATACATTCTATATCATTTAGCTATATCCAGTTATAGATGGCATGTACTATGTTATTGAGTTATATTCAGATATAATTAGATAGACAGATAAAGGCCAGGTAGCAGTAAGTCCAGCAGTCAGAAACAGTGTAAGACAGCATATAGCATCAGTTAATTAATACAGATTAGCCTCGAAATAAAAGAAGAGAATATGATTAGTATTTTTCATTTGAGCATGCTTGTTGTGTATGTGTTTGTATGTTGAGACTTGCTGTGGCATGTGGGCACCCTTTAGCATCCCCACCGCCCCTGGGTTATAGCTGTCTCGATACCAGATTCAGATACCGCCACCAGCTGGGCGATGCCGTCCGACTAAAGGACGATGATGGCCGACCACCATGATAATACGGTCCAGACCACCCTGCTTGCAGGGGTAGTTCAGTTTACTCTGCGCAGAACTAGCACACCCTGTTTACAGGGGTAGACCACTCTGTGTGCGCACCTATGCCCAGAGGCAGGAGTCTTCGGACTCAGACACAGCTTATTGTCAGAGGCCAAGGCCTGAGCTACGTACCCAAGGGGACTGGTAGGAGGAGCTCACAGTGTCAGATGAGTGAAGTGACTTATTTTTGGTTGGTTTAGACCTGGGTAGGGGTATATAGATTGCTTGCTTGGTTGGCACATTCCGGCTTATGGGGGTCGGTCAGGTATGGTGTACTATTATGTATATTGATATGTGCTATTAGATACTGACAGACAGTAGGATGACACGTCATCAGGTACGCTCAGTTAGTTACAGAATGAACAAACTCTCACCAGTTATCCTCAACTAGAAAGACTCAGCTATTTCTTGCTTATATGTCATGTTATTGTTGCCATTCATTTCAGTGCATATTCCAGTTTGCTTTACATGCTCAGTACCTGTGGTACTGACGCCCAGCGGGGCGCTGCATTGCTTGCCTGGAGGTACTCACGGACGAGGAGCCGATCCCTCGTGATTCCAGCCAGCCAGTGAGTCATCAGCTCCTGTCATCCGGAGTCTGATCCCCAGAGGTGTAGCTCCTTTTCTTTTGGTGTGCAGCATGGGTAGGTCGGGGCCCTGTCCCGATCATTTCTATTAATTTCTTACAGTATTTGTAGAGGCTTGCAGTCTGTATATATTCCCTATGGTTACTTGAGCCGGTCGTGTGGGGCCGTGCAGTCTGCTGTAGCTGTTTAGTATTTCAGTTTATGTTGGCCGTGTGGGGCCTTAGTTTGACAGTAGTGGTGACCTTGCCGGTCACGTAGTTTTACAGCAGTCTTGTGTTGAGTTACAGATAACTAGACAGCATGGCGGCCTTGTCGGCCCACATAGGTTCCTTGTTACAAGTCTGTTTCTGGTTAGTTGTTGTTACAGGTATAGATGGCTACAGACCAGTTGGCCGGAGGCTGTATTTACAGCCGTTATATAGCCGATTTGTTTCTTGAAATAGAGCCAAAGCCAGCCAAAGCACCAGATGTGCTCAGGCTGGACCATTTAGCAGTCCAGAGTCTAGCAGGCACCAGGTGTCGTCATACCCCCCAAGGTGGGGTGTGACAGAACCGTATGTCCACATGCAATTCATATATTGCTCCATAAGATAATACTTGAAGCTTCAAAAATTTCAGCTACCAATACTTCAATAGACGTTTGATACGTGGTCCGTTTGTGTTCACTACATGACAACTTCGGATACTTGATTTTTGAACTATTTTGGACCTAAACATATGGTACAACATGCAGTCCGTATGTTACTTATGCGGTCCGCATCTACACCACATGTTGACATAGTTTTCTCAAACTTGATAGTTTTAATTTTTTCTTAAACTCCAATCTTTTTATACACTTAGGGGTCGTTTAGTTACTGGATAAGACTCAAACTAATACATGAATAACTTGGTTATTCATGCATTAATTTTATATTATGTTTGGTTTCTAAATAGGATAAAAGTTATTCATGTATTAATTTTATACAATGGTTGGTTCATAGGTTCTAAATGTTGTATAAAAGTTATTCATGTATTAATTTTATACAATGTATGATTGTATTTTAGTAATTCTGCATAACTAATACTCACATAATTTTGAGAAAATCTATGTATAATTTTATACGGGGTAGAAGGTGGAATAAGTTATGTGGGTATTAGTTATACATGGATTAAAATTATAAAATTATATATTTAACCCTATCAATTTACTTTTAAAATATTTTTAATTCGGTACCTTTTTTAAAATTATACTTTTTTCTGAAAATATTTACCCAAAATTAGTTATCCCTTTTTTTAAATTTGATGTATTTTTTTTCAAAAACTATATACATAATTAAATCATTATTGATCTATTTTTTTAATTCGGTGTACATTTATACCTCCATTTTCTTCTTTAAAATTACAAATCTCATTTATTAAGAAGGATATTTGTAGTTATCCTTTGAGAAGAAACTAGAAGAGGAGGCTATTTTTTATAGATTAAACTAAAAATCAAACTGTTAGCAATTTCTAATTAATTAATCGAAAATCGATAATGAATATATTATTAATTGAATATATTTACAAATCATTATGTTAAATTATTAATAAACAAAATTAGATCGAGCCAAACAATAAACATCCTAGCTGATGTTGTATTAACCTTTATTTTTTTTTCACGAGTAATGGATCCAAGAGGCTTTCTTGCTCTTCCATGCCTATCAATTATCAACTACTACTGTATATATTTTTTATATAATTTTTCTAAAATTATAGAATTATAAAATATTTTAATACTTTCTACATATTTTTAATTTAAAATTTTAAGTTTTGAAAGATTTAATTTAATTTTTTAAATTCTCTATCAAATGAAAATTCAACAAACAAAATTTTTATCTAATTTTAAATTTTGTATCAAATAAAAAATAGATTATACAATAATTTTATACTGTTTTTTTACAAATTAAATATTCAATAATCAATGATTCATGTATTGTAATCTCTAAATAACTAATACTTACATAACTAATACTTACATAACTAATACATGTATAACTAAAATCTGCATAGAATAATACATGAATTTCCTCATAACTAATCCATGTATTACTAACACTTGCATAAGTTTAAACTGCAACCAAACGGCCCCTTACATGCTCAAACATCAAATTTAACGCATATTCGCATTTGATCTCTCATGGTTGGGGTGGAAGTATAAGAAATTTTAATGATCCAAACTTAGCCCTAATTTACAGTGTTACGGCTAATTCCCGTTGAAAACTGCTTGTACAAGTTTGATGATGTCCACACCAATAGTGTTCCAAGTCTTTCTTTTAAACAAAATAGATCAGTAAAGCCATCTGGACTTGTTAAGCTGTTTGAATTAATGTGCGGAATAGCTTTATAAATCTCATCATCTATTGGATTATTCATTTTCAATAACATTCCTAGGGATGTGATCCATAATACTTAAAATCTATACATTGACCATCCCCAGAGAATAGATTTTTTCCCAATATTTCTTCATTTCCTTCTATCTCCCCCAATGGAGTGAAAATATTTTCTGTTCTTATCACCTTTCAAGTTCCACGCAAGATTAGATTTTTATTTTCAGAGGTTATCCACCTGCTTATGATGAATAATCAATCATCTAGAGCTGCTTTTCATTCCAACTCAGTTCCAACAATGCATTTCTGAAGCGAGAAAGAGGAACTGCTTGACATTGAATATTAGAACTCATTAAAGCTCTTCAAAAGGGAAAACTCTCGGTCGTAGTTTGGTGACCTATCTTCAGCAGGGGCCTTTAGTCTTTTGATTAGAGTAGGGGTCGCGAGACAGCACGTACCGCCCTACCATAGTCACGAGTCTATTTATAATCACGACTGTTGTCATAGTCAACAAGGTTGAAACTGGAAGCTATCTATAATAACTGACTTTGTCCTCCAACAGTTGAACCAAATATTGAGAGCTTTACTGGTATTCTTATGTTTTTGTTGGACTTTCCAAAAGATGTTCTTGAAAGTCTTCACATTTAGTCCAAAAAAATTTAAATATTTGAAATATTTAATTAATGTGATTTTTTTGAGGATTATAAAGTGTAATAAATAGATCGAGGGCAGCAGTCTGATCCAACTCCTGGAATGTGTTGAACATTAGTAACAAAAAATTGCTCATTCCGCTCTAATCTTTTCCAAATGATCTCCTATTCTTTAATTTCTTTCATTGCATCATGTAAAGTTTAGCCTCTACATAACCATTATTTTTTAGACCACAGTGATTTAAATGACCAGTGACAACCTAGGAAGCATTGATAGTTAATGCAAAAGCTCTCATATATCCCCACATATCTTTCCTGCCAACACTCAAAAATTTGATAAATAATTCTTTTTCATCCCCACAAAATTTTGCAAGCAACCATTTGTTCTTCATTAGCATAAATAGAATTGGTTCCAGAAGATTTAAATTTGACTGCTACAATAATTTGAGGAACATTCATGCTTACCCAGTTCCTTCTTGTAACTATCTATTCTCTCTCTTCTCGGATTAATGGTTCTTTAATAGCAATAAGGTGAATTCTTCACTTTGTAATAAAATATTTTACCCTTTAGTTGAGGCATGGTATTTCATACCTTTAATGTTCCAACTGAGCAGCTTAATCATTAAGCCAATCCCGGCCTGGAGGAATTTTGTAATTTTTTTTTTCATTTTGTGAGAGGAGATTCTCTATACTTCACTTCTGTTTTTCCTCTTAGGAGAATTGTTTTCTTATTTTATTGGAAATTCTTGTCTAGCTCCAACACCTCATCATCCTTGTGAATGTGGAAATCAGATTCCCATTCTTCAATTGTTGATTTTTAAGGCTAAGAACTCTTTTATCATTGCATTCAAATTGAGTAATGCCATTTTGAATGTCATGTTCCACTGTGACTGGGTTTTCTCATTTGTTTTCCATGTTTGGACAATTTGGTTGCTTTAAGAAATAGGTCATATCTTATCAATTTCAAATAAAGCTCCTGTAGGTTTAAATATTTTAGGAGGTTCACTCTTGCCCCTAGTTCTAGCTCCGAAGGTATCATGTTGATATAGTTGTTCTCTTCCTCTAGAATGGTTTTCTTGTTTCTCTTTGTGAACTTGTTAACTTGAAGAGTCCACCAACAGTCTAGGGACCTAGGTCCTAGACTTATGTAACACTAACGTAAAGCAAATAAAGCAGAAATAGAGTAAATAAGAAGATCAGTTTTTTTACATTGAAAACTTCCTTGCTCAAGGGAAGAAAAAACCATGAACTACCTCGTAGGATTTAACAATCATCTTCACTAAATCACTGAGCAAAAGATTATTACAGACTCCAAAGCACCTTAGGATTAAGCTCTTAATCCGCAACACCCTTAAAGCAACTCTACTACAAGGTTTATAATGCAATAACTCTACTGCACGTTCCAACAGGCTAACCTAGCCAAAACTACACAACTACCTCTAGCTATTCTATCAACTAACTCTAGTTGAAGAAAACTCCACCAATAATAAGAACGATTACAAGTGAAATACCTACACAGACTTCATATTGAAGAGTAGGTATACATATAAGATCAAACCACTAACTAACAAGCAAAAGGACTGAAGGAATATTCAAAACGTCTTGATGCTTTCAGAGAGTATATGTTCATGCTTTTCACAACGACTGAGCAGCTTTTGAGAGATGAAGCTTCAATGTGTGTATTCCCAAAAACTAGGTTTTGAAAAGAAGTCCCTAAGGGATAAATATGAGAGAGCATAACTGAAGGTGAAATTCTATTGGTTTAGTACACTGACCCTCTTCCACGTTGAGGCGCCTTTTTCAGCACCTTCACAACCCCACTCGCAGACAAAAAATAGTACACTTTTTACAGCTGTACTTTTTGTCTGCTATTGTATACTGCATCACTTAACTGAAGCTGGTCCCTGTATAGTTTGTCAATCATCAAAACAGCTGATCAAGGACCCCCTTTTTGATGATGACAAACTCTAACTCTCCATTTACTCATGATTCCCCCTGACTCCATATTCCCCCTTTCACAGTTCCCCCTGACTCCATATTCCTCTCCAAATTCATACATCTCCTCCTCTTCCCCCTTTTGGCATCATAAAAAAGAACTAACAGTAAACCAGGCAAAATACATTTCGCACAATGTGAACTCATGGTCACTGGGGCAACACTAACATGAATAAGCAATAAGAAGAAAATAAGAGAGGAAGACAGTAGACAAGGAACCAAAGGACATCATTCATTCATATGTAGGATAAGAATTACAAGCATTAACAACAAAAACTATCATAAAAACATCATAGATTAGACACATGGGGCCATCAAGAGGAGAAACAGCGAGAGTAGAGCAAGACATGCAGACAAGGACTAGGATTAAGGACAAGAAGGGCCAAAGAGTTTTTGAAGAAAGAGGGACATGCCCTCATATACGCTTCATGTACATGCAACAACTTCTGGGTCAATTCATGAACCTTAGCCTTGAGCTCATCATCTTCTTGGCGCAGAGCTTTCAAGGGACCTGATTCCTCAGTCTGTGCAGCCTTCAAATTAGCAATTCAGCATCACATTGAGCAAGCAAGCTAGTAAGTTTTTCTACTTCTCTGGTAGAGTTCTCTTGAGAGGAAATCAGGTCAGAGATGATTGACTGAGAAACCACACCACCCCTCCTTTGAACACATTCACATTCCACAAGGGTAGACAACGTGAACATTTGCTTCTTTGAACCTACAATCCCTTTTCCACAACACTTTATTCAGAAGAAACCCATAAGCTAACCCATGTTTTCCATCCTTCACTGTCATTATCTTGTACATGTACTCAATCATAATTGCAGGCAAACTTATAGCCTGGAAAGTGCTTAAGGCCTCCATGAGATAAAGATCGGCAACCCCTGCAATTGTCCTTTTCTCTATTCGGGGAAGCAGAACTTTGTTGACAAACTCAAAAACAAGTTGATACTCCCCTTTCAACTATTTTTTGAGGAGTCTTTCACCACCAAGATTATCCAATTTTTCTATTAGGGCCATAAATTTGCGAGAAGCACATTCATCCTTTACTGATTTGATGCCTTCAGTTGGTACTCCCAGAATCTTTCCAAGTATCACTTCATCAAGAACAATGGAAACACCTTGAACCACACTACTCAACTCCAAAACTTCACCAGTAAAAACCATTTCATGATAGAACTCACGAACCTCCTTTTCATGCAAATCAGGAACAGGTGGAGAGAAAAGACCTTTCCACTTTTGATACACCACCATTTCTACCAACTCGGCCATTCCATGCATGTTTGTTACTTCAGGATCAAACACTCTGCCTCTAAGTACTTTTTGTTGCTTCAGCAATTCCTGACACTCAGATCTGGTAAGAGAGAGAAAAGAAAAGTTGGAGGATAGAAGAGAGAGGAACGACGACTATTTATGAGGAGAGAAGTGACGCAATGGTTCGAATAAAAAATACAGGAAACCCAAAGGTGCCAAAAAGAGCGGGAAAACAGATGCCACGTGTGACTATCTATAGATGTCTAAATGAAATATTTGCAAGCAATACTTGAAATACTAACCTGAGGAGGAACAGGTCCCTCCAGCGAATTCTGAGTCACTTTTGTTCCAAATATGTCCTGTCATATCCTATCTTTGCTCAGGCCTACCATGCATGTCTACCTTGTTAGGGTGTGGAACTGAGCTACACATCGATTGAGAGGCACTTACCCGGATATCTGTAGTCTAATCATAGCCAAAGGAAATGAAAGATATTAAGAGAATATAAAGAAAATGAGAGGTCAGTTTAACTTTATTAACCCCAACTTCATGCGATTCTTCTAAAACTGATCCCTTTTCAAGGCCTTGGTGAAGATGTCAGCAATCTGATCCTCGATTTTGAAAAATTCTACCCAAATATTTCCTTTCTCCACATTATCTCTCAAGAAATTATGTCTTATGTCTATGTGCTTGGTTCTTTTGTGCTGGACCGGATTCTTTACCATGTTAAGAGCACTAGTGTTGTCACACAGAAGAGGCACACAATCAGATAAGATCCCATAGTCTTCAAGCTATTGTTTAATCCGATAATTGAGTATAACATGAGGCAGCTGCTACATATTCAGCCTCGGCAGTGGAGATAGCCACTAAGTTTTACTTTCTTGAGCCCCAAGATATCAACGAAGAGACAAGGAAATGATCCCTGCCGGAGGTGCTCTTCCTGTCAACTAAGTAACCTGCATAGTCAGCGTCAGAGTAGCCTATCAAGTCAAATGAACAACCTGACGGGTAGAATAAAACTAGGTTAGGTGTTCCTTTCAAATATCTGAGGATTTCTTTTGTAGCCTTGAGATGAGACTCCTTGGGACAAGCTTAGAAACGAGCACAAATACCCACACTAAACTATATCAGGTCTACTTGCAGTCAGGTATAGGAGAGATCCAATGATTCCCCTGTACATGGTTTCATTTACTGGAGGACCTGGTTCATCTGCATCTAACTTGGATGATATGCTAACTGGGGTATCAATTGGTTTAGCACTGTCCATGTGAAATATTTTAAGAAGCTTCTTGATATACTTTTGTTGACTGATCATGATACCATTTTGAACCTGCTTCACTTGAAGGCCAAGAAAAAATTTAGCTCTCTCATCATACTCATTTCGAACTCACTCCTCATGAGTTTAGCAAAGTCTTCACATAGGGATTAGACTGTAGCTTCAAAAATGATATCATCCACATACACTTGAACAGTAAGAAGATTTCTTCCTCTGGATTTTAAAAAGAGAGTGTTGTCAATTTTCCCTCTATTGAAACCATTGTCCAGGAGGAACTTGGAAAGTCTTTCATACCATGTCCTAGGAGCTTGCTTCAGTCCATAAAGAGCCTTATCCAGCTTATACACATGATGTGGATGATCAATATCTTCTAACCCGGGAGGTTGCTTCACAAAAACTTTCTCTTTCAAGTACCCATTCAAAAAAGCACTTTTGACATCCATTTGAAACAACTTGAATTTCAAAAAAGCTGCAAAAGCTATTAGCATTCCTATTGCCTCCATTCTAGCCACAGGAACGAAGGTCTCATCATAATCAATGCCTTCCTTCTGATTGTATCTCTGAACCACCAACATGGCTTTGTTTCTTGTGGTATTACCTTATTCGTCCATCTTGTTCTTAAAAACCCACCTGGTCCCTATAATAGTTCGGTCTGAGGGTTTAGGGACTAGATTCCATACCTTATTTATTTCAAACTGATGAAGCTCTTCCTGCATTGCATTCACCCATTCTACATCTGCCAGAGCCTACTTGAGATTCTTAGGTTCAATCTGAGAGATGAATGCTGAGAAAGCAAACATATTTCTTGACCTGGATCTTGTTTGAATGCTAGAGTCCAAAGGAGACAATAGTTGTCCAATGGATGTGAAGATTTGTGCTTCCAGTTTAATCTTCCAATCATTGTTGATCATCTAAGGTACCAGGTCCTTCATCTGGGGAATCTTCAGGTGGCATCATATCCGACAGGTTTTCAGGAGCAGATTCTTGAACGTCATTGCTCATAGAGCCTTGTTCTCCATGTGATCTCTCTTTTTCAGCAAGAGGTTGCTCATCATCATCATCATCCTTGACATGATTTCTGGATTCCACTTTGTCCAATGCATCCCTTTGTACTTGCCACATTTTTTCAAGCTTAGCATCATCCATTTTATCACCATTACTCAGATCACCAGATTCATCAAAGATCACATGGACACTTTCCTCAACGCATTGTGTCCTTTTGTTGTAGATCATGTAAGACTTGCTATTTGATGAGTAACCCAAGAAAATCCCTTCATCATTTTTAGGATCAAATTTTTCCAAGTGTTCCTTGCCATTATTCAATATGAAACACTTGCATCCAAACACACAAAAATAGCTTAGCAGAGGCTTCTTCTTGTATAGAAATTCATAGGGTGTCTTCCCAAGCAGGGACCTGATCATACATCTGTTGACAACATAAGATGCAGTGTTTACTGCTTCTTCCCAGAATGTTTTGGCCATATCTCCATCAATCAGCATGGTTCTAGCGATATCTATCAACGTCCTGTTCTTTCTCTCAACCACTCCATTTTGTTGAGGAGTTCTTGGAGCTGAGAAATTGTGACTGATTCCCTTTTCTGCACAGAAATTGTCAAATCTTGCATTCCCAAATTTGGAGCCATGGTCAGACCTGATCCCTACAATTTTGCAGTCTAATTTTACTTGTATCTGATTTGCAAAAGACTCAAATTCAAGAAAAGTCTCATCCTTTGTTCTCAAGAACATTATCCATGTGTATCTTGAGTAATCATCAACAATCACCAGAATGAATCTCTTTCCTCCTCTGCTTGCAATTTTCACTGGTCCACACAAGTCCATGTGAAGAAGTTCCAAAGGTAGTGAGGTTCTTACATCCTTTTTCTTCTTGAATGAGGACCTGGTTTGCTTTCCTTTAACACAGGCATCATAAATTTTATTTTTTGCAAACTTCACCTTCGGCACTCCACGAACCAATTCCTTGGATATAAGCTTGTTGAGAAGAGAGGAGCTCACGTGCCCCAATCTTCTATGCCATAATATCGAGTCATCTTCCATAACACTTAAATAAGTGATATTTTCACCAATTATTGAGTCAAGATCAGCAACATACATGCTGTTGCATCTCTTGGCTATTAAGATTACCTCCTCGGACTGAAGATTTGTTACAATACATGCAGCAGATAGAAACTTGACTTCATTTCCCTTGTCACAGATTTGAGACACATTGAGAAGACTGTATTGAGCCCATTGACATAGAAAACATTTTCTATAGCATGTTCAAGTGATCTGCCAATGTTTCCAACACCTAAAGTGTATCTTTTATTTCCATTTCCAAATGAAACACTTCCTCCCTGAAAAGCTTCGAGTGAGAGAAACTCTTCCATATTTACAGTCATATGCTTCGAGCAGCCACTATCCATAAATCAACTTTGGCTGCTTCCCCCAACTCCAACCTGCAAGGTTAGTCATGAATTAGATTTGGGAACCCACTTAAGTTTGAGTTCCCAAAAATGAGACAAGGGGTAAATCAAACTCTTTCTAGTCCAAGAAGGTAGCTTAAACTGAGACATTTGGGGACCATGTACCCTGTTTTTTCTTCTAACTTCATAAACTTCATAGAACCATTTCGATGCAATTTGTATGGCAAGACATATCTATTTAAGATGACCATTTCTACCACAGTGTGTGCACAAGAGATTGTTAGGATTAGATACATGCTTGCTATGGGGATTATAAGGGGAATTAGTTCTTTTATATCCTAAACCTTCCCCAAAATTAGACCTCTGATTGGTTAGGTTTGACATGATCTGAGAAGAGGTTGTCCACTTGAGAGAGCTTTCAAGATCCTTCCTGATTTCAACCAACTCCCTCTCAAGTTCTGAGTTTCTCTTCAGAGAAGCTGTGAGATCCATCTGAGTTTTTGCCAATTCAACTTCAAACTCAGCCTGAATTTCTCTAAACTCACCGGATTTATTTGCTCCATTTTGAGACATCTTACTCAAATTTTCATTTAGAGTGAGATTCTCAACTGACATCCTTTCAAATTTCTCCTTCATATCATTCAACTTAGTCATTAGTAAAACCTTCTCTGATTCAGATTCATCAAGACTCTTGTTTAAGACATCTTTTTCTTTAGAAAGATCATAAAAAGACTCGATTAAGACATTAGCAAGAGACCTTAACTTCTTCAGATTATAGTCTTTAAGATTCTTTGTAAGATCAAGGAAGGTTACCTCTTCTTCTTCATCCTCATCAGATTTTGCCATAAGAGCAAACATTGAGTTGAATAGAGTATCATCATCCTCCAAAGCCATCATAGAAGCATCTTCAGGTTCTTCACCATTTTCTGATTCTCCAGATGAATTTCCCCAAACAGCGAGAGCCTTCTTGACCACATGATCTGTAACAACCCTTCTTTTGAACCTATCAGGGGCCCAGTAATTCTTTTTAGCCTTGTCAGCATTATCTTCAGATACTCTTTGTACTCAAGTTTGTGCATAGGACAGTCTTTGATGAAACGTCCTGGTCTTCTGCATTTGTAACAGAGATAATTTCCATTGGGAAACTTGTTGGAGTTTGACCGTCTTTGAAAACCTCCATTTTTATTTGTAATCTTCTAAAATCTTCGTGTCAGATAGGCTATATCCTCATCTTCATCACTGGAGTTTGCCTGAGTAGACTTGAGAGCCAGACCCTTCTCCTTCCTTGAGTCATTCCTGCTTTGATCCTGCTGTCTTTTGAGCTCATAGGTTTTCAAATTCCCTATGAGTTCATCCATTGTAAGAGTTTTCAGATTTCACGCCTCAGTAATGGCGTCTACTTTACTTTCCCAAGATTTGGGAAGTATGCTGAGAATTTTTCTAACCAGTCTGTTTGGCTTAATTATCTCACCCAGGCAGTAAAGCTCATTAGTAATCGAAGTAAATTTGGTATGCATCTCCTGAATTGACTCTCTTTCCTTCATAGCAAACATTTTATATTGTGTGGTCAACATGTCCACCTTGGATTGTTTAACTTGACTGGTCCCTTCATGATTAGTTTTGAGGCAATCCCAGATTTCTTTGGCAGATTCACAAGAAAAAATTCTATTATATTCATCTGGTCCTATCCCACAAACCAACAGCTTCTTGGCTTTGAAATTCTTCTCAATCTGCATCTTGTCACTGTCATTGTATTCCCTCCTGGTCGTGGGAACAGATGTAGTAGTCTCTCCTTCTGTAACAGTCTTCATGGGCACATATGGGCCATCTAAAATTATGTCCCACAGTTCACTATCTTCAGCCATGATAAAATCATGTATGAGGGTTTTCCACCAACCATAGTATTGGCCATTGAAACGAGGAGGTCTTGTGGTAGACTGCCTTCTTCCAAATTTGGTTGAGCTGCCATCCTTGCAGGATCCTTCCTAGGTGTTAACCTTTTAGGAAGAGCCTGCTCTGATACCAATTGTTAACTTAGAAGAGTCCACCAACAGTCTAAGGACCAGGTTCCTAGAATTATGTAACACTAACGTAAAGAAATTAAAGCAGAAATAGAGTAAATAAGAAGATCAATTTTTCACGTGGAAAACTTCCTTTCTCAAGGGAAGAGAAAACCACGACCTACCTCATAGGATTTAACAATCATATTCACTAAATCACTGAGCAAAAGATGATTACAGACTCCAAAGCACCTCAAGATTAAGCTCTTAATATGCAACACCCTTGAAGAAACTCTACTACAAGATTTATAATGCAATAACTCTACTGCACGTTCCAACAGGCTAACTCTAGCCAAACTACACAGCTACCTCTAGCTATTCTATCAACTAACTCTAGTTGAAGAAAACTCCACCAACAATAAGAACGATTACAAGAGAAATACCTACACAGACTTCATATTGAGGAGTAGGTTTACATATAAGATCAAACCAATAACTAACAAGCAAAAGGACTGAAGGAATATTCAAAACGTCTTGATGCTTTCAGAGAGTATATGTTCACGCTTCTCACAACGGTTGATCAGCTTTTGAGAGAAGAAGCTTCAATGTGTGTATTCCCAAAAACTAGGTTTTAAAAAGAAGTCCCTAAGGTATAAATATGAGAGAGCATAACCGAAGGTGAAATTCTATTAGTTTAGTACACTGACCCTCTACCACGTTGAGGCGTCTTTTTCAGCACCTTCACAACCCCACTCGTAGACAGAAAATAGTACACTTTTTACAGCTGTACTTTTTGTTTGCTATTGCATACTGCATCACTTAATTGAACCTGGTCCCTGTATAGTTTGTCAATCATCAAAACAGTTGATCAAAGGATACTACAGAACTCACTTCTTCCCAGTTTCTTTTGGTATATCTTCAAGAAAAGTGGTATGTTGTCCAAAATATTTCAGCTTCTTTCTAGTCATTTTCTCTTTTCTTTTTCAATACTCAGACAATTTAATAAAGTATGATTCAACTTTTTCACAATTTCTATAGAATTTGAGGATAGTTTCATATTCAATCTTGTTAGCATAATCTTTTAGTGGATCATTTTCATCTCCGATACCAATCCACACACCATGTATCAAGATTTCAATATATCTATTTCAACTCGCACTTTACCCATATTTGATCTATTCATAGTTTTTGTGGTTTAGCAATTATTTGTTTAGCATAATTCTATGTGTGCATATGAAAGGACAAACCTGGTAAGAGCACCCACACTGGAACAATCAGAATGTCCTCATCTGAATTGAAATCTGGAGTCCATTTTTGTAGCCAAATTTGATAGCCTGCCCTTCAATGTCATTCACCCTCTTGTATAGCACCACATTGAAATATCATCATTGTTGAAGGTCAATAAGGTGTTAATTATCATAGACCTCAATTTTGAATGATCCTTTTAAAAAATATTTGACCCAAACTGTGTCAATTTGCGGCCTTGATTTTAGAAATCGACCAATAACAGTTCTTCTACATGAATTGTCCATGACTCTATAATAGTCTCATGTCTTGAAAATCACAACCAACATCCCGTTATCGAACTATTATTTTTGCTACAATATTAGCTGGGTTTGGAGGCTTGGATAAAGTGGTCACCTATGAGGAACTACTTCCTTGAAGACCTGAAGAGAAAGAAGGATCTAAAGGGGGGAATTTGAGGAGGAATAAGAAATCTGATAAGGATAAGAGTAAAGGGTGATCAAAGAAGGAATAAGAGCCAGAAGTTTCGTGGGCTCCGGCGCCGTTGACCGTAAAATCTTAGGTGGATGTTGATGACGAGGATGATAACAACTACTAAGCCACCGCCGCTCCTCTTAAGTCTTTTTTAGGTTCAAATCAATTTGAAAACAAACATGAACTTGTTGAGGTATTGCACTTGAGCCTAATTTTTATGTTCTGTCCTTTGAGTATGAAAATTTTTCGATTGGATATAAGTGATACATTGTTGTTCACCTTTTTGATAATTTTAAATTTATTCACTTAAAAAATTCAGTGATCCATGATTATATGTGGGAAGTGGTTGAAGAATCCAACTAAACAAGGAAAGATAATATTAATCCATGATTTAATGTCTGCTCTTTTAGGATTCGATGAATTCCAATAGGAAGTAATTTGCTTTCTAAGACAAGTTAGTGATTCTCTAACAGTAGAAATTTTATCTCACAGTTTTTGTTACATTAACATACAAGTTTATTTAGAAGAGATGCATAGAATACAAAAGAGATAAAATGTCAACTTTGATACATCATACAACAAAAAGGTATCATAAGACTTAGGAGCTGGCAAATACCAAAAAAACAAGTCATGGTTATTTATAGGGGATAGATTAACCCAACTAAAAAGGTTAACCAAACATATAGCTTTTAGAAAACATTTAGGAGTTGAAATACCATTGAAACATCTAGGGTTTCTTTCCATCCTTAATATACAAGTTTCTAGCCAAGATAAGAGAACTCCTGGCAAAGGCCAGACTTAATGTAAGTGAAACAACAACAATTAATCCTTAATTTCATTTTTCAATAGTTGATGCTTCCTATAGGATGATTGTTTCCACTGCGTTGAGTTATTAGTTAAATCCACATTGTGGGAGAATATTGGTCTTTTAGGACACAATTTTCTTATGTGATTTTAGATTATGACATAAAATCACATTTTGGGGCCGTTCACATTTAGGTTTGGAACATTTAGGGGTTGTGGCTCCAAATGTAGCTAGCCATTTTCTTTCTTTTTTGGACACCAGGAGTTTCACAAGTTAATAGTTTATTCCATGCATATTTTACATTCTTTATCCCTGGTAATATCACGTAATGATTTATTGTTTTGTTGACTCCCTTCTCTAATGTCTATGTTTTCTGCACTATTTGTTCTCCAAATTTAAGGGATTAATCTTCTTTCACAAGGGGGTAGAAAGTTCAATGAGAAGACTAAAGAAGTCAATAACAGAGAAATTATTGCAATATTTGGTAGCCATAAAAGTTTGAGCATTTATTTGAGTTAGTATTGTGCATATACTAAATTTGTAATTGGGGTTGTAGGAAACAGAAAGTGAGGATGACCTTCTTGATGACGATGAAGATGTGGAGGACAATGACCATGAATATGAGATTCGAGAACATGCGGAGACAGTAGGCCAAAAGATAGAAGCTTCACCAGCTCCTAAAGAAGCTGAGAAATAACTATCAAAGAAAGAGAGAAGGAAAAAGGAGCTTGCTGAATTGGAGGCACTTTTAGCTGATTTTAGGGTTGAACAAAATGAGAGAGGTCCAAACGACTTACCTGGTAATTCTTTTGTCCTTGTGTATGGATAATGGTGTATCCCTTAGTAAATAGTAATTGAAATGGTGATGAAATTTATAGTCCACCTCCTTAAGACTGATATCATACTCTCTTTCATTTTATGGACTGCTGTTTCTTTTGGTTAGCACTTGTTGGTCATCATGTGGTTAAGAATGGCTAGTTTGAATCATGGGGCATCTGAAGTTGGATTTTCCTAAATGTTTCTCTATAATTACAGATGTTTCCCATCATAATAAAGAGGGTGACCAGCAAGGAGAGGATATGGAAAAGAAAAATGGCGTGACTACAGAGCCTAAAAGTGCAAATAAAAAGAAAAAGAAGGATAAAGCATCCAAGGAAGTGAAGGAATCAGAGGATCATCCCAACAACATAAATGCCGCTATTGGACCTGAGGAAACTGAAAGAGCTGGACAAGTAGAAGATGTGTCAACTGTGTATGTGAAGGAGAGGTTGAAAAGGGCGGCTTCGGCAAAGAAAAAGAAATCTAAGAAAGAGACTGTTGCACGAAATGCCAAGCTTGTTGCAACAAAGAAGAAAGAGAAGAGCCATTATAACCAGCAGCCGATGCGATAAATTCTACCACAGGTTGGAATAATTAGCATCAATGATCCGAATTCTAAACTGTTTGGTACACTAAATCATTTTTTAGCTGATGTAGAATAAGATTTGGGGTCTAGTTTTATGCTTTAGGGCACAGAAAAACTATGGACTAGTTTTTGAAGCTTAGGTTAAAAACTAAAGAGAAATAAGAAAAAAGTTTTTAAAAAAAGTGACTGCCTGGAAAATTTTGCTGTATGAAAATGGTAGTTGGAGATCTAGAGAGTAAGATTATGCGTAAAAGTAGCACATTGATGCTAATGCCTATTGAACTAAGGTTTTGGTGAATGATCTTCGCCTGTTAGTTCATTTTCTTTGTTGATGCTATTGTGTGTTCCCATCTTGTATCAGAAGTTAGATCAGATATGACTGATCTTCGCCGGCATCGACAGCACTAGTACAATTCTATCAGTTCAAGGCTTGATCTATCGGTGGGTCATCCTATGAGTAACTCTCGCCAACAAAGAAGAAAAAAGATGGAATTCAAGATAGTAAAGGAATGAGGTAGGGCAAGGGAAAGTTAAAGAGAAGGGGCCATTTTTGGTGCATAATAGAGCTTTTCTAGCCAGGATCCTTCTTGGTGCATAAATGAGACTTAGCCTTTGAAGTACACATAAGCAAGAAAGTCAATAGACCTTGAATAGACTATAAGAAAGTACTTATAAAGAGTATTTTACTATAGTATCAAATGCATATATAAATTTTGTACGCAAGTTGACAGAATGTTTTCATTTTAAATTTTTTTTGCTCATTTAGTCTGCGGGCTCACGTGAGTAAACTTCTACAATGAGAAGTTATTAGAATGTCATATTTGATGCTTAGTGAACATAATTACTTGGTATCTGTGATAGTGAAAAATAATCTGAATAGTTGAGTTGATCACAAAATTGCTTCTCTTGATAAAAATAAGAGATTGTTTTTAGAGTGTCATTCCGAAACTTCAAATTAAAGGGGAGCAAAGATTAAATGAAAACCAAAAAGTGAAATTAAACGTGTATTATCATCTCAATATTAGGCATTTGGTCTCTTTTCCAAGTTTTCCAGAATCTTAAGATCGCCCGGGGCCAGTTTTAGTAAGATGTAATTATTTAAAAGGAAATTTTTAGAAGTATCTTGGAGACACAAAGTAAATACACCTTGTTCTCACTTTTTAATTTACTATCACTACCTCCCAAACAAAAACATAGGATATCATATATGCCTTTTGATTGCATCGCATGGCTGTCCCTTTTTGGTTGTACAGTGTACACTGCATTAGGAGATGATCTATATCTATATATAAAGTTAGACATAGACTAAATGATGTGATACCTTTTTTTCATCAAGAATTCTAATTTTTGTTTGTTTGTTTGGCAATTTCCCCTTATATTCTTCTAAATAAAACAACCCAATTAGGAGTAAATACTCTGTATGTTGCATGTATGGAGGTGAAATCTGGACTCAAAAAATGTTTGAATAAGGAGTTAACACGTGAAAGAAGCAATATATCAGGCATGAGTCAACAAAAAATCATTTTGAGGAAGTCGACAAGAAACGGGTTCGGTCTCAAAGGATTCAATACAAAGTCATCTGAGTTTGGTGTCATGAAGGAGGCCTATCTAACTCCATAGATGTACCGGGTGCACGACACAAACCAGAGTAGTATTCTTCAAGCATTCAACAGTTACACAGTATTCCGAAGTTGTTGCCAACCGCTACTCAGTAGTGATAATGGATATGAGGGAATATTTTGTGGATTTTGTCTCCCAATATGTAGATATAAATAGAGTCTTACTTTCTTGTTAGAGGGAATGCATCTGAATTTTATTCTTACACACACATTGTACTAAGGTTCCCAAAGAAGTCTTTAAGTTCTCAGTAATCAATTCTACTTACTTTGGTGTCGTTGCTAGCCAATTACCTTGGAGTTCAGGGCAATTCAATCCTGTACTTTGATTCATATTGTTCAATAACTTATTCGCTTCCTCTTTCTCTCAAGTTAGTTTATTGCAATTTCATTATTCCCTAAATTAAACTCACGTGTCCTAAAATTGCATGTACAAATTCAATGATATTAATTTAAGGGTAAACAATTGACACGCACTATGGGGCTTGGAAATTATGGTGTTATTTGGGCCTTTCATCTTTTCACTGACTTGCTATGATTTGTGCAGTGTAAATCTCATCAGAACTATGTCTGAAATCGAGCTTAATGAGCAGATCAATGCTAACCACGGTGATGAACGGGTGCCTCTAATAGATGAATGAGTTTCGCAGAACAAAAATGAAGAGCTTCCCATTGACACTAGGAACCTTCGAGAGGATGAAATGCTTCTCATTGAGAAAATAGCCAACATAACACTAGGGGTCAAACCCCTACTGACGCGAATGACGGCGGGAGCTTCGATTTGGAGGAAACATTAAAAATATTGATAGTGTAGCAAGGAAAAATAATGCTTTTTCTTGATAGACAATACCGGTAGTTAACTCAAATGAAGTTTTCCAACAGAAGTAATGTGAATTCAAAAAGCCTGACAATGCTTAATGAGGCTCCGATTAGGGGGACCCCATTTGTTGTCCCCAATTCATTGGGTACCGATGATGGTGGAGTATGCGGTTCCAAAATTGAGTTTGAAAATGGAAATATGTTGGTAGAACCTTTAGGGGCCAAGTTCTTAAAGTGAATAATGGAAATTCAGTCTAGGATAGATCAAATCCCAGATGCATCTCCGATTCGAAAAGGATCGAATTCCAAAATATATACTCAGTTGTCATACAAGCCAAGTGCGAATCAAAAGTTGATTACTTAAAAGTTCAAGATGCCGGATATACCTAAGTATGATGGAACCACATATCCTCAAGAGCATATTATAGCATACACAATTGTTGTCAAAGGGAACAACTTGGCACCAAATGAAATTGAGTTGACCTGGTACTCTTTGATACCTGAAAATTCGATTGATTATTTATCATACTCGTAGATGATTTTATGAAAGCCCATGTTGGGACTCGAAAGGTACAAGTCAGAAATGAAGATATCTTCAAAATAATGCAGGGTAGTACAAGATTGCTTCAAGAATTTATGGCCAGGTTCCGGAGGGAGAGAATGATGTTGCCATCGTGCCAGATGAATGTTCAATAGAGGATTTACCAAAGGTTTTAACTCTCGGAGTTCACATGCTTCACAAAAATTGAAGGAAAATCTAATCGAATTTGCTGCAATAACATGGGCAGATATTTATAATCGATATGAGGATAAAGTACGAGTGGAGGATGATCAATTGAATCCTCAATGTCACCATTATTGACCAACCGTAGCCGTGTATAATATAGGTTGGGGAGTGTCCATGACCTAGATCAAAGATCTTCCAAAATTCGATACCAGTCATATTCGTCATTGGAGCGTCCGGGGGCAAGGTCAGAACAAGGGCAGACTGGTCAAAGGAAAAATCATTTGACATGTCAGGTATGGCAAAGCAATATGATCCGGGGCACAATAACAGGGGCTTGTAGAATAAATAAGCACAACCCTCTCGGTCATTGGCCGAAGGCACAAATGCCTTGAAAATCTCTGAGTATAATTTTAATTTTAATGATAGCCACTATAATCTAATCGCACAATGAGGAATATAAATAAGGTCAGATAGATAAAACCGATCCGGTTAGACCCCAATTAGAGGGATGCAAGCTGGTGATATGAGTTTCACGAGACACGTAGTCTAGAACAGGGGATCGTAAGAACCTCGGGGAAGAGGTAGCCAATTTGCTCAAGAATGACCACTTAAGAGAATTCTTGAGAAATTCGGCCAAGAACAATTATGGAAAATCCATGGATGGTAAGGAAACCCTCTTCACCACATCAAACCATCAATATGATATTCAGAGGGGAAAAGGTCAAGTGATATTTTCAGCAACAAAAAAAATGAGGGTGTCAATTACTCATGATAAAAGGGCGCGAGAAGTTTTGGATGGGAATGTGATCACTTTCAATAAAGAAGACGCGGACGACCTTACACTCTTGCATAATGATGCTTTGGTAATCATTTTGAGTATTTTAAATTTTAAATTAAGTGTGTGTTGGTTGATCCAGGTAGCTCGGCCAACATCATCTAGTTGAAGGTACTTGAAAAAATGACGATGATTAATAAAATAGTTCCATCCACAAAGCTATTAGCCGATTTCAACATGTTGAGCAAAACGACCCGAGTGAGATAAAATTTTTGATATGTGTTGGAGGAGTTTTAAGGGAAACCATGGTCGATGTGATGGATGGGCATATGACATATAATTTCATCATCGACACACCTTGGATTCATCGCATAAGGGCAATGCACTCAATGTTTTCAATAGGTTATAAAATTTCCTACTTCGGATTGCATAAAGGAGATTTGAGGCGCACAACCCATTGACGGGGAGATGTCTACAGTGGTCATGGAAAGTTGACAAGAGAAGAAGAGTATCAAATATCAATCACAAGAACTAGGAATTCCTTTGACTTGGCTTCAGAAGAAATTAACCCAAAACAAACCGGAGCTGAGGAAGAGTCACTATATCAACATCAGTGCATATATCCTTCCATGTTTCGGATATACCGACATCAAAAATTCAACAATAGAAGAACTCAAGAAAGTAACAAAGTCAACAATAGAAGAACTCAAGCAATTAATCTTATTTAGTCGACTTCCTAAAAAGAAAGGTATACTTTAGTACGGGTTTGAGTCCCGAACTCAGTCGCAAACTAATTGAATTTCTTAAAGCTAACTTAGATTTTTTGCTTGGTTGCACTTAGATATGATAGATATACCACATGAATCCATGACTCACAAGTTAATCTTGGATCCCAGCTTTCAAGTGGTGATGCAAAAATAGCGCCCGATTGCCCTAGTCTAAAGAAGGTTTAGAGGAGGTAACCAAGTTATTGAACATAGGGTCTAACCCGAAGGTATATTACCTGGATTAGTTATAAAGCATAGTTGCGGTACCTAAAAAGGTAACAAATGAAGAATGTGTATTGATTTCAAAGACATAAGTAAGGCGCATTGAAAGGACTCATTCCATTGCTACATACTGATCAAATGATCGATGCTACGACAGCCACTAGATGTTGAGTTTTCTCCATTATTACTCTTGGTATAACCAGATAAGGATTCACCTAGAGGATCAAGAAAGAACTTCTTTCATCAAAAAATACAACACTTATTGTTATAATGTGATGCCTTTCCAACTGAAAAACGCTGAAACCATATACCAGAGGCTTGTAATACGGATGTTTCAAAAACAAATTGGTAAGTCTTTGAAAGTTTATATTAATGATATGTTAGTTAAGTATCTGGATTTAGAGGACCATCTGAGCCATTTGGAGGAAACATTTAACATCCTAAGGAAGTAAAATATGAAGCTTAATACAGAGAAGAGCACCTTAAGAGTAGGGTCAGGGAAGTTTTTGGGTTTTCTTATTTCAAATAGAGGAATTGAGGTCAACCCCGACAAAATTAATTCTATTGAGGATAATTAAGATGTACTTGAGGACACAAAAGCATTGCAAAGGTTGATCGATTATCTAGTGGACCTTAGAAGGTTTATCTCTAGGTTATTCAATAAGATTCATCAGTTTCCCTTTGCTCATAAAGAAGAATAACTTTGCATGGACATCAAAGTGCGAGCAAGTCATAAGAGACTTAAAGAAGTATTTATTGAATCCACTGTTGTTGGCAAAACCCAAGGACAATGAGCAATTTTTGTTGTATTTAGTTGTGTCCAAGATTGTGGTAAGTGTTATATTAGTTCGAGAGGTGGAAGGTATGCAATTTTCCTATTAATTATGTCGGTAAAATTTTGTTGGACATCGATATTTGGTATCCACATTTTGAGAAGTTGGCCTATGTCCTTATGATAACCGCTTGAAAACTTATGGCATAATTCTAACACCACCCCATCTGTGTGGTGACAACTTTTCTCTTGAAGAATCTCTCGCATAACCCGAACCCTTGGGAAGATTAGATAAATGGGCAGTGGAAATAAGTGAATACAATATCGAATATAGACTCTAGAATGCCATCAAGTCACAAGTTTTGGTCTACTTTATGGCCGATTTCAGTATGGCATGTTTCCTCGAGTAGTAAAAAATCTTTGATAGTTTCTGGGGCTATTCCGTGCATTTGAAAATTATTCGTCGATGGGGCCTCAAACATAAAGGGCACTAGGTTGGGAATAGTGCTCAAAACCCTGTCCAAGGATGTCCTAAGGCAGCTTGTTGAGAGCAGGGGCGAGTCTATGTAGGAGGGAGAGGGTGCCACGACACCCGAACCTCTCGGTTGAAACTCTCTCTCTCTCTCTCTCTCTCTCTATATATATATATATATATATATGTATGTATTAAAAATTGTATAAATATTAACCATGGCAGTCGGAGTAACAATGAGGCTCAAGGTGCCAGTGGTTAAGCTCAAGTTTCACACCCTAGGGTTGGAAGATCAAATCCTATTAGGTTCTAATTTTAAAACTCTTTTATGTAGCATCGTCTTTGTAGAGGATTTATTGTTAAAAAACTGTGATTAGGTAGAATCGAACCCTAGAGCTCTTTTAACTAAAAGTTTAACTTCACCAACAAAGCAAGACTAAATCTTAGGGAAAGTATTGCCGATAAATATTAAGTACAGTTTTCGTATATGAATTTGACACCACTTCCATAAAGTTCCACAAATGTTACTGTTTAAAGTAGCTTTGTACCCGGAGCTCCCAAATCCTAAATTCGCCTCTGCTTGAGAGAATTCCTTCGACTAACATTGAAGCAGAGTATGAGGCTATGATTACAGCTCTCAATTTGGCTCGGGGAATACAAGCCAAAGTTGTGGCGATCCAGTCTAATTCTCAATTAGTGGTCAATCAGATCCACGGAATCTTTAAGTCCAAAGAAAAATAGATGCAAAGGTTTTTGGACAAGGTCCAGTGATTGCTGGTGTAGTTTAAGGTGTGGAAGGTGTTACACAGACCTCGGAAGGAAAATCTCGAAGTAGGTTCTTTGAAAAATCTAGCATTCTCAATAGAAATGAAGAACTTAGATTCTAGCTCTATCATGCACTTGTTGCACTCATTTTTAGATGCAAGCTACAATGTGGTAAACTCTGCTAACCTGGTCTGGGATTGGAGTGTTAAAATCTTTAGCTACTTGTAGTATGGGCAATTGCCAGATGATGCCAAGGCATCTCGAGCACTTCAGACAAAAGTTGTTTGGTGTTGCTTAGTAAGTGGCCATTTGTACTGAAGGTCCTTTCACAACCATTTAACCCAATGTTTGGGAATCGGAGAAACTCAGTATATGATAAGATAAATACAAGAAGGTGTATATGAAAATCATTCTGGGAATGATTTGTTGGTACGAAAAATAAAAAGTATCAAATATTATTGGCCTTGAATGGAGCAAGACGTGAAGACGTTCATGCAAAAATGCGACAAGTGTTTACGGTATGCCTGAATGGATCATAAACCGACTGAATTTTCTCATATCATTACTTCTCCGTGGACGTTTATGAAATGGGGAATGGATATAGTCTGACCTTTTACTTCCCCTCCCAGTTAGGTAATATTCCTTTTAGTTATGAGTGGTTATTTTCTAAATGGGTTGAATCAAGTATCTTTAAAAAAAATCTGAGAAAGAGAAATAATTGACTTCATTTGGAAGCATATTGCTTGTCGGTTCGGGGTTTCAAAGGAAATTACATATGAAAATGGGCGTCAACTTATTGGTTCCAAAATAACCAAGTTCTTTAATGAGCTAAAAATTAAAAGGATTATGTCTTCTCCTTATCACCTAAATGCCAATAGGCAAGCAAAGTCAACAAACAAAACACTGGTTCAAATCTTGAAGAAAAGGTAGGAAAAAAACTAATGGTCTGTTTGGAATGCCATCTAATTATTGAAATGTAATTATTGGGGTAGTAATAGCACGACCTAGTAATTACACAATCTAATGATTAGGATGACCTGTTTGTTTGTCAAAATATAATTATAGTGTAAATTACAAGTCTACTGTTTAGTTGCATAAGTGTAATCACATAATTAGATTTACATTTTAAAACTAAGAGTAATTATATAAAATTTAAAAATAATATTTAAGAATATATGCCTTTATAAATGATATCAAATTAGGTACTTAAGATACATATTATCTCATGAAAATATATTAATTAAAAAATATATATTTTAACTAATATTATAAAAACAATTGACATATATTTTTAAATTAATAACATTTTAATTTAGTTAATTATAAAAACTAAAAGCTGTATTTTTTAAGAACATCATGAAATGCATGCTGGACAAAAATATTAATGTTATAAATATAATGTCATAAAATTGCTTAAATATCTTAAAAAGATAATCTATCAATTCTAACTAAAAAATGATTGACAAGCAATGTGAAATAACAAGTCAATACTACTAAAGAAAATAATTAGAACTAAAATATAATATAAATTCAAAATTAAATTTAAAAAAATAACATAATACTCATATGGTAAATTCTAACATAACTTAAATAAACATAATATAAAATAAGAGGAAAACATAATTTTATAACATCATTCAACAATGAAATTCTACTTTAAATCATAAACTAGAATAATAATGCATTTATATTAAAAAAATTTAAAATAAAAAAATAAAATAGTACGAGCAATTACAAAAATCACAAGAAGTAGAAGTTGGAAAATGAGAAAGGAAATAAAACATAAATAATGTAAAATGAAAAAGTATTTTAAAAATGAAAAAAATTATAAAAATAAAGATAAAGAAGAAATTAAAATAAAAATAAAAAGGAAGAAATTAAAAAGTAATCTTATAATTACCGGCAATTGTCACCTCCCCCTTGAGAATTGGAGAGTGTAATTACCCCTGTCAATTACACCAAATTTCTTGTTCACTGAGTAATTATTTGGCCAAACAAACAGGTCAAATTATTTAATTACACTCAAATCAAATTTTCAAGAGGCTTTTCAAACAGGCCCCAAAAGAAAAGTGGCCCGAGGAATTACCCGAAGTCCTATAGGTGTACCAGACTACGACCAAGTCAAGTACCGATAAGACCCCGTTTCTCTAGTTTATGAGACCAAAGCTTTGATACAAGTGGAGATTGGTGAGTTGAGTTTGTGTTTAACTCATACGGCTAAAGAAGACAACAATAAGGCTATGTTGATTGAGTTAGATTTGCTCAAAGTACATGAGGATTTAGCTTTGATTCAAATGATGGCACAAAATCAAGAATGCCAAGGTATTATAATCGAAGAACTAACCTCTGATATTTATAAGTTGGAAATCTCGTCCTCCAAAGGGTAACTAATAATACTCATGAAGTCAGCATCAAGAAGTTAGGGGGGAACTGGGAAGGACCCTATTATGTTACTGCTATAGCCGACAAAGACTCCTACCAGTTGAAGATGAAAGTGGAACTCAACTTCCAAACAATTGGAACACCAACTACTTGAAGCGTACTACTAAGGTAAAGCTTATCTGTTTTAATTTCGCGTGCTTTATTACTATTGCTTCATATGTATAATAAGTTGTAGGATTAATCCACGTGAAGTCTACGAAACAAAACACGAGCTCACAAACATGAAAATACATATTGTACTCTTTTTCTCTTCAACCTGTTTTTGTCCCAATCGAATTTTTTGGCAAGATTTTCAATATTGAGGCAACGACATGAAAGGTATCTTGTGTTCGCTTGGTTATGAAGATATTTATGAAGGAAACTTTAGTGTCTGAATACTCACATTTTTCACTCAGATACTAGGGCGATCTTCCCCCACCCCCCACCCCCTCTTAGAGGGCACTGGAGCATATTAGGCACTACCGTAAGAAGGTATCAATAATACACTGAGGATTGCCCGGTCAACCTCAAGCTAATGGTTAGGTATAGAAATTTTCAAAATTGGCCAGCCATAAAAGATGTCGACGGTTTTAGATTTTTGTTGTACTTATTGTCTTTTCTCTCTTGTAATAGAACTAAATAAAGTTAAGCCTTCATCTTCCAATCATTCTTGTTCTTGTACAAATGAGAGTTTGTTCTACTTGCTCAAATGTCGGCAAGTACCGAAAAGCAAGTAAGGACAACGAACAATTGTGCCCACATGAACGGGAAACTTCCTCTTTATAAACACCAAAAATATAAGGGTTCTCCCTTATAAAATCTTTCATAAAATGAAAGGCTTAAGACTAAATGTTTTAATTCTTAGTCATAAAGATTGTCAGATATTTTGTTTTCGAGTCTAATTAAGTAAAATCTTTCATGCTTTCACAAAAGAAAATGTTTAAGACCGAATGTTTATTTCTCTGTCATAATAGTTGTCAAATATTTTGTTCCCGAGCCCAATTAAATAAGAATCTTTCATATAAAAGTCTAAGGACGAATGCTTTGATTTTTCATCATAAAGGTTAGGGGGCGTATTGTTCCTAGACCGAATTAAATCCTAAAGTAAAGTTAAATTTCTGACTTTATGATATGGTTGATTTGTTTCAGTAAAAGTTTGAGTTCTTTAAGAGATAAATAAAACCATATGACTAGTTAAATTGAAAGGAGATAATACCTGCCACAAATATAAATTCAAATTTTGAATTTGGTGTTAGGACCAAGCGAACTAAATTACACTTCAATTATACCAGGTCATAAGGATGTGATTTTTTCACAAAGGTAGAATGCTAAAATTAATCCCAAATATTGGGTAGTAAAATGAAGTATTGGGAATTAAAAATAGCATAAGCTTCATTCATAAATACATGTATCAAAAATTCCAAAATCTTTACAAGGTTCAAAAGAGAATACAAAATAAAACACAAGTTCCCTTAATGAGTTTGGCCTTGAGAAGGTGATTGTTACACCCGTAAGTTTCTAATGAGTAGTCGGCCTATTCATATGTTGGTTAAGAGTTTTAGAATGTAACAAGTATGAGAAAGGGCCCGGAAAAAGGTCGGACGAGCGTGGAATCGAGATCGCGCAGGAGAAGGCTGGTGCAGGCCGCGAGGGGCGGCGTGGCACGGACCCCCTCCCTCCGCGATGGGCCCCATGGCACGCCCATATATCGGCGTGTTGGGGTCCGTGTCACGGACCCCCAGTCCATCGCCCAAGTATATATAGGTTCTCCCTTCATTATTTTGGGTTATATACATGTTATATTCGGCCAGCGGAAAGAAAGACGAACAAATTGATAGATTTCCCTCCGTTTACGCTACGAAATGTTGTCTGAATTCAAATTAACTTTAGGTATTGAAGTTTAAGGCTGCACGGAGCATTAATACGGAGTTAGTTTCACTAAATTCGCCCTCCAAATCGTTACCCCACCAAGCCAAAGTTTTCAAAATTGCTCCAAACTAATTTCTATATGATCACATGCTTCAAGTAAGTATTTCTCTCTTTTGGACTTTCGAGAAATTACGTGTTTTCGACCGAGTTTCGTCGAGTTGAGATATAGTTAATACTTATATATAAATTTATTGTTTTTACCGAATTTAGTACTAAAACTAGTTTCATTCTCTCAGTAGAATGATTTCCATTGAGAAGAGTTGTTGAATATAATCTGATACTCTCCAGTTAAGAAGAAATCACCAATCCAGGTATGTTAAGGCATATTCTTTCGGCAAGTTAGTTTCTTCAGTATTGTAGCTCAGTTTAAATCCCAGTAAGAGAACCAGCAACATATGAATTATGATTAGTTGTTGTTATTAGATGAGACAAGCATTCCATGTTTAGTTTGGGATTGACTATTGACTATGCCTTGTATAGCCTTCCATAACCAACCCTAGGGTTACTAGCTGTGTCGACGCCCGCGAGGGGCTAGATGACGTCGCTTCGAGGAGTGGTATGTCATCCGTGAGGGATGAAGATGAGGTTCAAGGTCCTCATATAGTCCATTCCATGGCTGGACTACTCTTATGTCGTATCGTCATGCCCCGTCGAGTTCGGTACTCGGGATACAGACAGCAGGAGTCCACCGGATACAGACACAACTATAGTTCAGGGGTCAAGCTGGCTCAGTTGCAGACCCAGGGGATGGGTAGGACGGTTATAGTTATTAGATGATGCAGTATGACCTTATTAGAGGTATATAGATTGAAGTGTACCACCAGGGCTTATGGGAGCCCCGAGTGGGTTATTCTGTGTTAAATGTACTTTCCGGCTTATGGGGGCCCAGGTAAGGTTCTTGTTTGTTTTAGTTACTAATAAATTAGATGATAGAAAGTGCAACTATTCAGGTATGACCTCTATCCTTCCATTTTAGTTGTACTCAATCTCATTTCTTTATTTTAGTTATTTACAATTATTGCCTTACATATTCGGTACATATTGTACTGACGCCCTATCTAGGGCGCTACATTACTTTCCTGCAGGTACTGATAAACGAGGAGCAGGTCCCTCTTAGCTTTCAGCTAGGATTTTCAGATCAGTCGGCTCCTTTCCTCCGGAGCTTGTTGATAGAAGGTTTACTTCTTTTGATTGTACAGTTTATGTGTAGGTCGGGGCCTTGTTCCGACCATCATATTACTCCTAGAGGCTTGCAGATTGCTTTTATTTTCCTGTGGTTAGCTGTTGGTGGTCGTGTGGGGCCCATATGTGTTTTAGTTTATGTGTTGGCTGTGTGGGGCCTTGTTTAAATGTTATTTAGCGGCCTTGTCAGCCATAGCTTAGTTTAGCACCAGATTTACTTTTCAGTCATAACTAGACATCATGGTGGTCTTGTCGACCCGCATAGGATTCCCTATTACTATCTATTTCTAGTTAGTTATTTCATTTTACAGGTGTCTATAAGGCCTTGTCGGTCGGGGGTTATGTTTACAGCAGAGATATAGCCTGTTGTTTTCTTGATTTAAGAGTTAGTATTAGCCCTGCACCAGAAGTGCTTAGGCTCAGCCAACTCAGTCAGTTTCCAGTAGGGCACCAGGTGCCAGTCATGCCTCCCAAGGTGGGGCGCTGCATTACTTGCCTGCAGGTACGGATAGATGAGGAGTAGGTCCCTCTTAGCTTTCAGCCAGGACCGTCATATCAGTCGGCTCCTTTCCTCCGGAGGTTTACTTCTTTTGATTGTACAATTTATGGGTAGGTCGAGGCCCTGTTCCGACCATCATATTACTCTTAGAAGCTTGCAGATTGTTTTTATTTTCCTGTGGTTAGCCGTTGGTGGCCGTGTCGGGCCCATATGTGTTTTTGTTTATGGGTTGGCCGTGTGGGGCCTTGCTTAGCTGTCAGTTAGCGGCCTTGTCAACCATAACTTAGTTTAGCACCAGATTTACTTTTTAATCATAACTAGACATCATGGTGGTCTTGTCGGCCCACATAGGATTCCCTATTACTATATGTTTCTGGTTAGTTGTTTCCTTTTAAAGGTGGCTATAAGGCCTTGTCGGCCGGGGGATGTATTTACAGCTGAGATATAGCCCGTTTTTTTCTTGATTTAAGAGTTAGTATTAGCCCTGCACCAGAAGTGCTAAGGCTCAGCCAGCTCAATCAGTTTCCAGTAGGGCACCAGGTGCCAGTCATGCCTCCCAAGGTGGCGCGTGATAGTGATGGATCTGAAGTTTCAATTGTTTGATCAAAGTTGGCTAGGTCCCCGATGGCCGTAAATCCAAGATTAGGAATGGGTGGTTTGATAACTAAAGAAAGAGGCATTGAAACATGTTCTTCATCTTCCGCTCCGTTAATATCGGGTTTGAAAGATTTGGATTCCGCGCTGAAAAAGCTACTAATGTCTCTTGGAGGAGAGTAAGGTAAGTTATATCAAGTTTTCTATTCCAAGGCAAGAGCCTTAGAAATCTGAGCGTCAATATTTGGGATATCTTCTTTGGGTTTCTCCAAAATTTGCCTCTGAGTGCTCCAAATGAGGTAAGTCTTTTCAAGTTCAAATCGGTCACCCATGGAAACAATTTGAGTGTTAAGCCTATTAACCAGTTCTTAAAAGTTCCTGTTCTCACCCATTATGACCACAAGGGACTCTCTTAAACCCTTTACTGAATTGGCATATTTTAGAGACTAAGCTTTAACCATATCCAGTCTCTCTTCCAAGGCGGCCAGTCTCTCTTCTGAAGAAGCTCATTGGGCAACCTTCTTTTGTAGCTCCGTTCGCAGGGTCCGATCCTATGCTTCTAGCTTAGATTCCCTTTTGGAAGAAGTTGTCAAGGTATCTAAGTGACTAGACCATTTGCTTTAGTCTAGTTAATTTGATGTGAAGCTGGTCCTGGAACATGCCTCCTTTTCTCGGTTCACCAAAGCAAGATCCGTTTCTAAGATCGGAAGACACTTCTTAAGTTGGTCCATTTCGGATTGCATCTTGACTTTTATTCTATTGACCTTCAGAGGCCCTCTGATATCAACATGCACACACACACACATATATATACACACATGTATATATATGTATATATATGTATGTATGCATACATACATATATACAGACACACACACATATGTATAAAGAGGCTCATATAAATTAATTTCAAATACAAAATATGCGGGGATACGAACCTGAGAAGAGCATGCATGCCTTTGTTAAATAGGAATTCTTGGTCCCTAGAGGACGCGTGTGGCTTCAAATAGTTGGTTAGTCTGATCGGGCTAAACTGGAAGTTGGTTTTGGTTGGAACTTCAAAAGTGGTAGTGTGTATGCCCTTTAAGTTCTACACTTATCAATGTTAGGCACTAACGAGACTAAAAAGTTTCTTGGGTTAGGTAGCATAGAAAGATGGTGAAGAAGTAACAAGAGTGGCACCCAAGATGATATTTTAGGTACTAGAAGGAGCCATCGGAGGCCTGAAGGCTGAATTAGCAAGTTATGTGAAGTGGGACTCCTCGAACAAGCTATTAATTTTGCTAAGCTCCAGAACCCAAGTAGAGGGACCCATTTCCCATTAGAGAGATTGTGACTTATGTTCTTCCTCGACATCTTCCAGGATCACTGTTATCGAATCTCAAGGATAAATTATGAGGGCTTGAGTGTCAGGATCTTTGTAATTACCATCATCCGCACCCTTCTCCTTTGGGGTTTTTTTTGGGTTAAAGAGTTGAGTTTGGGCGTCTTGCTAGCAGCAAGTATCGAACCAAGGGGCGGTTTTTTTGTTTTGATGAGGAGGGAAACTTACTCCTTAGCTTCTTACAGGAATCTTTTATAGGACAGTGTCTTGAAGAACCCTTTGTTAAGCCTATAAAAATTTAAAAGGTTCGCGGATGGTGGTAAGTTTTAAGAAAAGAAACTGGAACAAAAAGTAAGATTTCATCCCATGATTCTTGGCTTTCCGGTTCTTATCTTTGGAAATTTCTTTCCAAGTCTTCTTTTTCGCGGTTGACATATCTAAGTTGTCTTGGACCCAAGTAGAGATGATGCTATCCATGGGAGATGTCTTGGACCCAGATAGAGATGTTGTTATCCATGGAAAATGTCCAGGGAGTAGCTGATGAAAAGACTACCCAAGGTAAGAATATAATGAAAAGAAGAAAAAAATTGGTTGTCAGAGTGAAAGCTTATGATCATAGTTCTATGCCTTTGGGATTGGTAACTGGCTCTTCAAAATAATGACAGAGGTGGCGACGACTTTTAGGCTGGAATGTATGTGTCTTGCCCCTAGATGGGATAAGTTGATGACTACGCCTCAGAAGAGTCTAGGAGAATAAAGAAGAATCAAATGTGTAGGGTTGAATTGCAACCCAACTGCATTTTCTAGATTCCGGAGGCACCTAAAGGCTCCAATTGGTTGGGTCTACCGGAGCTAAACATACTTGGTAAGTTCTATAGAATTTAAGAATGACGGGGTCGATGGTCGTATCACCGAACGTGAGAGTAAAAGGATGTGTATACATGTACGAGTGGCCTCATTTTTCAAAGGTCACTCTCTCTCGAATCTACCAAAAGAATGAACCCGTACATTGCATTGTGGTGAAGAGACGACATCGAGGTGCCAAACCTTCCCGTCGATGTGAGCTCTTGGGGAAGATCAGTCTGTTATCCCTAGAGTAACTTTTATCCGTTGAGCGACGGCCCTTCCACTCGGCACCTATTCCAACCAATAATACAAAAGAAGGAGGTTTTTCAATGCGAGATCTAAAAACATATCTCTCTGTGGCACCAGCACTAAGTACGCTATGGTTCGGGGCTTTAGCAGGTCTATTGATAGAGATTAATCATTTTTTCCCGGATGCATTAAATTGATCTGGACAGGAAGATGGTTAGTTTGAATTACAGAGGAACAATAATCATCCAGTTTGTCGCAGTTTCCGATTGGATTCACTGATGGATTTTGGGGATGGAGATCTTTATCAAGGGCCATGTCACGACCCGAGTATATACCCTAGATGGGACACGACACTTGGAGTCACAAGTAACCCCAAGCCAACCCAAGCTCTATCATAATACTGGTAATCTGAGTAAACATAAGCGGAAACTTTAAATAATAAAATCATTTAAGAAAACTCATTTGATAAAAGTTCATACATTTGAAAAACAATAATGAATGTCTGAGTCTATGTCTGAAAGCCATCTATTAATGATGAGTTGCTGGGACAAGCCCCCAGCTAACTCTAACGTCTAACTGAAAGAAATTAACTGAAAATAAATATCGTCCTTGAAAGATGAGCACTCACCAACTACAGCTGCTGATATCATCTGGAGGAATTGACTAACGATGCTAAGGTTGAGAACCCGCATATGTATCATGATACGATACAACATAAAAGGTATGCGTCAGTACTTGGAATGTACTGAGTAAGCGAGAGATATAATAATGCATGAAAGAACAGATAACTAAACTTAAATGACATGAAATAACCAACTAGAATGCTGAAAATTGAACAACTGAAATATAATTGATATGGTCAATAATAACCCTGGCTGATGGTCATAGTCATGTCTTAAATCTGAAATATTGTGCTAAGATAAACTCAACTGAACTGAGCTAAGCTAAATTGAGACTGTACTGACTAGTGGGAGAGTCTATAATTGATATATAACAACATGAGCTAGACGCGGAGTTCGATGTATACGCCCCATCGATAGGACCAAATATACCTTGCCAGGGTATAAAGGCATGAACTGGGTGATCACAAGTCTGGGGCCATAGGGCCAATAAAATAGCCGACGGTGGAAATGTAGTTCTGGGAACCTGGGTGCACTGAAACCCCGGTCCACTCGGTGCTAAGTCCTACTCCCACTGGATTATCCTAATCTGACTTCTAAGCTGATAGCTCGAAACTAGGGCCCAAGACTAAATCGAGGATACTTATCTGGAAGTACCCTGAAAGTATTATCATACCAAATTCTGTAACTGGTGTTCTAAGATTGGTCAGAGCTACTTATCTGTAAGCGTCATAACTGTCTAAAGAACAAACTGAAACTGAAGCTGGTGGTCCTAAGACTAATCAGAGCTGCTTATTTAGAAGCGGCGTAACTGTCTAAAGAACCAACTAATATCAGATAACTGATAACTAATTTTGATAACTGACATCTGGGAGGCACCACTGACACCTCAAGAAAAGACTGTAGTCAAACTGATCAGCTGACATTTCTGAAAATACTGAGTATGCTAATATTCTAACTGAAACTGAACTAGCATGCAACTGACTGAGATTTCAACTGATATAATAATATGGAAAATTCCACACTAATAGAATCAAGCAACATGAATAACTAATCAATTATGCAAGACTCTAGTTACTGCATTCAGAAGTTATGGCTAGAACCCATCTACAGGAATAAGCATCAACATAATAGTGGAAATATAACTACTATTAACATGAATAATATTCCAAATGATATAGATGGAATCTGGCGGAAAATTTATTCATATTCGAAAACTCAAGGCCTAGAACTAAGAAGGAAATTTAGATGGATTTTGAGGGCACAAGGGAAGGACAATTTTCTTGCTAAAATCTCACATACCTGGTGAAGTATTCCTGAGAAAATACTTGTGAAAATCTAAGGAGAAAGTCGAAAGCCCTAGCTAGCTCTAGGAAGACTAACTTCGTAAATCGTACTTCTAATTTTGGGAGATCAAGAGTTGAGTGAATATGAGAGGGATTTAGTCAATTATACCTTTAATTCTCTACAAAACATGCCCTAAACGACGTAGTATAGAGTCTAGGAGTTTAGGAAATTATAGAAAAGCCCTTAAAATTTTGCAGAAAATCGTACACTGCCAGTCCCCATGAGGGACTAGACGACTCGTCCCTTGAACCACGACTCATGGTCATCTTCTCATTGCCTGCACTGGAACTTGTTAACACTGGTGACCACGAGGGACACCATGACTCATGGTGTGCCCGATGACTTGTGGTGACTGGTCATTAGATGCACTGCCCAAATTCTTCCTCCTTCAGTCAACCCTGGACCGGGGCCACCTGACGACTCGTGGTCACAACCGTGGTCACCTCAAAACCCAAAATTTCAACCAAGTCCAAACTCTTTCCCATGAGTCACTCAACGACTCGTGGTGCACCCCACGGGTCACTGACAACTCGTCCTGTGACCTGGTGTAGAAAACTCTATTTTCTCCTTTTCAACTCTCGAGTATGATCTTAGGGTTTTCAGGGTATTATAATCCCCCTTGGGAACATTCATCTCTAAATGTTGATAAACACACTGAAAAGCTTAGAAATGCAATCATCATACCAAATACTGAACCATTTAAGCAGAAAATGATAGAGTGACTAACTCCGGACTGAACTACATAGCTGAACTGAATTCATGAATCACACATACGTACATACGTATAAAGATATGAATGAAACTGGGGCACATGAACAGAACATGAAACTGAATAGAGTACTAAGGAGGAATTTAATACTTGATGTTGAAGCTGAACTGGAAGTGATCAAATGAGGGTATTTGGCCATCATGTCTTCTTCTGCCTCCCATGTGGCTCCCTCCACTAGCTGGTTCCTCCACAAGACTTCACTGAAGTAATTTCCTTGTTCCTCAACTTACGGACCTGACATTCTAGGATCTGAAATGGAACCTCTTCGTAAGAGAGACTATCCTTTACTCCCACACTGGCTAGTGGCACAACTAAAGTTGGATCACTGATGCACTTCTTCAATAGTGACACATGGAAGACTGGGTGCACAGATGCTAACTCTGGAGATAATTGTAACTCATATGCCATACTGCCAATTCACCTTAGAATCCTATAGGGTCCTACATATCTCGGATTGAGTTTTTATTTCTTTCAAAACTTTATCACCCCCTTTATGGGTGAAATTTTCAGATAAACCTAATCATCTACGGCAAATTCTAACTGTCTCCTTCTCACATCAACATAAGATTTCTGTCGGCTTTCCGTTGTTTTCAACCTTTTCCTGATAAGTTGCACCTTCTGCATAGCTTCATGAACTGAGTCTGGCCCTATCAAGGTAGCTTCACCAACTTCAAACCACCCTATAGGAGACCTACACCTCCTACCGTATAATGCCTCAAACAGGGCCATCTGAATACTGGAGTGGTAGTTGTTGTTGTACGCAAACTCGATGAAAGGCAAGTGATCATCCCAACTGCCCTTGAAATTGATCACACAAGCTCTCGACATATCTTCTAAGGTCTGAATAGTCTGCTCAGCTTTTCCATCTGTCTAAGGGTGAAAAGTTGTGTTGAGCTTGACCTGGGTACTGTGTCCTTTCTGAAATGACTTCCAGAAATGTGAGGTGAACTGGGTACCTCTATCTAAGATAATGGATAAGGGAACTCCATGCAGTCTGATTAACTCCCCGATGTACAGCCTAACATAATCCTCAGCTGAGTATGTAATTTTAACTAGGAGGAAATATGTTGACTTGGTCACCTTATCCACTATCACCCAAATTGAGTCATGTTGCCGGCGACTACGAGGTAGACCTGTAATAAAGTCAATATTTACTTCTTCCCACTTAAATGTGGGTATGATAATATCCTGAGTCATACCCCCAGGTCTCTGGTGTTCTACCTTAACCTGCTGGCAGTTTGGGCACTTAGCCACAAATTCTGCAATGTCTCTTTTCATGTCATTCTAGTAGTAAATATCCCATAGATCACGCTACATCTTAGTGGCACCTGGGTGGATAGAATATCTGAAACTATGTGCTTCTGCCAGTATCTATTTTATCAAGTCACCAACATCCGATACACATGGTCTACCCTGGTAACAAAGTACACCATCTCCCCCTTTGGAGAAAGCCTCAACTTATTTTCTGAGAACTGCTTCTTTTAGCTTAAGCAGTATAGGATCTTCATCCTGCCTTGACTTAACTTCAACAACTAGCAAGGAATTTGATCTACTTTGCATTACTACTCCGCCCTCAGCTGAATCTACCAACTACACTCCTAACTGAGCTAACCTGTGAATATCCTTTGCCAGTTCTTTTCTGCTCTCTTCAACATGAGCCACACTCCCCATTGACATCCAGCTTAGGGAATCAGCCACCACGTTGGCTTTGCCTGGATGGTATAGCACACTCATATCGTAATCCTTCAATAGCTCCAACCACCTTCTCTGACGAAGATTCAAGTCTTTTTGAATGAACACATACTGAAGGATCCTGTGATCGGTGAAAACATCCTTGTGACCCCCGTAAAGGTAATCCCTCCATATTTTCAACGCAAACACCACTACTGCCAACTCAAGGTCATGAGTAGTTCTTTTCATGAACATTGAGTTGTCTAGGGGCATAAGCTATCACCTTACCCGCCTGCATCAGAATGCAACCGAGTACCACTCTGGAAGCGTCACAATATACTACGAACTTGTTTGTTCCTTTCGGTAAGGTTAAAACTAGAGCTGTAGTTAGTCGAGTCTTGAACTCTTGGAAACTCTTCTCACACGCATCTGACAACTGAAACTTCACATTTTTCTGAGTTAACTTGGTTAGAGGAGATGTGATAGAGGAAAATCCTTGCACAAAACATTGGTAATAACCGGCTAGACCCAGGAAGCTTCTGATATCGGTTGGGGAAGTAGGTCTTGGCTAGTGTAACACCCCGAATGTTCTAAGATCAAATTTCAGGCTTAAGGGAAAGAAATCAGATAGAAGGTGGAATTTATTTAGCAGAATGATTCAGGGGATGACTCGTTAGGAGACCCCATGGGTCGTGGTCAAACCCGTGGGGGAACAGTTCAGAGGTGTGGCGAAGTTCAGTGATAACGGACGACCTGACGAGTTATCCTAAGTGGCAACACTCGTTAAGTTGGCCCTTGGGTGGAGGATAAAGTTCCTGGATGGGGTCTCATGAAGTAGGGATGACAGATGTAGTCGACGAGTCGTCGTGGCAGACCACGACTTGGGAAGTGAATTGTCAGTCGATTTGGGATATTTTTGATAATTTGGGCAGTGCGCTCCACGACTCGGTCCCCACGAGTCGTTACCTGACCACACGACTCGTGAGGTGCCTCTTGGGGTCTGGCAGGGTGATTTTTCCTGTGTTTTTTCAGGGGCATTTTTTTTGAAATCCTATGCTTCTAACTTCTAAACTATATCATTTTGAGCTTAGTATGGGATATTTTTAGAGGGATAACTAGCCTAAACCCTTATTCTTCATGAAATAACTCTCCAAAACCCTTCTTCCTCCTCTCCTCTCAAGATCCAAGGATTCCAAGGTGTTCGTCAAAGCTTCAAGGTGTGATTTCGAGCAGGGATTCTTCTACCAAGTATGTGGGTCTTTCAACAAGGATAATCTTCCATTCTTGTGCCCCAAAATGTTTTCTCAAAATGCCAAATTTCGACTATTCTAGAAGTACATGACCTAGGGTTTGTATGATGGGTGATTGCTTCTATATTTCTCTAAATTACAAGATCCATTATGATTATGAGACTAATTATGAGGTAGAATAATAGGGTTACCTTGAACTGTGTGTTTGATGATGAGAGATGTGTGAGATTATAGAATGTCTTCATAAAATGACTTAAACTTTGCATGAGACTTTATATTGTTCCCTCAATTATCGTAATTACTTGCATCCATTATTAAATATGTGAAGATCGTATGGTTATCTCTAAGAACTTGAATGTGCCATTGATAGACAAGTTGAAAAGAAATTAGAGTTATGGGCTTGAATAATTCGAAGTATGATGTGCTGTGGATTTACAACACTATTGACGCTCAAAACTAAGAAAATAGCATGGACTTAGGTGTATTTATGTGGATATGAGGCATTTTTCCTTTGATTTCAGGATAAATGGGAGATGGAACAATAAATTGCAAAAGGAAGCTAAAAGTGTGTAAAAAAGAGCAAAAAGTGCAGCCCATAGTACGATCTGTAGGATGGACCTACGAGTCGTACTGAGGGCCTTGATGAGAAGCTGAAAGTTTAACCTGGAAGACTGATCCCATGAGACTTGTCACGGATCATACCATGGTGGTATGAGTCGTGATAAGTCAGTCGTGATCAAATCCAGAAGAATTGCACAGGAGGCTGATTCTCAGTATGAGAGTACCCTACAACCCGTGAGATGAAGGTATGAGTCATACCATATTGGTCGTGGTGAAGTTCAAACAAAGTTCAAAGTGTCAGGATCAAGCCACAAGTGCAATGTACCAATCATAGGATGTTGGTACGAATCATACCTTGGCCCAATACTTAGCCAAAATTCAGCCAACACTTCAAGCCACGAGTTGATTCCACGGTCCGTGAGAAGCCCTTACGAGTCATAGGTGGACCCGCGATAAGGTCGGCTACATATATGGAAAGCAATCTGTTAGTTTAGGAAAAGAATTCTTGTGTCTCTATAAATACTTTTTATTTTTTATTTTTCATAGAGGACGACGAATAGACTTAATTCTAGTAGGAAAACATTGTAGTAAGCAATTTTACATCATTGAAAGAGAGAATTGAGTTGGCTTAACCTTGTGATCAACCTTTTCTTGAACTCATATTGTTCTTGCTACTTGTTATTCAAGATTTCGTGGTTCAATTGAAGGAATTGTTTTTCTCAATCATCTTTGTAAGTATTGTTTTATGTTTTCAATCATGAATACAATTCACAACCTTGCAACTATGAGAGGCTAAAACCTCCATAGCTAGGGTTGTGGGAACCATGGTGGATTAACAAGTTAGGGTTGAACAAAGTGAGTCTAAAACCAATACTAATTACTTATATTGTATTCTCTTCATCTTTAATGATTCTTAGCGGTGTGCCACATTGGGAAGTTCCAGAATTCTTTACTTGCTTTGGTCGTAGAGGTAGAGATTAGGAAAAGAGAATTACAACAGAGCCTTGATCTTGATGATCATTGTATTAAATTAAGTTGTGGTCGCGGGATAGTTATATCTGGAACTTAGTGATAACGGTTAGTTTGCAAAACTCATAAGACTTGGTCGAGTAATTGAGGATAGTCATTTAATAGAGATTAGTCGATCGTTTGAATGAACTTAAGTTATCGGTTCTGTAAGTAAGTATTGGTAAAGATCATGAATGTATACCCAAAGTTTTCATAAATCCATGGGGAACATAAACCCTAGTTATTCCTTTAATTATTGATTCACAAATACAATCTTGATTGCTGCTTATTTCTATTATTGATTTTTATTAGAATTCCCCCCATCGTGAAGTAATTACCATACAAGTTCATCTACCGATTGTAATCTAGATCTTCCATATTCCCTGTGGGTTCAACCCCAACCTCTAAGTTTGGGTTCTTTATTGACAATGACCGCTTCATACTTTAGTTAGAAGTGTGGTTTGAGAGTTATAAAAAAGTGGCATCGTTGCCGGGGAATACGGCTAATACTAGGTTATTTTCTTGTTTTTGACATGTTGGTAGTTACTTTACTCTTGATGTTTTCTTTTTTCTTTTTTTTTCTTTTGTGACATCCTCAGGTTTTCATCTAGGAATAAACTCTCCACTCAAACACCTAAAGATGGAACACGATCAGTTGCCAACCTTAGTGGAAGGAATTGTGACTTATGATACGTTGGCAACTGTGATAATGAATTATGGAGATAATGGGAGCCCAGAATACACAGATACGGTTAATGCCTTAAATGGCATAGGGTCATATAGCTTCAGCCCAAAGAAGCTAGACCTGGATTTAAAGAACCGTTCAACACCACCGGCCAAACCATCTATGGAGGAACCACCTATCCTTGAGCTAAAAGCACTACCTCCACATCTCAAGTATGCACTCCTTGGAGAAAACAACACCTTGCCGGTTATAATCGCAGCAACCTTATCCGATGAGCAGGTGGAAGTTGTGGTCAACATATTGAAAAGATACAAGAAGGTAATCAGATGGACCATAGTTGATATCATCAGAATCCCACCAGGCATATGCACCCATAAAATCCAGCTGGAACCTAAGCCAAGCATAGAGCATCAGCACTGCCTAAACCCGTCCATGCAAGAAGTGGTAAAAAAGGAGATCATCAAGTGGCTGGACGTTGGGGTAATATATCCCATAACTGACAGTCAATGGGTAAGTCTTTTTCAATGCGTACCAAAGAAGGGAGGAATTACGGTGGTTCCCAATGCAAAGAATGAGCTGATACCAACACAACCGGTCACAGGATGGCATGTATGCATGGACTACAGGAAACTCAACTGTTGCACTCAGAAGGATCACTTCCCAATGCCATTCCTGGATCAGATGCTTGATAGACTGGCAGGTAGAGGATGGTACTGCTTCCTTGACAGGTATTCAGGATACAATCAGATCACTATCGCTCCATAAGATCAGGAGAAGACCACCTTTACTTGTCCATATGGGACCTTTGCTTTCAAGAGAATGCCCTGCGGATTGTGTAATGCTCCAGCACCTTTCAGCGTTGTATGATGTCCATATTTTCATACATGGTAGAAGACACCATCAAAGTGTTTATGGATGATTTCTCAGTTGTAGGTGAGTCATTAGAATCCTGCCTTGAGCATCTAGGTAAAGTACTGAAAAGATGTGAGGAAACCAATCTGGTCCTAAACTGGGAAAAATGTCATTTCATGGTTAAAGAGGGCATAGTGTTGGGCCATAAAATCTCGGTAAAGGGGATCGAGGTGGACAAGGAAAAATTGAAGTTATTTCAGGATTTCCACCCCCTATTTCCATCAAAGGGGTCAAAATCTTTTTAGGGCATGCAGGATTCTACCGGCGCTTTAGCAAGGATTTCTCCAAAATAGCACAGCCATTATGCAAACTATTGGAGAAAGAGGTAAAGTTTGTATTCGATGAGGCATGTCTAAAGGCTTTTGAGTGCCTAAAAGAAAAGGTCACCACTGCTCCTATCATCATAGCTCCAGATTGGTCTCTCCCCTTTGAGGTAATGTGTGACGCTAGTGGTGTTGCTGGGTGTTGTTTTAGGTCATAGGAGAGCAAAAATATTTCATCCAATCTATTGCACTATTAAGACACTAAATATAGCCCAAAAGAATTATACAGTCACGGAGCAGGAACTATTGGTAGTGGTATTTGCATTTGAAAATTTTCGAGCATACTTGCTCGAAACCAAGGTGATTGTTCACACAGACCATGCTGAATTAAGGCACCTGATGTCTAAAAAAGATGCCAAACCCAGATTAATTTGGTGGGTACTCTTGCTCCAAGAATTTGAATTTTGAAGTAAAAGATAGAAAAGGAACAGAGAACCAGGTGGCAGATCATCTATCTAGACTTGAGGCTGAAGCAAAGGAGCATATGGAGGTTGAGACCAATGATGCATTCCCAGACAAGAAGGTATTAGCTGCATCACAGGACTTGATCCTTTGGTTTGCTAAGATAGATAACTACTTGGTTAGCGACATAATGCCAGCAGAAATGACCCCTCACTAGAAGAAGAAGTTCTTATTTGATGTTCAACGATATTATTGGGATGAGCCATATTTATTCCACATTTGCGCAGATGGGATCATTCATAGGTGTGTCCCAGAAGTGGAGATGCTGAGCATTATGGAGGCATGTCATTCATCCCCTGTAGGGGGTCATCATAGTGGCACCAGAACAGCACATAAAATTTTACAATGCAAGTATTACTGGCCATCTATCCATCAAGATGCATACGACCTTTCCAAGTCATGTGATTAGTGCCAGAGGCAAGGCAATATTACCCGAAAACATGAGTTGCCATTACCCCAATTTTAGAGTTAGAGCTATTTGATGTGTGGGGCATTGACTTCATGGGCCCATTCATTAGCTCATATGGGATGAAGTACATTCTGGTAGCTGTGGATTATGTATCAAAATAGGTGGAGGTTGTTGCATTGCCTAACAAAGAAGGCAAGAGTGTTACAACATTCCTTCGAAAGCATATCTTTTCCAGGTTTGACACTCCCAGAGCTATAATCAGCGATGGTGGATCGCATTTCTGCAATCGCCTCTTCAAAACTTTACTGGAGAAGTACGGTGTCAAGCACAAGGTATCCACACCTGACCACCCTCAGTCGAGTGGGCAGGTAGAAGTTTCCAATAGGTAAATAAAGACCATTCTGGACAAGACACTAAATATGAGCCGGACAGATTGGGCCAGGAAGATTGATGATGTATTTTGGGCTACCAGACAGCATATAAAACTCCCATTGGCTCATCACCTTACCAACTGGTTTATGGTAAAGCATGCCACTTACCAGTTGAATTAGAGCATAAGGCATTGTGGGCACTGAAAAAGCTAAATATGGATTGGAATGATGTTGTCAAGCTAAGATTAAACCAGATCAATGAATTGGATGAATTTAGACTTAAGGCGTATGAGAGTGCAGCCATCTATAAAGAACGAATGAAGATCTATCATGACAAAACGATCACAAGAAGGGAGTTTAGCCCAGGCAACTTGGTATTATTGTTTAACTCAAGACTCTGGCTGCACCTTGGGAAGTTGAAATCTAGATGGATGTGACCTTACAAAGTAGTGCAAGTGTCTCCATATGGTGCAGTGGAACATGAGAACAAATAAATAAAAAGGTTTAAAGTAAATGGGAAAAGAATAAAAGTGTATCTGGGAGATGAAGATGAATTGAAAAGAGTGGAGGAAATATACCTTGATGATGCCTGAGAAGTCACAAAAGTAATGTTGTACCACGACGTTAAATTAGGCGCTGCATGGGAGGTAACCCATGAGAGGAGAAGTCTGAGTAGCCACAGGTATGTCCCTTCTCTCTACATACTTATATTTTGGGGACGAAGCTCATTTTTTAAAAAGGGGGGGTGTACTTGTATTTTTGGGATATTTTTGTTCGTCTAAGGGTTTTTCTTGCCGTGTTTCTTTTCCCTCAGGCATACCATCTAGTAGAACCGGCATGTGTTAGGATTTTTGTTTTTAGTTGTGATTTTTATTTGATTAGAAAGTAACTTAGGAATACTCAGCCAATAGATATGCACTACTTTTGTTGTTTTTGAAAAATTGACCCTGTTTAAAAATTTTTGCTATGTATTTGTGACAACAATGCATGATTTCTGTGGATCGTTTTATGTCATTTAGTTATTAATAGTGCTAGTCTTGTTAAGCCATGTATGAACCATACAGGTAAATTAAAAATAGTTCATGTACCATGTGTGAGTGAGGTCTTAGTATTTTTTGCGGTATGTTGTTGAAGATCTAGAACTTGCCTGGTTGGTCTCGGCATAGGTTAAGGATGGTTGGTTAGGAGATTATCATAGGCCATTTTTGTTTTAAGCTCACTTTTAGCCTATATTGTCCTACCAAAGTTTCATGAATCCCTTGATCCCAAGTTTGAGCCTTAACAGACCATATTTCTTTAATTTACCTGTTAACCGTACTCATTTGTTTATAATGAACTTGTTTGGCCCTGGTCCTTCCTTGGATATTGTGAACCTCAACATGAGCAAAATGCTTAAGTTGAGAGTGGCTAGAGTAGGGGTGCATAAATGGTGGGAGTGGGAGAAAAGGAAAGAAAAGAAAGAGAAAAGAAAAAAATGGTGGTGAAAAGTGAGGCGTGGTGAGGTGAAAAAGTAAAAAGCTAAAAATTTGAGAATATTGAGAAAAAAGAAAATTTCAAAATAGCTTGAAATTGCTGAAAAATGTGAAAAATCACCTCATCCATACAAATATTCTTAAAATGGGAAAAAAGGAAGAAAAGAAGACAAAAAGAATGAAGGATAAAATAGGAGAATGGTGTAGCCAATGAATGTAATGCCAAGAAAGGAATAGTCACTCATAAAATATTTCATCTTTATCATGTCCAGCCCTAAGCCTATGTTACAAGCCATATCAAGTCCTATAGTGATCTTAATTTGACCATCTAACAAACCAAAGCAGAGAAAATAAGGGCAAGCCTATGGTATCTGACCTCCTCTCCTGAGGACATGATTTATGTTTATAGTTTCTTTATGTTTCAGTGTTGAGACTTTAGGAATTAGCTGGGGGCTTGTACCAGCAACTCATCAGTTTAGTATAAGGGTTTCAGACTTGTCTAGATAGATTCAGTGTTGTATCAAAGTGATGTTACATTTGTACTTATGGTTCTTTATTAGACTCTTGCAGTCAGCTTCCGCTCATTCATGTTGTTGGTCATTTCCATTGTTAAGTGATATGCTATGATTATGCCATGGGTCGACTTGGAGCCTTTCGGGGTTTCTTGTCCCGTGTTACGATCGGGACCTACGTTCGGGTCATGACAAACTTGGCATCAGAGCAAAGGTTTAGACTGTCCAGGGTGTCTGAAAGCCTCGTTAAGTAGAGATTTCTTCATGGGTGTGAAACGCGCCACACTTATGACGAGGAGGCTACGAGACGTTTTAGGAATGTTCTCTTTTCTTCATGATTCTTATCGTGCATAGAGTATGAAGATCTAAACAGTTCCTTCCCTGAATCGTGCTTTATGCACTCGCAAATAATGCCTCCTAGACGAGCAAATGGAAGGAGAAATGGTAATGACCGCCAGTAGGTACCACTAGCCCTGGAGAACCCGATGGACGACCATGTTACCCATGTCGAGTTTTGGGCAACTCTTAATATGTTGGCACAGACTATGACCGCCCAAATTAACCAGCAAGCTATGGCTCATACTCCCCAGAATGGGAATGTAGCGGCGACAAAGGTAAGAGATTTTCTCTGAATGAACCCACTCGAGTTCTTGGGGTCAAAAGTAGCCGAGCACCCATATGAATTATTGGAAGAGATTCATAAGATTACCCAGATCATCAGGGTGATGGGAATTGAGAGCGCAGACTTAGCCTCCTACTAGTTAAAAGGAGTTGCTTCTATATGGTTTTGTTAGTGGAGGGACAGTCGAGGGATCGGAGTAGGCCCTATAGGTTCGGATGAATTTAAGACCGCATTCCTTGATAGGTTTTTCCCTAGAGTGTTGAGAGAGGCTAAGGCGGCAGAGTTCATCAACCTGAAACAGAATGACATGACTGTTCAAGAGTACGCGTTGGAATTTACCCAGTTATCTAAGTATATCCCGGAGATGGTAGCGGACCAGAGGGCCCGAGTGAGCAGGTTCATGAATTGAGTGTCAGACTCCTTGGTTAAAGAGTGCAGGACCACCATATTGCACAGGGATGTAGACTTTCCATGTTTGGTGATATTCGCACAACAAATGGAGGCAGAGCAAGTGAAGGAAAATGAGAGAGAGGCCAAGAGGGCCAGGATAGGAGATTAAGAGTTCTCTTCGCCAAGGACGAGTGGTGGACACCGCTCACTTTCCTAACAGAAATCGGCAGCCCCAGCATTTTCGATAGTCAGTGCTCCGTACAAACCTAGAGTAAGGGAGATTATGTATCCGATGTGTACCAGCTGCGGGAAGCACCACTTAGGAGAATGTATGGATGGATCAGATGTTTGTTTCTGGTGCGTCCAGTCAGGCCATAAGTACAGAGATTGCGTAGCGGCAAATCAAGGCGAGAGTAGATCCTGGGCCATCTCTTTAGTAGCTCCGATAGCCTGCCAATTTCAGCAGGGTGCATCATCTAGCTCGGGTGGCGGACGTCGTCAAAACCGCTCCTACGCTGTAATAGCACACCAGGATAAGGGCAAGTCACCAGTAGTGGCCACAGGTATGTTGCAAATCTTGCATAACTCTTTATATGTTTCTAGCCCTAGAACCCCGGTGTTAAATAAGGAGCTTGTGGTTGTTGTTGAGAAGAGGTTTTCGATGTGTGATGTAAATAGCTGCTAATGAGTTAGAAGTGATGGTTAGAAGTGAAAGGGGGAGCTATGAGTTAGTGAATTAGTCCCAACCTTGAGAAATATTCAGGAGCCTTGGAATGATGGCTTAAATCTAAGGGGGAGATGGTAAATATATGAGCCTAGTCGGATCTTGGATTTGATAGTAGTGGAGTTCTAACCCTAACAGCTATGATATGTCAACCCCTTTAGGTTCAGATAATTTCTCTGGTAGTTCAGTTGAAGCTAAGTTATGCCCATCCCTATGTGCAGACTCCCAGAGGTTCTAGATAACCATTTTAGATAGCAATGCCGATCTTATTTTATGAATCCTTTAAGTTCATTTTAGTGTTACAAATCGGTTATGTGTGCTAAATTCATGCTTTCCAGTGTGACCAGCTCAAACTCAGTCTCTAGAATATGATTAGTAGCTCAGCGGACTTAGGTTATCTCATGTATGTGCTCAGTTTTAGATGTCATGAATGATTCGTGCTCATGAGACCTTTAGTTGAAGTCAGATCAGATATTATGAATTCTAACCTTGTAACAAAAAGTGACTTGAGAGCAAAGGCTCAGTTTGTAGTAGTTCAGTGCCAGTTAAAGGGGAAGAATCCTTCTCAGTGTTCCATCTAGTTCCATGTTAGTTCTATGTTCTTCAGTCTCTCTTGTTCCATAGCATGCATGTTCAATTTAGATAATCAGTTTTGTTGTGTAAGGTCAGCCCAAAGTCATATGCTCCATTGGTTTTAGCTGTGATTGATTGATTATGGAATTTTAGTTCTGTCCCTATCCTTTCAATATGGTTAGCCAACATTTGAGGACGAATGTTCCCAAGGGGTAGATATTGTAACACCCCGAATGTTCTAAGATAAGATTCCAGGCTTAAGGGAAAGAAATCAGACAGAAAGGTGGAATTTATTTAGCATAACGAGTCGGGGGACGACTCATTAGGAAACCTCACAAGTCGTGGTCAGACCCGTGGGGGAACAGTTCAGAGGTGTGGAGAAGTTCAGTGATAACGGACAACCTAACGAGTCATCCTGACTGGAAACGACTCATTAAGTTGGCCATTAGGTGGAGGCTAGAGTTCCTGGATGGGGTCTCAAGCAGTGGGGATGACGGATGCAGGCTACGAGTCGTCGTGGCAGACCACAACTCGTGGTCGTCAGTCGATTTGGGAGATTTTTAAGAATTTGGGCAGTGCACTCCACGACTCGGTCCCCACGAGTCGTTACCTGACCCCACGACTCGTGGGGTCTGGCAGGGTGATTTTTCCTGTGTTCTTCCAGGGGCATTTTTTTAAAATACAATGCTTCTAACTTCTAAACTATGTCATTTTGAGCTTAGTATTGGACATTTTTAAAGGGATAACTACCCTAAACCCTTATTCTTCATGAAATAACTCCCCAAAACCCTTCTTCCTCCTCTCCTCTCAAGATCCAAGGATTCCACCAAGGTGTTCATCAAAGCTTCAAGGTGTGATTTCGAGAAGGGATTCTTCTACTAGGTATGCGGGTCTTTCAACAAGGATAATCTTCCATTCTTGTGCCCCAAAATGTTTTCTCAAAATGCCCAATTTTAACTATTCTAGAAGAGCATGACCTGGGGTTTGTATGACAGGTGATTTCATCTATATTTCTCTAAATTCCAAGATCCATTATGATTATGAGACTAATTATGAGGTAGAATAATTGGGTTACCTTGAACTATGTGTTGGATGATGAGAAATGTGTGATATTATAGAATGTCTTCATAAAATGACTTGAACTTTGAATAAGGCTTTATTATTGTTCACTCAATTATCGTAATTACTTGCATCCATGTTTAAATATGTGAAGATCGTATGGTTATCTCTAAGAACTTGAATGTGCCATTGATAGACAAGTTGAAAAGAAATTAGAGTTATGGGCTTGAATAATTGTAAGTAAAACATGTATGTCCCTTATACTTTCGATGGAACTGATTGGGTATGAGGTAAATCTATGATAATGGCTTAATTAATGCATCCTTCTCATGAATTAGAGTAAATCTCGAAATAGGTCTTATGAAATGAAAATGTATGCTTCTCCCGTGATCTTGTTGTGAATGTGTAAGTTATGAGATAAGTATATGGCTTCCCATAAATTTAGAATATGTGAATCAATGTATGCATATTAAGGTACGAATTGGATCTATGGATCGGGAATAACTCTATGATACATGTTGAATGATATGTAGCCGAAACTAAATGTGATGGAGGTATAATGCATGATGTGAATCTATAGACTCTCTCTAATGTAAGATATTTGAAGAAATATTGATGTGGCTCTAAGATGATATGAATTACGATGATAAAGCATGAGAATGATATTTCAGAATATTGGGCTTGTTGTTAGTAGAAAATAGCCCCAATCCCTTTGAAATGAATGTTGTATGATGAAAGCAGTGGATTTTCATGCTTCTGACTAGCTGTAGTAACATAGACCAGATATACAATGTCAGACCAGTATTCCTCATGTTCTAGTTAGTCAGGGACTCTCCATAGCCGGGAATGTTTTCCTTGGTTCACTTGGGATCCTCCATAATAGAGAGTGACTCCCTAGTTCAGTCGGGATCCTCCATACCATAGAGTGACTCCCTAGCTTAGTTAGGATCCTCCATAGCAGAAAGTGACTCCCTAGCTCAGATGGGTTTCTCCCATGTAGAGAATGATTCCCTTAGTTATGTTATCAGCATGACTCAGTTCCATAGATTTAGACTTCAGATTATAATAGATTTAAAATAATGAGAATTAGGCTCAATTACCAGCAATGATCCAGTACAGTGTCATGCTATTTTCAGATTCATCTTTTATTAAATGTTTAGAACTTGGCCCTTATGCATGAGCCCGATGATGTTTCATAATATGAGATCCAAAGAAAATTTCCATGTACATATATGTGTGTGTGACTCATAAGAGAATTGTTGCATGTTGAATCAAATATGTCGATGTACTTTGTTATTTTCCTTATCGTAAAATTTTATGCTTAGCTGGTTTCATTATCCCGCATGCTCAGTACATTCCAAGTACTGACCGCACGCCTTTTGTGCTATATCATTTCATGATATAGATTCAGCTACCCAGACTCAGCCTTGTGGTTAGACACGCTCCATTCTCTCTCAACTGCTAGTGGTGAGTCCTCCTCTCCTGAGGACATGGTTTATGTTTATAGTTTCTTTATGTTTCAGTTTTGAGACTTTAGGAATTAGCTGGGGGCTTGTACCAGCAACTCATCAGTTTAGTAGAAGGGTTTCATACTTGTCTAGATAGATTCAGCGTTGTATCAAAGTGATGTTACATTTGTACTTATGGTTCTTTATTTGACTCTTGCAGTTAGCTTTGGCTCATTCATGTTGTTGGCCGTTTCCACTATTAAGTGATATGCTAAGATTATGCCATGGGTCAACTTGGAGCCTTTCGGGGTTCCTTGTCCCGTGTTACAATCCGGGCCTACGTTCGGGTCATGATAGCCAGTCTTTCACCGCTGCTATCTTTTGAAGATCCACTTGAATACCCTCACCAGAGACCATGTGACCCAGGAAGGTCACAGACTTCAACCAAAATTCACATTTACTGAATTTAGTGAACAACTGGCTGTCTCTGAGCATCTGTAGCACTGTCTTCAGATAGTTAGCATGTTCCTCCTCGTTTCTTGAGTATACCAGAACATCATCAATGAACACAATGACGAACATGTCTAGATACTTCTTGAAAACCCTATTCATTAGGTCCATGAAAGCTGCAGGGGCATTAGTTAGTCCAAAGGACATAACCGTGAATTCATAGTGACCATACCGAGTTTTGAAGGCTGTCTTCTGTATGTAAAATTCTTTGACTCTAAGCTGATGATACCTTGACCTAAGATCTACCTTGGAGAAACAATTGGCTCCCTGAAGCTGATCAAACAAGTCGTCAATCCTGGGAAGGGGATATCTGTTCTTAACTGTAAATTTGTTCAGTTGACGGTAATTGATACACATTCTGAGAGTACCATCTTTCTTTCGCATGAATAATATTGGAGCACCCCATGGAGATATGTTGGGCCTAATTAAACCCTTATCAAGAAATTCTTTTAGATGCTCCTTCAACTCCTTAAGCTCAACTGGAGCCATTTTGTAAGGAGGGATGGAGATGGGTTGAGTGTCTAGAAGAAGGTCTGCCGAAGTCTATTTCCCGCTTAAGAGAAACTTCGGGAAGATCTTCGGGAAACACGTCAGGGAACCCGCTGACAACTACAACTGACTAGATAGTTAGGGTCTCAAAGCTGGAATCTTTTACCATACCAGGTGATAAATGCACCCTTTAGTAATGATCTTCCTTACCTTAAGGTAGGAAATAAATCGACCCCTAGGCGCTGAACTACTGCCCATCCATTCTAAAATTGGGTCATGAATGTCACGCCCCACCTTGGGAGGCATAACTACACCTAGTGCCACACTGAGATCTGGACTGACCTAACTGGGCTTATGCCCTCCTGGTGCATGCCTGCAACTGAATTCAAGAACGACAAGCTATATCTCGGCTGTAAACACAGCCTCAGGCCAATAAGGCCACCTAGCCACCTGTAAAAGAAAACAGCTAACCAACAACAAGTAGTAAAAAGGGAAACTATGCGGGCTGACAAGACCACCATGCTATCTAGTTATAACAAAATGAAAATAGGCAACGATAACTATGTTATAGCCACCAAGGGTGCTAATTAATAGCTAAACTAGGCCCCACACGGCTAATCTGTAGCCTGCAAGCCTATAGGAGTGGAATAATGGTCGGGACAAGGCCCCGACCTACCCATAAATTGTACAATAAAAGAACAAACCTTCTCTAACTATCAACTCTGGAGAAAAGGAGTTGACTGGACTGCTGACTCCGGCTGATGACTAAGAAGGTCCTAAACTGTGTCTATCCGAACCTATAGGCAAGTAATGCAGCATCCCAAGGGTAGGATTCAGTATAATATGTACCGTATATGTAAGACAGTAAATGAAAATGACTGAATGATACTGATAATGAAACTGAAAAATAATTCAATAAAAGGTATAGAGTTACAACCTAAATAGCCTTACAACTTGTTGTATAACTAACAATAAGTAATGCAAACAAGAACCTTACCTGGCCCCCATAAGCCCAGAAGGTACAACCAGTACAAAATAACCCATTCGGGCCCCCCATAAGCCCTGGCGAGCATACTCCGATCTATATACCCTAACAAGGATAAAATGAGTAAACAGATAACTATATCCAACCTACCCGTCCCCTGGGTCTGCAACTGAGCCCACTTGGCTCTGTAGCTGTGTCTGAGTTCGGTGGACTCCTGTAACTGCACCATGGGCACATAGGCTCGATGAGGGTAAATGATCCTGATACGACATGAAAATAAAAGTCCATCCATGGATGGATAGTAATATGGCCCTTAGGCCTAAGTATAGTCTCTTGGGACAACATATAGCTCCTTGGAGTGATCCATATAGCCCCGTAGGAGATGACACAACTAGTAACCCTGAGGTTGGACAATGGAAGGCTATATAGGGTAGGGTCAATGCTAATCTCAACTAATAGTACAAGTTAATCCCAATATTCATGCTTCTAGCTTTCTTACAAGGATTTAGGTCGTATTACTATATGACAGGAATAACTTGCCAAAAAAAATTTCTATAACATACCTCGGATGTCAAATTTTGTTTAACCGGCGAGTTCCAACTTGTAACCGGCGGTTCCACCCAAATGCAGCCCTTATACTGAGAGAATAGGGCTAATTTCAATACTAAATTTGGAAAATAATGATATCTTTCGATAATAATATTAACTATAATTCAACTCTGAATAACTCGGCCGAAAACCCACAATTTCTCAAGAGTTCAAAAGGGAGAAATGCTTACCTAATGCCTATGGACGTTTAGAATTCAATTTGTAGTGATTTTGACAATCTTTACTCGCAGGGTGTCAGTACACCGAGCGAATTTTTGAGAAATAACTTCGTAGAAATTCTTTCTGTAAGCCTAGGACTTGTTATCCGAAGTTAATTTGCATTTGGACAGTGTTTGGTAGCATAATTTTAAGAACATTTAGTGAAGGTTGCGACTTTTTTTGTTTCTGACCAAGGGGAATATTATGCAAGTGATTTGAATTGAACTAGGGTGCCTTATATATAAACATGGGCAGTGGCACAGGGGCACCTCGCGCAAGGGAGGGTGCCGCACCATGCCTCCCAAGGCGCTGGTCTGCCTGGCGCAGTGCGCCAGAGCACAGGCAGGCTGGCATGTCTCCCTAGCCCCCATAGCCTGGCCTCACCCGATCTTGGTGCTGGCTGAAGTGGGTGTTGGAGTCCTCTGCTGTTGCCGTTACTACTATAGGCGGCTTCTACCGCCAGACCTCTGGTGGCCATAATCTGATTGGCCAATCCTAGCCCGTTTATTCTCCCCCTCCATATCTTTCAACTTTTCTTCCTCAATCTGTTGGGCATGCACCATGAGGTTGGAGAGGTCAATATCTTTTATAATCATCGCGGTCCTGCACTCCTTAAGTACCAAGTTTGATACTCTGTTGATGAACTTAAGCATGCGAGCCCTTGGCTTGGCTATCATCTCTGGAGCATATCTTGACAACTGCGTGAACTCTAATGCATATTCCTACACTATTTTGTTGCCCTGCTTCAAATTCATGAACTCTGCTACCTTAGCCTCCTTTAACTCCTGGGGGAAGAATCTGTCTAAGAATGCGATGGTGAACTCTTCCCACTCTATCGATTCCGCTCCTGCTGGTCTCCCCTCCTTCCACTGATCGTACCGAATCTGTGCCACCCCTTTCAACTGGTAGGCGGGTAGATCAGCACTCTTTGTGGAACTAACACCCATAATCCGGGTGATTTTCCATACCTCATCCACAAACTCCTATGGGTCCTCTCCAACCTTGGATCCATGAAAGGATGGAGGGTTCATTCAAGTGAAGTCCCTAAACCTAGAAGCTGCTGCAGACCCATTTGAGTTTACCGAAACCATATGTTGATTCACTTGGTTTGTTACTGTCCGAGCCAGCAGCTAGATTGCCACGCGAAACTCTGTTGAGGACACTTTATCATCTTGAGGGGCTGCTGGAGCTGGTGAGGCAAGTCGGTTAGCGTTGCCAGCCCTTCTTCCGTTTCCGCGTCTTGGAGGCATAGTTTCACTGGAACAAAATAGAGCACGAGTTAGGAGAACGTTTCTGCAATTAAACTTCAACGCACGATTAGGAGTATGAACAAAAGGGAGTTTTCCTAATAACGTCTGGTAGCCTCCCCGTCATAAGTGTGGCGCGCTACATACCCATGAAAAGGACTCTACTTGATGTGGCTTTTAGACATCCTAGGATACTCTAAACCTAGTGCTCTGATACCAAGTTTTTCACGACCCGAGTCTATACCCTGGATGAGACACGCCACTTGGAGTCACAAGTAACCCCAAGCCAACCCAAGGTCTATCATAACAATAGTAATCTGAATAAACATAAGCAGAAGATTTAAATAATAAAATCATTTAAGAAAACTCATTTGATAAAAGTTCATACATTTGAAAAATAACACTGAATGTCTGAGTCTATGTCTGAAAGCCATCTACTAATGATGAGTTGCTGGGACAAGCCCCCAGCTAAATCTAATGTCTAACTGAAAGAAATTAACTGAAAATAAATATTTTCCTCGAAAGATGAGAACTCACTAACTACAGTTGTTGATAACACCTGGAGGAATCGACGAACGATGTTGAGGCTGAGAACCTGCGCCTGTATCATGATACGATACAACATAGAAGGTATGCGTCAGTACTTGGAATGTACTGAGTAAGCGAGAGATATAATAATGCATTAAAGAACAAATAACTGAACTGAAATGATCAACTGGAATGCTGGAAACTAAACAACTAAAATATAACTGATATGGTCAATAATGACCCTGGTTGATGGTCATAGTCATGTCCTAAATCTAAAATACTATCTGAGCTATACTGAACTGAACTGAGCTGAGCTAAACTAAGACTATACTGACTAGTGGCAGAGTCTATAACCGACATATAACCACGTGAGCTAGACATGGAGTTCGATGTATATGCCACATCAGTAGGACCAAATATACCTTGCCAGGGTATAAATGCATGAACTGGGTGATCACGAGTCTGGGGTCATAGGGACAATAAAATAACCTACGATAGCAACATAGTTCTGGGAACCTAGGTGCACTGGAACCCCGGTCCGCTCAGTGTTAAGTCCTACTCCCACTGGATAATCCTAATCTAACTTCTAAGTTGATAGCTCAAAATTGGGGCCCAAGACTAAATCGAGAATACTTATCTGGAAGTACCCTAAAAGTCTTATCGGACCAGATTTTGTAACTAGAGTTCTAAGATTGATCAGAGCTACTTATTTAAAAGCGTCATAATCATCTAAAGAACAAACTAAAACTGAAGCTGGTAGTCCTAAGACTAATCACAATTGCTTATCTGGAAGTGTCATAACTGTCTAAAGAACCAACTAATATCAGATAACTGATAACTAATTTTGATAATTGACATCTAGGAGGCACCACTAACACCTTAATAAAAGACTGTAGTCAAACTGATCAGCTGACATTTCTGAAAATACTGAGTATGCTAATATTCTGACTTAAACTGGACTAGTATGCAACTGACTGAGATTTCAACTGATATTAATAATATGGAAAATTCCACACTAATAGAATCAAGAATATGAATAACTAGTCAATTATACAAGACTCTAGTTACTGCATTCCGAAGCTAGGGCTAGAACCCATCTATAGGAACAAGCATCAACATAGTCACAAAATAGTGGAAATATAACTACTATTAACGTGAATAATATTCCACATGATATAGATGGATTCTGGCTGAAAATTTATTCACATTCAAACACTCAGGGCCTAGAACTGAGAAGGAAATTTAGATGGATTTTGAGGGCACAAGGAAAGGACAATTTCGTTGCTAAAATCTGGCATACCTAGTGAAGGATTCTTGAGAAAATACTTGTGAAAATCTGAGGAGAAAGTCGAATGCCCTAGCTTGCTCTGGAAGACTAACTACGTAACTCATATTTTTGATTTTGGATGATCGAGATTTGACTGAAAGTAAGAGGGATTAAGTCGATTATCCCTTTAATTCTCTACAAAACGTGCCCAAAATGATGTATTTTAGAGTATATGAGTTTAAGAAATTGTGTTCAGGGCAACGATTCGTCAAGTGAGTCGTGATCAAGAGTTGGAGGTGGACTGCCCGGAGATGCCACGAGAGGCATCCACGAGTCGTGACGTGCTCCACGACTCGTGGAGTTGGCTGTGATCAGGAGTTTGTGTTGGATGTTGAATTTTCAGCAGTGATCATCACGACTTATCACCATGAGTCGTTAGGTACACCACGAGTCATGGTGTCCCTCGTGGTGACTGACAGGATGAGGTCTCCCAGTGTTGATGACGAGACACGTAACGAGTTGTCCCTTAAGTAACGACTCATCCAGTCTCTCGATAGGACTGGCAATGTTATTTTCCTATGAAATTTTAAGGGCTTTTCCGTAATTTTCTAAACTCTTAGACTCTAAACTACATCATTTTGGGTTATATTCAACGGATTTAGAGAGGTAATCAACGTTCCCTCTTCATTCCTCTCATTCCCTCAAAGTCAGAACGTAAAGATTCAGTCAGGAAGCAGAGCAGGGTAAGGGTTTCAACTTTTTCTTCTCAAATTCTCAAGGATTTTCTCGAGGAATCCTTCACTGGATATGTGGGAATTCAAAAAAGGAATTGTTCTTCTCTTGTGTCCCAAAACCCTTCCATATTATCCTATCAGTTCTAGCCCTCAGATTTTAAATTGGAGTAAATTTTCAGTCAAATTCTGATTAATTCATGTGGAATGTTGTTCATATTATTTGTTTCTATATTTTCACTACTTAGTGATCGTGTTGATACTTGTTTCTTGTAAAATGATTTTAGCCCTAGATCTTGAATGCAGTAATTTGGGTCTTGCATAGATGATCAGACATAAATGTTTCTTGACTTTGTTAGTGTTGGAAATTCTATGTTATTACTATCGCAAGAATTCTCAGTCAGTTGCATGCTAGTTCAGTCTCAGTCAAAATGTTAGTATCTTCACTATCTTTTAGTAATGTCAGCTGATCAATTTGACTATAGTCAGTTCTTGAGGTGTCAGTACTGCCTCCTAGTTATCAATTTCAGTTTGTTCTCTAGACGGTTACGACGCTTCCAGATAAGCAGCTCTGACCAGTCGGGAACTACTAGTAACAGTTTTTGTTTGTTCTCTAGATGGCTACGATGCTTCCAGATAAGCAGCTCTAGCTAGTCTTAAAACACCTGTTACAATTATCCGGTCTGGTAAGACTCTCATGGTACTTCTAGATAAGTATCCCTGACTTTGTCTTCGGCCCCAGCTTTGAGTTATTAGCTTAGTAGTTAGACTAGTACTATCCAGTGGGAGTAGGACTTAGCACCGAGAAGACCGGGGTTTTAGCGCACCAAGGTTCCTAGAACTACATTGCCACCATAGGTTATTTAGCCCAAATTGACCCAGACAGTTATTTCACAGTTCATGCATTTATACCCTGACAAGGTATATTAGGTCCTATCGGTGCGGCGTATACATCGAACTCCACGTTTAGCTCACGTAGTTACATGTCAGTTATATACCCTCTCACTTGTCAGAATAGTCTTAGTTCAATTCAGTGTAGCTCATCTTAGTATCTCAGTTCCAGGACATGTTTATGACCGTCAGTCAGGGTCATTATTGACCATATCAGTTATAGTTCAATTTTAATCAGTTTACAGTATTCAGTTGACCATTTCATGTATTTCAGTTTTGTTATTTATTTTGTCATGCTTATTTAATCTCTCACTTACTCAGTGCATTTAAAGTACTGATGCATACTTTCCATGTTGTATCGTATCATGATACAGGCGTAGGTTCACAATCCCAGCATCGTCAGTAATTCCCTCAGACGATATCAGCAGCAGTGTTTGGTGAGTCCTAATCTTCCGAGGACGAAATTTGTATTTCAGTTAGTTTTTCAGTCAGATTTTAGAGTTAGCTGGGGACTTGTCCCAGCAACTTATCAGTTAGTAGTGGCTTTCATACACAGTTATTCAGTATTATTTTCAGATATATTGACTCTTTTATTAAACCAGTATATTTTCTTGAATGATTTTGTCATGCCCCACCTTGGGAAGCATGACTGGAACCTAATGTCACACTGGGATCTGGGCTGACCTAGCTGGGAATAGGAACCTCTGGTGCCTACTAGCGACTCAAGATCAAGAAAACAAACTGATCTCGGCTGTAAACACAGTCTCGAACCGACAAAGCCATGCAGCACTTGTAAAAGAAAACAGCTAACCCAGCTAACATAACAATAATAGGGATCCTATGCGGGCCGACAAGACCACCATGCTGTCTAGTTATAACGGAAATGAAAACAAGCATCTATACTAAGCCCCACATGACCAACACCTAAAATAAGACATACATGGGCCCCACACAGCCAACAACAACCAACTAACTGAATATTGTCATCTGCAAGCCTCTAGGAGTGAAAATATTGGTCGGTATAGGGCCCTGGCCTACCCAAATATTGTACAAATAAAAGACAGATAAACCTCGACAACCTAGCAACTCCAAATGAAAGGAGCTGGCCGAACTGCTGACTCTGAATAACTACTAGGAGGTCTCACATCTATCTGTCTGAACCTGCAAGCAAGTATGCAGTGTCCCATAGTTGGGCATCAGTACAATATATACCGAATATATAAGGCAGTAATAAAAAGCTGAATAAAAGCTGATAAAGACTGAAAGGAAGTAGCAAGAAGGGGCAGAAGATAACCTGTAAACTTTCTTATTCATAACCTGTATTCAGTAAATCACTACACGTGTATAAGATGAAACCATACGACTATACATTCATAGGCTATCGCTAACAAGAAAGTATACAAAAAAGAACCTAACCTGGCCCCCGTAAGCTTGGAAGGTGTAAGCAACATAAAAACAACCTATCGGGGCCCACATAAGCCCTGGCAAGAACAATCCAATCTATATACCCCTATAGAGGTTCCTATGATTCTACTGGTACTATAGCCAACCTACCTAGCTTCTGGGTCCACATCTGAGCCCGCTGGACTCCTGTAACTATGTCTGAGCCTGGTGGGCTCCTGTAACTGCACCCTGGGCACACAAGGCTCGACGGAGGTTCAGTGATGCAGATACGGCATATGAATAGAAGCCCATTCGTGGATGGACTGTAATATGGCCCTTGGGCCTGAATATAGTCCCTTGGGACAATATATAGCTCCTTAGAGCGATCAATAGCCTCGTAGGCGATAATATTATCATATGGCTCCTCTAAGAAATCAATAGCCCCATAGGCGATGACACAGTTAGCAACCCTGAAGTTGGTCAACGGAAGGCAATCCTATATGGGCTAAATCCCAACCGATATACTACATCTTAATCTCAATCTAGCCACTCAGAAGGCGTATCTAGCTCTTAAGGTCTAACGTGGCCGCTACTCGCCCCTAGAATAGTCTATATAGCTGCCAACAGGCATACCCCATGTGCCTTTATCTGATCAGAGGATCCTGATAGTGATCATAATATCTAATGGTCGAGACCATATAGGGCGAGATCTAGAGTGGCCTAAATGATACTCTAAATGTCATGCTAAGACAGTGATAGCTCATAAGAAAACCATAAGGTCGCAGATGACCAACTATTTAGTTTCTTTGCCTAGAACAACTGTAGGGCTGCTAATTAATCGGACATGCTCCTGAGCAGTCAGCCTCTAACCTTCCCCAAGCAGTTTATTATAATTCTTAGCCTGAGGGTAATACTATACTACTATGGTTCTAGTCCTTTAGATCTTAACTTGGTCTGTTTAGATTTCACATATCTTCTCTGGCGATTCCTAACTTTGTAGGTAAGTTTACCTTGACCTGGCCATTCACGACAACCTCTACCTGAGTATTTATACGCGCAGGCTGGGGCATTGGCCCCACATCCAACTACTAATAAGGTTCCCTCCTTAGGGTACCCACGGGTCTGTCTGACTCATATAATTGGGATGACTTCCTGGATGACCCATATGATAAGCATTAAGTCGACTGCAGCTAATAGTCACTAGCAGTGGCTAACTACATGGCAGGTTGTAACTCATTTCACTAGGCAATCCTGGTGCCGCTGACTCTAGGGTAAGACCATCCTATTCAAATTCTGGCCTTGAAGGCATCAAGGTACGCCGACGGCCTCTAGGCGAGCTTTACTGACAATACAGGCGTCAAACTGAACCGGTTGTGCCCAATGCTATCCAACTTAGATTAGGCCCAATGGATAACCGTAAACTTCTAGAGCCTTTGGGATGACAGCGAAACATCGAAATTCTACTAGTACTGTGAAAAAAGGAACAGATGAGTTCCTATGACGCTCATAGCATGAGTCACACTTAACATACTCTTTCCCGGTGAGGAATAATGCAATATACTCTTAATACGCTTTCTAGAAGCTAACCACAACCTATATGATCATTTTTTATGGACAGCAGCTAATCACTACGTATATACTCATAATCTACGGAAATCAGCTAATTACAACATATAGAATTGTTATCTCCATTCGAGAACATAGTTCATATCATTATACGACAAGAATAACTTGCCAAAGGGATAAGCCTTAACATACCTCGAATGTCGATTCTCGTTTAGCTTATGAGTTTCAACCTGTAACTAGCAATTCCACTCAACGACAGTCCTTCCGCTGAGAGAATAAGACTATTTTCAATACTAAATTCGGCAAAGAGTGATATCTTTCGATAATAATAATAACTATAACTCAGCTCTATTTAATTCGGTCGAAAACCCATAATTTCTCGAGAGTTTAGAAGGGAGAAATGCTTATCTATTGCATGTGGCTGTTTAGGACTCAATTTGGAGTAATCTGACAACCTTTACTCGGCGGGGTTCCGGTATGTTGAGCGAATTTTAAAGAAATAACTCTGCAGAGATGCTTCTCGTAGGCCTAGAACTTGTTGCCCAAAGTTAATTTGCGTTTGGACAGCATTTAATTGCGTAAATTTGATGAAATTTGGATGAAAGTTGTGTATCCTCTCTATTCTGTCCGAGGAACCTTTAGTGAATGATTTAATTTAAACAAAGAAAACCTATATATAGGCATAGGGCAGTGGCAGGGGGGCCCTCGCGCGCAGGCAAGGCCGGCACCTCGCGCAGGCCCTCGCGGCCTGGCCTCACCCGACCCTGCTAATCCACTCGATGATGTCCTCACTTGTACTGCTTCCAAGGCTCTTCCCGCACGCGTCAAGCTCTCATTGCTCACCACAAGCCCACGCGCACGCACCCTAGCCTCTAACATCTTGCGGGATGTAACAGATTTATATTGTTATAAAGCTTCTGCTTATGTTTACTCAGTCTACCAGTATAATGATAGAACATGGGTTAGCTTGGGGTCACTTGTGGCACCAAGTACCGTGTTCCGTCTAGGGTATAGACTCGGGTCATGACAAAAACATGTTTGAATTCAAGTACTTACAAGAATGCTAAAGAATAAGGAAAAACCAACCCCAGGTGAGTTTTCACGTTTCTCCCTTCGCTCCTCTCTGCTTTTCCAAAAATAATACGTGATAATGAAATTAGGAGCTAAGTGTTTAATTTATACTAAGTGAGAAAATTGCAAAATTTTGTCATGGATGGGACAGCTCCGTGTCACGAACCTAGACGCCTCAATCTGCCTCCGTGAAATGGACTAGTCGCCCAGGATCACTAGAAACTCGACATCAGTATGTCAATGGCACAGTCTATGCGCGTTGCCTGGGTGGCACGGCGCTGGTCGCGCAGCCCGCCTGACGTGGCACGGCACTGGTCGCGCAGCCCGCCTGGCATGACACGACAGTAGCACACAGGCATTGCCTTGCTTATCTTCTCGCGTGGCATGGTGCCTAGCGTGCACACGCACAGGCGTGACATGACACTTGTCACGCAGGTCAGCCAGCGTGGCACGCTGGGCTGTGCGGAAGGCTATTCTTCATGTTATTTTATGCAATTGTCATGCCAACTCAATCCAAAGTTCCTTCTTGCTTGTGGATTGTCATATTCAGTCCTTCCTAAGCATAATTCACCTACAAACATGGACTAATAACTTTGGTTAGTTCATGCACACATACATATAGATTTACATGAGAAAGTAATTAAATAAATTGACAAACATGACTAAACTAAGTTATAAAATAGCACTTGGGAATGTAAATATACCCAAGATCAGTAAGAACATATTTCAATGGCCCCCAGCATGTCCTTTAATACCTGGATGGTCCTTTCCGACTGACCGGTTGTTTGAGGGTAGAAAGCTGTACTCAAATCCAACTTTATACCTAATTCTGCCTGCAAAGTCCTCCAGAAGTGAGAGGTGAAGTGAGTACCCCTGTTTGACACAATCAAAACTGGCACCCCATGCAACCGAATCACTTTTTTCATATATAGCTTGGCCAGTCTCACGGCATTGTAAGTTACTTGGACAGGTAAGAAGTGGGCAAATTTGGTCAATCTGTCAATAATGACCCAGATGGAGTCAAACTTTCCAAATGTCTTTAGAAGATCCACCACGAAGTCCTTTGCTATTCTCTCCCATTTCCACTTTGGGATGGGCATCCTCTGAAGTACTCCCCCAGGCTTCTGGTGCTCGCATTTCACCCGCTGCCTGTTCAAACACTTGGCGACATGATCAATAATGTCCCTCTTCATTCTACCCCACTAATAATATTGTTTCAAGTCATAGTACATTTTAGTATCCCCCAAGATGAATAGAGTGCCTTGAATTGTGAGCTTCTGCCAGAAGGGGTTTAATTAGCACATCGACTCGGGGAACACACACGTCCCTTTATTCTTAGGACCCCTTCATCATCTAGCACTGCTTCCTTAGCTTCCTTCCGGCAGAACCTTGTCTCGAATCTTACTAAGCTTCTTATCCTCAAACTGTGTTGGTTTTATCTCCTCTAAGAGTGATTACTTGGCCTCCATACTAGCTAATATCCCACATATTTCTAACAATGTAAGTCTCATCAAGTTGTTTGCTAGTGTCTGAACTTCTCTGGCCATAGATCATCGAGTAGCTTCCAAGCAAGCTAGACTATCCATATTTATTGCTTTCCGACTCAACATATCTACCACCACATGAGCCTTCCCTGGGTGACAGAATCATCACATCATAATCTTTCAGCAGCTCCATCCATCTACTCTGTCTCAGGTTGATGTGTTTCTAAGAGAACACATATTGCAAGCTGCGATGATCTGTGAATACCTCACAATGAGCCCCGTACAGGTAATGCCTCTAAATTTTCAATGCCAAGCCTATCGCTACCAGTTTCAGGTCATGTGTGGGGTAATTCTTCTCCTGCACCTTCAACTATCTCGATGCATAAGAAATGGTCTACCCTTCCTGCATCAACACAGCACCTAACCTGGATCGTGAGGCATCACAATAAACAACAAAATATTTACATTCCACCGGTAATACCAGGATAAGTGTCGTGGTTAGCAGGGTCTTGAGCTTCTAAAAACTCTCTTCACATTCCTCATACCACATAAAAGGTACATCCTTCTGAGTCAACCTTGTCAATACTGAGACAATGGATGCAAACCCCTTCACAAATAGGTGGTAATATGTGGCCAGCCTTATGAAACTCTTAATCACTGTCGCGGTAGTAGGCCTAGCCCAGTTACTGATTGCCTCAACTTTTTGTGGATTCACTTTAATTCCCTCTTTCTAGACTACATGTCCCAAAAAATACACCAACTCCAACCAAAACTCATACTTGGTGAATTTAGCATACAACTGCTTCTCCTTCAGCAACCCCAACACGATCCTCAAATGGTTTTCATGCTCCTGCTTGGTCTTAGAGTACACCAAGATGTCATTAATAAAAACAATTATGAATGAATCTAGATAGGGTTTGAAGATACCATTGATCAAGCTCATGAAAATGGCTGGGGTATTAGTGAGTCCAGAGGACATGACCGGGAACTCGTAATGCATATACCTGGTTCGAAAAGTTGTTTTGGGAATATCCTCAGCCCGAATCTTCAGCTAATGATAGCCCGACCTCAGGTCAATCTTTGAAAACACTTCTGCCCCCTGTAACTGATCAAATAAATCATCTATTCGAGGAAGAGGGTACTTGTTTCAAATAGTTACCTTGTTCAACTGACGTCAATCAATGCACATCTGCATACTACCATCTTTCTTTTTCAGAAACAAGACTGAGGCACCCCACGGAGAGATACTCGGCCTGATAGACCCCTTACTAAGCAGTTCCTGCAACTACTCTTTGAGTTCTCAACTCAGTTGGTGCCACTCTATATGGAAAAATAGAAATGGGTCGAGTCCCTGACTTTAAATCTATACAGAAATCAATATCACTGTCTGGCAGCATGTCGGGCAGATTTGTAGGGAATACCTCTAAGAACTTATAAACTACCAGAACAAACTCCATAGAAGGACCCTTGGAGTTGGTATCCCAAATATGAGCTAGATATGTTGAACAACCCCAGTCTATCAATTTACGGGCACGAATATAAGAAATAATTTTCTTAGGAGCAGGGCTACAATTCCTTTTTCACTCCAACTTGGACGACCCTATGTCTGATATAGTGACGGTCTTAGCATGGCAATACAAAATGGCATGGTAAGGAGATAATTAGCTTATCCCTAGAATCACATCAAAATCTACCATGTCTAAGATCACTAAACTATCAGAGTATCAAACCCAATAAAGTCAACAATGCAAATCGGGAAAACCCTATCCACCACCACAGAATCCCCAATAGAAGTAGACATATGGATATGAGTATCAATTATATCACAAGAAATATCCAATCCCAAAACAAAATAAGCAAACACATAGAAAAAAGTAGAACCCGGATCAAACAAAGCCATAGCCATTTTATCTGACACAAAGATCATACCTGTAATAACAACGTCAGAAGCCTCTTCCTCGGGCCTACTAGGGAAAACATAAAAGTGAACCTGGTTACATGCCTTAGACCCCCACCTGGTTGGGTTATGCAACCCCTCTACCGGACTAAATACCACCCATTCTTGTTTGAGCGCCTCCTCTACCAATCTGTGTACTTCCTCTGACGGCTGGCTAATTACCTCACCCAAGATGTAGATGATCCCTACTGAATGCACTACCTCCTCTCCCAATAGGGGCCGGAGCTCGAGGAGCTGGGTGTGGAATATTTTGTCCATCCTGAATAAATCCGGGGCACCATTTGCGAATGTGGCCATACTTCCCACACTCATGGAATACCTTTTCAATCACTAGCCTCTAAGCCGAAATAGAAGAAATAAGGCGAGCCCCGACGTTTGAGCGAATAAGTTGAGTACCCCCAATGTCCCTGAAGACCACAGACCGGTCCCAGGTGAACCTCCAACTGACACCTGCATAGCCGACTGAATAGGGCATCCAGAGAAACCCTGTGGTGATGGAGTCCTAGCAAAAGAGCCACTGTTAGAAACCACCTTCCGAACCTTCTTCTAGGCATTCTTCGCGTACCCTTCCTGTTTCACCCCCTCTATATTCTTCACATACTTTACTACCTCTTGAAAGGTCTTACCTGCGGAGACCATCTGAAGGGATGACAGTTGGAGATCCATATTTAGTCCTTTAATAAAATGCTTGATCCTTTCTTCCTCTACAGGCAGTAACGGTAAAGCATACCTGGATAGTGAGAGGAATCAGGCCTCATATGCTGCAACACAAAAGCCTCCCTGCTCAATAGTGGTGAACTCATCCCGCCTCCTATCTCTCAAAGTACGGGGTACGTACTTCTCCAGAGATGTGGAGTAAAATTGGGTCCATGTCAATAGTGGTGACCCTGCTAGTCTGTACTCCACAAAAGCCCTCCACTAGAGCTTAGCATCGCCCATCAGCTGGAAGGTGACAAACTCCATCCCATACTTCTCCACTGCCCTATTTTGTGGAGCCTCTCATGACAGTCGATTATGAATTCATAGGTTCCTCCGACTCAATTCCGTAGAAAGTGGGAGGCTTCATCTTGGTGAACCTCCAAAACAAGACATGTTCATCCCTTGTCATCACCGGCCCAACCACTGGCCTCAGAAACATAACAGCCTCTGACATATCATCAATGCAAGGAGCCATAGCAGCTACATGTTGTATCCCCAATAGTTGTCCTGTAGGAGCCGCTGGCGGTGATCCAGTACCCACGAGGCAATTCAGAAGATTAAGAATCTGAGCCAGAACCTCGGAGGATGTTGGAGAGGTCACAGCCTCTTCCTGAGCCAGAACCTCCACCTCCACAACCACCCTCTCTTGGACTGCTGGTGGTATGGGGGATACTGACCTCTCTCATACTGGAGCAGGAGCGCAGGCCCCTCCTTTGGTAGCGGCAAGCCTTTTCCCTCGACTTTGGCCCCATCCTCTGCCGCGAACTACAGTCGTTGTTGTTGGCTCAGTTGCTGACTCTCTGTTTCTGCCTACACGTGTTCTCACCATCTGTGAGAGAAATAAAGAAGAGTTGTTAGATACCAATTTGGATGTTATACCCCGGAATCCCAAAGATCAAACTCGAGAGTTGAAAAGGAGAAAATTGGAAAATCTGCACCACGTCACAGAACGAGAGTCATTTTGTCACTCGTGGAGGTGACCACGAGTCGTTGTGCGACTCATGATGAGTAGATGGCTTAAGCTCTAAAACTTGTGTGGGGGATCACCACGGACATAACACGAGTCGTGGTCAGGCCCCACGACTCGTCAGGTTAGCTGTGTCCAAGGAAATTAAAAAGAGGAGCGTGAGTAGACAGTGTACCCTATGAATGGACCCCACGAGTCATGGTCAGACACCACGATTCGTTGGGTGGATCGTGATCAGCAGGCAACTAATGATTTTAAGTTGAGGCAGTGAAGACCACGAATGGTGACCTCGAGTCGTGCTCACTGATAACGACTCGTTAGGACCCTCGTGGGACCTCTTTGAGGAGTAATGGCAGTAGACTTCATGACTCAGGTGACAACTCATTCACAGGGGGCAACGACTCGTCCAGCCCCTCGTCGGGACTGGCAGTCAGTTTTTAACCTATTCAAAACCCATGCATGCAAGTTTAAGAGTGTACATGGTGATCTAGCATAAAACCCTAAGGTTCTTCATCAATTGTCCATCAATTCCTCTTGGGTAAGTAAGGAAGTGATAGAATCCAAGTCTCTCAGGTATGTAGGGTTATGAGTGGGTGAATTCGTTCACACCCATGCCCAGTCTCTCCTAATTCATAAAATTTTAATTGAAAGTCTTATGGGGTTTTATCCTAAATCTTATGAAATCCTAATGATCTATCTACGGGTTACTACTTCTCATGTTTTACATCATATTTTACGAATCATGATCAGATTTTACAACTAATTCAATTATAAATTTATTGATTTAAATTTCTATTAAATTATGCCTAATTATATATGTTCTATGATAAATTGAGTTATGATTTTACCTTGATATTTGATGTTCTTCGACCCACCACGATTTATGATCTATGATATGAAATTATTCAAACGCCCATCATGAATTTATGAAATATTAAGTATATACATGTCTTACAAGTATGCATGAACCTCATGATTTACGATTTATGATTATGGCTGATTCACGGTCCTTATCTCCATGACTAGTTCACGTATTTACAAACATGTTTATGATTATCATGATTTAACTAGCTCATGAATCTCATGTATATTATCCTATGAGCACTATATATGTTTTGGGAGTAGTATTTAACATCGAGTAGGTTCGGGGCGCAGGTTTTGCTCCGAATCTCAAAACTACGTGCCACTGTAGGTCATGATAGGACCTCCCTTGAGACTGTCCCCTTTTTGCCCCAAATGGGCCTTTCATGAGTGATATCACACTTTTCATGGTTCTACCCCTGGCAAGGTACGAACACCCTCCCAACTAGGGATTTATAGGTCGGGCTCCATGTGTGCTCATATGGGGTATGTCGGTTATAAGAATCTCCCATTGTTCCTCATGATTTATGCATGGTTATGTTCATACGGTTTTGGCTCAAGCAAAGTTTAATAAAGTTTTTCTCTTATGATTATGCTTATGGTTAATCTACGAATGCTTTGAAAACCTTAAACCTTATGTTACATTATGATATTTATGTTATGAGCATGTTGTCCTACTCTTACGCATTTTTTATGTATTTTAAATATCCATTTTACTTACCCTGCATACTCGGTACATTCTATGTACTGACCACATACTCTATGATGTATCATTTCATGATACAGGCTCTGGTACTCAGATTCAGCCCCGGCCCTAGCGAGCTTTTCGGAGTTAGCATCCCACATCTGTTGGTGAGTCCTCATCTTCCGAGGACAATGTATTATCAGTTTTCTTTATGTTCTTTCAGTTTTCAGCTTTAGCGAGTTAGTTGGGGATTTGTCCCATCAACTCATCAGACTTAGAGGCTTTCGGACAAAAGAATTTAATCAGCCTCAGATTCATGTGTTTGTCTGTTGTTGTGCTATTTTAGACTTCCGCAAAGTTTATCATGATATTTCTTCCATTTATTTGATTGAGTTAGATGTATGTTCATGCCATAGGTCGACTTGGAGTCCCTCGGGGTTCCTTGTCTCATGTCTTAATCTGGGCCTTTGTTCGGGACGTGACATTGGATCACTAGATACCAATTGAAATCAAGTAATCACATGAAAGGAAAGAAGAAGAGAGTTTTCCTAAAGTCCTACAGCCTCTCAAAAATAAGTTACGGACATCTCTGCACCGATCCGCGAGACTCTACTAGACCTGTCTTAATGCAATGAGATCGACGAACCTAGAGCTTTGATACCAACTTTGTCACGACCCAAAAGAGTCGTGATTGGCACCCACGCTAACCCCCGGTGGGCAAACCAAAATTTTCCAATCATTTCCCCGACAACAAACATTCAAAAGGAAAATAACATCCTTGAAATCAAATGAAACAACAAAATCTAACTATACTTGAATGAATTAATAGAAAGGAAATAACCAAGTCCTACAAATATTCCCAGAAACCGATTGTCATTGCACTTCGGACGTCTAACACAAAATGTCTATGAGGAAAATAAAATAGCATAACAAAAACCATAATGTCAGGACAAAAGACATCTTGGAAGGAAGAGTGGGACCGTGGCGTCTTGTTTCGCTCACCTTTTCGAAAAATCTATTGCTGCTCTAAAGGTGAGGGTGAGAAGAGCTTCTTAGGTCAAATTTTGCACTCAGAAAAAAAGTGTAGGAGTAGCATTAGTACGAACACAGTACTGGTAGGCATCATCGGCCGACCTTACATAATAACATATAAGCATGGAAGAAACAATACGAAACCATTCTAGAACACCATTCACATATAAAATACACATTTCAAGAAATTTAGCTTTACAGAGTTGACAACTAGGCTGCTCACTGGATTAGGCCCTTCACTGCAGCGGTCACCTGACCGCTGCCGCGGTCTCGCCAGCGAAATAAGTCCCGCTGCAACGGTCTACCCTGTGTAGTAGCTTGACTTATCTACACCTTCATCATTTCACCAACTCTTTGCAATTCACACATCATCGCATTTATTCAGATATAAATGTATGTTATTGACATTGATACACGAACTATTTCATAACCACATGCGATATAGAAAAAATCGTAAAAAAGGTAGCAATCTCAATTACTAGTATTCATTTAACTATATCAAACATCATGTCTTTTCCACTTCTCCACGTTCAGGTAACAACCACATAGCACTTACTCATTCCGAGTTTTTAACATTCTTATAAATACATCATAAAATAGAACAAATGGTGACATGCTGTCACGCCCCACCTTGGGAGGTATGACTGGCACCTAATGCCACACTAGGATCTGGGCTGACCTGACTGGGCATATACACCTCTGGTACTTATCAGCGACTCAAAATCAAGAAAACAGATTGCTATATCTCGATTGTAAACACAATCTTGGGCCAACAAGGCCCCATAGCAACCTATAAAAGAAAACAGCTAACCCAACCAATAGGACAATAAAGAGATCCCATGGGATTGACAAGACCACCATGCTGTCTAGTTATAACAGAAACAAAACAGGCAGTCATATTCATGTTGTAGCCGACAAGGCTGCTAACTAACTAGATAAACTAGGCCCCACATGGCCAATGCGCAAAATATAACATATATGGGCCCCACACAGCCAACACGCAAAATGTAACATATATAGGCCCCATATAGCCAACACATACAACTAACTGAAGACTATAGTCTACAAGCCTCTAAGAATGAAAATATTGGTCGGGAAAAGGCTCCGGCCTACCCAAACGCAATACAAATAAAAGACAGATAAACTTTTAACCCCCTTAACTCTGAATGAAAGGAGCTGGCCAATTTGCTGACTCTGAATAGCTGCTAAGAGATCCTGCGATCTGTCTGTCTAAACCTGTAGACAGGAATGAAGCGCCCCATAATTGGGAATCAGTACAATATGTACCGAATATGTAATGTAGTAATAAAAAGTTGAATAAAAACTGATAAAGAACTGCTAATGAAAAGCAAGAAGGGGCAGAAGTTAACCTGTAAGCTTTCTTACCAATAACCTGTATCTAGTAAGTCGCTACACGAAGATGAACTGAAGCTGCATGACTACATGTTTATAAGTTATATATAGCAAGCAAGTGCACAAACAAGAACCTAATTTGGCCCCCATAATCTTAGAAGGTGCAAGCAACAGATAAATAACCTACTGGGGTCCCCATAAGCCCTAGCAAGTACAATTAAATCTATATACCCCTAACAAGGTCCTTATAATTCTACTATAGCCAACCTACCTAGCTTCTGGGTCTACAACTGAGCCCGCTGGGCTCCTATAACTACACCCTGGGCACACAAGGCTCAATAAAGGGTCATTAATGCCAATACGGCATAAAAGTAGAAGTCCATCATGGATGGACTGTAATATGGCCCTTGGGCAGTAATGCTGATATGGCATAAAAGTAGAAGTCCATCGTGGATGGACTATAATATGGCCCTTGGGCCTGAATATAGTCCTTGGGACATCACATAGCTCCTCTGAACAATCCATAGCCCCATAGGCGATGACACAGTTAGTCACCCTGAAGTTGGTCAACGGAAGGTTATCCTAGATGGGGTCAGTCCCAACCTATACACTATATTTTAGTCTTAATCTAGCCACTCAAAAGGCGTATCTAGATCTTAAGGACTAAAGCGACCACTGCTCGCCCCTAGAATAGTTTGTATACCCGTATGCCTACACCTGATCAGGGGGTCTTGGCAGTGATCATAATCTTTAATGGTCTAGACAGAATAGGGCGAGGTCTGGAGTGGCCTAAATGATATTCTAAATGTCATGCTAGGAGAATGATGTCTCATAAGCGAATGGTAAGATCTCATGCGAGCAACTCTTTAATTCCCTCGCTTAGAACGAATGTAGGGCTGCTACTAATTGGACATGCTCCTGAGCAGTCAGCCCTAACCTTCCACAAGCAGCTTGATATAATTCTAAGCCTGATGGAAATATTGTACTACTATGGTTGTAGTCCCTTAGACGTTACTTGGTCTTTTCCGATGTCATATGACTTCTCTAGGCAACTCATAGCCTCGTAGGCAGGTTTATCTAGACCTAGCCACTCGCGGCAACCTGTACCTAGGTTTATATAAGAGCAGGTTGGGGCGTTGGCCCCGCTCCAACTACTAATAAGGTTCCCTCCTTAAGGTACCCACGGTTCTATCAAACTTGCATAACTGGGATGACTTCCTGGGCAACCTCTATAACAAGCACTAAGTCGACTAAAACTAACCGTCATTGACAGTAGCCAACTATATGGAAGGCTTTCACTCAGTTCACTAGGAAACCCTGGTGCCGCTAACTCTAAGGTAAGACCATCCTATCCAAATTCTAGCCCTAGAGGCGTCAAGGTACGCCAACGGCCTCTAGGCGAGCTTCACTGACAAAATAGGCGTCAAACGGGAAGTTATATCGCCCGACTGTGTCCTATGCTATCCAACTTACCAAATCATGCCCAATAGCTAACCAAAAACTTCTAAGGCCTTGGTGTGATAGCAAAACATCAGAATTCTACTAATTCGGTAAGCAAAAGAATAAGGAAGTCTCTATGATGCTCCTGGCGTTAGTCACACTCAACATGCCCTGCCTCGATGAGGAATACGGTGGTATAACCTCAACTTGCCTCATAACAGCTAACCACAACATACATAATCACTATCTACTTGCAGCAGCTAATCAAAACACATATAATCACTATCTACTTGCAGTAGCTAATCACAACATATAGGATCATTATCTACCTTCGAAGACACTGGTCATATCACTATACGACGAGAATAACTCGAATGTCGTCTTTTGTTTGCCCAAACAGTTTCCAATCCGAAGCCAGTGATTCCACTCCATTGCATCCTTTTGCGCTGAGAGAATAAGGTTATTTCAATGCTAGGAAACGACATATGACACTATCTTTCAAAGACAATAACTACAATTCAAAATTCATTCAATTCGGTTGAAAGCTTATAAATTCCTGAGAGTTTAGAAGGTAGAAATGCTTACCTATCATCTATAGCCGCTTAAGACTAAACTAGAAGTGATTTCGACAACTTTTACTCGGTGGGGTTCCAGTACCCCGAGCGAATTTTCAAGAACTAACTCCACAGGGATGTTCCTCGTAGGCCTAAAACTCGTTATCCAAGATGAATTTACGTATGGATGGAGTTTAGCGGCTAATTTGATGAAAAACAAAAGAAGTTGTCGCTCACTTTCTCTTCTCAACTGAGGAGAAATATTTACAAATGACCAACTAAAGTCAAGGAGGGACTTATATATTATTGAGGTGGTGGCAGGGGGCCCGGCGCAACGCCCATAGCGCCAAGAGTCGAGCGCGACGCGCCACTCAAGGCACCGGGTTGGTTAGCGCAACAAAATGCCCAATGCGCCTGGCCTCCGGCCCTGACCTCCTACTTGCTCGACTCCGTACTCATACGTTCATTCCCCGAGCCCTTTTCTGTATGTGTCGTACCCTAAAAATCTCGACATACATGCAAAAACATCGATTAAATGATAGAAACTTGCGGGGTGTAACACATGCCAGGCACACGCCTCCGTCACATCACCATGAACACTCCGTTTCTAAACATCGATGTACACACATGCTAGAGGGTCTTATTTCTACCTTCCAGTCATGATCTGCAGGGGACTCTAGAAATTCATGTACTGTACCTGCGTAGTACTCGCTCCCACTCATATGCTCATCCGGATGCTCCCCTCGGACACAATCCATTCAATCAATATTGCTCGCCCAGATGCTCCCCTCGAGCACGAGCCTCTCATCTCAGGATATTCTTATTATCCCTAATCATTCTCTCGATATTTATATCATCGCTGAATTTATTATTATGACATTCAGTAGATCACAGTCTACCTCCCTCACATGAAAGGTTACACCATTCATCATTCACATCATTGGCAATACAAAAGAACACACTTAATAGTTCAACAACAATTCCTAATCATTGTGGTGGTAACATCATAACAAACTTATTCCAACAATTTAATTTTAACAGCGCAATCAACACAACAAGTCATGTCAAGATACCCATTAACATATTATCGCTCTACATACATACAGGCCATTATATAAAGTTTATCTCCTCTATACCATAACCTACCTTGATTTGGGAGGGTTCGAATGACAGTCACTCTGTCGGAGCCTTGCCTTTCCTCAATGCTTCCGAATGCGCAAAGTCTAAAACAAGAATATGACAAAATTCAGTATCCTACCACCCACACAAGGGTCTTAGAACTCACACCCATCCTTTTAGGGAAATTTTAAGAGTAAATCCGAAACCCACTTATTTCTAGGTCTTAATTTCCACATGAACAACGTTCCCTAAGAATTACACATTGGGGAATGATCATACTCCCCCTTTAAACTCAAAATCATCTCCCATTAGTTCCCCATGAATCAAACCTAGCTCTATCAACCTAGGGTTTCTTCGCTAGAAAAACACCATTAAAGGTTCCCCCCTTGATTTTTAGGTGTTTACGTAATCAATCATAACGGTAGCAAGTCAATAGCTTACCTTGAGCAGGAAATTCAACTGCTTTGGGGGAAAATCGCCTTCAGTTCTTGAAATTTCATGTTTTAGAAATAATGGGATATAACACTTGAAATCCCACTTAAACCCACTCTCTGATTCCCATCGTCCACTGTAGCGGTCATATTTCTACTGGAGCGGACTCGCTATGGCGATCAGGATGCCGCTACAGCAGATTCGACGGTTACTTCCCCGGTCCATTTCGGCAAAACTCTAATCATTGCCACAGTCTCGCTTCAGTGGACATTCCACCGCTGTAACGGCTTACCATAACCAGTATCTCCCTAAAAACAATAATTTTTTCGCTATCTCACCCCACAACAACACTTTTCTATCCATAGTCTAGCCCCGCTCAAGTGTTCTAAGTTGATTTCCCTTCGTAATGACATAAGGTTTGTTACAATTTTCAACTCTTTGATAATAGTAAACTAATTCCCTCAGGAAATCCATGATCTATGATTATATTTGACAAGTGGTTGAAGAAGCCAACTAAACAAGCAAAGATAGCTTTATATCTTCTATAGCCAGTTAAATTAATTAAAATATAATTAATCACTCTACTGTAGTTCAACCTGAAACTAGTTGCAGTCTGCTCTTTTAGGACCCAATGAATTTCAATAGGAAGTAATTTGCTTCCCAAGCAAGTTAGTGTTTCTCTAATAGTAGAAGTTCTATCTGACACTTGTTCCTATACTAACATACAAGTTTGTTTGTTGATGAAGTAAGTCAAAGGCTATCAAGAAGATGAGAGATTACGAAAGAGACAAAATGTCAGCTCTGGTACAATATACAACAAAAAGATATCATAAGACTAAGGATCTGGCAAATTTCAGGGAATAGATTAACCCAACTATAAAGGTTAACCAAACATATAGCTTTTAGGAAACATTTAGGAGTTTAAATAGCATCAAAACATCTGGGGTTTCTTTCAGTCCCTAACATATAAGTTTCTAGCCAAGCTAAGAGAACTCCTGCAAAGACCAGTCTTAATGTAAGTAAAACAATAACAATTAAGACTTAATTCCAAGTTTCAATAGTTGATACTGCCTATAGGAGAATTGTTTCCATTGTGTTGATTTATTAGTTAAATCCACATTATGGGAGAATGTTGGTCTTTTAAGACACAACTTCCTTGTGTGATTATAGGTTCTAAAAGGATTCTCCTTCTGAAATTGGAATATTTAGGGCGTGTGGACGCCAATGTAGCTAGTCTTTTTCCTTTCTTTTTTGAATACTAGGAGTTTACAAGTTAATAGTTTCTTCCATGCATATTTTACATTCTTTATGTCTGCTCATTTCACCTAATAATTTGTTATTTTGTTGACTCCCTACTCTCGTGTTTATGTTTTATGCGCTATTTGTTCTCCAAATTTTAGGGATTAATCTCCTTTTATGAGAGGATAGAAAGTTCTATCAAAAGGAGAAGGAAGTCAATAACACACAAATTATTGCAACATTTGGTAGCCATAAAAGTTTGAACATTTATTTGAGTTAGTATTGTGCATATACTGAATTTGTAATTGGGATTTTAGGAAACAAAAAGTGAGGACGAGCTTCTTAATAAAGATGAAGATGTGGAGGAGGACAATGACGACGAATCTGAGGTTCCAGAATATGTTGAACCAGTAGGCCAAAATAGAAGCTTCACTAGCTCCTAAAGAAGCTAAGAGACAACTATCTAAGAAAGAGAGAAGAAAAAAGGAGTTTGCTGAATAGGAGGAACTTTTAGCGGATTTTGGGGGGGGGAAAGGAAATGTCCAAACGACTTACCTGGTAGTTCTTTTGCCTCGTATACTGATAATGATGTTTCCCTTGGTAAATAGTAATTGAAATGGTGATAAAATTGATGGTACATCTCCTTAAGACTGATATCATATGCTCTTTCATTTTATGGACAACTTTTTTTTGTTAGAACTTATTAGTCATCATGTGATTACCAGCAAGCAGAGTGTATGAAAAATAAAAATGGGGTGACTACAGAGCCTAAAAGTGCAAAGAAGAAGAAAAAGAAGGATTAAGCATCCAAGGAGGTGAAGGAATTAGAGGATCAGCCCAACAACGTAGATGCCACTATTGGACCAGAGAAAACTAAAAGAGATGGACAAGTAGAAGATGTGTCAACTGTGGATGTGAATGAGAGGCTGAAAAGGGTGGCTTCAGCAAAGAAAAAGAAATCCGGAAAAGAGACGGATGTTGTTGCAAGAGCAACCGCGATAGAGGCTGCTGCAAGAAGTGCGAAGCTTGCTGCAGCAAAGAAGAAAGAGAAGAGTCATTACAACCAACAGCCTATGCGATAAATTCTACCATAGCTTGGAATGATTAGCGTCATTGGTCCGAGTTCCAAACAGTTTGGCACACTAAATCATTTTTTAGCTAATGTAAAATAAGATTCGGGCTCTAGTTTTGGTCTTTGGGGCTCAAAAAGACTATGGACTAGTTTTTGGAGCTTAGATTAAAAGGTAAATAGAAATGAGAAAAAAGTGATGGCAGGATAATTTTGTTGTATGTGAATTGTATTTGGAGATCTAGAGAGTAAGCTTATGTGTAAAGTAGCACATTGATGCTAGTGCCTATTTTGAACTGAGGTTTTGGTGAATGAAATAGTAGTATTGCCTTTTTATTGAATGTGAGCATGGTCTTCGCTTGTTAGTTCATTTTCTATGTTGGGGTGATTGTTTGTTCCCATCTTATATCAGAAGTTAGATCGAATAAAAAGAACAATGGATATGAGTGATTTTTTAGAAAGTCATTTGTCTTGACACTTGGTATATATTACTTGATATCTATATGGTGAAAAGCGGTACGTATCTACTGACTGAATTAGTAGTTGAAATGTGCACAAATTACATTTTTTTATAAAAATAAGAGCTTGTTTCTAGAGAGTCATTCCAAAAACTTCAAATTAACAGGGAGTACAGAGTGAATAAGAACCAAAATGTGAAAGCAAACGCCTGTATCGTCTCATGTTTGGGAAAAGATCACTTCCAATGAAATACTAGGGACTGTCATTTTATGTGAAAAAAATATATTGTCAAAATTAAATATTTTGAGTAACCCTTTTTCAGTTATCTTCATTTTGTGGTAAATAATAATAAATGTTCATGTGATCATGTACTATAGCATGTTTTGATGTCCAAGTAATTTACTGTAAGCATATTTCGTATGCAAGTAATTTACAAGACTTATAAATAGCCATCTTTGGTAGTATGAAAGATGTGAATAAGTGGTTCTACCTCTTTATTCTTTATTGTTATTTATTATTTTTATATTTATTTTAAATTTTTAACACATTATCAGTATGAGCCTCTAACCATTTCTACTAAAATAGATTATTTTAAGTTTCGTCCCTGATTTAAGTTATCAGGTAACGGCTGATTTTTTTCATGTTTCATTGTCTTATCTTTTATATACTATGTTAAGATAAATTACTTTTGCATTAACAATATTTCTTATATCTCATGATATTGCCACTATTTTCGCTAATACTTATAGATATCAAGTTTTAGTAGACACCATTTATTTATGTCCTAAAGTGTAAGTTAATCAATTTATTAAATTTGATTCAGGCTTGGATAATATATAATTAGACAACATATATACCACATATTTACATAAATGGTGACATCTTACCTTATCAATTCCAAGGAGTAACATATTGATTTTTCATCTTTCATAATGATTATGTCAATCATAAAATGTTTCACTATATATGTTTATCATATTCACGAACAAAATGGCCACTAACGAGTTAACATTAAGCATCTATTGATTATGTATTTAGATTATTTCACATCTTATATACGTGAAATTCTATTTTAAACAGTGGTTACATAGTCTATTATAATTAATAATTATTAGTTATCATGAGGTGCTTGAAACAGTAATTATCATCGTTGTCTTATTATTCATGATATTAACTCAAGTGTTTTTCTTATGATAGTTTTGATTGTGTAAACTTATCAATGTTTGAGTTTGCGACCTTTGATGTTTCTGGAAAAAATTATTTTTCATTGGTTCTTAATGATGAAATTCGGCCATAGGTCTTGGTGATATTATTATAGAAAGAAAGGAAGCATCAAATCAGGATAATGTGAATGCGATAATTTTTCGACATCATCTTGATGAAAAGTTGAAAACTGGATATTTGACTATAAAAGATCCTGTTAAATTATGAAAAATTTTAAAAAGAATGATATGACCACCCTAAGGCAATGCTATTGCCAAAAACTTGTCATGAATGGTGTTATACCCCGTAGAATTCCCGGCACTTAGATGACCTATTCGCACGTTGGTTAAGCATATTTGAAAGCCATAGGTGCTAGGGAAAGGCCCGGGAAAAGATCGGACGAGAAACCTGTCGAACCATCGCGGAAGGAGCCGAGGCAGAGCCCCTCCGCGATGGCAGCGTGTCACGGAGGTGAGGCCTCCGCGATGGCTCCGTGACACGTTGCCCGTGTCCAGGCCCAAGTATATAAAGCCCCCACTTCGGCAGGAAATCATTCAATACTTATAAAATTTCCAGAAACGCTGTGAACCAAGGGAAGACGAAGAAAATTAAATATTTTCGTCCGATTACGCTGCCAAACGCTGCCCAAACTCAAATTAATCCCAGATACCCGAGTATTTAGCAGCAGAGAGCATTTCTACGGAATTAGTTTCGCAAAATACGGCCGACGAATCGGCGAGCCACCGAACTAAAGTAAGTAGAATTGCTCTAAATTAATGTCTATGTGTTCCTAGCTGAGAAGTGAATACTTCTCCCTTCTGGGCCGCTGAAAAATAGCGAGTTTTCGACCGTCTTTCGATAAGCCTAAGTTTAAGCTATAAACTATATCAAAAGTAACGTTGCTCTTTACAATAAAGCTGTATTTAGTATTGATTGACGTATTTATGAATGCAGTTGGGAGAAAATAGTTGAAGTACCGGCCGAGTCTCGTCCGACGGACGAATAGTCGAAGATAAGGTATGTAAAGTTAGTTTCCTTCGGCAAGTTAAGTAATATCAGTATAGTGTAATAAATTACGGCCCAGTAGAATGTTCAGAAGTCGAGTATTGCGTTATTATGAATATTGGTACGATGTGAGAAACATTGGGTTGTAATGTATATGAAACCTATCAGTATGATACAGATTCTAACGCAAGTATTAGAGATTGCCCAGTATACTCAGTATGTAATGTGACATGCCATGTCAGGATATGGTTGTATTCAGTTGAAAACCCGTATAGTAATGCAATACCCGTAAAGCACTTCAGAAATAGAATAGCAGACTAAAATAAAGTTCAGAAAGCATGTCAGGATTAGTAAATCATGTTACTATAGAAAGTCAGTATACAGCGTAGTTTAGCAGAAAGATTATATTCGTACATACATATATAGTACTTCCAGCCTCAGCATGTATTAAGTATGTACTTATTTCTATCACTAGTCCAGCATATAGTGTATACAGAAACTTAGTAAATAACAGAGTTTTCAGTAGAAACATTATCTTATATAGCATTTGCCCAGTACAGCCCGGCAGGAGACTATATTCATATTTATATATCTTTACCTGCCTCAGCATGTATTAAATACGTACATATTACTATCATTAGCCCAGCATGTAATATATATATGATACTTTACCCCTAGTAGCCTCAGCATGTGAGATACACAGATAGTATTACCAGTTGAGACCGTTGTATTGTTTGGGGTTGGATTACCTAGCATCCATGACCGCCCAGGGTTAAGAGATGTATCGACTCGTCCGCTAGAGGACGAGGATACGTCACTCTACGGAGTGGCATGCCATCCCACCAGGGGACGAAGATGGGATGCCAGTTTTTCCCCATATTTGTGCCTTGATCGGCCTTACACACCCCAGTCGAGCGGATACGCCCGGGTGCAGATTCAGGAGTCCTCCGGACTCAGATGCAGTTATAGTCAGGGGCTCAGCGAGCCCAAGTGCATACCCAGGGGACTGGCAGGATGCTTACAGCCAGTATAGGAGATGGGATGACCGGGGTAGGGGTATAGATTCTGTGTTGATTGTACCTCCCGGCTTATGGGGGCCGGGTAAGGTTGTGTATGTCATGTTACGTTATGTATGTTATGTTATATTACAATAGATACGAGCATATTAGTAGTAGAATGATACGTCTCCAGGTATGATTCCTACTCCCTTCAGTATGATTAAGAACAGGTACGATCTACACCATCAGACAGTTATCTACTCCTTCTTGTTTCAGTTTTGACAGTTATGTTATTGATTTCAGATATCCCTTCAGTTCTTACAGATTCAGTTATCTCATACTATTCAGAATTTTTAGTTATATTACTTGTATTCAGCTGTATTCAGTTTGCTTTACATACTCAGTACCAGCGGTACTGACGCCCAGTAGGGAGCTGCATTACTTGCCTGCAGGTAACCATAGACGAGCAGGCGATACCACGTGATCCCCATCAACGGTTGAGTATTCAGCTCCTGTCATCCGGAGACTGAATTTCTAGAGGTGTAGTCTAGTTCTTTTTGTTGTACAGTATGGGTAGGTCGGGGCCCTGTCCCGATCATTTCTATTATCTTTCCTAGAGGCTTGCAGTCTGTTTATATTCCCTGTGGTCAGATGAGCCGGTCGTGAGAGGCCGTGCAGTTGTATAGTTGCCTTTACTCCTTCTTTCTTTTGTAATAGCCGTGTGGGGCCATAGTTTGCCAGTAGTGGTGACCTTGTCGGTCACGTAGCTTTTCAGTATGTTATGCTTGAGTTACAGATAACTAGACAGCATGGTGGCCTTGTCGGCCCGCATAGGTTCCCCTGAATTACCTTGTTTCCGGTCAGCTGTAATATAGGAACAGAAGGCTATAGGCCAATGGGTCGGGGGCTGTATTTACAGCCGTTATATAGCCCTTTGTTTCCATAAATTTGAGCTAGAGCCAGCCAGGCGCCAGATGCGCCCAGGCTTAACAGTTCAGCAGGTCAGGTCTTAGTAGGGCACCAGGTGCCAGTCATACCCCCCAAGGTGGGGCATGACAAACTTGGTATCAGAGCAGGTCGTATCCCAGGGAGTCTGCAAGCCGTGCTAAGCAGAGTCTGGTCTATGGATGTGTTGTGCACCACATACTATGGATAGGAGGCTGCAAGGCATGATAGGATGGTTGTCTTTTATTCTTATTCAGTCGTGCTGTAGAGCGGTACAATTTAGGGTTGAGTCCCTAAAAATCTTACCATACTCTTTGGTTACAGATAATGTCAGACCAGCGCCATCCTATCACAGGTCGGAACTTAGATGTTGCAGTAGGGGAAGGCACCAGCAGGATGCCTCACCCTCCTTTGGAGACAGCCCGACCAGAGGGCACTACAGAGGCATCATCTCAGCCTCCTCAGCAGTCTCCACCACGTCTGGAGTCACTTGGGGCGACATTACCTTCAGCAGCCCCTATATTGACTCCTTCTGATCAGGAGGTTAGGAGTGCTGTAGTTTTGTTAGCACAGATGATGGCTGCTCAGCGTCAGCCAATGCCATCTACAGCTGCAGAATCATCAGGAGGGCCCGGTAGTTCGAGGGTCCGAGAATTCTTAACCCTGAATCCCCCACAGTTCACAGGTACGGACCGAACAGAGGACCCCCAAGATTTTCTGGATCAGATGCAGAGAATCTTCAGGGTTATGCATGCCACGTCTACCGAGTCAGTTGAGTTGGCCGCATTCCGGTTACGGGATATTGCGGTGTTATGGTACGAAAGCTGGGAAAGGTCCCGAGGGAGAGATGTTTCCCCTCCCACCTGGTCCAGCTTTTCAGGAGCCTTTCTGGATCATTATCTGCCGCGGGAGATTCGACAGGCCCGGGTAGACCAGTTCTTACATCTAGAACAGGGGGCCATGAGTGTTCGGGAATATTCTTTGCAGTTTGATTCTTTAGCCCAATATGCACCGGCCTTCGTTGATACCATGGCATCCAGAGTGCATCGTTTCATTACGGGCTTGAATCCAGAATATGTTGAGATTTGTACCATAGCTACACTGCGAGAGGACATGGATATTGCTCGCATTCAGGCATTTGCTCAGAATATTGAGGGCATCAGACAGCGGCAACGAGAGGTCAAAAGGGTTAATCAGGAACAGCGTCGCCGGGACAGGCCAGTTGAATTACAGAGAGAGGCCTGGGGAGGACCCAGGCCCCGAATGTCAGACAGGCCGCCCAGGCCCCCGCCTCCGCCACAGTCACAGGGGGGTAGATCCGGCCGCAGGGGACAGTCAGGGACTGGTAGAGGCTCGCAGATGGCAGATTCACCATCACAGAGGAGGGCAGAGCAGAGCAGGTATACCCTACCACTTTGCCCTATATGCAGTCGACGCCATCCTGGAGCATGCAGATATGGCTCCACCGCATGTTATAATTGCGGCCAAGAAGGCCATTTGATGAAAGATTGCTCAGCCAGGGGTCGAGAGGATCGGGATAGACAGGATAGGGCATCAACAGGATCACGAGCTACAGCATCTTCAATTGGGCGCAGGCCCTCAGTTTCAGCAGGCAGGGGTCGGGGCAGATCAGGGGCCTCCAGTACAGGTGCGGGCCCAAGCCGTACATATGCCTTACCAGGGAGGCAAGATTCAGAAGCGTCGCCTGATGTCGTGACAGGTATGCTAACTATCTGCTCACACCCTGCTTATGTGTTAATTGATCCAGGGTCTACCTTGTCCTATATTACTCCATTTGTGGCACGGAAGTTTAGTATTGCACCAGAATCATTACAGCAGCCCTTCTTAGTATCTACGCCCATCGGTGACTCTATCACAGCTAGCCGAATCTACCGAGGGTGTACAGTAGAGATTGTTGACCGTCAGACCACAGTAGATCTGGTCGAGTTAGGAATGATAGACTTCGATGCCATAATGGGTATAGACTGGTTAGTACCATGCTTTGCCAATGTTGAATGTTGGACCAAGACGGTCCGATTCCACTTCCCAGGAGAAGCAGTACGGGAGTGGAAGGGTAGCACCGCTACGCCAAAAGGTAGGTTTATTTCCTACCTTCAGGCGAGAAAGTTGATATCTAAGGGGTGCATCTACCATCTTGTCAGAGTTCAGGATGTCCAAGCAGAATCTCCGACACTCCAGTCTGTCCCAGTAGTAAATGAATTCCTAGATGTATTTCCTGATGAGTTACCTGGTATTCCCCCAGAAAGGGAAATAGGCTTTGCTATCGATTTGCTACCAGGCACTCAGCCAATATCAATACCTCCTTATCGTATGGCTCCTGCAGAACTCAGAGAATTAAAGGAGCAGTTGAAAGACTTGTTAGATAAAGGTTTTATCAGGCCGAGTATTTCCCCGTGGGGTGCGCCAGTCTTGTTTGTGAGAAAGAAAGATGGCTCGCTCCGAATGTGCATAGATTATCGGCAGCTAAACAAAGTTACAGTAAAGAACAAGTATCCGCTCCCCAGAATTGATGACTTATTTGATCAGTTGCAGGGAGCCAGATACTTTTCTAAGATTGACTTGCGGTCCGGATACCACCAGGTCCGAGTACATGAAAGAGATATTCCTAAGACAGCATTCAGGACCCGATATGGGCATTTTGAATTTCTGGTTATGTCCTTCGGGCTAACGAACGCCCCAGCAGTTTTTATGGACCTGATGAACAGTATTTTCAGACCTTTCCTGGACTTGTTCGTGATAGTATTCATTGATGACATTCTGGTGTATTCTCGCTCTGAAGCAGATCACCGGACTCATTTGCGGACAGTACTCCAGATTCTCAGGGACCGCCAGTTGTATGCTAAGTTTTCAAAGTGTGAATTCTGGCTTAACTCAGTGGCCTTTTTAGGGCATATTGTCTCAGACGCTGGTATACAGGTAGATAAGCAGAAGATAGAAGCAGTTAAGTCATGGCCTAGGCCTACCACCCCGACTAAAGTTCGTAGTTTTCTGGGGTTAGCAGGGTATTATTGGAGATTCGTTGAGGGATTCTCAACCATTGCAGCACCTTTAACTAAATTGACACAGAAGGCAGCAAAGTTCCAGTGGACGGAGGCATGCGAGCAGAGTTTCCAGGAACTGAAAGACAGATTAACCTCCGCCCCAATACTAGTACTGCCGGAAGGCACAGAAGGGTATTCAGTTTATTGTGACGCGTCAGGTGTCGGATTGGGTTGTGTGTTGATGCAGCATGGTAAAGTAATTGCATATGCCTCCAGACAGCTAAGAAAATACGAAAAGAATTACCCTACCCATGACTTGGAATTGGCCGCAGTAATTCATGCCTTGAAGATGTGGAGGCATTATCTGTACGGCGTCCATGTTGATATTTATACAGATCATAAAAGTTTACAGTACATTTTCACCCAGAGGGAGTTGAATCTGCGGCAACGCCACTGGTTAGAGTTGTTGAAAGACTATGATGTGAATATTTTGTACCACCCCGGAAAAGCTAATGTGGTAGCAGATGCCCTGAGTCGTAAGTTAATGGGGAGTTTGGCGTATTTGCGACCCGAGAAACAGAAATTAGCTAAAGAAATTCATCAGTTAGCTGGCCTAGCCGTTCGAGTAATAGAAACAGAAAATAATGGAGCAGTAATTCAGAATTCTGCAGTGTCATCATTAGTTACAGAGGTAAAAGAACGGCAGTATGAGGATCCCGATTTAGTCCAACTCAGAGATAGAGTTCAAAAGAGTAAGGAGCCAGATTTTCAGATAACCGAGGATGGTGTGCTACATTGTAAGGGCCGCCTTTGTGTCCCGAATGTCGCAGGACTTCGTGGGCAGATCATGCATGAGGTACACTACGCTCGTTATTCCCTTCACCCAGGGGCGATGAAAATGTACCACGACATCAGAGACATCTACTGGTGGCCAGGTATGAAAACTGAGATAGCTGAATTTGTATCTAGATGTGCTAATTGTCAGTAGGTGAAAGCAGAACACCAGAAACCGGGTGGTTTGACTTAGGAGATAATGATACCTATGTGGAAATGGGAAGTAATAAACATGGATTTTGTAACAGGGTTACCCCGTACTAGACGCAGAAATGATTCCATTTGGGTAATAGTTGACAGGCTGACAAAATCAGCTCATTTCCTGCCAGTAAGGGCTACCTTCTCAGCTGAGGATTATGCCAAATTATATATCAGAGAAGTAGTTAGATTACATGGGGCGCCGGTATCTATCATTTCAGACAGGGGAGCACAGTTTACAGCTAGATTCTGGCAGTCGTTTCAGAAAGGTTTGGGGACGCAGATTAATTTGAGCACAGCATTCCATCCTCAGACAGACGAGCAGGCTGAACGTACTATCCAGACGCTCGAAGATATGCTACGAGCGTGTGTGTTAGATTTTGGGGGTAGCTGGGATGAACATCTTTCGTTAATTGAATTTGCTTATAATAACAGCTACCATTCAGCTATTCAGATGGCGCCTTTTGAGGCATTGTACGGGCGAAAATGTAGATCGCCCGTGGGCTGGTTTGAAATAGGAGAATCAGCATTAATTGGCCCAGACATTGTTCGGCAGTCCGAGGAAAAGATAAAGCTTATCCGAGAACGTTTACTGACCGCTCAGAGCCGTCAGAAGTCATATGCAGATAGACGGCGCAGAAATCTAGAATTTTCGGTAAACGACTGGGTATATCTGAAAGTGTCCCCGATGAAAGGGGTAATGAGGTTTGGCAAGAAGGGCAAGCTTAGCCCAAGATTCATTGGGCCGTATCAGGTTCGGCGAAGAATAGGCCGCGTGGCATATGAGTTAAACTTGCCTCCAGAGTTAGCGTTGGTTCACCCAGTATTCCATGTTTCTATGCTAAGGAAGTTCGTAGGGGACCCTTCTACAGTAGTTCCAGTTCAGGATGTCCAGATCACAGAAGAGTTAACATATGAAGAGGTTCCCGTAGCCATTTTAGACAGACAGGTTCGCAGACTGAGAACTAAAGATGTTGCATCTGTCAAAGTATTGTGGCGTAACAGAAATCGGGAGGAAATGACGTGGGAGGCTGAAGAAGATATGAAAACCAGATACCCTCACCTATTTCAGGCCTAGTCAGACGACAGGTACGTCTGTATCAATATTTATACAGTACTTTATGGTTGTATGTTGTAAATGATAAAGAAAGAAGTGATATTTAGTTGTCCAGTGGATTTTAGAATATTGTATGTAGTGCCTGTGTTGGACTTTTTCTGCATTTCAGGTCTTTGCGATAGTCCATATTACAGGGGAAACTCTGCCAAAATTTTTCCAGAAACTAGAATAAGTAGTCCTCTAGATAGCAGTATACATTCAAGGATGAATGTTCCTAAAGGGGGGAGAATGTTATACCCCGTAGAATTCCCGGCACTTAGATGACCTATTCGCACGTTGGTTAAGCATATTTGAAATCCATACGTGCTAGGGAAAGGCCCGGGAAAAGATCGGATGAGAAACCTGTCGAACCATCGCGGGAGGAGCCGAGGCAGAGCCCCTCCGCGATGGCAGCGTGTCACGGAGGTGAGGCCTCCGCGATGGCTCTGTGACACGTTGCCCGTGTCCAGGCCCAAGTATATAAAGCCCCCACTTCGGTAGGAAATCATTCAATACTTATAAAATTTCCAGAAACGCTGTGAACCGAGGGAAGACGAAGAAAATTAAATATTTTCGTCCGATTACGCTGCCAAACGCTGCCCAAACTCAAATTAATCCCAGATACCCGAGTATTTAGCAGCAGAGAGCATTTCTACGGAATTAGTTTCGCAAAATACGGCCGACGAATCGGCGAGCCACCGAACTAAAGTAAGTAGAATTGCTCTAAATTAATGTCTATGTGTTCCTAGCTGAGAAGTGAATACTTCTCCCTTCTGGGCCGCTGAAAAATAGCGAGTTTTCGACCGTCTTTCGATAAGCCTAAGTTTAGGCTATAAACTATATCGAAAGTAACGTTGCTCTTTACAATAAAGCTGTATTTAGTATTGATTGACGTATTTATGAATGCAGTTGGGAGAAAATAGTTGAAGTACCGGTCGAGTCTCGTCCGACGGACGAATAGTCGAAGATAAGGTATGTAAAGTTAGTTTCCTTCGGCAAGTTAAGTAATATCAGTATAGTGTAATAAATTACGGCCCAGTAGAATGTTCAGAAGTTGAGTATTGCATTATTATGAATATTGGTACGATGTGAGAAACATTGGGTTGTAATGTATATGAAACCTATCAGTATGATACAGATTCTAACGCAAGTATTAGAGATTGCCCAGTATACTCAGTATGTAATGTGACATGCCATGTCAGGATATGGTTGTATTCAGTTGAAACCCCGTATAGTAATGCAATACCCGTAAAGCACTTCAGAAATATAATAGCAGACTAAAATGAAGTTCAGAAAGCATGTCAGGATTAGTAAATCATGTTACTATAGAAAGTCAGTATACAGCGTAGTTTAGCAGAAAGATTATATTCGTACATACATATATAGTACTTCCAGCCTCAGCATGTATTAAGTATGTACTTATTTCTATCACTAGTCCAGCATATAGTGTATACAGAAACTTAGTAAACAACAGAGTTTTCAGTAGAAACATTATCTTATATAGCATTTGCCCAGTACAGCCCGGCAGGAGACTATATTCATATTTATATATCTTTACCTGCCTCAGCACGTATTAAATACGTACAGATTACTATCATTAGCCCAGCATGTAATATATATATATATGATACTTTACCCCTAGTAGCCTCAGCATGTGAGATACACAGATAGTATTACCAGTTGAGACCGTTGTATTGTTTGGGGTTGGATTACCTAGCATCCATGACCGCCCAAGGTTAATAGCTGTATCGACTCGTCCGCCAGAGGACGAGGATACGTCACTCTACAGAGTGGCATGCCGTCCCGCCAGGGGACGAAGATGGGATGCCAGTTTTTCCCCATATTTGTGCCTTGATCGGCCTTACACACCCCAATCGAGCGGATACGCCCGGGTGCAGATTCAGGAGTCCTCCGGACTCAGATGCAGTTATAGTCAGGGGCTCAGCGAGCCCAAGTGCATACCCAGGGGACCGGCAGGATGCTTACAGCCGGTATAGGAGATGGGATGACCGGGGTAGGGGTATAGATTCTGTGTTGATTGTACCTCCCGGCTTATGGGGGCCGGGTAAGGTTGTGTATGCCATGTTACGTTATGTATGTTATGTTATATTACAGTAGATACGAGCAGATTAGTAGTAGAATGATACGTCTCCAGGTATGATTCCTACTCCCTTCAGTATGATTAAGAACAGGTACGATCTACACCATAAGACAGTTATCTACTCCTTCTTGTTTCAGTTTTGACAGTTATGTTATTGATTTCAGATATCCCTTCAGTTCTTACAGATTCAGTTATCTCATACTATTCAGAATTTTTAGTTATATTACTTGTATTCAGCTGTATTCAGTTTGCTTTACATACTCAATACCAGCGGTACTGACGCCTAGTGGGGCGCTGCATTACTTGCCTGCAGGTAACCATAGACGAGCAGGCGATACCACGTGATCCCCATCAGCGGTTGAGTATTCAGCTCCTGTCATTCGGAGACTGAATTTCTAGAGGTGTAGTCCAGTTCTTTTTGTTGTACAGTACGGGTAGGTCGGGGCCCTGTCCCGATCATTTCTATTATCTTTCCTAGAGGCTTGCAGTCTGTTTATATTCCCTGTGGTCAGATGAGCCGGTCGTGAGAGGCCGTGCAGTTGTATAGTTGCCTTTACTCCTTCTTTCTTTTGTAATGGTCGTGTGGGGCCATAGTTTGCTAGTAGTGGTGACCTTGTCGGTCACGTAGCTTTTCAGTATGTTATGCTTGAGTTACAGATAACTAGACAGCATGGTGGCCTTGTCGGCCCGCATAGGTTCCCCTGAATTACCTTGTTTCTGGTCAGCTGTAATACAGGAACAGAAGGCTATAGGCCAATGGGCCGGGGGCTGTATTTGCAGCCGTTATATAGCCCTTTGTTTCCAGAAATTTGAGCTAGAGCTAGCCAGGCGCCAGATGCGCCCAGGCTTAACAGTTCAGCAGGTCAGGTCTTAGTAGGGCACCAGGTGCCAGTCATACCCCCCAAGGTGGGGCGTGACAAATGGATTCACTTATGGTTATAAGATTTTAAAGTTGTAACTAAATATAATTTTGTTGTTCAAAATAAGTTCACAATTGAAATTATATAGTGAACCTATATGAAAATTTGAGTACTTGTTGAAAAAGACTTTAACTACTTTTCATGTCTCAAATATGATGTTACAACAACAATACCTTGAAAAAGATTTTATGAATATTATTATGCCTTCTGGTTGCTAAGTAATATAATACTCTTGATGAAAAAAAAGTTATGAAGTCTCTCTCACTGGCTTTACTCCATTTCCTGAAGTTAATGTGGTAGCAGTGCATAATATGTTTGAAAGAAGACAAGTGATTGAATGAATGCACATGAACATGAAAAATGGACAAAATTAAAATAGTTCTCATTATGATAATTATAAGAACATTATAGGTTTTCAAAATGGTCCTTCAAAAGGTGAAGGTAATTTTCATCATAAATAATCATAGTATGCAAAGTCGCTAGACATGCGGTTCTTTTGTGACCTAATTTAATAAATTTTATAAATTCTTCAGAAATAAAGGAATATAAAGTGGTGGTACACTTGACAAAGTGATGTTAAGGTATGTCATAATTTTCAAGGCATGACAATAAGTTTATAATAATTTTTTATGAAGCGTGTACAAATGGTATAGTCCATGGCTTGTGTTAAACATCGCAAATGCTCACCGGTTCTTGAAAGTGAACGTGTCAAGGTGTGATAAGAATTATGGAGAAGAGTATGCACATGTATGATTGGATAAATCCCCCAACTCACCTCTACGGGAGGTTTAAGAGGAAAAATAAATTATTTTGACATAAACGGTCATTGATCACGTACTTTTAGTATGTCACAAATCTTGTGGTATAATTTATCGTGAACTATAAAAAGGTAAAAACAAGAAATAATTCTTGCCTATAAAGATTTGACCATGACCACAATGAATATTATTGAATGACCGCATGAATTTGTCATTGGAAGTGTACCTATGGTACGTTAAAAATATTTTGCTAGATCTTATAAAAGAATTTTCTTAAAGGTAAAAGTCAAGAAATGAGTCTTGCCTATAATGATTTTGATTGTGACAATAATAATATCGTTTTCTCCCTAAAAAGAGATATTCACCATATAGATGGTGTTCGGGAATATGTTGTAGTACATAATTACTTGAGAGCTCTGGAAGAGCTAATGTTATATATTTGGAGAAATGAAATTATTTATAATATTGAGGTTGTAGTAAGTCTTTCAAAAGAAACTTATTAAGTTTTAAAGGCATTGGTCAAAAATAAATTAGATTGAGAATATAAATTATAAGAAGATTTAATATCATCATATTATACAATCGAAGTGGGTTATAAATATTTATGTGAAAGGCCTCTCATATTTTTCTCTTGTTTGTAATACAATTTTTTTTAAAAATATAGGGGCATGATGATGGAATCACATGCGAAAGTAAACTATAAGTTTACTGAAACAAATATCACTTGGCATGACTAGTTGACCATCTCGATTTAAATATGATGCAAAAATAATTAAGAATTCAGGTGGTTATATATTGGAGAAATAAAAAAAATTCATAGATTCTCATGTTTGTTCTCATGAAAAATTAACTATTGTAGCAGCTAAGATTAGGATTATATCCCTTGAATTTTTTAAACTTATAATAAGGTGAATGTGGGCCTGTTTACCTACCACATGGACCATTTGTTATTATGTAATTTTAATAGAAGTAACTATGATAAGGTCATATGTGCATTTGCTATCAACTTGCAATTTAATTTTTGTAGGTAATTTGTCAAATTATTAAATTAAAAGTGTAATTTCAAATTATAAAATTATGTTTATAATGTTGGTTAACATCCAAATTGGTTTAGCGAAAATTGTACGCCTCCACTTATAACTAAGGGGAGTTAATACGCATTGTAGTCTCTTGCAAGATTTTGTTATTGAATTTTTCTTATAAGGTTTTTAATAGGGCAGTCAAAATGTGTATTATTATATATGTGTACTATTTTTACTTTCACTAGAATTTTTTTCACTGATTTTACTTTTCTAGAAAGGGTTTAACGAGACATATTATCTATCAAATAGACATTCAAGGAGGGTGTTACAAACGTATTTGATTATAATGAATATCTATAAATGTATTTGTATTATAGTGAATGTCTATAAATGTATTTGTATAATAATGAATGTTTATCTTGTTTCTTTGAAAAAAATTAGAGTTAACTTTTTACTATAAATAAAAGAATTCTCAATCATTATATTTTACCCCTCCAGATAAATAATAAGTCTTTTCTCTCTCTACAATATTATTCTTCTTTTTACTTTACTAGTCTCTAAGAACGTGCATTGCACGTTTATCCTTTATCATTATTATAAAATTAGTACTTGGACACCTGCTTAAAACGTGTATCCCATGTTAAACAGATCAAACCTTTCTATTGAGACAGATGGAGTATACATACTAAAATATAATGGACTTAAAAAAATTAAAGCTCAAACTTAGATAAATAGTGAATCTATTTCATCGAACTCGATTATTGCATGTAAAATGATGAGGTATACTTATGGAATTAAACAATTAAACTTAGTAGATATGTACAACGTATGTGTAATGAGATTAATTTTGAAAACAAATGGTCAAATTTGCCTCTTCAATCAAGAACAATTAAAATTTTAGGAGATTGTCCTCGAATTTTACTTTTACAGGTGAAACTCAAAATACTATGTTAGCTACCACATATAGTTTCTCCAATTTGAAATTGTATTAGAAGTAATAACCCCCACCCACCCACCTCCGGTCTATAATAAGTGTTCTTTTAACTTTTTTATTTTGGTCCTAAATAAGTGTTTATTTACATAATTTAAAAGATATTAATTATTTTCTTCTAAATTTATTAAATTCATTAAATTGTTGTTGAGAATTTTCTTAAATATGTTTATAGTATATTGTTTGTAGATTCCTACTTTTTCCTTAAATTTTTGCTAAAAGATTTTACCCTTCTTGCAATAAAAGCACTTATAATTATCTATTACAAAATTAAACCTTCAAGAAATAATAGATATCTTCTCATTATAAAGAAAATAAAATATATATCAATTCTCTCTTTACATAAAATAGAAACAACAACTAAAAATACAATAAGAAAATTTGAATGCTAAAACTAAAATATTACGTGCTAGGATAATAATATATGCGTCTAAAATTTTTTGTACAATGATATATAAAGATTGTGCATTAAAATAAATTTGTGTTGAACTTTTTTAAAACCTAACAGGAAAAGGCGGTAGTGAAGTTGATTCTGATGATTAATCCAGTTCTGGACTCCAACAACTCTTGATATTTTTCATCCTCTCAAATTATTGCTTTTTCTGGAAAAAAAATAAAGAAGAAGATGAAAATTGATAGATTAAACTGCTGTCAGAGCCCCATAAAAATTATGAGTAAGAATTGAAGAATTCTTTCATTACTTTTTATAGATTTTTTTTAATTCTAATGGCTAATCCAATTCTAGACTTCAACAACTTTTGGTAGTTTCCATCGTCTTAAATTGTTGTTTATAAAAAAAAAAGAAAAAAAAAGAGAGAGAGAATTGATAAATTAAACTGATGTCAAAGCCCCGTTAAAATGATGAGTAAGAATTGAAGAATTCTTTCTTTACTTTTTATAACTCTTTCCTAACTTGCATTTCGTGAAGCTTTCCTTTCATGTATTTATTACTCCTAATTAATTAATCTTCACGTAATTGCTCAAGGAAACTCTTCTTTTCTCCTAATTATTTATTCAATAAAGAGTCAAGCTCATAAATGATAAATAAATAAAATTTATAAAGATAAATAAGGGTTGTTAATTAGCTATATTAAATAATTTATTGTAACTTCTCAAATTCTGCATTTTTTGGATTAATGAAGAGAAACTTAATTAAGGATATAAATATTATTATATTTTTGGATGAAGATGAAAATGGTCAATCAACTTTTGATGGGCATCGTATTATTCAACTTTTGACTTAAGTGTCTTCCCACTTTTAAAATAGTATAGATATAGATATTGATGATATGATATAATTTAAATATTATTATTTAATTAGGCATTTGATTTAATTTAGATTTAATAAATGATAAAATATTATTATTTAATTAAATATTTAATTTAGTTTTGATTCAATGGATGATAAAATATTACTATTTAATTAGATATTTTATTATATTTTAACTGAAGGAAAAATGGTAATCCAACTTTTAAGATAGGGCTTCGCACTTTTAGTATAATATGATATGATTTAAATTACTATTTATTAGGCATTTAATTTAGTTTTGATTCAATGAATGAAAAAATATTATTATTTAAATAGATATTTAATTTAGTTTTAATTTAATGCATGATAAAATATTACTATTTAATGAGATATTTTATTATATTTTAATATAATTTTAATATTATTATTTAATAATATTTAATTTAGTTTGATTCAATGAATGGTAAAATATTACTATTTAATTAGATATTTTATTATATTTTAGTTTACTGCGGGGGCAAAATGGTAATTCAACTTTTAAAATAGGGGCTTCCCACTTATAATATAATATATAATATAATATGATTCAATGGATGGTAAAATATTACTATTTAATTAAATATTTTATTATATTTTAATTTACTACAATAAAAATGGTAATCCAACTTTTAAGATAGGGTCTTCCCACTTTTAGTATAATATGATATGATTTAAATATTACTATTTATTAGATATTTAATTTAGTTTTGATTCAATAAACAGAAAAATATTATTATTTAATTATATATTAAATTTAGTTTTAGTTTAATGTATGGTAAAATATTACTATTTAATTAGATATTTTTTATATTTTAATATAATTTAAATCTTATTATTTAATTTAGTTTTGATTCAATGAATGATAAAATATTATTATTTAATTAGATATTTTATTATATTTTAATTTACTGCAGGAGCAAAATGGTAATTCAACTTTTAAGATAGGGGCTTCCCACTTATAATATAATATGATTATTTTCTAACTTTATTATTATATACAAGATACGAATTTTTACTAAGGAGCTGTTTGGTTGTTGGATAAGGTCCAAGTTAATACATGAATAACTTGGCTATTCTTATATTCATTTTATACATTGCTTGATTTTCAAATAGGATAAAAATTATTCATGTATTAATTTTATACAATGTTTGGTTGGTAGGTTCCAATGTTTTATAAAAGTTATCCATGTATTAATTTTATACGGTGTTTGATTGTGTTTTAGTAATTCTACATAATTAATACTCATAAAACTTATGAACAAATCTATGTAGAATTTTATGCCGCATAGAATGTGGACTAAAATAATAAAATTACACATTTACCCCTATTAATTTGCTTTTAGGGGCCTTTTGGTTACGCGTTAGAGTTATGCAGGTATTAGTAATACATGAATTAGTTATGAGGAAATCTATGTATTATTTATGCAGTGATTAGTTGTGCAAGTTTTAGTTATTCGGGGCCGGTTGGTTACTGGATAAGGTCCAAGTTAATACATGAATAATTTGGTTATTTTCATATATTTATTTTATACCATGTTTGATTTCTGAATAGGATAAAAGCTATTCATGTATTAATTTTATATAATGTTTGGTTGGTAGGTTTCAAATATTGTATAAAAATTATTCATGTGTTAATTTATAGGGAAAATGCATAAAAAACCCCTCAAACTTGTCCATTAAACTTAGTTTAGTATTTCAATTTTACGAACATCTTTTTATTCCCCCCCCCCCCCTCCCACTCTAATTTCAAGTGAAATTATTGTCTCCCTAACAACCTAAACTCAGTCATAAATTAAAGTGTGATGCCCACTCTTCCATGTCATTCGCCATGTCATCCTCCACATAAGTTTTTTTAAAAAAAATTAAAAGACATCCGCCATGTAATCCTCCACATAAGAAAATTATTTTAAAAAAATATTTTTAATCACAAATTTCTCTTTTTCTATCTTCTTCCTCATATCCACCCACCTGCCTGCTCTCACCCCACTAATTAACTCCACCTCCTACAACTGATTACTTTTTCCATTCTTAAAATTCTTCATCTTCCATCTTTTTCCTCACCTCCATCCGCCCACCCCCACCCACTAACAACTCTCCTACCTCCTAGAACCGGTAACTTCAACAACAAAATTCAAACTCCTCTTTTTCCCATCCTTTGAATTCCTCATCTTCCATCTTCTTCTTCATCTCCACCCACTCACACCCACCCAACTAACCATTCCTCCACCTCCACAACCAATAATTTTAAAAATTCAAACCTTTCTTTTTTCATTATTGGAATTCCTCATACTTTAAACATTTAATTTTTTTTTTGACCACTTTCAATATAGAGAGAGGGAGAAAAAGATTCTGTATTATTAATAGATTTGGTAGTTTACTCTAAATCCATATTTGAATCGATAAGCTTTAACCCACCATAACATGAAATATTTCGATCTGCCTATAAAAAATTGCTTTTAATTTTTGAATATCACCCTTCATTTTAGTTTTTGAATTGTCTTAATCACAAAATTTTATAAATTTTTTACTGAATGTTGGATTGAAAAAACTTTTGTTGGTTGGACATGATGGAACAGCCGCCATTGGGAATATTCTAATGATGAAAACAAGTATTAAAAAGAAAAGAAAAAGAATAAAGAAATTTAAAAAAAGGGAGAGGCTCATAAAAATGAATTAATTATAATTAATAAGATAACATTTAATTAAAAATTGACATGTGTATCATTTTAATCAATATTAATATACTTTTTCATCCTTCACGCGCTTTTAGGGAGGTGCAACTATTTATTCTTTCACGTCATCTTTTAAGAGGTAAATAAATACGTTATAAATGAGAATAAGGGGGTAAACAAACACCCATAAAATTAAAGTATTAAAGTAAGTTTAGTGGACAAGTTTGAGGGTTTTTTTATGCATTTTTCATAATTTATACGGTGTTTGGTTGTGTTTTATTAATTCTACATAACTAATACTCACATAATTTATGAGAAAATCTATGTATAATTTTATGTGAGGTAAAAGGTGGAATAAGTTATGTGGGTATTAGTTATGCATGGATTAAAATGATAAAATTACATATTTACCCCTATTAATTTACTTTTAATTTTTTTAATTTGTTACGGTACACAATTTTTAAACTAAAAAAATTACTGACTAATTTGTTAAATAAAGGTTGTACCACGTTTTTATTTTTTAAAAAATTATAGCATTTTTGTGAAGAATCTTTTTTATATACAATTTGTCTATTTATTTATTTATAATAAATTAAATTAAATATTCAATAATTAATGATTTATGTAGTATAATTTGAATAACTAAATCCTACATAAATAATACCTACATAACTAATACATGCATAACTAATACATGAATAACTAAAACCAACATAACTAATTTCTGTATAAAATAATACATAAATTTCCACATAACTAATTCATGTATTACTAATGTCTGCATAACTCTAACACATAACCAAACGACCCCGTGTATTAGTTATGTATGTTTTAATTATGCAAGTATTAATTATGTAGGGTTTAGTTATGTAGAGATTACAATACATGAATTATTGATTATTGAATATTTAATTTGTTGTAAATTAATATAAATATTATTTATAAATAAATAAGTAAACAAGTAGTATAAAATTCTATTATATATTTTTTACTTTAAAACTAGAAGAAAGTGGGGGTGTAAATGTATACCGAATAACAAAAAATATATACCAAATAAAAAAAAAGTGATACACCAAATAAAATATTTATATTACCGAAAAAAGTACACCAAATAAAAAAAATGATAATTAATTCTGGGTAAATGTACACAGAAGAAAGTGATACTTTTAAAAAGAGTATCAAATTAAAAAAAGATTTTAAAAGTAAATTGACAGAGGTAAATGTGTAATTTTTATTATTTAAATTCATGTATAACTAATATGCACATAACTTATTCTACCTTCTACCCCGCATAAAATTATACATAAATTTCTTCATAAGTTATGTGAGTATTAATTATGTAGAATTACTAAACTATAACCAAACACCGTATAAAATTAATACATGAATAGCTTTTATACGACATTTAGAACCTACCAATCAAATATTATATAGAATTAATACATGAATAACCTTTATCCTATTTAGAAACTAAACAATGTACAAAACTAATACAGGAATAACCACGTTATTCATGTATTAACTTGAGTCTAATTCCATAACCAAATGACTCCTTAATTTTTTTAATTCGATACTTTTTTTAAAAAAATTATCACTTTCTTTTATGTATATTTACTCAGAATTAGTTATTACTTCTTTTTAGTCGGTATATTTTTTCTTGGGTAATATATATATAATTAAATCACTTTCTTCTGTATATTTACATCTCGACTTTCTTCTATTTTTTTGCAAAAAAAAAATCTATTATACAATAGAATTTTATACTATTTGGTTACTTAATTATTTATAAATAATAATATATTAATTTACAACACATTAAAAATTGAATAATCAATAATTCATGTATTGTAATCTCTACATAACTAAACTCTACATAAATAATACCTACATAATTAATACTTGTTAACTAATACCTACATAACTAATACATGAATAACTAAAACCTGCATAACTAATCCCTGCATAAAATAATACATAGATTCTCTCATAACTACTCATGTATTACTAATACATGCATAACTCTAACTCGTAACCAAACGGCCCCTAAGTGCTTATAAATCTCAATTATTGATTTCTTTATGTGTTGGAAAGTGACATGTAGGGATGTAATAGGACGGGTTTGGACGGGTTAGGCTGATGCAAATTTTAACCTACTAAGATTTTAATCCGCTTTGTCCTGTCCCATTTAGCATTTTTTCAAAAAACTTGCACTGATCTATCCTGCCCCGTCTATTTATATTATCTTTAATTTTTTTGAACACATAAAAACATAACAAGCTCAAAGCTAAAATATGCTTTTAAAGTAAAATAGGCATAAAATATAAATTTATACTATATCATATCTTTTCTATTGAATTAGCTGAAAAGCTTACTAAAATATTTGCTCGTGTTAAATAAATGTCATTTTTGTATCAAAAGTTTACGTGATTTACTATTTGAAAATGAAAATAAGTGAAATTGACAGAATAATTCCATGTTTGAGTTGTAGGAGGTCTTCTTTTTAATTCTAAAAAATAAAAAATTCTTCAAACTGTGAGAGATCACAAAAGGAAAACAGTGAACTAATTGCTTAGTGAATACAAATTAATTTTTTCCTTTTGCTACATTAAAAGAAGTCATTTAACTTTGTAGAGTTAGAAATCTAGAAACATTTTTAGAGAAAGTTGGAATACACATAAAAAAAAAATTGAAAATTGTGAATAAAAATAAGACTTCAAAAATATGCCTCCTCTGAATATTTACATATCATATTATTATAAAAGTGAGAAGTCCTTAAGTTAAAAGTTGAATTACCATTTTGTCCTTCAATCTAAAACCATTTCAATAACATTTTATGTACTAAAAAGTAAATATATTACAATAAATATTATTAGACTATTAAATTAAATAAGAAATGTATAATTTCCATAATAGAGAATTAATGTTTTCATTTAATTTACGTTATTTTACTTTATTCAAATTTAATTATAATTTTTTATCGTCATTTTCATCAGAATGTAAAAAAATTCAAAACCAAAGTATCATGGTTATTTCTTTCATTTAATAATTTCTTTTTTTATTATTTTTAAAAATATTTATATCTATGTTTTCTACTAAAATATTTTGAAATACTATTTGGTTGAAGTGTAAAAATATCGTTGAATAGTATAACTCATTATTTAGTCAAATATTATATATATATATATATATATATATATATATATATATATAATAAGATTTTTTTACTGTTTCGTACAAAAAAATTATAAGAGTATTGTTTAAATGTGTGTATATATATATATATATAATAAGATTTTTTTACTGTTTGGTACAAAAAAGTTATAAGAGTATTGTTTAAATGTATGGCAAAATAATCATTCAATATTTGACTGACTGATACGTGGGACTTTCCACTTTTAGTATAATATGTACAATATGATTCAAATATTATTATTTAATTTAAAATTTTACCCCTCCACTAAATTAAAATTTAATTAATATATAATTAAATATTAATATGTTATCATATCATATTTATATATTTATCATATATTATTATATAAGTGGGGAGCTCTTAACTTCAAAGTTGAATTATGATTTTACCCCTACTATAAATTAAAATATTATAAAACATCTAATTATTTAAATATTAAATAGCATCATTTTAATTACATGAATGTGTAATGATTTTTTAACTTCATTGAATTAATTCCTAAACCTTCTATTAAATATATATTTTAAGTTGCATTGAATCGGGTTAGTAAATTCTTCTTTTATGTGCATTGCTCAATCATTTTTACATTTCTATCAAAAGAATTTTGAGAGATAAATTCAATACACACCATGTTCATTTACTTAATAGATCATTTTAAATTGATTATAGGCATTTAGAATTCTCTAACTGAATTACTATAACATAGTATAAACATCATGACTTCACTTCAAATAGACAATGAAAATAGAAAAAAACCAAATTACATATGGCAGCGAAACCCAAAAAAAAGGAATTATTCATTTAATATTTGACAAGATGATAACATCAGTTTCATCATTTAGACAAGATATGCGGTAATAGTATTAATTATTAATTCACATTCTTTATTTAGGGAAGAAATAATTTATTTAGTATGTCTTTCATATTATAAATTGTAATAATATGTTGTTAGTTACTTCTACTTTAAATATGCTTAGGTACAATCATCTCCATAGTTTATTTTTTTAGATTTTTGCAAAAAAAAAATATAATTGGCAATTTGAGCTATTTATTGTAATTAGCACAATAATTATAATATATTTTTATAATAGAGAATATCCTAATCCTCATGTACAATGAGAAAAAAGATGAACCTCCTTTGAAAAGTTTTATATATGATGCAGATTCTAATAGGAGTATGTCAAGAATATTTGCAAGGTCACATAGCTCTGCTATTTGAATGAACTCGTGTACACCCTGTTATAATAGCGATTAGATCATTCCCTTATTTTTGTATTTATGTTTGGATTCTAAATTCTCATTTGACAATATGTAGAGCTTTATAGATAAGAATATATAAATTATATTATATTTGGATCGACAGTTTGGCGTATAAATCTAATAGTGTTTTTCAGGTTCAATCCCAATTACTAGAATCTGATAAATACTTGTACGAAGAATTTATCATTTTATTTTTTGTAAATATTATTGTACAGAAATAAAAAAAGAAATTCTTAATAAACAGTAATAATGTAATATGAAAATTATAAATAATTATTTTTGTACATCAATTATATAGTAGTTACATATGTATTTGCAAATGTATTATCATATAAATTTCATATGTATAAAAAAGTACAACCCCTTGAGATATTATTTATTTTTAAATATTAATTATCTAATTTATAGGAGATATATTAAATTATTTTAAATATTTTCTTAGTGTTAATTAATAACTGAATCAGAATTTCTGTGATTTTATTATACAATATTACAAAGTAATTAAGGAGAGTTGGCACCATGCGACTATATTCATGACATAATTAATATTAATAACAATAATTTTTTTATTATAATAAAAGTAACTTAAACAGTAGAAGACAATATACACCAACATATAAAGATTAGTATACTAAATAAGTTACCTTATCATTACTGCTTTGGAAATTTTTTAATATAATCACTTCGGATTAAATATTATATCATTTAAAATTTTGTGGATATTTTAAAAATATTCTAATCTCAATAAACTAATAAAAAATATTTAAATACTTCAAATATTTATTTTATCTCTCTCTCTCTGTCTCTCTCTTTATATATATAGAGAGAGAATATGTACACGATTAAATTTAGTAATGTAAAATTTTTAATAACCTAAACATGTGATATACACGTGGAAAACATGTATTCAGAACTAGTAGAAAAAACTTAACTATAACCAAAGAAAACTACAGGCTCAGAGATAACTGTTGTTGTCTAAATTATTTGAATTTAATTTTATTTTTCTATGAAATCCATCACTTGTCGTGCCCCACTTAAATTTCTAGCAAAATAATTTTGCAACCCCACCCCGCCTTGCCCCAATTGTCATCCCTCATGACATGTAAGACATATGCTAGTTCGGTTGTGTATGTAGAAAAATTATTGGAAACAACTTCTAAATTTATTGAGGTATAATTGAGTTAATCAAATTTTTACCAACTAATGATTCATAATTTATTAAACGACTATGTTGAGAAGAAAAATCTACTTATTAAATAACAAGATAATGAGGTACTTTGAAGTAGGAGCGGACATCGTTTGGGTCAATCCGAAATTCAAATCGAAATTCGAACTTGGTTTGAAGTATGGATTGCATTTTAGATTTTATTTTTAAAATTTATGAATTTCAAGTTGGATATTGAATTTAGCATTATGAAAAATTTGAAAACTTTTATGTTATATTTAGTTCTACCCATATCATGTATATCCAATGCTAAAAGTTTAATTTTTAAAGGTTCAATAGATCCTATGATCCTACTCATTATAATATTAAGTCCAATATGAAATTACACGACAGAATGGCCTCAATCTTTGTTAATTATATATTTTAAGAAGCAAACTATAGATGAATTGAGGATGTTAATTGTTATGACATGTTTTAAAAGCTCAAGAGTCAAAATCAAAAAATTTGAGATATCTAAATCGATTAATCTAAAATCAAATTTAAAAAATTTAATCTAATTCAAACTTATTTTAATTGAATTTAAATTGTAATTTTTCCAATACAAAAAGATTAAAAAATAAAATTAAAATTTTCATATTCAATTTGGTCAGTCGGACGCAGAAAAATGGAACAGGGTGGAGTAAATTGGTTTGTTATAGGGTTAGACTGCACATACGAAATAGTTCGAAGGACTTGCAGTGAAATCAGCAATTTCATTCCATTCAGAAATCAGAACCGAGCCTGCCGAGCGAGCTCAAGCAAAATCCCCGCCCCACGCTCTCCTCGAAAAAGCGTTCCTTATTTTTTTTGCTTTTTGTTTTGTATACTTGAAAAACAATAGCCACACGCAATCTCAAGATTCAACGAAATTTGAATTATAGCAAATAAAGATTTTCCTCTTCTGGAATGTGCGCTTCTTGAATCTGCTCAGTGAAGTTCTCACGGCATATTTTATGTGCTTATACTCGGTAAGACTCATGACCATTTTGTTGAAACTCGGTGAATTCATATTAGTTTTGTTTCCAACTGTTTTTCTTCATCTGGGTTTCTCTGTTTATAGCCTTTTCTGCCTCTCAACCATTCTTTTCAACTGAGAACTAGGTAGCTTTTTTTTGGTTTTTGTTTTTATTTGTTGGTTATGTATAAATATCAGAGTTTGACTTACGGGAACTCTGGGATTGCTGTTAAATGACCTATTTCATTCCTCAGTTTTCTGAACTATGAAACTCTTTAATATTTGGTAATTGCTGTTTGTTCTATAAGGAGAACTCATAAAACATGGTGGTTCAGTAAAGAGGCAGTGTGAATAAAATTTGTTCTCTCTCTCTCTCTCTCTCCCATTTTGATTGACCTGATTTTGATTTTATCTGCTGCAAGATTATAGACTATTGTAAAGTAATGTAAAGAAATATACTACATTATGTGTCATATTAAAATTTTGATATGACCACTTATCAACTAACTTCCTATTTTTCACATTTTCAACTTTTTGATTGCAAGTTCAATAAATACATAGCTACAAAGCACTGCAGATATAAGAAACTAAGGACCCGTTTGGCCATAAAAGATATTCACTTTTTTCTGGAATAATTTTTCACTTTATTTGAAATCAGTGTTTGACCATGAAAATTCCAAATTCAGCTTGAAGGTTGGATTCCAAATTTGAAAAAATCTTCAGCTCCATCTTCATAATTCCAAATAAAATGCTCGTCTCTCCTTTTGCAAAAAGTATAACCAAACACAAATCCGTCCGTCTTCAACTCCAAACTTCAAAAATTCCAAAATTAAAGTGAAAAATTATTTGGTTCATATGGCCAAACAACTACTAAAAAAGAAAAAATCAATGCAAGTACCTCAGTCTTAAGATCGGTGGAAATCAGCTCAGGTCAATTAGAGTGGGATGGAATGTAGGCACGTTTAAAATCTTGTTGTAATTCCTTACCATGTTTTTTGAGCTAGTGGAGGTTGTCTCCTACTCTCCACATGATATGTTAAATATTTATACTTTTGCATTTTAGTGACGAAAAAAATGTTAATGGTTCTTTTATGCTAAACCGTACCAGGCCTTGAATGTTTGGGAACTGCTTTGTAACTTGAAGCTTTTAGGGGGACTAAGAGTAGGCTCTTGGTCCCCTGCAATTATGTTGAATATCAAGTGAAGACTCATAATATGGAGATAATGCATGCTAAGCTTTATAGCCCCTTTCTTGGGCTTCCACTTCAATGCAACCTGAACAAAAGGAAAAGGGGAAATTATATTAGTGGAGTAAGATCATCAAGAAGAGATGTTTGCAAGTGTAAAAGTTCAAAGAAAGGTGACTGGATAACTCAAGGGGTCAAATTTACACATTTTTGTGGCAGAAACGTGGAGCTGTTATGGAAGAGTTTTGCACTGAGAAGTGGCACATTAATATGCTCTGTGAGAGAGCCACTAGCTCGAAGTAAGGGCTTGGTGAAATCACTAGTTCCAGTTTGGGAAGAAGGGTTATTCTTTGTCCGATGTTCAGTCTTTTGTGCTGTAATATCTGGGGTGTGCTTACTTCTATGGTATGGACAGTTGAAAGCAAAGAACTATATTGAAGCAAAGCTTTTGCCTTCTGTATGTGCATTACTGAGTGATTATGTTCAGCGCGAACTTGATTTTGGTAGGGTTCGAAGAATATCACCTTTAAGTATTACATTAGAGTCATGCTCTATTGGTCCTCATAGTGAAGAGTTCTCCTGTGGGGAATTACCAACTGTTAAGCTCCGAATTCTTCCTTTTTCGAGTCTGAGTAGGGGAAAGATTGTGATTGATGCGGTCCTGTCAAATCCAAGTATTCTGGTAGTGCAAAAGAAAAATTATACATGGCTTGGACTTCCCTTTTCTGAAGGCAGTCCGCTGAGCCGCTTGTCAGATGAAGAGGGCATTGATTTGCGTACAAAAATAAGGAGGATTGCCAGAGAGGAAGCAGCTACTCGCTGGGCCAGCGAGAGAGATGTTGCAGCAAGGGAAGCAGCAGAGAGGGGTTATGTTCTTCCTGAAGGAAATTCTTTTCTATTAGATGATGACTTCTCAAAGAATGCTGCAAGTTCTCTTGCGAGGATAATTACTTCAGAGTCCTTCTTTTGTATGGATGAGAAACTGCATTGGAGAGATCAGCATCACATGGATTTAGGAGGGGAGTATGATTTGAAGCACGCGGATTTAGAGAAAACATTTGGTGCGAAAGTTTCTTCTTCTGGGACTAAGTTTTGGTCTAAAATCATACCAGGCGCGTTAAGAAAAAGATTCAAGAAGGCTAAGGGCAGAGATTTATCTGCAGCTGGTATTGCAGCTAGAAGAAGAATTCTTGAGCGTAGTGCATCAGCAGCCTGTTTGTATTTCAAGGGAAATGCAAATCTCGGTGTCTGTTGTCCGCCATCTGAGGTTTATGATATTGGTAATCCTGCAATTTTTCCAGTCAAAAGCAAGGGTGATACCTTACCGTCTGTTTCTTCACCAACAATATCTGAAGAAGTTGTAAACTCTGGAGATAATTCTGAGGGGAACTTATTTACCAGCAATGCAAAATCTAACGTGTCCGATTGTGGTTCTTCAAGTGAAGGAATCTCCGACCCAGTAGAAAGATGCCGGCTTGATCTTATGTGTATGAAAATGTTGGGAACATATCCTTTGCCTGTAGATAAATGTGGCAATGATTGCACTAATAGTTTAACTGTTCTACGTGATCCATTTCTTTTTACTTTGGTTAGACTTTGTAAAGCTTTAAGTATCAGTGATAAATCATCCTCCACCTATGTCATGGGGGTTAAAACAGCTGATGGGCCTAGAATAAGTAGTGAAGAAATTGCAGCTGGTATCATGAGTACGGGTGCCAATAGCAGAGATGATTCACATAGATTTGAGCAGCAGGTACAACAGTCTCATTGGGGGATTTCAGATATTAGACAGGGCCATACCTCTTATGGTTCGGGATTTACAGTGCTTGAGCCATTACCTCTGCACCATCCATCAAAAGCTCTACAGTCCTGGAGCCCAAAGTCAGCTTTGTGTTCTTTTGTGAAGAATCTAGGTCAGCTGTGGGCTGATTCAATTGCAAAGCCAATGAAAAGGTTAAAGCTCGAGATGAGTCCAGCAGTGGAGGATATTGTTGCTGAACTTGTTGATGGTGATGAAGGAAAGCATGTCTCCAATATTGAAAAGATGGTTCCGGTAATTCTGGATTCTGTACATTACAGTGGAGGCTCATTGATGCTGCTTGCGTATGGTGATACAGAGCCAAGGTAAACTTCAAACCAGCTAAACTACTGGTTTTAAGTTTTCGAACCTGTCCAAAAAATAATTTTCTTGAAAACTCCTTTTAATTTTAAACTTCCTCCTTTTAATGATTTCCCTCTTATTCTCTCTCTCACTCACTCACTCGCTCACTCATGCTCCACCAAGTATAGTTGGTTGATAGGGATTTTTTACATCCTCATCTGTTTTGATTTGTTTTGCACAACACTTCTTTATTTGTTAATGGGGATATCAAATAGCTTTTTGTTACCTTTCTTTTTGTTGGAATAGCTAGCTTAACGATAAAAGCCAAATGGCCTTGTTGAAATGCTGTGGTGATGGGAGATGCATTCTTGATGTGTGCATGCTCCGCTACTCGAGTTATCTTAATTTCAATCTGTTTCCTCGTTCTTAGGTTTATTTCATGCTGGTCCATGCATTCAGTATTATCTTTGTCTGTCTTTATAGAGAGATGGAAAATGTCACGGGGCACGTCAAGTTTCAAAACCACTATGGACGCGTGCATGTACAGCTAGATGGTAATTGTAAGATGTGGCGATCGGACATCAGATCTGACAATGGTGGCTGGTTATCAGCAGATGTTTATGTTGATATAACTGAGCAGAAATGGCATGCGAATCTGAAGATTGTGAATCTCTTTGTTCCGGTAAGGTGCATTGCCATGTTACTTGATTTGTGAAATTTGGCGGATCCAAAAGAGTTCTATTCCACAACGAGACTGCAAAAATGCTTGTTTTACTTCTTGCTGTTTTATGTGTCAATGTATTGTTCTATATCTTGGATGCAGCTTTTTGAGAGGATTTTGGAAATTCCAATCATATGGTCCAAAGGAAGAGCTACTGGCGAGGTGCTGCCCTAACTCTGAATGTGTTCTGTAAACCTTTTCAGTTCTTTAACACTTCTTGTTATCTCAATTGTTGGATGAGTTGATTATGTTAGGTTAGTGGTTAGATTGGAACTAGTCACACTAGTGACATGTGTACACTATATCGTTGGAAGAATGAATTGTGTATACTGTTTAAAGTATCTATAAATGAACATAGTATATAGACATAAAGCACTTGCTTTGATGCTTCTCCCAATCTCTTCTCTCATTTCTCACAATAAATGTAATAAAACAAATCCAGTAATGAAGGTTCTCAATATTGCATGCCAGTCAAATGGAGATTAATTAACATTGTCGTAAAACATTTGACCATTGATATAGGAGTGGAACTTCTCTTTGCTAAATTAAAGCTGGACGCATACTTCACGTACCCCATAAAAGTTAAAACTTAAGCTGGACACATACTTCACATATCCCAAAAAACTAAAGCTAGATGCATAGTGTTGTCCTGAAATTCCTTGTGTTATCATTTATAATGCTAAATTTTGACTGTGTATAGCGGGGTTGTTTTTGTTGATTTATTTGCATGTGCACTTATTTGTAAATTCTGTATATTTCCTTTTGCATGTTAGCCTTAGATATGGTTGACACTATCTTCTGCAGAAGATCAGATGTTCTACCATTTTTTTCTCTGAACAACTACTTAGTATTGACTTTGCAAACATTTGTTGAAAGGTGCACATGTGCATGGAAAAGGGGGAAAGTTTTCCAAATCTTCATGGGCAGCTTGATGTAACAGGGTTGGCATTTCAAATATATGATGCTCCTTCTGGGTTTTGGGTAAGCTGTCTTTCGGCATTGGAGTCAGTGAACCAAACAACTTTTATGATCTCTCTCACAGTTCATATTTTTATCTGTCTATTATTTGTGCTGAGTTGTCTGTTACTTCACTTCCAAGTAGCATAAGTAATTTTAGGTATTTTCTTCTCTTAACTTGTGAATTGTGTAGAGTTTGTTGTTCTTGAGTAGCTTTATAGAAGTGTCGATTTTTCATAGCCCTGCATGCTCTAATACAAACACATATATTTGGTGAGGTGTGTTGGTGACCCATCTAAACTTCTGACGGTTGATGCCCTCGTGCATTTTCATCTCTTTCCTTCTCTTCTGTAGGACATGTCTGCCAGTTTATGTTTTCGTGCTCAACGTATATTCTTGCACAATACTAGTGGTTGGTTTGGTGATGTTCCTTTAGAAGCTTCTGGAGATTTTGGCATCAATCCAGAGGAAGGAGAATTCCATCTTATGTGTCAGGTATACTATCTGGGTTCTTTAGTAAATAGCTACTTGGAACCATGTCTACTTTAATTTTAAGCAATATTGAGGTTTTTAAGTAGATAAATTCAAGTGGTGTTTGAATTATCTTCTGCCGCGAAGTTTAAATGTTAGATTTTGTTTATCTGAGATACTATGGGAATCTTTGACATCCATCCCATTTAGCAGAGGAAGAAAATTGGTCTTTGTTTTTGTTCTTTGCCTCAAATTGAACCATTTAAAGCCCAGGTGGGCGTAATAATTATGGTGGGCCAATGTTGAGCAACGGGTTTAGTCAATCGTTGTTTCAAAAGAAGAAAAGAAGAAGAGAATTGTGGGAATGTTCAGCTTGATTATTCCTTCTAGTTATTCGGGTTTAAATAGTATTTAGACATTTAGGGAAGGATGTATAGTTGCAGGCATGGAATCTCCTTACTTATCCTACTTGATGCAAATAATATTTTGCGTAATGATATAAATACCATGATAGATTTTTTGGGCTCTTTACACTTACACCAGTGATGATCTGCTCCCTCTGTATGCAAGATATTCTTTTCCAAGAAATCATGTGACCTTCAGAGGCGAACCCAGATTTTGAAGACGGTGGGGGTACCATTATCTTAATATAAATGTCAATAAACTTTTCAATAATGACTGAGGGATACTGCGTCGAACTGGTCACTGATAACGTGAGCAGTGACAAAAATACAAGTATATAGGTCAAATATGGTTATAATTAAACTTTAACACAAATGAAACAATTGAGAGAGGTAGCTTAGTGGTTAAGATTGTGAAAAATGTATTAAAATGACACAGGTTCGATTCCGGCTCAATCGTTGTGAGTTTTATTTTTTCCCTAAAGTGCAAAAGCAGATGTTTTAAAACAAAAAACTGTTTAAAATGATACTACATGGATTCGAACCTGGGTCTCAAGCAGGGAAGAACTCTTGCGACCAGCTTGCCCCAACGAACTTTTAGTTTATAGGGTGCACAACTTAATATATAGTATTTCTCAAGGTATATACGCATATATATACATAGTTTTTCCAAGTTAATGGGTGCACGTGCACCTCCAAGCTTCCTTGTGGCTCCACCTCTGGTGACGTTCACAAATGTTGTTTGTCCTAGATTTAGAAGCGCTATCAATAAGTGTTTGAAACAGTTGCGATGGGAATATTGAAGGTGGTAATGGCTTGTCTGTAGTGGTCTTTCTCCTCTCTTCTTTAACTTTTATATAGTTCTGATTTTGTATGGTCACTTTTTTCAGGTTCCATCTGTTGAAGTGAATGCCTTAATGAAAACATTCAAGATGAAGCCCCTATTGTTTCCGGTTTGTTTTTATTCATCTATCCGCAGTTACATATTTGCATCTATCATGAGCCCTTGAAGCCTAGATTTATTTTGGCTACAATTCTTCCTGAAAATTACAGTTTATATCACTGGGCTAGTAACCCTGGTATTTTGGGTTTCCTAGGTATTAATTGCGAGCCCCTTCCTGTTCGTGACTTTATTGTCTGAATTAGAGATTGATCTTCTTTTGCCTTCATCCAATGAATATCTACTCTAGTAACTGGCGGCAAAAAAGTAAATGTCACTCACCGCAAGTTGAATTTCACTCTACTTTTCTCTATGTCATGAATATTCAAAAAAGAAGAAACCGTAGTCTGACTAGCCATTATAGTCTTTGCAAAATAAAGAGCAAGATGTAGCTTCACATTTATATTTGTTTTACTTTTACATAAATTATAGTTTTTAGCCATTTCTAATTCCTATAATTGTAAAACTTATTGCCTTAAAAAAACCAAAAATATCTCCGGTGTTTGAATAAGGTAGTAATAATCTCTCATCTTGGGGCTTTGGCATTCTAAAATGCATAGTGCTTTTTGACAAAGATGTTCTGTCTATGTAGATTTTGCGTATTTGGGTTGGAACCTAAAACAACTATTATCAGGGATGCGCTGTCAGTATTGCAGGCTGAACTGAAAAATGTACTAGAGAGTAGCTTAAGTGCCGTGGCAGATGAAGCTATTAATAGACCTTTCTTTATCAAAATGTTTCTCCTAATCCAAGGAATTTTAACAGGGTATGAAATTGTATTGAGGCGAAAAAATCCTTGTAAATTACTGGTGGATTTTATAGTATGCACTCTTTTAGACAGGTCCAACACTTCATCATGTTTTATTTAATGAAATGTCACTCATTTATCAAAAACTATTTTCACTGAAGCTCTGCTCTACTGATAAAGAGCAAGAGTAAGAATGCTTCAAAGGATAAAGAGGAATTGTTTTCCAGCTGTCTTACTGAAACACGCTCTTGTTTCCCAGAACAGTGACAACAGAGAATTAATGGGACAGTGTCCTTCAGCTTCATTATTTTTGACATTGGTTAGGGGTTTCACCATTAGAATGATAAATATGCGACTCTGTGTCCGCATTTCTGTTGCCAAATAATGTGCTTCATTATTCTATTAAGAGGACTATAAACATTCTTACAGGTCCTTTCCTACTTAAGAGAAGCGATCAACCATTTTTGATCAAATTATGAACTGTGTTATTGTTCTCTGTACCTCTTGCTTCATTTGCTGTGTGTATCTTGCTATTTTGCTGTCGTTGCTTTTCTTTCAATCCTGTTTTGATTACACTTATTTTGAGCCGAGGATTCGCATACATCCTACCCTCCCCAGACCCGACTTGTGGGAGTACGCTGGGTCATTTGTTGTTGTTTGTTATTGTTCTCTGTGATTTGTTTTTCATTTAAGACGACACAATGATTCGGGCTACTCTTTGGCTTCTCTCTCCTTATTGATCTCAAATCTGCTGATGATTTATTTCAGTTGGCTGGCTCGGTAACAGCTGTATTCAACTGTCAAGGTCCCTTGGATATCCCCATATTTGTGGGGAGTGCATTGGTGTCAAGGAAGATAGCCAATTTGGCCAATGAGTTTCCTAAATCTGCCGCATATGAAGCTGTGGTTAATAACAAGGAGGCTGGTGCAGTAGCAGCAATTGATCGTGTTCCATTCTCCTACATCTCGGCCAACTTTACTTTCAACACGGATAACTGTGTAAGCAAAATCAGCTATAAATATTTCCAGTTTTCGAAATGTTTCTGTATTATGGAATTCATCATGGCTGGGGCAGGTGGCTGACTTGTACGGCATTAGAGCTAGCCTTATTGATGGCGGTGAAATTCGTGGTGCAGGAAATGCATGGATATGCCCTGAGGTACTTGTATATATCTGAGACTATTCTTTGGCTTGAAGATCAAGTAAATATGATTATGTTCTGGACCAAATGTTCAAAAAATTTGTCTAGTCACTAGATAAGAGATACATCACAATAAGTGTCTAAAGGAGAGAATTACTTGTCTCCAGAGTGTTTCAAGTTTTTAGGGTGCAAATACTAAACCAAAAAAATTAGCCTGAACATGCCACACATAACTTTGGCCAACTGCAGATGGATATCTAAGGAATGTCTGTGTTCAGTCAATTCTACACTTTTTAATCCAATAAGGTACCTAGTTTTGCAGGTGTTGTGTTGATAGAATTGTCAGATGACTTTGTTGTCAAGGAGGTGCTAAATAATTCTTTTTTATGGACTTGGGCAATCCTTGTTTGGGCATTTGGGTCCTGTAGCCGTCTTTGTGAAAGATACTTAGTATCAGGTGGGATGATCAATCCTAGAGGGTTTCAGAAAGGAATCCTTTTCTCATTTTATAGTCGGAATCTCAGCCAGTTCCCTTGCTATAGAAAGACACTGGCGTTTCTGCAAAGAGCAGAATGCCATGTAAATAATCAATGTGGTTTTCAGATCACATAACCTTTTTCATCTGGAGAACAAGGAATAGTTACTTAGCGTTCTAGGTTGAAAGTATATGCCGAGACTTTTAGAGTAAAAAAAGTAATTTGAGAGGTAAGTTTTGTGACAGACTATGACCATGCTCATGATAGGTTCACACTCGTAATTGATTGATGGGTGCTATCACACTGTCGGTAGGTAGTTTGGCTGAGAAGAAAGAAGAAGGAAAATGCTAGGATTTCTGGATCAGAGGGTTGTTTTTCCCTAAGGCAGCCTTTTTCTTTTTGAAATTGGTAACATGTTTGATATCTATATGAACAGCAGCACAGATCAAAGCCCAGTCTTCTGTGGGTCACCATTACTTGACTTATGCTGGTAGCTAGTGTACATACTTCGGAATAGCAAAATAATTCCCCCTAGACAAAAACTTAACAGAACTTTCTTTATACCAAAAAAGAGAAAGCAATATACAATTCATCTTTATCTTCTGTATGGAGTTACCTGTACTCTCAGAACATCTGGAATTTCTTTCCTTCCAAACTGTCCACCAAATGCATGCTGGGATCTTTCTCCACCATTTCTTCTGCCTGACAGGCTGACACCACCTAAAGCAGCCCTTTTTGATTAAGTAAAAGTTTCATTCATAAGGAGTGGACAACCCCGTATACAAGGTCTACAATCATGGAGAATTTTTAGAGAAAATATAAGCTAGTTATCTATACTAAATTACTGATAGGGTGTGCTCCAACGATGTGCAGGAAACAACAAGGTCTCACCAAGGCAGCTTTTCTTTGAGCAGTAATTCTACTTTTTTTTTGCCTCGTAGTTAGGATAGGAAGTGCGAAACTGAATACTCCTGTGGAATTGATCAAATAGCTAATCTATGAAAGGTCTATGAAGGAGACTGTTGGTTTTGTGATATCATAAAACAATAGGAGCTTTCTGAATAGGTCAAGAAGTTTCGACAAAATCCCTAACCAAACTATCTTTTAGAGTAGATCGAAGGGTAGAATTAGCTATGTGAGAATAGGAATAGGAGTTAGAACATGAATAGGATTGTACATAGTATTCCTACATGGAAAAGGATTGTAATGTAGTGTCTATAATAGGGCTCAATGTAATAATGTGTCTTAATAATTAGCCTAGTGGGCAGTGTATACAAGCTAATATCCAAAGTACTCACAGAAAGATTGAAAACTGTGATGTGCAATTTGGTGGGATATCAACAGATGGCTTTTATCAAAAATAGACAAATTATGGATGCTGTTCTAGTTGCTAATGAGGCAGTAGATTCTAGGTTGAAGCAAAATGCTCCTGAGATTCTGTGCAAACTAGATATGGAAAAGGCATATGACCATATCAATTGGGGATACCTCACTAGGTTGCTAGAAAGAATGGGCTTTGGGTAGAAGTGGATTCAGTGGATCAAGTTTTGTATAACAATTGTGAAATTTTCTGTCTTAATCAATGGTTCACCAGCTGGTTTCTTTAGTTCACAAAGGGGTCTAAGGCAAGGTGATCCTTTGTTCCCTTTCTTATTCCTGTTAACTATGGAAGGCCTAAACAACATGCTGAAAACAGCTAACGTGGCAGCTTGGATTAGAGGATTTGATGTTGCAAAACAGGGAATGATAGCATGGAGATAACTCATCTACAATATGCAGATGATACCCTCATTTTCTGTGATGCTGAGGAGGAACAACTTAAATACCTGAGGGTGATTCTGGTGATTTTTTGAGGGGGTGTTTGGATTACACATTAATTGGAGGAAAAGCTTCCTGTATCCTATCAATAAGGTGGATAACATGGAGGTTTTGAATGATATCCTGGGGGGGGGGGGGGGGAAGGGGGGGAGAGGAGATAGTTACCTTATCAACCATCTACCTAGGTATGCCATTGGGAGCCAAAGCACAGTCAGCAGAGATTTGAAATAGTGAGATTGAAAGATGTGAGAAGAAGCTGGCTAGATGGAAGACCCAATATCTATCCAGGGGAGGTAGATTGACACTCATAAACTCAGTATTGGATGCTTTACGTAACATATATGATGTCAGTGTTCCCAATTCCAGTTGGTGTGCAAAACAGATTGGACAAGATCAGGAGGAACTTTCTATGGCAAAGGAAAAATGACAGGAAGGGATATCATCTAGTCAAATGGAAAAGTGTGACAACTGGGAAGAGGTTTGGTGGCTTGGGCATCAAGAACCTGAAGGTGCAAAGTAGGGCATTCTGAATGATATGGCTATGGAAGTACAACCTTGATAATCAGTAGCTATGGAGGAAGGTCATTAGGGAAAAGTATGAAGAAGAAAATAGTTGGGTGACCAAAGAGGTGATCAGTTCCTATGGGGTGAGCATCTGGAAGTCCACCAGAGCCCTATGGAATGAATTCAAGAGTAACAACAAGATTGAAATTGGCAATGGTGAAAGAACAAACTTTTGGAAGGATGAATGGCTGGAGACAGGGAGCATGGAAGCATTATTTCCTGATATATATGCCATGGTCCAACATCAACACAAGACCATTGCAGACCACTGGACTCCCCAGGGCTGGCACTTCATATTCAGAAGATAAGTGAATGATTGGGAGATACAAAGAGTAGTTGATTTCTTCAAATACATAGACCATGTCAAAGGTCTGATTACTGATGATGACAGGTTGAGGTGGAAAAGAAGCAAGAAGGGACAGTTTAGGGTGAACAATGCATATATTTGGATTAACCACACTGATCTGAGAATCCAAAAATGACCATGAAGAGGGATATGGAAGACCAAAATTCTATATAAAGTGGCATGTTTTGTCTGGTTACTGGCTAAGGTAGCAGCTCTCACACAAGATAACATGATGAGGAGAGGGGTACCACTATGCTCAAGGTGCTCTTTCTGTGGTGAAGCTACTGAGACAGTTAACCATCTCTTTCTACACTGCAGAGTTACCAGACAATTATGGAATCTATTTCTTAGCCTAAAGGGGATCAATTGGGTGATGCTTGGCAAGATCATGTAGCAATCCAGAACTGGGAAGCTGTCAAAAAACAGGGAGAGATGGAGAATTGTTCTTGCTAGTATTTGGTGGGAATCTGGAAGGAAAGGAATTCTAGGTGTTTTGAGGGCATAGAGAATAGGATGCAGAAGGTTAAACTGAAGTTGCCTTATGCTGTTCTGTTTTTGATGTAATCATATGTATACAAATGACACTATCACTCTAGTAGATGTCCTAGATTCTATTTAGGGCAGGGATAGAAGGAATTTGTTTTGGAAATATATACACAATTACCATTTAAAAAAAACAATAATATGTCCCTTTCTCTTCAAAACCTTCTGTGTCAAGCAAGCCTTCTGACTGCCAACCATTGAGGCATTTTACTTTATTAGGTACAATGTTTTTCCAGACATTGTTCCACAAAATTTGTTGGTTCCTGTTTTGTTGTATGTCACATATTTCATAAGCCCTATTGACAGAAAATTTTCTATCCTTTTTGTGTTTCCATCTCAGAGAATCTGAATGTGATGTAGTACCTGTGAAACCCTCTAGTTCTAGAAGCAAGTTGGCCACCTTGTCCACTTCCCATTTGTTCAATAATCTCCTAAATGATAGATCCCATCCCTGGGCAGTCCAACACTTTACAGTAGGGCTGCGTATCGGGGTTCGGTTCGGTTTGAAAGTTATCGGTTTTACTTATCGGTTATTGGTTATCGGTTTGAGCCATGCTAAACCATTAAAGAACCATTAAGATATCGGTTTATCGGTTATTGGTTAATCGGTTATTGATCGTTATCGGTTAGGTTATCGGGTTAATCGATAAGATCTCACATGAAAAATCTCATAAGTCATAAGTATGTTTTAGCTAGAAAAAAGTGGATGAAAAGGGAAAAAACATATAGAACTAGCTCAACTAAAATAGTCAACTTTAATTTAAATTAAAACACCATCCCCTTCACTTTTTATCGACACTCATTTCATCTTCTTGTTTGGATACTTCATATGCCGAAGGCTAAAATTATAATTTAATAAATTATTATTGGGTTATCGGTTAACACATTAAAAAAAGTGGTCAAACCGATAACCGAATCAATAACCCAATAACTTGGGATAGTAAACCGATAATCAAACCGTTAAACCAATAACCCAAACCATTAATCCAATAACTCAATTATTGGTTCAGGTTATTGATTTAACCGTTACTTTGCACACCCCTACTTTACAGTTACCTCAGGGTGGTTGCAAATGCTGAATAGATCAGGAAATGCTTCCTTCAAAGGGATCTGATTGTTCCATGCATCTCCCCAAAAACTGAGTCTTTCTATGGTCTCCCACTTCTATAGTTATGTTCCCTGCAAGCTTAGGCCACAGATCTCTGCTTGTTTTCCAAACCCCGATCCCACAGGGAGAAGAGCTGACATTGCTGCACTTGATTACGGTGATATTTCCTCTTCTGTGGCTAAAATAGTATTTGTCTGTCTTTTTTCTATCCATGATTGTTGTCCGCTGTTAGCCTCTTTATGAGTTGGACATTTAAAATCTTTTTTGCTATGGTGATCTTGAGGATGATTATATGGAACAACCACCTAGTTTTGTTGCTCAGGAGGAGTCTAGTAGCCTTGTATGTCGATTGCTCCGGTCACTCTATGGTCTGAAACAGTCTCCTTGAGCTTGGTTTGGAAAGTTCAACACAATAATCAAGAGTTTGGCATAACTTGTTGTGAAGTTGATCACTCTGTGTTTTATCGGCATTCTGCTCCAAATCTGTATATTTATTTAGTGGTTTATGTTGATGATATTGTTATCACCAGCAATAATCAAGATGGTATCACAATTTAAAGCAACATCTCTTTTAGCATTTTCAAATAAAGACCTTGGTAGACTGAAGTATTTTCTAGGTATTGAGATTGCTCAGTCCAAATCATGTATTGTTATTTCACAAGTCACAATGAATTCCTTAAACATTCTTGAGGAGATAGAAATGATGAGATGTAGACCCATTGATACTCCTATGGATAAAAATGCTAAACTCCTGCCAAGACAGTGGAGCCACTTAGTGATCCGAGAGGATATAGACGGCTTGTTAGTAAGTTGAATTATCTCATAGTGACTAGACCTGACATTTCTTTTCTTGTGAGTGTTGTAGGTTTATGGATTCTCTCTGTGATAGTCATTGGGATGCAGTTGTTCACATTCTTCGATATATAAAGTCAGTTTCAGGTAATGGACTATTCTTCGAGGATCAAGACCATATATGTTGATTGGGCCGGATCACCTCTGATAGATGTTCTACATCGGGATATTATGTTTTAGTCATAGGTAATGTGATGTTTGTGAAGAGTGAGAAGCAAAATATTGTAGCTCGATCTAGTGCAGAAGCAAACTGTAGCAACGTGTGAGCTAGTTTGGATCAAACAGTTGCTCAGAGAATTAAAATATGGAAAAGTCAGTTAGATGGGACTTGTGTGTGATAATCAAGCGGCCCGTCATATTGCATCAAATACGGTATTTCATGAAAAGATTAAGCACATTGAGATTGACTATCACTTTATCAGAGAAAAGATACTCCTAGGAGAAATTGGTACAAAATTTGTGAAGTCAAGTGGTTAGCTTACAGATATTTTCAGTTGTCCCTCACTAGCCCTCGTATTAGTTACATGTATAACAAACTTGGTACATATGAATTATTTGCACCAGCTCGAGGGGGAGTGTTAGAATAGGAAAAGGAGTTAGAACACGGATAGAATTGTACATATTATTCCAACATGGAAAAGGATTCTAATGTAGTGCCTATAAATAGCGCTCAATGTAATAATGTATCTTAATAATAATTTTCAGTGCTTTCTCACATTCCATGATAAAGAGATGAACCTTGGGCTAACTCAACTCCAAAAGCTAGCTCACGAGGGGAGGATTGTCCAAGATCATATAAGAAGACCAAGTTCCCATTATCCCACCGACGTGGGACTCCAACACCCCCCGCATGCCCAGGATTGGACATCTGGAGCGTGGTAAATAGAGGGCCCAACATTGGGAACAATGACTTGGGATTGCGCTGGCTCTGATACCATGATAAAGAACTGAATCTTGGACGTAACTTAACCCCAAAAGCTAGCTTATGAGGGGAGGATTGCCCAAGACCATATAAGGAGACCAAGTTCCGATTATCCCACTGATGTGAGACTCCAACAAGTTAGATAAAGTAAAAATGAGAATTGGTATATCATATATCCTCTTAGTAACTGGATAGTCCGTGAAAGACAAGAAATCAATCTTCATTTATCTATCTGCTGAGAGCATGTGAATATGTGCATATAGGAATCTGTCTTTCTTGGATGATGATTAATTAGCCAAGATATGTTGATAAATAATAATTAGTTAAGTTAAGGGAATGCTATTGGGTATTGTAGTAAATTCTGAGCTCTTTTTGAGTCAATATTTATTGATTAAATCCTTTCAATATCCTCAATTGAATTGAACTAGTTACATATTGTGTTATTTATCATCAAGGTTGTATTTGGGAAGCGTCTGTTTATTGCTTTCTGATCATCTTGCCCAAAAAAAGGATCTCTTCTTCGCTTTTGTGTTTACACAGACCAAAGCTTTTGCTTCTTGGGATTATTTTTGAAAATTATAACATCAACATATTTAATATCTGAATTTGTAGTTTTCTGACAAATACACAGAAGACAAGTATGAAGAAAGAGCCCTTTTTTATTATCCAAATTACACAACCCAAAAACATGCTTTTGACTGCCTTTGTGACACCATATTAAATCTTAGAGAGCAGTAAATTACCTTGAATGTACAACTTGTCAAATTCTATCACGTCCATAGCCTTGGTGTTGACATTTTCAATTTTGCAGGGAGAGGTTGATGACACCGCAATGGATGTGAACTTCTCTGGTAATTTAAGCTTTGATAAGATCATGGATCGGTATCTACCTAGTTTGCTTCAGCTGATGCCTCTTAAATTGGGTCATTTAAATGGAGATACAAAGATTTCTGGGTCATTATTGAGACCGTAAGATTTCTAGACATCTTTTCATGTGAATATAAAAGTTGCTCAATACAGAGAATCAAGAGTGTTGTATTTTGTCTTTGCATTTTTGGTGTAAAGAAAATTATGTAGATGAAGCCGAACCTTCATTTAGAGTTCTTAGAATCCTTGTATAATGAACAAATCTGTGTTTTGATCACTTCTTAAATTGTAAATATGGCTGCCAGCACAGTCTTTGTGCAGATGAATATGTCGTTACCTTTCTGGAAAAAAAGGGATTTCTAGACACATTTTTCTTAATGGTGATGTCTTAACTCTTGAGATAGACAGTTCTGTATTTACTTTCTGAATGGGAATAGTTTGTATTCCTAGCGGAAGGGAGAGATAGATTTTTTATCTGAAGGTCTCAGCTATTGGTTGTGCAGAGGGGAAAGTTTGTCTAGCAAGTTGTTTCACTGTCTATTATGTGGTTGGGTACACTGTAATTCTATCATTTCTGATTGGTTTCTCAGACTACATCATGGTTACCGAAGATTGGTTTCTCAAGATAAATCTAGTTTTAGATAGAGTAATCTCCCGCTTCCTCGTGGTGGGGTTTTAGTGTGCTATTTTCATGTTTTACCCCGTGCAATCTTCACATGTGAGCTGAGGGCTCCCAGTTCTGTTTGTCTGATGTTAACATTTTTCAGAGATGAGGATATCTAGTTTTCTGTACAAGGTCCCTAATTAATAAACTTCTTTTCTTGGGAAAAGAGTAGTAATTTTCCCCTATCTGTTGCTTTTATGTTTTTAAAGGAGGTTGTATTTCCAGTAGTTCGATAAAAATTTATCATGATATTGGCTGATGGACCAATTTTCTGGTTGCAGACGGTTTGATATCAAATGGACTGCCCCCAAAGCTGAAGGATCACTCACAGATGCTCGTGGAGATATCATAATTTCGCATGATCAGATAACTGTTAATTCTTCATCAGTTGCTTTTGACTTGTATTCAAAAGTTCTGACCTCCTATCGTGATGATTACTGGCTAAGCCTGAGAGATTATCACATGAATGCTCCCCTACCCTTTACTATCGAGGGAGTTGAACTGGATTTGAGAATGCGCAGTTTCGAGTTTTTCAGTTCAGTCTCTTCATATGCTTTGGATTCTCCAAGACCCGTGCACCTGAAAGCTACTGGAAGGATAAAGTTTCAAGGAAAGGTTGTTAAAGCTTCCAGCATGACTGACCAGCATTTTGTGGATTCTGAAAAGAGATCAGAAGATGTTCCAGTTGAATGCAGTGACCCTACAGATACTCTTTCTGGTGACGTTTCAATCTCAGGCCTCAAACTCAATCAACTGATGCTGGCACCTCAGCTGGCTGGAGCATTGAGCATCACATCGCAGGGTCTTAAGGTATGTCCCCCAAGTTTCTCCTTATGATTGTATACCTCAAGTTTATATTTGAAACAACATTTGAATATTCCTTGCTAACTTAGGCCTTAGCTCTTGTCTAAGTTTCTACCTACCTATAGTATTGGTAGACAAGGTTGTCTTCATCTAAAGAATCCATGGAATCTTCTTTATTATCTTTTGAATACCTGAGTTCATGGTTGAAAAAGAGAATACATCCAACCAAAGAGGAGGCAACCAAAGAAGAAATTGTTACAGACCATTGCACATCTTTCTATACGCCTGTCCCTTTTTCCTTTTGGTTCCAAGGTTTTGAGTCTGGGGATTCTGTTAAAAGAATCCATCTCCTTGCTTAGTCAAATTTTGACTTGTTGGCTTGCGTGATTTTGTCTAGTTGTTTATTTGCTCACAATATTGTTCTCGTTTCCAACTTAATTGTCATCGCTACGAAAGGATGATATGGCATATATGCAGAATGACTGGCATGAACCTTTTGTTACCACTTGAATTATTTGCATGCATCACAAAATTTTCTATTGAATTCTTACTCCATCATCACAATGAAAGCAATAGAGCTTTTCATCCTCCCATTTACTAGAATCGATGTCCTTTCCCACTCTGTCGAATGGTCTCACTCCTGTTTTATCCTTCGGTCAGCTCCTTGTTAGTCTGTCAACTCTCCTTCTTCAAAAGATTGTCTGATTTCACAGTTATTCATCCATATAATATAAGGGTAATTGTCTAATTTCATAGTTATTCATCTATGTAGGGGTAATCTCTGGCGTTCAGAGAAAAAACAACTCCTATTTTTATTGTTGGAAGGGATGGACACAAAGTGCATTCTATACCATAATTCTAAGTACCGCAAAAACTAATTTCTAGGTTGTGGCACCCAAGGGTGTGATCCGGTGGTCAATGAAGTAGGTTTAAAATCATGAGGTTTCAGGTTCACTTCTCAGGGAAGGCAAAAACACTAGGTGATTCTTCCTATCTGTCCAAGTCTCATGGACAGAGTTACCCGGTACCTGTGCTGGTGGTAGCATGTATTTCGTAGAATTAGCGAGGTGCACACAAGCTAGCCAGGGCACTACGGTTATAAAAAGAATTCTAGACTGTGGTAGGTTGGTATCAATGCCCCATTCTGTAAGTTCTCTGTCTTGTCTTCTAATTTGATAATTAAGTCGCGGACTCAACGTATGGGCTATCATCTTTTGATTAGAAATGACCACTTGACTAGCTTATTTGCTGATGTTTTATTGGCCTTATTATCCCTGTTGTTTGATCAGGCAGAAATTATGGGGCTGTCAAGTTCCTAAGCATGTGATGTTACTAATGCATAAAACCTTTTACAAAATGTAAGTTACTCCAGGATAATGCTGTAGGAACTTTGACAAATGCTAGTCAATTGTGATATTCTCTAAATATACAGATATATTGTTACTGTGCTCATAACCACAAGATAGTGGTAGCTAGTCATGAGTGATTGCCTGAACAAAGAGTGTAATTTGTAAACTTTTAATACATGAGCTAGTTAGAATGGCTATACTTTGGTCGTAGACTTTTCCTTGTTGCCTTTTTGAGTGTGGGAGGGGTATTTGGCGCCTCATAGATTGCTTTAGTTCTGTTAGAGAATCCCACATTGGTTGAGGGAATGGACCATTGTCTCCCTTTACGGTCTTGGACAATCTTCACCTCATGAGTTAGCTTTTGAGGTTGAGTTAGGCCATGTTCTATTTTCTTTACAAATTCTAATAATTTGTATTCATGAGATGAATTTCGGAGTGTATAAATTTTGATTTTAAATTTTTATACAGTTGGATGCCATGGGTAGACCAGATGAAAGTCTTAATCTGGAGGTCAGAGGACCATTTCATCCTCTTTCTGAAGAGAATATGATCGGCAAAATGTTCTCGTTCTCCTTCCAGAAGGGACACTTAAAAGCTAATGTGTGCTACCGGCCACTGCACTCAGCTAATTTAGAGGTACTTTCATTTATTCCATGTCTTGAATGATCATATAGATGCTTGATTAAATGACTTATACTGCATTTACTTGCTTGCCAGGTGCGACATTTGCCTTTGGATGAATTGGAGCTGGCTTCGCTACGTGGAATGATTCAAAGGGTAATCTGATTCAGAGGAAATGATTTGTTCTTTGATTGACTCCCTGATCAAGAATTTTTGGTTTTTATACATGCATATTAAGGGAGCTTTGAATGATTGCTTTTTACAGGTCTGGAAAAGAAAAAGGACTATAGAATTTTTTTTTTCTTTTTGATAAAAGGTAAAAAGAAACTATAGAAACTAAACTCCTGAATTTTTGGGTGAAAATAATTTATGTTATGCCTTAGGTGTTGAGGGATCAAATAGTGTTTATCTGACTTTTCTGCTCACTGTTCCTCATCTCCTAAATGAGGTATTCTTACAGATAATACTTGGAAGTGATTCAGAGAGTCCCTCTATTAAAATTTGAAAAGATTCTTTATCCGAAATCATTCATTCAAATATTTTTCCATTCAATGTTTTCTATAATTATTTATTCATTGGATATGTTAGGATATTATATATTTATTTTTAGAACATTTACTCACTCTATTGGGCATAGAGAATGATTATCTACCATATTTTTTGTATTCAAAGATTTATATGTAAGGAGTTCATCTTATATATCATTTCAACAATAAATTTGCTCTTCTATTTTCACATGGGATTAGAACCTTTATGATCTTGATAAAGTCTCAAGTAGCTTTGGCCTATCGGTGGTCAACCTTACGCCACTGGACAAACCAACTTTTTCCTTCTTTTCTCTTCCTTATTATGGTACCGACACAACTCCTTGCTTGGCGACCTAAGTCTACACAATATCCTTCCTCTATATGGTGACCATTGGGTCCTCTAGACCTTTAAGCGTGAACTACATAATATAGGTGCATAACATTGGGTAAACCAAGAATATGGATGGTTCTGGTTTTAATACCATGTTAAGAAAATGTACCTTGGCCCAACTCAATTCTAAAAGTTAGCTCATGAGATAAGAATTTACCAGGACGATATGAAGAAACAACTCATTCCTTCAACCAATATGGGACATTCTAATAAACCTAATACCACTTAATCTGTTGAGAGCACGGGCAAAGATGACAATCGTGTATATTCTAGTTGAATCCTTTAGCTTAGACTTTTAACGGAGTAATGAGCAATTTAAGGTATTACTTTAAAAGGAAGGTGAACCTTGGTGTAACTGGTAAAATTGTTTCCATATGACTAGGAGGTCACGGGTTCGAGTTGGGGAAACAACCTCTTGGGGAAATAGACCCTTGTGGTCCGGTTCTTCCCAGGACCCTGCACATAGCGGGAGCTTAGTGCACCTGGTTGCCCTTTTACCTTTGATAAGAAGTAAAATAAGTTGTAAAATTACTATTTTCTAAAGTATTAGAACCTAAAATGACTACCAAAAGAGGCACCAAAGTATATGATATTGTGGTTAATGAAGTGGAAATCTTTGGGACCAGAGGTCAAATGATTTATTTTTATCAAGAAAATGTATTTCATACGTAAGCATGGCCAAACCAGCCGTATACAAGGGGTACCCTAGAAAGTAAAGAATCTACAAAATGACACGATTCTCTACAAACTCTGCCCAATCGTCTATACAACAAGGGACTTTCTATGTGCATCAAAAGAAAATAAGGGAACAAAGCCTAATCCTTAATTGATAGAAACTGGACTCTACTCCTTCAAAAGCTCTCCTATTTCTCTCTCCAAACAACCCACATCAACGCAAGTGAAACTATGTTCCAAGACCTTCATCTTTTCTTCCTCCCGCTCTTCCAGCTGAATATCAAATCTCTCACAGTTGTTGGCATTATCAGCAGAGCGCCAACCACCTAAACATATCCCACCATAACCTCATGGTTAGCCTGCAACGAAGAAGAAGATGATCCACATCCTCGCCTGCCTCGTTACACATGTAACACCAACTGACGCAGACAACCTTCCGCTTTCTAAGGTTTTCTGCTATCAAAATCATCCCTCTAGCAGCTAGCCAGCTGAAAAAGCACATCTTCCTCGGCGCCTTTGGGATCCATGTTGCATTACATGGAAAAACATGTCCGTCCCCTAGTGAAAGTTTCTCATAAAAGGACTTAATAGAGAACACTCCATTATTCTCCAGGTCCCACCGCCAAGCATCAGGGTTATCAATCGGATTGGCTTGCCTATGTAGTAAGGTTAACAATCTTTCAAATTGAGTCACTTCCCAATTGTTAAATTCCCTTCTAAGCTCACATCCCAAAAAGTCTCTCCACCATGAGCCCCCTAATTTGCCGAATCATCAAGTTTATTTGACAAGATATTCTATACAATCTCTTAAAATCATCTTCAGTGCGTCCCTACACCAACTATGTCCCCAAAAATCTACTCTCCTTTCGTCTCCAACCTTGAATGCGATATTTTACCAAAAATAATCTCATTCCTTCATGATATTCCTCCATAAACCACAACTGCAAGGCAAAGTGGTATCTCTAGTTCTCCACCCCCCTTCCCTAATCCCATGTTTATCAACAATCACCTGCCTCCACAAAGCCTGTTTCTCCACCCGGAACCTCCAGAGCCATTTGTCTAATAAAGCTTTGTTAATGGGAGTTCAAATCATACCGGCAGAGACAAAACATACTAGTAGATATCTTCCCATTTGCCTAAGTCTTGGTGGACTTATTTGGTATCTATGTTGGCGGGAGATAGCAGGTGCCTAGTGGAATAGTCGAGGTGGATGCAAGTTGGGCCTAGCCACCACCGTTGCAGAAAACATGACTGCCAAAAGAAAGATTGAAATAAAATAAGGACCAAAATTGTTACTAGCAATAGCAGTCCCCTGTCCACTTTTTTGGATTTCTGTTTGTAAAGTGCCCCATCAACCTTGTTAGGTGTTGATGTTTTTGGAATGAATATAAGTTACCTTATTAAAAAAAGTAAGGACCAAAAGTGATAGCTTATCCAATATTAGTGTCCTCCCCCCACGCCTTGGTTGCCACACTTCTTCTCTTGCTGCTGCCTAAATGAATGTTGCTGATTCAGTAATATTTCTTTTTCTGTTTATATTAGCTTCTCCTCATGAGTAATTACGTTGTAAAGTTTTACTTTTACTCTCAGGCAGAAATTCAACTCAACTTTCAGAAAAGAAGAGGTCATGGGGAGTTGTCAGTACTCCGGCCAAAATTCAGTGGCTTGTTGGGCGAAGCTCTAGATGTTGCTGCCAGATGGAGTGGAGATGTCGTGAGTACCTCCTCCTCTTTCTATTTTTGTGGACAAGTGGGGATGTTGCAAGAGCATATGTTTTCACCTGTATCTTTATTGGCGTTATCTGGTCTTTTCTTGAGCTCACATTTTTGCAGCGCTAACACTACAATCAACTTTGAACGACTTTGAATTTTAAAAACTGTTGGTCTTATAACCGAGAAAAGAAAAGGTATTTGCAAGAACAGAAAAAGTTGTATTTATTTATCGTCCATTAAGCTTAATATATCAGTTTGCAAAGCTGCTGCTCTGTGATCATATCACCCATCACCAACTGAAAACTTTCTATCAGAAAGCCCGTACCTCCTCCAAAAAATATTCTTCTCGACCAGAAATCTATACATCCACTTCACTAGTAATGATTTGTTAAAGACTTCTGAATCTCTAATCCCGAGTCCATCCCAACACTTTGGTATTGTGATAATCTCCCAATTTACCAAGTGAAACTTCCTCTCCCCACTTGAAGCACATAGAAGATCCTTTTGAAACTTGTGAAGATATGACATTGGGTCTAACTCAACCCCAAAGCTAGCTCACCAAAGGGAGGATTGCCCAAGACCTTATAAGGAAACCACACCCTATTCGCTCAATCATTGCAGGACTTAACACTCCCCCACATGCTCAAGACTCAACTGAAGTGTGGGTTACGGTTCCCAACATTGAGAAACATAACAACAAGTGCCAATAGGTCTGGCTCAGATACCATGTGAGATATGACCCTTGGGCCTAACTCTACCCCGAAAGCTAGCTCATGAGAGTTGGATTGCCTAAGACCATATAAGAAGATCATAACTCATTTCCTCAACCAATGTGGGACTTCACAAAACATTTCCAGCTTCTTTATAACACTGATTGGAGCATGCATCAAATGAAGTATGTAGTACCGCTCGAAAGAGTACTCTTTATTAACATCCTTTCCCCATTTGGAGAAGTATTTCTTTTGCCAACCTGCAAGTTTGTTTTCTACCCTCTCAATCACCGGGTTCCTTGATGTTTGGTCCTTACTAAAAGCTTCTAGACCAAGATAAGTAGTAGGAGTGCCCCACTTTTGTTTTTGATAAAGTAAATAGATTCTATTAATGTTTGGGCAAAATGTACTTGTGTGACAGAAGTATACCCAAAAAGTATGAGATCTACCAAAAGACATGGTTTTGTTTATGAAAGATACTCAATCTTTTATATAATAAGGAACTTCATAGGTGCACCAAAAGAAAACAAGGGATAGAAGACCACTCCTTAACAAATTCATCTTTATACATTGATCCTATGCAAGGGATAGGAAGCGGACCCACCTTGCAATGATAGATAGAAAGCAATATATTGAGAAAGAGAATAAACATTGATCCTATTTTAGCCTAAGCGGGAGTAATGTGGATCCTGATATGTCAATAGAAAGTTTGGCTATGGATGCTGAATTTTGATTTAGTAACTTGTCAAGTACTATGAGAGAAGTTTCATGATTAATAGATTTTTCTGATTTTATTAAAGAAAAAACATATGGAAAAAGAAGTCATCCAACTCCATCAAGTTATTTTCTACATTATGAGGAGAAAATCAACTTTATGTTGTGTAGTCCCTAAGAAGGAAGACTACAATAGAGGATTTTCAGAGCCATTTAAGATAAACCCAATACTAGCACTTTATAAGATTCTCTAGATGTAGGTATTTATAACTGATTTAGAGGGTGTTTAGGTAACCTTATAAGCTGGTCAAACTGGTTTATAAGCATTTTTTAATTTATCTATGCGTTTGTCAGTACCAAAATTGCTTATAAGCTAAAATCGATCAAAAGTCATAAGTTGGTTACCCGTAACTTATGGCTTTTCAGCTTCTAAGCACTTTTGATTTGACCAAGATATTTACTGTTTTATCCCTAATATCTTTAATTCTCAAAATATTCTTCTTAAAAAACTCCTAACTCCCTCCCCGTTCCATTTTTATCATTTGTTTTTCTCCTTGTGAAGATACTTATAATTAATAATTTTTATAAATAACATTTAAGGGCATCTTTGACAGAAAAATTGCTTATCGACATTTTAAAACCAAACACATCAATTGCTCATTATCATTTTTTATACTTCTATCCAAAGATGTAACTGCTTAGTTATAAATCAGTTTCAACACTTAATGTCTATCAACTGCTTTTAGTCTGCTAATCCAAATGGGCTCTTACTATTCTTCCTCCTTTTATTTGTGGTATACACCTGATTCTTCAGTATCAATATTCTGTTATGCATATTTGCTGCTTCAAATTTGTCTAACCAGTCTTTTCGACTATTGCTAGTATGCTTATGCATAAGTATCCTTCATTTGCCTGGTAAATAGAACTAAATGTCAACTCATGGTCCCTCCAATTTTTTTCTTTAAGAAATCTATCCTGTGTATCAATTAGAACTCGTAGAACATGAAACAACTTTGTTGAAACAAAGTTGTAAAGCTAGTGAATTTCTTGTTTCTACTCCACCCTTCATCCACGCCATGAAGCAGTTTGAATTTGTTCCACTGCATACAATAATACTTCTCATATGCGCGGATGTGTTTTGATGACATCCATTAAATTCTGACAAGCTTAGCTTTAGACGAGCTGAAATCACTCAATTGATAGGTGCTAAAAGCTTTAACTTAATTGTTTCATGTGATGTTTAAAGCTTGAAGAATAGGAAATGCCTTAAATCATGGGAGGCATATATTTAAGTGTTAGTTTATTGATGCACTAATGTATTAATCCATTTGTCTAACTTTTCTTTTTAGTCTGTCCCAAAAGAACGGACTTTTCATATTTAGAAACAATCAACTTAAAAAACCCTTAATGAGATGATTTATAGCACACAAAATGTCTAGACTTGTTTTACACCACAAATTTGAAATTTCCTACCTAAACTCTGTGACCAGTCAAACGGTGCCATATAAATTGGGATGGAGGGAGTACATCTTTTTGTTTTATTGCTCAAAAAGATTTTCAGTGACAACAGAAAATTGTCTACTTTCTTCTGTTTAACAAGGGGATAAATCTACTCTGTGTTGTAATGGTGTGCTTGATGGAATGCATATTCCTATCTGCTTTTTTATACGGACGGAGGAATGATGAATCCACCATCTATTTCAGTGCCATGATTTAGGTTTTACCAGTACTGAATTTTAATAATGTGATTGACATCCTAGAGTATTTTCTGGTTGTTACCTTTTTTCTTAGATCACCATTGAGAAGTCCATTTTGGAGCAAAGCAATAGTAAGTATGAGCTTCAAGGTGAATATGTACTGCCAGGCACACGAGATCGGATACCATCTGGCCAGGATAGAGGTAGTTTGTTTCACCGAGCAATGACTGGACATCTGGGCAGTGTTATATCCTCCATGGGTAGATGGAGAATGAGGCTTGAGGTTCCAAGCGCTGAGATTGCTGAGATGCTTCCACTTGCAAGGCTTCTCTCTAGAAGTTCTGACCCTGCTGTTCAATCAAGGTCCAAGGTAGAATAGATAATGAAATAATGGAAGTATCTGTTTCTCAGAAAGAAATAATGAAAGAAGACAGGGTTGGAGGGCGTGGAAATTGGTTGAATTGGTTGCAGAATGATTTCCACTAAATACAAATTTTAACCCTCTTTTGTTTGCTTGCAGGACCTTTTCATTCAAAGTTTACAGTTAATCGGATTGTATACTGAAAGCCTCCAGAAGCTACTTGAGGTACCTATGGACAAAATACCATGATAAATTCTGGAAACTTCTTGTTAGTTCTGCTACTCTTGGATTTCCAGTTAATGTGGATTATACTAAGACCATATCTACCATTTCTTGATGGCAACAAACATAGGAAATTCGGGGTCATTCTACTCTATCAGATGAAGTTATCCTTGAAGAGTTCAATCTTCCTGGTTTAGCTGAACTTAAGGGTCGCTGGAGTGGCTCTTTAGACGCAAGTGGTGGAGGAAATGGAGACACAATGGTAAAATAAGTCTACATTTCGGTCATGGTACTCCAATATGGAATACCCCTGCTTGTCTTTGCATTGCAATATATTCTTACCCACCTTAATTAACGCCACAAACTCGTGAGAATAGGTGCAATTCAGTCTGTTTCCCGTGTAATATCTGCTAAAAGTTATTACGCTTTAGCATTTTGATTTTGTGTTTAATTTTAAGTTTGAGCTGGTTGTCTTTGTTGAATATTTTCTGGTTCCATCCCTAATTTGTGTGCAAATCTTTGCTTCTTTTTATTGATTCTGTACTGGTGACCATGCCTTCCTTTTTGCTGAATGCTGATTGTCTTACATGCAAATAGTTCATCCCAATTGCCTCCCACCTGATCTATTATTTACTTAGGGTGGGTGTGGACTCAATCCTTTGATGTGACAATTTTGAACTCATTCCTCTAGAAACAAATCCAAATCTCTGAGATATTTTCTTTTAAGTAGGATTGCAAAATGCAGGGAACATGTAGTTGATATGTAGCTATAGATTTTTCAAATGATTTTAATGCCCTCAGATGTTTGAATAATAATCTTCCAGGTTGCTTCTTATTGCCAACTTTTTGTCCTGGTTTCTGTAATTTCTAGGCTGAGTTCGACTTTCATGGGGAGGAATGGGAATGGGGTACTTATAAGACTCAGCGTGTTCTGGCAGCTGGTGCATACAGCAATGATGATGGTTTGCGTCTTGAGAGAATCTTTATCCAAAAGGATAATGCCACAATACATGCAGATGGAACTCTGGTTGGGGCAAAGACTAACCTACATTTTGCTGTTCTAAACTTTCCTGTTAGTTTAGTTCCTACACTGGTTCAGGTTATTGAATCAACTGCCACTGAAGCAGTTCACTCTTTGCGGCAATTTATGTCTCCAATTAGAGGCATATTGCATATGGAAGGGGATCTTAGAGGAAATCTTGCTAAACCAGAATGTGATGTACAAGTAAGGCTCCTGGATGGTGCCATTGGGGGTATTGACCTTGGTCGAGCTGAAATTGTTGCTTCACTAACTCCAACCAGCCGTTTCCTGTTCAACGCAAAATTTGAACCAATCATCCAAAATGGTCATGTACACATTCAAGGAAGTGTTCCTGTGACCTTTGTCCAAAATAATGTTTTGGAGGAAGATAATTCAGAAAGGGACAAAAGTGAAGGATCCTGGATTCGTAGTTGGGGTGCGGAGAAGAGCAAGGCACCTGTTGATGAAGCTAGTGATAAAAGAAGCTCCAGAGAGAGAAATGAGGAGGGTTGGGACACTCAGCTGGCTGAAAACCTTAAAGGGCTGAACTGGAACCTACTTGATGCCGGGGAAGTCAGGATTGATGCTGATATTAAAGACGCTGGCATGATGTTGTTGACGGCTTTGTCTCCATATGCAAACTGGCTCCAGGGAAATGCTGAAGTTGTGCTCCAGGTAGGTTCACTTAATTGTAAGATTACATGAAGAAATGTCAAACTGAAAGTGTGAAGCATCATCAGACTATTTCAAGTTGGGCAAAATTGATTTTCGAAAATAAAAAGGGGGGAAGAAAGAGAGAGGAAATAGGGAGTAGGCTTTTGTTTATTATCTGTTCCCTTTCTCTTAGTGCTGATATACATCACTTCTTCAAACATACAGGTTAGAGGTACGGTTGAACAACCAGTACTCGATGGGTCTGCATCGTTCCATAGGGCGACTATATCTTCACCTGTATTACGTAAACCACTGACCAACTTTGGTGGCTCAGTTCTAGTGAACTCAAACAGATTAAGTATTAGTTCATTGGAAGGTAGAGTAAGCAGAAAAGGGAAACTTTCCGTGAAGGGAAATTTGCCTCTCAGAACAGTTGAGGCATCTGATGGTGATAAAATTGATTTGAAATGTGAAGTACTGGAAGTACGAGCAAAGAATATCTTCAGGTATATTTTATATGCATTTATCTATAGAAAATATCTAAATGTTTTCCTGTACAGGATTCTGTGTGCATTAATCTGTCTCAGTGTAATAACAAACAAATTGTTAAAGTTGGTTGAGGCACTGGTTGCATCTCTAGTTTCCAAGACACATGGAGTTTCCTGTTTCACCTTGTTAAAGAATACATTTTTCCTGTCATGCCGCAAGCCCTGGAGGGGTGGATCGGCACCCGGTGCTTTAAATTTGATCAAGCGAATCATCCTTAACATGACTTAGTAAATGTAGCTCATGCATGAATTAGAAAAAATAAAGCTTTTCATGGAACACTTTCTTTTCATTAACCTGTAAAACTATAAATACAAAACAGTTATCCATACATGCCATATGAGACCTCACTAGATGACAAAGATATAACATGATGTGTCTATGGAGCCTCTATGACAATATGAATAAAAGAAATGCCGGTGACAAGGCCCCAGCTACACCCAATAGAATACAAATATTTGTATTATCAAAAAAGTGCCCTGAGCATAGAATGGGGCTCACCAAAAGACTGTAGAATGAGGGAGGTGCGTAGCAACGGTCCATGCCGTACTATGTATCAATACCTGCATCCACAAAAAGATGCAGTGACCCAACAAAGAGACGTGAGTACACAACAACAAGTACTCATGCATCATTGACTCCCTCACATTAAATGGGACAAGACATTTAAAGTAAAACATAAGGAAATATGCAATTCAAAACAATATCAACATCATTTCATAATAACATTTGAGAGTTAGAACTTTAAACAAACTTATACTTTTAGTGGGAGTTCCCAGTCATTGGCATAGACGTAATCCCACGTGTACCTTATGGTGCTCCGACCTTAGCCTGGGACAGTGTTTTTGGAAGCAGTAAACGGAAGAAAGCGACAAGGCCTCGCTCCATGCTTTAAGCGAAGCGTGAAGCTTCATTGAAGTACAACACAATTTTTCTTTTTAAAAACCAAAATAAACCTTGCACAAAGACTTTATATATAAGCAAAAACGGAAATGGCCTAATGCACTGTCTATTGGGTCCACCATGTATTGTGATCACTATTAAGAGAAAAAATCAGAAATGGCCTAAAGCACTGCCTACTGTAAGTCATATAGTTAAATTAATAAACTAAACAAATTCCAATAAATTAATAAACTGGAAAAACTAAAAACAAGAAAGAAAGAAAGACGACAGTTGGTGTCGCACCAAGAAGTGAAGTCGTACGAAGAGTGAACCCTAGTCAGACTCTTTTTCTTCTAAAAAGAGTCCATTTTTTAAACTACAACTTTGTTCATTCTACAAGGTACCTAGTACATCTATGATTTCCTCAGGATCATATGTGTTCAAATTTATACCAAAAACAAAACAAGACTGCTACTTGTGTCTTCAAAACACCTAGAGTTCCTCTCTTTCCATATTGTCCACCAAATAGTTGCAGGGAAAATTTTTCATTTATCTTTGCAAGTCTTGCTGTTTCCACCTTTGTTCCAGCATGCAATAACTTTAAAAGTTACTTCTGGCCTTGTCCAGCTAGAACCTCTGACATTGGTGAATAGATCCAACAACAACAATAACAATAACATACCCAGTGCAATCCCACAAGTGGGTCTTTGTGCGAAAAAGAAATGAGAGAAATGAAATTGTAAGATACAAGGCATGCCTTGTTGCACAAGGATTCTCTCAAAGATCTGGTGTTGACTATGAAGAAACATATTCACTTGTTATGAATGTCATAACATTTCAATATTTCATCAATTTAGTTGTACACGAAAAATTTGAAATACATCTAGTGGATGTGGTTACATCTTATCTTTATAGCTCACTTGATAATGAAATTTACATGAAAATTTCGAAGGATTTAGAATGCCTGAAGCATATAGCTCGAAGTCTCGATAAGTGTACTCAATTAGATTACAACAATCATTATACGGTCTAAAACAATCAGGACGCATGTGGTATAATTGCCTTAGTGAGTACTTGATAAATGAAGGTTATATAATGATGCCATTTGTCCATGCGTTTTTATTAAGAAAACAACAACAAAATTTGTTATACTTGCTGTTTATGTCAATGACATAAATCTCATTGGAACTCCAGAAGAGGTCCAAAAGGAGATTGATTATCTAAAGAAAGAATTTGAGATGAAAGATAGAACTTTGTCTTGGTCTGCAAAATGAATATCTAGCAGACGGGATCTTTATACATCAATCTGCCTATACTGAGAAGGTTTTGAAACGATTTTACATGGATAAAGCACATCCACTAAGTACTCCAATGGTTGTTCGATCACTTAAAGTGAGTAAAGATCCATTCCGACCTCAAAGAGAGAATGAGGAGCTTCTTGGTCCTAAAGTTCCATATGTTAGTGCAATTGGTGCACTTATGTACCTCGCTAATGCTACAAGTCCTGATATAGCATTTTCTGTTAGTTTGCTAGCGAGATATAATTCTTTCCCTACATGGAACATTGGAACAGAATTAAACATATATTCTGATATCTAAAGGTGACTATTGATATGAGTTTATTTAATACTAACAGAAATAGTGCAGATCTTGTCGATAATGCAGATGCAGGTTATTTATCTGATCCACATAAAGCTAGATTTCAAACAGGATATCTATTTACATATGGAGGTACTGCTATATCATGGCGATCTACAAAGTAGTCCATTGTTGCTACTTCTTCAAATCATGCTGAGATAATAGCTATACATGAAGCAAGTAGAGAATGTGTGTAGTTGAGATCAGTAATACATTTCATCAAAGGAAAATATGGCCTTAAGTGTGAATACCAGTGTTTTGGAAAGCGAGAAGCAGAAAAAAGCGACGAGGGCTTGCTTCATTGAAGCGAGAAGCGTGAAGCAAAGCACACACTTTTTTCAACTAAAGCGGAATTCAATACGAAAATAAAAAAATATTAAATAGATAAATAACCAAGAACTCAATAGAAATAACACATTAAGCAAACCTTTCAATTCTTAAATTGAAAAGTAAATAATAGATTCTAGAACTAGAAGAAAAAAGCTACATACAATCACAAACAAAAAAAATTGAATATTTGTAAGCGCAAAGGGAAAGTTAAAAAAAACTAACAAAACAAAGACGAAAAATGAAGAACAAAAAAGCTACAATAAACTAACAGAGGAGAAGAGAAGAGAAAAGAATTGAGAAAAGAGGGGGGGAGGAATAAAAAACAGAGGAAAAAAATCGAAGAAAGAGGAGAAGGGAAAATGAGTAGAAAACAGAGGAGAAAAGAAAAATAGAGAAAAACTGAAACGAGGAGAAGAGAAAATCGAAGAAAGAAGAGAGAAGCGAAGAACTTAATTGAAACAATAGAATTGGAGAAGAAGAGTAGCAACAGGAAGAACAAAAAAAGATTCGCAAGTCTCTTGCAATTTTTAAAAAAAGATTAAAAATCTTTCTTTTTCGTAAAAGTGACGCTTCACGCTCGCCTCGCTTCTTCTGTTGAAGCGAGCGCTTTTTTCATCTTGCCTCGCTTTAGTGCCCTGAAGCGCTTGACCCTCGCCTCGCCTCGCTTCACGCTTTAAGCGTGGAAGCGAGCGCTTTTAACAACACTGTGTGATGCCAAGATACCCAGAGTCCTATATGAAGACAATGCTACATGCATAACCCAAATTAAAGGAGGCTTCATAAAAGGAGATAGAACGAAACTATACCAAAATTATTCTTCACACATGGCCTTCAGAAGAATGGAGATATTGATATACAACAAATCCGTTCAAGTGTTAATTCGGCAGATTTATTCACCAAATCCTTACTGACTTCAACTCTTGAGAAGATGGCATACAAGATTGGAATGCAGAGACTTGGACAAGTGAATCGTGATCTTCATCGGGGGGAGTAAAATACATGTTGTACTCTTTTTCCTTAACCAGGGTTTTTTCCCGTTGAGTTTTCCTGTTAAGGTTTTTAATGAGACAGATAGACAACTAGTAATGCGTATTACTAGAGTACGTGTACTCTTTTTCCTTCATTAGAATTTTTTCCCACTGAGTTTTTCCTAGTAAGGTTTTAATGAGGTACATTATCTATTAATGAATATCCAAGAGGGAGTGTTATGAATATATTTGTCACGCTCCAAAATTGGGTAGGGCCAACTGACCCTCGATTCTAAACTGATCGAGAAGTCGGCTATATAGCGTCTGTAACTGTAACACTTAGGCTGACCAAGCTACCTGTCACAATCAACTAAAATACATAAGGTTTCAACAACAACATATAAATAACTGAAATGTCGACAAGGCGACGGTAACACTAGTTTGAGCAATGGAAAGCTGACAAGGCCAAACAGCCGCGCTAAACTATACAAACTCGTCCACAAAAGCCTCTAAAGAGTAACAAACTGAAATGCGTTGGACAAGGCCCCAACCTACCCATACTGTACATCAAAAACTCAATACAACAAAACCAGAACATGGGTCTTGAAAGAAAGGAGCATACCAACTATCAGCTGAATCTGGGCTTCTATTGCAACTGCTGATCTGAGCCTCTACTTGCACCTGTAACACGATTGCAACTGGAAACTGATATTTGAACCAAATGTAATACATCACGTGAATACAAATAAGTAAACACATATACAAATTACACTATTGTGTCAATAAACTATATAGTCCCTAGTCAGAACAATGACCTAGCCAAGTCAATCAATACTGCCCTGTTCAGATGGCCATCTTGGAGGTTTCATAACTGAAGGGACATCTGCCCACCCGACATAACCGCGTCGGTGGTAAAGTAATAAGTCTCATAAATGAAAGGAAAATTGTCCACTTGACGTACCATGTCGGTGGTAAGGTCATAAGCCTCATATCTGAAAGGACAACTGCCCATCTAATGTACCATGTCGGTGGTAAAATCATAACTACTTTCATATATGGAGTCGAATGGGTCATATCATGTCTGTCTAACACATTAGCATAGAAATTACAATTTTTGAGACTGCAGCCTGAGTAGGCCTCTTTCACAATTCATAACTGCAAGTATGCACATATAACACATAAAGCTTTCAAATAGCACTTAGATACACATTCTCAAAGACTTGCACAACTATACGAAGGTTCGGACAACATAAGAGATTCAACAAGCTCTATATACAACATTCTTACACTTTAGGATTCAGGAATTCAACAACTTGATGTTTAGCTTAAGGGAGAGGAATCATGAAAGCTCCTCTTAGCTTCACGTACCTCATAACATATACACAAGAGTGTGAACATCTATGTTTAGGCATTTCCGTTTCCATAACCTCATTTTTCCTTACTAGGCTTTGATATCGTTTCCTTAGCTTAGGTTCGTTCATGCGTCGTCGTCTCAACTCTTTTACCATTTTCATTTAGCAACCAGACCTTTAAACATATTTAACATCACGTATATATATAACATGCTATAAAGGACCAGCTCACGATGCCCATGATAAGAGGACTTCAGACTCGATTTACAACTACGACAACAATCGTAAACAATGCGTCTTTCGCTTCACATTTGATTGTTTCAAACATATTTTAACCATTCAAGCTTAATGCCAAGTATTTCTAATCCATTGGATAGAATCATACATGCCTCAATATGAGTTCAAAAACGTAGGGGTATTGCTCCTTTCAACGGTACAAAGTCGTGCTTGAAAAATAAGTACAGGGACGCCTTTACATACGTTGTTTCGACGGGTTTTTCTAGTCGATTCTTTCTCCACTTATTAAACGTACAACCTCCTTCAATTACTTGAATTTACAACCATGGAACAAGGCTGTTTTGAGCCAAGTTTTCCAGCCACAACGTCACACCAATAGGCAGCCACAGCACCACACACAAAGCAACATTTCAACATTTTTCTTACAAGCTTATTTCCACAATCTTCAAGGTAAATGGAAGTAGGAATTTACCTAGCTTCCCTTGTGATCAATTCCCACAAATGTGGAGTATATTTCCAGTAAAAATACAGCTGCACCAATCTCCTAAAATGAGCAGCAACTTCACACAACACACAAAGACAACACATCAATCTTGGCTTTCAACCTCTAGTTTTAGCTTGTGAATTCAGGCAACTTAAAGAGTAGAACAGTTACCCTTTTCCTTGTAATTAACTCCTACTAAGATGGAGTGTATTTGTAGCTTGTTTCTGCCTCAAAAACACAGAAAACACTTCATCAACACATCACCTACACCTTGCAAATGATTTTCCTAGTTAAGCTTGTGTTTTGGTTGTGATTTGCTTGATGATTTCTCCTTGATTTCCCTTGGTTCTTTGCTGGAAAATAGAGAGGAAATGATGTTCTAAGCAAGCAGGTCGAAAAGGATTAAGATGGAAATGTTTTTCGCAAGATAAAATCTGATTTTTAAAGAGGTGGGGCGGTGGAGGCGCTAGGTCGACACACCTACGTCACCGCTTGGTAGTGCTTCGGTAAAATGCCCATAACTCTTTACTCTGAACTCTAATTTACGAGCGGTTCGATGTTCTGAAAAGTAGACTCAAAGACCTTCAATTTGATAGGTCGTAGGACTTCTAATTCATTATATATTGGGAGATATATTCGTCCCAAGTTAGACCATATACGAGTTTTTTTAAAAATATTTTCTTTTAATAAACCGTGAACTCGAATTTGGTTACCAAGCTCTCTTTGGCTTAAAACTTCAATTAATTCTTTAATCACCCCCATATATCCATTCCATGATTTAATCACTCATTTGGAATTTCATTCTCCCGACACTTTTAAACATCAAAAATTTTTCGGGTTGTAACAATATTATATTATGGATGTTCATTTATATACATAGTCAATCGCATAAGCTTGCAAATAGCTTACACAGTAGCTTCTGTTCTTCTACAAATAAGAAGCTAATTCAATTCATTTGTACATCAGTATGAAGTTGAATAATATATCAATCTCTCTCTATATATTTTTCTCTGGTGTATTTACTATGTAGTCTTTATTTTATAACACGAGAAGAGTTGTAGTAAATATGAATTGTTTTAGTTATATTTTAATATTTTTTAATATGTTACTTTATTTTATTTATTTCTTCTCATTTTAAAATGTGACACCGCTTATGAAAAATCCTAAGTACGCCACTGTGGTCAGGTACTTTAGAAAGATGTGAGAAAAGATTGGCAAGATGTAAATCTCAATATCTTTCTGGGGAGGCAAGTTGACCTTGATTAACTCTGTGTTGATGCACTCCTTACATATATGATGTCTTTATTTTCTATTCCTGTAAGTCTGGAAAAGAAGATGGATGCTCTGAGAAGGATTTTTTTATGGCAAGGAACAACGAGAAGAAAGGTCCACCTAGTTAGATAAAAAAAAATTGATGATCAACAAAAAAGATGGGGGTTTGGGAATTAGAAACCTGAAGAAACAAAACAAGGTCCTTCTAGTGAAGTGGCTATGGAGGTACACAAAAGAACATGTATTATATCACAACAAATTATGGGAAAGAAGGATTTTGGATGACCAAAAAGGTGTCCACCCCTTGTGGAATCAGTCTGTGGAGAACTAATAGAAACTTATGGTTGAGTCTCAAAGGAGGATTGAGATTTAATGCGAAGGATGGCAAGAAAATCATGTTCTGAGAGGATGATTGGCTAGGCAGTTGATGCTTCAAGGTGCTTTCCTGACTTTATTTTTTTGATAAAGTAAAGAAATCATTAATGACATCAAGAAGATGCATAAATTTACAATGTTGACTACAAATTTAGAAGAAAAAATAGAGATAAAGTTAGTTCTATCAACTAGAGACCAAAACCAAAGAACTGAAAAAATCCAAAAAGAACTCAAAGCTAGACATAGGAGTCAGCTTGAGCCAGCAAAAAAATTGTGTCAAGCACTTAGATTTTAGGGAGACACATGAAGTTGAGATTCAATCAAAAAATCTTCTATTTCTCTTTGACCAAATGCACAGAAAATAGCTCTAGGAACCATATACCAGATATTTTTGATGGTCTTGTCCACATTGAATGAACTCCACCTGCTTTTTGTTTTTTCCCGACTTATTTGATCCAAGTCTCTGAAGGGGCATACCTTGAAGGAGGTCTGGTAACACATGGGTGGAACCCAACTTTTAGAAGGCTATTACATGACTGGAAGGTCCTAGGATAACAAAGTTCTTCAAAGTTTTGGAACAAGGAAAGGGGCTGCAAAAAGGGAGAAGATACAATGAGATGGCATAACCACTCAAGTGGAATAATTCAACTTATAAGGAATTGAACCAAGTAAGCCCCCACGTTATATTTTGCCTTGGAAACACATTTGGAAAGTGAAGGTACCCTATAAGGTGGCCTGCTTCTCCTGGCTAGTGGTAAGAGAAGTTGTACTGACTCATGGCAATCTTAGAAAGAGACGAATACAACTATGCTCAAGGTGCTACTTATGTGAGCAAGAGGCAGAGACAATAAGTCATTTGTTTTTACATTGCAAAGTTACAAGGCAATTATGGGTATGGGATCTATAATACGATAGGTGACATCATCGTCGATCTCACCATTACCTTGAATTAGGGACCCTAGGTACTTGAAACACCCCCTTTTGGGGATGACTTAGGTATCAAGCTTCACTTCCATGTCGACCTCAAGTGCAACATAGCTTACACTCCAAGTATTTAGTTTGTCCTGCTCAACCTAAAAACCCTTTAGACTCCACTTTTCGTCTCCAAACCTCTAGCCTAGTGTTAACTCCATTGCGAGTTTCGTCGACCAATACTATGTTATCTGTGAATAACATACACCATGGCACCTCACCTTGGATATGACGCGTTAGTTCATCCATAACCAGTGCGGGATGGGCGAAATGGAGGCTCGCCTCTGGAGTCTTGTGTGATAAGAAGGTTCTGCCGAAACTTAAAAGAAAGTTCTACAGAGTGTTGGGTAGATCGATTATGTTGTATGGGTCAGAGTGTTGGCCAATTAAAAACACCTATGTTCAGAAGATGCAAGTCGCAAAGATGAGGATGTTGAGGTGGATGTGTGAGCTTACTAGGAGAGACAAGATTAGGAATGAAGATATCCGCGTCAAGGTAGAAGTGACCTTCGTGTTGGACAAGATGAGGGAAGCAAGACTGAGATGGTTTGAGCCTGTGAAGAGGAGAAGTGTAGATGCCCCAGTGAGAAGGTGTGAGCGGTTGGCAGTGGTGAGCATCAGGAGAGGTAGAGGCAGATCGAAGACGTATTGGGGGAAGTGATTAGATAGGATATGATGCACCTTGATCTTACCGAAGACATGACCTTGGATAGAAGAAGTTGGAGGTTGTGGATTAGGATAGAGGGTTAGGTGGTAGTTGAGCATTCTCTGTGGAGTAGGCTTGGAGGCCATAGTTGGACCTTCGATCTTTCCAATAGTATTAGCATTAGTCTGTTTATTGCATGATTTTGTTGTCATTACTATTCTTTCTCCTGTTTGTTGTGTAATACTTTCCATTTCACATTATTTTGCATTGCTTTGTTATTGGTATTTCCCCCATTTTTGTATCCCCGTTTGTGGACTATTTGGCAGGCTTTATTTAAACTGAGGGTCTATTAGAAATAACATGAAGGTAGGGGTAAGGTATACACATACTCCACCCTCCCTAGATCCCACTCGTGAGATTCCACTCGGTATATGTTATTTATTGTTGTTGTTGGATCTATTCATCAATGACAAAGGTTCTAGCTGGACAATGCCAGAAAAAACTTTTGAAGTTATTGCATGCTGGAACAAAGGTGGAAACAGCAAGACTAGCAAAGATAAATGAAAAACTGTCCCTGCAACTATTTGGTGGACAATATGGAAGGAGAGGAACTCTAGATGTTTTGAAGACACAAGTAGCAATCTTGTTTCCTTCTCTTTTGTTTTTGGTGTAAATTGGAACATAGATGATCCTGAGTAGGCCTGGGCATCGAGCCGAGCGAGTCGAGCCCAAGCTGAGCTTAACCGAACTTTAAATAGTACTGAGCCGAGCCGAGCTCAACCGAGCTTTTCTACATTTTGACCGAGCTCGAGCCGAGCCGAGCTGGCTCTTTTTAATCTAGAATTTTTTATATTTTTTGTAAATTTTATTTACCTAATTAATACTTATAAATTTCAAAACATTTTGTGATCCTTTTTCCCTTTTTTTTCGTAATTGTAGGAAGAAAAATAAAGAGACGAATAACATTAGATCTTTTAAAAATTAAAAAAAATATAACCACATCCAACAACAACCAAATAGATAAATATGTATTATGTTTGATTTGACTTGATGTTAATAATTGCTAACTTGATTTGATTTTAATTATTATAAAAAATCGACCCAAAACGAACTACGAACACCCATATTGATATAGTAGGCTTAAGTTACATTGTAAAATTTTACTAACATTAAATAAATATTAATTATATAATGTTAATTAACATAATATGTTAAGTTAAATTTCTAATGTACTTCGTAATTGAGCTTAATAAAAGGATATTATTTCTTAAATCGAGCTGATCGAGGCGAGCTGAGTCAGCTCAATCGAGCCCGATCTTTGACCGAGCCGAGCTTGATCGAGCTTTTATTGAGCCGATCCAAAATTTAATTGAAATCGAGTCGAGCTGAGCTTTTTTTTCAAAACGGGCCGAGTCGAGCCGGCTTGGCTCTTTGCCCAGGCCTAATCCCGGGGAAATCATAGATGTACTAGGTACCTTGTAAAATGAATTAAGTTATAGTTTTTATAGTTTACCTGCTTGTTCTCTTTTTATCCTCATGTAAGCATCATATTTTGGTAACAACACATTTTTTTGGTGCGGAACTTGATATATACACCGGAATATGTTACCTTCTCCAAAAAATTAAAGACGAGAAGATCAAAGAGTGTCCTGAAGCAGAGAGAAAGCAGGCTGAACAATGGGCCAGGAGTATAGAGAGAGTTGGTTCAACGGGTTAAACAGTGAACCTGTAGCAAAACCAAAGACCCATTTATAGCCAACTGGTTTTACACCATCAGGCGTTTGGACTACTGGTCAAAAAACCTCATGTTTAGAAAGTGAATTTAATTTTGATTGAACTGCCTCTTGCCATTTTGGCCAATCATATCTTCGTTGACAGATAGAGGTTCTTGATCCTCACCGTCTTTCATAATATTCAATGCAATATTATACGCAAAAATACTATCCACCGTAAATTTTGATCGATCCAAATTAGCCCATCACCAGTAGAACTTATTGATAGTTCTTTACTCACTTGAGTCTTAGGTTCATTGATTTTTTCAAGGAATTAACGGAACTAATCATATCTTGAGTCTCTTCATGAGATTCTTTTATAGTGTCATTTTGATCATTTTTCGTTCTTTTTTCTAGGATTTTTATCCTTGGAACCCAATGGTCTACCAGGCTTCAGGCGTGTATGGAATTCAAAAGCTATGACACTAGTAGATGGTCCTGTTGGGACATCAATTCAGATAGACACATTCTCTGCTAGGATATATGGCTTAGTTATCCTTTTTAAATCAGTAGATGCATTTGACATTTGATATGTTATTTTTTGTGAGGGGATGAACTTCTGGACCTCTTGCTCACATATAGGGGCACGTGGATCAAAATGAGATAGTGATGAAACTTTCTATGCAATTTCTCTTTTGAGTTCCTTTGTTTGTCCCCCTAATTGCGGGAAATTTATTTTATCAAATTGATAATCTGCAAATTGAGTTGTGAATAAATCTCCCGTCAAAGGTTCAAGGTAGCAAATAATAGAGGGTGATTCAAACCGAACATATATTCCTAGCCTTATTTGAGGGCCGATCTTAGTGCGTTGTGGTGGTGCTACTGACATATATACAACATATCCAAAAATTCGTTAGATGAGCAATATTTGGTTCATGATCAAAAACTAATTGTGAAGGAGAGTATTTATTGTAATGAGTTAGTCTGAGATGACCAAGTGATGTTGCATGTAAGATAACACAAACCCACAACGGTAGTGGGCAATTTTGTTTTCATAAATAGTGGTCTTTCTATCAATTGCAGGTGCTTAATAAATGACTTGGCTAGGCCATTTTGAGTATGAACATGAGCGGCATGATGTTCAACTCTTATCCCAACTGATAAATAGTAATCATCAAAACTTGGGATGTAAATTCTCTAGCATTATCGAGGTGAATAGCCTTAATGAGATAATCTGAAAATTGCCCCCTTAGTCGTATTACTTGTGCCAATACGTCGCAAACGCCAGGTTGCGAGATGATAGGAGGCACACATGAGACCATCTTGAAGATGCATCTATTTGGACCATAAAGTATCTAAACAACCCACTAGATGGGTGAATAGGTCCACATATATCCCATGTATACGTTCTAAAAAATTAGGAGATTCAATGCCAACCTTCATTAGTGATAGCCTAGTAATCAACTTCCCTTTGACAACAAGCAACACATGAAAATTCATCATTCATAAGAATCTTCAGGTTTTGTAATGGATGTTCATTTGAATTTTCAGTGATTCGTCTCATCATTATTGATCCAGTATGGCTTATTTGGTCATGCCAAAGTATAAAAGTATTTAAATCATTAAACTTCTGGTTTACGATAGAATGTGCTTCAACTATACTAATTTCTGCATTATATAGGCCAGATGACAGAGTTGACAATTTCTCCAAAATATATTTCTGGCCTGAGACATTCTTGGTAATACCAAGATATTTAATATTCATTTTTTGTTCAAGATGATATCCTTTTGGCAGATATCTTTAAAACTTAACAAGTTTCTTGGGGATTTAGAAGGGAACAATGCATCTTCTTCTATAACAAGTTTCGTCCTCTCAGGAAGAAATATAGTAGATTTTCCGGAGCCTTCAATCAATTTCAGATTACCAGAAATTGTAGTGACATTTGCTTTTCTCCTAAGCAAGTAAGAAAAATATTTCTCATCTTTGAATATTGAGTGCGTTGTTCCACTATCAATCACACAAATATCCTCATGATTGATCATTGATCCAAATAAAATTTGAGGGATAGCCATATATTCTTCAAGATGAAAAATATAGACAAAGTAAATATTATAGCTTTACTACTAAACAAAGCATTACCTAAACTTTATTAATTTACAGGATTATAGGAACACTATCATACTAGTCCATACAAACACGATCATACTGCCAACAGGAATGAAAAATATTTAGACTATTATAGATCCATCTTCGATCGGGTGATCTATTTTCCCTCGGGATGTTCAAAATCTGCTACATCTAGATGCATTGGCTCAACATTATCTTCAGAGATAAAATTTGTCTCTGCATTATTATTCATCTTCTTCAGGGATGCTTGATAGAGCTCAACCAGGTGCCTTGGCGTACGACAGGCACGTGACCAATGCCTTTTTCCTCCATATCAATAGCATTTATTCTCTAAATTTTTCTATTTCACCGCTTCATGTTTTTCATCGTCCTTCCACTGCTGGTGGTGAGGGTCATTATTTGGTGCAAGACGACCATCATGATTAGTATTTTTTCCTCGACTACACTTAGATTGATGAAAATTTGTCTCATTCACTTCGGGAATGGAACCAGTATGTCGACTTTCATGATTTTTCATTAAAATATCATTATGTTGTTCAGCAACAAGAAGACGTGAAATTAATTCGGAATATTTTTTGAACCTCATTTCTCGATATTGTTGCTATAGGAACATACTCGAGGCAGAAAAAGTGGAGAATGTTTTCTCCAACATATCATTATGAGTGATATTTTCTCTGCATAAATTTTAATTGTGAAATAATTTTAAACATGAAGGAATTATGCTCACTAATAGATTTGAAGTCTTATAACCTCGAATGAGTCTAGTCATAACATGCCTGTGGAAGAACGACCATATTCAGGTGGTTATATCTATCTTTTAAATCATCCACAGCACAAGAGGATCTCTAACAGTGAGATATTCCATTTTTAAACATTCATCAAGGTGATGGCGAGAAATATCATTGTTTTGGCACGGTCATTTGATGCCTTATTTTTGTCTTTGATGGTGTCTGCCAGACCCATCGCATCAAGATGAATTTCAGCATCAACACCCATGATAGGTAGCCTTTGCCCGATATATAATACGTTATCAGCAAGAGTCTCTGTCATCTCGAGCAAATACTTTGAAAGTATCGAATGTACGTACTTTATTTTCTTAATTAATGACAAATCTTTCTAAATTTGAATTTTTTGTTCTAGATATATCGAGCAAAGGCTGCCTATCATGGATGCTAGATGTCAAAATTCATCTTGATGAGATTGGTCTGGCAGACACCATCAAAGACAAAATTAGGCATCAAATCAAGATCGTGACAAAATAATGATATTTCTCCGCCAACACCTTGATGAAGGTTTAAAAATGGAATACTCACTGTTAGAGATCCTCTTGTGCTGTGGAATGATTTAAAAGATAGAAATGACCACCTGAAGATGATCGTTCTTCCACAGACACGTTATGACTATACTCATTTGAGGTTACAAGACTTTAAATCTATTAGTGAGTATAATTCGTCCATGTTTAAAATTATTTCACAATTAAAATTATGCAGAGAAAATAGCACTGATAATGATATGCTGAAGAAAATATTCTCCACTTTTCCTGCCTCGAGTATGCTCCTGCAGTAGCAATATCGAGAAATGCGGTTCAAAAAATATTCCGAATTAATTTCATAGCTTCTTGGTGTTGAATAACATAATGATATTTTAATGAAAAATTATGAAAGTCGACCTACTGGTTCCATTCCCTAAAGTGTATGAGACAAATTTTCATCAATCTAAGCGTGGTCGAGGAAAAAATACTAATCATGGTGGTCGTTTTGCACCAAATAATGACCCTCACCACCAGCAGTGGAAGGAGGAGGATGAAAAACATGAAGCGGTAAAATAGAAAAATTTAAAAACTAAATGCTATCGATGTGGAGGAAAAGGGCACTAGTCACGTGCATGTCGTACACCAAGGCACCTGGATGAGCTCTAGCAAGCATCGCTGAAGAAGATGAATAATAATGCAGAGACAAATTTTATCTTTGAAGATAATATTGAGCCAATGCATCTAGATGTAGCGGATTTCTTTGAACATCCCGAGGGAAAAATAGATCACCTGATCTGAGATGGATCTGTAATAGTCTAAATATTTTTCATTCCTGTTGGTAAAATTTGAGGATCAATCATGAGGATATTTGTATGGTTGATAGTGGAACAACGCACGCCATATTCAAAGATGAGAAATACTTTTCTTACTAGCTTAGAAGAAAAACAAATGTTACTGCAATTTCTGGTAATTCGAAATTGATTGAAGGCTCCGGAAAAGTTACTATATTTCTGCCTAAAGGGATGAAATTTGTTATAGAAGATGCATTGTGCTCTTCTCAATCCCCAAGAAACTTGTTAAGTTTTAAAAATATCATGTTGAGACAACAAATAAATATTAAATATCTTGGTATTACCAAGAATGCCTCAGGCCAGAAATATATTTTGGAGAAATTGTCAACTCTGTCATCTGGCCTATATTATGCAAAAATTAGTACAATTGAAGCACATTCTATCGTAAACCAGAAGTTTAATGATTCAAATACTTTGGCATGACCGAATAAGTCATCCTAGATCAATAATGATGAGACGAATCATTGAAAATTCAAATGGACATCCCTTATAGAACCCGAAGATTCTTACGAGTGATGAATTTTCATATGCTGCTTGTTGTTAAAGGCAAGTTGATTACTAGGTCATCACTAATGAAGATTGGCATTGAATCTCCTAATTTTTTAGAACGTATACATGGGATATATGTGGACCTATTCACCCATCTAGTGGGTTGTTTAGATACTTTATGGTCCAAATAGATGCATCTTCAAGATGGTCTCATGTGTGCCTCCTATCATCTCACAACCTGGCGTTTGCGACGTATTAACACAAGTAATACGACTAAGGGAGCAATTTTCAGATTATCTCATTAAGGCTATTCGCCTCGATAATGCTGGAGAATTTACATCCCAAGTTTTGATGATTACTATTTATCAGTTGGGATAAGAGTTGAACATCATGTCGCTCATGTTCATACTCAAAATGGCCTAACCGAGTCATTTATTAAGCACCTGCAATTGATAGCAAGACCACAATTTATGAAAACAAAATTGCCCACTACCATTTTGCATGCTATCTGACACGCAACATCACTTGTTCGTGTTAGACCAACTCATTACAATAAAAATACTTCTCGTCACAATTAGTTTTTGGTCATGAACCAAATATTGCTCATCTACGAATTTTTGAATGTGTTGTATATGTGCCAGTAGCACTACCACAATGCACTAAGATGGGCTCTCAAAGAAGGTTAAGAGTATATATTGATTACAACTTATCTTTATGGCTCACTTGATAATGAAAATTCCAGAAGGATTTAAAATGCCTTAAGCATATAGTTCAAAGTCTCTAGAAATGTACTCAATTAGATTACTATGATCTAAAACAATCAGGGCGCATGTGGTATAATCACCTTAGTGAGTACTTGATAAATGAAGGTTATATAAATGATTCCATTTGTCCATGTATTTTTATTAAGAAAGCAGCATGAGAATTTGTTATACTTGATGTTTATGTCGATAACATAAATCTTATTGGAACTCCAGAAGAGGTCCAAAAAGCGATTGATTATCTAAAGAAAAAATTTAAGATTAAAGATCTGGGAAAGACAACTTTGTCTTGGTCTGCAAATTGATCATTCAGCCGAAAGAATCTTTATACATCAAAGAAAAGTATATACAATGAGACTAATATATTATCCAACTTCAAACTAATGTGCAAATGAACTGAATTAGTTTCCTATTTATAGAAAAACAGAAGTTGTTGTGTAAGTTGCTTGCAAGTTTATCCAATTGCAAGCTTATCTGACTGCAAGCTTATCCGACTGACTATGTATATAAATGGGCATTCATAATATAATATATTTATAACATCGATTAATTTTCATTTTTTTTTTGAAATGTAATCAAAATAACCTCTTCAAATATAATATTAAATACTTTTATACATGGGCACCAAATGATCACTAAACAACTCATTATTCAGTTGATTATGCAAATTATTCTTAATAAATATCGTCTCCCCAAAAGTGAAATGAAAAACAAATAGCACATCAACTAATGAGGGGAGCTTCTACCTCCAAATATTTTGTTTTCGGAATAGTCCACAAATGTAACTTTGGACTAGTTCATTCGTGTTTTGATAACTTCCAATAAGTTAGTGGTTCGAACCTGTACATGTATTAGTTTGGTGCATGTAGCCAAAAAAAGAATAGGGTAGTTACTAATATATACCATTCAGCCATCTAATTTACCAAATAGGGCTGAAGTATACACTACAGAAATATACACTTGGATGTATATGGTGTGTATATGTATGTATACAGTATACACTACCTATACACTGTGTACATATTTTGTAAACCTTATGGGCCAAAGGTATTAGGCTGTAATTTTCTCAAAACATATTAGTTTGGCACTAAAATTTTAAGACACCAAATGAAGCTGCAGAGCTTCGATCTCGCAGCCTTTACTTGAAGATTGAAGCATCTGACCACGAGTTGCATAGCTCTGTGTCAAGCAGTGTCATTTTACTCTATTTAACTGTTTTTGTTTCTGCATTTTAGTTATATATATACATATTTTAGTAAAAATTTCCGACGAAGCAATGTCACTGACACCCCTTGGCCTATGGTAAATGCACCCCTGCCTGACCATATATCTTTGGATTTACTTTTAGTTCCTAAAGACGAACGACATAGTATTTTCTTCATTCACTTAACATTGGAGTTTTTAAAAAAAATATTGTATTCTGCTTTCCTAACGAATCTATGTAGAGATGCACTACTTGTACTGCATTCTACACTCTGCTTTTCCTTATTTTCTTCAGTTATTTTCCATTTTAAATTTTTCTAGCTGTAGCAAAAAATATGAATCTTCCCATCTCTTCTTTCCTTCTGAAACTTGATGATGAGTGAAATAACAGTGGGCAAGTTGATACTCAATTGCAAGTAAGTGGGTCCATATTGCAACCAAACATTTCTGGGAAGATGAAGCTGAGTCATGGGGAAGCATACCTGCCACATGACAAGGGTAGTGGAACTGCTCCTTTCAGTAGAGACACATCTGATCAATCAAGACTTCCAGCAGGAGGTTACAATCGTATAGTTGCATCAAAGTATGTTTCACGCTTCCTCAGTTTAAAGCCTGCTGCTTCAAACATTCAGTTCAATCAATCATCAGGTAATTTGAGTATGATCTCAGTCTATATAGTTGGATTTCTTCATCAATTGCCTGGTTGAGTTCAGGCCATCTGGTCGAACCAGAAATTTTCTGTTTACATGGGTTAGCTATTTCTTTAAGACTCTGTTTTCTACGCGATAGAAACTACTGTCCTCATTACGGATAACAGGGATTTCACAAGAGAAATGTCCAAAGCTAACTCTGTGTCTGATTCTTTGCAGAAGGTATTATTAAATGCACATTCATTGAGCTAAATAGTTGTAGTTCTTCTTAAACACTTGATCTTTGGGTAATATTATTTGCCACCATTTAGATTTAGCATTTTTTTTAAGTCCAAATTCTTCTCTTTTGCTTGGAGAACATGTGAACACTCACTTTCTCCGTTGAAATACATATTAAACCTATCAAAAACTCTAGTTTTGGCAGAAATGGTTTTGGAAAACTGTTGTTTTGATTTTGGTTACTAACTTTTTTTAAAATATCATAGAAGCTTCATATTTAAAAGTTAATGAGAACTAAACTTATACTGAATAGCTGCAAAGGAAAATGGAGGGGGCATGTTCAGCTATAAGACTCGTGCAGCCTGTAAGCAAAAGAAAATTCAGTTTAGAAATGTGGGGCCTAAATGTAAAAGAGAAAAAGTGATAGAGTTCTAAATTTTTGAAAAAAATAAAACCGAGAATCTCACCGACCAACTTGGGTATCCAAGTTGTATTTGAAGTCAAGCACCGGTATTTGGTTTCGAAAAATATGTGCCTAGTTATACCACTGTCTTAATTTTCCCAAGGTGTTGAGTTTGGTTTTGAAACATACATGGGAATATTTTGAACGTGTTGTGGCTTTAGAACTTGATACCAAATGGTCCAGCAACTGCCTGAGACGTTTCCTTTTTCTTGCTTAAGATGTGGTGACATTGCTGGGTTCAATATTACGAATGTTAAATCCAACTTTTTTATAATATTCAGGCAAAGATGCTGAAAATATTAAGGAAAGCGTCCAAGTAGAGAGCAAACCTAAGCTGGATATCCGCCTCACTGACCTGAAACTTGTTCTGGGACCAGAACTGAGGATAGTTTATCCTCTGATTCTCAATTCTGCTGTCAGTGGAGAACTTGAGTTAAATGGTGTTGCTCATCCCAAGTGGATAAAGCCTAAAGGCATATTAATGTTTGAGAATGGAGATGTCAATCTTGTTGCAACACAGGTTAAGCTTTTTGAATTCTTTTCTCGACCTGGAAGGTTCTGAATTATTGTCTCTTTTTTAATTTGCTTTTTGTTATTGGTTGGGTCGTAGGCTCCTTGTGGAACTCTGAGATTTTATTTTCTCCACCTGATATCCTTATTGTCTTCAAGTTCAGGTGAGACTGAAGCGAGATCATCTAAACATAGCCAAATTTGAGCCTGATAATGGACTTGATCCAATGCTAGACTTGGCTTTGGTTGGATCAGAGTGGCAATTCAGGATACAAAGTCGTGCTAGCAAATGGCAGGATAAGTTAGTGGTAACATCGACGCGTTCTGTGGAGCAAGATGTCTTGTCACCTACTGAGGTTGTCACTTAGATGCCAATGTTTTCTTAATGCACAATCAGTTCAACAATTAAGCAGTAAAAATCTAGCGGACTTTTTATGTTAAATTATTTAGAAGTATATCTTATTGGATGCTGACCATCTTAGATTCTCAAGGTTAAATACACGAGCATGCTTCCCACAAGAATGAGTTGAAAAGGGGTGGTGGGGAGGGAAACAACAATAATTTTTCTATTGGTTTATTTTAAAGCAAGCTAAAGTATTATATTACTTTGGCATGCTTCGCTGGTAGACTTTAAATTAATGAACATGCCAATATCCCCCCATTGAGCCATGATTTCTGTTCCTGCGTTGGGAATACTCTAGACTCTGACATCCTTCTTTTGGGAAGGGTAAACTGCACAAATACAAATATCTATATGTACAATTACAAATTTCAGTTTAAATGGCTCAAAAAATGTATTGATACATGGCTTAACCAACTTTGAAATGGTTCTGGCTGAACAGGCTGCTAGAGTTTTTGAAAGTCAGTTAGCTGAATCCATTTTAGAAGGTGATGGCCAGCTTGCCTTTAAGAAGCTTGCCACTGCAACACTTGAAACATTGATGCCAAGAATAGAGGGGAAAGGAGAGTTTGGTCAGGCCAGATGGAGGCTAGTTTATGCACCACAGATACCCAACTTGCTTTCTGTTGATCCCAGTGTTGATCCTCTAAAGTCACTGGCCAGCAATATTTCATTCGGTACAGAAGTTGAAGTCCAACTAGGGAAGCGCCTCCAGGTTTGAATGATTCTTTTTTCTTTCCGTTTCTTTGAGTTTGCCGGTCCTATATTCTGTGCTAGAACTTTTCATTAATGATTTTAAAATCTAAGATAAATTACATTAGCTTGAGGATTTTTAAAGATGGACACTGTATACATCAGGAGTGAGAGTCCATTGGTCCTACTGAAGATGATTTTGAGGTGAAAGTAAATGAAACTATAAATGTCTGTTCTGGATATCATTAAAATACTGATTCCTTTGGTTTGTTCCTTTGAGGCAAGAAACAGAACCTTCAGTAGAACAAACGTCGCCCCTAAATGATGAGCTTATTACAGGACAAACGAATCATTCACTGTTTATTAAACCTAGTCCAAATTGGGTGAGGAAGATGAACTACTATATATTTTTGGATTTCATTCAGTAAAAAGATTGTCAAATGACTCGTGACCACAATGAAACTTTGGAACATATACCATCACATGTTTCTAGCTGTTCACATGGCAAAAGCAGCACAGCCAGTAGTTGTTGGACTATCCATGAAAGATATAATACTCCTAATACTTAAGCTGAAAGACAACAAGCAACGATAACCTGAATAGCTAATTCATCTTTCAGTTCTAGTATATCCTTGTTGAATCACTTGAACTTATTGTCGTGATGGTGGGGCCATTCAAAAGAGTATGTTTGTAAAATCTTCTTCTCTTTCATACCTATCAAATATATATAAGCAAGAATAAGGAGTTTTTGTAGTCCTCACAAGGCTATTGTTGTCAAATTTGTAGAGTTAGTTTTCTTTAAGAAATGACGTGTTTTTGACTTATTGTCCAACTTTAAGATTTTGTGTTGTCCCTCTGTTATATTGCTTTTGGTTTAGTTCAATATTACTTTAGTTGTCATCATATAATTTGGTAAATAATCGGGAAAGCATTTTTGAGATGTTTTGTTATGCCCTAATTTAGTCAACCCCACCCCCTTATCCATTCATGTGGTAAACAAATATGTGTTGCTAGTATTTATTTTATTTATAAGCTTTTGTCAATAAAAAAAGAATAATTAAAACATGTAATGATTCACATAGGAGTGCAACTATTCAAGAAATAAAATAGCTAATAATTCATGTATTTTTGTGTAGTTTTACAAATTTTATTTTAATGATTCAAAAGTACTACAAATCGATAGTTAATAATTCAAAATATTTTTAAAAAATTAGAAAATTATAGTAAAAGAAAGAATAATTTTATGACCCAAATAGTAATACCTTCACATAAAATGAGACAAAAGGAATAGTTTATATCCTTGACAAAAAAATGGTAATCAAGTAACATATTGCACTATGCCATAATAAATCTATTAAGACACGTTAGACATTGTGCACATTCACTGCGTAATGATTTTGTCTTTTGAAATGAGTATCACTAACACAGACATTTACAAGTCTATTTATAGATCCTATTCTTCTATCATAAGCTTAAAAATTATACATTCTACTAGCATTGCTTGTGGCACTCCTCCGGAGATTTTAGAATTTTAATATTACCATGAATAGTTTGTTGAGTTCTTATATGATGAGCTTGCTATTGAGCTTAAAATTGACCTTCACCGTTGTTCTTTCCTCTTTAAATATTTCGCCAAAAAAAAAAGAACTGACCTATTTGATTTTAAGTTTCAACAATAAATACTAAAATATTCAGTTCGATAAAGCAAAATAAAGAAGAGAATTTAAGAAACGATTAGCTTCATCAAAAAATTGTTGCTTTGTGATTCCAGTTCACATTATAACGTCACTTATCCACTATTAATAAATCATAGTTTCTTTACTCATTTTGAGGTTGAAAATCATGTTGACAATTTTTTAACTCTCAAATATCTTTTTGCAATAGTTGGTTAGCCAACATTGATTTAATTCAGAAAAAATAAGTGAAATTAAACTAACATAAGATAAAGTTCATTTTGGATTATTGGACGCTATGTTCTCAAAAACATTCAATGAACTAAAAAAGATACGAGTTCTTATATCATATATTTATTTGAAAATAAAATTAATTTTTTTTTAAACCTTTAAAAAAATTTTATACTATGATTTAGTTTTGAGCAGTTTGCATAAAATGTCTAACTACTCTTTCAATAACTTAATGTCACACAAAATAGAATTTTTTTTAAAAAGTAATAAATAAATATAATTTTTAATGATGGTATTGGGCTCGGGCTTAGTATATATATATATATATATATCTTGTCATTGTTGCTACTTTTTTTGGCATTAGGTTGAAGACTTAAAGGCTTGGAGAACAAAAGGAATCATTTTAATCATATCCTTTGTTTGATAAGTGAGTAAAAGAGGAAGCAGAGTAGAACTGAAGGGATTCTGAGCTCCTCCGCGACAAATTTTTGAACCCCCAAACCCCCCAAAAAAACTGATAGAAAGGAGAAGTATATCACTTCTAACTTCTTTGTCTATGCACCAAACATTTAATAGTAAATCATCACTACTACACCTAAGGGTTTGTTTGGAAACCACAGTGTAGTTGCAATAATTACGGCTAACAGTAATTACAAAGACCTATTAATTTGTCATAACGTAATAAAATGAAATTCTGAATGTCATGTTTGATTGCACAAGTGTAATTACATAGATATTTTTATTTCTAAACTTAAAGGTTAATTTGTATTTTCCAAATAAATAATATTTTAAATTGAATTAATTAATAAGAACTCCAATAATAGCAAGTCACTGCTTTCATCACCTTTACCAAAAACACCAACCTACAAAGCACTAGTACTAGTGTACTAAAATTTGAATGTGCAATTAAAAACAAGGGAGAAAGATAATATGAGAGTTGCAAAGTACTAGTACCTGGAATGGTAGCACCATGTTGGAAGGAGAAATGTGGGAAGGAAAGAAATGGAAGAGAAATAGTCCTTGAAGTTAAAGAATAATATATATGAAAAACAGAACGAAATAAATTGAAAAGATACCTTGTAACTAACAATATAATTACCACTAATTATTACCTTCCCCTTGAGAATTGGTGTAATTATTTTTCCTCAATGGCCGAAATTGTGTAATTACATCCAATTATACTCAAAGCCAATTCCACGGTATCCTTCAAAACAGGCCATAAGTGAATTAATGCAGTCCAAAACCACAAATCTGTGGTACAGAAGTATTCCACCTTGTATATGGTGGTCTATATGGAAAGGAACTCTAGACATTTTGATCATCTGTATAATTCCATCCAGAAAATCAAGATGAATTGCCTTAATCTTTTCTATTTTTGGTGTAAACAGGATACTTTTAGTGATGTACGGGACCTAGTAGATCTGATAAGAAACTGTTAATGATTTAGATCTTCAGCTACTGGCTGATCCCTTCTTCTCTCTTTCTTTGGCTCCACTTATGAGCTTGTAACTACAGTTTCATCAGCAACTTTGATGCTGATCTTTTGGATTTATACAAGTTATTACCTTTCAAAAAAAAAAAAGTAATGCAGTCCATTTCTCTCTACTTTATCCTCCCTTACCTAGGAAAAACATAGTTCAAAGAAACATCTTCCATTCAGAGCAAATACACTTGCTGGACTGTGAAGTAAATACAACAGGGAGAAACGTTCTACGCATTCACAACCCACTTCGGTGTTTGCTTAATGCTTATCGCCTCTCATTTAATGGGTGACATTCAACCCGTAATTGTCAGTCCTTAAAATTTAATGAATAACAGAAAAAGGATGATAATTGAATGTCAAACCTATGATATTATGCCAGAAATTAACTGAAAAATAGACTTTTCATGTGAGATCATGAATATGCTCAGTGGGCGACACGATTACCAACCCAGGGGCGGCGAGGACGCTCAATAAGGTGCCCTCACATCACAACAAGTCTCAACAAACAAATAGCACATATAAATAGCAAGCATGTATAGCTGAAAAGACTATCTGAAATTTAGCTTCTTGTTCTGATCTGTTTCTATACTGAACTGATTCTTTTACTGATTATACTGATTCTGAAATCTCTGTTAACTGTATGGCTAATCTGTAGCCAAGATACTATCTGTCTGGATGGCTAATCTGTAGCCATAACTGTCTGTCTATCTGATCTTTCTTTACTGACTTTTATTATGAAAATCTGTTTCTTTTTATTCTTACAACATGCTTGCTAATCACATAATAGGCTATACTGGATCTGAACTACTAACTTGCCCTTGGGCGCATGCTTTTCTAACTTTCAGACTGAATACGATGTAACAGCGCGACTAGATTTACTTAACTTGCACAATACTTAACATTCAACTCCGGAAATTCTACTACGGAGTTTACTGTACTATACAAGGCTAAAACTACTAACTTGCCGAAGAAACCGGCTTTACATACCTTAACTTCGAGTTATCCGTCTGTCGGACGAGGCTCGGTCAATACTCCAGCTATTTCTCCCAACTGCATTCATGTATACGCTAATTAATACTAAATATAGCTTTATTCTAAAGAACGACGCCACTTTCGATATAATTGTAGCCTAAACTTAGGCTTATCGAAAGACGGTCGAAAACTCGCTATTTTCCAAAAGTCCAGAAGGGAGAAATATTCACTTCACAGCTAGGAGCACATAGACACTAGTTTGGAGCAATTCTACTTACCTTAGCTCGGTAGCTCGACGATTCGTCGGCCGTATTTCGCGAAACTAAATCCGTAGGAATGCTCCTTGCTGCTAAATACCTCGGTATCTGAGATTAATTCGAGTTTGGACCGCGTTTGACGGCGTAATCAGACGGAAATTATCAAGAAACCTTCGTTCCTCTTCCTCTCTGATTTTCTCTCTATTTTAGCTGGAAATTATAAGAATTGCAACTTTAAAACCGAAGTGGAGGGGCTTATATAATAGACACTGTAAAATGCGATTTATAAGTCGCATTCTCGGAATGCGATTTATAAGTTGCATTTTGCCTTGCGACGCGCCGACTTGGCGCTTGTCCGATCTTTCCCCGGGCCTTTTTCTAGCATGTATGATTTTCAAATACTCTTAACCAACACGCGATTAGGCCATCTATATGCCAGGAATTTATGGGGTGTAACAGAAAAGGAGAGAGAAAAGCTTCAGGAAGGGATATTAGAGTTGGAAGTGGCGCCTACAAGTGGTATCCACTGTGATTGCTTCATTGGGTGTAGAATGGAGGAGATCAGAGAAATCAGAGCTTGAAAGTGGAGCCCATGGTGACTTGGGAGATGGTACATCATAGCCATTCAATAATTTGTCCTTAGAAGTTTGCGTCATTGATATATAATTGTTAGGCACTGTTAACTTGCACAATAGTTTGGTGCAGAATCAAGGCATTCCTATGGATGATGTACCAGAAAATTGGCTACTACTAGTAGATAGAGGCCAATGTCATTTCCTATTTTCCAATTATTTCTTCAATTAAGAAAACGAAAGAGAATAAATGATATTCTCTTAGCTCCAGTTGAATTATACCACCTAGTAAATGTTAGTGCTTTTTTTACAGAGTAGCAACGAAGGAACAGAGAACAGTATAGCTCGGTGCTAGACGCTTTTTATCTGCAGCCTTCTATTTAGTCATACTGCAGTTTTATGTTTGACTGTTTCCGCCCATTTATCAGTAACTAAGGCTTTTAATATCCGTTTTCCAGGCCTCTGTCGTGAGACAGATGAAGGACTCTGAGATGGCAATGCAATGGACCTTGATATATCAGCTGACAAGCCGGCTCCGGGTGCTTTTACAGTCTACTCCATCCAAACGTCTTCTATTCGAATATTCAACAACATCACAGGACTAAGCTAAGGTTTTCAACAGTGTACATATTTGATTCTTGCTATAGGAGCCTAGGTATCTAGAACAACCCCCCAAAACCATCATCTACTTGTCAGCCACCGGAGAACTAGAAAAGGAAATCTCACTGCTGCACCTGGATGGTGTTTAATTAGTTGTAAATTCCATTATTCTTTGCTCAAAAGAAGGAACAAATGAGCATGTTTATAGGTTATTGTTACTTTTGGTTCAAATATATGCAAGATGCTTGTTATATGTTTGTTCATCCCTAGTAACTTTGAGTTGAAGCTGCATATCTTTACTGATCCCAAAGCTATTTTTCCTTGTTCAATTTCTGGTGTGAGCAGAACTTTTTGGGTTCAAGAAAAGTTGATGCACCCAAGACAATTTGTTCTGTCACTGTGACAGCTATTCCCCTGTTTGAATTCAAAAGTCATTGAAACCGACCTGAATGCTTCTTTTTCTTTTTTGTTATATGATTATAAATATCGTCATTGTAAACTTTGGTATACATTCTGAAGCACTCATAAAATTAGAATATCAACTTCGCAATAGGCTTGTATGCATGCTGCTGACCTAGGGTGTGTTTGGTAACAAGGAAAACATGTTTTTTATTGAAAATATTTTTGGAAAATAAGTTATTTCTTATTTCTTTTTTGTGTTTAGATGGAAGTGAAAAATATTATCCTAAAATATTTATATATATCTATAACAAAATTATGAAAATGAGGATGGGGCAGGATGACAGAGGTTGTTGGTGCGGGAGAGGGATGGATAGTTGTGACTTGTGATGACGGAGATGATATAATGTGACTTGTTTTTTTTTTTTTAATTAGGAAATTTATTTTATTTTTTTTATTTTTAATGAACTTATTTTTCTTTACAAAAATATTTTTTAAATTTTTTTTACCAATCCTAGAAAAATAAAATAAAAAATATTTTTCTTCACACCCAACACATCCCTAATTTGGGCTTGCTGTTATCTTTAATACATGGAGGTAAAAGCGATTGAAATTTGACTTCTAGAGTAAAGTGGGGAAAAATTTACGTATGAAATGCATATAAAAATTATCTTAAATTTCAGATACGTGTGTTTGAATTAGTTTTGCCAAAAAAGTTTTGTTATGTGAATTTCAACAAATTAATACTCAAATTTACTTCAAATAAACTCGAATTTGATACATAAATTTCATATATCATAAAAGCCAAATTATAATCATCAATTTTGTTAAAACAACAACAAATCTAGCAAACTCATTAACACTATTTTAATTTTTTGATGTATACGAAAGTTTTTTGTGAAAAATCAATAATTTTATTTCTCAAATTTCAATGCCCAAATCTACTTCAAATAAGCTCAAATCTGAATCATAAGTTCCATGTATCTAAAAGGACAAACCTCAATCATTAATTTGTGAAATTAAAACAAATGTAATAAACCCATATAACAATCTTTTAAATTTTACATTTATGAATGCGTTATGACTTAAACACATAATAAAATTGACTAAAATTTTAAATGTGCGCATCTAAATGCGAAAGCAAAAGTAGAAGAAAAAAAAAGAAAATATGTGCTTTTACCTGAAAATTTTTCAATACTAAGTATTCGTATAAAAACACCGACATTCCATGAAATCTTTACTACTAAATTCACATATAAGTATATTAGTATGCATGGAATCAGATAATGTTCAGTTGTATTCCATTTAATTGAAATAATTATTGGCGGTGATTGGTATATTATACACAAAATTAGGGGCACGTTTCACTTAACAAATTGAAACTTACTTATGAAACAGCATTTTAAATATTAAAATTAATTTTACAAATAAATAGTTATACATTTAGATAAAAAAATGTTGAAACGAATAATGATGTAAATTTTATTTTAAAATGTCCTGAGAGATATTTATTAAAAAATATCCTTACAAGAACGACGAACAATTGAAGTTGAATTGAGGGGCAATGGAAGGTATTTTCAAGATTACAAAAGATATTAGATACTTTCCCCGTTTTAAAATAAGTAAGTGTTTTTAGTTTGAACACACCCCTTAAAAAAATTATTCATTCCTAAATAGAAAAATATATCTTTACCCACTTACCCCTAATAAATATTTTGAAAAAGATGTAACTCTTTAATATTTTCTTGATTATGTAAATCTCTCTCAATTTAAATAAGGATAAATTGGAAGAAACATCATTAATATCTTTTTGATTATGTAAAATAACATTTATTTTAAAATAAAATCAAAATATTAAAATACTATTTATTTTGAAACGAAAATATTAAATTTGAAAAGAAATTTTTGAGAGAAGTACAATAAGTTTTTGCCTTTTATTGTGGGAATGATTGCTATAATTGGGGAAGGGAATAGTTTTAAAGTTATTGTAGTATCGATTCTTATCTTGGTACCTATTATTATCCCAATGTTTGTTCTTTTCCATTCTCCCCCTCACTATTCTTATTCTCTTGTATATATTATTGAAAATTCTGAAATCTCTGAAACAGTCAAACTTTTTGAAAAACTATTACTGTCTGCTTACAAAAGAATTAAAATTTATCTCTTGTTGTCTTCTAGATTTCAAGCATTGCAACAAGCGCTATTTTGATATTGTTATATCATTTTATTTAGTTCTTGAGTCGAATTTTATTATTTTAACTTTATAGTATATTTTCAAGTTGAAAATTCGCATTCTTCATATCCTTACTTCATAATTATAAATATGAGGTCTTTTCTTTGAAAAGAAATTGTTAGAAAAACAATCAATTACTATAAAATAACAATTAATGATTTCATATCTAAAAAATCTAGAAAAATAGACTTTAAATAAATATGTATAAATGATGATCTTTCTTTTTAATAAAAAAAGAAACCTCTCTTTAAAGTTTAGCTTCAGCCCCCAATCTGAATCGATCTTAATATTCTCTACCGGGTTTAAATGTACCACCAAGATTCATTTCAACCACCCTTCTAAGACTTGTAAGGAAGAAGGAAGAGCCACCAGTCTAATGTGTGCTTATAGTCGACTCAATGGGGTTTCAACAGGTAAAAGTTTTACTGAAAATTAAGAAACAAATGGTTATTAATGTTCTGATACCTTCATAAAGTTTGCTCCTTCAAGCACTTCATTTTTTTCAAAATATATTTTTCATGTCAGAGAAACATAACAATTACACCTACAATCAGAAAAACACGAACAAGTCCTCCACAATACCATCTCTATATTACGACAGTTGCTTCGAACTATTCATCAAATAGATCTTCCCATCCTGCAGCTGCATTCTGCAGAAATTCAAGCCCGGAGATGATGATCTATTGGCAGGCAAAGAGACCCTAAGAATTTGTAGTAATCACTGCACACCCGAAAATTACATTCAAGAATTGCAATGTTGTCTCACAAACGTGTAGCAGCTGCTGCATCGGCATCTGGCACCAGTATCGTGTCAAAATTGCTTAGCACACGTCTGGTTGCAATTTCGAGCTCAGCTTGAAGTATACTTTCCCTATCAAATAAAAAAGAATTGCAATGCTGTTTCTCATTTGATAACCACATTTGGATCTCTAACTCTTTGCTATCAGGAGACAAACTATTAATCCTGCTTGAAATTCAATCACCAAAACCTCCACGGATCCTTGTACGGAGGGACATAGCTTTCCGTGGGAGGAAGAAGTCGGAAAGATGCCACTGTCTTTTTTAAGGAGGTCCCCATCTGCAGAATAAGGACTATGTAATGAAATTTGCAGCATAGCATAAATATGGGAGGGGAGAAAGAAAAAAAGTGAAAGGAGTTTTCTAAGATGGGATATTAGCCCTGCTACTTTAGTTGTTGCATATAGCAAAACCTTCGTCATGCCAAAATTGTGCACCTAAAAAAGAGGAAATATTGAATTTTAATTCAGAAGTTGGAAGGTATTTCCTTTTCTTTGTGTGTGTGTGTTAAGAAATGGACCTTGAGTCTAACACAACCCCAAAAGTTAGCTCAGGAGGGAGAATTGTCTAAGATCATATATAAGGAGACCACAACTCATTCATTCCCAATGTGAGATTTGACCCTCCCTCACACGCCACCGGACAGCTGGAGCATGGATAATATAACACGGAGGCCCAACATTGTGAACACCAACAAGGATCGAAGGATCTGACATTGATACCATGTTAAGAAATGGAATTTGAAACTAACTCAAACCCAAAATCAAACTCATAAAGAGAGGATTATCTATGACTGTATAAGAAGACCACAACTCATTCCCTCAACAAATGTGGAACTTGACTGAGTATGTGTTTTTTTATAAACTCAAGAAAACATAATCTTATGGAAGGGGACCCTTGGCAGTCGCAGTGTAACAAAGGCATCACTGGGTTTTTCCTCTAGCATACAAGGTAAGGCTATGTATAATAGACTCAATGTGGTTTCGCCCTTCCCCAAACCCTGCACATATTGGAAGCTTAGTGCACCGAATTGTCCTTCTTTAAGGTAGAATTTTATGCATCCATGCGATGTTGTTTAAAAGATCTGATAAATTGATCCTGTAAGATAAGAAGGCTTCAGTGATGTAGATCTTCACAAAAAGAAACGCCTTTCATTGAATCTTGCAAGGGAACATCACAAACAATCTCTCTAGATAGCACTGTGCCCTTGATGACTCAAACATTGTGGTCTAATCACTAGCTGTACTTCTTAAATTTCTTCAGCATTTCCAATGAAACGCAGAAAGGAGCAAATCTTTCATCTGCTTCAACTGTCAGGTTCATGTACAGCTATTTGTAATACTATCAAGTATGTAAGGGCGAAGGAGTATTGTACAACTAAGTTATATAACCATCAACTGATATTTTATAAATTCTTGATAAAATTCCTAAATGAAAACACAAGATAGAGCCACTTACTTTTTCCCATTGCTTGCCAAGAGTGGAAGCGCTAAGAGTATACAAATAACCTGAAATGACAAGCATTCTCCAATAAGCTAACCAGAATATCGATTCCTCTAGGTGTATTAAACAAATTATAGTACACTTTCTAAGAATTCCATACCACTGAAATGTATTTCAAGATAAGCTTGCCACTTGTCAGGTTACTACGTGAATAAATGAATATGCTGATGAGCCCCCAGAACTTGGTTCAAGTGGCAAAGGCTGAGCAAAGTTCGAGCCCTGTGCCATGAAAACTAGACCTGGTATTTAAGTAGAGAAGGATAGAGGGGTGGACCCATTATTCCAAGTTTCAGAGGCTGCCATTGGCTCTAAGGGTTGGCCCCAGACCGATTTCACGGTCATCAAAAAAAATATGATGATGCAATTACTAACACATCATCTAATTACTATGTCAATTTATTATGTAGGAGTATGCCGATGCAATTACTAAAACACATCACTTTTGGTTAAAGG